>OX377611.1:2799482-4199223 GCA_947397855.1 Thelaira solivaga
ATATTAAAATATTTCAGATAACAATGGAAATAAGCAATTGTATGGCCCTAAACTTTATTAAGCAAATAGTTTTTAAATGAGCATTAAAGTAGCAAAAAGGCTTTGCCAACATAAAATAAATAAATAAATTCTGCTTTAATTGCACCAACATAAATAGGGAAACAACAAATGCTGCTGCATGCACACAAATAAATTTAACAACCCTACCCTAAAATGATCTTAATCGCGTACACATAAAAGTCGATTATTATTTTAACAAAAAAAATATAATACAAAAAGATATAAGAAAAATTTGCTAAACATTCCGTTCATAACTGAGAAAAATATTTAAAATTGTTCGTTACGTGCATCACTTATGAGACCTCCTTCCCCAGTTGCTGTGTTGCTTTGTATTTGATTTGTGCTTAATTCCTATTACGTTCTTTGATTTACTTAATGATTTCGTTTTTTTTTTTTTAATTTTATCATCCTTTTTTCACTCTTATTTTTTTTTCTTCTTTTCCTTCGGCTGCTTCTTTTCATTGGATTTTTATTTTCTATTGCTGCAACTTGTTAACGTTTTCCAGTTCTCATCAGATGTCATATCTTATAGATATTAAACTGTGTAAGTAATGTGAGTAAGTGTGTGTGTATTTTTATGTTTTTTTATGGCATATATATTTTAAATGATTCTTATTGTTGTTGTAGTTATTGTTGTTTGTTATTTTTTCTACAATTTTATGTTTTTTTTAGTGTTGCTGCATTGCTATCACATTGACAATCTTATGAGTATTGAAACCATTGCAATCTATAATTGACATCTGAAGTATTTTGATTGAGACTTGGCATATTATTTAATATAGAAACTCATACGTGATATAGTTTTAGAAAAAGCACAAGTATTTTAGCACAAAAGTTGTTAGTTGACAAGTAACAAGCCACATACAGCAAGGAGTGAGATCGATATGATTTTAACAGCGCATTTGATTTACAATTTTATTTGTATTAAAGTGAGTTGGTAACCAGGCTTTTTTACTTTATTATGGAGTTTTATTTATTTTAATCAGAGTAGGAAAATAAACAAAATAAGAATATGTTCTGACAGCAACGACAGCAGACAGCATGTACCACAATAATTTTATTCATTTGGTAGTCGAGTCTCTAATGTCTCAGAGTGTTTTGTCATTTATATGTGCCGCGACCTAGAGGATATTTTATATAGCCCAAAAGTCCACTGCACTGAGAAAATAACTTCGGTTGTGGGAACTAAATTTGTTACCAAGCAAAAATTTGGTTGTGATAATTGAATTTTTTTTTTTTGTTGTAATAATAAATATTCAGTAATATCGATCAAAATATAATTAAGAGAACTAAATTTTGGACTTAAATATCAAACTTGGATTGAAACAACTAAAAAATTCGGTTATCACAACCGGAATTGTTTCTTTTGTGTTCAAATGAAATCAATCCTGCTCAGAAAGAGCCCACCTATTGTTCCTTTCTGCTGAGATTTAGAATATTCTCTGCTATAATGCATTCGGTATTAATGAACTGGACTGTTTAAAAAAAAAAAATTTAAAGCGGTTCTTTAGAGGAATTTTTACCATTCCCTATTTTGCCAAAGAAAATTACCAAAATCGAAAAGGAACTTAATCTCTAGTGTTTTGACATTTTCGGAAAAATTCGTAGTTTCTATTTATTTTCTGATGCAAAACAGAAACTACATAAACTCTTAAATAATTCAAAGTAATTTCTGAGTATTTATACGGTAGATTCTAAATGTAGACGACCTCCCCTTAAAATGATATGTGTCCCATCCCGGATTCTTCTATGGTTCGTCCCGAAGTTACGTAAATTAAAATTTGCTATGAAATGTCCATTAACAGAAGAAATTATTGGAGGCAAGTGTGGCCATTTTAAAAATTCCTCAATTCACTTTACTCTTTTTTGAGCAAATATTTTTTCGTTCTCACTCGTTTTATATGATTAAGAATTTCTTTTCTTAAAAATGGAATTAAACTGAATGAATTAACCACAATTTTTGTTGTTGGTTTTTTTTAACAAACAAATTCTTAAGCCACATTTCAAAAGAAATTATAATGAATTTTTTAAACAATTAATTACTTAATTGAAAAAAAAGGAAAGAAGAGAAAAATTAAACAAAACACACACACACACACACACTTGAATAAGTATAACAGTAATTAGCAATTTAAAATACAAGCAGCCTTAAAAAAATTTTAATAATTTTCAGTAATTTTAGAAATGTTTTCAAAACAGGAAATTAAAATATTTCATACAAAGTTGCAGCCAAGCAGCCATTTTTTTTTGGATTTCTTTTCTTTTCATTCTTACTGAAATGTCTGATGAAAATATAAATCGAAGCTGTTATTTTTTTTTTCTTCTGAATAATTTGTTGTTGGGCCATTTGTACGTGACAATTGTTTGCAACTTGTTATTTATGCCATCATTTTTAGTGGCAGTGTAATATTGATACTCATTTAGCAGCAACAGTAGTGGGTACTACTATTACTACTACTACCACTGCTACTACTACTCGTTTAAAAAGTAAACGAGTAAGTTTTATATGAATAAGTGGTAAGTGGCAAATGGTGGCCAGACCCTTAACATTAAGTTGCTCTTTGTGTCAATATGGCTGTAGCTATAGCTGTTAATTTTTTTCCATTATTAAAACTTATAGTTGTTGCATAAAAACCAACACACATAGATAGACAGCAAGACAGACAGACACACAGAGAGACAGACAATTATCATCATACCTACTATATTTCATATTTAATAAGTTTCGCACTATTATTTACTTTATGATACGACTACGACCTGTATTCTCGCATACTGACTGACTACATTTATATCATTTAATAGTTATTGTCGTAGCTTTTCTCTCTTGGTTGCATGCTAACTGGTATGCTGTATGGTATGCCCAAGTTACGCACGTGCTCTAAAAAAGAAGCAACATTAAAAATGATATAAATACAAACGTACACACATACACATACAAAAATTTAGTAGGTAGACGTCTAAATGATGATGAAGGCTTTGAGTACAAGACACGAATTGTTTTGTAATTGAGCCCTGCGTTAATTACTCAATGTGTGTTCGAAACATGTTTAAATAGCATGAAAGTATATTTTACTCTTTTTACTATAAAAATAATTCTTCCTTATGTGACAATATACAGTGAAGAGTGAAAACTTTAAGAAGAATTATGTTCTATAAACTAGGTTGAGTTGTCATTCAAATGTCAAATTAAAAACGAACTGAACCAACATGTGAAAGTGTTATACATACGAGTACATAAGAATGTTACACCATTTACTTGTATTGAAAAGTTGCACATACATTTGCAATATAATTTGTCTTTTGATTTTTGTGGTCAGACTTGTTACGTGACAAAAAAGGTTTTTAACAATTTAAAGGATGCAGAATTTATTTAAGGAAATTTATAATCATGTGTTGGAATGTTAAATACTAAAAATAATAATTATTTCATATTTTTGTTTTTGTTATTTTAATACAATTAGGAAAAATTCAAAATTCAAATAAATTTTTTAATATTTAATTTTGGAAAACAGCATGCTTAAGACTGAACGTTGGGCACAAGTCTGCTCTTAACCAATCATATTTGAAACGAACTGCTCTCCATAGATGTATGAGCTTTTTGGCAGAAATTCTAGCATAAAAGAAATCATTTTTGTTATTATACAGTCAACTGTTGTGGCATTTGTAAAGCAAAGAAGTATGGTTGCATGTAGCATATTACAATTTTTCTATGCTACATAAATAAATAAATAAATATTGTTGTTGCCACACAAGTAGTCATCAAAAAACTAGCAGTTACATTAAGTTCACACTTGAAAACATGCCACTCACTTAAGCTTTTTAAGTAAAGCAACCAGCTAAAAGCAGAACAACAAGAAAACTCAAGTCATACATATTTGCTTTTAAAACACACACACACCCATATGCATACATTGTTATGAGGACGTGTTGGCATGAACATTTACAAAATAAAAAATAAAAATTTTAAAATAAAAATTTTTTTTTTTCGTAACCAAGAGCAACACAGCAAACAAACTAAAACTAAATCTATGAAGTACTTGTACTTGCAACTTAAAAATACATACAAGTTGCATTACTGAAAATCATGTAGAACATACAAAAAACACACTCACTCACACTCACATGAGTACATAGAAATACGGCAAAAGAAAAGATGGCCATGTCGTTGCACTATTAGAGATCCATAGAACGCATTGGTATTTCAATTAAATGCAAAAAAACAAAAAAACAAAAACAAAATAGTGATGAATACTGGCGGTGTGTAATTTTTTTCTTATAAAAAAAAATAACACACTTATGGAGATGAAGCTGAAAAAAGTTTAATCATGATTGAGTTGAAAGCTTCAAGGAATTAAAAGAAAACACAATTTTTTTACATGACTTTAGCTCATACTCGCTTCGTTTCTTTTTTAGTTTTTGATAAAAGTTATGATTTTTTTATAAAATTGTGACAGCCAAGAGGGACATTGATGGTTTGAGTTGGTTTTTGTAGCCAATAAAGCTGCTAAATACTTTACAAAATAAAAATCACAGCTCAGTAGCATTCAAAATGAGCCACAAGTTTTTTAATTCCCAGAGGTATTTTTTTCTTCTTCTTTGTTAGCTTAATAAAGAAACGTTTTACAATTTTTTTTTTTTTTTTTTTTTTTTAATGAACTATTGGTAAATTGGAATTTTTAAAATGATTCTTAAAACCAAAAGGAAGTTGTTAGAAGCCAGCAAATGGAAAAATTATTTTAAATGTTTGTTTTAATCGATTCAATAGAACATTTCGATATGTTTAAATTTTGATGTTGCATGTTGTTTGTTATTCTGTTATTCTTTGGGCAGTTTTTAACATTCAACAATCATCATCAACATCTAGTGTTTTCATAGATGCTGCTTGTAATATAATTCAGTATTCTAACAGTTTTTCTTGCTACCCAGTATTAGTGGGTAGGGGTAAAAGTATAATTATAAAAGTAAAAATGTTTTTGTTTGTTCATAGAACTCAAAAATCCAATAGTTTAAAAGAAAATTATTAAAAACACAAATTTTTTTATATATTAAAAACAATTTTTTTTTATTTTAAACGGTTAGATTATTTGTTTCCTGTAAACAATACATAGTACGATTTTGTAGCATAATGGAAGTTAAACTAAGTAATAATAAAAACGAGGAAACTATCTTCTATGTAGCTGTAAATTTGGGTTACTAATAAATTTCCTTAAATAGAACAAAACAGTAGCATTCGCATTTATGTTCTAGTTTTTACTAGTCTGATAAAACTTTAAAAAAGTCTAAGTTTTACTTCTTTTTCCTTAATGTCCATCTTAGTTTTCAAGTTTAAACATTCATAAGTATCTAAATGTCTCACTAGTTAAAACAGAGATCTCAAAATAATCAGTAATTTATACAGATAAAAAAATTTTAAATATTTTTTAAGTGAATTAATTAAAAATTTAATTGAACTAATTAAATTTTTAATTGAATTAATTAAATTTTTAATTGAATTAATTAAATTTTTAATTGAATTAATTAAATTTTTTATTGAACTAATTAAACTTTTAAATATATTCATAAAATTTTTAATCAATATAACAACTTTTTAACTTAATTAAAGAAATGATATTAGTAATTAAATATTTAATTGATGCAATTAATTTTGAGTTAAAAAGTCATTTAATATGATTAAAAATTCAATTAAATCAGTCAATAATTTAATAAATTTGACAATTTTTTAATTAAAAATTTGCATTGCCTTAATTTTTATTTTTATAAATACTTGAATTCAACTTAACTAGTCTGCAATATAGAATAAGAATCAAGAGCGGGAACATATCGCCTGTATACTGCAGCCAGAATAGTCTTATTGTGACACTATTTACTCTAATTTGACAAATACTCAGTAAGTCTAGTAAATATTCCTTATGAATTCAAAGACTTTCTTGGAAGATTTACTTGCCATATCAGACGGTTGTAGGTATTGATGTCTTAAGTAACGAAAACGGGACCAAATTGTATTATGTGATGCCCATCTCTTCATCTTCGTTATATTTATAAAATACAAAGACCATTAGAACTCATATATGCTAAGTGTTTCAATACTGTACAATCCACAGCTCAAGAATCTGAACGAGTCAGGCAAAATAAGTCAATTGTTCTCTTCCGAAAACGAAATGACATGAAAGTTTTCCCCACCCTGATATTCTTCATTTTCAATCAATGTTGGTGCAAACATTCCTTCATGTTAAAATTGATAGAGTTTCAGGGCAGTGCGCAGATAGGTCTTGATCCCATTAAACTATTAGTAGCATTTTTTCTTACCAATTCATCTACCTTAGATCCACTATGACTGGCATGTATACTAGATGGACCCTGTTATTAGGAGCTAGTTTCTTTAGAAGTATCAGGCCATTCAACACCAGTTTTGATCTTAATTCGAAGGCTGCTTTGCTATCAAAGTAAATACAAATGTGACTGTTCTTAGCGTCTCTTTCAAGTTCTTTTCTTAAGGAGAACTCGATAGCATGTATTTCGAACTAAAAACTGATTTCTCTTGCCTCATACTATTAAATAAACTTTCCCGGGACTTTAACCAAACACTATTGCCCCAATACTTCAAATGTTTTCGAGCCATGTGTGTACTACATATATATGTGACCTGACATAGGATTTGTATCTGTTCTATTCGGTGTTATCAAAAGCTGGTTATGTAGTATAGAAAATCAATTTGTTCCCAAGGAAAATTCTGATTTTTGGGAAAAAATTCCCTAAATTAGAGAATTTTCTATGTTGAAAAAGAGAGAAATTTTCTTATGATAAGAGGAAAAAGAAAAATAAAAAACTTCCATGGAATTCTTATTCATAATTGGACTGAATCAATTTATCAAATTATAAAAAAGAAAATTTTGAATTGCACCGTCTGATTTTTAACTTTTCTGAGAGTCAGTCACCAAACTAGTCAAATGGAATATGAAATTTTAGTATTTTTTGATGAGCTTCCCCCTGACCTCTAACACATCTTTCTTTTATAAATAAATGAGTTGTAGCAACACTGCCTTCTTGAAGTGATTGCAAAGAAAACAAGGAAAAAATAAAGTGTCAACAGCTTTTACATGTGTGTGCGTTTTATATTTTCGAAAAAATCTTTTTCTTTTAACTAACAAATAAATGGTTTGCCTGACAAAACTATTTTAAATTCAAACATGAGCTGTTGTTGTTTGTGTGTGTATGTTTTTTTACTTTTGCTAGGTTTTTTGAAAATGTCACATAGATCGGTTTGATGGTATGAAGAAAATAAACTTAAAACAACAATAATAAAAAACGAAACAAGCTATTGTTTCTCGTAGTTTATACATTTTTTTTGTTGTTCTTCCATCCTGATGTTGAAAGGCATTACACAAAATGCAAATTTAAATAAATGATGGACACCTTGATGGTGCCACATACATAACATACAGCTACAGCTTAAGCTATGCAATAACAACAAGAACAACAATGGGATTAAGGCAATCATCATATAATCTTATAGTTTATATACACATATAAACACTATAAAGTAAGCAATGTATGTGTGTATGTGTGTGTGTTTGTTTGTGTTCAAATGTTTGCCCATAACAGACGGACATACAAACAGTCAAACAAAAAGCAATAAATAATTGTTTATAATACAATCATTATCAACATCATCGTCATACTCATCGTCATCGTCATCGTCATCGTCATCGTCATGATGATCATCATCAAAATTGTCGTCATGAGCGGCATGATTATTATTATCGTTATTGTTGTTAATGTTGTTGTTGTTGTAATCATCTGTTTTAAAAACACAAGAAGCTGGCACTACAAACCTCAAGTTGCTCTCTTAAGTCTTTTGTTTTTAATATTTTTGCAGCAAAATAAAAAAAAAAAGAAAACAAACAAACAGCAACGACAACAACTCAAAAGCATGTGCATGCACACTTTTATTCTCATCGATATCGAAAGTAAAAAAAAATTAAATTACCAACAACATATTTTTGCATTATTATATGTTGTTGTTGTTTTTAAAATTTTCAAAAAAAGTCTATTTAAAATACAAAAAAAAAATTTGGTTAAAAAAATATTTTTCTTAATTTTTTATTGTAGCCGTACTTGTTGCTCTCTAGTATTTTAATTCTCGAAGGTCATTTTAATGCTTTGTGGTCTGCCTGCCTGCAACTTAAATGTGTGATTTTGCTTTTTTTTAATTTTGAGTTTCATATTGTTAATTTTTTTGGTTTTGTTTTTTTTTAATTTTGTTAAACAATTACTTGTCCAAATGTTGTTGTGTTGTTATTTTAATTCCTTTTAGTAGATGATTACATGAGCGGTACATTCTTTTACAGCCTCTTTAATGCAACTACACGTTTTCAGCCCCTCATTTTGTCTTTGATCGCCTCAATATGTTTACAAAATGTTGTTTAAAAATTTTAGTTATTGTTGCACAGTCAAGTTATTTTGTTTTTTTCTTACTTTATTTGCCTCATTTGAACGTTTTTGTTAAGAACTTTATTTAGTTACGTTTAAAGTAAATTAAGTAATAAATGTATGTAACCTTTAACGTTAGTACAATTTAGAAATTTATGTTATTTGAATTTAAAAAAAGAAATAAAAATTAAAACAGCTTAGATGCTGAAATCAGAGTTAATTTTTGTTGTTTAAAAGTATTTTGAGGCCATAAAACAATAAGAAATAACATGCATTTTATAAGGGAAATTTTTATTTTCTTGTAATTTAGCTAAAAACAAATTCCTTTTTATAAATGAGGGTATTTACATCCGTATACTTGTACCAGTAATTGGCTTTGTTTTTTATTGTCCAAGATTATTAAAGAGAATTTTAATAAAAAAAAAATTTTTATTTACACAATAATTGAAGTATTTTTTTTTTTTTTTTTTTTTTTTTTTTTTGTTATATTTAAAATATAAGTAAGGCTTGCAAATAGTTTCTGTTTTTTGGTTTTAAAACTTAATTAACGGTGGTATTTTTAATTTAAAGTTCAACCAAAATTGATTATGTCGCCTACAAACCCTCTAGGCTTTTGTCAATTTCCGGTAACATTCCTAAGCCAAAATTCAAACTAAAACTATGCGGGAATAGATTCTGTAGGCCTTAACTTTTTCAGAACTTTTCGTTGTAATTGACAAAATCACTCAGAGCAACAGTACTGAAGTATAAGGGAAATTTAAAATTTTTTTAAAATATTCCCAAGCAATTTTTACTTAATTGGATAGCAGATTACAAATATAGAAGACCTCCTCTTTAAAATGGTATATGTTTTATTCTGTAGTCTGCCTTAGTTGGCCCGGAAGTCAAACTTTACATGTGTTTACTCTTTTTTGCCCCTTAATATTTGGCTTTCAAAAAATTACTTCTTATTGGTCTTACACTTTGTGGGAGAAACCTATTCATCGATTTTCAAGTCTGTAGCTAATAAGGAAATATCGCTTAAATTGACTTAAGTGAAAGTTGACTTGTTTTCGCATTTAGTTCAAAAATTTTATTGTTGTAGTTCAGGAACCACAAATTACAAAATGTCACTAAAACAATACTGTTTGGTAGTATCGCCTTGATTTTATAGCAAAACACTTTTAGGTTTTTTAAGCTTTAGAGATATACAAGATAACTTGCAATTAAATAAAAATGTTTTTTTTAAATAATTAAATTATTTTTTTAAAGAACACTTTTTTATTTCAGCTAAGCAGACTAGTTTTTAACTTGACTAAAACCATCTGAAGCAAAAGATTTCTTTATACATAAACGTCCTTGAATTTCAATTATTTTTCAATATGTGTAGCAGCCATAATCGCCATAATTTCTCTTGTCCTTCTAAAGGCCAAAACATTAAAAATAAAATTTTAACAAAAAGAAAAACTATTCAATGATAAAAAAAATATATGTTTGTTGATCTGCTGTTGTAACCACAACAATTTTTTTCTTTTCAATTTCATTACTGTGGCCTTAAAGTTGTTGCTACCACAACTACAGCTTTTCATGTGTGTGTATGCTTGTGTCTTTTTTTATTTTTATTTTTTTTTTTTGCTACCGCTTACAACATAGTTAAATCATTATGTTTCTTTGTTGCTGTTTTTTTTTTTTTTCTTTATCCTTTATGTTGCCTGCATAATGTTACGAGTATTGAAAAGTCTCTGTCTGTCAGGTTATATGTTGGCAATAAAATTTTGTGCTACACTACTGCTATAGACACACTGCCGATTGATTCCAAAAGAGAAAAATATTAAACATTTTATGTAGTAAATGTTCATCCTTCAGTGGCTCATAAATAACAGTTTTTTTTTTTAGTTTAGTTTTTGATGTTTATTTTTGTAACGTGTCTACGTGGTATGTTGTTAAACATAGTTATTTAGAACAGTATGTTAATAAATTTTCTTAGACAAGTTCAAAAATAATTTCGTTTAAATAAAAGGGAAAAGTTTTTTTCATCACAAGACTTAAACACAGCAACAGCTGCTTAGTCGCACAAGATTCACTTAAGCTTCTAAGCTAATTGACAGATTTTTTTTTTTTTTTTGAGTGTAAAAACCATTAAAAAAATTTATGTTTTTAAATAAACAGATTCCAAATTTCTTTGTGCAAATAAAATCAGATTTCCAGTCAAATCATAAAAAAAAATAATAATGGAATTTCTTGGCTTTCAAAATTGAGTTGTGATAATCAAAGTTTTCAAATATGAAAACAAAAATTCGTTAACACAAGCAAAAGTTCTTATTTCTTAAATTTATTATCAAATTTCTATTGTAACAACTGAAGTTGTAATTGTTAACAAATTCCCCCAACTAATAAAAAACTTAAAGGCATTAAAACACCAAAAAACTTTTTTCTGGGTTTAGATATTTTTTTTTTTTTTTTTTTTTTTTTTTTTGTTTAAAGTTTTTAACTAACTTGACCAACTTACTCTGATTGCCTGGCTGCCTGCTAGCCTTCCTTCTTTTGAAACTATTTCTCTTTTTTTTTTTTTTGGTGTGCATTAACAGACACCCTGTCGTTTTTAGTTTCTTCACTAGTTTTGTGCAAATCAATCAGTTTATGATGGCAGATTTTTGTAACTCGTTTATGGGGACCATAAAAACATTTTTAATACATTTTTAAGGGACTTTTTACGGGTTTTTGTTTTTCACCGTGCAACAACAAATTGTTGTAAAAGCAAAAAATGGAAAAAAGAAAAAAAATATTCTATAAAGCCTTAGGAATCCAGTATTAAAAAAATATATTTGAGAATTATTTATTCTATTAAAAAAATTTAGTTTTGTTGTTGTTTTTGTTTAAATATTATTTCAAAAGTCTTTAATTAAAAAAAATAACTTCCCTTTACACATCAATTTTTTGTGTTGCTTTCGGTTTTGCAACTCCTGCTGTTTGTGTATAGACAAGTTTTTATTGCTGTGCCGGTTAAATGTCAGTTTTATTTAATAATTTTTTTGTTCTTGTCTTGTCTTGTCATATTTTTTTTTGTTGGTCGAGCCATATTTGGCGTTTTTAATTTTAAATTTAATTTTTTTTTTCTAAACTAAAAAAGTATTTCAAAACAAGAAAAGATTTGAGAGCATCAATTACCGAAAAACCCGTATATGCTTAGCCTTAAACATTTTCTGGCTTTTAGTCTTAACTTTAAAAGCCTTAATAATTAAAATGTTTAATTAACATGTCACTGAACTATGTTTTTCAAATTGTAAAATTGTTGGTATGAAATGGACTTGTGCTTGCAAAAAGACAACTTGAAAGGCTTGTCATTGAATTAAAGGAGCGGTGGCATAGTGAAATTGTATTTTATTTATTATTTAATACAGGCACGTATTTAAGAAACAGAAAAAAGCAAATGTTTATGAAACATGATTATGCATGTTTTAATTGTCTATAAAAATTTTCATAAAAAATAGCTAAATATTCTTTTATATTCTTGATAATTTTCATATAAAATTTGTAGACGATTTGATTTATGAAAAGAGTTTCAGTAGTCGGGTAGTTTGATTAGTTTACGTAGTGGCAAGATTCCGTTTAAGATTTCTTCTCAAGACAACGGACAACCCACACAATCTAGAATTTAGATATCTGAGAGAATCACATAACCCTATTCCCAACATGTTAAGCAGACTGGTAAGTTTGTATCTTGAAGCCAGAAGAGTCGAGCACTCACAGAGAAGGCGAAGTTTAAGTCGCAGCCTCACCGTATCTCGCGGGTTCATTTGATCTCTTATTGTCTAAATACAAGTCCACTATGACCTAGCAGTCATACTGAATGGACCCTGTTGTGGGATGCATTGCTTAATGCCAGAAAAATTTTAATCTTACTTCGAAGTCACTAAGTGTCTGTAATACTACTTTACTGTCAGAGTGAATACAAATGTGACTGTTCTTAGTGTGTCTTTGAATAACTTTTCTTAGCTAAAGCTCGAAAGCATGTATTTCGGCCTGAAAAACTGAGTTCTCTTGACCCATACTGGCAAATTAGCTTTTCCTGCGATTCTGAGCAAACACTAAATTGCTGTAATATTTTATAATAAGAAGTGCTTGTAAGCCCTTTGCAAATACCCCTGATTCAACAGGTTCAGCTCTTTTCTAACCATGTGTATGCCATACATGTGTTCTGGCATCAAAATTGTGGATATTCTGTTTCAATTAACCCTATTTGATAATGTGACCCTAAAATGCCGCCGTGTATTGGTGAATAGTGTACGAACCTATCAATCGGGAGGCCATAGATTCATTTCTACCTAGACTCTGGGTATTTTCTGTAGACAAGCCAAGAAGCTTCACGGATTTATGTTATTTATAAAAAAAAATTTTTTTTAAATAAATAACAAAAAGTAAACAAAAAAAACTGTGGCTAAATTGGTGTTTTATCTGACACTGATCAGGCTTGTTTCAGCAATTTCTCTAGAATAAGAGCAATAGCAAAAATTTCTGAATCTCAAAAGATGAGCTATAACGCTTTTCTTAATGAATACCTGAATTGGAAGGAGATTAAGCAAGGCTTCAGAAACAGCAGTCGGAGTAGACCTCATTGTCTTTGTTAAATAGACACAGACTAGTCCTTAAATTGTATTTTATTTAATTTAAGTTCAAATTCGAAATTAAAAAAAAATTTTGTTTTAAAAACCAAAACCAAAATCTGGCTTTATTTTTCTACAGGCCTTTACTCTCCAAAGTTTTAAACAAAACGCGCCATATTTCATTAAATTGATGTAAAAATTGTGATTTTATTTTAAAATTATTTTTAAATTCCGTATTTACCACAACTCAAAGGATATTTTGCACAGCCAAGCACTCAGTGCTAATTATTATAAGGGCATTTTATATTTTCAATTAAAAATTTTAATTAAATAAATTGTATTTCTCGTTTTGTTTACTCAAATACTTAATAAAGATTATCGTCACAAGAACAGAATTGAGTGTCAATATTAATTTATTATCCCAAGCTGCTTTAAGCACATTCAAAGCTGTTGCTTCCAAAGAAGAGCCGACTTTAAGTTACTTAATACAACAGCAAACTTTTCTTCTTTTTTTTTGCTTAAACATATAAAAATTCCCACTTAATTACAAAACAATTTTAGCTGGTTTCATTTCTGGATGCCTGTTGTTATTGTTGTTGTTGTCTTTGTATTGTGTTTTGTAAAATTTAGCAAACAATTAACTGCAATTGCAAACAAAGTGTTGTTTCAGCATACCAAACGAAAATTCAATTTTTGCTGTGTTCCACTAACTAAAACAACAACAGCAGTAAAATAACAATAGCAACAACAACAACAACAACAGTAACAACATTAAATTAAGCCAATGAAGCATGTACGCATGCTCAAAATTTTCGGCATATATTTAGTGCACCTTTTATGCACAAAAAAAAACGTAAGCAATTTTAATACAATAAATATAGCTTTGAATACACAATCACACACACACTCAGCAACAGACAAAATATAATTCACAATATACTTTAGCGAGATGTCAAATTACGAAGACAACAACGAAGGCGGCTTATAAGCCTTGTTTTAGCTAAAGAAACAAAATTAAAACAAAACACACAGTCGCACACACAGAGAGAGAGAGAGAGAGAGAGAGAGACGAACTTACTTAAAAGCTTTTATTTACTTTTAACCAAATAAAAAATGCCTCTGAGTGTGTGTGTGTGATCAGCAGGTAGAAAAACAAAAAACCAACTTAAAGATGATGACGTTGAGCCTCTACAATGACGAGTAATTTTAGTATTGTCACTGTTTAATGTCAGTGTAGAGTATAGAATTAAGAATACGATCCTTTTTGTACTTTTTTTCAATGTTCAGCTTAAATTTGTTGCTGCTCACAACTAAATGAAGAGCACAAACGCAGCTGGATTTACGTTTAAGTCAACATCAATACTGAAATACATACTGACATTAGTGTACTCGTATATACGTATGAGTATGTGTTCATGTATGTTCATGTTTGTACTCGTATGAATATTTTTCTTAACATCCCCTTTCCCTTCCTACCATTTTTCTCTATTCCTTTCATTGATTTTTCATATTCTTTTTTTTTTTGTGTTCATTTTTTTCCTTTTTTAATTTTATTTTATTAGCCGGTAGCAACCCTGGCCTTTACCATCTTCAGATAATGTTTTTAAGCTTTGCATTTGTTTGTAGCAGCATGTTCCTTTTTACCTACAGTCTGGGAATATTTTAATAAAGCTCAATACGAAAATGATGGTTAAAAAATAAATAATATAAAATGGTAGCTTACAACGAATATTAAATGCACTATTTAAGGACGTGATTCACTGTAACACACATTCGTGTGATAATCACACACAATTTTGTATCACGCGGAAAATATAATTTGTGGAATTTAAAAATCATACAGACCTTTACAATACAGAGGGCAAATCACAACACTCAAATTTAAATAGGTTCTTTGGGCCCTGATATTCACAATAGGCACTCACTATTTTACATTTTGAACAAATATGCTTAATAAGAGAGGATTTAAATTAAAAAAAAATTAAAGAAAAATGCTGCTGTCACTAATATAAAAGGATTAAATTAAAGGTGTTTTCTAGCCCCCACATCTTTAAGTTGGCAACATTGTTTTGTTAAATAACATTCGAAACTTCCATTTAAATCGCATTGAAAAATTGTTCGATATCGAAAAGTGAGTTTAATTAAGTTTCTGATTAAAGAATCGTGTAAATAATCAATTATTTTGTTAAAGAAAAATTATTCCTTATAAAAATTTGTCCTGGATTCCGCAAACAGAATTTATTACATCTAGTAATCTTTCCTCTTGTGGCTACTGTACTAAATTTTCCATCCAAGAACCACTAGTGGACATATTTTTGTTTAATATTACGAATTCGCAATACGAATTTTAAATTTGTCATACAAATTTTAAAAACCCAATATTCTACGGTTGTGAAAAATTTAACTCGGTGAAATTAACTTCGCCCACTTGGTATTGCCGTAATTTGGCTGCTAATCTAACAGAAAAAATTCAGTTTATGAAATATTTCATTAATTCAATAAAACATTCATTCATTTAATGAAATATTTCTTTAATTCAATGAAGTCTTCGTTCATTTAATGAAATATTTCATTGAATCAGGCGTATTTGGTCTTAATTTAAAAAGAAGCTTATTTGGTGCTGTGGATCGAAAAGAGACATTATAAAGAGACACAAATAACAGTCACATCTATATTCACTCGGAGAGTAGAGTAGCATTACTTACACTTAGTTCCCTCTTGATAAAATTAAAAACTGATCTGGGATCTAATACTTCTAAAAAGACTGGCATCTAATAACAGGGTTCACTTGATATAGTCGATATGTAGGCAACGAGAAGGCAGACAAACTCGGCAAAAAAAAGAGGCGGTTAATAAATTCACTGGCAGACTGTCTTTGAGCTTAATAGAGCTCAGTTTTAACGAGGGGCTGAAAACAAAAGGTATCAGGGTAGCGAAAAGATTCATGCCATTCTGATCTTGCAAGAATTCGTATTCTCAAGGAATTAATGACTAGACAATTCTGAGTATTAAAATGAATTCTAGAGTCAAAGAGAATTTTTAACTTGAGCTTAATGTTACAATAAACATAATTTGGCCGCATTGACCAGGTGACTTATTCTTGCTCCTCATTCTAATTCTAATTCACTGAATCAATAAAATTCTTTCATTAGTCTAATGAAACGTTGTTATTGGTTGAAAAACAATAAATTATTCTTTGAGTGCAGAACAACATGAAACCTTTCAACTGTTTACTAGGACGGCAATAAGATTAGAAGGCAAATTACTGCAAAAAAAATAGATGATGAAACCACAGAACATGTAATTGCTAAATTGTCTCATAGGCCAAAACTTATGAAGACTTCTTGTTGACACCAAGAAAGGTAAGAAATCTTTCGGTGAGCAAAGTAGTTGGCTTCATTCTAGCTTTAGAACTGGAACGGTAAGCGCATGGAGTGAAAAAAAAAGATTCTTTAGATAGCGTCACAAACGGTCTGGTAATAATACGAATGACGCATTCCATAACAATCGAAATTTAAACTGAGGCCAAATTCGATATCGATCGAAATCTCCACTTTTCAATTTTATTGAAATTTGGATTGCAATCGAGTACCAATTTCCCAGTAATAAATATTTTCGCCATATATTTCCAATCCCTCTGTCTATCCTTGAAAAATTCGTTATTTAACGGCACGCAATAGATCGTAGAACACAATACTCTGCATCGTTCAGTTAACGAAATGTTTTTTCTCTGTATTTAGCGAAATTTTGTAGATTTAAAAATGTGATTCCGTTACTTTGTAAAATGAAATTACTAACGCAACAAATCTCACCTGAAACTAAAGGTAAGTATCTGGCACATTTAAGTTATGGGGGAAAATACTTATGTTGGCCTCATATAAAATAAGAAACTTTATATACTTTAATGTTTTCGTATTTTACGAAAAAAAAATATTAGCTTTCTGTTGTTGTTGTTGGTGGTTTTTCGTATTTTATTTTTTTTTTTTTTTTTAAAGTTTCTTAGTTGTTGTTAGTGAGTGGAGTGGAGTGCATTTGTGTGTTTGTTTGTTTATTTCGTTCGTTCGTTCGTTATTTAACTGAACTAGTTTTTCATTGTTGAGGCTTGTTATTATTATTATTCTTATTATTATTGAGCAGTTGTTGCTGCTATTACTGTTTGTGTTGCTGTTGTTTTTGCCATCCTCATAATCATCATCCCTATTGTATGTTGTCGTAGTATTTGTAGCTGTTTAATTTTTGTTTTTTTTTTCATTCCTTATAGACCGTCGTCTGTCTGTTTTGTCATCCTTTAGCGTCTCGAATTTCTCGTTGTCGTCGTAGTCATAGTCATTGTCGTTGTTGTCGCCGTCTTATTTTGTCTGGTCGGTTTTCATATGAGTTTCCATGGCATAAAGAAGCGTGTGTGCTTGTGTGTGTCTATACATTAAAAACATAGAAACAGTTAAAAAAAAAAACATCATTCTTGCAGTGACCGGACTGACTGAGGCTTTTTTCTAAATAAGTTATTATCGTCTCTGATTTTAATTGTTGTAATTGAAAGTGAATTTTTTCATTGTTCATGCACTAATTTGAAAGAATTCGATAAACGTACACCGAAATGAGATAAATAAATATCCAAGGAAATGCGAATAACATGTGATATTTACTGCTGACTACTGACTGTTGGACTGTTGACTTTATTTTTAAATTAACTCTGTTAACTAAAGGTGGTGTGGTAATCATATGCATGTGAGGGATACAACTTTAAAATGGACACAAACTGAAAATTAAATGTTATGGATGAGAGTTATTAAAAAGTACAACAGAACTAGATTATAGATAGAGATCATATGTTGTGGAAACTTGTTTAGCAGTAGATATGATGACATGGACTGCAAGCAAATGCTCATTAAGCTTTAAAGATTATCAGCAGCTTATAAAAACTTCACTTCAATTAACTAGAAGAAATTACATCTAACAAATTATTAATTTGACTATAAATAACAATATATTTTAAAAATAATATTGCAACTGTTGACTTCACAAGAGCTTAATAAAGAAATGTTGTTTTCAAGTCAAGATATTAGTTTTTTTGTTTCTTGGAATTACAGCTGGAAAAAAAAACGATTTTAATAAGCAAAAGGGTGGTCTGTAAAAAATAAAATCACCTCATATTTTTTAAACGCAATTATTTTTAGTTTCAAACAAAAAATAGTAACATTTTCTCAGCTCATTAAAGAACCATTACAGAAACTTGAGAATAATCCACTGAAGATCACACTAACTTCCGTGAAAATATCCATATGGACTTATATTGTTTTACTTGGTAAGCAATTTAGTTATTTTTTTTTTTTTTAATTTTCCATGAGAATGCATTTTGCAAATAAAACACCAAAAAAGATAAATTTTTTTAAAATAATTAAAGATGTTAAAATGACAAGCAAAATGTTTTCTGTTGTGTTAATCTATGCACGATCTTTAATTTCCCAGTACAAAGCTTAAAACATGTACAAACTTGAAGCTGCACTTTGCCTGTTCTAAAGCCAGATCCACGGAAACAAATCTTGATTTAGCAGCAATTTATTGATTCAATGAAATATTTTATTAAAAGAAAGAATATTTCATGAATTAATGAAATATTTTATTAGTTTAAAGGTTTCTCCTCCCTGTCGACTATAAGGGTCGGCATGATGTACTCGTATGTATGACTTCATTGAAAACAGCAATTGGTTCAGTTGATGGTATCATTTTCATTCTCTTTTTCATCTTTCTACTTTCTTTCACCCTTTTATCTCTATTGTTGTCCTTCTTTACTTTCCTTTTATATGGGCCTCACAAAAGGAACCAAGTGAGGCCGCCCCCTTTTAGGTTTTCTTGCTTGGGCATGCTGTGCAACCAAACCTAAACCATTTTTTTCTTTGATTTATTAAACAAACTTCTTGCAGTGTTGTCGGGTTGAGGTTAAAATATATTTTTTATAGCCCATGTGTCCACAGCTCTAGCTCTGTTAATCGTAAAAGCTCTTTTACTTCTCCTAATTTTTTTTCTCAGTGTGAAATTTAACCCTTTGACGACAGAAAAATTTTCTGCTGAAAATTTAAAAATTTTTTTTGTAGGTTCTGACTAAGAAATTTTAGAAAATTTAAAAATGTTCATTCCTTCTACGAGAAAAGTAATGGGACGTACGTGTCCCATGCGTCATCAAAGGGTTAAATATAATATGAAACGATTTCAATGAGTTGATTTAAAATATAATAGTTTCCCATAATTTACAGTGTAAGTAATTACAATGCGTAAAGCTATTTATTCCAATTATTTATTTAAATTATTTATTTGGTTAGTATTTATTCATCAACAATTTAAAGTCCTTTAAAAAACATTTCCAGTTTACACTAAACA
Organism: Thelaira solivaga; assembly: GCA_947397855.1. Taxonomy (NCBI): domain Eukaryota; kingdom Metazoa; phylum Arthropoda; class Insecta; order Diptera; family Tachinidae; genus Thelaira; species Thelaira solivaga. Next base: position 2,818,937 of record OX377611.1, read on the forward strand.
GATGAACTGCAAGTACACCTATTGATTTACTAACCAAATAAAGGAACATAATTTAAAGCTTGATTATTCGATTGAAGTGTCCTTAAGTAGTTCAAGTGGAGAGAGTCTTTTATGTGACTTGTGTCTTCTACTTTTGCTTTGACTTTCACTTTTCACTTTTCTTTTTCTCTTTTATAATATTTTTTCCATACCCATTTCACTTAAATAACTTCTTTCTGTACAAAAATAAATACTTGCTTAAGCAACGATGAAAACTTTAGCTGAATCTAACATTTATTAGTTTGCAGCTTCCCTGCTTTTTACTACTCAACAAATTAACAATGTCAATTTGCTATTAAAGTGAAATAATTTAAATTAGAATACGAATTTGTGATGCATTTAATATGTACGAGCTGTCTGTTTTTACTAATAAATTACAATAAACAAATTTTAACAACCTGAAAACAGCAAACGGGGACGAAAATCTGCAAAAATAAAGTGGAAAACATGAACTACACACAAACACAAAACAAAATCTTTTTTCTTGTTGTTGTTGTTGTTTTTGCTTTACAAGCACCACCAGTTTAAATCGTGACCAATACAAGCGTTAGAATAGGTGCTAATTTATGTCATTCACTTCTCATTAAATCACTTGCTAAAAACAAAAAAGAGTAAAATTTCTTATACAAATACAGCAAAGTGCCACACAGGTACCAGCCAGCTTAACACAAAGACAAAAAAAGTGGCCAGCTTTACGGCAGCAACGAAAATAAAAATTAAACTAAAATCAAATTCACTCATTCATTCATGCATTCTGTACACTTACTTCACTTATGCGACCCATATACACTCACGTTTCATGTGATTTTAATGTAATCTCTGCAGCGTTCATATTTTTTCTTTATTCAGAAATTAATTAAAGAAAATCAAAATACTTTATAAATTTTCTTTAATTTTTCAAGCTACCAAACTTTAGCATTTAAGTTGTATTAAAATTGAGTGTGTATGGGCCGCATTACATTATTACTAAAACTATAAATAAGCACATATGGACAGTATACTCGTACACTCACATTCACACAACCAGTCGCACACACAATGAACTGCATTGATATTTATCCAGCGCTAAAACTTAAAAGGCCTTCTAAAATTAAGGCTTTTTAAAAGCCTCCTTATTACTCGAATAGTAATTTTAAACTTTTTTAAAAAGCTTTTCAAGAAAGAATTACTTTTTAATTTCAAAAGGTATATTAAGCATTCCAGCATTCCAAATTACTTCATAATGAACGAAGTTTTGCCACACCAGTTGCCCATTTTGTTGTTTACTAACTGCAAAATTTCTGTTCGTTTCATTAAAATAATTTTTATTTTAAAAATGGCAAGTAAGAGTAGTAAATTGTATCCGAAAAAGCTAAAATGTAAAACCAGCAATGTAGTCCGATAGGCCTTTTAAGAGGCCTGATTACTACATCAGTTTACTATTTACAAAATCTGAGGCACACAATGTTTTAAATTACAAAAAAAGGCATGTGTAACACTTGTGGTTAAATTGATAGGAATATGAGACTCTCGCTAGTGTTAAAAGACAGTGAAAAATAAAAATATTCTCCTCTTCCCAAGTGTTTAACACTAAGAATTTTATATAGTTTTTTAACTTTTTTTTTTTTTTTTTTTGATTACTGCTCATTTTATCAACCAAACTGTGCATAAACACGTGTAATGTGGCGCTTGACTTAAGCTTAAGACTAAGCTAAGCTTTATTTAGCTGAATTACTTTGATGCTGGCTGCAGTGTGTTGTTGCACTGCTGCATGTATGCAGAGTACAAAATAAAAATACATTTCATTGACTTTAGTGATGCCTGCTGCCTGTTTGGATTTGCTTGCGATGGCTTACAACTAATTAAAATGAAATATTTTGGATACGCAGTCAACATGCATTTAAAATGACAACGCATTTAATTTTGAAAGAAAAACACTTTTTTTCAGTCTATAAACCTATAACACACGAATAGATACCTATTGACACATGCTAAATAAGTTTTAAATTATTTTCTAGCACTGAGAAAGATGTTGACTTTTGTACTTTATTTGAAAATAGTTTATGGTTAAAAGAAATAGTAGCTCCATTCACACTGACTTACGAGTATACAAATGAAATACATGATATTTAGTAGCTAATTGTCAGCGTGCTTAAAGACACTTTGTTACAATTTTTCTGTAGGTCTTGTGTCGTCAACCACTAAAACCATTAAATTAAAAAAGTAAGGAATTTATTTTTAAGTGCTGTTTTCTTATAAATAACATTTCAAGCAATTCCAAAACTTTTTAACTCTTTATGAAAAATATCTACTTTAAAAACAAAGGACCATAATCATAGTCACAAAAAAATAGGCTTTTCTTAAGAGCTGACTTTTGTTCATAAGAATTTTATGAGTTTAAAATCGTTTTTAAAAAGATACCGATAGGCCAAAGTAGTTTTCATTAAAAAAATTGTCTAGACAACTTTGAATTGAGCGATTACTGTTAATTAAAAATGTTTGCAAGTCCCATGGATTAAATACACTACAAAATCTCAAAACAAAATAAAAGCTCGACAATTTGTGCCAGAAATTTATATCAATTATTTTAAAAGTACTTGCCCTGCGACCGCTTAAAAACAATAACAATCTGTGCTATTTTATTAAGCTTGAGGTCTTATTTTATAAATTTATTTTTATATCGATATTTTGCTTCAACTTGCGTAGCTTCTTCAGGATATAATTATTATTATTAAGAAGCTGCGCAAAAAATGCGGCTGCCATCCTAAATGTTTGCAGCACTGAAAATCCAATGCATTTCCAATCATTTTAAATGATGGCATAGCTGCGGCCTCTATTTGCAATTTTTTTTTTTGCTAAAAATATATACTTTATCAAAGTTTGGCCAGTTGCGCTTAGGAATTTATGACTTTGTTGCACTGCAAAGCCGTTTGGTTAAAGTAGTTATGCTCTTTGAACTAGCTAATACTCATTATGAGCTACAGCATCTCAGTATCTTATAATCCTTTTCCCCCTTTTTTTTTTTTTTGTTCTCTTCCTACTATTTTGCAAAATCACTTATTAATTGTTTTAAATTTACCATCAATCGTATCACACAGACAATTGCATACCAAAATAAAATTTTATTTAATAGTTTGTGTGGAAAGTATCTATTGTTTGTTATGTCTCATGTTTCGCTTTTAAATTTTTTTCTTGAGTCTACCAGTGGGAGGTTAAGTGTTCTACTTTTTACATTAAACAATTTTTATTTATTTTTTACTACATTTTTATTAATAATTACACATTCTGTTGTTGAGTGATAAACAAAGTTGCTACAACTTTGGCTTTAAACACTGTCATTTTGATTGTTTTTTTTTTCACTTTTGTGTGTTATAATTCCGCCTTTTGAATTATCGAAGGCGTTTATTGAGCTTATTTTTTTCTCGCCACGTTTGTCTTTATAATTTATGTCATAGTTTTAAATTTAAACATGCGATCAATGTAAATTAACAGTGATTATTTAAAGTGGAGCAATGCGAGTATGCATCATGATCTAAATAATTTAAAAAGTTCTTGGAAAGAAACGTTTCAATATACAAAATTTAATAATAATAATTAAAGCAGACAAACAAAATGTGATATGTTCTTGAACTAATTAATAAATTGATTAACAATTTATTTGGTCATTTTTTCTATTCGACTTGATGACGTTAAATTAAATGGATAACAGATATGTGGCCTAATGTTTTATTTTTAAAATTATAACACTTACAGCGAACCATAGAAGATTAGGGAATGGGATGGGAAGGTCGCCTAGACTTGTAATCTACTGCCCAAACACTCAGAAGTTACTTTGAATTATTTAAAATTTTTTTTTTAAATGAGGGTTTTTTACCATTCCCCATTTTGCAGAGGTACCACTACCGATTTTGCACATGCAAAATAATAAAACCAAAAAAAAATTTGATCTATAGGTTCTAAGTTTTTCTGAGTACTCTAGAAGACTTTTTCTTTAAAATGATATGTGTGCTATCCCGTAGGATTCTATGGTTCGTTTGCAAATTAGTAAAAATCTTAGAGAATAAACATATTTATAAGTATGTCCTAAATACTGAGAAAACAAAATGCATTATAAAATTGCGTTGATTTAATTTTAGTTTAATTAAGCTTTAAGTAAATTTAGTTTAATTATTCAAAGAGTAGAAATTCACTGCAAGAAATATTATTCAATTAAAAAGCTTTTATCTGCTTCACTACCACAAAAATAGTTGTTGTTTTATTGTTACTTTTTATGACATCTATTTAAAATCTGGCTTTAATTTTAACTTCAAATGTCACAACTGTCAATATAAAATAAACTAAACTGCATAATTTTTAGTTGTGTTCAAAATCGCTTTCTTATTGAAATTTTTAAAACTTACTTAAACCAATTGTCATTGTCCTCAATATTTGTCACAAAATAAATTCAAATGGTGTAGTTTTTCTGTGCATTCATTGTGAAATTAGAATAAATAAAAATTTGCTTTAAATATTTTTAGGTCACGAAAATACTTTTACTAAAGTAAATGGTGAAAATAAAAAGAAACAAAAAATTAAATTAAAAATGTCGTCTGACCAAAAAGGAAGCAAATAAACATGACAATATACTGTGATTTTTTTTTTAAAGGTAAACACAAAGTATACAATTGACCTTTCTATTTCTATGACAACAAACTACCAACTTTACTTGTGTTAACAGCTTAATAAATCATTTTACAACACCTGCAAGGAAAATTTTAAGAAAAAAAAAATAGAAAAACGTTAACAAAGAAAAGAAGTAAATACTTTATTGGAAATATTAGACAAACAGTTTTTAGCAAAATTAAGTTATAAATAATAAAAAAACAAATTAAAGAAAACAAGTAAGAGTACAATATTTGGGTATAACGAATCTTGTACACCCTTCCCCATAAATTAATTGCAAGATAAATTATTTACAGTTTATTATTTCAATTAAAGAAACAAACAACATAATTTTTTTTTTTAATTTTTATAATTTTTTATGTTTTGGAACTGTCGCGATTCAGTTGTGAGCGGATTTTTTTTTATTTACTGGAACTTTGCACAGACTTGCAGCAAAAATATGTTTTTTTGTTTGTTACAGCACAAAACATTGTAAGAGTTCTCTATTAATTTGACGTGTCTTTCGGCAGCATTGTTGACAACATGCAACTTAGCAATATTTCTAGTCGTCATGCTTTTTTTAACCAAGAAAAGTCATACATAAAGACATGGATTTTGCCAAGAATATACATATCGTTTTCAAAATTACATTATGGGCGAAGCTAAAAAATTATTTAAACTTTTCCATACTTTTTTTTAGTTTAAGGTTTAGTTCAAGAACGTTATTTTTAATTGCGAAAGGATTTTGTAAGTTTATGCGGTGCTTCATAATATATCAAGAATGTGAATGTTCATTTTTGTAACTCAAAGCTTTTTTGAAAATATATCACGACATGTACATGTCCCGGAAGTGACAGATATTTATACCAATATTTTCTCTACATTGTAGTAGACTTGAATGTCTACTAACCAAGGACACAGAATGTGTATACGGAATTGTAAGCTGTACATATTCAGAAACAAAAGCCGCCTTCTACTTATCTACTTCCTTGGGTAGTCTGTTCAAGCTAATCTAACCTAATTACAAACAGAAGAACAAGCCTAGAGTATATACCCTTTAAACTAGTGGTACAGAGCTTAAAAACGCAGTTTATTTGGCAGAGATAGCATACCTAGGTTGGCTTACGTGGCCAATTGCAAGATTTGCCAACACATTAATTTATTATTCAGAAATTTTATTGAGTAAAATTAATTGTTGTATTTGATTTTGAAATTATTCAATCGAAAGAGAATTTCTTTTTATATTATTGAACTGTTATTTTTGAATGTGATACAAGTTTGCTTTTTTTATAAAAATTAGTTAACAGTATTTTAATAATATATACCAAAATTACAACTGACTAATTTTTTTAAAAAAGTAGACTTATAACACTTTCAAATTTCGATAAAAGTTTATTGATAACAAGTTCTGTAATTTGATCTCAGCACTTAGTTCCTAACTAGCTTTATAAAGAAAGAAGACACAGAATTATATTTTTTCAAGAGATAAATACTTAAAAGAGCCGCTCTTTAGCGGCTGCTCGTGACTTGCCAAATCGTTTTACAAAATATAAATGAAATCACACGAAATTTCTACTTAAATACAAACACGTTGAATATATAATTTTTATAAAAAAAAAAATTCTAAAGCTTTTGTTTAATGATTCTTGACATAAAGTAAGCTTTTTGGTTGCTTAAGAGAATAATATTGCCAAGTCTATATATTTAGTTTTATAAAGACGAAATAAAAACAAAAAATTAACTAGTTTTTGTTCGTTTATTTTCTTTTTATAAAAACAGGCTCGCTCTTAATTATTTTGAAAAACCAATCACATAAAAATAATTGTGGGCAACTCAGAAGCATAATATTAACATGGCCAAAGTAGTTTGTGGCGTTTAATAAGTCTGCAACTCCATAGCTAAATGAAAGCTTTCATTTAATTGAAAACGAAAATGTTTTACATTGACAATAATATTTTCTTGCTTGGTTTTTAGTTTTAATAAACTCACAAAAAACACACAGACGTATTTGCAAGCAGGAGAAAGAAAAAGAAATTTTCCCTATCAAAGTAAATAAAAAAATAATATTTTTAGTTATTTAACACACGCTTTGTCATGACTTTTTTTTTAGAAATCCTCCTCCACAAGGTTCGAAGTAGATGCGAGCCTGCAAATACAACACGCAAATGGATTTGCTGTATTAGAAAGACAGTCCAAGAGAGGGTTTCATTAAAACGTTTACAATTACAAGTGAGGATAGATAACTTGCCAGAAACATTTTGTCTTCATAGAAGAGAAAGCAACATTTTCATTACAATTTCCAATTGATAAGATTTTTGTTGTTAGTTTTGTTTTTTTTTTAATTTTCATTTTCAATTTTTTTCATTTATTCTGTTTACTTTTCATGCCACTCTTGCTCCCTCTTCCTTATTTACTCTTTCTCTTTTACAGCAAATTGCTCCGCCTCCTTTTACTTTAAAATCAAATCAAAAAAGGCAACAAATGACAACAACAACAACAAAAACAAATCATGTTTAATTTATACAACAAGCAAGTGCACACAAAACACTCACTTCACACTACAAAAATGCAAGTAAAGCAACTAATGCCAGTAAACAAAATATACACACAAACGTGTAAACAACAGGTGCTACATACATACCCCCATATGAATTGTTGTTGACTGTCATCTTAACTATTTGATGCTGTTACATATCAAAGCATAAAATAAAGAAGAAAAGAAGTTGAAAAGAAAAAGCACTCGAACAGCCCATCATAAATACTAAAGTTTAGTGATGATGATGGTGATGATGAATACTAAATAGAAATACTAGCATACTTTTAGAAATTTACACTTAACATACACATACACACACGGTTATGTCTATGCATAAACTGTCATAAATTGAAATGAGTAAGTAGTAAGCAGAGTTGGTTGGTTATAATTATTAAATACAACAACAACAGACTCTTGCAATGAAAAAAAAGGATTCTCGAGTTAAGTCGAATTGTAAACAATCTACTTTCCATGTACTATTTAATAAAATGAATTTATTTACTTTTCAGTTTTATTATTAAAAAAATATATTTTAAGTACTTCAAGTAAAAAAAATAATTAAAAAAAAAACAAAAATATGGGTAAAAATAGCAGCAACATTTATCTAATCATTTCAAAGAGGTACCTAATGCACAGCAAAGAATTTAGTATTTTTATATCAATGCGATTTCTTTGCTTAGACTTAACTTGCAACCTCAGCATTAATAAATGTTAGTACCAAAAAACTAAACACTAAATTCATTTATTTTGAGCGGAATTCTTTAAAACAAAATTTGTTTCCTTTGAAATTTTTTAATGATGCTTAAGCTATTAGGAAAAATGTATCTTGAAAAATGAAGATACCATATGAAGTACCTGCTGAGAATAAAGTACATTTATTTTCCAACATAGAAGCCGAATACTGTGTTTTATTCTTGAAATTGCCTTTTCTCTGACCAATTTATCAATATTTTATCCATAATATGTATTATTTTAGTTAATTTGTTTAATATTTTGCCTTCCAAAGCAAATTTTTAAATTATACACACAGAAAACAACTTCCTTTGTGAGATCTAAATTTGTTTCCAATCAAAAATTTTGTTGTGATAATAAAATTTTTTAGTTGTAACAACCAGAATCAGAATTCGATTGTACAGTTCAAAATTTAGTTCTCTCAAAAATATGTCAAGCGGTAATATCGATTTTCTATTGTTGTGATTAAAATATTCGTTTATCGCAACTGAATTTTTGATTGGCAACAAATTTAGTTCTCACAATCGAAGGTGTTTTCTCAGTGTAATTTATACAAATAATATTAAAGAGAGTAGCAGTACAATTCAACATTATACAGAAATATAAATTTAATGCAATTTATAATAAACCTATTGTGCCCCTCTAAAAGAAAAACGTGAAAAATTATATTTGTAGATAAATATTTTGCAGCTTTTGTTTTCATTTTTCAAAAAAAAACAAAAAAAAAAAACAAACAAAAAAAAAGCATTACAAATAAGAAGATAATTTTATCTTTTTTAGAGGTATTTTGAAAACGACAAAAAAGGTTAGAAAAACGACTAGAGCCTAATGGCGTTTTCTTTCTAATAAAAATGTTTCTTAAAGAATGTTGCTGTTCTATTGTCAAAACCATGTCATTTAACTATCAATATAGTTAATAAAACTGTCTCAACTGTTGTTTATATAAGAAAGCATATAATTTTATTTATGCACGAAAATATTAAACTAATAAAAATATGAAAAAGTTACTCGAGAAAAAAAAGTCAAGATATTCTTCAAGAAAAACTTTTTTCTTCTATAGAAACCATAAAAAAGGCATCACTTTGTACAGTTTTAGGTAACTTGTTTTGTAATACATAATTTAAGGACAGTATATTTTTTGAGAATAGAAAACGTTATAAATAATAAAGGGTACTCACGAACTGGACAAACGATGCAAGTGGGTATAAAATGCTTCGATTTAGTACAATTTGTGTATATAAAAATACACACTAGACATCTATGCATTTCGAATTTTTAATTTTGCTTTCATCATTAGTAATGAATTAATATCTAACGAAAATTATCATTTTTAGGAGAGTAGGGCATAGGTAGTTAATATGTATATTAAAAATGGCCGACACATTATCTCACAACTATGCGTAACTCCATATTTATTTCTTCTACAGTTATTTTTTTTTTTAATTTGTATCTCTTCTTTCATAATTCTTAAAAAAAAAAATTGTTTTGTTTTTATTTTTCTTGTAATAAACTCTAATTAAAGGGGAGTGACTTTGTGTGTACATGTGTGTGTGTGTATGTGCGTGTATGTATTTTGAAACCATCATAATTTGTATCAACCTGTAGCATGACAAAGAATTTACTTTCATTTTATACAGCCAGCCACAAACAGCAACTACGAAAAAAAAAAGAAAGAAACAACTGCTAAAGAGAATTTCACACATACTCAAGCTCACGAGCATTTTGTTTTTGTTTTTTGCATATTTATTAAAATAGCTATATTATTATTATTGTTATGATTGTTGTTGTTGTTGTTACTGTAGCTGTTATTGTAGCAGTACTCACATAATGTTGTTGTTGTTGATTTTAATTTTGTTTTTCCTTTATACCTACAAATTGTTTTGTTCTCTCTTTATTTTTTATATTATTAATTTTTTTTTTTTTTTTTTGTAATTTGGCCATTTTTTTTTTGCATACGAGAGTGAATTCATATTCTTAAAGCTTCTTATTCGTTTAATACTGATAATGTACTTAATGTTGTTGTTGTTGTTATTGTAATTGTTGCTGTTGTTACTACTTTTATTGTTGTTGTTATTTTTGTAGCTTTTGCTGCTGTTGTTTTTATTAAAACATCATCAAATTGTTGATATGTGTTGTTGCTTGAGTTGCTTGACTGACTGGCATGTTGCATGTCAAGACGCCATATTGATATTTAATGTTTTGCGTACATTTGAAGCATGAAACATATAGAAACACACAATGGTTTTTCTTTTGTTGCAACATCTTCTCATGCACACTTACACTCAGTTACAACTAGTAGATCTAAAAATATGCAAAGTAGCCAACCAAGTCGTACGTTGTTGTTGTTCACTTCTTTTTTTTTTTTGGAATTATTGGACATGCCTGTGTTAAAAGTGCAACATAATACATCTTTTTTCACATACACAAACACACCCATACCCATACATATCGGCTTACAAACTTAGTAAGTAAGTGTTTGTTTGAAGTCTTAATATTGTTGATTAATTTAAACAAGTGAAACGCTGACTAAGCGGAAGTTAATCACCACTAATACTTACATACGTGTCATGTCAGAGTTTTTTTTTTTTTTTTGTGCTTCTAATAGAGGAAAATTTTTTAAAACTTTATTTATTAAGCTGCATTATAACTGCAAGTTTTATTTCTTTTTTAAAAAAATAATTATTTACACAAACGCGACTTTAAATTACTTTTCTTCTTTTAATAAATTTTTTTGTTTCCAAAAAAAAGAGGATTAAAGTAAAAATAGTAAATTATTAATACAAGAGCCTAAACAACACACTTCTCTGATTAAAACAAAGTTTTTTTAATGAAGTCAACAGTCATTAATCATTTTAAGGCCTTCATTATTTCTATAAAAGTTGGATAAAGTCTTTTAACTGTTTTTAGTGACTCGAACACCCAAAAAAAATGACACCATCTGTTGTCAAAATGACAACAAACGGTGTCAATAGTGTATCGACCACGGTTGTGCTCACTTATACTCACAAGTGTAATAATAAATATTTTCATTATAGCATATGGAGAGAAAAATTCTTAGACCATTTTTTTATAAAACCTAGAACTACTGAGGAATATTTTACAGTTATATAATAACTGTATGTAACCTGAACAATTTATCTGCGAGTAGTAGAACCATTTAAAAAAAAAATTTCAAATTTCCTTTTCGTTAAGCAAGTAAAAGTTTATTTTCAAGTCTGTTTATTTCTTGAAAAATATAAATACTGAAATTTAATTATTACAAAATATAATAATAAAAGTATACATAGGAGTGGACCAGAGCAACTAAAAACTGTTTCCAAGTCTGACTTCAAATTTGCACTAAATATTTTTTGAATTGGCTAAATTCAAGAGGAAACTTGAAAACGGCTTATTACATTCGATTAAAAAGAAAATCCGAAATCCTACATTAAAATTTCCTTTAAAACGGAAATACATTTTTTTAAATTAGTTCACCAATTAGTTGAAATTTATAACTTTGAAAAAATTATTTTAAATAAAACTAGTTAAAAGTCTATTGTTTTTTCTATACAAATAAGATTATAATCGAAAGACCTTCAAAGAAAACAATATACATATATTGCACAACTTTTATTTTTATTTCGAACTAGATGTTTTTGACTTGGTTCTTTTTTGGCAGTTGATCTAGACGGACTCCCCTTTTAAAGTAATATATATCACATGCTGTAATCTTTTATGGTTTACCCGAAAGTTGCTAAAATACATTGGAGCAACAACACTGCACTAGTTTTTAAGGAAATTTAAAAATATATATAAAAATAATGCAAAATAATTTCTTAGCATTTTGGCAGTAGATTATAAATGTAAACGACCTCCCTTTCAAAATGATATATGTGTTACATCGTAATCTTCTATGTTTCGTTCGGAAATTGCTAAAATTCATCAGACCAAACTGATTTCAAGTTTCTTTGAACTATTTTAAGATTTTTTTTTGAAATTTCCATATACCCCAGTACAGTTCTTCTCAAGGATTTTGTCAGTTTCCGTTTGGCATCATAAAATAAAATGTTAAAACACTTCCAAAAAGTTTAGAACCTACAGATTAAATTCCTTTTTGATTTTTGTAATTTTCCTGGGCAAAATCGGGAATGGTACCTCGGCAAAGTGGGGAATTGTAAAACGCCCTCAAAGCAACAGCACGGGGGCATATGGAAATTTAAAAAATAATTCAAAGTAATTTCTGTGTTTTTCTGCAGTAGATTACAAATCTAGACGGCCTCCCCTTTAAAATGATATATGTCCGATCTAGCAATCTTCTATGGTTTGTCCGGAAGTTACTTTGGATTAAAAAAATTTTTTAAACTAGTCTAAAGTGATTTCTGAGTATTTGGGCGGTAGATTATAAATCTAGACGACCTCCCCTTCAAGGTTATATGTGTCCCATCGCGTAATATTCTTGAGAAATCAACGTATTTATGCATATTTGTACTTTTGCACTTATATTTGTCGTAATTACTAAAAATATATTTAGAAATATTAAGTGACGTAAGACGTATTTAATAAATATGCCATAAATACTGATACTAGAAAACGTAACGGGTTACGTTAAAATATATTTAACTCGACTTCTTTATCTTCACCTATACTTTTCATGTTCATGTTCTATTTTTTATGTTTTCATAAGTCCTTGCATGAAAACAAAAATTTTAATAATCGTTTATGTTTAAAAATATAAAAACAAAAAATCAAGACGAAGCGATCGGATATGAAATGAACTTGAAGAAAAAATTAAGTCCACAATTTATCTGTAAATTTTAACAAACTCTTTCTTTCACACATTTGTCTGTAGATACAAAAGTTAATGGATATTTTTTAAATTGGTTGAAGCATAACAAGAAGAATTAAGAAATTCGTTTGTGAATCAAATGAAATAAAATAAAAACACATATGAAAGTATTTAGCCAACATGTTTGCCTGTTTGTTTATATTTATAAACTCGTGAGCAAAACGGCTGACTGGCTGGCTGGCCTGCTGCATTCAACATTATGTAAGTCATATGTCTCACTCTAATGAAGATGAAAAAGAATTGTTAACATCAAAAAAAAGCCCTATAAACTGTTATTCTTTAAAAATAAAAAGCTAAAGCTTTTGAGGGTATTAACATGCTTATGATTAATGTGTGGCCATATATTAAATTCATATTTCGTGGTTTCCCCAAAAAAGAAGAAAAAAAAAAACATTTAAAAATCTGTGCAAAAGATGATGTTTTTATTTTTTTCTTTTTTTGGCTCTCTCTTTATCTCTCTTAAGGTTTTAAAAGCTTAACAACAGCAAAAAAAAATTAACTTGAAAATAATTGTTGCAGTTATTTATTTTTGAATTCTTGTTGTTTTATGGGTGTGTGTGTGTGCTGTTGCTATTCTTGTTTGGTCATTAACTTGAAAAAATCAACGCTTAAACTTCAACAGTTTGAGCAAAATAAGCATAAAAACTGAAATGATAAAAGTGAATAAACAGAATTGTAAGTTGAATGCTCGATTTCATTTGTTAAAGACAATAACAATAACAACATCTTAATTTTGTTGTTATACCCTTCACTGTAAGTGAGAAGGGTCTATATAAGTTTATGATTCCGTTTGTAATTTTTACATATTCTATGGGACACCCTATATATTCTGGATCCTTATGAATAGTGGAGTCGATTCAGCGATGTCCGTCAAGTCCTTGAAATCAACATACAGAAAATTATAGCATACCAATCTGTCAGCTTTTATTGATCCGATCCGATCCTGGGGTATGAATAAACTTCAAACAAATTTTAAAAATACTCCAATGTAATTTCGGAGTATGTATTTGGGCGGTAGAAAACATCTCCTTTAAAATGGCATGTGTCTCATTCCGTAATTTTCTATGGTTCGTCCGGAAGTCGAGAGCAACGGCACTGGGGTACATGGAAGTTTAAAAAAAAATTAAAATAACAAAAAGAAAATTTCCAAAAATTTTAAAACACTTCCGGAAAGCTTAGAATCTATAGATAAAACTACTTTTTGGTTTCATTAATTTGCTTGGACAAAATCGTAAATGGTACCTCTGCAAAATAGGGAATGGTAAAAATCTCTCAGAACAAATTAAAAAAAAAATGTTGTGCCTTCTAAACAAAATTTTTTTTTAAATTTGTTTGTGTTCCTTTTTATTGTTTTACTTTTTTTAGAATATAAAATACTTTTACAATTCATGGCAAAAAATTTGCTGTTATTCATAACGACCCTGATGATGATCTCGTTTATAAGCCTCTTTAGATTGAAGGACAGTCCCAGCTCATAGGTGTCGAATCGTAGTCAGCTATCACAATCACCAATCCGGAAATATTCTTCTTATTTTTGCTCAACTGTTGAGAGTAGCGATTATCGTCATAGCGAAGCCATATTAGAAAATAAATGCTACTAAGCGGTATAGCAACCGTGACTGACATACCTGTGCCAATTCATCCGACTGCTCATTGCCAGTGAAGTCACTATGTGCAGGAATCCGTACCAAGGATACGTTAGTTCTACATCCCAAATTGGATAACACAGCCCTGCATTTGCCATTATGAAGCCAGTTCGATATCTAGCAATTTCTATCAACATTTTTTATTTTTTTCATGCCAAACGGCTGAAATTTTAACTGTTTTCATTTGATATAGAATATGGCGATTTTGGGCTCTGAACTGAATGAAATGAAGGAATATTTTGCGTCTTTAATTTTTTTTTTTCTTTACAGAAAGCGCTGTTCAAATTCGACCAAACTTTCAATTTTACAAAATTATTTTATATTCAAGCAAGAAAAAATTTTCTGCACTGCGTATGAAATATGCCTACGTCTGTACTTGTAAGAATATCTTTTTTTTTTTTTAAATGTGTTAAAAATTTAAATTTATTTGCTGTCATTAATTTGGCACCTTGCGCGAAATTAGTTCACCATGATGACTTTATCGTTATTTTTGCATTGTTATGGAAACAAATGAAGATTTCACAATTTGACTGAATTGTATTCACACAATTTACTGGGATGATGATGATGATGATACAAGAGAATTAGAGTGAATGTGTGTGTGTGCTTAAATTCATTTTGCATTGCCTTTAGTAGCTGCAAGATTTTACATAACAAAATGGCCCAGGGTTAAAATAAGATTTAAAATATAAAGACCACTTGAAATGATTTAAAATTGTGTGTAAGTAAAAAATGTTTTCCACCAATAACAATTTTAAACTTTTGATATCGTATAACAAATATGAGGAGCATGTTAGTTAGTATCTTGTTCAATTCATACTCGTTTATGATGTTGCGTTATTTAATTGCATAAAAAAAGGAAGGTACATGTTAGTGAAAGAAGGGCTTAAGCAACAAAGTACTTGTACGCACACAAATAAATAAATCCGTAACCAAAAAAAAAAAAAAAAGCAGAAGAAATACTTTGACAGCGACAAGATTAAAGTCAAGTGGAAGGAGCAAGTCTACTAGCAAACGGGAGATCAAGATGGCAAGCAACATACTCGTACAAACAACTAAACAAAAATATATAAAAAACTGCAAAAATAAATTGTTACAAATTATGTTATTAAAATTTGAGTGAGAAAAATGAAATTAAAAACGCATTTAAGTTCATTTCAGTTTTCTACATTTATAAATCATTTTTATTAGAAATATTATTTTATTTCATACAATTGAGGGGCATACAAATTGTAAAGGAAATTAAGTGAGAACGACAACGAATAATTATTTCACTTATGACTCCCTACGTATATGCCTACGATACATAAATATCATTATAATGATTTAAATTTAATTTATATTTAATTAAAGTACCCTCAAGTTAAGTTCAATTATTAAATTAAAAACACAAAATTCAAAATTCCAAATAACTGGTCGTGCCTTTTCGCCATTAAAGACAATAATTTTTCAAATAGAGAAGACATCTCGTGAATGAAAAGTCAAAAAAGCCTGAGTTGTAATAACATTTTTATAATTTTTTTTTTTTTTTTTTTTTTTGGAAATATTTTAATAATGAACGAATAAAATTATTTAGTTTGAAAATGCATAAAAACTTCAATGTTTAATCAAATGGATAGTGAAATATAGTTTTAGTTTAACTTAAGTAGAAAAATCGGGAATGGAATTTATTTATTAATTAATTAGAATTGTTCTGAAAATCTTATTCGGTATTAAAAACTTCAGCACCTCATAACTACGTTTTGCTTCAGTTTTATTTTATTTTGGGTGGGAAAAAGTTGAAAAAAATAAAAAAAGAATGAAAGTTAATTTCATACAGAGGAAAAACATTTTATTTAAACAATTTTTAATTCAGTTTGGAACGTAGAACAGCACTGAATGACTTTCATCAAATTTTCAAACGTGTGTTTTGAACAGCAGTGCCATGACATCGAATGTTATTTTTCGCTTAAATTGTAACCAACAAAATATAATGAAAAGCTTTGCTAACAACAGATACTTGTTATTTGAAATGCAGATTTTCTTTTTTAATTTTTACCCAGTCTTTCCAAAATAAAGGGTGTCCCAGAGAGCATTTTTTAAATTTAGTGCTATTTTTTGTTATGGTGGCTGTCACATATATTTACTTCGATTGTTTAAAAATTTAGTGCTTTGAGGAACGAGTTGTAATTGTAATAAAGCAAAGTGAAGTCACGTACAATTTTTCCAAAAAAAAAATCATTTCTTGCAATGAATTAAAGTGCATTTCCATCTGAAAAGCTTATGAATACACAAAATTTTTTAATTTTGAAGATGAGGATGAAATGAAAAGGCACACTCTTCTAGGACACCCTTTATTTTGCCTATTAAGGAAATTTCTTATTCTATGTCAGCTTCCATCATAACTTTTTTTTTTGGTAAAAATATGATTTGAATCAATTTCTATCAAAATATTTTTGATTTCACATTGTCTTAATCAATATTTTTTAAAAATTAATTTTAATAAAAATTAACTTTTAGGTTTCTTTGGACTTGGAACTATCTGCTTACGTGCACCATCAGACGATGGTGCTACTGTGACTTTACTTAGACACTTTCTACGTTCTTTTGGCCCACAATAAAACAGTCATACTTGCGCCATTCACCACATCAAATGCCTACCAATGTAAATGTACTGTTTTCGATGAATTCAAAGATGTTAATCAGTCAGAATTCTTCGTTACCAGTAGTGCAATAGGTCACATTTTAATTTATGAATTTGATTCAGAACGAAAGAAAATTCGTTAAAGTTTATAACAAAGTAATGAATTTAAGAGAAGCCCTTTGAAAGATAAAAATTTTTTAAGCAGAAACAAATTTTGAATATGAATTTTGTACATACTGAAAGTAATTACGGTAGTAATCCAGTTCAATAATCATTCGTAATTACGAGCATAGCATTAAGCTAAGAGGCTAATTCTTTCTATTTTGACAAACTAACAAAATTTAGATTATTTATTTAAAAGAAAATGATATTGTTATCCAGGTACACAATAAAAAAGACTTCTTCTGCTAAGGCGGTGTTTGAGCCACCACAGAAGAAGTCTTTAAATTAACGAAGCCGGTGTTGGATATTCCATAAACATATGGGGTAATCTAATGGTATTTTGATAATCTCTAACTTGATAATATCTCAAAAATTTAGAAAAAAAATTAAATGCGGAGCTCCACAACTCAAGATATATGAGTTTCCCGGAAAAGTTGTACCTTAATTTTTTTAGAATATAATTTTCTTTAACCTTTAATATAAAATGGCAAATTTTATATTAAAACTGTGAAAACTTTGAAGCCCATATAAATTACAAAATACGAATTTAATTTGCCCAAAAAAATTTCTTAATGTTTTTTCTTCTTAGAATTAAGTTTTCTGGTTAAAAAAATATTTTTTCTAATAAAAATGACGAACATTATATCAGCAACACTGTAAAAAATTAAAAAAAAAAATAATATGATAACACTGTATACCACTAAATTCACCACCTTTAATAAATCAAATCTAAGAAAAATCAGCTGTTGTGGATGCTGATATTTTCAGAGTTTGATTTGTTTATTCACAGCGATACAGCACTGCTATCCATCAGCTGACTGCATTTTGTTATTGAAACAAAAAAAACATTTGTAAAATATAAAGTGAATAAGCGAAATTCTGCCGGTGATTATTATTTTAACAAAATTCCATAAAAGAAATTATTTAAAATGCCCCACGGCCATTCTCACGATCATTCTCATGGATGTGGCCATGAAGCCACCGATGTGGATCAAGCACTTGAAATGGGAATTGAGTATAGTCTGTACCAAAAGATCGACATGGGAAACTTGAAATGCTTAAATGAAGAATGTGAGGATAGCGGCAAAAAAGTATTTAAGCCATATGAAAAACGTTTAAATACCACAGAGGTGATAGAAAAACTATATAAAAAGGAAATCACTAGTGGAAATAATATGTATGTTTGGTTTTTAATTATTTAGTTTGTGAGAAGTGATGCTGATGAAGAATTGCTTTTTAATATACCCTTTACCGGGAATGTGAAACTAAAAGGTATTATTGTAATTGGAGCCAATGACGACACACATCCCAACAAAATGAGATTGTATGAGTTTTTAATTTACTACTTTTAAACTATTTTGTTTTTTACTAATACATTTTTTAAAAGATTCAAAAATCGTCCTGCCATGACATTCGATGATGTTCGTGCTAAAGCGGACCAAGAATTTGAATTGTCAAGAGATTGTCGGGGAGAAATAGAATATTCACCAAAGTAAGTTAATCAAAAAAGGATTTTAATAAAATAAATTTCTAAAGCGCATCTCTATTTTTATTGGAAAAGAATATGATTTGCAAACTGGTTTACTAGGAAATAACTTTTCAAATATATTATCATTAAACGGCTATTTGTAATATCCATCCTGATATCGCACATAAGAAAATATTAGTACTTATATAAATAAGTTAATAAATAAAAAGGATCCAAGTTGTCTCTCAAAAAATATTCTTTCAACTTTCACACTGCACTTGTTTGCTTTACATGACTAATTTTTTTCTTCTTTTTAGGATTGTGACATTTTCATCAGTTCATCATTTATCCCTTCATTTTCCAAGTAATTTCGGAGATGACAATACAAAAATCTATTACATTGGCAAGTACATACACTATTCATATAAATTTTAAATTTAAGTCAGAAAAGAAACTGTGATGGAGCTTGCAACTTTTTGCAAATTAACGTTTCCTGTGCAATTTTTATATATTTTTTTTATCTGTTCTGTATTTTTCTCCTTCTTCCTCTTGCACAATTAATAAAGCAAGTTGATATGTTCTATCATAAGTGTTTATAATTCTAAATTTAATGAATCAGCCATGAAAATTAATTAAAGTTTACTTAAGTTATTCATATTTATCCAAATATTTTTAACAATTTAGGTTTGCGAGGAGAATTTAGTGAAGCTCATCATCATGGCGTTACAATTTGCACATACGAGGCTCGACCAAATGTTAGTGATCACAAACAAGATGCATATGATGCTGTCAATCGTACGATACAGTAATTTTTAATATAAAATATTCTTATAACTAAAAAATTACTCGAAATCTACCTTATAAGAATTGTGACACTCAATTGATCCGTAATTTGATTGACATTATTAATAGAAATATCTAATCACAGCATAGAAGAAAGTTTCTATCAAGTTCCTAAGGACATTGTGAAAAATGTGATACAAACTTTGTGTACGTGTGATTTTGTAGGTCTCTCTTACACATGGATTAAATGAATGTTAACCTGAGTATGGTAGGATAATTATTTTTTTTGTGATGCTGTCTATTTCCTAAATCCAATAAACTTTTAAGAAAATTGTTAAGTAAATACTAAAGCGCTGCACAAGCATAATTGAAAGCCATACATCACTGCAAACATGTATAATATTTTATAATAAAAAGTGCTTGTAAGCCCTTTCAAGTATGATTGTGCAGCCCTACAATAAATACCCAAGCGAATTAAATAAAATTGAAAAAAGTGTATTTCCAAAGAATTTGAATGATTGAATTACTTGATTAATTAATATGAAATAAATGCAACACTAATAAATTGATACTTCTCAAGTCATGAGTTCTACAAGAAGCTTAAACGCACCAGGTGTCAAGCTATTTGCTATTCCAGTATATTCAAGGAATAGTTAGGACAATAACTTGATATATAATAAAATTAATATATGAATTCTATAATTTGCATGTCCAATGAAGTAATTGCCATTACCATTGTTAATTAAATATGTTGTATGTGATAAGAAATACTATTTATTACACATATTATAAAATTATTATAGAAAAGACATTCACGCAAAATATATTTAAAAACCATTTAAAATATGACATTCCAAATGTACAATCAGACAAGTAAACTATTGTTAAGGAAGAAGTAAAACAGGTACTGATGACCATAAGCTGTGATATTTTTTTTACAAAAGGATTAAACTATTCCTCTATTTTAAAATATATATTGCAAATGCAATGGTACAAAGTAAAGTAGAAGAAATTGCTGGTAAAATGTGGTAACATAGTAGCTTTTAGGACAGGGTGTTAATGAAAAGTTGCCAGTATTATTGAAAATCATTAAAATTCGTTTGAGAAAGTTTTGGGTTGCAGAATTAAATTATATGTAATTGGGTTTGTTATGGTACGTTTCTCTGGATTTTGTATATTAATGTTATCTTATTTGAATTCTTCGAAATTGGTTCGTGATCATGGTGCAAACGAAAATGACCCACATATACGATTAAAATTAGCTTGGTAGTACTGTATTCTTCATTTCACAAAACAGTCAAATAACAAAATTTTTTAATACGTATGACAGCACTACAGATGCTTGGCGATGTTCGTTGTTATTAATTCGTAAACAATTACACATTTTATTTCATCAGTAATAAAATTGCATTAAAATTTTTAATTAAAAGTGTAAAATATGCAGTGCATGAAATGTACTCTGCGTTCTCGTTTCGAATAGGATGAAATTGTCTCAGTGAAGATTTTAATAACATAAAAAGTGTCAGTTTTCTAGGAATTGAAAGAAGGTGATAGATTGGAAAGAGGACTTTGGGTGAGATTGTGCAAATATCATTAATCCCTTAAATTCTACAAAGTCGCAGTATGTGAATGTGAACGTGAACGCATCCGCGATTGAAAGTGACCATTATGGCATTACAAATTTGTCATGCATGAGTGCCGGGCGTTAATAAAATCTATTTTACTTGCAAGAATAAATAAACTGCAGAATTGTGACTTTCTGTGTATTCAAGCAGGATTCAAGGTGGTTTTGTCCCCGTCACAATTTGAACTAGAGTGTCAGAAATAGTGATTTTTTTATCTACATGATGTTCAAGGATCACAATTTATCAACTTTGATCAATGACAACAGTATAAGAAGAATAACAGGTTAGTTTCTACATTTCTTTTGTAAAAAAAATGTTTTCTTAACAATTATAAAATACTAGTATTTAACTCGCTACTTGGTGAGCGAAGTACCATACTGTCGCTAATATAATTTAAGTTAAATATGTTTTAACGTAACCCGTTACGTTTTTAGTATTTGTAAATATTTTTTCATTCATTCTATAATCTACCGCCCAAATACTCAGAAATTACTTTGGACTATTTTTAAATTTTTTTTGAAATTTCCATATAGTCCAGTACTGTTGTTCTCAAGGATTTTGGTAGTTTCCTTTTCATATAACAAACTCTTTTCGGTATTTTTATTTTTTTAATAATATTTTAAATTTTTATTGTGTTTTTTGTTGTTTTATTTATTTTTCCATATGAAATATCATTATCATTGTTTTTTTTTTCTTTTTATTTGATAATTTTTTCTCTTTTTTGTTTTGTGGTGTTTGCTGGTTTTTTATATTTCTTTTTTTTTTTTTTGTCTTTTATAAGAAATTGTGAGTTGTTTTTATTTATAATTTTTAGGTTATCATTTCATTTATTTATTTTTTTTTTCTTGTAATTTAAATTTTTCTTTTGATAAAAAGATAAATTTATAATAATAAATTTGTTTATAACAAAATTGACAAGAGTGTAGAAAAAATGTCAATGGGTGAAAGATTGTGTATAAGTGAGGACTAAGTAAGTACGTGAAAAGGGCGTGAGTATCTTATTTTGTTAGTGAGAGTATGTTTATATATGTCTGTAGGCGTGGTCGTGAAAATTATGATAGTGAGAGCAGCAATTAGTTTTGTATGTAAGTAAGAAAAAAGAAAGTTTACAAGAGGGAAAAAATAACTTTAGAAATAATTTTTAATTTATAAAATTTTTATTAAATATTTTTTTTTATGGAAAATTAAAAACCAATTTTTTCCAATATGACAGTTAGCACTTTGAGTGAAACACTTTGATTTAAAATTCATAAAATGTGAAGAGTTGAAATTTTCTTTATCTATTATTCTTCTATAAAAGATTTTTTTGTTTTAATTTTCTAACTCATAGTGAGGTAAATAACATCACATAAATTTATGTTTCAAAATGACGACTGTCACTGTTTCTGTGATCTAGCTGATCAAATCGTGTAGCAATATTGCTTAAAAATTCTTAAACAAATTAAGTGCTTTATGTCAGCACATATTCCATAAGAGAAGTCAACAACTCGTTTAGAAAAATTTTTGAATATTTTTCGTATAAAATTTCCAGACAAGTTGATCAACGTTTGTGTTAGAGAAACAGCACATAAATGTCTATGTAAATTTGTAATAATAAAATAAAACATGGAAAGACATAATGAACGCTTAGCCAAAGTGTTATTTGACATGTAACATCGTTTCAAAAATAATTCAAAATTATTGAAAAAAAAAAATTTTTTTTTTTTTTGATAAATTGCAAACAAATGAATTAGTTAATTACAAAAACTCAAATAATAAATGTTAACAATCTAAGGAGTATTTTTTGCTATTAATTTTAAACAAATACATATTTCTTTTTATTTTGTGGTACAAACTTAACAATTTTTTAAATGTTTTTTAAAGACTATAATTTATGATTCTTTTTAATGGATTTTGTTGTTTATTAAAACAATTGGATTTACTTATGTATTCTTTTCCTTTTCTTTTTAATTTAGTTATTATTAATTAATGTGTGTCTTTATCTTTTGTTTTTGTTGGTTTTCAAATTTGTTGTTGTTGTTGTTGCGGGATAATATGTAACAATTGCAATTAATGTATTTATTATTATTATTATTTTTAATTAATTTATTAATAATAGGTTGTTGTTTGTTGATGTTTTTTTTTTAATTTAATGATTAAGTTAATTTTTTTATTGATATTTACTATATGAAATAT
The DNA here is from genome assembly GCA_947397855.1 of Thelaira solivaga. Taxonomy (NCBI): domain Eukaryota; kingdom Metazoa; phylum Arthropoda; class Insecta; order Diptera; family Tachinidae; genus Thelaira; species Thelaira solivaga. The sequence goes on from OX377611.1 coordinate 2,842,171, forward strand.
TTTTAATGGTTTGCTTTCCTTCTTTCAGTTTTAATAATTATAATATAAATAAATAAATAAAAATTATTTAGCTTTATTTTATTATTATCTATTACTCTAGGGTTTTTTTTTTGGTTTGTTTTGTTTTCAGTTGCTTAGGGTTGTATTTAATGCGTAGTTTTCTGTTGGTTTTTAGCTTAAGTTTTTCGCGTTTTGTTTTTCTATAATTAATATTATGTTTTTTCATTAAATCTTACTATACAAGCTCTCTCTAATAAAGTTTTCTTTGTCTTAGTTATTATTTATGCAGATTTTCTATTTTTTGTTTTCTCAATATGACCATGTTGTTTTTTTTTTTTTGGTTTATTTCTTAAAAAATATTTTAATTTAGCGTTTTTAATTTAATCATGCTTTAACAAATATTTGGTTTTCTTTTTTATTGCAGTAATTTTTTGTTTTTTTGTTTTTTTAATAATTTTTTTTATTGCTAAATTCTAGAAAATTATTTGTTTTAATAATAAAAATTTAATTATTTTATTATTCAATTTGTTTTTTTTTTCTTGTTTTTTCCTATATTTTATTTTATATATAAATTGAATTTTATTTTATTATTATTTTCAGGCTTTTAGAGTTTATTCTAATAATTAAATTATTTTTTTAATGCATGTGTATGTATTTCCGTGATTGATTTATGTAGTTCCTTTTGTCTGCTATTATTATTTTTTTTTTTTTAATAAATATTATTATTATTTTCGCTGTTTCTTTTTTAAAGAAGTGTGATGAAAAATTGTTTTTTTTTTTATAAATACTAATAATGTATGGCTGATACTTAGCAAGTATTAAAAAAATAGGAAATTCCTAACAAAATTTTTTTTTTATAGAAATATTCTCTTTTTTAGTCGAAAGTCTTTTTTAGCTGAAGTATTGTAAATTAATTTACTAAAACGGAATAAAAAAATTAAAATTACAAAAAAGAAATTAAAAAAAAAGTTGCAATAAAATAGAATTAGTCGTGGTCTTTTGTCTAAGGTATTCATAAATATTTCAATAATAACCCAGGTCACAACCACTTAATTGACTTCTCTACTTTCATATAAAAATAAAAATCTTTATTATGATAAGTACCGGCTCTAGTTACGATTGAAAGAAGAAAAACAAACTTTGAAATCACTAAACAATTTTAAATATAAAATTTATATTGCTAATATAAGCATCGATATTTTTCACACTTACGTGACAACATAATGCTCACGACATATATTTTTTTTTAAATATTATGGCACATTGAAATTTCCATCGTTATTGAATAAAACAAAGGAAAAAACAAGGGAAAAAATTCCCGAAATCCATAAAAAAGGGAGAATTTTTTTTATGATAAAAGGAAAGGGAAAAGTAAAAAAAACCTCCTAGGTATTCTTATTCATAATTGGGCTGATTACTTATTTTGTGTAACGTTCGACTGCAAGCACAATAGTCGTAATCAAACAAAGGAACACGTTACCACAATTTTTTTTTTTGTTAATTGCATTGAAATTTTCAAATTTCTTCATATAAAAACATAAAAGTTTTCATAGCTTTCATTTTTTATCGAATGTGGTGATTTAAGCCCAGATTTAAATTTAATTTTTAATTCATTTCGAGTTGTAATATTTCTATTAAAGGAACTGCTAGTGTCGTTGTCGTAGTCGAATTCAAGACTGGTGCATATGACTGTTTTCGTCACGACAACGACACTCATAATCAGGCCTCATGGCTATTGGAAATATGTGTTTTTTTTTTGTCTACTTTAAAATTAAAAAGTGAATTGATTAACTGAAAATAAAATCATTGAAATTTTTGCAAAACATTTCAAAATGTTTGTTTTCGAAGCGGACACCCAAGAAGAAGATTTCTAAGTTCAAACAGCAGAATTCGATATGGAAGAAAGTTTAAAATTTTCATGTTTTATATCCTATCATTGACCAATGAACAAATTAATAACAAATTTTTGGTTGCATTAAGTATTTTAGAGCTAAATTCAATCTTTTTTTATCAGGAATAGTGTAACTGTAAGTATTTTAATAATACAATATAATTTTTTTTTCTGTCATGCAAAGTCTATTATTTATTTAATTTCTTTTATCCCGACGTTTCGTTGGTATTTTCCAACTTTCTCAGAAGATCTTTTATTTATGTTATTCTATTTTAAAATCTCAAAAAAAATTTACAAAAATAAAATCATGGTATAAGAAAACTAGGTGACACTGAGACGCCAGCTAAATCCTGCATGATTGATGTAGGTTCTGTCAAAAAATAAGAAGTATCAATGTGTTAAATAGAGATCAAAAGTGGTAACAAATTTTTTTTTCGCTCTATCACACTTCTTAATTACAACCACCGGAAATTTATTGACAGGAGGAACCTCAAAAGCAATGTTGTTGTAATGTTGTTATTTTTGAAGTTACCTGAAGTTTACTGTACCATGAATAAAATCAAAAGGACCAAGTGTTGTTTGCAAGAAAGAAAACTCACATGATAAATCGTCCGTTGAACACTGCCTGAGCAAGTTGGAAAATACCAACGAAACATCGGGATAAAAGAAATTGCAATTAAAATCATAAAGTATTTTTGTTAAGTCCATTTATTTCCCTGCAAAACTATTTCTAGATTTTTAAACAACCAAAATTTATCAGCCCTTTATAAATTTAAATTAAAAACAAAAGACATTTGTTAAACAAAAAAAAAAAACTATATTTATTTAAACCAAACTTAACAAATGAAACAAAAACAATATTATTTTATTAAGATTCAAAAAATATATAAAAAAGTATTAAGCCCAAAGTAAACACCAAAATAGTATATAGAAATATATAAAAAAATTAAATTAAAATTAACTTCAGCTTTAAAATTTAAAAACAAATTACTGTTATTTTTGTAAGAAAAAAGTGTAAATTTAAATTATCCAACTCAATATATTAAAGTTTATTAATTTCATTATATTTAGTATTATTTAATTATGTGTGTATGTAAGTTTAAATTTATTTATAGTTTACTATACATATTAAATGGTCTTTTCGTTTTAGTATTTAACATTACTGACCTTAATGATTAAAAATATGATGATTATTTGCTTTTATTTTCATTTTAGTTTTTCTTTAGTTTTTATTTTATCATGATAAGTTTTTGTTTTTTCGTATTAATATTATATAAAATGTTTTATAACAACAAGAAGAAAGGATGGTGAGGAAACTAGAGTGTTTTTGGAGTTTTTTTCTTTTCTGTTTTTTTTTAGAGCGCGATAGGTACATTTATAATGTTACAATAAAATATATGCAAACAAAGATAATCAATATTCATAAACTTCTTTTCAAGAAAAGAAATTTAATAATATTTCACTTAAATAGTTTTGTGGTATGTTGTTGTATGTTGTAATGTTGTTGTATTATAAACATCATTTAAAATTTTATTTTGAAGATTTTTAATGAGAAAAAAATAGATAAATAAATAGATAAAAATTATTTATATTGAAATCTAAAATCAAAAATTTTTTATATCGTGTCTTTTTTTTGAATACTGCCATAACTCAAAAATATGTTTTTTAAACTTAATGAGTTAATTTTTTCTAGTGCAACTCTTTTTGGATAAAAATGTTTAGAGTTTCCCTTTAAGAGTACCAAAAAAAATTGAAAGCTCTTTTGTAATTATGACACATTATACTCTAATTTGGACCCGTGTTCGGTATTTAGGGCATCACTACCTGCAGCCATCTAACATGACGAACAAATCACTCAAAGAAGTCATTAAATTCTTAATGAATGTTAGACTTAGAAAGAATTTGTAACTTGAGAGTAATATCATAATAGGTCTGTTTTGGACGCAGTCACCTGTGATCCGTTCACGCTACTAATAAGAATTGTCTAATTTCGTATACACTAAGTGTCACAACAACATTTACATATATAAATGATTACATTTCCAGAAAATACAATTATTCCTAACAAAAAAATAATGGTATTCATTCCCTTTGAAAATTGGCTGTTATGTTTTAGTTTCTGAAGAAGTTGATTTTTATCACACATGATATGCGATACATTAACGTAGACTTTATACTCAACGTTATCGAAGTTTCTCATATAAATTTTCATTCATTTTACTTTAAAGTCTACATCACATGGAATATTTTATTTACATCTTAAATTAGCATTTTATTAGTTATACAAAAACAAATTCCTTTCAATGACCCAATAATGTTACATTCCTTGGTTTTCTATCTGAAGTAAAAGCACTTCTTAGTTACACTTTTGCACTTTTTTTTTTGCTGGGCTGTAATAGATACTATTTTTTTTTTTTATCATTTAATCATTATTAAAATTTCCGATTGCTTTCATATTTCGATTTTTTATTTTATATTAATTTTAATGATTTTTTTAGTCTCAAATAAATATTTATTCAGTATAATCTTGGAAAAAAATTTGTCTAGAGTTTTTCCCTTTTCCTCAATTCTAAATAAAATCTCCCTTGGAAATATATTGATTCTTAATTATTATAAAAAAATCGAAATTGCAAAGCTTTTGCTTGGGAAAAAAAAATTGAAAATATTCCGCCAACAAATTGAAATGGAGTTTGTAAGAAAAATATAAAAGTTTTTTTAGTGCTTTATTACAAACAAATAAAACTTTTCAGTTATTCGAAATTTTTTCTAGTTGTTATTGCCTTCCCCGTTTCTTTACAATAAGAGAATTTTTTTCTTGGGAAAATTCATAATTGGTTTGAATATATTTTTGTTCAACAAAAATTATTTTGAAAATCAGCCAAGTCAGACTTTCATCAAAAACATAAAAAATAAAATAAATTCTGGCAGCCAATCGTTTGCTTCTCTCCTTCTCCTCTGGAATTTCTTGAAGTACTTTCTAAAAGTAACAAAACTCCACAGTGGTTTTTGTTAGTTTAGCTTTCGTTCGGATTTTTTTGCAAACAATTTTTCTTATCAATACAAATTTACAAAAGAAACTACTGTTAGCATTTACAGCCCGCTAGTTTATAGAAACAAAAACCGACTTTTAAAAAACTAAAAAAAAGTCAAAAATGCTTTATAAAAGTCTCTAACATAAAATTTATAAATGGTGTTTAGTAGTGTGTGTTTGATTTTGTTATACTTTTTTTTATCATTCTATTAAAGAGGTTATAAAAAAGTATTTCTTTCGGTTATTAATTTTTTATTTTTTTTTTTTGGTTTTTGTGTTGTTCTTAGACAAGGAAATAGCAAAAAATTGTTGATATCGCAAAAAAATTAAAAAATGAGATTAGTTTTTGTATTTTTTTTTTGTTTTTTTTTTGTTTGTTTTTTCTTTTTGTTTTTGGAAAAAGAGATTTACAAAAATAAGACAGCGGCGGCGTTCATTTTTTGTTTTTGTTGTTGTTGTGTATTTGTTTGTTTTTGTTGTATTAAAGTGGGCGGCAAAAATTTCCATTATCATGTTTTTTTTTTTTTTTTTTTTTTGGTTTTTTATTATTATTTTTTATGCAAAAAGGAAAACTATAGTGTTGTATTGTTTAAGGTATAAATGGCAGAAAGCAAGCAACATTTTTACATAAAAAAACTGTTGCTTTAAAGGCATTTGTCAAACTGCATAAGGTGCATTATTTTTATTATTATTATTTTTCGTTAGAGATTGATTATGGTGTTGTTTATGAGATGACGTTGATAGTGATGATGATTGAGGTTGTACAACCAATGTTGATGTGGTAGTAGTAGTAGTAGTTGTTGTTGTTGTTGCAATAGTGCTATTTAGAATAGCACTACTGCAGCCAGCATACGAAGGACCACCAACAGCAGCAACACTAGTGTTTTTAGTAGTTATCTGCTGAAGCTGCAGCTGCTGTTCATTTGATTTTGCTATGGTTGTGGTAGCGGTGACAGCAGAAGCAGCAGTAGTAGCAGATTTTGTGCGTTGTTGTAAGGAGCGCTTTTCGCGCCATCTATCGAGTGGAGTATAGCAACATTTAAATAATGGTTGTCTACGTTTCCGTTTTTCTGATGATGATAACGATGAGCTAAGGCTAAAACTTTGAGCTAAAGATGAAGCCGTTAAATCAGTCTGTACGCCGCTACTACATAAACGTGTTTCCATAGTGTAACATTGTTGTTTATGATGTTTTTGTGAGGTTATGGAACGTTTGGAACCATTTAAAGGTGCCGGAGCCTTACATATCACTGTGGGTGGCTCTGTTTCGTGCAATTCAAACGAATGAGCTGATGAATGATCTTCTATGTAACCGGCCTCTTCTTCTTCATAGAATTCCTCATTGGAGGTGCGTGTAGTGGTAGTTGTTGAGGGTCGAAACTCATGCGATGAAGATTCGACCATGGCAGTGCGATAGTTGGTAACAAAATTGTTTGTTTCCAAATAATGACAGGACTGAAATATGTAATCATCCACAAACTGCTGTAGTATTAACGGATCGGCTGGAGCTGCTTCACCAGCGGCCGTATTTAATATGGAACCTTCGGAGTAGTGCTCATGAGGCAGATGAACATAGTGTGAATGTGGTAAATGGTAATGATGATGATAGTGGGGATGATGGTGAGGGTGATGATACGAGGCGGCGGCGTGTTCATCTTGTGAGGCATACCGACGTATGCCTTTGTGCGATTGTGACGAAGGTGAATATATCACAAGTGATGTTGCTGTTGGTGATGTCGTTGCAGTCGTCTGGTAATGTTGCTTGCTTTCCGTAGTATACGTTTGCATACCAACAACAACCTGTTGTTGTGAATCTTCAACATGATGTTCAGAGTCAGACACTGGAGGCATTTGATTTAACGCCTGCTCTTGCATTGCTACAACATATAATTGATCTGTGGAAATATGTTGTGGCAGTGGCCTTGTGGTGTCTACAACATAATCAACATATTGTTGTCTAATACGTTCAACATGTTGATATTCTTTAAAATTTAAATTTGTTACTCTTTCCTCATATTGCTGTTCACTCGATTCAGCATCATAATGTTCCTGCGGTTGCTGTTGGTTGTTTTCTATAATATAATTTTTCTTTTTGTTATATTGTTGTTGTTGCTGCTCTAGCTGACGCTGTTTTTGCTTCATATCAACAATTTCTATTTCTTCAATATCACTAAAACTATTTAATTGTTTCAACAAATAATGAACATCATTTCGTTCTGATTGTTCATCTTCATCCAAAGACTTTTTAATTGTTGCTGTCTCATATTCTTGTTCTTGATGTAGAGATGAAGATGAAACCGCTGCTGGCAACATAGCTAAAGCAGCAGTAGCGGCAGCCTTCGAGGTGGAGGCCATGGCTGCTGCTTGTTTAGATGTTGTAGCAGCTATTCCTGTTGTTGTTGTTGATGAGAAATTAACTTTAGAATTATTTACAATTAGGTCGGTATTATAAAATTGATGATGGTTATTGGCCAATCTACGTTTTAAACTATCACTCAAAATGGGCATCTCTACAATTTGTTGTTGGTGTTGTTGTTGTTGTTGTTGATAATGATGTGGATGCTGTTGTGAACTTTTGGCTAATGTTTCTGCAACATGTTGCTGATAGTTGTTGTATGTATTAATAACCGGCACTGTATTGTCAATAATTCGATTAAATTTAGCTAATGCCGTATTTTGCTGTTGTTGTTGTTGTTTTGTTAATGATTTATTTTCTAAATAGGATGACGACGTTGTTGTTGTTGTTGTTGATGATGTATTTACTGCTGCTACACATGTTTTTGGTAATGCTGTTTTTGTTGTTGTTGTAATTGCTGCTTCATCTATTATATTAAATTTATTAAATTTTTGTTGTAATTGAGGCACTGTTGTGACGGTATCTAATTTATTTAAACCTCTGCCAAGTCCATTCAATTTATAGCCTTCTAAATCGGTTACCCCTGCTTGTTCTCCTGCAATACTACGATCACGTTGAAGATCGCGTCTACCATCGTGTCCATTATTACTTCTAATATTAGATGAAGATTGTGGTGCTTCATCAACATTTCGTCTTAAATTATCCATCATTTCACTAACATTTACATTTAATTTTAATTTTAATTGTTGTTTTAATAATAATTGTCTACTTTCATTTAATAATGCGCTAGTTGTTGGAGTTGTTGCTGTATTAGTCGTAGTAGTAGTAGTAGTAGTTGTTGTTGTTGTTGTTATTATTATATCGGCTTTTGCTTTTGTTGTAGTAGTTAAAATAGCACCCATAGTATTGGCTGCCACTTGTCTTCTATTCAATTTTTTATTTAAATTGGTATTAGCTAAATTTCTAGTCAAAATTAATTTTCTCGACGAAATGAGTTCATTATTGTCGCTCCCCCGCGATTACCGACTATCACGGGTGGAGCGAGGCCTTCCCTAACTGGATGTTGAAGCAATTGGTGACACTGGTGACAGTGGACTACGTGCTGTTTCCCGCGGACACCCACTTAATGTTATAACTAGTTTGCGTGAACCAGCTTGATCACGATGTTCACATAACCAGACACCTTGCCAGGTGCCCAATGATAATTTACCATCCGTTATGGGGATTGTCAATGAACTACCAAGAAAGCAGGCTTTCACATGAGCAGGCTACAAATAAAATTTAACAAAAAATAAATAAAATAAAGGAAAGATTTTTATTAATTTATTTCCGCTTTAAAATTAAAAAATAGTAGTAAATATGTCACCATATCATCGGGTCCTTCACATGAATGCCTGTAGGGTAAACCTTCGGGAACTATTTTATTCAACATCATTTCCATGTCGTCTCTGTGTTAAGAAAAATTTTAATTATTAGCCAAACAATATTTTGTTATTTAAATATTATTATTATGAGAAATTACGATTGACGAAGTGAAGTATGCATTCGCATAAAATGTATGGGCAGCATTGCCATATTTTTTGTTTTTATCACAACTTCGAAAATCGCAATAAAAAAAAATTAAAAAACCTTCACGCAAGGTAAATAAGTTACACAAAAAAATTTAAACAAAAAGGCGGGCATGGATTAAATCAAAAATATGTGAGTTTTAGAGGCACAACATTTATGTGTGTGGAGTTTATAGAAAACGAAAACTTAAATCGTCTAAAAAGTTTTAATGAAAAACACTCGAAAATATTTTAAAAATTTAATGTTTTCCATAAATTTTTTTAGACAATTGTACTGTTGGTTTCCTGTAAGCAATATATTAGTGAAGCCAATTTATTAATTTTTTGTTTTTTTTTTTTTTTTTTTGTGGGAGTGTGTTTTTTACAAGCCTATGGTGAAGGTATGTGTAAAAATATATAATGTAACAATTTTAATAAATAATATTAAGCCGTCTTAGCTTTTTTATGTGTTGAATACCTGACGTCTGGATCCCAACTTTCATTTAACGCTAAACTCGCTGATGTGTGTAAAACTGCAAATAAATAATATAAATTAATTAAAAAAAAGAATTAGTAACAAGTAGAGTTATTATTTATTTAAAAAGTAAATACAATTTTAAATGGCTGGAAAAACAGTTCAAAATTGTTGCTCTTTTATAATAATTACATTAAATGCAAAAAGCAACGTAAGGCAAAAATTCATTAACAAAAAAAATGCCTTTAAGTATTATTATTCCAACTTTAATTTTAAAATATTATTTTGCCAGCAACTAAACTGTTGGCATATTTCTATTTTAATATGACTGCAAAAGTTTCATTAAAACTGCATGAGTTTGAAGTGTTACTTTTTTCTCAACATTTTACGTTTCAATTTTATATCCTCGGGTGTATGTAATATTTGGAAGCATAAACCCCACATCAAGTAGAATAACAAAAGAAGCCAGGAAGCCAGTCAACCATTTAAACTTCTAGTTTTTTTTTTTTTTTTATTTCTTGATTCTGTTTTTCATAGTGCAATAACACCTTATCATAAAGTAATTAACACACAACACAGGGTGTGTAAAAAATTCTTTAAATAAATAGTATATTTTGTCGTTTGTTCTTATTTGTACTTTTGCTCCCAGTTTTCAATTTGGTGTTCAACTTTAACCTGTAAACCAACAAATACTTTTCACTATTACTTGCCTGCCAGGGATGGACTTTTAAAAAATGTACTATTGTTTTATCTATACTGTAATATTATAAAGAGGAAAAATTATATTTCACTATTATAAAGCTACATTATCAGCGTGTGACATTCGGAAAATCAAGTGATTTCAAATCACATGTGGTTTTATGCTATTCTGCAAACAATACTGCTTCTGAGTTTTTCGGTGAGTTTAATCTTTTCGAAAGTACAAGAAAACAACTGATTTTTTTTGTTTTAACACTGAGCAAATACAAATTGTACAGCAAAAAAGGCATATTTAGTTTTTTCTTTTATAACACAACTAATTGTTTAGCTAAATTAAATAAAAGAAAGAATAATTTATTCAATTTGTTTATTTTTACGTTCGTTCTATAATAATCGTGAAAATAACCATGTGATTTGAAAACGTAAGTGTCTTGGCTGAATGTTTTGAAATCATTAAATTAACTTAATGTGCTTTCAATTCACATTGACAAAATGTTATTTTCAGAACATGCCTGATATACCATAACGCTACGACCACGTTTACGTTCAGTATTAAAAATTAAAATAATATTTTCCAAAAATTTTTTATAAAATTTGTTATAGAATATCATTATATTCAAAGAATGGTCAAGTCGGCCACGCCCACTTTTAAGCAGGTCAGTTGGAAGGTCACCAATTTGTAGTGACCATGCGAGACCGGGTAAAAACAGCGAGTTAATTTGTAAAGTGATATGTTGAGCTTTCAATACCATAAGACCGACTTGCCAGACTGAATTTTTTTTTTTTTTAACAAAAGAGAAATAATTTAGTTGACTTTTTCATCTTTTATTAAAAAGGCCAGGGGGATTATTATGTATTTCGATTCTAATCGAAAAAGCTTTCGAAGAGAATTTTCACCTTGAAAAAAAACTACCTGTGTAGTAAATTCGAAAAAAAATTAACATTTTTAAAATAACCCTCAAAATTGTTAATACAACTCTGCTGGATTTTGGAAAGGTCTGCATATTAGCTTTTTCTTTCGAATTGAAAATTTTTTTCGAAAGCCATTTCGATTCGAAATACATATAATTCCACTTCAAGCTTGAAAAAATCAGCCATTTTAGTAAAAAAAAAAGAACTATTAATCTAGTTTAAATTAAAATTAACAAAAGATGCCTCACTTGCCATATCGATAAGCTAATATGTATAAGAAGTTGAGCCAAATGATAAAATAATTTTTAAATGAATTCAATGGCCAAAAAATTTTTGTTATTTAGTGGTGCTAATACTAATTCCGTTCCGCAATTGCGGAAAGCATTTTTGTACGAAAAACAAAATTTTAAAATTATTCATTCCGTTGCTGTGGTATTTTTCCACAGTTGCGGTATTGCCATATAGATTAATTTCTTCATTTCGCCTACCCTTAAATTTTTGCTATTAATAAACCCCAAGAATCGTGGCGTAAACATATAAGCAAGTGTGCATTGCAAATTTTGTTCCTTGATTGTCAAAGTTTGTTTATAAACCAGATATGCCAGGTACTTTTTGGCCAGGTACTTTTTTCATTTCTGTTAAAACTGTTTGCTACCTCATAACATTATTATTATTTTTTTTTTTAGGGCAGGGAAAGTCGTAAAGTTAATTAATCTCAAAAGAGTTGAATCTATCCATGTAATTGGGTTTGTCATAATAGTGGTAACAGCACTGCACAAACAATAAAAAACAGTAATATTAACATCATCAAATATTAATTGTCAGAAAATTTAGCTTGTTGCCTTTGATAGTACGTGTAAGAGAAAAAGAGAGAGAGAGAGATAAGAAATACTTACTATTTCCTTTTTCTTACCCACGAACTTGGTCAACCAGTTTTAGATGAATGCGGGTGTTTAGCTCATTAGGAAAAGTATTTTTTGTTTTTCACTTTAATGTGTATTTTAGAAATCATCTGGGGAGTTATAGCACATGCATACACCTATGCCAATATGTACAGCTACACATTTAGAGTAGACTGTTAAAGACCTTGTTTATGTGTGTGTGTGTGTATGTACATTTTACATTTTAAATATATAATCACATATCCTGTCTTACTCTTATGAATCTACAAAATAGAGTAACTAAAACACATGCATGCATAAACAAAAAAACCAGCAAACTCATACATGTTCAGATGTGTGCACACATACGAATAGGTATAAAGAAAATATCTAGGTCAATGCCATTGAATTTTAACATTTTCCTTTTGATAAAAGAATATAAAGTTAACACTAACATTTGAAGCAAATAATTAGCCACAAAATAGTAATAAATCAAGAAGATAATTTGACACACAAAAAATTAATTCTTTGAAAGTATGCACTTCAATTAAGGATATTTATTTCAATTTATTTTTCTTTTGCCAGTGTGTCAAGCAAGATTTTTTTATTAGATTTTCTTATAAAGCTTTAAGAATGAATTGCAAAGCTTTTAAAGAATTATGCCTGATAAAAAAAAGTAGAATTGGTTTCATTGTAAAAACGTATTTAATACTGAATTCGTTCCGGAGAGAAGTTTTTTCCGAACAAACAGTTTTTATGTATAGTTCAATGTGTCTTTCAGAGAAAAGCCTCAAACTACTTATAAAAAAAAATAATGATTTTGAATTCTCCCATTCGTTTCGGATAAAAGTTTTGTCCGGACAAACTTTTTATATATAGTCTAATGTGTCCTTTACAAAGAGAAACTTCAAACTACTTAAAAACAAATTATAATTTTGTATTCACCCACTTGTTCCCAAGAAAAATTTTGTCCGTACAAAATTTTTTTAACTACAAAAACTTTTTTATCTTTTGTACTTATTTCTCTCATGAAATATTTTTTTTAAATCGATTTAAACCGCATAATAAAAAATCTTTACAAAAATGTTGTAACATTTAGGATTTCCCTTTTATAAAAGCATTTTATTTAAACTTATTTTTAATTAAAAGTATTTGATTAAAATGGAATAACAAAAACATGGTTAATATAATTCCTTTACAAGTGGAATAGCATATTGTGGCACATTGTGTGAGAAAGCACCTGTAAAGGAGGGTGCAGGAGCAGAACAACCTACCGACGTCAAACTTGGTTGGCAACTCATTAAATAATTTTGGGGACAGCCTAAAGCTGGCTTGGGTGGTGATAGCATAGCTATAGGAACAGCGTATCTTGAGTTGGATGGTTCTGAATTTGATGAAGCTACAGAAGGTGCTACGTATGATGACTTTACTTGCGGTGATCGTGCAAATGCAAAAAATGAAGGTGGATATGCAGGATTGGTGTATGATGCTTGTGCAGATGTTGAATACGGTATTTGTGGTCGTGTAGTTGTTGTAGGATACCATGTACCATAAGATCGAGCTGCCGCTGATTGATTTGGGTTTGATGGTGCAAAAGCAGTTTCTGCATTAAGTGCAGCTGGAACAGCTGAATAACCACCATAAACAGAACGAGCTAAGCGCAATGACTCGGCAACTGGTGCTGGAATTAAAATCCCTTCCGAAGATTCCATCTGTATAAAATTTCCCGACACACAAAACACTAAAGACATAAACGTTATCAAAATACTAACTTTCATTTTGAAGCCTGATTTCTGTGCACGATACGACTTTTAGCGATATAAAGGAAATAAATACTAACGTAAAAAACTAACAGCTTTTCATTTTATATTTATAAAATTGATTTCAGTAAATCGAATTGCAGTTCATAGCAAAACACTAAATGTGGGACAGAGTGAAAAAAAATGCTACCATAAACAAAACGAAATTTATTTAAAATTAATAAATTGCAAAATATTGCTAATAAATTAAAAAAAAAATAAAGAAGTTGTTGAGGGAGGCGATAATTGAGTGATAAGTCGAAAAAAATTAAAAGCTCAGGGCGGTGGTAATTTTGTAGCCACTTTTCGAATGTTCAAATAATAATTCTTTGCCAATAAGGAAAATCGCTTTAGTCGCCTTGAGTAAAAATTAAATTTTTGTAGCACTTAACTCATTAACTTTGTTATTGTGGTTCAGGGATGGTAGGACGATATATTCCACAATTAAGGAGATGCCAACAGAAGCAATACCCATTGCCAGAATCGAAATAATTTTACAAGAAAAACTTTTAGGGCTTTTAAAGGTGTACACGCAAAGAAAAAATATGGTTGACGCAAACATATTAGTGTAATTAAATTTATGATAGCATCTAACCATATACCATACATATATTGTTTAACCAAACATATTAAAAATACTTCTCAACTACAGATGTTGCGGTTCAACCCCCGATCAGGGCTAAACAATTTTTTTTTTAATTTTCTATTCAACTCTTATTAATAATTTTTTTATTTTTTTTATATAAAATTTTTTTAAATAATTTTTTTGTATGAATAAATTGTTTTTAATTATATTGACTTTTTCGTTTCTATTAATTTATAATTATTTATTTACATTTTAGAGCGGGTTTGAATTTTTTCTGAGGCCAAATCCAAATTTTTTTAATTATTTCATTAGAAAAAAACTAAATTTTTGATCCTTTTCATTTGATATCGAATGCGGCGATTTGCCCGCAGTTTTTATTTTTGCACCTCAACGGCGCTACTGTTTAAAAACATTGCAGTTGTTTTTAATTTTTGACATAAAAAATAAATTGTCGATCTAAGCAAAACACACAATTGTTATTTAGTCTATTTTTATACTGAATTTGTTTGTGTTTAAAAAGATCCACACTTTTATGCATATACATATAATTGTGTAAGTATCTTGAAATAAAGGGTGTTTCTTTAGCTGCATGAAACTAACGATATCGCTAAGTATGGTTTGACAGCAAATAATGATTTGTCAAGTCATGACATATTAATGTAATTTTCTTTACATACATTTTATGAAATTATTCATTAATCTAATAATTCAAAAATTATAAATTTTTATTATTTGTTTTCTCACAAAATTTTTTTCTTATTCTTTGAATGAAATTTTAAAAATTGTTTTTAAAATTTTTATATATATTTGCTGCTTATAACGGACAAATTTATATCAACAACCACAATTTTTGGTGACAATTTACAAATTTTAAATGCTAAGCAAAATTTTGTGTTGAATATGTATGTATGTGTATTTCATTAATTTGCTGCAGCCAACAATTATTTAATATTAAAATTGTATAAATAATTAGCAACATTAAATTAAAAGCGGGCAAGTAAATTAACTCCATTTTAATCATTATGCAAATATTTTGTAAAAGACAGCAACAAAGTACCAACAACAAATTATTTTGCAACAACAATTAAATTACACACAGACACAGCAAAACAATTGAAATTTTTTTCAACTTTATTTTATTCTTATTGTTGTTGCAGTAGCTGTGTGTCATTGTGTTTTGACGCTATTGTCATTATAAATTCTTTTAATTTCATTTAACATTTCTACTCACACACACAAACAAGTGCCAACTGACAAGTATGAGGTCTCTTGCAGAATAACTACCCTGCAATCATCTGGACATTTATGTTCCTGCTGATTTGGGTGGGATTTTTTCAAATAAAATTTTCGATGCATTTTATTTCACAACTGCAAGTCAAGACTTTCGAAATATAGGGTGGTCCAACCAAAACGCACGTTGCGAATTGTTAATAAAACAAAAAAATTTCAGAGAATTATTATAAATTTTTTTTATTATGATAGAAGGATCTATAACAATTATGTGTGAAGGAAAGTATCGGCCAAATGCTCGCCACGCCTTCGGTGGCATGCCTCTATCCGATGGTCCATATTTTCAATGTCGTTATTGTGACGAATAATCTCATCTTATGGCGTATTGATGTACACTTTTTCTTTTAAATATCTCCAAATAAAGAAGTCCAACGGTGTCAAATCATATGATCGTACCGGACCATTAACATTACCACGACATGAGAAAACACGGAAATTTAATTCTCTAGCAAAACAGGCATGGTTTCGTTGGCTGTGTGGCAAGTGGCACCATCCTATTGGAACCACATATCGTCCAGGTCTATATCGTTAAATCTTTTTTCAAAATTCGAATCAGTGATGTTCGTGAGTTGAAGACTCTTCTGCCACTCTATCACTTACAGCAGCAATGTTTTTTGCAGAACGAACTGGGTGAGCACACACAGGTGTTTTCACATTTCCTACAGACCCGGTTTGCTGAAATTTGCCCACAATTATCTCGATTTGGTCGATTATGCTGACCAAAAAAATCACGAAGTGCCCGAAATTCATTTTGATTTGAACGCTCTGCTCAATTGTTCCACTGATACAAAGAAATGTCAAGATGTGACTCACAATTAACATCGTGCATTATGGTTGGACCACCCTTTGTTTTATTTGCTGGGTTTTAGTCGTTTGAAAAAGGGTTTCTTTAAAAGATCATCAGGTTCATCCCTCTAAATAAGTGAATAACTTATGAATTGAGAAAAAAATAACAAAAGGCAGATCTTTTAGCAAACATACAAATTTCTCTTAAAAGAGGTAAAAGCGAATATTAGGGCCACTCATGACCATAATGCAATTGAGTGCAAAAATACTTCGTTTTGCTCAACACAACAACAAAACATACACATTTGCTTTTAGCTTTATATTCCTTCACTTGCACTGAAAATACCTTGAGCAAACACAGTGTATACGAGTATTTGCTTAAATGTAAATTAAAGAACCAACACATAGATAAAATTAAAGTTGTCAGTTTGAATACCCCAATTTTTTTTTTTTTTATTTATTTAAATTTTATTCTATGAATTTTGAAATTCTTATGAAAAAATTTAAATTTGAAAATTTTATTTGTTTAAATTTTCCAAATTTAATTATTTACTAGAAACCTTTCTTTAGCAAGAAAATGTTTACAGGGTACAATTATTGCCTCTTTAAAAAAATTCATTTGTGTTAGTGTCTGGCAAATATGTTTTGCGTTTTTTGTTTTTCATTATTTCATTTCGTTTTCCGTATTTTTGAAGTATCCTTTTAAAAGCTGGTTTTTTATATGCAATATAAAATATGTACTCGTATATGTGTGTGTAGCAGAGCTGAAAAATGCAAATTTAGTTAAGGGTGTTGAAAATATGGTGCATTTTACACTTAAGTTTTAAAAGAAACTCCGCGAAACATGAAGTAAAGCTTTTTATGCGTTTTGTCAGATCGGATTGTTTGGTGCTAAAACTACAGGCCGATATTATGGCAAGAAAATCTAACGAATCGCTTCAAAATGGCTGCGAGTACGCCATACGATTATACAAAAAAGATGCAAAGCAACCACATTCTATTCTGACTTTACAGAAACTATTGTCAAAAAATCTTATTTTTGTGAATAAGAGTATATGCTATTTTTGACAGCTCAACAGATGACTAAATAGGATAGTGAAGCGTAGCCAATACAACGAATAGGTTGAATGCAATCATTTGAAATTAAAAGCTATACAGAAAATTTTCATAAAGTGGGCGTGGCGTTGAATCGTACACACATACCAAATTTGAGAGCAATCATTTGATAAAACTGTCAAAAGTACTTAGTTTAAATGTTTCTTAAATTTTTTAAAATCTTTCATAAAATTTTTTATTTATTTATTTTTTTGAAATATATATAAATAAATATTTTATTAAATTTATATTTAATACTTTTTGTCAAAGAATTTTTTTTTAGTTTTTGTTTGAATTCACAACAAACCAAATTTTACTAAATATTTAATTAAATCATTATAGGACCATTAAAATCTTTTTATTTTGTACAAATTAATAATTAAAACACACAAGAAAATACCTTAAAAACCAATTGCATACTCATACACACACATACATGCAGACAGACATATTTTATCTCAGGTACAAGTGTACTCGTCTATTTTCAAGCACAAGTTTTTTCATTTTTTTTATAGTCGTACTCGTACTTGTACTCGTACCTTTAACTTCCTTGATATTTTTCCTGTACACATACAAAAGTATATCTTGCAGCTATTTCTGTCTGTTTGTTGTGGAAGTTTCTTCTTATTTATTATTGCTGTTGTTGTTATTATTATAATGGATTCACCTTAAAGTAACTTAACAGACCAAAGCTGCAGCAGTCATACACATACACACACACATTCAAATAAAGACTTAACTTTACTAAACGATGGGGAAATATGTTTTAAATAAGCACAAAACTGTTATTAGTATGTGCGTGGTTGGATTTACAATTATTAGAAAAGTTTGCATTTAAACGAAGTATGTAAAATAAAAGAAAAATAAAATTCTAGATTTCAATCTGTGCGTTTGCCCAGTGGTGGGAAGACGCAGATTGATTTATCTAGGCAGTGGGATAATGGTCGCAGAATAGCTGGGTAAAATTGCTCCCACAGCAATTACGAGATATGTGAGGAGTCTTGGATGGTTTTAGCTAGAAACTGAGTTGCGTTGCAATGGTGATGATAATATTATTTGTGAATTTTTTATTTAACTTATTTTATGTTAATATTTCTAGAAACTAGTAAAACATAAATTATGGCCATACCGAAGTTTATATACCCTACACAATCTATTTTTTGAAGAAACACAAGGCCATGAAGCATTTTTGCTAGGCAGCAATCGTAACCACGAATATTTGATTGATATTTTGGCCAATAGTTGACTACTTCATGGTAAATTGTTTTTGACTTTTTAACTTATGGTGAAAGTAAATTTCCTTAATTATTAATGACCAAACATTTTAGTATGGCATCCTTGTTTATGATACATTTTATAATTTTTTAATTAACAGTTAAAGCCTAACTCCCTTATCCAAAAAAATTAACTCAGACTTTAAAGTCTAAATCAATTTTTTTATTAAGTTCATAAAACCGGCGATATAAGCTACTTTAATTATTAGTGGCCAAAATTACAGTCTGGCATCCCTGTGTATTTCTATATTGAGAAGTGTTTAATAAATATTCATATTCATAATAGCAGACATTGTACCAACAAACATTCGTGCCCTAATTAATAAAAACTCAATTTCATAGCAGAGCCATTTAAAGTTTATAATTTGCTGGTTCTTTATGGGAATTTTTTTTTTTAATATTTTATACTGAAAACTAAATGAAAGAAACAATTAACTTTAACAAATACTTTTTGAGTTATGACGTTTATTTGAGTAAATGAGCGATATTGTAAACATAATTTCGCTGATACTAATTTAACAAAATTGTCCAGTTTTTAAATTTTGAATTTCAAAAAGCATCTAAAGCAAGAAAAAAAAACGAATATTTAAATGACAACAATTAAAAAAACAGTTAAAAGCACTAAATTGACAATCCTGTATTTAATATTTACGAGAAAAATTGCAAAAACAATTAGTTGCAGTTTTTTACTCAAAGCTTTACTATTTACGCAGCTATTACTATGAGTGTGCCCCACTTGCAGACCAAACTAAATTAGTACTACAAGCGTAGCGTTTTTTAATGCCCAGCGTTTATATTGAAATGGCAAATCTAAGTAGCAGCGCTGACTTTACGTGTACAAGAGTGATTTCATTCATGAGGTTAAAAGCGCTGGATTCATCAAAAATAACTAAAATGTTATCAGCTTTTCAAAAATAAAAAAACAAAAAAATTTAACAGTAACTAAGCAAACATGGTGCAAGAAAACTGTCAAAAGTGAATAGACATCAATATGTTAAAGAGAGATCAAAAACGGAAACAAATTATTTGTTTCGCTCTAGGAAATAACTTTTGATAGGAGGGGCCTCAGAAGCAATAACAAAGAGTGTGGGAATTTGTATTTTTGAGGTTACCTGATTTTCTTGCACCATGTAAACAAAAATAAAAAGCAAAAAAAGCGCTGTCACAATAAGAATTTCCAATTACCCAGAGTTGCCGCCAGGTTTGCTGCATATATTTTGTATGAACATGAGAATTTTTTGCAGATAGAAAAAGCTTGCCACGCTAATTTAGGTTTGTCTTTAAGTGACTATAGTTGTGTAGATCAATCAAAATTCCGCTTTGGACTTAAAAAATTAAGCGAACATTACTAAATTGGCCTTATACTCGTACATCACAGAAATTATAAAATGCAAAAATTACAAACGGAATGTCATTTTTATAGTATAAAACTTTTAAACAAAAAGGTTGCACTTAAATTTAGAAAAGAAAGCATTTAGATAATTTTCTAATGACTTTTGCAACTGCCTTCGGCTATTCAAACATATGTGTATGTATTTGTTATTGCTATTTTTGTAATGCACGTCATTGTATTTGTATGGTTTGTATTTATTATTGTTGCTGCTGGTCTATGCGAAAATAATTTAAGGTAAAAAACTTTAATAGGTTTATATGTCAATCGCTTCAAAGTCTGTAAGTGTGTATGTGTGTATGGTAAATTATAAGTGTGTTTATGTATGCATAAGTATGTTGGCTTATAAGTTAATGTGTGAGTGTGTGTGTGTGTGTGTGTGTTGGTATGAAAAATGTATTTTGAATTGTAATTTCTAGTGTTTTGTTTTTTTTTTTGTTTTCTTTTATTTCCGGTATGCAAATTATTGCTGTTTTTCTTTAACTTAAGATTGTAAAAAAGTTTTAATTTAAAATTATTATCTGTAAGTTAAAAGGAATTCCCAAGGTGGAGGAAGGTTGTTATATTCTGTGTTAAAATATTTTAATATTTTCTCTGGCTTGTTTTTCTATACGTAACTATTTTTATAGGGTAGTGTTTGATTACAAACAAACAAACAAATATTTTTATTCAATTATTCGCTCAAATTAATAGCAAGCAAGACATTTCATAATTTTTCTTTTATTATTTTAAAAAAAATATTAATTGCAATCAAAAAAATTAGAAATTTTTCAAGCAATATGCGGCTCTATGGAAAAACCACTCATGTCTTATTAAGTTATTTTAGAGGACTACAGACAACTTTAAAAGCCTTACAAGTTTTTTTTTTGTAAAATTATATCGATTCTAGCAAAACGGTATTGGTTTTCTTGGCATCTCGTTAATTGTGGAATATATCGCCTCACTATCCCTGAACCACAATAATAAAGCCAGCCAAATCGCCTTAAGCGATTTTTTTAACGCAGAATTAATGTGTTGTTTAACAAGTCGTTACAAAGTTATGATACTCGTAAGTTGTCTTAAAACGTCGCATATTTTATAAAAAAAAATATTCTCAAGAAAAAACGTATTTATAGATTATTTTATTGCTGTAGAATTTTACAGTTAGATAACCATAGCGCATCTAAAAAAAATTGTGTTTATTTAAAAAAAGAAAATTTCTTTCATTTTACTTCAGATTTTTTTTTTTTTTTTCATCAAAAGAAATATTTTCTTTTTATTTAAGGCATAATGACGTGACACTTTACAATGCACCACAAAATGTAACAAAACTGATTCAAACATAAATTTAAAAGTTACTGCAGTTAGCCAGTAAGAAAAAAAATCAAGTTGTATTTGCAAATGTTTCAAATCTATATTTTTAGTAAAATAAAATATGAAATTAATGGGCCGTAATCATAGACATACTAAAGTCGGTATCTTTTTAAAAACGACTTTAAGTTCATATAATTTTTAAAAGGTTTTTCAATGCCTGTAAATGTTGTACTGTTTTTAAGAAACTCCCCTTTAGTAAAAACAATATAAACTTCCAAAAAAATTTATATGGAAAATACTAAATTTTTTAAATATTTTTTCCTAAAAATTTCACAGCACATTAAGCTTTTTGCTCTGATATGACTAACCAAGTGCACTCATATCAGTGAAGTAAGATTCTTATTAATTCAATGTAAAGAGAAATAAATTATTAAAAATACCAATAGATTTCTCTAAAATGGGCACTTCACTCATGTAAATAAAATTGCTTCCTATTTTGCCAACAAACCACTATTTAAAAAAAATATAAATAAATAAATAAAAACAGATTTCCTAAAGACAAATTTACATAATTTTTCTTTTCAACTAAATTTCTTATGGAAAAAAATATTTAAACTTTTCAAATATCTTACAACAGTTTTATGAGTTTCTATGAAAAAAATGTTTTTTTTTTCTTTATTCTTAAACAAATATTGTCTTCTTTAATATGTTTCTGCAACAAATCATGTAATTTTTAAAAACAATTTTGGCAAAAATATTTAGTGAAAAAAGATTGTTTGCATAAAATATAATTACGAGGATGAGTGCATAACATTTAGGCATTTTTTTTTAAATATTTTTCAGTTTTATGTGCAGTTTCAAGTCGTCTTGGTGTTTTTCATATAAGTTTTCTAAGCGAGCTAATCGCTTTTTACAAGTAAATTGGTTATGTGGTTCTTAACGAAGCATTCGATACTAATTGAAATTTCTATTTAAATTGTATAAAAGGAGGGCATACACCGCAAACTGTTGCTTTTCTCAGATCCAGCCCGATTGTGAATGTGAGTTTTTTGCCTTTCTTTTTTTTAACATAAAAAACTCTCTGATTTTGAGTATTTTATCCCAAAAACCTATATACCTGGGGTATATTGATGATATTCTCTTTTTTAACAAAGAAAATTTCTAGTTTGGAGAAAAATTTTCTTGTAAAAAAACTCCCGGGAAGTATTCATGGCTGGCCTGATTATTTCCTGTTGTACTCTTCTAAGCAAAAGCTCGCAAAAACCCTAAAATCACCCTCGCATCTAGCAGATAAACATGTACATTGTACATGTGTATGTGTGTGTAAAATTTAATACTTGTGTTTAAGACTTTTTTCAATTGTTGTTGAGAGTAATTGCCAAATATACATGTTTGCATGCATGAGACTTGCATAAAATAATATTGTGTTTGAGTGTGTGTGTGTGTGATTTTTTAGCCATACATGCTACTAATAATATTTGTTTATGAAGGATTTTCAGTTAAGTTTTTGGTAATAAAATATTGTCTGTTTGTTTTTGTTTTCATTAGGGCTCTAAAATTTACTGTCAAACATACAAATGCACACACACACAGAGAAAATACGTTAACATAGTGATCTGGTCTATATAATGTGATTTTGTATTCATTGTCAACGAATAATTGAAAGGACCATGAACGATAAGTAGACGTAAAAAATATGTTTGTATGTGTATTGTGTGTATTAGAATAATTTTATAACATAATTTTGTTTAGGGCACATCTTAGGGTTCTTAAATATTAAAATTATTTTTATTATTTTTTTAATTTCCTTTGAAGCAAGCAAGAGTATTTTTATTAAAAGAAAAAATAATAACACAAAAAAACATCTACTTGAACAACAAAATTTTTCCTAATCAATTAGATTTTTTCTTATCTTTGTTATAATTTAAAGAAAAGCTATTCAACCATCATAAACTTTTGAAATTTTCATGCCCAGAAAAAAACGTCTCTTTTTTGTTATTCTTGTTAGCGAGCAGACGTCATTTGAAAAATGTGCCATCAAACAGAAATTTATGTTTCTCTCTCTCTCTCTCTGCTTACAAAATATCCTGCTTATCTACATCATAAATTGCACCTTACGTTAGAAGAAGTATTCAAGACCTGCAAGTGAATGCACCAAAGAATGTGCTCAAAATAAAATGAACTGCAAATGAAATGAACAAGTTACAAGGATCGTTCGATGTTGCAAGAGAATTTAAATGGGAGTTTCTCTAGTTAGTTTTTTTATAAAATGCATTTAGGGTAATTTCACCAACTTGTCCCGAAACAAATTTTTCTCTGTAAAAATTTTTTTAAATGTAGTTTGATGTTTCTCTCACGGTTACTTTATTGTGAGTGCCGAGTCATGAAGGACATGTAGGCAATGAAATGGCGGACTATCTGGCTAACTATCACATGAGTAAAACCGGTGTGGTACAGAACGATATGTTGTCTCTGTCGGGAAAACAGGAAACGTCGGAACATTATCTCTGCAAGTGCCCAGCGGTGGCAATATGCAAAAGAAGCTGCTTAGGTAATGTGACATTGGTCCCAAAAGATCTAGGCAAGATTAGGGTGCACAATAGATTTTAAAGGTCGCGGTGCGATCATAGCCCATAATGATAATAATAATAAATAATGTTTCTCTCACAAAAAGAAGCCTTGCTTGAAAAAAATCAATGAGTGATTCAGAGATCAGTCTTACTGATGTACATGGTGATAGTGTGAGTCCAATATCCCAGTCAGGGACTCTCAATGTTTTGAGAATTGTAATTTTAGCCAGGAACCAGTTTTCTCCCTAATGTATTCCGAAAAGATGCCAAAGTAGAGTTCTGGTCCTATGAACATACACGAGCCGCTCTGTTGGCCAAGTATAGACCTTATGTCCAGGCACCCAACACAATATGAATTTATTATGGATCTCAAATTTGTTCAGAGATGGCAGCCTGCAGTGCAGCCTGTCTGACATCAAATACATATTCTTCTATAGTATTTTTCATATTTTTCATTTTTTTTTATGTAGTCAAGTAGTCATTCATTTGCCCAAAGTCTAGCCAGGAATCGAAAGTGTGACCTGCTAATCGGGGTGTCCTCCAGTTTGTATGTTATCAATGAACTAACAATTTAATTGAAAGCTTTCACATTTTTGATTTGATTTGCAAAGCAACTTTCATTCGTACTTTTCTAGGTTAGGTGAGGGTTAAACAAACTGGTGGTCCAAAGTAGCAAGTAGAATTGGCCCACAAGGATTCTCTCATTAACATTTTTTATTGTTTTGCTACCAAATTTATTTCCTTACCTAAGACACAATTTTTCTTCGTGTGCCTGCTTTAACATAGAACAACAAAAACAAAAAAATAATACGTAACAATAAATTTAAGCGAACAGCACAATAACAACTAAAAGTACTATGATTTGCATAGGGTACAGAATACACTACAAAACAGTACGAAACAAACAGAAAATCAATACTGATGTCTCGACCTCAATTGATTATGTTGTTGTATGTGGTTGTTGCTACTCGTACGGATGCCTCTCCTGCTAATGTTGATAATTAAAGAGGATTTATTATTGTTGTTGCTGCTAAACTCACATCATCAAAGTAATATTTTAACATGCATAAATCTTTCATTTCTTCAACTAAACAAAACAATATGCTGCTAATACGAGTACATGTTTGTTTGTAGTTTGTAGCTACTTAGTAACAGTGATAGATAGCACGAGCAGCAGTAGGTACGATGTGCTTTGCTTGTAGTGTGCTCAATATTAAATCAGTCATGCCAGATGCCAGAATTTATAGTCAATTGCTTATCAGTTTCCTCAGCAAATCCTTTAGCCCAGTAATCTCGTTAGCAAGTCAATCAATTGTACTTCAAATTTGTATTGCATTGTTTGATTATATTTTCACAGTGATTGTTTTTTTCTGCTCTGTCTTTCACTCTTTCTCTCTCTTTTCAAAGTTTTGATGAAATATTCTTTAAATGCTTTTCTTTTGTTTTGTTGCTTTTAGTTTTTGTAGTTGTTTTTGGTGGTGATAATGGTTGCAATATGTGTCACTAACAGTACAGCTATTATTATATATCGTACATACTTATCAAATAGACTTTGCACACATGCAGACACACATATGCCTCATATACTGCAATAGTGCCATAACTCGCAAAATACGAGTATATTTTATAATTGAAAAAAAAAATTGTTTCTACATTTCATTATAAAAAAATTTTTTAAATGTTCTTCTTTTGACAAAGGCTTATGTTATTTTAGAGAGACTAAAAATTTAAAAGCCCTAAAAGTTTTTCTTCCAGCAAACGATATTGTTCTCGTTAACATCTCGTTAATTGTGGAATGTGTCGCTTCAACATCTCTCAACCACAATAGTAAAGTTATTGAGTTAATTCATTATTGTCATGGGCTTTAATCGCACTGCGAACTTTAATTGAGACTACAAGTCAATTGAAGCGAGTTTTCGTTAACTATTAGCATTGAATTATATAATTAAAATTGCCTCTAAAATGCCTTTTTAGTGCTGAGGTCTAAATAATTATGAATTTTAAATAACACGTACAAATATAATATTATATTTTCCTTTCGTTCTTCTATAACCTAAGAATTGCAGCAATAAAAATTGAGACTCTCACAAAAACTTTTAGTCGAAAGACGATTTTAACATTTGAAAATGACTTCGGGCTTTTGTAAACGCTGCTCTTCTTAAGCAAAAGCCTATTCTACACGCTCAACTTTAGGCGGCTAATTTTTAGCACATTGCTGGCCGTATGTCACATATAACATGAATCATGAAGAAATTTAATTATTTTATGTAATAGCAGGCTTCAGTGGGAACATGCCTACACCGTTCAATTGCATTGTTTTCAGAGTATGCGTTATGACGTACGAGTATCTGTAGCCGATTTAGATATTTTGGTAGCGTTGTTCAAGTAACAATCTATTCCTAATGATTAGAAATGTCAAAAAGTAGGATTTTGCATTTTTGACAACTAAATTCAAGAGCAATTCTTTTAAAAACTAATAAACCGAATAAAGCAAAAAAAATATATTTTATGATTTAGGCAAAATAAAAAAAAAATCTGAAGTTGGCATTTGGCCTAGGGGACACCTGACAGTAAGTAGGCAGCCTTTCACCTTTTTTGTAAGTAAGTCTTTGACTTTTTTGTTTTCGAGACACAGATTTGACAATGCACATTTAAGGATTATGTTAGAGGACTAAATAATAAACCTTGGACGCCCACTAAACCACCAAACTACTGCAGACAATTTCAGTATAGAAAAACAAAATTTGTTTAATAGAAAAAACATCTAAAGTTTTTAATTTACACAGCCTCTTGTAAGAATAAATTTCAAATATTTTTTTGTAACAAAAAGTAAAGCCTTTAAGACATTTTTAATTTTTTTTTTTTTTAGACTAAATAGTAGTATTGCGAAAAAAAATGATTTTACTTAATTAAAAACAAAGGGCCCTAATCATAATCACAACAAAGTAGACTTTTATTAAGAGCTGACTTTTGTCCATAAGAAAGGATTATATGAACTTTAAGTCGTTTTTAAAAAGATACCGACTTTAGTGTGACTACGATTATGGCCCAAAGAGTTTTTCTGAGCAACATTTAGTCTTCTCTTAAAGATCAAAAATCATAAACAATAAATAAAAAAAATGTGTACTTTCTTCCCACAACAAAAAGTAACCTCCCTCTTCTACTTCGTGACTTTAA
The DNA here is from genome assembly GCA_947397855.1 of Thelaira solivaga. Taxonomy (NCBI): domain Eukaryota; kingdom Metazoa; phylum Arthropoda; class Insecta; order Diptera; family Tachinidae; genus Thelaira; species Thelaira solivaga. Next base: position 2,869,223 of record OX377611.1, read on the forward strand.
AATAAAGTCTGGCAATGCTACCTACACTTAAAGTCCTTAAATTTCTAATAACTACTTACAAACCACTACGTATTGTAATGCAAACTTAAAACTATTATTCGTTTTCATCGAAACTAATTTCTATTTGTTAAAGAAAACAACAACAAAAAGTAGTGGAAAAAATAAATTTTTTTTATTTCTTTCTTTTTTCTTTTGTTATTGTAAAATATTTATGTACAAGTGTTTTTAGGCCATGGAATCTTGCAGTAAAAATTCACACACACACACACATTTATAAAATAACACAAGCTCTCACACACACACAAGCATATCTAGCCAGAGTTAGGTTAAAGTTAAATAGAGTCGTACAGAGACGAGAGTGAGTGCAGCTGGTTGGTTGGCTTGAGTATTTATGCGTTTGTTTGTTTAGTTTTATATGAGCGCAGTGACACAGTTTTGTTATTATTTTAACCTTAAGTTAATTAAACAAAAAAAAACCAAGAAAGAAAAAAACTGGGGTGTGAGCGAGTGTGCAATTTAAAAAGAAAAACAGAGGAAGTAATTTAAACGTGTAACAGTTGCAATAAAATTTGTTTGTCTAAACAAAATTTTATCTTTTTCCATTGAATGGCAAAAAAAACCCCATTTAATTGACAAGAATAAAATGTTAAATTAAAAAAATTTTGAAGACTCTTAAACCAACTTGTGAATAAATAAAAAAAAAAATAAATAATAAAGCTACTGGCTCTTAAGCATTTTCTTTCTATAAGCTTTTTTTTTTTGTTTTAAGTCAAGATTTTTTTAATGCCTGATTTTTTTTTCAATAATAAAATAGAGTATTAAAGCTAAAAAACAAAATTCTTTAAAAATAATGTTTAATTTCAAACTTGTGTGTTGTTGTGAGTGAAGTGGATGCTGGTGTGGTGATTCAATACTCTTAAATAACTCTTTGTGTTTGAATTTTTGCCATTGATGCATTTACTTTAGGAATTCTTGAACACACAAGCAGGAATTTGGAACACAATACACTTAACTTAAACAACTATTTATTAAATGCATTTTTTTAAATTCAATTTTTTACATAAATAAAACTATGGCAACAATCAAATAAAAATAAAAAATGTGAACACTCGTAGCTTTTGCATTTTCATTTTTCGGAACTTTACAACACAATTTAAAAGTTCATATACTATATGGGCCACAAATGCAATATAAAAAGAAGAAACCATCTGTATTGTAAAACGAATACGAATTTAAATTATAACAGCACTTGCTCAATATGCAACTCGCAATTCCCAGCATGTTTCAACTTACCAAGGATTGAATTTTGAATTATTGTAACTCATAGTCTCTACAAAACGTGTTTAATTTTTATTTTCTTTTAGTAAAATTTAAAATGTTTCATTTTATTAAAATAAAAAATCATCTTAAGATTTTATTTTTAAGGCTTATTTCTTTTTATCTTATTTCAACACAGCATTAATATAATGATTTTTTTTCTTCACTTCAAAAGAAATACACTTGAAATTTGTGTTCAATATGCACAAAGTAGGACAATACTACAGCACGAGCATCAGTGTAAGTAGATGACATTTACACACAATGTACTAAGTACGGTGCTTTTGGAACAGAGCTAATAATACACCATTTCTGGGTAAAAACTAATGGCTTCACACAATCGTACGATTTTATGGCAAGAAAAACTGACTGATTTTTTCCGCAACTCTTCCATATTGGTATGCATATGCCACATGATTATACAAAAAAGATGCAAAGCAACATATTGTTGTTTTTTGCTTACATATCAATCATAAAAAAAGTAAAATCTGAGCACTGCAACATGATTTTTCTCACTGAAATAACTTGTACTTTTTCTAAACAATCACTTTACTAATGTTAAGAACAATTAAAAAAAATCCATTACGTCACGCTATTTCCTAAATGGCGTAGGAATTTTATTTTGGAAACGGTTCACTCAAATTGATTTAAAAAAAAAATTCGAAATTGTTTTTAAATTAGCTCACTGAGTTAAAATAATGAAAGTTATGACAAAAAAATAAATAATTGTTTATGTAAAATTAAAAACAAATTTCCTTTTTGAAAAATTATTAAAAATTGAAGAAAACAAAAATCTTACATTATTTTTTTATACGCGTATAGCCTCATCAGTTCCAAATAAAACGAGCCATATTTTATTAAAATCGATCTACAACTTTTGATTTTATTTGAAATAAAGTTAATCTATCGCACAGCAAGAGAGAGCATTTTGTTAGCAACAAAATGTTGCTTACGCGTTTGCTTGTGTTTCTCTGACGTTTTTGCAGTACCTCTAGACCACATAATACCCTACACACTAATTTTGTGGCGCAATTCGATTTAAAATAGCTAGAATGTACCAAAATTATGTTATAGGTCTACATATTTGTTATAAAACAAATATAATTGCTAAATTGTAATCATTTCAAAAACTGCTAGTTAAATTAAAATCACATTTGAGTGGAGTCACTCATCACCACAAATCATTGCAGAGATAGTACAGTGTACAATAAATACGATGGCGATTGCCGATGAACGAAAAAAATTACCTAGTTCGTTCAAATGAGCTGAAAAATATTAACGATTCATTGAAATGAACGATAATGCCCAAGTCTAGTCTACATACACTACCATGCAAAGACTTTACCAGAATTGCTTTTGAACTTTTACCAACTCCAAAGCGGTAATTTTTTAATGTTAAAGCATTCAGAAAAAATTACCTTTCACATAAAAAAATTAATTTTCAAGCACTTTATTTCCAGCATTTAAAAATTATATAAATACTTCCAACCATCCTTTTTCAGTGACATTGAAACAGTGTAATATCGATAATATGAATGTCACATTTGGAACAAATACAAATCATATTACCTGACAAACACAAATCATAGTTTTGTAAATTTGCTACTAATATATTCACAGACACATGAAGTACATTTTATATGCTATATATGTTTGTATGTATATACATACATACTTCATCATACATTTAATATCGATTTGCTGACAATAAAATATATTAAAAATATTTAAAATAATAAAACATCAAAAATAACAATAAATAAACTGAAAATGAAATGAAAAAAAAAGACAATGGAACAGACGTATGTAACATTTTCAAGTCATGACAAACTAATATAACAATAGAAAATCAAATAAATAAACGTATAAAAATGATATCTATAGCCAAAAGGGGAAAAACATTTATTTATTGATGTGGTGGTACTGGGAGAATACGAGTGGTATGCATGAACATGAACTAAATAAATAAGTAAAAGTCAGTAAATCAGTTGAATGTTTGTAGGTTTTATGAATAATAACATTCGTTTAATAAATGTATTAACAAATATTTTAGCGAGTAAGCCAAGATAATATACCAGTACTAAAAAAATATGTACATATAGGGTGGTGATAATTTATGTCAGAGCAATTTTTCTATTACGTTTTCTGAATAAACTACATACAGTAGGCTGGCCTACGATCTATAGGTACAGTTGACTTTCGATAATTTCAAAAAAATAAATCAATTTATTCAGAAATTCACTTTGTATTCACAAAACATTTAATTTGATGAAGGACTTTACAAATATTCACTTTAAAGCAGAGTAGGAAAATAAACAAAGCAAAACGATTGCTTGTTTTGTTCTTTTCCAATATCAAAACAAGAAAAAATAGTACTTTTTAATAATGTTAATGGTACTTCTTAATTTTTAAAAATGGTAAAATGGTACTTTTTAATAATTGTAAAGGTACTTTTTGATTTTTTTAATATTTACGAAATCAGAAGTATGAAACTGGGCTCTTACTCTCTTCAGCAAAGTAAAAAATCATGATACTTTTTATTAATTTTAATGGTACTTTTGTTTTAAATCGTAAATGTTACTTTTTATTTTAATGGTCCTTTTTTTTTTTTAATCGTATTTGAGATAAAATGTTACTTTTCATTAATTTTGATAGTACTTTTTGATTTTTTTAATAAGACTGATTACGAGTGTTGTCGTGATATGTGGCAACGCCGGCCATATATTTTACATTAGCTTGTCGTAAATTCGACAACGACAGCGACACTCGTAATTAGGCCTTATATTACGAACTATGAGACTGGGCTCTTACGCTCTTCAGCAAAGTAAAAAACATAATACGTTTTATAGGTTTCAATGTTACTTTTTGTTTTTTTTTTTAATAAACCAACTTAGAATCATGTTACCGCACTCCAGCCGTCCTGAGCAAAGTGAAAATTCAATAAAGGGACTAAATGGTACTTTTTACATATTTTAAAGACACCTTTTTATTTTATTAGTATTAAGGAACCTAGAACTGAGGTTAAATGGTTTAACTATGAAAATTATATTTTACAATGGATGCTTTTTTAAGTTTGGTATACCAAAAAAGCCTACATAAAATCAATACATTACGCGTGTCAGTTAAAAGGTCGCCAATTTGTACAGGCCACGCGAGACTGGATAAAACCAACTAAACAAAAACCAGATTTTAAAAATATTATTCTGAATTTCAATATAAGCAATCTGTTTAGTCAATATGGCCATTAAAGTGTAACTATTTGTTTATTGCCGGTGGCGAAATCATCTGCAGATGTTAAGGCCATGTACATATTGATCTTTCATATAAAAATATTTTTGAGTTAAAATTGAAGTTTTTGTGTTTTTTAATTTATTATTTTTATTTTCACATATTTTACTTTAATAAGAATTTATTGATTTTTATTTACCTCTTTTAACATCACTTGTCTTTCTTTGGCATTAATAACAACACCATGTCCTTTATATTATATTACTTTTCTATATACCAAAATTTTAATATCATTTTGAAGAGCAATTTAATGCAAATATTAAAAATATTTTTATCAAGTCCGGCTATGAAACATTTAAATTAAAATCTCACAAACAAAAAAATTGTTGTTTGTTTTGCTTGAATCACAAACAAAAAAGCCAAATTAAATATTAAAAAGCAGAACAAATACTCGTATTATATTTTATACTTTTTATTTCAGTTCATCAAAGAAAGCTTTTAAAAGTGTTTTCTTCTTTTTCTTTTTTTTTATTATTGTAATTTCTGGCTGATATTACAAAAAAACGAAAGCAAAAGTGTATTTCTTTTCTTTTTAAGAATTAACAAAAAAAAAAAAAAAAAGAACAGAAATCATACAAAAGGAAATATTACATGTTTTCGTAAATTTTTTGTTCATCTTTTGTTGTTGTTAAATATTTGAATCTTTTGTTGAAATTAAGAAAGAAAAAAAGAAATAGATTACTTGTACTTACTTTGCACATGACATAATCCCACTGAAAACTGACCCAATTCAGGCATTTGTCTTAAAATTTCTTCAGTTACTAAATGAACACCTCGATGTTGTGGTCGTAAATTGATTTTGCGTTGAAACCACGCTGAGCCAATTTGCAAGCCTGAACTGGATGGACCACCGCCGCCTCCACCGCCTCCTCCTCCACCGCCACCCCCGCCCCGATGATTCGAAGAGGCCATTGTGCTGTTGGACGAAGAGCTGCGTATATTGCTGTTGCGACTAGCGCTTTGTTTAATATTAGACGCCGTTGTGGTACCGCCGCTTTTACCGTGTGGATTCGTGGTGATGCCGGTACTGTTACTACGTCGATTATGGCGACTACGGCTGGTAGTCGCTGCGGTTGCTGTTTGTGGTTTTGAAGTTTTAGCTGTTATGGAGGAGGAAGCGGCTGCCTTAGCTTTTGCTGTTGCTGTTGCTGTTACTGTAGCTACTGCTGCTGCTGATGTTGTTGCTGCTTCTGATGTTAGTGGTGCTACTGTTGCTGCCGCTGTTGTTGTATTTAGTTGTAAATGTAGTTGTTTTTGATGGTGTTGCTGAAGCTGTGAGTAAGTGTGGGCAGCAGTTAAAGCTATTTGTGATTGTTGTGAAATTTCTTGTTTTAATTGTAGTTGTTGATGTGTAGTAGATAATGTAGTTGTAGATAATCCACTAACAGCGGCAGCAACAGTAGCTTGTTGTATTGTTTGTTTTGTTGACGTCGTGTCTTTTGTTTCGATTTAAATTTACTTTTTATTTTACTAGTCTCCTAAAACCGCTATCTCCCTTTAAATCTCTTGGGTAGTATGCGCTAGTATTGTATTAGTTGAGTCTGCTTTTAACTAATTTATTACGTTATCTCACCCTTTTCCTTTTGCTATTAGCCTTCCCTTCTCTTTTCTTATCTTTATCTCTTATTGTTTTATTGCACTAATCTATAAATTTGTTTAATTCTAGCAATTTGTTACACGTTCTGCTAGCCCAAACTGTTGCTTTTCTGTTGTAGATTTAATTATTAGAAGTTACGGAATGAAATTTAAAGCAAATCCTTTATTTATTTGTTTCCCTTTATTTTTAATATTCTCAATGCACCAGCATGTTTCTTTTATTATGAAGTTTTCTTTTTTTTTTTTTTGGTATCCTTGTGCGCTTTTTCACACTATTTCTTTTTTTTTTCGTTTGTATTCCCTTCGTTCACTCTAATGTTACTTAATTTTTATTTCGTGTGCTAATATTTTTTTGTTATTGGTGTTGTTATTGTAATTGGTGTTGTTCCGTTTCTTTTCGCTTGTAATAGTTGTCGTCTTTGCAATTCTTTTGGGTAATTAAACCGAAGCACCTGCAATAGGTAAAAGAATAAAAGGAAAAAAGAAAATTATACAAAAGCTTCATTATTATTTTATTTTATTTGTTTTTTTTTTTTGTAAAAGAAGAAAATGGTATTTAAAATTTTTCTGGGAATAAAAAAAGACGCTTTCGATATTTACATAAAATTAAAAGCATTGATTTCAACTAATATTTAAAACGAATCCTTTTTTAAGCAATTAACAGTACATATTTTCATGGTTAGTTAAACCTTAGTTAATAACAAAGTGTTTGAACAAACAGGAAAGTTTCATAAAGATATCTAGCTTAGGCACTCGATAATTAAACTTTTAGTAAAATTCTTACCCCCAAATTCATAAAAAATATTATGTGCTTATTAAGGGCTTATTTGACAGACTTCTCTGCAGTATTTGTCAATTAACCCCTTATTAAGCACATAATATTTTTTATGAATTTGAGCGTTAGAAGTTAAGTTTTTTTTTTAATTATATCACACATTTTTATTTTCCAACAACTTTTACTTAAAGATTGAACACATTTTTCTCAGCCGAAGTCATCATAAACTTTCAAAAGTCAGTAAATTAGTTCTAAGGTGGCCTCATTAACAATTCGCTTATGAATTTTTTTCCAATTTTAAAAATTTTTAAAGCAAGCTTTATTTGTTTGCTGCATGAAATTTTTACGTTTTTATTTATTGGTGCAGGACAAGGCAAATTCATAGAAGACAGTATGAATTTTTTGCATTGTCATGCTGGAATGTCCACTCGCAAAAGTGTTCTGAAAGTGAGGAAACTCTTTGAAAATATCGTGTTTTCAGATGTACCAGTTAGTGTACATATTTTCAATAATTTCGTATAAAATTATGAAAAAAAAATGATACAAAATTAAAAAACGTTGTGACGTTTTTTATACAAAATTAGGAAACTTTTAAATAGAAGCTTTTCTAATTTTGCATAAAAACGTTTTTTTTTTCACTAGAATTTTTCAGATATTTTTGAAATTAGTGAGCCAATTTAAAAACCATGTAGATACGACTTAAAGTAAAATTTGCTAAAAAGTTTAGAATTTCCTTTTTAAACAAATAGAATAGAGCAATTTCAAGTAAATAACAGTATATGTATCTCGGACATCAGAGACAATTTAAAAAGAAAAAGTGCATATTTAAATTTAGCGCTCCAAAATGCTTTGGAAACAGTTTTCAGTTAATCTGAATTTGTAAACTTGTATTATCAAAGGGTTTTAGATATCGGTTAAGATTGGCTAAAAACTGCTGCAATAATTACAAAACTGAATTTAATTTTTGGCATTACATTCACTTATCACACAAACGGCAGAAACTGGAGTCCTTTAGATAATAAGAAAAAATTTTCATTATTTTTTTTTTTAGTTTTCTTTTTTTGTTTTTAATTATTTATATCTTTCGTTTCTTATTGCAGTAGTTGGTAGTTGCACTCTTGTTCGAACTACATGTGTAATTCACAGCATTTTGTTACAATTACTTACAATTTATGTACGTTCAACCTTAAACCATTCAAGTTACAAACACAAAAATACAAACTTTTTTATAAAAATATTTTTATAAAATTTCCTCGCAGTTCTGAAAATATTTAAATTTTAGTTTCTTATTAAATAATGTTTCTTTACAGCACAAACTTAAGGCCTGTATGATTGTATTGAAAACAAAAACAAATTTTCGTATATTGTTTTTGTTTTCAATAGAATTATATGAACGAACCTTTCGTTTGCATTTACGAGTAGCTGAACAGGCCCTTAGCTTTTAAAATATTTGTAAAGTAAGATATTGAGAAAAATATCTAATTTTTTGAGTTGTACCACTTTTGAACTAAATGAGTAATACCTATAACCCATAAATTATTTTAAATAAAAAAGTTTAACCAAATAAGACTCTTTTCCGGTGCTTGATTTATTATTTTTATTTATTTATTATAATAGTTTCCAAGTAGAATCAGATTTTTATGGTTTGCATGGCATGTTAAGTAGGCATAAATTATTGAAAATTATAAAAGGATTCGTTATTATTGAAAAAGATATTCCAATAAATTTATCCATTCAAAATCGTTGAGCCGGAAGTTTGTTTCAATATTTATACATCCACACAAGATAATTCATTTTATGTAAATGGTGTTCGTTACAAATCAACTCCACTTAACGGTAATAAATTAATTGTGAATTTCAAAACTGCAGGGATATTTTATAGTATAGACGTGTATGAGTATAAACAAACAATCTCTTGCTGCTAACACAAATGTTATAACAACAAATAACACTACGAAAATATACATAAAAAAATAAGAAAGAATGAATAATAATGAAAAAATAAAAAAATCGAACAAATATGAAAACGAATGAACAAAAAATTGTAATAATAAAACAAAAGCGTGCAAATTGACTTTGGTTACAACCAACCCATTACTATTTTCTCTTTAGTATTGTTGCTGTTATTTGGTATAAAGCCTTACTTTTAAGGTACAACACTAGTTCCTTCCTATTCAACATTTTCGTATTTTCCATTTTTATGGTTTATCAAAAAAAAAATAATAAAAAAGTAAAATGTAAAAAACGTGAGTAACAAAAAAAATTTTTTGTTAACACATACATGCATAATACGAGTACATAAATTTTTATAATGTTTTATACCCAGCAGTTTTCTAGTTTTTACATTACTTTACATAACGCGCTACTATGTAATTCTACATAGCATTCGAAATGGAATAACATTTATTAAAATGGCAATATTTCATTGTAATCTAAATGTTGCACCCAACATATTTTTTAAGCACTTCTGTTTAAAAAAATTATATAATTTTGTCTAATTTAATTTTTTTTTTTTTTCTAGTTACATCATCAATATCTAATTCATACACTGTTAAAAAAATTGTAAGTCTTTTTTTATATTTTACTACCTATTATAGGCCTATTATGAGTGTCGTTGTTATGACGTAAACAGTGATATGTGGCAACGCCATCTATATATTTTACATATATTAGTTTGAGAAGAATTCGATTGCCACAACGACACTCGTCAAAATAAAATTAAATTAAATTAATGAAAAATATTTTATGTAGAAGAAAACAAAACAAAAAAATTAAATTAAATAAAAGTAAGCAAAATGAAATTAAATAATATAAAAAAGACCACAAAAAATGTAATAGAATGAAAATATGGTATATAATAAAAAAAATATTAAATAAAAAAAAAACAAGTCAAATTCGGTGGTGTCAAATCCTATACTAAAGAGCTGAGCAAAACACTTTAAAAGTCAGACATTACTACAAACATATGTTATGTTTTATAATAAAAAGTGCTTGTCAGTCATTCAGGTGCAGATGCAGGTCTCTAACACTATATAAACGAACTTTCATGTTTTTAAATTTTTATTATATACTATTTAGCTGACCCGGCAAACGTTGTTTTGCATATTCCATCTTCTTACTCTAAGAAATCGTATTCATAGAGTAAAGGACCGTGCAAGACCGGGTAAAAAAAGGTAGTAGGTAAATAAGAAAGGTACAGACTGCAATACCACCTGCCGGGTGGTTTTGTGACGTTAAACCTTCCAAGACGTATCCCAAATGCGTACACAGAAATTCAATTAAATCGGTCCAGCCGTTTGGAGGAGTACAGTGTCAAACACGCGTACAGTCGAATTTTATTTATTAAGATTTAAAAAAAAGGTAATAAAACTTTTTAATGAGACGCCAAACTATTAATTAAAATAATTTTATTGGTTATATTTTTTAAGCAACACTGAAATAATTATTTAACTTCAGATAAAGAAAAGTTAAATTAACGAAATTCACCAAGAATAACTTTAAAAATCCGTTTTGTCATCCCTATTTGTCATAAAATTTCTGTATTCATGGGAGAATAACACTGTAATACTGAGTATAATGATCTGTCAAAAGACCAAAATTTTAGACTTTTGCAACCTTTTCTACATTAAAGTCATAACGTGAGATCTACTTTTAAATATATTACATCTTCATTATTTTAATTTATTTACCAAAGCATTATTATTTGGGATTAACTTATTTAAGATTAGTAATATTCCTTTCTATTATAGTTTTTTGTTAAGCACTTTAATTATCTTAAAACAATTTAAGCTTCTGAAGAATTTTACATTGTACAGACATTAAAAGCAAAAGAGTAACGCTAAACATAAATGACATATTTAAGTACGCAATTGACATTACTTAGTGACTCGTACTGCGGAATGTAAATAAACGTCAATTAAAATAAGTCTGCATTTTTATTGTTAAAAGTATAAAAATGCAAGGGGCATAGTAACAAACAAAAATGATAATAGAAACAAACGTAAAAGTTAATCGCAGCGATTACTTAATATTTGTTTGTAGTCTTTTTTACCATTCAAAAGTTTTTAAGTGTTATTAAGTATTTGTATTAACTAAAAATTCTAGTTACATACTCGTACTTCTCTGTTTGGGCTTAGAGCTTTTTACTATTTTCTTTAACAAAAAAAAACAATTTCTTTTTCCATTTTATTGCTTTTGGGTAGTTTTATAACTAACTTGTTGTTGTGTTGCTTTTCGTTAGATAAAATTAATTCGAAATTGAAAGAAATATTTAATTATAATAATGACGAATAGTAAACACAAGAGTTGTACGTGCTTTGTGCCCCTATTATGGCTCACAACTTAACTTAGTTGAATTGTCATTTTTATATGTGTTTCTCTACTGCAAGAACACAGAGTTGTAATCAATAATAACACAAATGGGTTGTCATTTCAAAATTACAACTAAAGTAGAGTTGAGTTGCGAACCATACTAGGGGCATTAATTAAGTAGAGGATCTTAGAATTAGAACTAGATCTAAGAACAAGTCATCTGTAATGCGATTCAGTAACAGTTATTAGGAAAATTTGTATCGAAAAAACAAAACAAAACAAAATATTCGAAAGTTGCAACGAAGTTAACAGCACTTAAATAATCATCGCAAATAATGATTTCTATCGTACCGAATATTTATGTCAGAAAGTTACCGAATTCGATAAAATATCGTTATATTTGTTTTTTCGATACGAATATCGTTATAAAAGTTACTGAATCGCACTGCTGGACTGCGGTCAAAATAGATCTAGTATTGTTATTGATGAAATGTCTACTCTACGTCTAATTCTGGTATAAAATCTATACACATTTCAAAGGATTCTTTGCTTCAATAGATGATTATATGCCCCATTAAAAATCACAAAGTCGTCTATTTTTCTTGTTTCTGTTTTCATGATATAAAAAATAAAAAATTAAAAAAAAACAACTAATTAATAGACAATAACCACAAAGAGTGGAGTAAGATAGAAAAAATTTAATTTTTTTGACATGTTAGCATTTTTGAGCCAGTTTTTTCGGTTTAGCTTTTTCTATAATTTTTTTTCTCCTAGTTCTAGTTCAAGCATCAGTTTGTGCATACTGCACAGAACACATAACAATGACAGTTCGAAAAACGAAGACGACACTTTGTAATTTCGTAACATTTATGTTAGGAGAGAGACTTTGTACAACAAACTATTTTTTTATATCGCTAATTTTTTTTTTTTTTTTTTGGTTAATAAATTAAATTTTACTCTATTTATATTCTATAAAAAAGCAAATATTTTAAACGCTCTTTCTTTCAAAATAAAATATATAAAATTTCTACACAATAGATCTTAAGGATCGCGGGGCAATCATGGCCCATAATGATAATATAAAATTTCCCCCTTAAGATTGCTAACAAATTGTACACTTTCAATTGCTCTGCTGTAAAACCGTGTTTTTTTTTCTAACTAAGAAATCCATGTGAAAAAAAATGTTGGCAATTTTCGTGACTTGGTTTTAATATACCTGCCCAGCAAAAAAAAATTATCACCCCTACCATGAATATCATTTCCCTCGAATTTTGTTCACTTTCACTGGGATAGCAATTATGAATGAATTCCCTGCAAATTCCCCTTATCGTAAAAAAATTGTTTCCTTTGTTTTGTTCACTTTTTTTATTTAATCTGTTCACTTACAGTTTGCTGACGAACACAAGTATTTTTGTTTGTTTTTTTCTTAAAATTCAATTTATCAAGCAGAATTTAGCAATTTTTTAACAAAGGAATTAAAAAGTGGTTTCTAATAAAATCGTTTATCCACAACAGTTGACACCTTTACTACAAGAACCATTCATAAATTGCTTCAGCAAAAATTTATTTTTTGCTCTTAAAATCTTATAAAATTACAGAAATTTTGTTATTTATATGCACTGGCCACTGAAAACTGCTTAACAACAAAAGTTGACACCTTTCCCACAAGAACCATTCGTAAATTATTTTATCTCTTGAAAGCTTAGAAAATTCAATAAATTCTTCTCTATTATACATTCACTCTGCACTGATATCGTGAAGAAAATTTCACGTGAGATTCCCGATAGCAATTTTCCCTTCGAGGGGAATGCAAAATTCAAGGGAATAAGAATTTCACTTTTATTCGCGATAGGGGTGAATAAAAGTTAAAAAGGACATCTTACATTATAATACTTTAAAAAGGTGCTGAAGAAGTCATTTTTAACCACATATTTTTATGCATGACCCATGCGATGTTAACAAAAATGTCAGCGAATATTGCACTTTAAAGCTTCTTAAATGCGTATTTTATTCAGTGGAAAGTTTTCTAAATTCATTGGTACTTCTTAAGAAGTAAAGCTACTTCTAGACTGCAATTGTAGTGATTTTTCTACTTGTTTTTCCTCAACTTTTTTGTTGGCTAATATTTATTGGCAATTTGCGTAGTTTCTTCTACTTTTTTGTTGTTGTTATTTTTATAATTCAAAAGCTATATTTAATTTATACACATTCCTACACACAACAACAAATAATTTTTCTCTCTATTTAAAAGCTATTTTGGTTGCAAAGTATAAATGTCATTCTAATAAAATTTGTTATAAAATGTTATTGATTTCTCTTTATTACAAACAAGTAAACATACATACGATTATAAAAGCGTCTATAAAATTACTTTATATTTAAAGTTTAATTCAGTTCATTTCGTACAGTGGGAATGAATGCAAAATATATACGAGAATATGTTATCGAATGTTAAACTTAAAAAATCGTTTAGATTCATTTATTTGCAATCTACACAATCTAGTTTTTTTTTTTTTTTTTTTCAATTTAAAAATTTTAAATTAAAGTTTAGTTTTTTTCTAGTAGGGCTCCCTGTGCACTTTGAATGTAGGTGGTGTAGGGTTGAAAGTAGTTTTGTGTTTGCTTTCTGTTTGTTTGTTTGTTTGCTTGTAATTCTTGTTGTAATGTGTTTATTTGATAAAAGGAAATGAACTGAGCATGAAGAAAATCGTACGAGTATGATTCCTATTTAGGTTAATTTTCAATTATGTCGTCTTTATATGTAGATAATTCTCCTAATATGGCATTGATATTGATAGTATGTTTGCATTTTGTATGACAGCAAATAATAATTGTTTAATTTGTAGTAAAAATTAGGACTATGAAAACAACTAGCAGAAAATTAATTTAAGAAGATATAGAATATTCGAGAATATATGCTATTCTGTTACAAGTTCTAGTATTAAAAAAGTAACTGCTTGTTAGCCAATCGTTCGAATGAGCGGCTAAATAGAATGCCGATTTGCTTTAGCAGCTTACTAGCATCAAGTTTAGTCGTAACTTATTTTTCACAATAAATTCGTTAAACGATAATTTTTTTTTTATAAAATTTTTTTGTCGCTTTTATTATTTTTTTTTTTAACTTTTGCATCTATCTATATAAATGAAATATTTTCTGTTTGTTTGTTTGCTATACAATGAAATTTGGTAGATATGCTCTTCATACTCGAAGGAAGATTGCCATATGCTTTTGCACTGGCCACACCCACTTTTTATAAAATAATTTAAATAGGCCTTTTAATAATTAAAATTTTATTGTTCACCGGATTTCTCCATATACTTTTTGACCCACCATGCCTACTTTTACATTCACTTTTTTAAACAAAATAATTGGAATTGGTCTTTGCATGATTCAAATCCTATTTTCCTTCAAGGAAGATTTCCATGTATTTTTGGGCTTGGCACGACTACTTCTTTATAAAACAATTTTTATGGGTCTTTTAATATTTTTATTTTTTTAACGTAAACTTGGAGGAAAGTTCCATATACTTTTTTGGTTTTGAAGCAAATGTGTCCACAAACGGGATAATTGTGGGCAAATTTCAGCAAACCGGATCGGTAGGAAATGTGAAAACACCTGTGAATGTTTATCCAGTTCGTTCTGCGGAAAACATTGCTACTGTTTGCGATAGTGTGGCAGAGTAGCCGTCAACATCGGCTCGTCGTTGTGTCCAACAATCCCGAAATGATAACCGACTTCTTTTGGCCAGAAATTGAGGATATCGACCTGGACGATATGTGATTCCAACAGGATAGGTCCACTTACCACACAGCTAACGAAACAGTGACTCTTTTAGCCGAGAAATTTAATCTCAATTATGACTGAGACATTGAAAATATGGACCATCGGATAGAGGTATGCCACCGTGGCGAGCATTTGGCGGATATTTTGTTTCATACATAATTGTCATAAATGCTTCCATCATAATAAAAAAATATTAAGAGAATTCTCGGAAAATCTTTTTTTTTTTTACAATTCACATCGTGCGTTTTGGTTGGATCACTCTTCTTATTCTAAGAAATCAAATTCATAGAGTAAAGACTCTTGTATGACCTGGTACAGCTACAGCTAGTAGCAAATGTATTTTTTACTTAGACTACAACAGCTTGTGTTTGATTTCCTTTCTTCAACTTTGTTTAAAATCAAATCGAAATCTGTAGAACTTGCAAACATAAATTTGTAAAGAAAAAAAATTGAAATTAACCTTAAACATGAATCGGCCACTTCGTTTTCTTTTTTGTTTTTCCTATAGTAACAACAGAAGATGTCATATTAGTTTTTGCTTCTTTTAAACATACAAACTTGTGTTGGTATGAACAAGAATATTAAGCATAAATATCTATGTATGTAGATTTATATGTATGTCGATATTTAAATATTTAATAAAACACTAGGACAAAAAAATGTTATAAATAAATAAATAACCGCAGAATACGAAATGTTTCACTTTGCAAAACAAAGAAAAATTGTCTAGTAGAACGTGGCAACAAGAAATAACCAAACATGTAATGAACAGAAAAAAGTTGCTGACACATACAAGAACATAAAACAAAAGTAATGGCATTTCAGGAAAAGCAAGTTAAAGTAAAAAAAACAGAGAAGGAAAAAGGACACAAAAAATGGTAAATGAAGAAAGAAAGCAAACATAAAGTTCATTGTTTTCCTTATTATGTATAACACTTTTAACCTAATTCTAACATATTAACACAAGTTTAACACACATACACTCAACATTCACGAGAGGCAAAAACAAATATAAATACCAGCAGACCAGCAAAAAAATAATTTTTACACATATTTTAGAAATATTTAATTTTCAAAAAATTTATTTAAAATAAAGCAAGTTAAAAGTCTGTCTTTTTTCTTTAGAATCATATAGTTTCATGAGTTTTAAACGAAATGAACCATACTTTATTGAAATCGATGCACAACTTTGGGTTTTATTTCCCATTAAGTGATATTACTTCATTGTGAAAAAAAATTCTAATAAACCACGCCAAAAAAAACCTAGTGAACGCATATGGCAAAAAATGGTGTCTTTTACTATGTTACAGATTGAATTAATTTGGAATAAAATTAAAAGTAATGGACCATAATCATAGCCACAAAAAAGTAGGCTTTTATTAAGAGCTGGCTCATTTCATTTTCATAAGAATTTTATGAATTTAAAATCGTTTTTAAAAAGATACCGACTTTAGTGTGACTATGATTATAGGCTAATATGTCGACTTCAAATAAGTGTGGCTTATTTTGTTTGAAACTTATGAGGCTATATGGTTGAAAAACAAAACCAGTGTATTTTTGCCTTGAATTATTTTAAATAAATTTTTTAAAATTACAAATTTCTTAATTTTACATAAAACACCTAGTTTTTTGTTACAACTTTTATAATATTTTTAAAACTACTGAGCAGGTACGACTTCTGTTACGGGATTTCGGATTTATCGGCAATTTAGATAATAACGGCATATCTCAGAAATTAAACCCATTTAAGAAAAATTATGTGTAGATTTTAAATCAGTGCTCTAAAATACATTGGAAACAGTTTTAAGTTTTACTGGTACAAAAGTGGACTAGAATTCGTAAACTAGTATTATTATCCCAGCTAAACTGGTCGCATAGCTGATGCCAGCAAACTAGTTATAGAATATCAATAATTCAATTCAGAAATTAAAGCAATTTATGGTGCATGTACATGCATATTACGTGATAAGTTCTCTTTTCTCTAGTTAAAGAGTACCTGCTACTTCTAACAGCAATGTTTTTGACAACATAGTTTATTTTTTGACTTGTCGATAGTAAACAAAATTAAATTCGGTATAAAAATTTAATATTAAAATCATCAGGCCAGTAGGAAAGTACAGGGGCACTGAACATCGATTGAAATTTCAAAAAAATTCAAATGAAAATTGCGATCGATATCGACAATAGATGGCTTATAGTGTTGTTATTAATATAGTACTCGTATCAAGTATATACTCGTATACATATAAAGAGTGATTTTTTTGCTATTATCTTTTTGGCAACACTAGTTTTGACAGCTCACGCACGTTTTTTATCTTGTGTCACTGTCAAACATCTTCAGTTTGGTCTATAATTTAATCATGAATCGTCTTACAAACGAACAACGCTTGCAAATTATTGAATTTTATTACCAAAATGCGTGCTCTGTTAAGAAAGTTCATCGCGCGCTTCTTCCATTTTGTGGTCAGTTTAATCGACCTACTGAGGCTTCTATTCGGGCTATTGTAACAAAATTTGGAGTGAACAGCAGCCAGAAGCATTGCAAGAGCTACCAATGCATCCACAAAAAACAACCGTTTGGTGCGGATTATGGGCTGGCGGCATCATTGGGCCGTATTTCTTCAAAGATGATGCGAATCACAACGTTACTGTGAATGGTGAGCGCTACCGTGCGATGATAACAAACTTTTTTTTGCCCAAAATGGAAGAGCTTGACTTGCATGACATGTGGTTTCAACAAGACGGTGCCACATGCCACACAGCACGCGAAACAATGGACCAATTGAGAGGCGAGTTCGGTGAACAATTTATTTCACGCTTGGGACCAGTCAATTGGCCGCCCAGATCGTGCGATTTAACGCCTCTAGACTATTTTTTGTGGGGCTATGTTAAGGCTAATGTCTATAGGGACAAGCCCGCTTCGATTGACGCACTGGAAGCCAACATTGCCAACATTATTCGTTGGAAAGAGTATGCCAAAATTGGACTAAGCGGATGGACCATTTGAGGCGCAGCCGCGGCCAACATTTGCATGAAATAATCTTCAAACATTAAATTATATCGACCCAACTATCGATCCAAATAAATATTTCATGCATTTTTCTGAATTTTATGTTTTTTTTTTTTTTAATTTCCGATAGTTCTTATAAAATCACCTTTTATAACGCATACCCACGAAACAACAACTTCAATGTTTGCTGGGATTCACTGCTATAATATTTCAACTAAATATATACTATAAATATATACATATGTATGTATGGCCATACGTATCCTAAAAACTAATTTAAAAAGAAGCAAGAGAGTACAAATTGTAGTGTTTCCGTTTTTGAGTTTCGTTTTTTAAATAACAACAACGTAAAGAAAATGTTTTAAGATAGTCTGAATGAAAAAAAGCAAATAAAAAAAGAACTTGAAACGGTAAATTTGTGGTAAGAAGCATTTAAATGCCAAAAAAAGGGATTTATTTTTTTTTAATTCTATGGAAATTATAAATGATGTCGTATGTGTATTAATGTGTGTCGACACGAGGTGTATTTTCGAATTAAAAAGAATTTAAAATAACTGTATTAATTCAGTTAGGCTTTTTGTGACATTTCTCTTAGAGAGAGGGACACATAACTCTATTATGTAAACTCCGAACTGGCATTGGTTTAATTTTATACTTATTTCATTCGCATATTGTTGAATTGATCTAATATTATTTTAAGCTTTTTGAAAAAAATATTAAGTAGATTAAATTAAATTATATATTTGATTGCAAAAAGGTAGTTTCAAAAATGAAAAAGAAAAAAAATTATTTAGCTGCTACCTTGTCAAACAAATGCACTTTATTTTCAATATTTACTTCAAAAGCTGCATTATTCAGCGTTGCCAGCTTTTGAAATTCAGAAAACACTAAAACCAAGAAAAAATTTCTCGAAATGCTGCACAAAATTTTATAAAAAAATGTTCTATGAACAAAAATTTTGTTCGAGAGATTATTTGAACCCCTAAATCTAAAATGTTGGGGCCAGAGTTCGCAAAGAAACGAAACGAATGCAAACGTTTCATTTTGTAGTTTTCTCTAATAATACCCTGTAAAACAAAACGTTTGCATTTGTTTCGTTTCGTTTTTTTGCGAACTCTAGTTGTGGCTGCATACTCCACGATTTTTGTTTTCTTACATCTTGTTTTTGGGAACGATTTGGTAACTCTCTCAATTATCAAATATTTTATATTGAAATTATTTCACACAAAAATAGCGAAAGACGATTAGCATTTGTTCACAAATAATTAAAATATAACAATAATAATAATATGCCGTAGTAAATGTATTTACTAAATATTTTCGTATTTTTAATAAATTTTTTCTGTAGGCCAGGTCTTTAATTTAAATTATTTATTAAAAATCATCTATTGACTTTTTAGCAATTGCATCTCGTTTTTTTTTTTTAATTTTATGCTGTGTCTCCTTTACGACCTAGCTGACCTAATTCTACTTTCTTTTCAATCTGAAACTCCCATAAAAAAAACGTTGCTTTTTTCTTAACTGTTGTCTATTGATATAGCCACCGTGCTTATGTGTGTACTTCTCAAACAAAGAGAAATAATCAACCCAGCTAAAAAAATAAAACAAATAAAACAATATTAGCAGTCAACTGTGCTTATAATAGCAATACCATTTAAAATGATAAGAAAGAAAATAAATTTTTTACTATATAATTATCAAAAAAAATTAATATTGATGTACCTTTGCACCAAACTATTTATGTCGACAAGTGGTCGAAATTTAAAACGTACTGCAATTTGTACACTAATTGCATTAATTATTTTCGTTTTAGAAACTTGTTATGAACTTTAGCATTAAACAGAATTCTGATTATTCTCCTAAGATATGAAGTATTTAATGAAAATAAAAATTAATGTTTTATATCTTAATGTTGAGAAGTATTTTTTACATATTTTCTCCAACAGAGTAGTGGGCATGTAAAACACGGCTTAACTGAGAATATCCATTTTAATTGTTATTTTATACAACTGTTCGTAGTAGGAATATAAAATTTCAATTATTAACCCAACATTGCAGATTTCTCTAATACACATTTTGGTTATTGCTATTGCTGGTTAGTTTATTCGCTTTCTTATTTTATTTTTTCTATTAATTTGGGGCATCATTAAAACAAAAATAAAAGAAAAAAAGCGACAAAATTCTAACTTCAAACAAACAGTTTTATACAACAACCAACTATACACACATTTCGCACACACAATGCAATTTTTCGTTATGGACTTTACTCACTACTGTCTATTTGTAATATCATTTCTCTATGCTACTTTCATTTGTACTTTACGATACTTTTTGTCAGTTTTTTTTTTTTTTTTTTTTTTTTTTTTTTTTTACAAAAAACACCAACAACAACAGACAAAATATAAGAAAATCACTTTTTTTTGCTAATTTATTATTAGCTTTGTTAGTTTTGTATTTAGGAAACTTATGATAAAGTATTTTGCACGTATTGCTGATTATTTTTAATGCACAACGGCTAGGCTTTACGCATAATTCAATATACGATTCAAATTATGTGTAATGTGAGCTGTTATTTTTAAAAGTGGTATAAATATACTTATAAAATTACCAGTAACTCATCTTTTTAAAGAAAACTGGACTTATACCACTTTCAGAAATAACAGCT
The DNA here is from genome assembly GCA_947397855.1 of Thelaira solivaga. Lineage (NCBI taxonomy): Eukaryota > Metazoa > Arthropoda > Insecta > Diptera > Tachinidae > Thelaira > Thelaira solivaga. The sequence continues at coordinate 2,889,969 of OX377611.1, forward strand.
CATATTTAGAGAAAAAACTGATAAAATCATACCGCCATTTACTATGCTACAAAATGTTGAAAAATGCAATTTAATCGGCTTTTATTTAATATTCTTCCCGGTTTACTTGTATCATTTTTAGTTTTATTCAGCAAACGGACTGATTAAATAGCAAATTATTTAATCAATAGTATGATGTTTTAAAAATAAAAGTAACGTATCACAAAATTTATTAATTTTTACTTAGATTGGAAATTATTCTTCTATTATTACTTCTATTTCATTCATTAATTGGAATAAGAAATCTCATAGCCCTATCATACATTCAGCTACACAAGTAGATTATTTAAATACATAACTAATTATTTTTATTAAAAAAACGTTTTTATAAAAACATTCAGGTGCCTACGTATCTATGTATGTGACGGAGGACTGATTTTAAAATAATCGTTTTCTAAAAGTTATAATGAACTTCGGCATATTGTGAAAATCAGTTTTTAGACAATATCGTAGTGTTTTCTTTTAAATATTCCACTAAATAATCAATAAATATAGAAAAAATCTAGTAAACAAAATATACACAAAGCCAAAAAATCAGTCCATTACTACTTAACTTAAATTGAAATTGAATAATTTGCAAAAATTACTTCTAAATCGTAGCTATTTATTATAAATTTAACAAAACTAGGGCCATACTGACAACATAAAGTGTTCTATTATAAGCTTAAGGGCCATTATTGAAAGGCACAGATAGTTGAAATTAAGATTTTATAAGTCAAATATCAATCTTTTAGTTGGACATTAAATTAAAAATATCTCTTAACAATCCACCAAAATTTGTTTGCAAAGTTTTAGACAAAAAGCGGTTATTTACTCCACGAAAGACTAACTTTAACTATAGAAAGTTGTAATAACGGGCCTAAGAGTATAAAGCTGTCAAGCTCATTTTTAGAGCAGAAAAAAAAAACGTTGTAATCAAATTCTAACTGCTTCTTCGGAAAAGTAAACATAAAAATAAATACTATTATGAGTAATTTGTATTACTAACACTTTTTAGTTTATATTTTGACTTTTCAACAGTCCCATAACAGGGATTTTCCCGAAAGTGTTACTTCTGCAATGCAGTGTCTGAAAGTAATTTAAATATTTCAAATAAAAAACGAATATATATACTTGGCTGACTTTCAATATGGATTTGTATGGGACTATTGAAAAGTCAAAATATGAACTAAATCGTATTATATTCACTTCAATTAATGTGCATTGAAAAATTTTACTAGATAAATACTATTTTAATTTTTTCTAGGCATTTAAAAAAATGCTAGTTAACATACTTCCATTCTTAGAGTTAAAAAATTATTCTTTTATAACGAGTTAAGAAACATGCTATTAGGCTCGTTTATATTGTATAATATACATAAAATTAGCAATTCTAAATTTTTTATTCAAGAATTCCATTTCTATTAATTGTATTGCGTTTGCTATAAAAATCCGACATGGACATACATGTACACATTTTAATATTTTTTGCAAAAAGTAATAAATAAAATAACTCCACTAAAGCATCATAGTTATGTTAATTTTTTTTTTTTTTGTTTTAACCCAAATACATAGATTGAATTCACAGTTTTTTGAATGTATAAATCTCCACTTTTCTAATAATTTTTACAGCAACATTTGTTGTGGTGGGTTGGTTATACTTTTATGTACTACTTACGTATGTATGTACATATTTCTTTTGGAATCATTCTACCTTTAAAACAAGGTCAATCAATTGAACTAAGCAATTGATTATAATTGACTTTACATTGATACGAATTATAAACAATAATGGCACGCAATTTCCACCTGAAAGAATCCATCAAGTAAAACACACAATAAGGAAAACGCCGAATAGAGTTGCAAGAGGAAGAAATTGTCGGTCACCAAAGTACAACATATAACATTATGGTGTTTTGGGAGAGTATTATAACTGTAGTCACATCTTAATTAAATGCACAAACTTTTTCATTTACCTTTTGTGAATACCAAAAACACTTTACAAATAATATTTAAAAAAATAGCACTTAATTTTACAAAGTATCCACTATTACTTTATTATCAGCAATATTATTAGAATTGCGTTAGCGATGGCACAAATGGTCGATTGCAATAACGACACTTAAAAAAATTTACACAGAAATTTAACACATTTTAATTATTGATTGCTTAAATAGTTTGCAGTAAATTTTATCATATAAACAGAACTAAATCACTTAAATTATAATCAGTTATTATTAAAGGACTTTGTTTAATTGTTTATAAAAAAAATTCATTCACAATATTAGATATGAGTTTTTTTATATTTTTTTCATTTTTCTACAATCGATAAACGCACATGAACAGTGTTTTGTATTTTCGTGTTGCCATTGTCAATATTTTTATTTAAAAACAAATTTCTTATGAACACATGAAGTTTCTTTTTATATAATTAACAATTTTTATATTACTGTTTATATTAAACAAAACTAGTTACAAAAACAAATAATGAAAATTTCAGTTATACGATACCTATGTTCATTAAAACTAGAAGCAAGTGGTTTAAACTGATTGTATAAAAATTAAACACAAAATTAATATCAAATTTTTCAAGCTAAACTAAATTGTACAAGTTTTTAAAGAAAATGTAACACATGTTTCAAAACTATTTAAAAAATGCACGCACATATAAAAAAATGGTTAAACAAATTTTGAATTACGGTAACACTTCTGCTCATTCGCATACGAACACATGCTTGTTTGTTTCTTCTTTTATGATTTAATTCGTTGTTTTTGTGCACTCGTTAGTTTTTTCTTTGGATGTTAAAATAAAGAAACAAAATACAATAACTCCTATTTATCCTTTGGATAAAGTCAATTCCGTTAAAAAACTTAAGTTAAGTAATGCAGGTACACATGATTGTTGGTAATTTTTTTATACCCATCCCATGACCAATTGAGCGTGAGTAGAATTTTGCGCGGAAAATACTTTTTTTTGTGATTTCCATTTTTCTATCGTATCACTTTTTCAAATCCATACCTGTATCTACTGGTATATAATTTTTTTTAGGTAATTTTATTTAATTTTTTTTTTAATTTTCAATTGCTACTTCTATTTCAACTCTATTCCTGTCTATAACATTTAAAACCAAAAATTTGTCCTGAAATTGATTGGCTTTGTAACAAAGAAATGAAACTGATTAATTTTTTTGTGTTAAACCATTTAACAAACCTACAGTCTTTAATACGTTTATTAGCCCTTAACTAAAGAAATTAGTTTTTTAATATTTACAAAATATATTTTATACAGTTCTTTAAATATTTTGAAATGAGTATTTAGTATGTATGTATGTATGTATATACATGTTATTGAATTTAAGAATAATAATACTTAGGACAATCAACGAATTAAAAAACATATTTTCTGCTTTTATTATCAAAGTTCAACTAAAGAAAAAAATCTAAAAGACAACTCCTTTTCAACAAGATTTTTTTTTGCGGAAATGACTGCCATGACGATTATATTCATTCATCTAGAAAAAACAACTTAAAAAACGGCAAAAAAAACTTGTGTTTACATGACACTAAACTGGCATATAAACGATGACATTTAAAAAATTAAAGAAAAATAGAGAAACAAAAACCGTTAAAATTTTTTTATTGCAATAAAATTTAAATTTATTTAAACAACTATAACAATTCTTTGAAGTATTGACTGGCATTTTCAAGATTTAAATAAGTTATGAAAAAAGAAAATTTACTAGTGCAAAGGAGAATGCACAACTTAATCAGAAAAATATATATATTGAATTAAATACATAAAAAAGAAAAAAAATCAACAAAATTTGTATTTCTTCAACACAGATGGTGGTACTCTTTGGTTGAAGAAGAGAATTTACTGTGTTTTTTATTATATTTTTTTAAGGAAGAAAAAACTAAAGAAAAGCTAACGAGTCGTAAGGAAAAATAGAGCAATTGTGGCGAGCGTGCGATTTAAGCGAAAGGCGGAAACGTGCCGAAGCAGAATAAATCGAATTATTATACGAAACTTACACTCACGACTCTCGTTATATTGTTGATGTGCATGTAGATGTATGGTAGTAGGTCGCCGAGTTTTTTTCATATTTTATCTTGTATTTTTATTTTTTAAAGGATAATGACTACTTGTTTTCTTTCTTTAATTACAAAACTGATTTTTACAAATTGGTTCGTTATGTTAGCAGGAAGGATTTTAGTATATTTTTCTGACCGCTTGATAACTTGTTCATTTTATTTTTACATATTTTAATAATTTTATTTAAAATTTTCTTAATTTTGAGCTACTTTTTGTGAATAATTATCACTTCCTTCTTCCTTTTTTTTTTTTTTTTTTGCACTGATAGTTTTAGACTACGTACTTGTACAAAAACTCACTTTTTTATTACACTTTAAACTGATGATTTTTATTCTTTTTTTCTATTTTTGTTTTATTGCCTTTGTTATTCTATAGTTGTTATTTATTCCTTGTTTGAATTAATTTTTTAATATTGAGAGAGTACGATGTGTAATTGTGTGGTCGTCGAACCATTGTTGCCAGAAATGCAGGTTGATATTTAGTTGCAGTTTTTATTCCCTACAAAAATTTTTTTTGTTATCAAAATATACAACTTTTATAACTCTTTAACATATGGGAACTTTTTGGGTTAAAAGTTTGTTTTGTTTTTAGCTTTAGACCCTTAACTTCACACAGTTTTTTTTATTCATTTAAATAAATTAAATAACAGTTTTAAACTGCAAGAACTGCATACGAAAAGATTTAATATTAATTTTAGAAATAATTATAATAATAGATTTTAAAATCATACTTGTAGTAAAATCACAATATAATTTATTTTAAAATAAGGAGGTGGAGCTAATTTCGGCATTTTAAACTGATTTCAATAAGGTAGAAGTTTTTTCTTAATGCTTTACATTGAAATACAATTCAAATAAAATTTTTTTTTATTCTTACTATCCATTTTTAGTAATAAATTTTCAATATTAAAAAAAATTAGTTTATAAAATTTGCTTAAATGCAATACATAAATATTTATATGTCGTCCTTTAAATATGCAGTTCTGGCAACAATGGTGACACACTCATTCACTATTTTTATGTAAAAAAAAACACACACACACAGGCATATCCAAACATGTTATTTGGTTTGCTCAATAACTCTCTTCATACCGTTTACTCTTTGGTATTTAAAATTCCTTTTCATAACGGCAATTCGTTATTTGTTCAAACAGTAACTCGTTAGTTTTGATAATTTCTGCTGCTGCTTATAATTTGCACTTGTTATTTTTTTTACTTTTCTTTTCTATTCATATACTTACATATGTACATATGTATGTACGCATGTATGTTAGTTAGTATGCTTCACGTAACTGTTTTACAAGCACACTTGCACTCTCACAGACCAATCAACTAACTACTCGAAAAGGCAAATACCGTTGCTTTTCACAAATATGGGACGAGAATGTTATTTGTATAATAATGATTATGAATATAATTACGATATTTGTTGTATGGCTTACTGAATAGCTGACTGGATGGCTGATTGACTGACTGACTGACTGACTATTAAGTTTGTTGGATAAAGTATAGTAAGTAGTATTTGTACTAAGTGCACGTCCTTTAACTTTACCTCATCGTTTTGCTTAGCAAAATTCTGCTTTATATTTCTTTAACTCTTCTTCCTACTGTCTCGTTCTCTTTATTTTATACACTCTCAAAGTTACACTTTTCTTGAATTACCAAAAAAGTACACAACACACACACACACACACACACGGATACTGTTGTACGAAAAAAAGAAAATTTGATTTTGGTATAGAATCATGGAAAATAATACATTGACATGAAAATTTCATCACCAATTTTAATACCAGTAAAATAACATGCAATATAGTGTTTTCGTTATAAAACTTTATTTAACTTTTATCTTATATTTCCACACAAACATGTTTTTTTTTGTTTTATTCAACTCAAAAAATTTGTTATACTATTTCTATTTATTTTATTTTTATCTATAAATACTTGATTTTAAATTTTAGGAAGTGTATTTTCCATTATTTTTTTTTTTTATTATAATAATTTTCAAGTAGCGTTCACTATACGATTACAAAAAAACGCAAACCTATTAGACGTGCTTCCACCTCTTCGTTCTGTGGTGGAGTGTAACTTGAGCTTAAATGTAACGAGTGCAGTAGTAGAATTGAATGTACTCGTAAAAGGATAATATTGCTATTCGGTCTATCACCGAGAAAGAGAGCAAAGAAACTACATACTAAAGGATAACGTGTGGTAACATGAAAATAAACGAATTGTTATTGTGAATGCTTCATTAATTCATTTCAAGTAAGAATTTCATATCCTGTTACAAAAGTTCATGGCTGCGCTAAGATTTTGAAATAAATAAATGACAGATAACAGGAATGCTTGGTTGTGAATGATTTTTATAGCTTAAACCTGGTGTAGTGAGTGTTTTCACATTATTTAATACACATTTAATTATGTATGAAATTTTTTAAATTGTGAAATTAATTATTCAAAATCAAAATTTAACTTTTCTCAATTTTTCGAATTTTAAAATCCATATCGTCATATGTTTTTAAAAAGCCCCAAGTTAATAAAAATTAACATTCAACTTTTTGATGTACGAGTATTATAATGCCCCACATCAATTTACAAGTTCCTACAATATTTTTCAGTTCTAAAATTAAAAATAACATTCTTGATTTGAAGCGTAAACCTTAAAAGTAAAAGTTTGAATAACTTTTATCGCTTCTTTTATAAATTTGTTGAATGTAATTTAGGGCTTCTTGAAAACAAGGCGTTATCGAATACCACAATTTCCAACCATTATTTTTTAATGATTGTCAAAAATGCTGATTTTGTTTGAACATATCTTAAAGGTATTTTAAGCTATCGTTACCAAAAATTTACTCCACCTCAATATGAGAAGTCATTTATTAAAAATTTAAAGAAAGCAAAATAAAATGTTTAAAAATATTTAGTCATTCCGCTTGTCTACGAGCACGTGATTTAAAACAAAAACTGTTTTCAATCATGCGTGAGCAATTTGATTCATGGAAAGTTGTCAGTTGCATGAACAATCATTTTGTTATTATAATTCTCTTTTTTTTAAAGGATTATATTAAACATTTATAATAATTGTTTTATATTAGCAGACTTTGAGGCCGCATAAATTTGTCTCTGTATTTTTAATTGTAAATAGGTTTGTGTATAATAACTTAAATTTAAATGCTTTTCTGTACAAATAATTCCCTTCTGGCCATTTATTAAAATATTAAAAAAATCTTCCAAATGTACTCTCAGCTACAAAAAATATTTATATGAAAGTGGCAAGTCATTGTGTACAAATGGTTGTATGTATTTATTCTATATAAAATATAATTAAGAAACAACTATGAAAATAATTAAATTGCCACCACATTATATATTTTCATTTATTTATATACAATTTGAATAAAAGTAAAAGTGATCTATATATGACATCCTTTTACAGGTCACGATTACATAGTGGGGGTTTTTAATAAAAATATTATTTTTTTTAATTTCGCAAAAACTTAAATTAAATACAACAGGGAGTGCCTTTTAAATGACTGCTAGTACATTCTTTATAAGTTCTATTGGCTGGAATTTTATTTTTACTAGTTTTGCTAATACGACGGCTGACCAATAAATTCATATCAGTGAAATGCAAAAATTGCAAAATCAATCAAATCACAAAAACAAACAATTTGAGTAAAAAATCGTGCACATTTGATAAATCGTGTTCCAGGCACGATTAAATCAATAATCACACATATTTGAGTAAACTACAGCGTAGTAAAAAAGGGGTGTTTTTGTGCGTTGAATAAATCACACATACCGTTTTCAGCACTCGGCTATGATTTAAATTTGGTTTATCCAATTGGCTCTGGCGTCTGTTATCTCATAAATGAAAAAGTGTTACGAAATTTAACTGGAAGCACATTATTTTAAAAGAATTTGTTATTTGAAAATACAAACTTTCATCTTAATATTTGCTTTAAGTTAGCTTTTTTGAAATCTGTTGAATGGCTCCGTAGAAATTAAGACTCAAAATATTATTTTATACAAAATTTATAAGTATATAATTAACGATTATTGAGCTTTAGTCTTGTTTTTTATATAAATAATAAATTATAAGTGACGTGGGCGCTCTTATTAAAGTTTGCATTCGACATTAACGCTGGACGCTAAAGAAAACGCTACGCTTGGCTCGCTAATTTAGGTTGGTATGGTACTTGAAAAGAAAATTCAAATGTATGCCATAATATATCCAATCATGTCATAATAGAATTTACAACTAATAAAAAGTCAAGCAGATTTTATAATGAAATGAATGACGAAGAAGGCATAAATTCCGTTACATTTCAAATTCGATCATAACAGCGCAATTTCAAAAAAAAAATCTGAATTATTTACAAAAAAAATATGTTTTCTTTTATTTTACAGCCTTCAACTTATCAGTCATCCCTCGCATGTTAAACTAGAGCAGCATACAAGTTTACTATAAGGATACCAATAAATAAAATTAGAAAAAGTTTTTACATACGAGTATTGAATAGTTTTGTTTGTTGCTTGGATGAATGGATAGCTGGTCCGTTTATTGTTTTTATGATTAAAACCACAGTAAATAAACAACATACACATACATACAGACATACTGTTATGAGCATACTACGTGCTAAGAGTACTTAGGCAACAAATAGCTATTAAAATCTACCCTACAAACCAGTGACCAAATGATCACATTTCTGCTCCAATAAGCTTTATAAAATGTATGAACAGACGGACTACGGATCATAGTAGACCCTTCCTGGGGGGACCATAAGGATATAAAACCAAAAGAAAAAAAAACCAAAAAATTAATATAAAAGCATGAAATTCAAAAAAAAAATCGTATACAATTTCAGTTTTATCAAATTTTTGGCTTAAGACGCCGGTATCCTTATGGTCTGTCTTTAAAGGTTTAAAAATACTAGTAATTATTTTAAAAACTCAATTCCCTAAAAATATCTTTCTTACTACCTTTTCCAGAATATTTATTTTTCCAGAATTTTTTATAATTATTGTAGGGTAGAGATTAAGATAAAGAGCATTTCAGGAATTTCATAAATAGTTGAAGAGAAAGTTTGCTGAAAATTATAAGTTGCTGTACTATGGCGGCACTCCTTGAGGAATTTTATGTTTGTAGCAAATGTAAAGTTTGTATGTGTTACTCTCTCTCTCTCTCTCTCTTTCTCTGTCGCTATCTCAGTTTCTTCCTCTTTTTGTGTTTGTTTGATTACGTTAAAACCATATGCAAGCATTAATTTGTTTGTATTTATGTGTGTACCAAAAAAACAAAAGGATATTAGTACGAGTAAAGCAGAAAAAGTCCTTTAGAGAATTATAATAAACACTTCATTCTGTTAGGTTTTTATTAAAAAAAAGTTTTTACGTTTTGTTGTCGGGAAACTAAATATAAGTATTTTTTGTTGCTAATTGCAAATATATTGGAAAATGCCGTAACATATCCATTTGGAACATTTAATGAATTAATATTTTCCACCCACAAGGTCATTGCTCTTAAGGTAAAACTTTTCAAAGCACCATCGTAACTGCTGCTGGCATTTGGCTGTTTCAACTTTAATTCAAAACTATCTAACGTTTTATAGAGTGTTAGTGGCATGTTTAAATAACACATGCCAATTTTCTAATAACCAGAGAGCTAAACTTCTTGCAAATGTAAATATTTCCTTTTTTTCATAAATTTTTGCAAATTGTTTAAGTTTGAAACTTTTTCAGCACCATAATGAAGTAAATGAAAAATAAGTGCGTATAACCAGTATCCGTATTGAAATTTATGGTTCTGACTTTACACAACAGAAATTTTATTTATTTAATTTTTTTATTGAACAGTTAAACGAGCATTAAAAAAATGGCTTAAAAATGGGTGTGGTCAATATTTCCCCCAAAAAACTTAAATTTGATTACTATGAGCAGTAAAAGAAATACGTCTTTAAGCGCGGTTTCGCTATAGTGCTCTTTTGAATTTTTGAAAAAGAAAATTATTTTAACTTTAAAATATTTTTGTTTTTCTAATTTCGTATGAAAATTGATAAAACTTAATTTACAGATCAAATAATATGAAAAATAATTTTAATTAGGGGAATATTAAATTGTTGATTCGAAATACTGATTTTGATTAAATAAATAAAATTCAATTGAACCACAGTTGTTAATTCGGCAACTCATGCCTTGTTATTTCTTTTAAGACTCAAAATAATCAGTTCCTTTGAACGCCTACAAATCAGCTGTTTAAAATAAACACAAGGGCTATAGGGAATATTATCCTCACAAAATATTATCATTATATAAGTAATTTATAAAAAGGTTAAAGTTAGAGATGAAAATGAATGAATATTGTTAGGCGAATTGAGAACGGTGAACGACAGTCTGAAGTATCCCATATTTTAGTGTAAATAATACTTCTTTTAACGCTGCTTCTGTTAACGCTTAATTTTCAGGAACGCAATATGAAAACTAAGTAGCATTTTTAGAATTTTATTCATTTTAAAAACGATTTTCTCATTTGAATTTTCGTAATTTAAATTTTTTTTCAAATCATTGTAATTATTAAAATTGAAAATCAATTAAAATATTTCAACGCAGGGACTTTCCACATCTGCGAAAAAAATTGTTCTTTTCTTTAAAGTAGCTTCAACATGAATCCAAAAGAAATTGTTAGTTTTTTAAAAGCAAAATTCCAACAGTGAAAATACAGGGTCATTAATAAAAAACAATACACCAATTCAATTATTCATATGTTTCATAATTAACTTTTTTTTCCAAAATTTTTTCATAATTTGAGCAAAAAAAATTTTGATTTTTTTTTCTGATGCCTGTAAATATTTTTTTCCTATTTAAAGTTACACACTCTGTGAATTTAAATAAATCTTTAGAAAAAGGTTTGTTGATAATAAATGCCCAAGCAAAAGCTTAAAGGCAAAAGTATGCATGTAAAAACAAGGATAGGTCTTTTTGTGTTTAACTTTATATTGAAATTTCAGTCTCTAACAAACATTTGAACGTAAAACGTTACAAATTAAATGAAATAAAGAAAATAAAAAAAAGAATTTAATGAAAACTTGTTGATGTTGTGCGAATAATTAACGAACAATTTTTGTATAAGAATAAAAACAAAAAAAATAAAAAATTATGAGTGATGATGAAGATACAGAATTTTTACAACCAAATCCTGAAACTGCCTGGCTAGAAACTACAACAATTGGCGGCTTCAGAGTTTGGCATATAATAGCATTTTGTGTTGGCATAATATTAAGTTTAGGTGAGTTTAATCTATTATAAAAAACATATAAAAGAGCTGTTATTTTTTAAAATGATTTAAGTACACAAAATGAGTCAGCAGTAGCTTTAGTAGCATGTTGTCTATCTTACTAAACTAACAAATTTTTTTTTCAAAAATAAGAGCTCATATTTATGAGATATACATTTTTTTATGAATTAATTATTTACTTTAAAGTTATAATGGTCTGCTGCTGTATACGTTTTCGGATACCACGAACAAAACAGGAAATCGAAGCTGACTATCAGCGTAAACAAATCACTAAGAAATTTCGAGAAAAATTACAACAAATTAAAAATTCGGAAATGGATGACATGGATTTACAAAAAGGTAAAAATTATTTTTAATTAATTTTATATTTCTTTAAGACTTCTATTTAAAAAAAAGCAATTTCTTATGCTAAATGCATAAAGCACTTTTCTTATCTAGTTGAAGGGTATACAAAATTCGGCACAACCGAATTTAGTATTTACTTAATTGCATACCGTCATATGATTTCATTAAAGCGCTAGTTACATTTAAAAAATTTTAGAGGATAAGAGACAAAAAAATTTTTCACTCCTACAATTTATAGTAACATTTTTAAATTGAATAAAATATTTTGAAAGTTATAATACTTGGGGCTTTAATAAAATCATTTGACGATATGTATATCCATCACTGTAAATTTTGTGAATTTCGTAGGTAATTTCCAATGTAAATATTGTTAATGTAAATATTTTCTTAGAGTTTAATTTCCAACACACGTTTTCATATACTAACATAATTACTAATCGTTACAGTCAAACATAAAAGTGTTTGCACAAAATACTCGTATTTAGATTTAGGGAAGCAGAAACGGTAAACGCTTAATTTAAAAAACAAAATCACAAAATATAAAATTAAATTGTATTCGTTATGGCTCAAAAGGCCAAGTTTTAAATTCAATTAATGCTGAAATAATTTGGTTACTTACTGTACAAAGGTTTGCATGCATGTATGTATTTTTTTAAGGAAAATATAAATGTTTATGATATATTTATATGTATAAACGTGTTCAATGACCAAGCCCTGTTGGTTTTTTTTTATTCATGTGATAAATTATTTCTTATTTATACCTGCTACCACCTTTTTTATGCTGAACAACGAAACAAAAAAAAAACAACACAAACCTAATCGATCATATTTGAAAATATAGACATCCTTATTATATTAAAATTTATAGTAATTGCCTCCTTCAGTTTAATGGGGGTTACTCTGTCTTGCGATGCGAAAAAACGGTACGAAATCGAATCATTTACTTTTTTTGCATTTATCTGGAAGTACCCCGCACTGCAAAGCGTAAGTGCATGTCAATGTCGATTTATACACAGAGCAAAAAAATATCACCCTAGTGATTTGAAAGCACATGCTCTTTAAAATATACCTCTCACTTTTAAATTACACAGATGCCCCAATTTTTGTTTTTTTTTTTTTTTTTTTTTGTGATGCCCTATGAGATTTTTGAAAAAGCTTCTTAACACATCGTAGCATAACTTTTAAATGACTTATCCGATTTACTTGCGCAATATCTCAAAAAATTTTAAATAATACTGAGCCCAAACCATAATATGAGATATCAAATGAAAATGATTTAAATTTTAATATTTTTGCATGACAAAATTTTAAAATTTCGATAAAAATTGCTTAATATCGAATGGCTTAAAATTGTTTTTCATAATTTTTCGATTTATTGAAAAAAGTAAATAATTTTTCCAAAAATTATAAAATTTTAGATTTTTAAAAATTCACAAAAAAATAGAAACAAATTCAACCATAAATCATAAACACCCCTGAATAAATACTGATTTTATTATCAGTTTGGGGAAAAAATTAAATTAAATTAAATTTGCTCATTCCTGCTTAAATTTGTATTTAAACAAAATGCACTTTTGACATACAACGCTACAAAAATCTAATAAAACATTCTAAAAACAACTACTGCTCACAGCACTTGCTTACATTAAATTGGATGAATATGATGAGCCTTAAAAAAATCTTTCAAAACCAAAGGGACTTAATCCAAATGTAAAGGTAATTATTTTTAATTTAAAAGAATTATAGATAACAATAGCACTAAAATGCACCTACATTTGTTTTCTTGACAAGCACTATTAATATATTTGGTTTAGAATTCATAAATAAATCACAATGTAATTTAAAAAATCACAACTTTATTGTTACTGTTATTTAATATTAACCACATTTTTCTAATTTTAGCCATTGAATATATACAAACAAATTACCTGACGAAACAATACAACAGCATGGAGAGTTTAAATATGGATATTTATAAACTGAAGAATCAGATTGCCACAATAGATGCTATTAAAGTTTAGTAAACTTTTTAAATAATAAGAAATATTTAATGTAGTTAATGGGTTAATTGAGGATAGCAACCAAGTTAAAATTGTATTGCTAGATGCCAACTAGATATTTGCGGTCCTTACAGTTTAACTTTCAGCTGACTATTGTCTTTCATATTTATTTATTAATTTATGTTGTAATATATTACATTTTATTGGCATCTATTTATGTAATTTAAATTTGGTTGACATTCATAATTCCCCTACAAGTATTATTTAAAATAAATTAAGAAATGTAAAATACATTTTAATAAAAAACAATTTTACGATTTAAAATACCAAAATTGGTGATTACAAATCGCTAGGGTACGAGTAGATTGAAGCGAATTTTGCGAAAGTTAACCATTTTGCGTTTGTCAAAAACATGTGGCTGTATAATATATTTATAAAAACTGTTAGTTCATAGTATTTATTCAATTTTGTCATAAAAAAAATTAACAGGAACTCAATTTCAATTTGTTGGCGCAATTTTTTCCCTTTTGCTCTTATTATTAATAAAAGTTCACCCTTTTTATTATAGAACAGAGCCGAAAAATTCATTTTTTTTTTTAATTCTTTAAAAGAAAGTTTAACAATTATACTTACAGTTTCAAATAGATTACTAATACATACATAATGAAATAAAATAAAATCTATGGTATTCAGTTTCAATAAAAATGGGGCATGTTTTTGTTTTTGTTTTCATTGTTACTTATTTTCTTTTTCGTTAGGAAAGTTTTGGATTGTATTTTTATTGATTTTCATTTTCTTTAATTTATTTTAACAAATTTTTCATTTATGTTTCTTGGTATTATTGAGTTTTCGTTTCTTAAGATTTTCTTTGATTTTTTCACAAATAAAAATTAAATACAAAAAATAAAATATAATTACATAATTTTAATATTACAGTAATTGTTTTTACTTAAGGGTTAGGTTAACCACATAATTTAGTTTTTTTTTTTTTCTTTACTTAAATATTTATTTTCGTATGTTGTTGCTTTACTTTTGCTTTTTTTTTGTAATTTGTAAGACAAGTGTTTACTTTTGGAATACCTTCTTGTTAAAGTTTTTTGTTGTTGTTTTAAGATTAAATTGGCTTATTTTGCTGTTATTTCCAAATAAGATTTTTAGTATTAGCTTTTTACTTTCTTCATTTAGTATTGTTGTATGAAAAATTAGTTCTCGCATATTTGTTTTCCTTATTCTTTTTTATTTTTAATAATACAAAATTAATACACTTAATAAAAAAAAACAACTAGACATTGTCCATAAATCATTCTTTGCGTATAAATGTTCTCCCCCTAAAAGTAAAAGTTTAAGAAATAGACAAGAAAAAAATACCATTAATATAATTTAAGACTTGGTAAGGCATTTTTCATAATTACGTTATGGTTTTCTTTTCCATGTTTTTAGCTTCTGGTCTTGCACGATTAAGAACTTTTAAGAAATCTGATGTTTTTGCTCGCATTCTAGAGTGTATGTAAGCCTTTGAACACTATAATTATATAAAAAAAAACTGTTGATATGGATGTTAAAACTCATGCTTTTTATACAAACCTTAATGTGGTAATGTAAATAATCTCGGAACATATGTATTAAATTAATGGTATTATCTCTAGTTTCTTTGTTGGTATGACGTGGAAAGAGCACTGAAAGTGGAATTAAATTAATTCGAATTAAAAAAAAGTATTATAAAGCTTTATTTAGATTCACTTACCAAATGTAACATAACCAATATTATCGCCAACTTTAGCATCCGTATTAGCCAATTCCAATGGTGGTTCACGATGAGAAAAGAGCACTTGTGGTGCAGTATGCGAAGCACGCCGACCTTCTCGTAATTCTTGCATAAAAACTTTACCTATAACAACGTCATCTTCATCACGGAAAATGGTACTAAAAACAACAGTAACACGATCCGATTTTGCTTCAACATATCTAAAATAATTTATATATTTTTTATAAATTTTCAAATGTACACGTTCTCGTGATTACTTACAAAGTCTCATCGTTTCTATAATTGATAACAGCTCGCTTTTGTCCTTCCTCACCTTGTTCTTGAAAGTCAAAATATTTTTCAAAAACTGATGCAAAACAGTTACGCTTTAATAAGCCAATTTTTTTGGCCAATTGTTCCCAGTCAGAGGGTATGTCTTCTAAGTTAATAAGTACGGATACATTGTAACCTGTAGCAGAAACAAATATAAAAAATGAAAGATCTACTAGCTAAACAACAGATAATATACAAATAACAAACTTTAAACAATACACTAAAGTAAACCTTTCTTTTGTTTTACTAACCATCTTCCGCGTCAGTTAATAGACTACCATATTCACGCTTGAGCAATTCGTCGGCACCATGTTCTTGTAATTGTTGATAAAATTTTAAAGAAATGCTGATCTAAAATTATAAAAGAGCATAATATTTCATTTTTTTTTTATTTTATAAACAAAACGTAAACTAAAATTGTTTTACAAACTTTAGATTACAATTACATACGTATCTACGAGTATATAATAAAATCATTTAGTAATATTTGTATATAACTTACTCTAACTTTAGTTTTATCTCCATTTAAGTTTGAAATATGAAATAAAACGCCATCAAAGTCTGCTATTTTAACATCAATTGATTCTGGTTTTAATCTGAAATTTAATATTGATATATTGAAATTAATAACAAAGCTAGAACAATAACAATATGTTGGGAAATTTAAATATTGTAAATTTGCCGCTAACCCATAATAAGTAAATATTAATAATCGTAGTATGTTTAAAAACATATTTTTCCAGTTTTGTTTTATATCTAAATAAATATTTAATTATTTATTGAAAATATAGCTAGTAAGAATTCTAAAGAAAGTGAAAAAATAATAAAACAACAAATAAATGCGCTGTTATTTTTGAAAGTGCTACAAGTCCATTTAAAAAAAAAATTAGTTACGAGGCAATTTTGCTAAAACTAACACTAACTCATTATTTCAAATTGGACTTTCAAGTGGCTAATAGCGTTAAAAAGAAAATGCGATAACTGAACTACAATAGAAAAACTTTATAAACCGATAAGATCATAATCCAGTCCGATTACTAAAGTCTTTGTTACAATTTTTAGTGAAGAGTAAAAAACGAACATATAACACAAACTATATACGCTCAAAAATTTCAAGATTTAGTTTGTTCATAAGAATTTACTTCTAAGCACATTTTCATGTATCCTAAACAATTGGAGAATTAGAGAGAAATGTAAGATCTTATTATTTTAAGAGTAACTTGAGGGCAAAATCGCTTCAAATTATTATAAAAATGTTTCAAAATGTAGTCCGTGCTTAAAAATTCACTTTTAAGCACAATTTCATTTATCCTGAACATTTTTTATTGGAGCATTTGAGAGAAAAACTTTTTAAAACAAGAAAGTCCCACTTTTAACTCCAAATATGTAAGATCTTTAGCATTATTTTAATAGATTTTGTGTAACTTAATTGCAAAATCACTTTAAATTCTTATAAAAATGTTTCAAAATGTAGTCCGTGCTTAAAAATTCCTTTTAAGCACATTTTCATTTATCCTGAACATTTTTTATTGGAGCATTTGAGAGAAAAACTTTTTAAAACAAGAAAGTCCCACTTTTAACTCCAAATATGTAAGATCTTTAGCATTATTTTAATGGATTTTGTGTAACTTAATTGCAAAATCACTTTAAATTCTTATAAAAATGTTTCAAAATGTAGTCCGTGCTTAAAAATTCACTTTTAAGCACATTTTCATTTATCCTGAACATTTTTTATTGGAGCATTTGAGAGAAAAACTTTTCAAAACAAGAATTTCCCACTTTTAACTCACAATATATAAGATCTGTAGTATTATTTTAAAGAATTTTGAGTAACTTAAGAGGAAAATCTTTTCAAATTATTATAATATTGTTGCAAAATGTAGTCTGTGCTTAAAATTCACTTTTAAGCACATTTTCATTTATCTTGAACATTTTTTTATTGGAGCATGTTGAGATCAAGGAAACTAATTTTTAATAGCACTAATACCTTTAATTAAAACCTTTCTTTTTATTTATTTTTATTTTTTATTATAATAATGTATTTCACAATTAATAAATTATAAAAGGTAAATTAGAGGTAGAGGTAGAGCTTTAAAATTTATTAGTTATTTGCCTCGCTTTTGAAACTCAACTAAATTTCAATATTAAGATTTCTTCTTGTCTACTTATTTTTTGTCAAACGGTAAGTGACCGTTAGCTTATGCACATATTTATTTATGTACTTGGCTGAGGCAAAAAACTAAAGCTGTAAAAACATACGATGTACGTATGTATGTACGTATATAATAATATATGTATGTTATACGAAATTGAAAAATATTAAAGAGAAATGATTGCTGGAATTAACCCTTTGTTGACGGCG
Source organism: Thelaira solivaga (assembly GCA_947397855.1). NCBI lineage: Eukaryota > Metazoa > Arthropoda > Insecta > Diptera > Tachinidae > Thelaira > Thelaira solivaga. The sequence goes on from OX377611.1 coordinate 2,908,160, forward strand.
GCAACATTCCCCGACCCGTAAGCGAGTTGTATTCGAGCTTGCACTTATTCATTGCCGACGTTTAGAACAGCTATTTTTGTTATTGGCCTTTGCATTACACCAAACTGTGTCTTGACTGTGGCACTTCGCGCTTGACCATCTTTTGCCATCATGACGTCAATAACTTTACCCTTAGGCCAGCATCTTCGAGGTAAATTTTCATCGGCGATAATTACTATGGCGCCAATCGATACGGGTGGTACCTTTTCGAACCACTTAGTTCTGCGAGAAATTATAGGGATGTATTCCTTCAACCAGCGTTGCCAAAAGAGATCTGCAAATGATTGCGTCTGATGCCATCGCTGACGTAGATTATCATATTCATTGAAAAAGGGTTTGTAGCCATCGCAGGAGCCGAGTAACAAGTGGTTAGGAGTTATGGCATCATCATCTTCGTGGTCTACTGAGACAAATGTTAACGGCCGAGAATTAATTATCGATTCTATCTCGCACAGTGCACTTTTTAGGGTTTCGTCATTAAATTTAAGACTGGGGTACAAGCTGTACAAAACGTTTTTTACTGATCTTATGAGTCTTTCCCAGGCTCCGCCCATATGGGGGGCACTAGGTGGGTTAAATATCCATTTTATTTCGTCGAAAGCTGAGGATATGTTTGAATATTTTATATGATTTATATTTTCATTTAGGATCTTTGCAGCTGCTTTAAAGTTCGTGCCGTTGTCCGTGTATATTTCTCGAGGCGTTCCACGCCTGGCGACAAAGTTTCGTATGCACAAAATACACGAGCTTGTGTCCAAACTGTGTGATATTTCTATATGGATGGCACGCACAGTAAGGCAAGTGAATACCACGCCCCACCTTTTTTCGCGCCTTCTTCCAACAGATACCAGTAAAGGACCGAAATAATCAATGCCGACGAACGTAAAAGGGCGTTGAAATGCCCCCAAGCGAGCTGCAGGAAGTGGGGCCATTTGTGGCGGTTGCGGAATAGCCGAATTATTTTTGCATATTTGGCATGATGCACGTACTTTCTTGTATAATACGCGTAAACGAAATATGTAATATTGACATTTTATTTTGTTTATTATGGCTTCGTGAAATTGATGGTGAAATTCTTCGTGAAATGAACGCACTATAAGAAAGGTGACGTGGTGGTCAGTTGGCAAAACTATTTCATTTTCGTGATTGTTGAGGCGTGTAATTCGATTGCGACACCTTATAATTCCGTATTCGTCTAAATATACATTTAATGGGTGCAACTTACTTGTCTTTTCGACGTTTTGACGATGCCTCAGAGTGACGATTTCTTGATGAAACTCGCTTTGCTGTGTTATTGTGATAACGAAGCGCTGTGCTTGTTGAATCATCTCATAATTGATGCTGCATGGAGCTACTACTTGTTGCTTTGCGCATCTTAGTTTAGTTATATATAAAATGAACGTTGCCACTGCTCTATAAAGTCGTTTCCATTTTGAAAAGTATTCTACATTCAAACAATCGTAATGTTTGTTTCTTGCGTCAACTATTAGTACGTGGCGTCTTACTTCAGTAGTGTCAGGCGGACCTAGGTCATCACATTTAGGCCATTCACATTTGTCGTTACGCAGAAACTCAGGGCCACTAAGCCATAAATCAATATCTTTTTTTGCGGTCGTTTTCGTGGCAATATCAGCCGGGTTTATTTTTGTAGGTATCCACCTCCATTCGTCAACGTTTGAATGCTCCAAAATCTCGCCTACGCGGTACATAACAAATTGTTGCAATTTTCTTGGATCCATGTGGAGCCACTGTAACACGGTCTTAGAGTCTGACCACCAAAGATTTGAACTTATGGGTAGACGACGGATTTGTTTTATTTTACTTGCCAGTCGGACGCCAAGTAGTGCTGCTTGTAATTCCATCCTCGGTATTGACAGAGGTTTAAGGGGCGCTACTTTGGATTTAGCGGCTATGAGGGTGACTGTTGCAACGCCATCCCTTTTTACGAGCAGATAGCTTACGGCGGAGTAAGCATATTCACTGGCGTCGACAAATGTATGCAGTTCGACACTTTCAGCATTGTGCAGTAATGGAGAATAGCAACGTGGGATTGCGGCATCCATGATGAGAGGTATTGTGGCTTTCCATTGACGCCACCTTGTGCCCAGGACTTCGCCCAATTGCTCGTCCCACCCAATACTTGAACGCCAAACTTCTTGGAGCAGGATTTTAAGACCAATAGTGTAACACGACAGGAAGCCTAATGGGTCAAAGATGGACATCAAGACTTGAAGGCACTCTCGTTTGGTTGGTACAATATCTTCGGCAATTACATTTCGTCTTAGGCGTGCAAATCTGCATAGATATTTGAAAACATCATTAACTGGGTCCCAATACATACCCAAAACCTTTTCTGTGGCTCCCCATTGTTTGGCATCTTGAGATTCTTTAGATATGTTGGACAACTGGCTTAAAACGTAACTTGAATTAGAAGCCCAATTGCGTATGTTAAAGCCCGCAGCTGCGTGAATTGCTGCTACTTCTTTTGCGAGATAGGCGGCACTTTCTTCGGTATCTTCACTGTCAATGAAGTCATCGACGTAGTGGTAGTTTTGAATTGCTTCTACAGCTCGAGGAAATTGTGTTTTAAACTTTTCTGCATTAACGTCACGAATATAATGAGCGATGCAGGGAGCACAATTTATGCCAAAGGTTAACGCGCGCATAACGTATGTGCTTGGCTGATATAAGTCGTCGTCTTTGTCCCACCATAGAAACCGCTGGGCGTGCATATCGCTTTCCCGGACATTGATTCTGTGGAACATTTCGCTGATATCCCCACAAATTGCAACTTTTCCTATGCGGAATGCGAGGAGAATATCGACTAGAGGCTTGAGTAAATCTGGACCAGTGTACATAAAATCGTTCAGTGAGGTGCCATTTGTCTTAGCGGCAGCATCCCACACGAGGCGTATTTTATTGGGCTTATTAGGATTTAAGGTGATAAAGATCGGTAAGTACCATACCTTTTTCCTAGGAAGCGCTATTTCTGCAGGGCTTAGCTTTTTAGCATAGCCTTTTTGTAACAAATTGTCTATTTGAGTTTGCATTTTTTGTTGAAGTGATGAATTTGTACCGAATTTTCTGCGGAGGCACATTAGCCGACTCAGTGCGGTGTCGTAGCTTTCGGGTAGTTGCACGTCGTTATTTTTCCATATTAAGCCAACTTCGTATTGTCCATCTATGTACTGGCATGAAGATTTAAGTGTATCAAGTGCACCAGAATTAGCAATGTCATGTGGACTTGCTGAAGTAGGCGTCTCCAATTTAAAGTAATCTTTTACAACATCGTGTAACTCTTCATAGCGTTTTTGACAGGTACACGTGTGTATATTCAAAATATGTTGCATTGGAGTACTCACTTCGCCGCCTTGTATTGCCCATCCGAGCCTTGTCTTAGTGGCTATTGGCTGTTGTCCACTACCTTCGCGTATTTTTATTGGGACGGCCAATTTCCAATTATTTACACCAATTAAAATCATGGGCTTTGCATTATTATAAGATTGTATAGGAATATTTCTTAAATACGGAAATTTCTTCGCCATTTCGGACATATTTACAGATTGAGTTGGTAGCTCTAAACGGTTGACGGTGTGTACATTTGAAAGCGTAAACTTAGCGTTGTTGTAAATATTGGATACTTTTAAAGATATTCTGATCGAATCATTTTCTACACGGGTGGTGCCACCTGTCCATTGCAGACAAAGAGGGTCAGATGTTCCTTCGAGAGACATGTTATTAAATATGCTACGGTCCACTAAAGTGACGGAGGAACCTTCGTCTAAAAAGGCAAAGGTATTAATAATGTTTTCCTTTAGGTGAATGCGGATTGGCAATATACGAAAAAATGGATTATCATTAGCATCATATTGGTGCGTGTTAATTTGTACGTTCCGCTGTATATCATAAATTCGGTTTGTACTTACAGTTTGTGAGGCTGACTGGTCGTTGCACTCTCTATGTAGCAGTGGATGGTGTTTATACTTGCATCCCAATATGCCACATTCTTTGTTTTTATGGCATTTACCTTTATGTGTGTTTAGACACTGACGGCACAAATTGTTGATCTTTACGATGTCCCATTTTCTATTTAACTGCAAGCTTTTAAAGTGGTCACAATGCTGGACTTTATGTGAGTTAATTTTGCAAACGATGCACATTTTATTGTCGTGAGTTTTGACTTTTGCGTGAGTATACACGGTGGCGTTGCTTTTACCAAAGCTTGGTGTTACGACTTTGCTGGCTGCTTCCGCAATTTGATAAAGCCAGTCACTAAATCCTTTTATAACTGGAACTTTTTCATCTATCTGCTGCATGGCCCAATTTAGCTTATGCTGATTTGGTAGTTTATCCACGAGTTCCTTTACTAGTAAAGGATTGTTGAGGTGAGATTGTAGTCCACATGATTCCATTGTTGCGCATATATTTTGGACGCTCAGAGCGAACTCAATTATTGATTCGAGTCTTTCTCGGGGACGTGGCATAGCTCTTGCTTTGTTTATTACACGCTCCAAAATATATTCTGGGCGGCCAAAACACATACGAAGCGTCTCAATTATATTCGGGACAAGTGCTGGTAAAAGCAATTTACTTTTGACCATCTCTCTCGCTTTTCCTCTTAAAGCGTTCTGAAGGCGTACCAAATTTTCAGCATTAGAAAACCCGGCAATAGCTGTGCTATTCTGGAAACTATTAATAAAAATTGGCCAGTCATCTGGGTCGCCATTGAAAATAGGGAGTTCGCGTGGTATTGAGCCTCTAGCTGCTAGTTGTGAAGGTGTAGGGTTAAACTCTTGCATACTGTATGATGGCTCACTATTTACAAAGCGACTTGTGGGCATTATTGGTGTATTATTTATCATCCCACCTGGATATAGTATATGCGTATTATTTACCACGCCACTTGCCGGCAGTATTTGTGCAGTACTTGTCGAACCACTTGCAGAGTGTACTTGTGCACTCGTTTGATGATTAACACCAAAACCATAGGGGCTAATTTGCTCCATAGGCGAGTCGATATTTTTAGCTAATATTTCGTACTTACGTTCCAAAAACTGTTGTTGGATTTTCCTTTCTTCTTCTAAGCGCTGTAGTTGTAGCATTTTTTGCAGTTGTGAATAGTCAGAGTTATCCTTCGTGCTTATTGAACTTTGTGCGTGATTGTTCACCATCACTTGTTCTTGCTGTGAAGTAATAGGCAATGTAACTGGCTGTCTTACACGTGCATATTGAGCTATTGATGCTGGAGCTGTATGCATTTGTTGCCTTTGTAAAGCGTCAATTTTATTCATCGTACTTTGGACGTAGGTACTCATTCGCGTTTGTTGCTGTAAAGTGTTGAATAAATTCGTTGACGGCGATGCCGTATATGTGAACAGCGGTGCATTTACAGATGTGATCGCACTTGTTGTAAAGGCATCATGAGGATGTATACCTGTGACGTTTACCATATTTTGTGTCGGCTGTGACATGCCTGGGGATAGACTGCTTGTGGCACTTATAGCAAACGCTGTAGTGACTGTTGGAATTATGACGGGTGATGAAGATGAGCTCGGAAGAGTCTGACCTACAGTATTGTTTGAAGTGGTAGTGGTGGCTGTTATGGGTTCGCATAAATCGCAGTTCCAACTATAATTAGCCACATTATTATCCACTCCTACACAGGTGTAGTGATACCATTTATCACATGTGTCACACATTACCATTTGGTCATTATCCAACTGGACACACTTATTGCAGCTGTGGCCTATGATGGTTTTCTCCATTTCCATATTTTAATATGGTTAACAACTTTATGTTTTTACTTTAAAGATTAATAAATTTTAAAGACTTGTTGAGATCAAGGAAACTAATTTTTAATAGCACTAATACCTTTAATTAAAACCTTTCTTTTTATTTATTTTTATTTTTTATTATAATAATGTATTTCACAATTAATAAATTATAAAAGGTAAATTAGAGGTAGAGGTAGAGCTTTAAAATTTATTAGTTATTTGCCTCGCTTTTGAAACTCAACTAAATTTCAATATTAAGATTTCTTCTTGTCTACTTATTTTTTGTCAAACGGTAAGTGACCGTTAGCTTATGCACATATTTATTTATGTACTTGGCTGAGGCAAAAAACTAAAGCTGTAAAAACATACGATGTACGTATGTATGTACGTATATAATAATATATGTATGTTATACGAAATTGAAAAATATTAAAGAGAAATGATTGCTGGAATTAACCCTTTGTTGACGGCGGCAACAGGAGCATTTGAGAGAAAAACTTTTCAAAACAAGAATATCACACTTTTTTTAATTCATTTTTTTTTTATTTTTTTTGTTTAATTTAATTATTGTCATCTATGAATTCTCACAGAATATTTAATTATATATATAATGCATTGATATGTTTAAAAAACAACACTTAACTTCAATTTTTTTTTTTTTTTTTAAATAAATAAATAGTTCTGAAACTTGAATTCACATAAATAAGTAAGTGTGTAATAATAATGTAAATTATTTAATAATCTAATAAAACGAAAGTCGTATCTAATTTTTCAATTTATGTATGCTCGCATATGAAAAGTAGAGCATTTAAAAATACATACATATACAAAAACTTTAACATAACACTTTTGTAATGATATCCTAGTACTTATTGACACTGTTTTAATACAAACTGCAAATGTATGTACATGGTGTTATATCAATTTATGGATGCATTTATATATAGTACTATGTGATATGCGCATACATACATACATAGAATTGTCTATACATATGTATGTAAACATGCCTTCACGTTTTCATTCAAAGCTCGTTGTTAGAGTAAATGAATTATACCATACATATCTACTTACATATATACATACTGAGATATTGTATATACACACTATATAGTGTACGACAATAAACATAAGCTTACATTGATACATGAATGTGTGCATATATGTATGTGAAGTGGACATGTAAACAGTTCTTTGAAGGAAACTAATCTAAATTGAACTAAAAAAAAACTTCAGCAAGTCTTCGTACCCATTCTTTATATTAATTAATTTCTATATAAATTTATTTACAAGTAGAAAATAATGATAAAATAAGGTTTTATTATGCTTTTCTATACACATCCATATTTTTACATGTATACATATGCTTGTATGCATGTATTTACGTAAGTATGCTCCCCTTTTCATTTGTTTCGATACACAACTGCATATTCGTTATAGGTATTATTCACTTTTATTTCCATAAACTCAATTATTGTTCAACGTATATTTAGATTGAGTCATTCAACGGTTAGTATATGCTTATTATGAATACATTATTGTATGCGAAATACTGTGACATTTGTAGACATATATATTTGTGTCCATACATACATACATATATTACAAACTATATTTAAAAATTTTTTATTAAGTAAATATGTATGCTTATTGTCAAGTATTCCTTGTAATACCTGTTAGCTTAAAAATAGCTTTCGATAAAAATGTTTTATATGTTAGTTTTCATTTTTTCAATATCAAGGTAGGCAGGTATTAATTAAAATCTCATCAAAGCATATTCACATATTCACTAGCCAAAAAGCTTACACATAAACGAAAAGTATAACAGATTACTCAAAAAAATTTGCGTAGATTTTAAAGTCAACGTTATCAATATCTTTCATATATATAAATTTTTTCATAAATTTTACTTAAAATTCTACGTTAATTCTTTTGGATAAATAATTATTTTTATTAATTTTTTACAAAACAAGTCACATTAGACTATAAACATTTGCTAAAATGTAGTGGTTACGCTTATTTCAACAAATATTTGCTAATGTGACTGTAGCTTAAGTTATCTACACTTTTATAAAGAGGAAATAATATTTTTTTAATTTTTTTTTTTAAATTTTTTCTGTATTAATTTTGCACATTAAATCACTATATTTCAAGAATGGTTCCTATAAAATCTAGGATCAGCTATTCTCACTTTTACGAGGGTCAGATAGAAAGTCGCCAATTTCTACCAAATTTTATTTGTACAATCTGCACCACCGGAAGAATCCGGATACAACCAACTAGTTATTAAATAAATAAATATTTTTTAAACTTTTGTTCTATTTATATAAAATGTTATTAAATTATTATCCAATATTTTATATAAAAAAGACCAAAAGCTTAAAAATATTTATTTATTTCTAGATTAAAAAGGTAAAAAAAAATTCTAATTAAAATTATTATTAAATAAATTTCCGAAAAAATATATACCATAAATCCAAATGCAAGTAACTATATACATACATATGGTATTTACATATGTACGTACAATGTGTGCCAACTAGTCAAGAGACGAAAATTGTTTATTAACTTTACCAAATTTCACGACTTTATGGCAATAAAGTGAATATGATATTTATTTTTCAGTAACTAATTACTTGATAAAAAAAAAGAAACAAATATAGGTACTAATCGTAAACATATGTTGCATGTATGTGCAACATACACGTATATACTATAGCCATAATTAGGGCTCAAAAATTTCATTAAAAGTTTGAAAAATTAAATAAGATAGAATGTAGATATTGTGTACATAAACCGTCCAAGCAATCCAAATGCAACCAATACATTAGGAGTATTTTCTTATCGCAAAATTAATATACATACATGAATTACATAGTTATCAACAATTATTTTTGTGAAGACTCTTGCCCCCCACCCAGAAAGATATCTACACCGATGATTAGAACAGAAATGTGTTTGTGTTCGAAGCAAGTACATACATATACAATTTATATGATAGATATTTTATACAAATTCATTTAGCGAATGTCAAAATAACAGAAAAAAACCAAACACATTTATTTACACACGGTTACATACATACATATAAGTTTGAATATCTATAAACATATATGGATATGCACATATAAACACACAAATATATCACTTGTACAGCAAATAAATTAAACTACACCCGAATTTATATATTTAAAAAGAATAAAAAATTTATAAATAAAGTTAGTAATAGATATTGTGAAAAATATGAATAGTGTTTTGTTATCAAAATGATTACTCACCCGGCAATAGCATTACGGAATTTAACCAATAGAGTTTCCTCCACAATACGATTATTGATTTCCAACAAAATCATTGTAATTTATATTTTGATTTGTAGCCCTCAATGTAGGTAAAAATTTTGATACAATAAAACTAATAAATGTTTTCCTGTCCCTGTTTATTTTGGAATGGTATTGCTTAATCAACTTGTAAGAAGCTGTTAAATTGGTTTCACGACAATACCAATAAATAAAGCAAATAGTACCTATAAATTTTAAGCAATTTGTGATTAACCATGTGTTTGGGTTTTCTTCTTGTTTATTTTTAATATGGATGTTGTCCTCTTATTTTTTTTTTTCGTTAATTTTGCAATTCTTTAGCATACTTAGTAGCAGCACCGCCCTCTTTTGATCACTTCAATTGGCATCAGTATTAGTTTTTGTTACAAAACTGTTTGGCATTTATGAATCAACAAAATAATTGCACGCTCTAACATGTAGTATTGAATATTGTATTTTTAAATTAATAATCAACTAATTTCTGGACGACTTGTTATTCCACCTATATTTTTTATGCTTTTAATGGGTCTGCTGCTGATGTCGGCTTTTTTGGCTTAAATTGAAATTCCAGCACTTTTTGCGCACACCACAATACAAACGCACACACAATTATACAAACACACGCACTTCAGCTACTTCTCTGCTTTTTCTTTGACGTAGTCATTAAACTTTTTTCTTAGGCAGACGTAGTAGTATTTTTTTGGCCAATATCTTTTTATCTCCTGATTATATTCTTTATAAAGATAATTATTTTTTGACTAGCAAGTTTTAAATTTACAATATTAAGTTTTATTAAACTAATTTTTCCTAATAAGATATTATTTTCACTGCATTGCGTGCAGAACTTCTTCCACGAACGTGATTAACCGTACAGTATGGATGTAAAAGTACTGAGCACCTTTGTACTGGTTACTTAGTACCAAGTGTTTTCATATTCTGATTACTCGACAATTAACGTAAACTTTATGCGGTGGTGTTACTCACTAAAATAGTTATTTTTCGATAGCTATCAAAATTAAAGAAAATGTTTTGGTTTTTTGTTTTCATTGAAGATTACAGAGATTTTTATATTATTACTGCACTTTATATTATTATTGCACATAGACCACAACAGTAATCCGACCTGTAAGCCTTTGTATTTTGAAATTTTATGATTTCTGTTGGCCGTCACGTAAAGCAACTTACCAACAATCATCGTGTAATCATACTACGTTTAATTTTCTAGAAGAATAAATTAGTTGTTTATTAAGAGTATAGAAAATTTCTTAATTTGAGTATTATTCAGGATTAAAGTGCTTTGGGGATCTAAGGAATAGCCTTATTTAGTTTAACAAGTCCACAAATAGTTGCAGTGTTATTTATGTAGTTTTTTTTTTTTTTTAATTATATCTGAACCATGTTTATTATTAAGCGTTAATACATACAAATAAAAATTTTGCTAATTATTATAAGAAATAATGCAACGTTCCACTTATTATTATATACATGTATTATAATTTCTTTAAGAAATAGCATTCATTTTCAGCAACACAATATTTTATTTAAAATATTTCGACTTTCAATTTCCCAATTTTTCACCTAACTATTCTATCGGTCCATATATTTTTTATTTTACATATTAATTGCCATTTATTTCAATGTTTGTTTTCTAACTGTAATTTAATTGAAAGAAAATAGATATGAATCCATCAAATAATGTTTAAATACATACATTTCTATATACTTTAGTAATGAGACGATCCACTCTTATATAATTTTATTTGATATATATTAAAACGAAAACTGAACTACATGCTAGTATATATTTACAGGTGTTACGTCATTAATTTCTTCATTGTTTAATATTTTAATCTGGCATTCACATAGAAACTGTAATATTTTGCGCTCTGCTTTGTTGCGTTGGTCTGGTTGAAGACCATCCAGTAATATATGAACTTTTTGTAACATATCCGTCTGTAAATTAATACTACTTTTTTGCATTATTTCATTTCTAAACGTCTCTTTTTGTTTTTGTACTGCTTTAAGACAATCTTGAGACTGCCGCAAACCACAATCCAATGTAGATATAACATCTTGAAGTTTTTGTTCTGCTTCCGTAGGACTCGAAAAGGGTAAATTTTCACTTAAGACTGTGGGATATACGGACGAATTTGTTGCAGAAGCAAAAGATGACTGATGAAACACAGGGTTACTAGAAGAAGCATCGTGTTCAACGTGGTAAGAAACTTGAATTGGTGAACTATTACAACTATCTGAAAGACGTTGTTTTTTCGGAGCCATATACAACAGCTCATCAAATTCATTCATAACTGTCTCCTCTGCTATCAAATGATCATTCCTATCGTGTTCTTCACTGTCTTGCTCAGTATTATCAGTGTAACCCAAGGTTTTACTTAAATCATCACCCCAAGGATTTTCGTTGTTAACAGGAGATAATTTAGTTCTGCTTTTAATTTCGTCTATTGGCAAAGGAATTCTGGCAAAAGAGAAATTTATGTTATTTGTAGGTGCATTATTATATATTATTATTTATAGCTATCTAACCCTTTTCTGTAGTGGCTTTGGAGAAATTGTAAATCATTGAAATATATCCAAGTTATTGGTCTCTCTGGAAATAATTGTTTTTGGCGATATTCCCTTGAAAATCGATCTCTTAATTTTTTCCATTTTGTGTAGCAAATTTCCTCTGGAATTAATTAATCATTTTTTATGTTTTTAAAGTAACTTATGACTAACAAACTACCTGATACGTCTAATGAATTTGCAATTATAGACCAAGCTTCATTTTTAGCTGCTAAATTTTTTGAGTCTCTCACCCTTTTACGATCGTATAAAACATCATGTTGTTTAACCATTTCAATTATATTTTTATTTAGAGCTAGTTCTTCTGGCTTTATATCCTCTTCTGATTCAGCAGAATATTCATTCTTTTTTATTTTAGATTTACGCACTCGCGGCGTATACTTAATAGAATCTATAACGTTGTTACGGACGCTTCTGTATGTACAAGAGACAATAAGTATATAAAACAAAAAACCAAATATTTTTGTTTTGGGCTTTAACTTACCCTTGTTTATAGTGATCTTTTAAAAAAGTTAAGTGTGGAAATAATTCCCAATTTGTGGTATCTTGTAAATTTTCCTGCTGTCGTCGAAACTCTTTACCAAAACGATCACGTATAGATTTCCAGCGGGTAATGCACGCAACTTCAGACTTCTTAAGGATTTGTGCTATCTCCTGCCAAGCTTCATTTTTCATGTTAGAATTTTTTTGCCCGCGATTATATTCTCTATCATAGATTATAGGATACTTTTTTACAAGGGTAATAAACTCCAAGTCAGCCTCCTTGTTCATCGCTTAATTATATTTTTTTTGCACAAATCAACCAAAATTCTTCTATTTAGAAACAAGCGAGCCTCATAAACCACAAAATACTATACATAATCAGGGTTGCCATATTAATTAATATTTTCTAAATATGCAATTTTAAAAGCGATTTTTCCAGTTTACTAAGTCGTCAAAAAAATCGGACGACTGAAAATGCTGCTGAAATATTATTTCCATTCTATTCTACTAATGTATTTTCTGTGTTGCTTGGCACTTAATTGTAAAAATATAAAAAGCTTTCAATATTTTACAGATCGTCATTTTTCAGAAAAATTTTAAAAGTAGGAACTTTTATATATTTGAGATAAAAAAAATCGTAAAATATGTTTGGCAGTCATATACGTGTCAACAAAAGCATTTGAATTTTCGACGATTCTGGTTACTCTGTTTCTAGTTTTAAATACAAGCAATTGTTTGGTTAATAGAAAGGCAAAAGGGATTAGATTTAAACGAATATTTTAAATTATTATTAATCAATTTCAAATTATTATTAATATCAATTTCTACTTTCGTTTTGATAAATAACTAAGTTGGGCGCACTATAGTTGTATCTATCTAGAAAACAATTATGAATATATTTCAGAACACTTCCTAAGAGGCCTGCCAGATCGTTTAATTCAAAACAAATCAACACTGCTCAAAGGTAAATTATTTACATTTTGTGTTGATGATGTGCTAGTTGAGTGAAAGTGCTCGCCTGCTAAAGTAATTCAGGGGCTTTTAAACAATATACTAGCCATAAGTTTAAAAGGTTAAAAGTGTAGCGCATATAATTAATAAAAGAGAAGCAGTAATGGCGTTGTCCAAAACCTCCAAGTCATTAGCTAAGCAACAGAGTTTTCTTACCAAAGGATATCTCTTTCTGTACAATGCAATACAAGTAGCGGGTTGGTGTTATATTCTGTATCAATTGTGCAATTACTATCTAATACAAGGATCAACATTTCGCACCAGCGTAACGTTGTGGGACTATACACGTTTCGCTGTGATTGTGTTTCAAAATGCAGCATTTGTAGAAATAATCCATGCTGTCTGTGGTCTTGTTAAGTCAAATCCTGTGATAACCACCTTCCAGGTTCTCAGCCGTGTAATGGTTGTTGTAGGTGTGGTAATGGCAACTCCTACAGCTAAGGTGTCACCAGGTTTGCCTCTTGCTTTATTGGCGTGGTCCTTTGCAGAAATTATACGATACGGTTACTATGCTTTTAATATAATTAATTTTGTGCCACATTTTTTGGTATTTCTGCGTTACACTGCATTTATAGCTTTGTATCCTATTGGAGTAACAGGAGAGTTATTGTGCTTTTGGTGGGCTCAAAACTATGCCAGAAGCAATTCCAGCGTCTGGTCAATTGAAATGCCTAATATGTATAATGCCACCTTCTCATATTATGTACTGTTATGGATTGTAATGTTGCTGTATATCCCGCTTTTCCCTCAAATGTACTTGCATATGTTTGCACAAAGGCGTAAAATCTTAGGAGGAACTAATAGCAAAAAGCCACTACCAAAAAAAACAAATTAAATTTTCATTAACATTTTTCCTGCAAAGCTCTTTGATAACAATAGTTTGTGTAGGCACACAAATTTCGCTCATTTGAGTCAGTGATTTTTTACTTTTAAGCAGAAATTAAAAATTTTTAAATTCACTTCCTAGGAGGAGTGAAGAAAACTATACATATTGCTCTCCTAATGTTTACAAACCGACATCCCAATTTTTTAAATTATAACATTTTCTCTTGTACATTAGCAAATGAACTCTGTACATACATACGCAGTATATACGTACTATATAAATATGTAAACTTTAGAAAAATTTAACAAAATAAATGTGTATACATATTGTATATACTAAAGGGCTGCACAAGCCCACTTGAAAGGCCTTACAAACACTTTATTATATGTGTAGCTTTTTAGTATGATTGTTCAGCCCTTCAGTATGTACGTACATTTGTATGTGAAATTTTGTTCGTTCGTTTAACCTTTGTATTTATTATGCATAACTTAATTTAAATTTAAATATTCCATTTATTTTTTGTGAGCTCAAATATTATATTAAACAAGCTATTGAATAATACAATCAGTATTTACATTTGACTTCTGCAGGTGAATATGACTTTAGACTTTCTTCAGAAATCATTTTATTTGTTAGTTTGTTTTTGCAATACATATTTATGTACGCATGTAGTTGTAGCTTATAAGATTGTAAAATTACGGTTGAATAAGTATAAATACATATATATTTTTTAAACAGTTTTTTTTACTAAAACCGGTTTTCCTTTAAAAATTATAAATTGATAAGAATAAACTGACAGAAAATATTTCATACTAATCTTGTTATAGTTTTATATTTATTTTTCGTATATTCTGGATATTTGTGGGAAGCTATTAAGTGGAATTGGGTATATTTTTTAACACGTTATCTTTAAATACACTTTCCAACAATTTTGATAACATTGTGTATTGTTTTATAAAATTTAGTGAAAATTCTTTTGCGTTAAAATGTTAAAATTGTATGTTTTTACAGTGTAGTTGTAGTATATATCGTAGCCTAAAGAATCAATTTGCAAATTTTATTTGTTTAAGTTGGGAAAATTTACTTTGAAAATATTTTTTTTATTTTGATTTTTCCAAAGATTACAAAATTTCTTTAAATATAAAAAGTAACACTGCTGTTAAAAATAAATTCTCTTTACGAGGATATATTTTTCTTTCTCTTAAAGAGTATAATAACAAAAAAAAAAGTGTTACAACGAAATCTTAAATCGAAGCGATAAAAATTTTTTTAAATCTACACATCAATAAGGGCTTTAAAAAAGAAAATAATATTTCTCATACATACATACGAGTACATACACCTACGCATATCGCTAATTTGCTGCAATAGCATCATAACTTAAAAATTGATTTTACAGAAAACACGTTTAACGTCTGATTTGAAAAGAAGAGTAGTCAAGATATCTTATTGATTTTTGGCAACCCCATATACAGCCAGATATTGTGGTCTTTTATTAACCGCCGGTTGTTAATTTATCACTTTTTTTACAGCTAATTAGCGATATGCAGATTTATGCAAGCAGTCGTTAAGGCTAAATTTTAAGAAACTTAATGCTGAGACCATTGTATGGTTTTTAAATCAATACCTTCTTGTACCATTTCCCACAAGGGTGACATTTCACGAAGACGTTCGACATGCTTTATACATTTTTGGGCTGTATAATCAACTTCTTCAATGGTAGTGAATCGACCAATACCAAATCTTGAAAGAAAAAGTAACAGTTACGTTATTAAGTTCTTAGAATATGAAGCATTTACCTTATGGAACTGTGAGCCAAGTCTTCGTCAGTACCAATGGCTCTTAATACATAAGACGGTTCTAGTGAAGCAGATGTACATGCTGACCCTGACGATAATGCTACATCCTTAAGAGCCATTAATAAGGATTCTCCCTCAACATAAGCGAAAGAAAGATTTAAACACCCACTATAAGTATGCTCTGGATCGCCATTGCGTATTACCTGAGGTAATTCAGACGTTAGCCGATCCAACAAACGCTTTGACAAAAATTCAATCCATTTAGCATCATATTCCATTTCAGTTTGAGCTAAGTTTGCAGCAGCACCTAAGCCTACTACCAATGGTGCTGGCACAGTACCACTACGAAGACCTCTTTCCTGACCTCCACCACTTTGTATTGGTTCTAAGCGTACACGTGGGCGTCTACGCACATAAAGCGCTCCAACACCCTTAGGACCATATAATTTGTGTCCAGAAATTGACATTAAATCAATGTTCATACTATTGACATTCAACGGAATTTTACCAACCGCCTGAGCGGCGTCCGTATGGAAATATATCTTTTTAGAACGACAAAGTGCTCCAATATCTGAAATGGGCTGTTTAACACCTGAAAAATATATTTTTGAATTTGTCAATACGTATTACAATAAGAATTTGTCATATGGAAAATGATTTGTAAAATATATATATTTTCCAATGAACTCTTACCGATTTCATTGTTAACAGTCATAATAGAAACTAAGGAAGTATCAGGCGTCATTGCTTGATCCAATTGCTGCATATCAATTATTCCATTTGATTTCACTGGCAAATAGGTAACCCGAAAGCCTTCATTTTCCAAAGCGCGGCAAGAATCCAAAACACACTTGTGCTCAGTTTGTGTTGTTATAATATGCTTTTTCTTGGAAGCATAAAACCTAAAAAGAATATGATATAGGTTTACCATTTTATTTATTTCACTTATACAATCCTTTTTCACCTTGCTACACCCTTAACTGCCATATTATTTGATTCAGTAGCACCTGAGGTAAATATAATTTCTTTAGATTCAGCCCCAATTATATTGGCAACTTGTTCGCGTGCAGCTTCCACTGCTTGCTCTGTTTCCCAGCCATAAGCATGAGTACGAGAATGGGGATTACCATAGTAATTTGTCAAATAAGGCAACATGGAGTCTAGAACACGGGGATCCTAAAAATATGATTTTTAAATTACTTTTAACTTTTAATAAGTATTTTTAAACATACCAACGGCGTAGTAGCCTGAGCATCTAAATATAGTGGTCTGCCTTGTACATTATCCGACTTAATGTTAAATTTGATACGCTTTTGTCTAAATTCTAAAAAAATAAACGATAATTTTTTACATAACCTCAATTTGATACAAAAGGACATTGTAAATTCAGTGTTTTATTCAAAATTTTGTAGAAAAAATACCTTCTGAAGCTGATATATTTCCCAGTTTTCCGGTAGCAATTGCTGTACTGCTAAAACTCGGTAGCCTTTGCTTATTTAATATATTTTTTCTCGGTATCGTTTTTGCCGTGTTATTAAATAATCGCAACATTTTGTATTATATTTGATAATGGAATTGCTATGTAGCAGATTATTAAAACTTAGCTTTTCTAATGCTAAATTAATTTCACAATAATTAAATATTCTTTTAAAGCAAGCTACAGAAATTCTTCAGAAGAAAATTTTAAACTGAACAGCTGACTATCATGTGTTGCAAACAACAACAATAGCATTGCTACCATAGGACGAAGAATATAGTGGAAAGAAACAAAGATTGGTAAATAATTTGAAACAGTGCTGCCAGGTTTGCTTCTACAAGTCTTGTATAGTTTAAATTGTTTCAAGTATCTTGCAAATTTCGCAAGTAGACACAACAACTCCAATGAAGCTCCAACTGCTTTTTCTTTGAGTTTACAAGGTTGGGTCAATCTACTCTTAAAATCCTATGCCTCTGGAGTTTAGAATAATAGTTAAAAGGTGGGTACTTGACATTTTGTTATTATCTTTTTGAAACACTCTGTTCATTTTTCAAGTTTCTCAAAGAACAAACAACCAAAACAAACGCAAGAATAAAATTAGGTGTAAACTTGAAATTCTTTTCAGAAACGAGAAAATTGTCAGAATGATTGGATGTACGTGCGGGTTCTATAAGTGATTAATTTTTATAAAAAAAGAATCAATTTAAGTGTAAATTTTATATTTAGAATAAAGAAAATAGATTAATTAAATAAAAAACTCGTGAGAAAAAGTTGGTTATAAAGTTTTAATAGGAAATTATATAAAATACTCAGTAAGAAAAAATAAAATACCTATCTAAGGAAAAATTCAATAAATTTTTTCAGAAAAAAATTCTGAAGAAAATGAATACAAATAGTAGTGTGTAATAAATATTTTGTTGGGGAGAGAATCTTCCTCTGGCGAATAGAAAAAAGTACAAACAAAACATGTGTGGTACCGGGCAACAATAACAAATATTAAAAGTAACAACAAAAGTAAAATGAACAAGTGCTAGTTTAATATCAAGTGAGGGGGGTGAAATCAACAAATAAAAAAAGAAATTTGCATTAAAAATTAAAATAGTATGTATGGGATGAAAAAGCCAAATAAATGGCTTCAAGCCATAAAATATTCTCTTGTTTTTGCAGTGTTATTTTTGTTGTGAAAAATTTAATCTTGAGTTTTATATTTTTATTAATTAGCTTTCCTTTTTTTGAAAGATTTTTTTAAAATCTAATTGGTAGTATTTTTTATCTATTTATTGCCTTGATGAAAAAAATTATGCTTGTACACATTATAACTGGAATAACTAATTAAACTCTTTTTTTTATTTATGCTTAAATTTGTGATAGTACATACTTGTGGCTCAGCCCATTCAAAATCAATTTGAAGAAACAACCATAACAACGAAAGTGCAGTGCAATTTTCTTAAAAGTATTTTTTAATGTTTGAATGACGCCTTTTGAATGGAAAAGGACGTCTGGCCCTAACTAAATATTAAAATACGCCTAAAAATCAAAACAAAAATATTGTGCAATTTTATAAATATATTGAAAAAAATACATACAAGTTAAATAATTATTTGGTGGTATGTACGTATGTAGGTACATCTTCTTAATTCTAAGTAACTGCAGTAGATTTTAATAGCACACAAAATTGGGTAAGTGAAACGATTTTATTAGAAATACATAAGAACATACATATGTACATATTTTATTAATCTGTATATCGTCACCAAAAACATTTAGTTGGCGAGTATTTCATTACCATAAATACAAATTGTTTTTTATACGTATAAAAAATGAAGTTTTTTGTTGATCTGGATGCATATTGATCCTATTAAATATTTATTATTTTATGTTTTGTTGTAAAAATTTAGATAATTTCAGTATAAATTAATTCTTAAAATTTCTTAATAATACCTACTTGTTTTTTTACTTTATAAAAGTCATATGATTTCATTAAAGCCAGAAGTACATTGTAAAAATTTTAAAAGAGACAAAAAATCGAAAATATGAAAAATTAACAAAAATTTTCAGTTCCAATAGATTGATTACTTTTTCGTTTGACTTTTTCACTACATTCTTTCTCCATTAATAAAAAGGTTACTACAGTCTCAATTTTTTTGAATTAGTGAAACAATTGTTTGCAACAAAATTTATACCGAATCAAGTTGTTATAAAATTTACTACAAAATATAAATAAATCAAAATAGCTGACTCGAATTTAGGCTTTGTTTATACTCGAAACAAGACAAAAGCAAGACAGATTGATGACTCTATAACAACCCTGATTATAGCCAATTTAAAAAAAAATACTTTGGAAACAATTTTCAAATGCTCTATTCTAAAACCGTGTGTACTTGTGTTATTTTTCTCCATTTAAGAAAATTTTTACAAAATGGCAAATGGCCGCATGATCTAATGTTCATTTACTTTATCAATTAATCGTATCAGTAATAGAAGAATATGTTTTCATACATACATATTTTTTTAATTGAGTTGATCTCCATGTGTTTTTAATCAAATCACTACAAAAATAAATAAATTTTTAAATTGCTCTTTATTTAAACATGCATATATACGAGTATCGTTCATTTAGCTTAATAATGTCATACTGCAAAAAACATTATTTTACAGGAGAGCCAATTAGAAGTTTGTAATTTATGCCTCTCTTATATAAACATTTTAAATATTTCATGTTGAAAAGAAGAAGGCTTTTACTTTTTTATGTATACTAACATTACAAACAGGAAATTTTTGTGTGTTGAAATAGATAAACTGCCGAACCGAAAAAAATTGTTTAACCAACATAAAACTACATTATGAGGGAGTAAAATAGGCTATATTACATAACGCTACATCCACTTTTACATTAATTTTTCAGTGATTTATCAATTAAAACTATATTTTTCAACGAATTTTTTTTAAGCTTGGTACATAAAATCAATTAATTCCAATACTATATATTGTAGGATCGGCCATGCTCACGCGTATGCGGGTCAGTTAGAAGTTGACCAATTTGTGCTGGCCACATGAGACCGGGTAAAACAGCTAATAAAAAAAATTTTTTATTTATACAATCTGCTTAGTTTAAGAATATCCACACACAGGGGATACGAGGCAAGACCGAATAAAATCAGATAGTAGAATATAATGTACGATATTAATAAAAAGTTAATTTGTTAACTTAGAAAACACATTTTTTGTTTTATGATACTGTTCAAGTAATTAAGTGATATGTATGTGGGATTGTCAACATTAAATATATTTAATTCAAAATTGACCTTGTGCAACAATACTATTTCAATATAAGAATTGTCAATATTCAAGTTTGAACATCGTCATAATTACTCATGTGGAAACATGAATCACTTAAGAAAGCGTGGAAGCGATCTTATTATTTATTTTAATAATTAATTTATTACAATACAGCTCGTGTGAATAATGCTGATAAATTTCAATCGACAAAGTTTTATTTTATAAAAAAAAACAGGAATTCTATAAAAAAAAAATTTAGGTGCATATCAGAGAGCTGAAACCGGTGTGTGTGATTTATTTAATGCACAAAAAGTCATTCACAACATACTCGTATGATTAAATCATTTTCTAGACACGAATAACATTTTTGAGTAAATAGGGGTGTTTTTTGTTTGTTTGTATGTATATACAGCTTGTTAATCAAGGCCTATTTATTATTACATATTAGCTCCGATCCCGTACTTTTTGGGTAAAGTTCGCGCAAATGAGAGTAAAGACAAATAAGTATCAATTAAAGACTAAAATGTTTAAAAGTACGGGAGCAGCAAAACCAAATTTTTAGCCCAAAAAAAAATTTCAGTGTTTTGACATTTTAATACAAAACAGCATAAAAGGCAGCAACAAAATTTAAATTTTTATTATTTAAAAATGAAAATGTTACGTTTTTAAACATTTTTTAATAAAAATATTTTTATTTTAACTCTTAGAAATTTTTTTTTTACATTTTAATTGTTTACTTTTTGCAACAGCTGATTGTTTTACACAGTTACTAAGTCAGGCCGAAGAAATTTTGCGGGCTGTTTCGGGCAGGAAGAAGAAGTATATTACTCTTTCAAATTCTCTCTCACTTGCCAAATTTTGTGTACGGGAACAGTTTTGGGTAAGTTTGGGCACCCGCGGGCTCCCAAAGTAGAGTACGGGAACGCAGCTATTATTATTATAGAAGATTTTTTAAAATAGTGCAACGGATTTTGCCAGTGTATATGACGAAAATTATTACTTAATTATCAGCGGATGGGCTTACATAGTTTAAATTTCAGTCATAAATTTATTTAATTATCTACCCCCTTATCCAAAAAAATTAAAGTAGACTTTAAAGTCAACGTTATCGAAATTTTTCATTTAATTTTTTCATAAATTTTACTTTAAAGTCTACGTCAAATTTTTTTGGATAAGAGCACATTCTTTTGTCTATTTATCTAATTTTTATTTTGGTTTAGTATTGTCATCTACATTTTTCAAAACAAAGATTTATTAGAAATTTTCCTGCTAAATAGGTATCTTCTTACTGGGGTATATATATATATGTACACTCGTATACCTCGCTCTTTTATTACAGCGCAATCGTCTCTCTATAAATGGAATTTTTGAATTCATAAATTATATTTTTCTTCTCATTTTGCTTTATATTAGGTAAAAAGATGAATAAAATATGGTGATTGTTCTTAAAATATAAAAAATATATTTCAGAAAATACGATGTGAGGCAAAAGTCCCGCTAAAATTTTGATTACGCACCATCTTGGTTATGTGACGTTTAGCTCAGTTTCGCTTTAACCAAATTTTATTATGGATAAATGTACACGCGCAGAAATAATAAGAATATTTATTGACAATAATCGTTCCATTATTGACACTCAGCGGAAATTGCGTAAAAATATCCAAATTGAAAAAATTCAGCCTGAGATATTGCAGGATGTCATGAAAAATGCCTTAAAAAGAGCTGAAAATTGCATAGTGAATCGGGTTAAACTTCTAACCGATATAATTTTTCAGTCATAACGAAACAAAATGTAAAGAGCAAATAAACTTTTTATGAAAACCAAGCTTACTTATCTTTTCTTTGATCAAAGTTATAGACAATCAAATTGGAGCGGGACTTTTGTCCCACCCATTACCTACCTACCTATTGTAACCTTGAACAATGGGTATCTCGAAACGGATTTTTTTTTAGATATAACTATATTGCACTAAAGGAAGGAGTGATATGTGGTATAGAAATAGACATAACCATAAACACATTTAAACATAAAGCCAACATCATAACCTATAGATTCTAAGTGCATGGGAAAATTTCTAAAAATTGTATGTTTGTATGGATATGTGAATGTCAGCTTAAATAAAAAATTTTTTTTCAATAAACCCCAGAAATATAAAAAGGAATTTAACACACACAACAAACAAATCCCAACAGTTAAGTCACACAATAAATAAAATAGTATCTACATACTCGTACATACCTACATGCATATATTCACAAACATCCATACATAATATTTGACAGCTGCACCAAGCACTCACACACAAATAAACCATTACAATGAATGAAAAACTATTAACAATAGAAAGAAAAATTGTCTACTATATAAAATGTGGCAACAGCTGTATTGGTACCACAGGACAGAATCACACGTTATATCACAGAAAAGAAAGTTGGTAAAAATTGTAAGATATTTATTTGAGCATATGTGTGTACTTGTACATACATACAGCTGCGGTAAAAAAATAGCTTCTACTTGTCGATAAAATTTGCCAACAATAATTAAAATAGGTATTTGGAGTGTCTATGGAAAAAAATTTTTTTTGGATTTTATGGAAATAGTTTGCTAAATAAGGTGAGCAGTCAAAATACTTGACCAGTAAAAGGAATAGCACTATTTTTGATAAAACATTTTAAACTGAACAAAATTCCAAATTTTCAATACAAATATTTATTATTTATGCCTATACGAGTATACTATAATACAACAGCCAGGCATCGTCCTATTCTTGTCCGATAGATTTTACATGTCAGTGAAGAAATTTTTTTATATGAAAAGATCCGTTATTTTTATGAAGATAAAATTAACTCCTTTAGAGAGGCTTTATATTACTTTACTTCACAGTGGAATCCAAAAATATCAGAAATAGATGACAGGAATTTAGTACGGTAGTAAATATAATGAAATAACTGCAGTCAGTGGTGCTACTATTTTTACATACCGCCACTGTATGTATATATTTACATGTACGATGTGCAAAATAACTATATTGAGAAAAATACTATGCAGAGGTGGAAAGTTTAAATGTCAAATAGAATTAGTTTGCCAAAAAAATGACTAGTTTAGTAACAAGTTCACACTAGCATGTTTTGCTGTGTGTTTTCCCATGATTAAAATTTAAAAGTACTTGAATTTCGTAAATTTACTAGGTATGTATTGCAACCCAGTTATAGATTAGTGAATGACAAATTTCCAGCTAGTGATATTTTCACTTAATTAAATCTGAAAGACCCACAACTTTCTGTGTTTTAATTATCAAACTCCCTTCTCTAGTATAAGTTTGTAGCTTCAACTATTTAATGAATAAAATAATCAAAATAAACTTTTGAATTTGTGTGTGTGTATGCTATAATTTTTCTTAACAGTTAACAAAGCTACCCTTAAAAAATAAAATATCTAAAACTAGTTGACCCGGCAAACGTTGTCTTGCCTTAATATTTTTATATATTCGATTTTCTTACACTAAAAAATCGTACTCATAGAGTAAAAAACCGTGCGAGACCGGGTAAAAACAGGTAGTAGGCAAATAAGCCAGATACCGACTATAGCGCTACCTTCCGGGCGAATTTGTGACGTTAAAATTTCCAAGATTATACATATAAACCTTCCTCTTGAATTACTCTATCTATTAAAAAAACCGCATCAAAATCCGTTGCGTAGTTTTAAAGGTTTAAGCATACATAGGGATATAGGGACAGAGAAAGCGACTTTGTTTCATACTATGTAGTGATTTGCAATTTTGTTTTATTTTCATCAAACACTAAATTGACGATTTGTTTTTTGTGGGAGGTGTAAAAAAAATCGGTTTGATATTATTTGCGCCAAAAATATAGTACACAAACTAAAAAATTCAAGCAATTTTCCCTTTTGCTTACATTAAGTTGAATGATTTACAAAAAATGCATTACAGGCACACATGCAAAAACAATAGAGATTTGAAAAAGTGTTTATAAAGGCAACAAATACTAAGTTATTATAATAACTGCATACTGCATACATACATTTTTTTATATAAATTCATTCAATATTTTCTAAATATCCCAGCAAAAAATAGTGACAGTCGTTCATGTTGTAAGAGACATACCTATTTTATATAATTTCTGCAAAAGTAATTTTTAACCGCTTATGGTGTTTTAAATGATTATTTTGTCCTCAACAAAGTCTTTACTTTAATTAATGAACGAATAAAGCTATAAACTACTTTTTATATTTAAAAAATATTAAATTAAAAAGTCAAAAGCACTCACGTGTACATCTCTTGCTTTTATTTATGAACAATTTGATCTTAAAAATGAATTTTTACGTGCAGCATATAATTTTTTAAGAAATTAATTTAACCCATATCTAAAGATTGCTTGCTGCCTGTTGTTTCGTTTAACTTTTATCCAGCAGCTGCTAAAACTAGTTTTTCTTCTTTCTCTTTTTTCTACCTGATTGGTATACCCGAAATCGGAATAGTCACACAAATATAATATTTATTTATATTGTTGCTGTTGTTACTAATGATGTTCTAACATTTTAGTTTTATAAATTTGTTTTCTTAACTGAAACTTAGCATAAACTGTTCGTGTCAGTGGATGTGTGAAATGACTTTACTGAAATTTGAATCTCTACTGTTCTACCTTATATTTTGTAAGTTTTATTTATTTTTTATTAAAAAAAATTTGTTTTAAATAACAAATAGAATATCGCACCACTACCGTTGAAGAATTTAAATTAAAAGGTAACTTTTCAATTCGTATTTTACTACTTTTTTTGACGTGCCTGATTTTCAAAAAATATTTTTGCCTAAGATTTTGATACATTGTAGGGCTTTGTTGCTAAAAACGTTGTTTACATATAACTTGTCGAGGAATGTTTAAGAAGAAAGGGAAAGACCCTAATTAAAATTTTCGTCTCTTTTAATGCTACGTGTGGTCCTGAGATTTACTGTTATATCAAAAAAGAGGAGATTATCCCATATAATTTGTTTGTTTTTTCGACAAAACTTTCTTATTATCTCCGAAACCCCAAGAATACTGAATAATTAACAAAAATATAAATTAAAGATTATTTTGTTACCAAAAATTGATCATGAGACTTTAGGCACCAAAAAAAAATCATTGTGTAGGTCTGTGATATTCTTTCAGTGTCTTTTTTTTAGTCCCTTGTACCAAACTAAACTTACCATAAAACGTAACTGTTGTGCAACTGTTGAGTGTTTGTCTTAAAAAGCCATAGTTAAGCAATTCCTCTTAACTCAATAGTTGCGAATTTGCTTCCATATTTTCTATCATAAAATACTTTAGCTACATAAAGTCAACTGTTGTGTGTTGTGTCCAGAAAAAATCCTTTAAAAATTCTGTAATTTCCATACCTTTGGTTAAAGAAATTGGTTTCGTTGAATTAAATTAATTTATTATTATTTATTTTATAATTTTTTTATGTTTACATGTATCAGCTGTTCTAAGAAACAGTTGCCTACTAGTGACTAGATTCATTGACTAAAATGAAGGATAATTTTTAAAGTTAAAAAAAAAAAATTGGAATTGAAAAAAGAAACACCCTTTAACTTACGCACAAGGCAGAATATTTGAAAACTTTTCGAATTGCATGGCAATTAAAAAATGAAACTTAAACAAGAAAATAAAATAATTTATTGTCTGTGCCCCAGCCTATTACTTTTAAGTACAATTAAATATTTTCTTATAGTTTCTTTTTAATCTTTTAATATTTTTTTAAATACATGAATAACTACGCAAAACAAGTGGGTCAAAAATTATACACAACAATGCAAATACATGCGAATAAACGCTTATAAAAAATGTCAAGTGGACGTAATAAAGTTCCTATTAATAATAATCATCGTCGTATTGTTGATATTAAAAATATGTAAATACTAAATAAACGGCATGATTAAAATTCTAATTGCGAAAGATTCTAAAAATATAAATAGCAAATATAGAGAAAATACAGAGAGAAAAATCGTTTAAATCCACTTAAGTTAAAATACAACTATTGTTGCAGTTACTTCAATAAGTCCATTATTGCAATTAAGAGATGGTGGGACGTTATGTTCCACAATTAACGAGATGGCAATGAGGTGAGATGACTAGAATCGAAATAATTTTATAAGAAACAATTTTAAGGCTTTTAGAGTTTTAGTGCTCTAAAACAACATAAGGCTGTCTCAGTACGAGTGCATTTTATAATTTTAAAATAACAACACGTACTTTTTAGGAGGGTTGTGATTTTTTTATTGGATTGTAAATATGATATGTTCCTATTTAGTATGGAATAAAATTTCCATACCAGCAATGCCAATATTTCGAAAAAAGTAATCTTCTCTTATGAATGGCTTTGTGAATACACAAAAGTGTCAAATTAGAGGCTCAGAAAATCCTCATGCAATCCATGACAAACAAGTGCACCCACAATGAGCAACTGTCTGATGCGGGTTTCGGTCAGGCCTCACTTTTTTCGAAGATAACGCCGGAATTGTGGTGACCGTGAACGGAATTCGTTACAGAAACATGATAACAGAGTTCTTGTAGCTTCAACTGAACGGCATGGATTTGAATTCAGCCACTTGTCACACAGGGAGCGAAACAATCGATTTGGTGCAGCATGAAATGCAAAAGTGCGTTATCACTGGGACACCCTTTTTTGTAAAAGAATTAAGAATGTTAATTCCTTTATTACAAGTTACCAATAGTTAAAGTTAAGATTTTATAAGTCCAATAAAAAATATCGATACGTTAAATATCGCATTGAGTCTCTTTAACTATCCACCCAAATTTGGTTCCAAAGTTTTAGCTAAAAACCGGTTATTTGTCCTACAAAATCTTAACTCTAACTGTCGAAAATTATAAAAACGGGCCTAAATGTTTTTATGAACTTCAAAGACTTGCCTTTGCATAGCAAATGGCATTAGTTGTGATTTTTTTAAATAAAATTTAATAAACGTTTTTTCTACTTTTAACAAAAAAAAGTAGCAAATTCTTCTATAAAATGAAATTCCTCAACTTTATCAGTTCACGCTAAAGCTTTATGCATAATGGCAGACTATATACGGTAAAGAATTAAACACAGATGTAATTTTTTTATTTCCTCGTTTTGGCTTCTATAGCTGTAAAAATTTGTTTTACTTCCTGCACAGCCATTGCTTTTATGCTCAAAATACACAGAGAAAACCAGTCTACTCTGAATTTCCTCCTTTTTATTTGACACGTATTAAAGTGTTGTTTTTGTAAGCAGTGCTTGTTATAGGGAATGCTTTAACGTATAATTCTGCTATGTAAAAATCTAACGCTTTTAGATAAATTTTTAAAATATTTTTGAGTACTTTTCATACAAATTTTTGAATTGGATTGCTCGTTTCCTATAAACAGTCTGCTAAATTAATGCTTCGCCTCTTATATCCATTGTTTATGTTCGAGTATAATTTAAAGTTTTATATTTTTATTTGCTCTTTTTTAATTAGAAATTAAGAACGTTTGTGAAATTTAAAGAAAAAAAATTTTATTTTTTTTATTTATTTGATTTCATGATACTTAACAAAAACATTTGTTTTAACTATTAAATTTTTTTCTGAAGAATTTGTATACAAGTTTGACCTTGAAATGGCTGGAAATGTAAATAAAGAATTAAAATTTTTTCGAGCTACTTAAATGACGAATAGTGACAATAATTATAGAATAAAAGGTGTAAAAATAATGAAACACAAGTATGTGACTATTAAAAACGTAAAATTGTTAAATGTTCTGCGTGTGTAATCAAACGAGGGATAATCAATAATTCATTGTTTTATTTCATGTAATGAAAACCTCATATTGTTTTACTTCGGCATTAGTCAGGCGCATATGCAATTGCTTTTTTTTGTTATTGTTATGGTTCCTATAAACAGGAAAAATTTAGTAGCATGTAGTATCATGTAATCTTATCAGTCGATTTAAAAGTAAAGATTCATTTGAGTAAATTAAGGTTTCTTATTTCACACATACTGTGTGTTCTCTATATGTTTTTGCTTGCCCATTTTTTAGTTGATGACAAAAAGCGAAAAATTATAAAAAATCATTTTGCTGAAATTGTTTTTATTTATTGGCATTATTTGTTTTAAGTTTTTTAAATTTTGTTTAATAAAATATGAAATTTGATTTAAAAAATTAATTTTAAATTGTGGAATATTTTTTCCATGGGGTAGTTTGTTTACTCTTATCTTCTTATTTGTTTGTTTATTTTTACTCTCTTTTAAACCGTTTGGCATTTAAAATACATCATACATACATACATGCACATTTATTTAAAAACAAATATGATTCATTCATTTTACTATTACGCTGTAGTACAATTTCTTCTATTTTGAATATTGTTTACTATTTTTGTTACTATTTATACTACAAAAATTAACTATAAAACGAAGTTAAGCCTCTTTGCTCTTGTAGATCCGTTCCAAAAGAAAAATAGAAAAAAGTTATTTCTCTGTCAATAAAATTCAGTTGCCTAGATACACGTCACATCTAGACTTATATACATATAGCATAAAATCTTTCTATTGCTCTTGGTATAGATCAAAGAGCTGAAACCGGTGTTTAATGTATTCAATGCACAAAAAATCATACATAATATTGGATTTAATTATGTTCTAGGCACTATTAAAAACTGAGTGTTTTTAATGCTGTTCGACACGATTGAATTTAAAGAGCAAAATGAATACATTCAAAAACACAAATATGCAAAAAGCCATTAAATCAACGAACAAACATATTTGAGTAAACTACTGCTATTGTTGAATGTTTCAATCAAGGTATATGCATGCGAATGCCTGTGCTTGGATTTTGCTTTTTAGATTCAATTCTGTTGAACAGTTTCTAATTGTGGCTCGAACATGTTTTAATTAAATGTGTAACTTTTACTCAAATTGTTTGCTTGTGTGGTTTGATTGATTAGACATAAAACATTTTTATTCATGTTAAATCTACTAAAAATGCGATTTTTTGCAGTTCTCTGGTCTAAATTGTATTTGCACAGATAAATAGCTTGCTGAAGGCATAATCTCCTTTTTTTTATTATTCTTGGTGCAAATATACATAAACACGTTGACTTCTCAAGAAGACTACGGGATGAGACACATATAATTTTAAAGGGGAGGTCGTCTCGATGAGTAATCTTTGGTCCAAATACTCAGAAGTTACTTTGGACTATTTAAAATTTTTTTTTTTTTTTGCTTTCAGGGATTTTTGCCATTCCCCACTTTGATAAATATGTAAATAAATACTAAAAAGAAAATATTTCTACACAGAAAAAAAATTATCCACCTATTAAACGTTTCAAATAAAAAATTATCAAATTAATTATATTTTTCATTGAATATTTTTAAGTGAATCAATTATATATTTAATTAATATGATAATTTTTTAATTATACTAAACTATTTAATGGATGCAATTTAAAATTAGTTTGAATATTTATTTTAATTAAAACTTTTAATTGGTTTAAATTGTTTTCTGCGCAGGATTGTGACTGATTATGTGTCATTGCACGAACGGTACGTGTACTACCATATACAGCATAATGTTGCAGTGTTTGGGCACTTAATAGGGAAGAAAAAATTTTTCATCTTTTCTATGAGTATAGGATTTTTCTGTCTGTGAGACGTAGATTATGGATGAGCTATATCGAGGGCCTGCTTAGTCTATCTTCTTAGATCGCTTAAAGGAACGTGGAGTCAAATTATAGCACTCGATAACATTTGAAATTTCAATACAATAATTTGGCCCTGGATTTGTTTAATTGAAAATCAATTTCCAGTTTCCTATTTTTTTTTAATTAATTAATTTGCAACATTTTAATAGCTAAAAAACTAAACTTGATATTAACAAATATTTTTAAGCGTTCGTAGAATATTAATTTAAAGTGAATAAAATTCATAAAAATGTGAATTCTTTTATTTTAAAATTTCATGAATACATACAATTTTTGTTTTTTTTTTTTAAAGTGACATACTTCGCATATAATTAAAAAATTATACAAAAAAAAAAAAATAATGTTGATTAACCAGATTAATAATTTTTTTTTGTTTGTTTTGCTTAATCTAACCAAGTACGAACCCAGTTATCATTCTTTTTGCTAACATGCTTAATAATATTCGAGTCTCTTTTGATTAAAATAGTCGTGTATGGGGTTATTTTGAAGTCTGAAATGATTGCTTTTTTATCGTAGAGACAATAGTGTCCTAGATGCGACTCCTCTGAATCAGTCTTTTATGTTTAAATGCAGTTTTCAATAGAAAAGTATCAGTTTATGATTGCATACATATTTTACATTTTGTTTTTGCTTTACAAATATTTGTGGAAATTATTTTTGAATATTTTCTTAAAAACACAACTAACTCAAGAGTTGGTAGTCGTTTTAAGTAGTCGATAAAAGCTCAGCTTAGTGGTATTAGCGAAAATTGTCTTCCATATGCTGACTGGGGATATAAATGAATTAAATTCATGAATGTTTTTATACATACATACGTATTTAGGCCTATAAATATGTAAGTATGTAAGTATATATGCTTTGAATAATAACACTGTTCAACACAAAAAATATAAGAAGGTTCTGATTATTTCTGACAGTAAAATTGCATTTTATCATCTGTATGTTCAAAGACTTATAGAAGAATTTGACGGAGAATATTTTTGTAGAACATTTTACCGCCTCTAACTCTTCAACTTATGGATCTTGTTTATTGTTTTTTTTAATTTAAAGACAAAAATGTCCCATTAACTGAAGAGTTAGAGGGTTAAACAGTTGCACAAAAATATTCCTCGTAGCATTTTACATGAGATGAACTTAAAGTGGAGGATTCGCAAAGTTACCTAAGTCAATGTACAATTAAAAATTGAACAAAAGGAAAACTTAAAGCCCTGATTTTACCTAGGGCCAGATATAAACTTTTAAAACACCGATATACCTGTATGCTTGTGTGGTCTCTTTTTGGAAACTTTTTTATTTTTAAAATATATTTGATTTTGTTGTACTGTGTAACTATATGAACATACCATGTGCTTATTTTTTTTTTCCTTTTTTTAAGTGATCTGAAATTAAGTATACGTGCACACACATGAGAAAATTCAATGATTTAATGATAGAATTATGTTTGATTAAATCAATTATACGTGTTATAAATAAAAAACAGACTCTTTTATTTTTAAAAACGAAGTAAAAAATCAATTCAAACCAATAATACTAAATCACTTGAACGAACTGTTTGCTCCGTAAACCTCCCATGATATCTCATCAGCTAAAAAAATCTTTAAAAGTGGTATAAGTCCACTTTTTAAAAAGAAATGAGTCAGCGGTAATTTTATTAAGATGATGTCTGTGTTTTACTAAAATTAGATCTAACTAATTTATTTTAAGTGGACTTGTACCACTTTCAAAAAATAACAGCTCATATGTACTTATGTATGTGTGTGTGTATGAAAAATATAGTAAAAATTTAGAACTAGGTATTTATTTATTTAGAGAGGTTTCACTTTTTCTGTGTGTGCTCATGTTATTGTCTATTTGCAAAGCAAACATCTAGTTCACTGCTATTTGATTTCAATCAATTGTTTACACATGTTTTTCATTTTTAAACAAATTATGAATTCTTAATTTTATCGTGTAGTTAGTTATTGATTTCATGTTTTGTTTAAATGTATCATTTGGTGTTTAAATGGCTGTAAATCAATTTATTAATTATGTGGTACACCAAAGCTGAAAGGCTTTTCAGGTAGTATTTTATATGCCTTTCTTTTACGCAACTCTTTATGTATAAAAATTTGTGATTTTGTTTGTAATTTCATATAAATTTGACACCCTGTAAAGTGGATATATTCTGTATGCTTATAGGTAGGATAGTCCAATTTTGCGATGGATAAATATTGAACCCAAATTTGAATTTTTCTCTCATTTCAAAAAGTAAGTATAAGGTGGGCCAAAGAAGTCATCCAATGTTGTTTGGCTTTCATTTTTTTTTCTAAATGAAAATGAAATGTGTGCCGTTGCTCCTTCCTGTTGGAACCACATGTCATCCAGTCATAATTCGTTCAATTGCGGCAGTCATTTGAATTGCTCCTCGTGCATCACTCGTGGATTTTCGGCGCACCAGAAGCGATAGTTTTGCTTGTTCACGTACCCGCTGAGGTGGAAATGAGCCCGTCACTCATTATGATTTTAGTCGAAAAATCGTCCACTTCGATTATTCCGCGGGGAGTGTGTCGCTCCATGGCTTGTTCACTTGTATTCTATATCTGTCTAGTTCACAAATGTCAAAACAGATTTGACATTGGTTGCCATTTGCAAAAATAAGAGCATCTTCCAATAGGGTGATTTCTTTTAGCCCACCTTGTATATCCATACACACGCTTATAAATATGTTTGAGTGTTAGTTCGCTTAGTGTATTTGCTCTAGTGTACTGTATGAATACAGAAATGTTATTGCTGGTAGAGAAATGGGGATGCCAGACCGAACTTTTTAGGAATTTTTTACTTGATGTAGTTTTTTGGGCTGTTTTAATTAAAATAAATATTTTATTTTTATTAAAAAAGCATGATGTTTCAAATAAATAAAAAAATATTTTGATTCTTATAAGAAAATTTTTTAATTTTTTTTTTTTTAATTTAACAAGAATGCATGATTTTACAAATATGTATATAAGTACGTTTCTATTTGTGTATAATAATTGGTTATTCTGGTTGAGGTTATGAAAGATTAGTGTAGCCGACTTCAAACTAGTTTAAATGAAGTTTATCTTCGAAACAACTTAATCTGTTTTTTTACATTAAATTCTTAGTTGACTTTAAACAAGTTTTTTTATGTCTTGTTTCGAAATCGATAGTTAAAAAATAATTGTGCATAAACGTAATAGTGCAATTGAAGAACGTTTATTGGAAACTTAAAATCATTTTGTACAACAAAGCGAAATTTTTAGTTTAAAATTACAGCAGCCAGTTCCTATAATGTTATTAATACGTAAATTTATTTACTATTAATAAAAATAAATAAATAAATAGTTTAAAATTTGTTTCTTTCAGGCTCTCAAAAGAATGTTCAATCAACATAGATACTTTTAAGCAATCTTTTAATAAAAAAAAATTCAAAATTAAAAAATATTGTAAAAAGTTATTAAAAACACACAAAATTTTTTTTTTTTTAGATAAGGCAACAATTAAATTTTTTCTTATTTATGCTAATGTATTTATTAAAGTTCGTTTCTAATATTTTTATTGCAGTTTGTGACAGCTATCGCCAATTCGAAAGGAAAAACGGTAAGTTTCCTAGTTTAAAATAAACTTTAAATTTAAGTTGTTTTTTTAATGATTTATATGCTGTTTTTATAAGCGTTTAAATCGTCTGGAAATTTTATATAAAAAATATAAAAAAAATTTTGTATGTTTGTTATACAAATTTTATAGACGATTGATTGCTTGTTTTATAAAAATATTACATGAATGCCGGCCATAATCTACAGAACTTTAGCGCTAAAGTCTGAGGATGTGAAAACTAAAGATCAGAGCATAACATTTCGAAATTCACACATCATTACAAGCATATGTAATATTTTATAATAAAAATGTCTTGTATGCAGGGCTCTAGTGAAAGCTAAGCATATGACAAGGCACTATACAAAAACACACCATAAGCTTTAATATGTAATAATTTCTATTTGGAATTTAAAAGTTTAACAAAATATTAATCTTTATTTGTGCTTAATTCCAGAAATTGTGTTGGTTTTAAAATTTATTCTTTTACTCATGATATTCTTTAACTTTAAATTTTTTTATTTATTATTATTATTGTTATCATGGGCTATAATTGGAGCGCGACCTGTAAGATTTATTGCGCAGCCCAATTCTCAACTAAATCAATTCAAGAATGCTCATGAATCTCGTAATTGTTATGGCCTTCTTGCACCAGTATCCCAATATTCAGGTAGCTAAACTGATAAGAAAACATATGCAAATATTGGGTTACTTGCTAAAGTATTCACTGTGTAGTCTTAAAAACTTGAGTAAATACAAAACTGTTTTGCTAAATAAATACCATAAAACGAACACTTGCATTTACTACACAGGCTACCAGACTTTAGCACTAAACTTGTGTAGTTTATGGTCGGCATACATAGGTTTTCCGTCGTTATTTAAATGATGTGGATCTATTTATATACATGCAATTAGCTACTTTTAGCAAACAGTTTGTTTATATTTTTTATAATTATTTAAATTTAGAAAATTAAGTAGGAGTCAGCTGCAAGTTGGGAATTTGCTTGCGCTAATGTAAACATTAGTTAAATTAATTACACTTTTGGGAAATAATTTCAAAATTGTTTGTATTACTTAGTTATTTGTGAGTTTTGTTCACCTGTTGTTTGTGTATACAAAACAAAAATGTAAGCCATTGCAGTTCATTGTCAAGTTTAAGGTGTTCGCTCTTGTGCTTGTAATTCTAAAAGAAAATATTTCAATTTAAATTCTATTTATCACAAAAGAAGAGTGAAATTTTATTTAAGTTCTTAATTAACATTTTCTCAAAGTACATTCTGTATTATTAATTAAAAAAAAAAAATCGAAACGTGCGATTTGTTTAGATTGAAAAAAAAGCAAAAATTTTAATTTAATTAAAGTCTCTGGACTTACAGAATATGCAATAAATGCACCTGAATATTTATTATATTTTCTTTTGTTTTTTTTTTCAAAGTTTCAAGTTTAAATGAAAATGCATGAGAAAATTTACATTCAATTTGAAATACATAAATAAAAATGAATTTGCAACACAATGTGTTGATAATAATTAAAGAAAAATTAGCACATGGTCACCAGGCAATAAAAATAAGAAACAAAAATGTGAATGAAAACATAAAATATAAATAAATTTTAATAAGACTTTGGAATTGAGTTGAATAAGAAATTTGCAATAGATAATAATGGGCCTTCCAATAAGGACTTTGACAATTGTTTAAAATTGTTGAATCTCTAGCTATCGCATTAATTGTCATTTATTCACCATGAACTTGAAACATGATAAAATTGATCATTGTTATAGATAATTTTCATAAAAAATCATCTTTATTCGCTTTTAATGCGTACATCAACAAATAATGTCGAATGTCGAATTTTACACTGAGAAAACAACATTGATTGTGTGAACTTAAGTCGGTACCAATCAAAAGTTCAGACATGATATTGACAATAATATCGTTTCCTAGAATCTAAATAATTTTATAAGATAAACTTTTAGGGCTTTTAAAATTGTGGTCCTCTAAAATGATTTGATAAGACATAGAGATTTAAGACAAATATATTGGTACCGATAAACCTTTCCATGGAATAAAAAATTTCAAATTTCTTTAACTTAAATTTAAATAAATATAGCAAGCGCCTGTTGACACCCCCTCGCACAATGTGTCTTCACAGCAAACATATGTATCTATACAGTGGCCGACAAAAATCTACTCACAACGAAAAAATTTTTGATAAAAAAAAGTGAATGAATAATTACCTGATAATAGGGTGTTCAACAAGAACAAAAAAAAAAAAAAAATGAAAGCATATTAAAAGTGAGAAATTTATATGAAAAAACAAATTTTTTATTGTAGCGAAAGCATATAGGCGTCGATGCTTTTATCAAAATTTATTTGTTAGCTTTTCGCGTTTTAGTAATATATTCTTCTTATGCCCCTATTATGGTTCACAACTCAACTCAGTTGAGATGTAATTGAAACAACTGCTATTGAAGAGTTGTCATTTTTGTGTTTTTCTCAACTGCACGAACACAGAGTTGTAATCAGTAATAACTTAAAGGGGGGGTTAAATCAAAATTACAACTAAAGTAGAGTTGAGTTGTGAACTTTAATAGGGACATTAATCAAAATTCTAACCGACTTAATAATTGCACTGCGCAACAAAAAAATACCTGGGAAGTGATATTATTTTTCTGGATAAGTGCTGTCGAGTACAACACGAATCTGTTTTTGAAATTTACCAAACAACTCAAAAGTATTGAGTTATAAACCAGTAACTTAGTTGAATATCAGTCGATTTTAAGTCGATTTTGAAAGAAAACATTTAAGTAAACTTGAGATATTCAGCATTAAAAGGCTTCTCAACAAAACGCTTGGTTTTTTATAAGCCGAAATTATAACATTACTTTTTTTTTATTTAAGCAGGCAAGTAAATACTATGAGCTCTATCGAAAAAATAATTATGTAGATCAACTAATTTTTAGCCGATCTTTTAACACGATTTTTAAGCAAAATTAACAATTGCCAATGAGCTTCTATTCCTGACAAGGCATGAAAACAGATAAAAGCAAGGAAAGCAGCTGTCAGAAAATAATACGATTAGTGGGCTGGGGATGTTAAGGAATCTACCCATTATAAGATGATGCTTATACTACGGCCAATAACTATTTGGTTAACAACTTTGATGTCATTCCATATGTTCTTGTTGGAAAGTAAAATTTTTATTGAAAATTTCTTTGCAAATAAATAAAAAACGCATATTACACCTACTTTTTTCATTATGTTTTTCAACGTGGCAGATTAAAATATTAAAGATTGTACCCAGACCTTTAACGGTCATTGTACTACAGTGAGCTAAATTTTTTGTTGTCGTCCAGCTTTTTATCATCGGAAAAATGTTTTTATTTATTTATTAATTTTTTATTTAATGTGATTACGAGAGCTCTTTAATTTGCTTAAGCCATTTAGAGAGATTGATAATAAAATTATTTCATCAACATCCTTTGATTTGTTTTGTATAAAAATCATTTAATTAATTTCAGTTGAGTTTGCTTTGTGGTCTGTTTAATAGTTTTTTAATTTTTTTTTTGTTTTGTTTGCTATTTATAACCATAAATCTATGAATTTAATTTTTTCATTTGTTTTCATTAAAATACAAATTATTTTGTTTGCTCTTTGTTTTTTGAATTTTAAATTTATTTCGTTACATTTTTAGCCCTGATTCATACTATTACATGTATGTATGTGTGTGTATGTTGTCATCATTTTGATTTGTTTTATATTATGCGAGTACTCGTATCTAACGATACGCGTGCTACAGACAGACAAACAAACAAATAGTTACATATTTCTGTATGCACTTTTTATAGCAACGAATAATAATTAATTTAAAATTCATAACCACATGTAAATGGCGGAAGGAATACTATATATAGATGCGTACATATATATTTTAAAAATTTCATGTGAAAAATACATTCTGCTTTGAAAATAACATTCTTTACGGATTTTTTTGTGTTGTCAAATAAATTTTAATTAGAAAAAAAATTAACTTTAGAAAAGATAAAGTATGTATTAGGGTGTGTTTTGTTCAATTCCAAATCGAGTTCTTTTTTTAGTCTTCTAAAAATCAAAATCATATGTATACGAGTATATATTTTTTTTTTTACAAAATAAAATCAAGCGCATAAAGATCGTCTAACTGACTGATTTACTAATCACACCTGGACAACAACACTATGCAACAATAAAAAAAAGCTTTGATAAGTATTTAATAAAGGGCTGCACAAACATACTACAAACATGTGTAATATTTTTTAATAAAAAGTGTCTTATAGGCAATTTCGACTGCAGCAAAATCCAGTTCATATGAGATTTTGAACGAAACTTAGTTTATTTTCTAGATTTCCCATACAAACAACATCTAGCTTATTACTAGATGTTGCCAAAATCTAGTCAATCTTGGTGTAGTTAGTCATACAACTGTGGTTTTGTTAATAATATACCAAAAAAATACGTTACTACACAAGAAAATTTGACATTTTGATGAAAAAAAATAATTCAATTACACACATTAAAATAAAGAAAAATATTTTAAAACTTACACACAAAAAGGATGAGTGTTAATTTTTCAATTAAATGAAATTTAATGCAACTCGTTTGTTTTTGTTAAGAAAATTAAATCTTGATTTATGTATAGATTTTGAAAGAGATTTCATATCAAATCTAATAGATTTCGGTTCAATGTAAATGCACTATTAAGCCTTTTCAACTATGCTTGTGCAGCCCTTTAGTATTCACTATACTCTTTTAGTCGGCTAACTGAAAAAAATCATTACTATTTCAGATTCTATGGGCATGCTTTTTTTAAAAAAAAAAATATTTTTCTAAGAGGCTGCTAAGCACATCTTACCATTTTGTTTTGAAATATTTTTAAAAATTCTAAATTATGTCGGATTTAATTAATTTTCATTTAATTTTTTATTACACATACTTACTTACTCGTATAACTAACTAA
This sequence comes from Thelaira solivaga, assembly GCA_947397855.1. NCBI lineage: Eukaryota > Metazoa > Arthropoda > Insecta > Diptera > Tachinidae > Thelaira > Thelaira solivaga. The sequence goes on from OX377611.1 coordinate 2,947,058, forward strand.
GTCTACATATTACTTTTTAGTAAAATGATGACGATGTGTACAAGTACCATAATTTCTTGTTAATCAGTTTTATGTGTGTTTGGTGTGTAAAAACATCGTTTTTGTTTGTTTCAATTTACTTAAATGAAAACTTTGCCTTTTGTCTAGATACAAATTACGTCATTTTTTTGCTATTTTAATGCGAATTAATTTTATACACTAGCAACTACAACACCTTCAACAAGCAACGAAAATTTCAATAAAATGAAAAAATACGTTGAATAAAAATGAAACAAAAAATGAACTAAATTTTGTTTGCTATAAAAAAATGTACAAGCATGTTGGCAACAACTAGAGATTTCCGTTTCTTAAGGTTCTAAAGTTCAAAAATTTTTTTTTTTTTTTTTTGCAAATTAAAAAACGTGCGCATTCAAGATCGTAAACAAATAAAAGAAAAGAATCAACTTTTTCTCTATTTAGTTAGTATAGGTACTTAATGTATGTTCGTTCAGATTAAACAAATATTTGAGAGTTTTATAAGTCCACTTTTTAAAAAAATAATTTGGCAGTAATTTTAGTAAGATATAGAACCATCTAACATACCAAAATTACCGCTCGCACTTTCTTCGCTGAATAGACGAACATCGTTATTACTTTTTTGGAATTGCCAAAAAAAACTTGAATTGATATATAAAAAAATGTATTTTTTTACATTTTGATGGATTAAAAATAGGCTTCGTAAGAAATAAGAAAGTGCTTCTAGGGTTAAAAAGGTGGAACTACTACCACTTTAAAAAATTACAGCTCATTTGATGAAAAGCCGTAACCACTAGTCTAACAAATATAACTGAGTGAATATAAATATGCTGAAATTAATATGTTTTAACGTAACAACTTACGTTTTTCAGTATTTATCAAATACGTCTTACGTCATTAAATATTTCTAAATATTATATTAGTTCAAATGTACATACACATGAATATTTTTAATTTCCGGGCGAACCATACAAGATTACAGGATGGAATACATATGTACCGTTTTAAAGGAGAGGTCCTCTATACTTGTAATCTGCCACCCAATAGGCAGATAATACTTTTGGGTATTTTTATAAATTTTTTGAAATTCCCTCATCAGCAGTATCTACTGTTTTCTGGGAGAGATTACGTCAATTTCCGGACGAATCACATAATATTACGGAATGGGATACATAAGGTTTTAAATTGGAAGTGCTCTATACTTTTTTTTTTCAAAAATCTTTATACCTCAGTACTGGTGCTCTGAGCGATTTAGTCATTTTCCGTATGAACTACAGAAGATTACGGGATGAGATATACTGCCGCATGCGCACTTCGGCTCTCCAGCAGAAGCTCTGAAATAAATTTCTTTATTATATTGTATCTTTATGCAACCAAATTCCTAATTTTGCTTGTTGTGGTTCTTTTTTCAGTAATTTATTTTTAATTTTATTTTGCTTAACATTCGTAATACTGAGAGCCTATACAAATTTTAAAATATTCAGTACTTCGTGGCATTCGTTAAAGTATGCATTATACCGAGCTTTGACTGTATTTTATTGACATAGAGAATTTTCTAAAATTCAGGACAGCTTAACGTTAAACATATTTTCTTCTTACATATTGTTGTGGTTTATGTAATCAAATATTTAAAGCGTAATAAAAAAGAAAATCATGTTAAATGTATGAATTTACAAGTATGTGTGTAAATGTTAATACGGTTATTATAGAATACTAGATGTTTTTGCCCGGTCTAGCCCGGTCCGGTCCTTTATTACGTGAGTCGGTATCTTTAGAGAACGAAAGTATCAATTTTTAGGGAAATGTCTTTACAAATAGAATTTTAATAATTAAACAACCCATCCAAATAAATATAGGCTCATGTTCTTGCTAGTATTCTTATCAGAGGCATCGACAAAAGCTGCAAATAAAATATATCAAAGCATAATTTCAGGCTTCAATTAAGTACGAACACACGTCTTTTTGAATCGTTGAAAAGTGGGCGTAAAAAATTTGAGACAAATCCGTTGGAAAACAAAAATTTGTATAGCGAACAAACAAACAGAAAATTAATTTTATTTATAGAGGTAGTTTTGCCGCTTGTATGAAATGTGTTTTATATGCTTTTTTACTGCGTTTTTTAAAAAAGACTTAATTCACTCAACAGCCATGTATGTCCTCTGTTTACCTTCCAAACTAATAAAAATATTGCCGAACGGCCAATAAAAGTTGAAAATAAGTTTTTAAAAATGTACACATGAATGTTTACACTAAACCAACAAAGTGAGGTATTACAAATGTAAATTTAATGACGAAATATTGAAAGCTTTCAACATACTTTCGTGATGACATACTATCATTAAAGTAAATTAATCCAAAACATAAAACTTTCCAACGTATATGTTATATGTTTTGTAAATATTTTATAAGCAACGCGTCCTATAAAAAAAAGAAATAACTTTTTCTACTGGGAAATAGAAAAAAATTTTTTTTTTTGTTAACAAACTAATAAATTACATTTGGTTATTAACAGCAACATAAACCAAAATTTCAGAGATACTTTTAACAAGAAAGAAAAGTGTTAAAAGCATAGATACTTTTACAAAAATTATATTGAAAGTACGTGCTTTCAATAATAAAAAAATGGCAAAATTTTATCATATCAATTAAATGATTTTCATCATCGTATTCTCATGAAATATTTAATTGAATTTTCAATTTTAAATTAGATTAACGATACTTGTAAATAACGATATGTTAAGTCTAGTTATTGTAACTGAGTCCAGATAAGCCAAGAAAAATTTTATTATTTTTACAATTAAATTTTTCTTGCATAATAAAAAAAAATCTATTTATTTGTAAGTTTGTTTGACATTTTTCTTCTCTTATTAAAGCAGTTAGTTTTTTCATGCTTAAGGTTTGATTAATGTAGGTTATAACTATAGATAATTATAAACTTATATGAAACCATGTGCAACAATCAAAAAAAGCCTATACATGCCGTGTACAACAACCAAAAAAGTCTACGGATACCGTGTACAATAACCAAAATAGCAACATGGCTTATATTGAAGACAAATTTGTCTTTTGCTTATCGGACACTTTTGGTTAAATTCTATTTGTGACAGTCAAAAACCATTTATCTGTTCCACAAACATCCTCCCATTGGTTATGGACCTAAGAATTAAGAAAATTTTGACTAAATTTCCTTAACTGGATTTAAAAGCGCTTGAAAAAAATTTTAATTATCCCTTATGCATTCGTGAATGACTTTTATTCATTGTCATAAGCATTAAAGCCTCGATTCACTATCCTACTTAGATGTTCGACAAGCATGTATGTGTGTGGAAAACAGAGAATATTGAGTATCTCCGAATACCTGTGACAGATTTTTCTACGCCAGGTCGGTACGATTTTGTAATTTTTGAAAATTTAATAAATTTAATATTTTCTGTGCGATCAGAGTTGTTACTTTTTTTAATTAATAATCAAGTTTTCTAGAAATTCTGTAATGAAAATACTTATGTGCAGTAGAAAATCTTTAAAGTTTTTCTTGCAACTTTTTTTACTCGCTTTTATTATGGAAAAAACAAAGCAAACATTTTATAAACTTAACTCAAGATAGTGCAAAGAAAATAACACAAATTAATTCAATTAAAAATAATTTAAAAGAAATTTTTAAAAAATTTGTAAATTTGCCGTTTGTTTTCTTTAACGATTTTTCTTCCAGTGCTTTGATGTTTCAATTTTTCATATCTTCCATTACAAAATAAACAAATCAAATTGTAAAGGACACAAAGCTAAATAATACACTTAACAAAGTGTATGGGTGTGCGTGTGTGCGCCAATGTATTTGCTTAAATGTTCGGCAAATTAAATATATTGCAAAATACAGCTACAAAAGAAAGGAGACCGGGCCAAGGGAGTGGAAAACACATAAACACATATTCAATGTTTGATGAAGAGGGAAAGGTCGTGTTATAAAAAAGTTTTAAAAGACAGATGGCTTGAATTTTTTGTTTGTTAATCAATTGTACCCAGCAAACACACCAAAACATTGTTGGGTGAAACTTTTTATTCAAATTTGACCAAAGTGCTTTCTTTTCATTTACTTATTTAGACTCTATTAATTGATTTATTTTACATAAAAAATTATTTCCACACAACTTTTTGGTTTGGGAATAATGTGTGCTAAATATAATGTTACATGAAAGCAGCTAGCACTAGCCGGTGATAAAATAAAACTGTCAATTACTTTGACAAGCATTTCCTTAACACTTTTATTTATTTTCAAATAGTATTTGCCTGTTTACTGGTTTATTTTATACAAGTAAAACTGTTTCAGTGCGTGATTTGTACTTTTGTTTGTATGCTTTTATGCATGTTCTTTCCTTCCTTCCTTCCTTCTGCTTTTATTTTTGCTCACTAGCATGAGTGACTTGTAGCTTGTCTAAATAAGTGACACGGACATACCACCGATTTTATTTATTTCATTATTTCTCAAACCACAACCATGTGCCACCATACACAATTTTTGTTGACGTTTTTACTTTTCTCCCACCCCCTTTTAGGTTTTGCAGTTGCATTCTATACGAGAAAATGACATAATTTCTCTTCTCTCTAGTATTTTGTTTGCCTTTTTTTTTCTTCTCTGTCGAACAGAATACCTTTTCAACATGCATGCGGGTATAGGGAGGAGTAAAATCAGAACAATTTTTCTTTCATGTCAGTTATGCCGGTTGGTCATAACAACGAAGATATACTCGTACAATATAAATACAAATAATTAATGAGAAAAATACTTTTTAAAGACCTCATTAGTCTTGACTTTCTGTTGCTTTTAAGTGCTGTAACGTTGGGTTGTTTAATTTGTGTATGTATTAGTAAATATCAGCTGCTTCAAAAGGTGTGGTCTGTGTTGTCGAACACATTTCTCTAAAATATAAAATTTGTTTATAATAAAAAACAAATTCGCAATTAACAAATTTACTCTTATTTTTAAAAGTGGTATAAGTACACCTTTTTTAAAATAATTAGTAAGCAGTAATTTCAATTAGAAATTACCGATAAATCATTTTTTTAAAGTGGACTTGTACCAGCTCAAATAATGTTTTAATTCATTAAAAATAAAAGCAAATACTAAATATTTTTAATTTTTGTTTTAAAAATTTTTTTTATTTAAGTAAAGCTTTTACATATTCATACTGGCATCAAAAACTGAAAGCGAATGCGCTATAGGGAAAAATATGGCTTCAGCAAGTAGAAGACAACAAAAATACGCACTGAACGTTGTTGCTTCCAAAATTCTGTTTTCTATAGATACATTTGTTGATAACGGTAGCAAGCGCAACAGAAGACATACATGTTATCTATCAACCAGTGCCCAAATTATAGCATTCGATATCGAATGTAACCAATCGAAATTTTATTCCTTTTTTTGAGAAATATTGGATTGTTCGGAAAGTAATTTTTTTTTTTTTTTTTTTTTTTTTTTTTTTTTTTTTTTTTTTTTTTTTTTTTTTTTTTTTTTTTTTTTTTTTTTTTGAAAATGAAAGACAATTGAATTCTATAAATTTATTTTCTCACCGGTCTCATGTGTTATAATTCACCGATTTGCTTCAACTAATGCCATCGTGTGTGTTTATAAACATCAACCGGCCTTCCGGATCGAAATTTTGCAAACCACACAAGCCTTGCTATATCAACTCTCAAAACATGTAATGATTATGCGACATAAGTGTGAAGTTTAGTTCGAAAAAATACAATTAATTGATTAATTCGGGAAAAAAAAGAAATTATTTTCTGAACAACCCAATAATTTGAAAATTTACTCGCAAATTACCTAGTAATGAAGACATTTTTCTTCAGAATTGAATCAGCTGAATCATAAAAGAAAAGACAGCAAATATTAATTGCATCTTACTTACTACGATAATTTTTGCGTAAGTACCATCTACACGGTAAACGCAATTATTAACATTGAGAGAAGCCCATATAAAAAAATTTAATGAAATTTGCAAATTGTTTGCAACACTTATCGAATATCGTTTATGTGTGTTTTATTTTAATGTAATAATTCTTTACTGTACTACAGGCGTGTCTTGGCATAAAATAGAATCTTCTATTCATTGAAGGTTGGTTAGTTGTCTACTGTTACAGAAGCTTTAATGTAGGTAGCAGAGCTGGAAAACCGCAAAAACTTATTTTCAAATAGAAAATCAGAGTGCATTGAAATTTAAGTAAATTAAAATTTTAAATGTGTATTTCAAAATTAGACTTTACTTTTGGGAAATCAGAAAATTTGTATGTATTTACTTACCGGTAAGATTTGAGGGGCATGAAGCTTGGCTCTCAGGCAGCTCAACGACAGGTAGCCTATATGATAAATAGTAAATAATACAAAAGGCGATTAGGGGCATTCAGCAAAATAATTTTTCTATTTACAAACAGCTGACTTTTGTAAATAAAGAAATAACTTGGTGAAGGGGTAATTTATTACACAACGTGTAAAAATTCAATACTATTAAATCACGTAGTCCATATTAAATATGAAAAAAATTTCCTTTATTTTTTTAAGCGTGATAGAAGTTTAAATTGTAAAAACGATACAAAAACTTATATTAAAAAGCAATTCTTATTCGAAAGACTAATGGTAATAGCATTCCTGTACTAGTCCGATCTTAAACAGACGTAGGCCAATATAGAGGGCGTCTCAGTAGGAGTGTGTTCTAGAAATATAATGAAGCCGTCGAAAAGTCACTCGAATTCGTGACTGATGATGAAAATCTGAGGTCTGTACATGGACAAGAAACAAAATTTGAATTCAAATTATATTAAAATTTCGAATGGTATCGAATGCCGTAATTTCTCTTTTATACTCGTATAATTTGGTAACGTTCAAGCGTTAACCTTTTTCTAATCCTTCCATAATTGCTATCGAACTTAAAAAAGACACCCTCTATAAACTAGTTTAAACAACCCTGATAATCCATTAATTTATTCAAATTTTATGCAAAAGAAACTCATCCACACATTTTCTATTCTTTACAAGTGGTGGTTTGAATGTTTGTAAATTTTGTGTGAACTGCTTACGAAAAAGACTTGAAACGAAAGCATGTAAGTGGAAGTTATTGTAATTGTTGACTTAATTGTAATAATTAAAAGTGTGTCAATGTTTTCTTTCCAACAAATAAGTTTTAACAACAAAAATAAGAACAAGTTAATAACATTAATAAAAGATAATTATTTAATTGAATTTCATTTTAACAGCCGAAAGCAGAACTATTCTTAGCAATGACAAAGAAAACAATGTGCTAAAGTTGCCATGGCACTATAAGAAAAAATGCTGTTCAAAGTTTATGATTTAAATAAAATTCAATTATAATTTTTAATAAGCGAATGCTGCTAATGTGTCATGCCATTATAAAGAAAATAGTTACGAATGCATGATAAAATATAATAATTTGTCACTTTTAAAACTCGTATTAAAATTATAAGCAAATTCGTGTTTAAATCTACAAAATGTGTTCAGGAAGAGTGCATAATATTTTATGCAGGCGGGTGTGCTTCTTATTTCGTTTTTGTTTAGACATTAAATGATTTTGGATTTAGAAATTAAGTGTACAAATTAAACCACACCCAAGACCAAATTTCATTAATTAGCCAAAAATGGCGAAATGAAAGTAATGGAAATTAGCTTTATTTGACTAATAAAAATACAAGTTTGATGTGGCTTAACTCTCAATGTACTCGTAGTTGTGGGATTCAATATTTAATTTAAACGATAATAGTTGACTTTGCTATTCTGTAACATTTTTAATGGCATCGCTTCGTTTTTAAATTGTATTATGACCTAAAGTATAATTAATTTCAGTTGTTTACATATTCGCCATAAAAATTATTGACTCTACACGGAAAGGAAAATTGAACAGAGAGAAATTTTTACTACTTTTGTACGGCTGTTATTTGCCTATAAAATTAATTCGCAAATGAGTAACTGCTTATACGAGTATGTGCGTGGAATGAATAAAAAAAAAGGTATTGAGATTTTAGTCGTACCGGATGGCTAATAATAAATTAATTGGCAATTCTGCACTACAAAACATACAAACAGAGAACTACAAAAATCGCATTTTGAGTTGATTATACATGAAAAATTTTTTAAGTGCAATCAATGAAACCAAGCAAATGAACAGTTTGAGTAAAAAACAAGCAACCTAAAAACAAAATTCAAGCGCATTCATTAGCATGCACTTGTCTTGATTAAAACAATACACACAAACAAAAAAATTTTCTCGTATTTTACTACGCAGTAATTTACTCAAATACTCGTATGTATGATCGTTGTTTTAATGGCTTTTTGCATATTTGTGCTTTTGAATTTTGCTTTTTAAATTCAAACGTTGAAAACAGCATGAAAACAATAAGTTTTAATCGTGCCTCGAACATGATTTGATCAAATGTTGTGCACGATTTTTTGATAAATGAATAAATAACACACCCATTTTAGCTTTCTGCATACAAAAATTTAGTCAATATTAAGAATTAGTCAATATTAAAAATTTATTAAAAAAATTAAAAGAAAAAATTCAATTACTTTGACTTTAAAGTCTACGTTAATTTTTTTGGATAAGGGGCTAATTTTGCCTTTAGTTTATAGGCCAGGAATTAGTAGGTCGCAGTTTGATTCCTATCTAGATCCTGGACAAGCCAAGAAGCTTCGTGGATTTTAGTTGTTTAAAAATAAAAAAAGCACTTCAAGCTGAAAGGTTAATTGTGCTATTTATTTAATTTCGTTAAATTCAAGTAAATTATTCTGCTTTTCTTAACCTTTTTTCTTTCCTTTTCAAAGGGGAAAAAATACTACAATTAATAAAAATGTTAAATGTTAATGCCGTTACATAACATAAACAAAAATACAAACAAACAAATTTTTGTTATATTTTATTGTAATAAATAAATGTTATTTCAGCATTCTTTTCATTGTGCTTAAAAATGAGTTTGCAGAAATATTTTATTTACATTCCTTTCTTTTTCCACGAGTCTTTCATAGTTTTCTATGCTATTATATTCACATAATAGTGCCGTCGTTACCATTTAAATCAACAAAATGAAACACAACATAAAGCAAAAAGCCATAAAGAACTGAAAATTTTTATACATTTCCATGTGACTGGTTGACTGGCTGGGTGACTGTTTCGAAAGCTAGCTGCAATTTTCTGTAGGTTTTTGTACTAAGTCTGTCAGTAAGCATTTTTTTATTTAACTTTTTAACCTTTTTATTCACTCTTAATTTAATTTTTCTTTTTTTAGATTTATAAAGTTTCTAAAACATTGTTTACAAAAAATGTAGGCGCTTTATAAAAGTATTTTAGAAAAACCTAGTGTCAACCCTTGAATTTTCTCAAAAATATTCGCCATTAATCTTGAAAAAAATTTTTTTTTGTCAGCCAGTAAACCGTGGAAAATGAAAACAGAAGAAATATTGTGCTCAAATGTATTGAAAATCCAACATGGTCAGGTGCAGTGATGGCAAAACAAAACTGCAGGTTTGAAAAAGCGCTGCAAATAAAGTTTTGAAAAGATATAACACATCTGAAAGATCGATCGCAAGCAAAATATATAAGCTGTTATATTTGAAAGTGGTATAAGTTCACTTTTTATTAAAAATGTGTCAGAATTAATTCTAGTTAGATGGTTATTTTTTTTTAAGTGGACTTATACCACTTTCTAATATAACAGTTCATATAATACTCTCATTGTAACAAAATCCATGAGTCGCTGACAATTATCGTGAAAAAAACTACACTACCAGTATAAGTTGGTTTACATGGCGGCCTAAACGGCCTTCAATTAGAGACTCCGTAAGACTCCGTTTTAATTACCAGTATAAGTACTACAGGAAGAAAAATGGATGAACGTGGATATTCATAAGAGGAAATGAATTGTAATTTAGTTTTTAATATTTTCTGAAAAATCAATAAATAACTGTCAATATAATCAATATAACTATAGTTTTTGAAAGCTTTTTCCTTCAATTATACAAGAAATTGCTTATGTCGCTATATTTTATGTGAACAATAATTTATTACATATTCAAAGTGTAGTTCAAAAAGATTTTTAAAGAGAAGTTATATATTTTTTTATTATTACCAAAAAATTATTGTTGGTTTACTTAAGTTTACTTTTACCTCTTTAAATTATATATGTTTGTTGAGTTATTTTCGGCTATTCCAAAAATAGCCGAGTTTAATAAACCAGTAATGACTTTGGAAATCAAATGCATTGCCATTTTAAATTATGCTATAGCTGCATTTATTTGCATTTATTTGTATACGTATATGACAGAGGTTTAAGAAGGCAGCCGTGTTTATGAAGTATCAAGTACGTTAATCTGGTGCATCCTTTTTGCAAAAGCTTTAATATTTTGCTTACGGTTAAAAATATGGAGCCATTTACTTATGGGGAAAAATTAATTATCGTCTAATGCAAGTCATTTACAATTCTTATATTTTTTCATGAGGGCTTCTTATGTGAAATTATTACTTACAGGCAAACAGGCAGCTAAAAACTATAGTCAGGTTAGCTGCAGAACAATTGTTGTTCTTCACATTAACTTGTTGTGTTTCTTGAGTTTTAAGAAATTGCCAACCTGCTCTGCTACCCTTAGATTGCGAAATTAGTGCACTATCCACCAATAAGTAAATTCACTAGGTCATAATTAAAAAAAAAATTAATAAAAAACATTTAAATTATATTTTTTAAGTTGATATTCATATAAATTAAAACTGTCTTTCTTTTTAAGTTAAACCTTTTTTTTTTTTTTTAATTCTAATTGAAAATATAAATTAATACACGGCGCTTACAAAATCTAAAATTTTAGTAATTTCTCTAATCAGCGTTAAAATAAATTTGTTTTAAATTTGCAAAATTTATTTTTATTTTTATTTTGTCATTCTCATATTAACGAGACTTTTGCTATGCCCTCCATATTAAAGTGCCAATGCAACAACATGAACATTTTTCTTGGTAAAGCGTGGGCATCAATGTCATCTGCCTTTGACTTAATGAACGAATGACTGACGATGAATAAATACTATGTGTACAATTGGAGGGAAAAGTGGCGTAAAACCGTGAAAGCCCCTTGAGTAAATTGCTACAAATTGTAATATTTAATGCAACAATAAAATGCACAACACACCTAATACAATACTCACTATGTATGTGTTTATGTATTTACTAGTGGTTGTGGTTTTTATGTTCGGCTTAACTATGAGTGTGCATGCATACATAAACAGATTTTTTTTTATTTAGTTTTTATTTCACCTTTCGCCAGAGATGTAAAAGGAATTTATTGTTAAGGAGTGAGTTAAAAATTCGAACAAACTATTGTACGTTTTTATAACACAAGCCATAAAATTATCTGGAAAATTTTTTGACAAACATTTCAGAACAGCTTTGTTGCTACACCGGGTTATTCTTCTGTCTTTTATTACATTGAATAAATTTGCGGAAAAATACTAAAATAATAGAAAGAAAAATTTTGTGTACATAATGTTAAACGTAGGCGTTTGCAGAATTCCTACAATAAAAATTGCATGTGTGAACTGAATTTTTTTTATTAAAATATTACGTAGTCGGTATAAGCATATGGAGTGCCCTGCGACATCCGTCTTTCGGCTTGCAAACAGTAAATCGTGAGTGTCTTTTTATGTAAAGCACACAGTTCAGAAGGATGGATGAGCGGCCGCACAATATAGCGAGAATAATCTGGCCCAGGCTGCACAGCAATCACAGCAGAGATTTACTGGGGCTCCGGAGAACCCAGTTGAGGAATGTATTGACAGCAATAATGTGAAGAGAATAGGCTTGCCATCAAAAGATTACTATAGAAGTTATCAAAAAGAGGAAAGGGAAGAAATTGTGTAACACCTTCGGGGAGCTGTACCTCACTATACTCTCGACTGTAGGTGCCGGCATGTTATCTGACTTCGTTAGAAAAAGCAATTAGTTTCTTCTTCTTCTTTTATTATTTATTTTCTTTGTCCTTCAGGCTCCTATTTCTTTGACATATTTCTATCGCTATTCTTTTTCACTTTTCCTCTTATACAAGTATCATAAATTGAGCACAGGAGAGGGCCCTAGTAAGACCACTGTTGTTTTTTTTAAAGGTTTCCTGTGTAACATGAGCTACGTACGTTATATGGCATTGATTTTAAACCAATAACAGCTATGGCTAGGGCTAGGATTTTGATTTTTCAAGTGCAGGTTCATGCCTTACAGCTATATGCTAGAGAATGTTTACGAAGGGGAAAAGAAAGAAAGCTAAGCAGCTACAAATTCATTAGAAAGCTATACCTTTCCTTTGCGATTCGTTTGGGAATACTATAGGCTTTCCGATGCTCTGCAGAAATGGTATTAAAATGGCGGAAACTCATTACCCTTAAACGTATTAGGGCATATGTTATTGTTTACCTCAGCAGAAAAAACACCAATAAATGAAAGAGTTCTTTTAAAATGCTGGATTTTAACACATAAAAATGTAGGTAGTTTTCGAGTGCTTAAATTAAAGAAGTAGGATAGTCACTACTACTTGTTTCAACATTTCTTTTATTTACAACCTTTATTTTTCTATGCATTCATTATACTTTTTGTTCTTGCACTTTTTTTGCAACACTTAGTACACTTAATACATTATGCATTCACTTGTAAATTGTTTTTTTCTTTCTTTCTTTTTCAAAAAATTAAATGGAATAATTAAAAGTGTTTGAGCGAAAAAAAGTTTTATTTTTCTTGGGTAATTTTGGCAACAATTGCCCTTGAACTTCTTTGTGAGTTGCCTTTTTTTCTTTCTTTGCTTACGTTTTCAATTATTCGGCTGTTTAATTCACTGAAAGTAATTATCAGATACAGTGGTCTGGAAAAAAAAGTATTAAACAATTTTTTCATTCTTTTTTACTTGTTGAGTGTTAAATATATTTTAAGGCGAATACTAAAATGGTTCTGCAGCATTCAAGGTCATACTGCATAAAATGTTTTAGCAATCAGTAATAATTTACTGATAATGAAAATTAAATTTGTTTTGCAGTTTGCAATTATTTTTACTGGAGTTTTATTGGTATTGAAGAATGCTCGTCTATACTCTACAGCTCATAATTTTTTTTTTTTTTTTTTTTTTGTGAATGGAAGAGCACAACAGTATTATTTCATTAAAATAAAAAATCATATTTTTATAAATAAAAAGAAATAAAATAAATCATCCTAAACTCCATTATCTTGATGGTTCATCATAAAAAATTTATTAAAAATAATTTTGTTTTTATTTCAATACAAAATAAGCCTGATGATTTTGTATAAAAATTAAAGGGCTGCACAAGCACAAGCTTCTTATATATTAGTAGTGATGTGTGGCTTTCAAGTATGCTTGTGCAGCCCTCATTTATATTTAGTCTTAGAATTTATTCTAATGATTAAATAAATTATAAATAAAATAAATAAATAAAATTTTTTGTCTTTGGGTTTTACTAAACAAGATGATTAACACTAATACTGTAGAGTACGCATCGCCAGCGCTTTAACATAAATCCTGGGCACTAAAAAACGCTCCGCTGCACAATAGATCTTAAAAGTCACAGTGCGATTATAACCCAAAGTGATAATAACAATAATGTTGGCCTGTAAGACTTATACTTTGTCTATCAAGAAAGCTTTTCTTAATAAATCGGACAATTGCTGTAGATATTACCCGAATTAACAAGCAATGCAGCGGATATTAGTTTTCAACCGGCTACGACTATTTAAAAAGTGGCAAAATTCTCAGCGGTGGGAAAAATAAATTATAAATTTTTGTGTAAAAAAAAAAAAACTAGAAAAAGTAGTCATATTGACTACAAAATTTTTATGAGAAACACTCAAAAGCATTTAAGAAATTCAAGATCATCCACATATTAATCGATTACTAAACGAAAAACTGACTAAAAATATTTTTGGGGTGTCTGTTCATTAGCATTGTTTAATTTAAAATTTGTATGTGCTATTTATAAGAAACAAACAATCTGATTGTCTAAAAATTTTTATGGAAAACACTCAAAAATATTTTAAAAATTAAGTGATTTTTATACAAATTTTTTAGATGTTCGTTTCTTGTAAACTTTTGTTAATATTGATTTTTTTTTCTTAAATATTAAGTTCTTTTCAGTTATTAAGTCTGTGTACTTAAAATGTTCATGCCAAGCGCAATACAAATTAATAATTTAATTCTAGTTTACATAATTCTGAATATTCTTATTGTAGATTTTCTACTTGTTAGTTTTCTTAAATTCCTTTTTTTTTTTTCTTTTTTGCTATTTCAATTGTGCTTAATATTTAATTCGTATAAAAACCAAAAATTTTAATTTTAATTTATCCGATTAACTTTTTATCTTCAATTTTCTTTTCAGATTGCTGTTTTCCTTTACCTAACAATAACAATAGAAAAAGAAAATAAAAAAATTAACAAAAACAAAAATATGTTAAATGTTCGACTGTAAAGTTTTGCTGCTGCTTTTTGCTAAAATAACTGCTACTAAAAATTAAGCAGTTTATTATGCAATTAATTCAGCAGTAAGTAAATCCTTACAAAAAAAAAAAAAAAAAACAACAAGTGAATCTCTTCCATTTTCTGCTATATACAACAAACAACCACACAAACTACAACAATAAATTGAACACAATGGCATTCAGTTACGCCTGCCTTACACTACAACGTGTAGTATTACCAATTATTTTGGTATTAGGTAAGTACATACTTAGTTAAGTTAAGTAGTTATTCCATTTGTAAATCTGAAATAACTTATCAAAATTGTATACTCTATATGAGACCATTTGGTCAAAAGATTAGTTACTAACAAAAATGAATACTATTTGCTATGAACTCATGTGCTTTTACGTGAAGGGATCGTCGAAATATTTGATCATAAAACAAAAATTTTTTTATTAACGATCAACTTGTCTGAAAATTTTATATGAAAAGTTCTCAAGATTTGATCGTTTGTGTTATAAAAACAGTACATAAGTTTTCGTTTGTATGGCTGCGAAATAGACAAAATAGAAAATTTACTTTCAACCATATTTTTTTTTTTTTCATTTAAATAAACATATTGCGTTTATGATAATCATAACATGTTTACTATAAACATCTTTATATAAATTGAACCAAATTAATGACGATAAAAATAACTGAAAACATGTTTATCGTGTTCAGATATTTTAAATTAATAATAATATTTTTGTCGGAGAACAAACTATGTTTGCAGTGGCCATATTTTTCCTTTGCGTGTTGGATGTCTTCTCAAAAAAATTGCAAATATTTTTTTTTTATTGAAATAATTATTTTGATTAAAAAAAACTTATAAAATATTTATCACGTCACGTTTTTAAAACATACCGTTACTACCTAAATCGAGATTTGATTAAAAAGAAAAACCGAACAACAAAATTTCCTATAGTATAAGTGATTTCAAATAGAAGTTGTGTCGGAAAAAATATTTTTTTTTTTGGAAAATTATAAAGTTTTTAATGTTTAGAAAAGAACAAAGGATAAATCTGTCATTATTTATTATGAGCTTGTAGCCTCACGTGTTTCAAACAAAAACTTTATTGAAATTGTTAAAATCAATCTGACCTTAAGCTTGAAAAAACTAGCCGTTTTATTTAAAAAAGAAAAACCAAATAAACTAACAAATAAAAAAAATTAGCTGTACGAAGACATGGAATGGAGTTTAAAAGTTTCGTATTTGCCGAAGACCGTTATGTAGAAAGGGTGTGGCATCAAGCTTCAATTATAGGATTGTAAATATTATTTAAAAATTAATGTGATATTTCTCTGTAACACAAGCGATCAACACGTCTTAGACCCATTATTACAACTTTCAATAGTTATAGTTGGGATTTTGTGGCTCAATTAACCGTTTTCTTACCGATATTTTTAATTTAATGGGCAACCAAAAGCTTGATTTTTGTCTTATAAAATCTTAATTTGAACTATCGGTAACATGTCATAATGATCCCTAGTAAATGTAAAATGTGTAAGGAAGACATGAAGTAGAGATTATGACAAATTTTTCATACTTTGATTTGTCACAATATCTACTTCAAGTCTGCTTTATTTTTATATGAATAAGAGTCTCAGTGTTTTTTTATAAAAATTTTCTTTATCCCTTGTGTTACAGAAACACCACAAAAATCTAGTTTTACCCTTTTAAAGTTTTTATTAAATAAAATTAAACAACAACATTTTCTATTTTCTATTTTTATTTTTTTTTTACAGCTGCACTATATCGTCCTGTGGGTATATCGTTTGTATACCTTTTGATGTTTTTCATTTCACCCTTTATACCAGTGGCTACAAAACAAAATTTCAAAGGATCTGTTACACCGTATTTTATTATTTTAATAGCATTAAGCACAATACTATTATTATGTCATATAGGATTACAAATATCAATACTGGCCCTGAAAATAGGTGATAGATTTGGCACTTGTACCGTAATTGAACGTTTGCTGAGACATGTCGGCTTCATTGGATTTAAAAATTTAAAGTGAGTAATATTTTATGAGTAACATTTTATAACAACATAAAATAAGCAATTTAAAGAGTATTTTTTCATTTTTATAAATTTTATAAAAAACAGAAAATAAATTTTGATGAGCTAATTCTTACGTAATTATTTAAAATAATTACGTAAATAGGGGCTAATAACTAGACTTTGGTTTTAGCTGTTTCTATAATGCAAGCGATCAATTCGTTCAAAAATTTTTATTAAAAATGGACTCAAAAAATTTAGTGTTTTTCATACAAAATTTTCTAGACGAGTAGATCGTCTATATAAATATATATATTTTCTGATTTAATGATGGATATTTGCATTCGGAAAATTACAGCTTATGACCACAGAATTTCTAGAATAAAAATTCCAGCTAGAATTAGATTCAGATGGGGGATTTAGTCAGCTGGTCACTGTGGCCAAAATAGACCTATTGTAACACTACTCTCAAATAAAATATCCTCCCTAAGTCTAGTATTCATTAAGAATTAAGACTTTCTTGAGTAATTTATTGTAGGCGGTAATGCCCTTTGCAGTGACTATATGTGCTCTGCTGTCTCTTCGTCTTCTTTACGTACCCTGCGGAGGTAATTTCGACTGATCCTTACATTTGCCAAGTGCTTCAATTCACTGCAATGCCCGATCATAAAGCCCATGAAAATGCGAATTTTCAGTCATTTGTCGAAAAGGGAATGTCATGAATGTTTTCGCTACCCTGATACCAGTTGTCTTCAACTGAGCTTATTAGAGATCCAAGACAGTACACACAATGGTTCTGGACTAATCAAGCTATTAGCTGCACCTTCTCATTGCCTACATAACCACTACGACCTTGCACCCATATCAGATGAATCCTGTTATTGGATGATAGTCTCTTCAAAAGTAATAGGCAATCCCAGACCAGCTTCGATCTTATGTTAAAGACACTGATTGCCCGTAATGCCGCTCTGTATCTCTTTCAAGTGTTTGTCTTATTTAAAGCTAAGGAACTACTCTCACTGTTTTTATCTCAATTTATGTAAATACTTTTTTTTTTTTAATTTCAGTGTATTTGCAATTATTGAATGGCTGGCGCCAGAAGTAGTTGTATTTGCAACCTCTATAATTGTTTACTTGGTTATGAAAAAAATTACCCAAAAAGTTGAGGTTTTGATTGAAAATGGTAATGTGGAGGTGAATGAAGTAGATGAAACATTAGACACAGCTGCTGATGCCACAGCTGGTGGGGAGTCATCATCGATTAAGGTCAAACAGGAACCTGAAGACAACTCTAAGCCAAATTTTGATGGTCTTATTAAAATATGTAAGTAACAGGTTAAAAACACTACCACTTCTGAAAAATGCAATTAAATTGAATACTAAATTACAGCCCCTCTATTTTGTTTGGCCACATTATTCTTTTCGGCTATCTTAAGACCAAGTATACCAGGTGGTTTTTATTTTTTAATATTTCTACTATCAGGATCATATTGGGCAACTTTCCAAACATTGCAAAGGTAAGATAAACACAATGTCCTTAAATGTTCATGTAACAAAAAAAGAAAGGAAGAAAAAAAATCAATTTAAATATTTTAACTCATTCTGTTTGGTTGGTTCTAGGAAATTTGCCATACTATTACGTTTGGTGATGGTAGTGATTGTGGCCCACACCCTTTGCATAGTAGCTTATCAAACCCCTTGGATGCAAGTGCATTTAGATAAAACAAGTTTAACAGCAAGGTGAGTTAACAAATAAATTGTTATTTTTCTTTTAAGAACATTTGCATAGTACTTGTACACTTGTCTTGTTTCAAATTCACTGTGAAAATATTTGAATAGAAAAGTTTTTGTTTTTTCCCCTTTTTTATTAGATTAATTGGCTTAGAGCCTCTTATTACATCGACCTGTGCCAATGATATCAGAATTATTGTTTATGATACACAATTCAAAGCTGACTCATTCCTTAATCCCATCGTTTTGTTTTTTACTTATTATGCACTGGCATTGACTACCAAAAATCTCATCAAGGCTAGGGTAAGTAAGCAGATTTATTAAGTTGGTATTGAATTTTTAGAAATTTCTTTTTACTGTTTTGATTTTCTTTTAAACAACGTGACACAAACAAATTTATGTTTTCAATTAAATAATTAACTAATTATCTAACAATGATTTCGGTTCTGTGTAACTTACATATTAACACTAAAACAAACATTTCTTTTTTTTAAATGCTGCTTTAACTGCTGGCTTAAATTATTTCTATTTTTACACGGACTAATCGAAAAAAATAAATAAATTTATTTGTTAAACAATTAAAAAAATATATGGAAAAATAAATAAAATTAAAAAAATCACAAGCAGATCATTGCTAAACCAGCCACTGCTTTTGGTCATGAAGTTGATAACAGTAGTACTCATAAAATACAACGACAATTATCGCTGATTACACAAAACTCACGTAGTAGTAAAAAGGATGGTAGTAGGAGTAAATCCCAACGTTTAAATGTAAGAATTTTCCCCATCATTTAAGTTTCCTTTTTTTTCAAAGAAAGATAAAATTGAATGCAGAAAAATATTTTCTATATTTTGTTTGTTTGATTTTTCCTTTAAATTTAAATTGAATAAAAGTTTTCTTTTTTATTTATTTTTTGTTAAATTAAAGTTTTTATTTAACAATTTATTTAAAATATATATAATTATTTATTTAGACTTTTATTTTTATATATAATTAATAATTATTGAGCTTTATAATATTTATAAATTTCCTGACGAAGCTTTCCACAGGAAAGCGAAATATTGAAAATAATAGATAATTTTATAAAAACAGACTAAAGCTCTATAATTATTAATTATATTTATTTAAAATAATTAAAATTGTTTCGATATGCACTCGTAATTTGAAATCATATCACGGGCCTACAAAATGAGGTTTCATTGTCAATTTGAATACCTATGGCAGTAAGCTCCAGTTGCTATAAATTACTTTTTTTAATCCTATGTGTAGTTCTCGATATATGCCGTCATTTAAATAGAAAAAAGATGAGGTTAAAATAAACTCCATAACCAGCTCTCTGATTAATCTTACAAAAACGTGTTATGATCCGGAATAAAATGACCTTTAAATTATGTTTTTACCAATTTTTAATCAGTTTTAGTTCTGGTACCACCTATGTATTAAATGAGCCGTTTTCTGTGAGAACAATACAAGTCAATTTTGACAAAAAAATTGTTTTTAATAAAATTGGATACAGTTTACAAAGAATTTTTTCCAGTGCATCAGTGTTTTTTTTTTACTAATTTTTCCAGCAATGATTTTGTTTTTGAAAGGAGCAGACACACACTTATAAATTTAAATACACTATTTTAAACATAAATACAATTAATTTTTCTCAATTGCTTGACTTCTTGTACTTTATAATAATTTTCTACAGCCACATTCATAAAAAACGGTTTTGTTTATAAGGACTATGTAAAATTTTTTAATAAGCCCTTTTAAATAAAAATTTTTTTTATGAATTTTGTCGTAAAGCTTTAGGTCTTTCTTTTTAAATAACAACTTATTTCTTTTTCCATATTACCCCAAAATAAGGAATAAATAAACCTAAAGTTCAGGAAAATTATAAATAAAAAAATAATTCTTTACTTGTGTAATACTTTAGTGTAACTAAACAAACTAACTAACTTGTTGTTTTTCATTAATTAAATATTTGTCTTATAAACACAAACTAACTCTAAACACCCAAATAATTTTAAAGAAAATGGCCTATAATCATAGTCACACTAAAGTCGGTATCTTTTTAAAAACGATTTTAAATTTATAAAATTCTTATCAACAAAAGTCAGCTCTTAATAAAAGCCTTCTCTTTTGTGATTATGATTATGACCCAATATTTGTAAACTAATTTTGAACTACGAGTACAATACAAATCGTCATGTTTTCAAATAAAATTTTACAGCAGAAGCTCAAAAACTCTCACATGTGAAAAATTGTCTTAACTTTCTTAAATTTTTTTTTTTCAATTTTAGTTTCGGTTTAAAAACGTTCTTTTTAATTGTAGGAGTAAGAAAAATATTGCAGGAATTATATTTTGAGTTTTATTACCGAATTTCTGACTGCTAAGAAATTCTAAATGATTTTCTCAGTGCATGTACTGATTACAGGAAGATAAAAAAGTTTTCTTAATTAATCAGCCCTACTTCAGTTATCGTATTTAATAGACAACCTCGTCGTTTATTGTCGACGGGTTTTAATTTAATTGCCGTAACGTTATTTATCTATAAGCGTTTGTTTATCATGGGTATTCTATAAGAAAATGCAAGTGCGACATTGTTTTGTCGTCACCAAATAATAAAAAAGAAAAATGTAAAAAATTAAAAAAAAAAAAAATTAAGTAGCGAATATAAGCCAATTTTGAAAACTTGTGCAAAAATCTTTCCCTTGCATTAATAGTTACCAATCTATTTAATTTCAAAGCAATCAGTGACTGAACCACAACTCTTCAAACAGCTACGACAATCTTAAATTTGATTTCCATGGTGAGTTGAAAGAAATCTTCATGTAGCTTCCAAATAAATTTTTTTTTTTTTAATGAATGTAAATCTAAGTCCATTCTTTAAATCACATGCTAATTATTTTGAAAGCGATTGGTTGCTTCCTGATAAGTTTTCTTTCTAATATACAAGATTATCTTTTTTCTTTCATCACTTAAAATCTAAATTTGACCCACAAGCGAAAAACATTTTGTCACAAAAACTTGAAACAAATAAACCAAATGAACAAATTGCTAGAGATGTGTTTTTGTTTTATTTAAAAAACTGATAAAGTGTCGTCGTGACTGTTATAGAATACAAAATCAGTGTCAAAGTGATGACGACAACGATGAAAAGCGAAGTTCAAATAAAAACGATGACGAATTTTTCGGCGACAACTGCAATAGGGGTGAATATTTAAGTTTTTGTGTTATTGTTTGCAATTCAAAATTCTATCGGGCTTAAGAACACACCCTTTATTTATGTATCTTCTTTAAAAAAAAAAAAAAAAAAAAACTCAACCTGCATATTTGTTGAAAAATAAGTTTTAAAAATTGTAATCGTATATTTAAATGAAATTAGTTCAACAAATTAAAACTAAACACTTTACAGTTATACTGAAATTGGCGCGGCAAGCGTGTTTTATCTGTCAAAATTGCTCATAGCCATACAAATTGTATGGAGCATACCGAACTAACTCAACGGCAGCGCTGAGCGGTGGAAAGGCCAATTTTGACAGTAAGTTTTGTAATAAATGTGGCTGCAAAACAATTGTTGTTTTTATTTTGTTTTGTTTGTCTTTAGTGTACAGAATACGCACTGCCAGCGCTGTTATTTAGGAATGAAGCTTTAACATAAATTTTGGGCGCTAAAAAACTCTACGCTTGCCACTCCAATTTAGGTGGAACTGTTAAAATGTGCAGATAAATACCCTTTTTTTTTAACTGGTTACATTCTATGAACGAATAAAAACTGTATGTGTATTTAAAAATAAGTTACTTAATAACAAGTTGAAATATTATAATATATTGTATTTAGTGTATTGTGTTTTACGTTTTAACCTTCTATTTTTTTTGTATGTTGCTCTCTTTTTACTTCCTGCTTTAGGTAACTTTGCGCTGTGATCAGCAACGTCCTCAAATTATTATTGAACCGACTGAAACGACGCCTGTACGTAATTAACTTGCCTTTCCACACATGCTCTCCTAATATTACAAAACTTTTCCTAAATAAAGTTTTAAGTTTTGTAACATCCGTTGTGGGATGAAATCACTCCTAGATAGAAAAACCATTACTAAAACCCACAAAATTAATACATTTTAGTTGGTGATGGTCTTAGATTATGTACTAAAATATCTCGAATTCATTAAAATGAAATAAAATATGTAGTGTGTCCCGTCCCGTCCCGTCTCAGTTGATACGTATTTATTTGTATTTAATCTACACTAACACTTTTCTTTCTTAGTAAATTACTAATGTGTTTTACATTGTATATGCTAACAAACACCATTTCCTATTTACCGACTTTTTATTTTGTATTTTGTAAAATATTTTAAGAGTTTGAATACGGTGTGTAAAAATCATATATTTATTTGCATTGGCTTTTAGCCAATTGTGTAAGTTTCATATAAAAAAAATAATTGCGTAAACCCTCTCCTTAGTTATGTTAATGTGCGCTGAAAAAGGCGAAATATAACGTACGGCGGATTCTATGTATCCCAGTATGATTTTAAAAAATGCACTGTGGCATGATTAAATTTAGAGTGTATTTTCTAAAATTATATTGTGAATAACCTCTATGCCAGCGAACTGTTAATTGTAATTTATCTATCAGCCCGTTAGGTACTCGTTCTATATTTTAGTTATTAAAATGTTGTAATTTTTTAAATGTGGACTGTTGACACTAAAGCGGTCCATACATGAGTGATTGAGATAATAAGCTCCCACCGCATAACATACCATCAAGCTGGTACAATATTCCTTTCATTAAAAAATGTTACTGGAAGCGTCGTTGTGATTAGCGGCAAATATTTTGCTATAGCGCTCTTCTGAATTTAAAAAAAAATGTTTTTTTAACTTCAAAATATTTTTTAAAAGGGTTTCTTTTTCTAATTTCATAAGAAAATTGATAAAACTTAATTCGGAGTGCTTAGAATCCTTGTTTTTAAAAAGAAAACAAAAATATCAAAAATAATTTTAGTTCGGGGAATGACAAAATATGAAATTTTGTACTAAATTGTTCATTCGAAATACTAATTTGGTTTAATATAGGCCTCAGTAATTTTGATTACATAAATAAAATTCATTAAATAAAAAAATAAAACAATTGAACTACAGACACATGATGCTAAGCGATCTAGAAAAAACTTGACGTTAGAGATGAAAATGAATGTCATTAGGCGCATTGAGAACGGTGAACGATAATCTGAAGTGTCTTAGTTAGGAAAGTATCCCCATATGTTTAGTGTAAATAGCACATCTTTTAAAGCGCAAATGCCTGTGATTAAAAAAAGAAAATGAGAAAAAGTTTAAAGAAAAAAAGCATGTCTTTACGAATAAATGGCTTTATCACTACATAGTATAAAACAAAGTCGCTTTCTCTGTCCCTATATCCCTTAAACCTTTAAAACTACGCAACGGATTAGATAGAGTAATTCAAGAAGAAGGTTTATATGTATAATCTTGGAAATTTTAACGTCACAAATTCGGCAGGTAGCGCGGTAAAAATAGGTATCTGGCTTATTTGCCTACTACCTGTTTTTACCCGGTCTCGCACGGTTTTTTACTCTATGAGTACGATTTCTTAGTGTAAGAAAATCGAATATATAAAAATTTTAAGGCAAGACAACGTTTGCCGGGTCAGCTAGTTTTAATATATTATATTTGCTCTTTGAAAAGTTTCCTCAGCTAAGTTAATTTCGCCGTGCTTGCTCCATCAGTAAAATATCAGACAAAATGCCCATACACCACCAAACCGCTGGCACAAACACTGGCATGCATGCTGTCGCCGTGTATGGCTCCCTTAAACCAATCTAACAAATCAGTTACCCTGTGATATATTGACTTAATCAATTTTAATAAAACATGTTATTATTTTGTTTGAAATTCATGAAGCGATTTTTGGCTATTTGTATTTTTTTAACTGTCTAAAAATTAAAAATATTTTAAATTTTGTACGAATCTTTGAAACTACTAAGCAAATTTAAAAACGATGTAACGACTTGAAGAAAATTTGAACGAAGAATTTTGAATTTTTCCTTTTGTCAAAAAATAAATAAATAAACCGTTTTAGAATTAGCATCTTTGGTCCCAAAGCGTATTTTTGCATAATAAGCATAATTTTCCCAGAGGGGTTATTATGTATTTCGATTGGAAAGGCTTTCGAAGAGAATTTTCAATTTAAACAAAAAAAAAATATAATTTTTTAAAAGATTCGAAAAAAATTAATATTTTTAAAATTACCCTCAAAAATATTAGATTTGTCTTTCGAACTGAAAATTATTTTCGAAAGCCATTTCGATTCAAAACAAAATACATAATAACCCCCAGGTATTTATTTTCCTTTTCCCTTTAGTCTTGATATAAATAAAATTACTCACTCTTTGTTACCATAGAAAATTCTTGGCTTAAGGAAAAATTTTTTCTGTATAAAAATTATAGCGAAATAACAATATTTTTTATCTATTATATTTTTCTGATTTTAATTATTTTTTTAAGGAAATGGTGTACTTTGTATGTGTTATCTTTATTGCTGTTATTATTCTTATACATTTTATCTTCTTTCTGGTCATACATATCTATTCTAATGTGTTACTAATTAACCTCTAATACCATTTCATAGTATGTACTTGTATTATAGTCATAGTACGTTACGTCTCTTTAATTAACCATTCTATTGTTGTATAACTATTTATCCGTATGTGCCCGTCTTGCGTTATTTTTTTTTTTTATCATACAAAGTCCTTTTCATGTTTTATGAGCGAGTGAGTGTGACACTCTCATAGTGTGCTAACGTATAATATGCAAATGTTATGTTTTATGTGTTACCTTTTATTTTCAGGCACAAGCAAAAAAAAATTATTTTTGTTTTTTAAATAAAGAAAATTAAAGAAAATAAAAAATAAAACAAAATAAAAAAAATACATATACATACATACATACATAACTACATATGTATGTAAATTGTAGGTTTTTAGTGTCGGTTTTTATTTAAAAGTAGATTTTATTCACTGTTTTATTACAAGACTTTATGAGTTTTAGGTAAAATATAATTTTCTAAGATTTTATGATGAACAACTTAACGCAAAATCCATAGATTTAAGTCTATTATTTGAATATATAATTACAAGTCTACAAAGTTTTATTAAGTGTTTGGATATTACACAAATACAAAACAATTTTAAATAAATCTGCTCCATGTAGTAGAGTGAAAAATTAGCTGTCGTAATTATGGCACGCCCACTTTAAACGGAAGGCGTTCTACCTGAAAAAAGCCCATAACAACTGCTTGAAAATCGAGTGTGGCATGTAGCACGTAGCCCATTTCTTCCTATGCCACATGATGAAAGTTTAATTAAAAAATTTTGATCTTATCCAAAATTTCAGAGAAACCGAAAATTGTGTAAAAAATGCACTTGTAATATTGTCCAAGAATTAAATAAAATAAAATTTAAAGTTTCATTTGAAAATATTAATCATATCCCATTTCCCGCTCTATCATCTAGTGAAAATTTCATTTGAAAATATTAAGTCGTTCAAAAGTTGTAGCAAAAAAGAGGAAAAGTAGACAAAAATACCATGTTGCAAGTTCATATTGAAATATTTTTTGGTTTTTTCCCTATAACTTTTGAATGGATTAATATTTTTTAATAAAATTTTCACCATGTGGCAGAGTGGAAAATGGGCAACATTTTACTGGAAAAAATTTTTTAACCGCTCTAACACTTAAAAAGTTATAAGCGTTTATCTAATGAAAACTGTTTTTTATTACAGTGGATGTGGCATGTGGCAAAAAATGTGGCATGCAGCAGGTAGACCAATTCCCACTCTGCCACATGGTGAAAATTTTATTTAAAAATATTTATCCGTTCAAAAGTTATAGCGAAAAACCAGAAATATAAAAAAATACACTTTTTAGTGTGACTGCTTTTCAATAAAGAAATAATGGGCGCAAAAATGTGAAACACCAGGCGCACAGAACAATAATTTTTTTTTTGTGTTAATATTTCTTACTTACTAAGATGGTTTTTAGATAAATTTGATTCAGTATTAATGTAGCGAGTGTCAGTATGTCTTTTAAAAATATTTAAGCTCGTTTATTTAAATTTAATACAAATAATTTTTAATATTATACATTTACAGTAATATTTAATTTATAGAAATAGTTGTATACGTAGTTAGTCAAAATTTAAAACCTATGAAGTATTTAAATGTGTGTTATTTTGTTTTGGATTAAGTTTTATTATTTTTTATTTTTTATTTTTTATTACTGCTTTTACTAACAATACTAATTATCTATCTACTAACTTTAATTTAATAAAGCTTGTGTTTCATTAACATTTTCAGTTTCATTTTAGAAATTTCAAAACTCATTTAGTCCAAATGTTGTGTGTTTACATCTTTGATGGTTTTTTTATAATAAAAAATTTTTTAATTTATAGCTCATGCGTTCGGCTAACCGCAAATCAAATACTGCAATAAATGACAATAATAGTGGGATATCGCCACAGCCACAACAAGAACAGTCCAGTAATGATATACATTTAAATACCATGGAACGTAATAGATCCGTTGATGTGGAATATAAAACAGGCATATGCGATCAAGTCTGGTATGGCATCACAGGCATAGGTGGATTTATTTATCAAAATAGTTATATTTTTACTAACGTTTTAATGATGGTAAGTCATACTTCACTTCTCCTGCGTAGCAAATTTATATTATGGTAATTAAAATAAAAAAAAAATTTTTGTTTACAGGCCTGGTCCATAGTTTATCACAGTTGGCTAACCTTTGTTTTGTTATTGTGGGCCAATGTTTTGTGGATGCTACCAAATCAACGTAAAGCCATGATGCGTTCTAGTCCCTTTATAGTCATCTATGCTGAGTTACTGCTGATAGCTCAATACATCTATGGTATGGATTTAAATAACGATGAATTGCCTTCCAAAGTGGATGTAAGTTGAAAGTGTATGTATGGCTGCCTTCCTAATTGTATATATGTATGTAATGTCAAAGTAGTATGCAATAATAAAGCAATAATGACTGTGCAGCACTGAAAATTAAATACTTTGCCAAAGTTTGCACAGTTGCGTTCAGCAAAGGAACAGACGTTTAGGAAGGCAGCCCTTTGTAATTCATTGTCAGTTAATAAGAGTTTCTTTTTTTTCAGATTTCTGGCATTAATTTAAAACAAATTGGCTTTGAAAGGCCACAAGAGAATGGCATGCAACCATGTATACCATTAATAGTTAAAACCTCATTCTTGCTCATGTTTTGGGTAACCTTGAGACAATTTTTCAAAGAAAAAACTGAAAAGAGACGTGACAGCACACTGGCTGACATTTTTGCACCATTACAACTAAGTGTCAATCACTCTATAGGCGATCAGGCTCAAGTTGGTGGCAAAAAGACTTCAAAGTTCCTGAAAAAAATGGGCATCATTATTAAGAACCTATTGGTTAGATTATGGATCTGGCTGTTGGTTTTGGTTATATTCCTATGTGCTATGACCGGTGATAAAATGACTGGTTTTCGCATATGCTATATGGCATTGTTCCTATTTTTCCTGTTGGTATTCCAATCATCATCAAAAGCTTGGGTTAAACTTATGTATGGATTTTGGTTATTCCTAATCTTTTATGCCATGTCCATATTAATATTAATTTATACTTATCAATTTGATAAGTTTGACAAGTATTGGGAAAAATATCTTAATATATCTACCACACTGTAAGTTTTTAATTAAATTTATTATTGTTTTTATTTTATTTTACTAATTTAATTCTTTTTGTTTTAGACAAACTGATATTGGTTTGGAACGTTATAAAACCAAAGATTTATTTTTGCACTTGGTTTCTCCCACCATTATTGTTATTCTAACCGTAATACAGGTGCATTATTTCCATAAAAGATTTGTTGCATCTATTAATCAACCTACTGAAGTTGTTGGTAGGGACTCGGAAGAGCGTGTACGATATAAATCACGCACAACTTCCCGGGTAGCCGAATCCGAGGGACTAGAATTTGTTGAATCGGCTGGAAACTTAATACGGCTGTTCTTAAAACGTTGCCGTTATAAGACTGAAGTATTCTTTAAACATTTTAAGGGGGTTATTTGGAGACTGCTAGAATTGCATTGGATTAAAGTGGTCTACATAACTGCCTTTGTGTGTGCTGTTAGTGAGGTGAAGAAAAAGAGTTTTTTCTTAAGTTTTTGCTAAAATACATTTTAAACCATTTCTTTTTTTGCTTAACTAAAAAAACAAATATATCGGCCTGTCACAGAATTTAATTACAATCGGAAATGATTCCTTCTATAAAAAAAATTGAAAACGGAAAATTTCTCCACTTTTTTGCCAAGCGAAATTTTATATTTAATGATTTAGTTCAGGTTAAGTCGCACAGGGCGCCCCAATAAGAAAAACTGTAGGGGGCTGACTCACTTGTATCCTCTGATGTGGTTCCTTTGTGATACCTGTATAAGAGGAAAAATGAGGAAGGAGACAAATAGAAAGATATTGTAATAAACATAAGAAAATCTGATCTGGCATCACTAAAAAAATTACAGTCTAAAGACCAGGACCCCACACAGCATTTTTAGTTGGACAATTCTTGATTTTGTTGGAGAGGGAGGAAAGAAGAATGCAAAGGGGTACAAAATTGTTCGTACTCCGCAATTCTCTTTTGTTCTCTCTTTGTATCTTTTAAAGCTTTAAAAAAAGAAGACAAAATTAATAAAATCTGTGGATTGTTGATCAAGGTAAATAATTCTCTTATTTAATTTCGAACTATTGAGTTAAATGCTTAACATTAATAATAGAGATGGTCCTGATAAAGATAAAAGCATTTCTCCGAAAGTAATCACTCTGAAACGAGAGTCTGATATTAATATTAATTGTTCTGCTTTTCAAATGATATCAGAAATTGATTAAAAAAAATATTATTGATAACACAGCGGAACAATAGTTGTATTCGTTTTCGATTAATTAAAGTGTGCTAATTATGAAAATGACATTGATTTTTTCTACTATCTCTAGTTTTTAGATTTTGTAAACTATTCGCTTTTAGGGTGGCGGTGCATATAATTTGCAATAACTCGAGAATAAACTTACAAAAACCCGTAAGGATCGGTAATAAAATAATATACATGAACAAATTATTGACAAAAATATATCCGCAAGAGTTTTTGTTCAAGTTTTAGAGATGCACAAACTAGATTGAAATCTGTAGAAGGTAAAATGATATTCAGTTGCATTGAAACCAATACGATCGGAACGTGTGACAGGCTTGATATCTGTGCTAATACGGAAAAATCGCTTAAGTCTACTTGAGCAAAAATTTATTTGTCGGAATTAACTCAATGAATGTATTATTGTGGTTCAGGAATGGTGGAGCAATATATTACGCAATTAACGAGATGACAATGAAAACAATCTTCTAAAGTTGCAGTCCTCTAAAATTACTTAATAAAACATAAGCAGTTTTTCGATATTGCCACAGTTATATTGTCATCTTGCCTAAATCTATTTTTAATGTGTTGTTTTTATTTTTTTTTTATTTTTAATTAGGTATCCCTTATGAATGTACCATTCGTAGCGCTGTGTGTTCTAGGAGTTGTATCAAATGTGCGCATGAGATTTTTCTTTAGTCGTTTGATTTCTCTGGTTGTCACAATAATTGTATTATCTAAAATGATTTATCAAATTGCCTACTTAAATCATGCTAATTACCATTATAAATGTCCCAACGACAATGGTAAAATCACTGGTAACAATGCTGAATGGTTTGGGCTTTATAAAGCCAGTCCCGAATTCGGGTTAATGGGTCTACTAAAAAGATATATTATTTATATGGTTATCGCAACTCTACACGCTGTTATAGGATTGAGACAAAATCAAATGCGTCGCCTAAAAGGTACTGAAAGTGATCAGCTGCCAAAAGTAGCTTTCCCTAGTGTTGGCAGAGATGATGCCGAAAAGAAACTTTCTGGCATGATAAAATATCTACTAAATTATGGTTTTTATAAATTTGGCTACGAAATATGTTTGGTAGCCTTAGTGTCAACCATAACCTACAGGCAAGATATAGTGGCGGTGGCTTACTCAGTGTGGTTAATATTGTTGTTGCTATTTAAAAGAAAAAAGAATGCTCACATATGGGGCATTTTACAAGTGTTCATTTTAACATCAATACTAGTCCAATATGTGTTACTTGTGCAATTTCCACCTTCCATGTGTATTGGTAAGTACAAACAAATTTCTTTTCGCATTTTACGAGTATTGCTGGTGAGTCATTAACTCGATTTTTATATTTCAGAGTTTGTGTGGGTTAATACAAAATACTCGGAAGCTTTACAACGTTGGGCCATGCTACCCGGTGATCTACACTATGATCATACAAAAAAACTAATATTTGATTTCGTATTACTGCTGTTGGTAAATCGTCAAAAGCGTGTATTTACTTTAGAGAATATTCCCAACTATCCTGGTGGCAGCAATAAATCTGTGATAAAAGATATTGCAAATTTGGGCAAAATTGAATTTGAAAATCCTACACATGATTTCTTGTCTCATATGCGCAACTATTTGGACATTTTCAAACATGCTGTGCTGTGTGGATTTTATTGGGTAACATTGGCTGTAGTTTTTCTGGCCGGTACAAATATATCTGATCTTTTGGCTATCGGTTATTTGCTGGGTGCATTTATTTTCCTGTGGGAGGGCTCTGATTTTTATTTACGACCAATACGCTCCATTACATCACGTTGGAAATGGTTATTAGCGTATAATGTGGCCAATATTGTTATCAAAACGAGTTTACAAATGGTCGGTTGCTTATTTATGGATATTTTGCGATTGAAGTGTTGTTGGGCCGTTCATTTATTCGGTATTAGTTGCAGCAGTAATGATATTGCTTCAGATGTAACATCTGATCCCACCAACGAGTGTCCTACCATTACAGTGCAATCGGTGTTGCTATGGGATGCAATTTGTTTTGCATTTCTTATATTCCAATTAAGAATATTTAAATCGTATTATTTTTGCCATATCATAACTGACACAAGAGCTAACAATATATTAGCATCGAGGTTTGTTTATATATATGCAGCCAACTTGCCAAAATACTTAAAATTTTTAAATGTTTACATTTCGTTTGCAGAGGTGCTGAAATAATTGAACGTCTAAGACAGAAACAAATTGAAAAGCGTCAAGAATATGATGAAGATGTCTTGCGTAAAATCAAACACAAAATGGAAAAAATAAGAGCGACACAGCAAAAGATGTTGAGGCCTTTAGAAAAACCCACACACTTTGATGGTGAGTTAAATGTTTTTTTAACTAAATATTTACAATTTCAATAATTGAATACAAATTGATTAAGTTAGCTAAAATAAACATATCTGTGCTAATAAAGAAAAATCGATCAAGTCGAGTTAGGAAAAAATTGAGTTCATTATTGCAGTTCGGGGATGGTGGGGCGACATATTTTCCAATTAAACAGATGGCAATGAAAACAATTTTGTATGCTAGAATAGAAATAATAAAAAAAATTTTTTTTGGGCCTTTTAACATTATAATCCTTTACAATAACTTAATAAGACATAAGAGGTTTTTCTTTATTACCACAGATATACGAATATGTATTTTATAATATAATATAGTGTTAGTTTAAATACTATTAAAATTAAGATTTGTTTTATAATAGTTCTGGTTCTCTGTAAAATTGCGCTTTAGAAGATTCTCGGTGTATCTTTAATTCATTTGTTCCAACACAAATATTTGAGTGAAAAAAATAATTTTCAAAAAGAAATAATTGAGCTGTTATTTTTGAAAGTCTTACAAGTCCATTTTTTTAAAATGAGTTAGCGGTAATTTTAGTAAAATATAGACACTATTTCGTTCACAAGTAACAGCTCAATTTATTAATGAAATATACGTATTATGTACGTTAGACAACGTTAAAGAACCAGCTTTAAAGTTAGCACCATTGGCCACTTGCAACAGTTTTATTTCCTGCTATAACATGCCCGGCAGAGTGAATGATGCGATTAGCTCGGCCAGCACAACTATAACAAGTTGTAGCAGCTCCTTAGAGGAGTTAAGTAAAATCTACATTAACACACAATATGCTGATATTAAATCAATAAGTGACTATGATGACAACAATGTTAATAAAAAATTAAAGCAAAATATTAATTTGCCGCAAATAGAAATTGAATGCCACTCACAGGTACATACTCTTATGAATTTATTTTGTGTAAGCCCTCGAATAATTAAATCAAAATTTAAGTCAATAACGGCCACATCGGAGGGTTTAACTTTACCCCTAGAAGGATTTTTAGAAGCTCCCAGACTATCCACACATGCTCAACGTTCGCTGTCAGATATATCACAACCTCAATGTGACAATTCAGATGGATCAAATGAAGTATTTTATGCGGTAAATTTAGAAAATTTTAAAAAGTTCAAGTTCACACTTAAAGAATTTGTTAATTTTATAGAGTAATCAACTTAGACCTTCGGCCCTGTTATTGTCAGCAAAAACTTTGGAAGCCGATGTGTCTAAAAGTACTAATGGCTCTATTATGTCTTCAAATATTACAAATGAGCATAAAACATCGTTATGTACGAGCCACAGAAGACAATCATTGGTGAATGTTGTCTCTTGGAATGATGCCGTATCTGTTAAGTGTCCAACACCTAAAAAAGAACCCAAAGTTACTATGCGCACAAAGTCATTACATCGTCGTCATCAAAGTGTAGGCAATACCAAATATACAACCGATGATTCAAAGAGACGGTTAAGTAATTTGTCTTGGGCTCAAGAAGAGGTTTTAAAGCGGTATTCGAAAAGACCCAACAGTTGGGGTCCGGTTGGTACGGATATATTTACTACGGATACTTCAATGTTGTACAGAAATGCCTGCGGCGATCATCAATTGCATGGACAATGTATTTTCAATAAATTATTTCTTTTCTTTAATTATTTCTATAATTCGTAACATTTTCTAAAATACTATTGTATACAATTTAAAATAAAATAGTTTATTTTATTAAATAAATGAAACCAAACCACACTTTTCAATTGTAAATAACACTAATAGAATTCTGAAATATTTTAATATAAATAAATTTTCTTTAAAATTCCTATTTAATAAAAATTAATGAAAGAAATCTAAAAAAGGTCTAAAGAGGAATGTGAAATGAAAACTTGTGTATAAATTTTACTTTAATGAATGCCGTATTATATTTACTTAGTATTAAATAAAAGTCCTTTTAAATAATTTTATAATTTTTAAGTGTTAGTTTTTCTAATGAAATCTTAAATTATATTTATAGTTTGTTTTCTCTTTTTTGTTTCAAAACACTGGATCTTAAAACTAATCCAAGATTTTGATTTACTTTCATTCTGCTTTTTTCTTCTATTGTATATTTACTTCTTATTCTTCTAATCTATAATCAATTTATGTTGCTTTTATATTTTTATTTTCCTATATTGTTTTGCTTTATTTTTTTATATTATTTTAGAACATGGAAATCCCGTTTATGGCTCAAGACCTCATAAAAGGAAAGAAATTAAACTGCATCCACAGGGTAATTTATTGTTATTATTTTTTATGTTTAAGCTTGTTTCTAAAATTGTACAATTTATTTATATGTAGAGCATTTTTTATTTTTGCTTCAAATTAACATTAAACATTTTTTATAAAGCACCTTTATTTTTTTTTTTTTTTAATTTTCTGACATGCTTTTAAGGTTTAAAAACGTTTTTGTTTCGAGAGATTAAAAATGTACGGATTTCCTTTTAATTTTTAATTTGCCCTTTATTGTTCATCTTTAAATACAAATAGTACAAAAATAGCTTTCCTTTCAACAAACAGAAATCATAATTAGTTTTTGATATTTCATGCCAAATACAAAGATTTTCTATAAAATTAAATGCAGTTAAATAATAAAATCACATCTATTGCTGTGGTGGGTTCTAATTAAATTGGAATTTAAAAATTATTTTCAAAACTGTTTTAAACAAAAAAAGCTAACACCGTAGCTAATATTTTATTCATTTTTCAGTCTAACCAAAAAGTCTTAAAAACACTAAAAACCGTTTTAAATTTATTAAATTTTTTATAAAGTCAGCTTTTAATAACACAAGTTTCGGGCCCAAGCAACTGAAAACTGTTTATAATGTATTTTGGAGTGCTGCTTCTAAATTTGCATTTTGATTTTTAAAAGTGGCTGTAATTTTTAAGATAAAATAAAATTGCCTTTAAATATTACGTACATTGGGGCATAATCATAGATACAAAAAAGTAGGCTTTTGTTAAGAGCTGACTTTTATTCATAAGAATTTCATGAATTTAAAATAGTTTTCAAAAAGATACCGACTTTACTGTGACTATTATTATGGGACATTGTTTTTAAATGCACTTATTTTCAAAGATATCTAAAAAGTTATGACGGAAAAATAAGTTTTTTACGCAAAATGTAGAAATTTTTAATTTTCAAAAAATTATTTAAAATAAAGGTAAAATCTTAAGGCCTATTTTACTGAAATTATTGCAAAAAATTGCCATATGCGTACAGTTGTATCACACCTGCAATTAAAAACGCCAAAGTAAGAAAATCGTGTCTGTTACTATGTGACAGATTGACTTTATTTGGAATAAAATCAAAAGTTTTGCATCGATTGTAATAAAATATGGCTCATGAGGAAAAAAATTGTGTATTTTTGTCTACTTCTGTTCAGAATAATTTGTGATTAAAAATGCTTAAATTTTCTATAAAAAGAGGTATTTTTTTGTTAAAATTTTTACGATATTTTTAAACAACTGAGCAGATTAAAAACAATGCGATACGGTTGAAAGGACATTTTTTTTGCAGAATTTGGATTTTCTTTTTCAATAAATATAATTAACCATTTTCAATGTATGTCGTGTCACCTCCTTTATTGAAGAGATAACAATATATCTCTAAAACCAGAGCCAATTCGAAAAAATGAATTACAGATTTGAAATCAATTAATTGTGTATAAGAATAGGTAGCAATGCTTTTTAGTCTTTTAAGTTTT
Source organism: Thelaira solivaga (assembly GCA_947397855.1). Taxonomy (NCBI): domain Eukaryota; kingdom Metazoa; phylum Arthropoda; class Insecta; order Diptera; family Tachinidae; genus Thelaira; species Thelaira solivaga. The sequence goes on from OX377611.1 coordinate 2,982,430, forward strand.
TCCAATTAAATTTCCAACGGTCTATCGAGGGAGTTGTATCTCTCTAGGACTACTGAACCGATTTTAAAAATTCTCTCACCAATATAAAGCTAAATTATTTATTCAATGCTTTAGCAATTAAAATTCTATTTTTCAATGCGTTTTCTTCATTACATTAAAAAATAAATATAACCATATACTCTTGTATCGGCCACGCCCACTTTCAATTGGAATGTCGTCAATTTGTACTGACAAAACGACTGTATCTCTTTCATGCCTTTCTTCACAAAAAAGAATTATGTTTCTGTCATTATTTACACTTGTCATTAAATATTTTTACTTAAGCTGTAATAATTTTAAATGAATTAAAAATTTTTTAGCTCATTCATTTAATTTCATATATAAAATTATTAAGAAATAAATATTCACTATATACTCGTACTTATGTAAAATATGTATGTGCTACTTTTTTTTTGTAATTCATTAATGTGATTTTTCTTATTTTCATAACTGTAAACAAATTAAATAATACATACAAAATAAATAATTGATATTCTCCGTTATTATTTCTTTTTAATACAGCTGTGCGTGCTGGAGATTATTATATGTTTGAAGATGTTGATGATAAGTTCGAGCTTGAAGTTATAACTGATTCTGAAGGTTTATTTGACACTGATAATGAAAATATAACCGAAAGTGAAATTAAAATGAGTCGTCGTAAAACTTTATATGATGTAAGTATACATACACATGCATACACATACATATTTAATATATTATATCGTGTTTAATGTGAAACATACACAAGTAATAAAATAAACTATTGTAATTCGCTTGAAATTAATTAAAATAATTTTGATTTTCAAAAAAATAAATCCTAAAATAATTTAAAAATTTTGTGCATGCATTGGATATACATACATACATATTTTGATTTGAATCAAATTTTACATACATACAAATATGTATAAATAACAAAACAAAAGGTTTGGAAGGATATTAATGGTATTCAATATCGTCGTCAGATTTACTTAAGGCAACGCTCTTATTCTTCCGCACCACCATCTCATATTGGTTTATTGTTCGATGAGCATCGAACCGGTGTCGATATAGTAAATGCGGGTGTTGTTGGTAAACGTATTTCAACTTTATCTGAACCTTTATGTTATACGCAACTTTCAACACATGAGTATTTTGTGAGTTTTTTTTTTCTAGTTAAAAAAATTTCGGAAATTCTTTTACACAAACTAAATGTATAATAAACACTTTAAATAAAATAATTTTAATATCAAACTCAATAAGTATTGATAACAACACACTTGTTTCAACACCAACATTTGTTTATTTTACTTATTTGATAATTTTAGTTGAAAAATTCAAACAAAATTGAAAATTATTTGGCTTTATTATGATGTCGAACTGATTGAGATTTGTATTCCAGTCTTCGAAATTTTTATTTTTAACCGACCGTATATAACGACACTCATAATTAGTTTTAAAATTTATTTGTACATACATACAGTAAATATACACATAAATATAAACAACAAGGACATACAAAAATGTCAAATGTTATATAGTATGTATTTATAAATTACTTAAGATCACATTGGGCCTGACCCAATATTCAAGACCCCTCAAAAACATGTATCAGAATAGCAAGAATAATTGTATATCCCCCACCCAATTATTATAAGTGGACAATTTTCACAATAAAGTTTTAGCTAGCGATGAAAAAAACATGATTTATTATTAATGAAACTTAGAAATTTTTTATCCATCACCTTATTATATCATTAAAAAAAAACTTTAACAACTAGGGCCCAATTACCTCACTTCTGATCGAGTTATCTTTCACACCGAATAAAATTTGGGTACTTATCGAATGGGTGTATTATTGCATTTCTTAGCTGAAATATCGAAATTGTTATAAATTGTACAAGATTTTCTAATAAATATAATATTTTTGTCTCTAAATATTATAATTTACAACATTTTTTAATTAAGACAGTTAAAAAATTGTTTTAAAAATTGGCTAGATTTGTTTTATAGTCCTTATCTTCTTATGATTAGGAAAGATATTCGAAACAAAACCGTTCCAATGTCATTGCCGTCAAATATCAAATTGAAAATTGCAAGTAGCAATTGTGTTTTTGAAAAAAATGTTAAAGTAATTTTACAATTGTTAAGCTATTTCGGCACTTAAAAGATGTTTTAAGTTTTGTACTTTCTGCGTCTCTAGTATCGAGTGTACAAATGTAAAAATAAAATAAATGTAAACATATTTTACACACAACAAAAAAATGCACTATCCTACTATTTTCTATAACATTTCAGAAGTACAATATAAAAACCCAATGCAAATACTTTCTACAATTGTGTAGAACAGCTGTTAAATGGTGCCAACTTTTTTTTAAAGATAAATCGTGATGTTTTAAGTGCTAAAAACAAGCTTATCTACTTGAAAAATGGTTAATTGTAAAAATACTTCCAAGCGTGAAACTATGACAGCTAACACTCCATTGTACACTCGTTATTGCAAGCAATCATTCCAAATTTCGATAGTACTTACTCCGTGATGGATACGGTAGTTCGGCCCCTAATCTGTTAATGGTATAAGTTGTAATAAAAAATCATCGAAATTTTTTTTAAATTAAAATACTTGTAATATATTTTTTTTATAAATTCTACGTTACATCTAGTAAGCACGAATTAAAATTTTTGAAAATTATTTAACTTTCTAGTAATGATAAAACTTAAACTTGAACTTATTTGGTGAAATTAATTTTTTTTGTTGTTTTTAAGGAGAGTCAAAAACCAAAAACTACCAAAGAAAGTCAAGCCGATATGGGCCCTTCAACTAGCAAAGGTGCTGAAATGCCTTCAAGAGCTCATACTAGCGAAAGCAAACAAAAAACCGAAGTCGATAGCGGTGATACGTGTGAAAATTCTGATGCTGGTAAATTATTTTTTAAATATAAACATACACATATCGTCATACGATTTCAAAAAAGCTTTAAGTTTCAAAAAAATTCAAATTCGACATATTCCACCAAAATTTTTCATTGTTGCAATAAAAAATAACATTCTTAAGCTGCAACTTGAAGTGAAAAAATTTTGGAAAATGTTTAATGTATATTCATATTAGAGAGAATTTTTTCTGTTTTTCTTTAAAAATGTATTTTAGAGTTTTTATGAATTAATATGATGATATATTTTATTTTAATGTCTCTTTAAAACAGATTTCCAGGCAAATCCAATTATACGTTTAATGGAAGCATTTTTAGTGTCGTTAACCATACGTTTGAATCGTTTCTCGCGTAATTATCGTTATGTTAATAAAATTTTAGCCGAGGAAAAGAAAGCTCTTAAGGAATCAAACAATTTATACATGTTTAAAGGACGTTTTAATGCTAAAAATGCAGCTTCATTATTTAGTATAATGAAACGTAATATCGCCAGGTATTTATATTATAATCAAGTAATTGATAAATTTGAAAATTTTTATTTTTATTACGTTTTTAAATTAGGCTAAAAATAGTTGTTAACCTTACATTTTTAAAGTTATTATTTTTTTATTGAAATTTATATGAAAATTTATCCTTTTAAAAAAGAAAAAGTGTTATCTTCATTTTATCTTATTTAAAAAAATATATTTATTAGTTTACAGCTAGTTAAGGGTATAAAATCTGTGTATAAATTTTCAAAATAAAGATTTTCAAAGCTCTATATGCATTTGCTTCATATAAGTATCTATTAGTAGAAGTTGCTATATAAAATCAATTATAGAGAAAAGTAAAGAATGAGAGACAGAGAGAGCGAGAGACAGATAGCAAGAGGAAGACAACTACATATCGTATTGCCGTTATAAATACATGTTTTCACAAGAGCTTATAAGATATTTTTGTTTACAAATGACTTTAACACAAACACTAGTATTACAACCCAATTTGTGCGAAGATAGGGATCGATGGGTACCGCTTCACATCCTTCTGTTTGAGTGGAAATAGATTTATAAACTCAACTAAGACAAGATACCTGACACAAATTTGTTTCGAAACAAATTAAGATGGATGATTATTACGAGAAAGAGTGCAGAATCGAATATTAACTGCCGAAGTTTCTCTCGTTAGCTCTATAACTATCGAATGGAAGTTTTATTTGCATGTGCAAAATTCCTGCAAATTTAAATTTTATAACACAGCTTAGAAAGCATCTTTTGAGAGCCGTAATCGCTGAACAAATGTAAAATTAGTTTAAAATTTTCGTCAAAACACAACAGCCAATTGCAATTTTCAATTGCACATTTAATGGATTGGATAACTTCTGTTTCCTAATCAAAAGACGATAAGGACTATAAAACAAATGTAATTATTTTTTAAAACTTTTTCTTTTCAAAAAACGTTATAAAAATTACACTAAAATTTTATTAGCGGAATTCACGCATCAGTGTATCCCGTGTAAAAATTGTAAAAAGAAAAGGTCAAATAAACTTCAAAATTGATTCTGAAAAATCTCTAAATTAGTTTTAATATAGATATTTCCATTAGAAATTTAAATAAAAAAGAAATAATTGATTGCAAATTTTTATAAATACATATGAAGTGTATAAATTATAGAGTTGATTCAACTTGAAAAGTATCTCCTATCTCGTTTTCCTATTTATTTCAAAACAAACTAAGCTTTTCTATAATACAGAATGGCGTAGAGTGTCAAAAATCAATATAACACAGAGATTAAATGAATGATTAAACACCGAGATTATATGTTTGTGAAACACACATTTAAATAAAATATGTTATAGAAAGAAAACATTTTAAAATCAAATTAAAAAAAATTAGATTTAATATTTGAGTTCTCAATACAAATAATTTTCCAATATTATTTTCATATACAAAAAGGAAAACAAATTTAATACACCAGAATAGTACGAGTATCTATAACTAAACGTAGCACATCATTTTATAATTTCATTAATGTATTGTTTTGTATTTCTTTCTTTTATTCTTTTTTGCATTTTTAATTTTACTGCTACATTTATTATTTGCTCTACCCGCCCTCGTCCTCACCAATCACCGATAAATTACCGAAATTTGTTATCAACACCATCAACAACACATTAAACGAATCAATGTTTGAAATAAAAATTATCGTTAATGTTTTTTTTTTTTTTTTGTTTTACGTTTGATAATATTGTGTTGTTTAAAATTGATTGCGTTTGACTTTGATTAAATTATTTTTTATTTGAATGGATTATGATTTGTATTGAATTGATCAATTAAATTTTGTGACGATGAGTAGTGATGAAAGTGAAGATGCTGCCACTCCTTCAACATCATCTAAACGGAATTCAAATAATGCACTAAATAATATTAGAACCATACAAGAAACGCCACAAAACAATCACAATACTTATGAACCTATGCAATCACAAAATCCACAACCACCAAAACCACTACTGCCAACATCACAACCTTCACTACCTACCACAGCTACCACCTCCACCATACAATCATCCGATATACAACAGTATAACGATGAAGCCATATATTCATTAGATGTCCTTGATGCTAGGTAAACTAAATTATTAAACTTATTGTTTATTTTTCTGTTTAATTACTTGTTGAAGTTATTTAAGTTAATGTAACTTCATTGTTTTCTAAATCTATACTAACAAAAATTCTCAAACACAAATATAATTTTATTTAATTCTTACTACTTTTACCTTTCCAAAAAAAAAATTAAAAAAAAGAACTGAATTTGAAATCTGAAATACATAACTATCTCTAAATTATCCCTAATTTTTTTATGCATTTTTCTCATATTCATTTTTTATTATAGAAGCAAAGAAAGTATTACGGATCGAAATAGTAAAGTTATGCGTGGGTAAGTCTCTCTCTTTTAATTAAATATTTTTTTGGTTAAAAAAAATAATTAACTAATTAATTAAACTAATAAAAACAAGTACAATAGTACCTATACCTCATAAAAAAATAATTGGTAATTGTATTCAGTCATTTATAGATTATGAATAATGGTTTTTATGTTTCGCAGAAAATGTTTAATTTCATATTTTTTTAAATAAAAATTACGCAGATCAAATTCGTGAAAAATTAAATTTTATTTTTAAAAAATTAATTTTTAACAACGCCATGGTTGTAAAATGCTTACAAAATTTATTATAAAATACTAGTAATACTCACACAATTTTTAATAACATGATAAACAAAAGACTTTCTTAGCTAATATGTTGTTGTTGACCAGTTTTGAATTTAATTCAACAATCATTAGCTAATCAATAAAAAACATTTATTACATGTTTACCCAACGTTTCTTAAATTTTTTATTGACTTTTTCAAGGATGTGGTTTATTTTGTAATAAAATTAAATTAATTACAATGGCACACCTTAAATTATTTTTTTTTAATTGATCTAAAAATGATAAAGATTTACTCGTACTTTCCTTGAGTTCTCGTTACGGACACTTAGCGATCCGCAGGTTATTATTTGGATGCCATAGCTTTTTTTTATTTTTGCTTGACAATTTTTTAAAGGAAAAATTAAGTGAAGCAGGTTCTGTCACAAACTAATTATGACAGTAGATTGGTGGGGAGTACACTAAGCTATCAATCTGGGGGTCGCAAGATCGATTTCTGCTTAAACCCTGAGTGTGCAAAAGATCCTTTGGGCCGAGGTATACTCGTATATGGCCTAATTAAAAAATAAAAACACTGAAAACATGAGTACCCATGGAATTAGTTTATCTCAAGTATTCATTGCGTCGCAGTACATTAATTAGCACAGAGGTTGTCAGACATGGAGTCAAATATTCATAAGCTATCCCAAAAAACCTAATCAGTGGGACTAAAAATTAATATTGCTGAAACTAAACCACTTCGCATAACCTCGACAATCCAGGATTTGATTACCATAAACGGCCGCCAGATGGATAATATTAGCCAAGTTTGCGACCTTAGAAGCATAATATCGAAAACTTGTGGATCGGGTTAGGACATTGATAACCAAATCCAAAAAGAGCGCCCAGCATTTGGGCATTTGAGACCAGTATGGACTTCATTATAACTCTCGCAGCGTATTAAGTCTGCAACATAAATGTAAAATCCACAATTTTATGAATGTGAAAGGTGGAACGCTGCCCCACGAGAAATGTACGGAATTCTGTGGGAGTAATCTATAGTCACGGAAATTAAGAATAGAAAATGGCGTTGGATTGGACACACTTTTAGAAAAGCACGAGAGATTACTAGCAATGCTATAGAAGGGTAGCAACAAGGCAAGAAAAAAAAGGCCGCTCAGCTCATATATGGCAGAGACAAATTGAATTGAATTGTTACAATGATTGGAAGTTAAAACGTTGACACAAGATAGGACCATATTCAGCGGATTACTTACTATATATATAAATATATATGACAGTACTTTTGCGCCCAACAGATGTACAAATATGAATGCTTTTCAATTCCAAATATAGACTAACACTTCAAGTCTTCCTTCAGACAGTCAAATGCTCAATGGCAAAATTACAACAACCCATTCACAACATTTTTATTTTGCTTTATGAATTAAATTAGCATTTTATTAATTTAAACAAAAAAAAAAAAGAACAATCGATCAGCCATGTTTTAAATTTTTTCAACGATTATTTGATCTGCGATATTCTTCTTTGAAACGTTATTTAATAAATCTTTCTAATTAATATTTGTTCATAATGCTAAACGCCTTCTTAAATTGTTATACATACATACTCGTATTTCATTTGTATAAAACTAAAATTCATGTGTATATAGTTATGATGTATATTTATAACTTATGTTTTCCATTTGTCTCAAAATTATAACATTCCTACATAATTATTGGTCTTTGCTTTTGGCTTATGTATTTCTAATACTACGTTTAACTAAAGACGCAAGTCGGAGCCTTTACCGGAAATACGTATTAAGGCTCCTTCGTTTGATCGTGGCCGCCGAGGTTCAGGTTCTATAATAAGTAAACAATGGTCTCAAGAGAAAGTAACCAGGTAGCTTAGCATATTTTTTAAATCAATAAAAAAAATTTTTAATCAATTTCAAATACCCTGCATTTACATATATTATCATTCAAAATTTTTTTATTTTATTTAGTGTAGTATTCATTAAATTAGCGAAATTCACGCTTGGAAATATTTTTACAATAAATTTATATTTACGGAAAATTTTTACTACTAAGCGTGATCGATCCATTTTACAAGTATATAAGCCCTACATACCCAACAATAATAGACAAAGAGAACGGTCCCGATTATGATTCACCTAAAGTACTTCATGGGACACATGTCATTTTAAAGGGGAGATGGTCTAAATTTGTAATCTATCGCCTAAACAGTCAGAAGTTACTTTGGACTATTTAAAATTTTTTTTTGAAATTTCCATATATCCCAGTGCTGTTGCTCTGAGGGATTCTATGCACTTATATTTCGCCTAAACATTTTTAACATATAAATATCTCAGAAATACTAAAAAGATATTTAGAAATCTTTAATGACGTAAGACGTATTTGGTAAATATGCCACAAATACTAAAAAACGTAACGGGTTACGTTAAAACATATTTAACTCGGCAGATTTGTCTTCACTCAGTTAAATTATATTAGCAACAGTATGGCGAAGTAGCGAGTTAAAAGCTAGCAACAAATAAATTATCTTCAATGAATATAAAAAAGTCGATCGCGCTTTATAGTTAAAATTCGCAGTAAATATACAGTAATTGTTAAAATACTTGCAAGCGTGAATTCCCCTAATATTTGCAGATAACTTATTTTAAAGACTAGCACTGACAAGTTTTATTTTTATCATTCCTTCAGATTTAAAATCATATTTCATAATACTTGTGTGTATGTGTATGCTTTTATTTATATTTTTTCCAATATATATCCTGTAAATTATAAAAAAATTCTGGATACCGGTTCTGAATGTATAAAGAATTTACTTAGCAAGTGTAGGCTATACATTTTTAATACCTAAATTGCAAAATTTAACGAAAATAACAATAAAAGACAGCCACAGAATAATATAATAATAATTTTGATATTGGTCGAAATTACTATCAAATTTAAGTGCAAATTTCGATTGATATCGAAAGAAACACAATTTTTTATTTAAATTTTTTTTTCTACAATTCACAAAATTTGTAAAAAATTAAGAAAAAGATAGCAGCTCTCTGGCATAGAGTTTATTTATAAAACATATTTAGAATATTCTAACTTTAAGAATATCCATTTTGAAATCTAGGGCGAAACCTTCGTTCGCCTATAGCTGAACAGGCTCTTAATGATGAAATGTGGCAGTTTTGAAAATCATCCGCAATTTAGACGATTGACTGCTTGCTGACAAATTGCTGAAATGTCGCTAGCAGCTAGCTGACAAGAGTTAGAATGTGCATTGTCAATGAAGTCTGTGGTAATGGGCTGCCATTTTTTTATATTTGAATAAGGCTGTAAATTACCGAATGCGACACTTTATTCAAAGTCTCAACCGGTTTCCATCCGCATATTAGCTGTTACATTTGAAAGTGATATAAGTCCATTTAAAAAAATATTTAGCGGTAATTTTAGCAGAAATAGATACCATAGATAATTTTTCTTTTAAAGTGCTTTATAAAACTTTCAAAAATAACAACTCATATATGTAATTTATTTATTTTTATACTTTATTTAAATCACCCAGAATAATCGATATACAATTTTTATAGAAATTTTTCATAAAAAAATACCTAATCTTGGCTTTGTCTTAAAATAATCCGTCCATGCGCTTTTATGCTTGATATTTTAAATGTAATGTTTCTTCATCATCAGTTTTTTCTACATCAGGGGTATTTTCTTTTTTTCAATAAAAAAAATTTTTGCACACTTAAGAATGTTTTTTGTCTATCTTGAATTTTGTGCATGTTTTAATTATATTTTTCTTATAATTTTTGAATACATTTTTTAAATTATTGACATGGATATATAACTATCTAAGCACCGAAAATAAATACACATACTTTCAAAGGTATTTTTTTACAAAACAGTGCTTTTATGAACACAATATTATTATGATATAATATATTATTTTAATACTACGTAAATACATACATACGTATTACTGTTATATAATTATTTAAGAGAACGAATACTTAAAATTCACATAATAGTAACAATAGCACTTTTAAATATTTTTATTATTTAAATTTTTAGTTACATACATAGATATGTATGTATACCTATAATTTAAAATTATTAATGAATGTTTTAATAGATTTCTGTGTGATTTATATAAAATTTTATATTATATTAATAAAAGGTGAAACAGTTTCATTTACTCAAATTATATTAAAACGAAAAGATTGATGAGGGCACAGAAATAATCCCCTTATTCCATTTTGTGTCGTTGATACAAAACGACATCAATTTTTATCGTTTTTGTTAAGTTGGTATTACAGTTCTCAATATTGATAAAAATATTGATGACTGTCGACACTAATTCCGTGCTATGTAAGGAAGTATGATATCAATATTGCCGTGTGTGTTTTCATAAAAAAAAATAAGTAAACAAAGTTAAGACAGCTGAGTAAAATATTAGTATTAGTATTAAAGAATACCAAATTATAATTGAATTGATGTCGATAACGAAAAAAGTGATTTATGACGATGTTGTCGAATCGAAATGGAATAATTTAATTAATAACAATTACTTTAAATATTCCTTAATTACATTAAATGACACTGTTAATACCTGGATTGTTTAAAGTAATTTTATCTATTATTTAAAATAATTTTATCTGTTATTTAAGAATGTAGATAGAATTGATTTTTTTTAACAAAGTCAGTACTATTCTGTTTATAATGCAATGACTGTTTAAATGGAGATTTTTAATTTAATTTTTCTAATAGAAATTAAATTAGTTCCATTTTAGGTGAAAGCACCTAAATAATAGCTAAACTATTTTTTTAAATTAAAACACTACACAATTTTCGTTCATAAAAAAATTTGTCTTGAATTTTTTTATTATAAATTTTCTATTTTTCTAAATAAGTCTACATTTATGGAAATGCAAATTGGACTCAAATTTTTACAATATTTTCTACTTTTCCATTAAGAAGTACTAAGTGCAATTTGCACACGAAAACAGAAGTTGAAGCAAATTTTAATGTTAAAAATATATCTTTGTTAATAATCGATTTCCGCGAAGAGAACATAGTGAAAAAATTGGAAAATAAAAATAAAACGAGTTTTTTGAATACGATATTTAAATATCATATATTGTGGCAAGTCCTTTTACTAAGCAGTAATCTGGGTCTTAAGAAAGCCACTCGCTACTAAGTTGTTATTTCTTTAGGCAGATAATATGCCTTTATTTTGTAAACAAAAGTTTGTAATGATTTTGAATAATTATTCTTTCACTCACATGATGAAGCACATTTTAACCCATGGTAATGAAATCCCACTCACAATTGAGTAAATTTTTTTTGGATAGAAGTAAAAAAAATTTTACTAAATATGATTATTATTTTTCTAAAGTTTATTTAATTTAATTACTTAGTTCCGCGAAAACCTGTCATATATTTATACTTTCCAAATTTAAATGCATTGCATAGAAAAAAAAATAGTCCTGATTTTTTTTATTATTCAATAATTAACATTTTAATATTTTTTTTTCGTTTTGTTTTATTTAAACCTGCACCTTTTAGCACGGAAATAGCATTTGATGATGAAGATTTTACAGCGCGGGATCACAATATAATTGTGGAAGTATTAATATCGGCCTGGTTTGCAATATTGTCAAATACTGATTTAATCTGTTATATTGTGGTGTTTATTAATCAAGTAAGTTTTATGTAAACTTGTATTTATGTATTCAAAATGCTAAATATATCCTAAGGTGGTGAATGCAAGCTTAATATCACTACCTCTCCCCTTGATGGTCTTCCTATGGGGCACATTGTCCTTGCCACGTCCCTCAAAAACATTTTGGGTTACACTAATTGCTTATACCCAGGCCATTGTGCTGATAAAATGTATCTTCCAATTTAAATTAATATGGGTCAATTATTATAATTTTCAAAATAATCCCCTGGGTATTGAAAAATTATTCGGTGTTGAAATGTCATCGGATTACGCCACTTATGATTTGTTATTACTCCTAGTATTATTTTTCCATCGGTGAGTGTTTTGTTTGTGCATATATTTTTGGTTTATAATTAAAGAAACCTGTCTCATTTTCTTAGATTTATTTTAAAATCTCATGGTTTATGGAAAATTGATATGTACAAGCCTATTGTAATATATAGTGAAGATGACTATGATTCTAAATCCACATTGTAAGTATACGATCAATTGAATAAATTCAAATTAAATTTATTTTATACATTTGATTCCATTTTAAGGGCAGGTAATGTTAATATTATTTTATGCTTATCAATTGATGTTATTATGTAAAACTAAAAATTTAGAAAGAAATGAGAAATCAATAAACCCAGATCACTATTCAAGCTCAAGTTCAGATACATTGGACAATATAGAATTCTTTCAAGAATTAAAAGTTAGAAAATTAAAAAAAAGGAAACAAACAAAATCGTCTATTAGCAAGTCTGCAAATGAACTTGATTCTCGAATTAGTTTAAATTCCATGAAAGTTCTTTTTAATAAATGGATCATGACAAGTATTGAGTTTATTTCTAGTCAAGATAATGGTGAAGGAGTAGTAAGGTATTTTTGAACTTAGTAAATTTATAAAGACTATGTGTGATATTAATATATTTGTAATAAAAAATTAACAATTTCTAATTTATTTTTATTTTTAGAAAAGGTACAAATCCTGACGAAGATGCCAATTTTGAGCGCCGTGATTCGGCCGGTTCAGATCATGTTAGCGAGGAACGTTTAACCATGTCCGGCAATGATTTAGTTAAACGTATCGAAAATTTGCAGTAAGTTACTTCAAATTGTTTTACATAAATTAGATATGTATCGCTATATTTTATTATCTTCTCCTAGTAAAGCGTTATATATAATATGTATATATATATTCCCTTCGTTCCTATAAGGAGCATAGGGCCTCGTTATATACACTTCCCCTAAACCATTTTATATTATTTATATTTTATTTTTAGGCGGAATAAATACCTGTTTGGTTTGACAAAATTTTACCACAATCTTGTCCATAAAGCTCGCCTGCCTTCTGATGTTTATGCTCTCATGTTCCTGTGTGATTTTATAAATTTTTTTGTTTTACTCTTTGGTTTTACCGCATTTAGTGTAAGTTCAATTTATTGTCTTTAAGAAAATAATAACCATTTATAACGATTTTTAATATCGTTTTTTGTCTGTCTGCTAACAGTCTAAACAAGCAGATGGTGGCGTCAAAACTTATTTAGCGGAAAACAAAGTTCCCAAACCTTTTCTTAACATGTTGCTGGTGCAATTTTCTGTAATTGTTGCTGATCGTGCACTGTATCTGCGCAAAGCTTTAAAGTGGAAAATATGGTTTCACTTTCTTTCTGTGATAGGTATACATTTTTGGATGTTCTTTGTAGTACCGGCTGTAACGGAAAGAAGTTTCTATTCTTCTGCCCCACCCATCATTTTCTATATCATCAAATGTTTTTATTTGCTGCTCTCCAGTTATCAAATAAAATGCGGTTATCCAAATCGCATATTGGGCAATTTCTTAACCAAGAGTTTCTCAATGATAAATATGATATCGTTTAAAATGTAAGTGAAAAAAGAAAGCGCAACACTAGAAAATACTTGTAAATTTGTATTCAAAATAATAACTTTGCTTCTCTTTGCAGCTATATGCTCATACCATTCTTGTATGAGTTGCGTACTATTTTGGATTGGCTTTGCACGGATACTACCATGACACTTTTCGATTGGCTTAAAATGGAAGATATATTTGCTAACATTTATTCCATTAAATGCTTACGTCAAATGGAAACAGATTTTCCTGCTGTAAGAGCCCAAAAGAAGGCAACATTCATGAAATTGTTAATGGGTGGCTCCGCTATACTTTTAATTGTGTTTGCTTTGTGGGGTCCTCTTACACTTTTCGCTCTCTCCGATGCTGTAGGACAATCAAATGTACCAACAGAAGTCAAAGTGTCTGTACGCATTGGATCGTATGATCCAATTTATGAAGCCAGCACACGCGAAAGCACTTTCACTTTTGATGATGAAATGTTTTCAGCCATGAAAAATGTGTACATTAAGGACAAGGAAGCTTTATCATTTTTACTAAGTTATGAGGCCACAGATGTAGCTGCTATTAAATTAAAACGAAATTCACCTTCAATGTGGAATATAGCCCCACCCGATAAAGCGAGATTGTTAACAGAACTAGAGAGTAGTACGTATTTTTTATCTAACTTGTGTTTACATTTAATCATTTGTTATTTTACTAATTTATGGGGCACAAACTACACTAAAATTAAGAAAAAATATTTCTAATAATTTTTATCACAAACACTTTATTAGCAACGTTGTCAACTAAGTGCTTTAGCACTGATGTTAGTGCTTTTTGAAGTTCTCGATGACATAATTGTTGAAGTGAATTAAATGTATTTTAGTGCTTTTTTATTCGCTTGGACGAAAATTGTTTTCAATCATTCGAACTTTTCTCAATATATTCTTTAGAATTTAAATTTCCCCACTTTTAAATGTACATTAACTTTTTGTTAAGAATGAATATGAAAGGCATTAAATACTTTTCTTGCTTCAATTACATAGATAAATAATGCAATAATATGTTGTTGTGCACATATATTTTGTTTATTTTTTAATACTAATTTTTAATATTCTGTATTTAGATGAAACATTGATCGTGCGATTGTCGTATGAATTAACTAGAATATCAGCTGTGAAAGATCAACCGGGCACTGTTAGCTCTGAATTAACATGGGAAATGACTGGCAATTATTCAGAAAGAAAAATTTTAGAAAATATGATACGAACGGGCAATGAAAATGATACCGATGCCACGATACCCAATATTGTTCCGAAATTTATAAAGGTTTTAAACTCTGGCGGTCCTGCTTATATACCAGCATTGATGCGTAAATTCAATAATACAGGTTTGTAATTACGTTGCACATGCATACATTTATTTATTTATTAAATTTTTTTTTTGATAAATAAAGTTTATACTTTATCTTTAACATAACGAAAGTTAAGATTTTTATCTGCACAATAGATCTTTGATACATAATAATGAGATAGACTTTTTGTATACATATTAGGCCCTTCACTATATTTTAATAAATCCCGTCAATTCTTTTATATTACAGACTTAACAAATCTTAGTATATCAATGAACTCTGCATCCAATACTAGCTTCTGGTGGGAAATAACAGATTATTGTCGTGAAGATGATCCTGTGTCCACATTTCTTAAACAATTGCCACTGTATGACTGTTCTGGGGGCATAGTTTTTTATACATTTAACGATAAGAAATTCCCCTCTACATGGACATTTTTAACAGGAGGAGGGTAGGTTTTTAAAAATACATATATATTTAAAAATTGCCTATGCTAACTTAAAAAAAACTTTATTTTTAGTATCATCGGCTTGTACACTACATTTGTGTTATTGGCCTCCAGATTTTTAAAGAACTTTTTGGGTGGCCAAACTAGAAGAATAATGCATGAAGATCTGCCAAATGTTGATAGAGTTTTGCAATTGTGCCTTGATATATATTTGGTAAGATTTGCTATATAATTTTAACAAAATGAATGCTTTAAATAAATAGGGGTAGATACCGGATAGGCTTCTCTTTATTTCAATTCGAAAAAACCAATATTTTACTTATTTCTAAAAAATAAATTGAAGCCTTCGCTGTTTTTGTTTTTGTTTTTCTGGAAAATTTAATTATTGAATTGAAATTTTAACAATTTATTTATTTTTTTAATAGGTAAGAGAAGCTTTAGAGTTTATGCTAGAGGAAGATCTCTTTGCAAAATTAATCTTCTTGTACCGATCACCGGAAACTATGATTAAATGGACACGCCCACGTGAAGAGATTGCTGATGATGAAACGGATAGTGATTCGGTGCGCAGTCGCATGAGTGGACGTCGTAACGAACATGTCCAACCAGCCAATGTCCAATAACCTTAACTGAATGTATCTTAAAATAGGGAGAAACAAATTCAATATTTGAAAGCAAAATTCTTACAAACAAATTTTTAAAAGCCATTGTTAAACTTTCACCTGTAAGCAGGCCTACAGAAAATTCTTCATATTTTATTTCAAACATTTTACGTATGTACATATTTTGTTTTCTAATGTACACAATCAAAACTTGAGAACTGCCTACGAATTATTAATATTGTATGATTTTATTATAAATGTACTGCATATACATTAATTATTATTAATTAATTAATTATTGTTGATATTATTCTTACTTACAATTACAAGTAAGAATTGATTAAAATAATATAACGAATTTTTTTTATAATTTTATTGTAGTATTTTAAGCAAAAAAAAAATGTTTTATATTTAATAATGGCTGAAGATAGAAATATTAAAAAAAATATTTATAGAATGTAACGTGCTTAAACATTTTCCTATTAAATTAGCTTACATTAAAATGTATTTTTTGTTTAACATTTATATCAAATATAAAGTTTATTAATTTCTTATATTTAAATAATGTTATTATTAGCAAACAAATATTTTCCTTAAGCATTTGTTATCTTAAATGTTGCAAGGAAGATTTTTGTTATAATATACTATAATCATCATTTAAAATTAAAATATTAATAATATGCTATTTATACTACATAGTAAAAAGAAAATTATAATTGTAATAAAATGTGAACTCATATTCAGGGATTTTAAGCATTTTTTTGATACAAAAACATTAAAGAAAATATTAAATAAAAATAGTTAAAAAAATTAGATAAACAATTTATATGTTTAATATAGTTACTCTAAATAAGTAATAATACATATTTTTTATATTGATAATTTCATTGATTTTTTTAAACCAATTGCAATATTATTTAAAGGCTTGAATAGTAAATTGTTTTGAGTATATATACCTAGATATGTGTGTAAATACAAAAATTAATAAGAAAATTAAACAGAAAAAAGTCGTTCAAACCCACAACATTTTTCGTACGTTAGCCTTTTTAAAACTCTTTTTTTTTACTATTTTAGAAAAAAAAATTATTCCGGATAACGAATACCATAGCAGCTCAGTAATTTTATGCAAACTGTAAGAGTTTCGCTAAGTTTATATAAAATGCTAAGCTTAATAGGTAACTGCTACCAAAAGTAGTTTTACATTTGAATAATTTCAATTGCAATAGTAAGAAATAAATTTAAAAAAATTTTTAAAAAAACCACATTATGTTGTTAATAAAGCCAAGATATTTAATAAAATGCCTTAAATGTTGTAATTAAATTCAAATCAAAATATACAATAATTTAAACACACATGCTAACATAAATACATACACATTTCATTTACAAAAAATTAAGAATCTTTAAAAAACAATAGATTAATTAATTGGTTAAACTAAGCAATCTCATATCAAAAAACGAAAATTTTATTAAGTCAATCAGTCATATCATCTTTATTTAAAAAAAATTAACCCTTAATATTATTTTTAATTGGAATTGATATCTTCTCGAAATTCTTTTGCATACCTACATATTTAATTGACGAGAATAAAAACACAAAATAAATAATAACACACTATAATTAATTGTAATTATTATATCCCAAAATAAATAATTTTTGTTAGCCTTTAGGAATTTTTTATATAAAAAAACATTTTTTGATATTTAATAAAAAACAATATATAATAAAAATACTTGTTTAAAAAATAATGTTAAAAATACAGCAAATAAAACTAAATGTTTTTACCATTAATAACTATTTATGTATTAATAATAAAGAATTGTACCTATTTTAATGTTTAATATTAGCAAACTTCAAAGAATAAAACAATAAAGAATTTTATTTTATTATGTAAAAGTATAAATCGCAGTTTTTAAATTTATTTATTTTTTAGTAACATTAAATTAAAAATTTTATGCCTTTTTATTTTATGTAAAAACCTCTAATTCTCCAACTGCGCCAAAATTTGTTGTGACTTATTACTTTTTTACAAAGCTTTTTTTAAGATTTTAATTCAATGTTATGTGTATTACAAATTTAGTAGTAGTAAGTAGCACATAAAAAATATTAAAAAAATTTTTCAGAAAAAACAAATTGGAATTTTCAATTTGATGGGAAATATTGCACAAGTTTACAAATTTAAGTCAACTTTTGGACTAGAGCAACTGAAAACTGTATTTCGATTATTTTTGAGCGCTTATTTAAAATCTGTTTGTTTTTTTAAATTGGTTTTGTTATCCAAAATATAGCATTATCTCCTAAATGAAGGAGGCGACGTGATTTATATGAGTATTACTTTAAAACGGTAGAATCTATTTCCCCAAGAAAACTTTCTTTATATCGTACATACACTGCTTTTAAAATATAGTAAAAATTGTGACAAAAAATGCAATATTAAAATTTTTTTATTTATTTATTTAGTCTAACAGAATAAAATTCTAAGACCAAAATATTAAAGAGCGCTGACAGCTATGATCATCGGCTCTGTTTAAATATATGTATATGTTTGTATATAACACTTATAAGGCTATAGGTTTGTATCAGAAGACACTAGGTTGTTGTCTCTTTTTTTAAGTGAAAAAATTTCTAAATTTTACATAAAAAATTTTTTTTCTTTGTCACATCGAGGTAGGTACGAACATAGGAAAATGTTAATCCGGAATTCGGATTTTCTTTATACTCAAATATGTATAACAAACGGTTTTTAAGTAAATCTCACATATGTTACATCACCTTTTGAATTCAGGAAATAACGGTATACATATCTCGGAAATTAGAATCCATTAAAAAAGAAGAGATATTTATAATCAGCACTCAAAAATACTTTATAAAAAGTTTTTAGTTGCTCTAGTAAAAAACTATGTATACTTGTGTTGTTTACATAAATAAAAAATAACTTTCAAACAATTTTTAAAAAACACCTACTGGTTTACTTGTTTTTGAGAACGTAATATTTTTATTATGTAAAATTTAAATAACTTCAAAATTTCGTTTAATGTTTAAATTAATTTTAATTTATGTTTTCGTATCGTTTAAAATCTTGATGAGGTACAAATTTTTTATTTTTTTTTGTTTCGTACACAAGAAATAAATATTATCATTAAAAATAAACTATATTTACCTAACTAATTTGAAAATCTTATAACAATACAGTTTTACAAAATTTAACACTATACTTATTTCAATGCCATAAAAATGCATTCATAACAAACAAAATCAATACAACTTATTTTCTACTTATTTATGTAACTCTAGTAGCACAATTGCGATAATATGCAAATTGTTGGGGTTGTGAACTTTTAGTTTCTTCTTGCATACCAGAACCATTGACATTAGGGCAGACCTCTTCCCATTGGGCAGGTGAGCAGCTTAAGACACCTTTTGCACCTTGCGATAATCTTCGCTGTGATGGTTTACCCATACGATCTTCCGGGGGCAAGGGATTATTCAGCATATGTGTAACACTCTTAGAAAGACGTACAGAATGTATACGATTATATCCAGATCCGGCGGGTTTATAACGCTCCCATTTCGAGGATAAACGTTCAATTTCGTGTGTCATCCATTTCTGCACTGAAGAGGTACCCATTGCTGTTTGTATTGTTTTTTTTTTTTTTTTTTAATAAATAAAATTAGTTAGTGCTGGTATGTTTGCTCAGAGTGAGGCTTTAAAAAATACTAAAACCTTTTCGTTTATGGCCTGGTCATTTTATAATCATCTAATTTTCGCTTTTCAGCTGGTATATTTGTTATTTTGTTTTCACTTTTTATATATGTATAAAACAAACATTTAATCCCTGCGTCCAAAAAGTTGTTGTATTGCATGTGTTGCGTTTTCAACGATATTATTGATTTTTAAAAAGACATACAAACTCGTAAAAACTTATACATTAGTTAATATTATGTTTGCGGTTTTCCATAGATTGGTTAGTTTATGCGACGTGTGTACTGCTAGACAAGTTCATATTGTGTTTATTTATGAAAAAAGTTCATGGCTATTACTTAACACCTTAAAGGTTTCTATTGCAACACGAATGCAATCACGAATTTAGAAACTGCTTATTGAAAAATCCTTGGCCAGAGTTTGCTTAAATGCCAGAAATTAAATTGCTTTTTTTGTTGTTGAAAATAATCCGTTTTATTTTTCTTCATATAAGTATATTTAGTATTATTATCTAAATAAACATTGATATATCAAATATGTAAACATTTCGAGAAATATGTAATAATAACTTTCGAGTTGATTTAGAAACTAAAGTCTCAATCAATATCAATATAGAAGAGCATTGTTGTCATGGGTAAGAACTGATTTTGGTGGGGGACTTTAAAAGTAGATATAAATTCTTGAGTGTAAATAAAATAACTAAAATCTAAAAAAAAAGTATTACTCATTTTACAATTAGGATACTTTGCATGTGTCATCATGTAAGTTTTCATCATTAAAATCACTTTGAGTTGAAAAGGCTCCGCCTTGCAAAACTTTATTTACAGCCGCCCTTGCCAAATAGCCAGTAGTTTCATTATAATTTAAGGCGTAAAATGGTGTCAAGTTATTGTTATGTTCCTGTATATTGTTATCCTTAAGAATAAATTATAAACAGAGCGTGTTAAAAATATATATTTTTTTATTTTAAAAATATACCAACCTTGCAAAACATTAAGAACGCTTCTAATAATATCTCATCTAGATCTAAAGCGTGCTTGAAATGTAATTCGGGATTTCTTAAAATAAAAAGTATTTCTTTGTTAGTTTATTTGACTTTTTTCTTTTTAATTAATATGGCTATTTTATTAAGCTTGAGGTCTTGTTTTATACGCAAATTGAAGTGAAATATCGATATAAAAATAAATTTATAAAATAAGACCTCAAGCTTAATAAAATAGCCATATTAATAAAAAAGTATTTAATTTTTACCACATTATAAATACATATACTCATATATATGGATGGATGAATGGATCGATTTATATATATGCACATACCTGCTTAGAATTGTGGCTATAATACACAATAACTCCACAGTTATTTGCCTTCTTTCAGGGTTTTCTATACAAATTAATGTTTCTTCCACTAATAGAGAAAAATTTAATTCACCTCTACTCATGTTTATTAAGGTAGGTGTGGCTGGTAGCAAATGTCCTTGTGTGGTTATACCCAAAGGTGTGCGAAGTAAAATTTCCCAAATTCGATTGTAAAAGTTTTTGGGTACTCTACACAAACAACCCTCTAGTTGACGTTTTTGCAAAGGTGTAAGTCTTAAAAATTTAAGCCGTGTATTAAAGCAATGAGGAGAACACATTCGTAATAACAAACAACACAAGTTAAGCAAAACTTATGCTTAAATTATAAGATTTGCAAAGCTTGTATCATATGCAACACTTAGCAAAGGAGCGTTTGCTATTCGTACATACTTTACTGTTTTCTTAATAGTTCAACTGAACACATACCTCTCTTCTATAGCCCATTCACTAACCGTTAGTACTTTTTGTAATAGGATGCGCACTTGAAAAGGTGACAAATTATCTACATCTATTGCCTCTTGACCAGAAATTTGTAAATAAATACGCATTGCTTCCAAAACCCATCCAATACGTATCTAAAGTTGTAACAATAATAATATAAATTGAAGATATAATTTCTAAAAACATTTAAAAGTAAATTTTTATTTTAACATGCCTTCAAAATGCCTCTAAACATTGAGGGATTAGTGGCAATCAATCGTCCGCAATATAACACAACTTCTTGTTGCAACACAGCTTGTATAACATTATACGGCTGAACAGTATTATACATAACATCACGTATTTCTGCAGGTGTCATGGGCTTATCAAACACAGTTTCCTTTTGCCCAATAACGCCAACAGTCAATTCTTTGCCATTTACTAATACTGTTGTTATGAAAGGACTAATAGAATCTACAATATGATGCAGTAGTGAAGAACAATAGCGTACCACACGCCAATAACGCAAAGAACCAGCACGATGGTATAATTGTGTTAAGGCCTGCTGAATTGTTAGACCGTTTACTTCAAAACCAGAACCTTCACGATTCAATAGTATGCCCCAAAGTTGACAGAGGCAATAAAGGGATTCCGTACTGCGAAGGGCTTCGATAATTTCGTGTGTGGGTTTGTGATTGTAGTGCTGTTAAAATTGTTATTAAAATATTAGTTAAAACAGAA
The DNA here is from genome assembly GCA_947397855.1 of Thelaira solivaga. Classification (NCBI taxonomy): domain Eukaryota; kingdom Metazoa; phylum Arthropoda; class Insecta; order Diptera; family Tachinidae; genus Thelaira; species Thelaira solivaga. The sequence continues at coordinate 3,004,751 of OX377611.1, forward strand.
AATTAGTGATCATTGCGCTTCCACAATAATGTCTGTGTTGCTTTTAATTTTTCTACTTTTAATAAATTACAGAAGTTAACATATTTGAGGAATTATGTATTGAAGAAGTTATTAAAAGGTTACAAAAAAAAGCTATTAAACAAAATTTAATGAAGTTATTGCAATCAAATTTTAAATGAGAAATTTAAAAATATGTTTTATTTACAATTAGAAATAAAAGGAGAAGTGAAATATATCGCACGAAATTTTAGTTTTAATTGGAATATTGTTATGTTAACATTTTAAATCTTTTGGAAAACTTAATTTATAATTTTTTTTATTATCTGGTATTGTTTCAATATTTAAACTCACCTCAACCGTTACTTTTTCCTCAGTGTATGTTTGAGCTTTAGGTACATCTGTTAAAGATTGATATCCAATGTACTCGTGATTTATTTGAGCAAAAGCATTTTCTTCATCTGACAAATCGTTTTGGTTCATAAAATCCAAATGTTCTATATAAACATAAAGCACATTATAAGCAGAAATAGAAAACAAGATCCTATTAAACTCACCAATGCAAGAACTACTTATTAAGTTTTGTAATCTGCCTATACGAACTTTCATGCCATCGCAATAGCCTTTCTTTAGCATGGCTAATAAATTCAGCATTTCTTTAAACTGAGGATCACGCATGTGTTCCTCACGTATTAGCAGACATACTGTTGGTCTACCAGATAAACGCCAATATTTACCAACAAATTGCAATTCCGTTTTGATGTCATCAATTAATAAAGCCATATCACGATACAAATAAAAATCAGACACTTCGAAAATTAAAGGATAACAAAGTACTGTCATGCCGCAAATACGATACACTTTGCTGGTACCCAAAGAACCTACAGGTCTCGAAGGACGACCAGATAGACCAACTTTATTATTTACACCCAAGTGTTGATATACTTTAATAAGTTCAGTGGAAGACCAAATTTGTACCGGTTCAACCTAAACAAAATAAAATATTTTAAATAAGATAGCCCCTCCACATAGATACATGTAACATGTACATCGGTTTACCTACTTCGTGAGGTGTTTGAGTTTGTATACCATAAGTAGCCATCATAGCTTGGAGTCGCATAGATTCAGCTATTAACACAATTTGGACCACCAAATCGGTGGCAGTGCCCTAAATAATGCAAATAATAAAAACGAAAGATAAAATATTTTAAACTAATGGGCTAGTTAAAACAATATTGAACATACTGTTTAAAAAAAATAAAAAATAAAAATGATAATGAAATGATTAACCAATTTCGTTTGATATATTGGAACAAACACTTAGAGAACTTCATGCAATTTTTAAATATTTTATTATTTAAAATTTCAAAAAAATTATACAAGCGCTAACTTAAGTAAATTTATGTATGTATGTGTGTACATATATGGATATTCCTTATTTTTATTGAAAAATAAATAAAATTTTTATTTTAAAACCTACGATTTTACATGTTATAGAATTTTTAATAATAGAAAAAAGAAAAAAATTAAAAAAGCTTATATGTTTCATTTTCTAATCGAAAAATAAAACCAAATACTATTGAAACATGACAAATTTGATTAGGCATAAAATGGCATTATGAACTAGTTAATACGTTTAATCATTTAAATAAGTGAATTTTCATTTTTGAAAGTGGTATAAGTCCAGTTTAAAAAAAGAATAATTAGCGGTAAGAGTAGTAAGATATAGACACCGTTAATTCATTTTTTTTTTTTAAAAAGCTCCACTATATCTTAAGCTAACCAATTTAGCACACAAAGCATACTTTCATTTGAGCTAAAGATTTTTTTCGTTTTCATTCCTGAAGTTCAATTACGCCGAGATTTATTTGATGGGGATTTCTATTAGAAATGATTTTGAAGATTTGTATTATTAATACTAGTAGGCTCTTAAATCCTTCCTACATACATATTTCTTTCGTACAGTTGTATTGAAAACTAAAACAAAATACGATGATTTGCTTTTGTTTTTGTTTTCAGAACAAATGTAAAGAAGTTATCGGTCCCATATAGAGAAAGAGGACATTAATTTTTCGTCTTGCAGATATGAAACACATACATACATACAAAAACATCTAAATATTGATTTTCAGTTGAACTTTGAGTTCAATTAAAGAGATATGTTCATTCCTTGTCATATAAAAGTCGTTATAGTCTACACTTTAACACACTTCAAATGAAATTGTTCTTTTAGTTCAATAAAAAAAATCAAGATGCATTTAAATAACTATAAAACTATAGAAAAATTAAATTAAAATATAAGAAAAACTAACGCTAAACAATTCGAAAAATAGCAATGGCAAATTAAACAAAAGTAAGGAATTTTAGTAACCCAAAAGTAATTACTTACAGTGCCAGGTTTAGCCTAATAATAGAAAAATATAAAAAAATATATGTATATTAAAGAAAAAGTTTCAAAGAACATAAAGACACACAAGTACTTAGTTTGTACAAACATATCCAAATAAATGTATTAGTAAAATAAATTTATAAAAATCTAAGGGAGTAAGCGTATATAAATAATAAAAATACTTTTATAAATATTAGTATTAAAATAAAGGAGTAAACTAATTTACTACTCTTTCAAGACAAAAGTTGTTTCTTTAAGTGATCTAAATATGAAATAATTTTGACACATGTACGAGTGTGTATTGTATTATGGTGTATTCTTTGTACAATTGCTTTTAAGATAACATTCACTTTTTGAAGAAAAATAAAGCACTTACTTTGCATTTTTCCTCAAAGGCTTTTCCCTGGAAATGATTTTGTTTGTTTGTATTTAGTGGAATGTTTTAAATACCAATTTTAATAACATATTTTTTGTTATTATACAAAAATACAATTACGAGGATATAAACAAAAGATAGCAGACTTTATCAGGGCAAATAAAATATACAGATAAAAAAATTAAAAAAAAAAATACTTATTTGTTCCTGCTCTGAAAATTATATCCTAATCTAACTTTTTTTATTAAAAACCAATCCATATAAAAAAATAATTAAATTTTGCTTTGTTTTTAAAAAAATCGATTTTCAGAACAGGTTTGGTTAGAACATAAAATCTAAATTGTGATTAAATATTCTATCAAAAAATGACAGAATAAATGTATCAAACTAAATATTTAAGTAAAAATGAATCAAAACCTACAACTTTTAAAGTTAATCCATGAAAAGTATACCTGGAAAGCTGAGTAACGACCTGCACGTCTAGGTCTGTTATAACTTGGTAAATAACGACGAATTGGATCCAATTCATTAATATGTAACAGACCGGCAGTTAGAAGCTGGGCTATTATAAACATTGACTGGCCCCATAAGAAAAGCGTTTGGGTGGGGGCTTTTAAATAGGAACCCTCTCCGTCTGGTGCGTAGTACATAGTCACCACAGGATCTCCACAAGCATCGGCATACAAACATTTTCGCAACTCATTTTGATAATCCTCTATTTGTTCATTGTTATTTTTGAAAACGCCATCAATTATCATTTCAATAAAAAATAATGGCCACTCACATTCATAACCCTCAAACTCTTTCAATTCACCAGTGTGATAATATCTAAAAAAATAATAATAATAAGAAAACTTAGTTCCATATTTTTTTTTTAATTAGTTTTCTACAAACCTTCTACTTTTATCTTCTACTTTACTTAAGAAACCGTCACGGCTAAAGCGTTTAAAACCTTTCCTGCTACGTAAACGATTGATAATATTTTGTTTAGTTTGTTCAACTAAGCTTTCCTCATGCGAAGCAAACGCAGGAAATGATAAAGTTAGTAATAGAGATGCATCAACTCCCTAAAAATTTAATTTTAAATTATTGTATATTCACTACATACACATGTATGTATATAAATGAAATAACTTGCCTTTGAGCTGGATTCTCTAGGAAGCATAGTTTCAAAAATACTACGGTTGCGATTGTGAGCATCTATATCCACATATACAACACTCCATGATGCGCCCTTTTCACCAAATAAATTGCAACCGTTAATAGCTTCCAAAGCTGATTTTGCCATACCTTTAATTAGAAATAATAAAAAATATATGTATCAATAATACTATTTATAGAAAACACAACAGTACTACCTCACCTATGGAAGAGGCATGTATTTCGGGAGTTCCATTATTGTATTTAGAGCCTCGTTCCCACATACCAAAATCTGGTGTGCGATAAGCTCGTTCAACATAATAAACTAAATTTTGCACAAAAGCTACTTCATCCTAGCAACAATTGAAAGCCATTACTAGTGAGATAATTGAGAAATGTAGTTTTACCAAACCTGTGTATAAATTATTTGCAATCCTGATGTTATCATCTGTACCAAAAATATAATATAGAGCGAGACTACATCAATTTGTAAATGATTGTAAAAGTCATCAGAATAAATTTCTTCTCCAGTATGCAAGTGAAATTTGCTATGCAACGCATGTTGATTGGATTGTCTCTGTTTGAAAAGCTCAACACGAGGTGCTTGTTTAATCCAGCACTCTAATATACCACGCATACATTTTACAGTAGATTGGCCGAGCTCATACGATTTACCACGATCATCATCTATGCGTCTGTAGGCCTGATACAAACTCCATACAGCAGCAGCACAATAGACACTGTCGCGAACGGATCCGATTTCATAATCAGTACTCATAACAGGAAATAATCCAGTTATGGGACTTTGAAATCTTAATAATTGCCGTTTAACTAGAAAGTAAATATATGTTTATTCCCCTCTACATACATACATAAGCCATTGCTAAAAGTTTTTAATTCGAAATCACCATCACTTCAATTGATTTACTTTTGGACATGCTGTTTTTAAAAAAATAAGCTCACAAATTACTGTATTAATATTTTTTGAAAATAATATAGAGAACCGCTAATGGATAAAAATTTTACTTTAGTTTTCATGTACATACATATTCATTTAGTATAGATATAATAAACGAAAGTAATATACACACAGCGTATAAGTTTGTTTATAAATAAAACACCAAAAAAACTATTAATTTCATCTAGTATTATCCTTACAAAAATTTAACAAAATCATAGGTATGATATAGAATGAATACAAATTTTGCTAAAAATAGATATAAAGCAAAAATGTATGTACAGGAAAATAGGCAAGGGGATGCATTTTTTTAAATAACGTATTCTCGCACTAAGGACACAAAATATTTTTTAAAAAATTATTATTTTCTTTTATTGACATATTTTATTACAACGCTATCACGCCGAGGAGTTAAATTTGTGCCATGGATATTTCGAATTTAAAATACATTAAATGGGTTATATAATTAAACTACTTACCAATTCCATAATAAATATCCAATTGTTTTACAGTATCTTCGTAATTAGATGTTTTTAAAAATTGGTCCAGATTAATGTCTTCTAAACTATTTTGTCTTCCTGAGGTAGATGTTGCGCCTGAGTTAGCATTACTTCCTGGAGTTGTCAAAGTGATGCCCAAACTATATTAGTAATGAAAATTTACTTTTAATTTTATAGAAATTGTAACATTATCAAATATTTCTAACCACTTGGGAGGATCCCTCATTGTATATGTTTAGAGCCAATACAAAAAAATTTTATGCACTAATAATAAAACATATTTTTAATAAAAATACCCTTGGATTGAATTTATAAGTCAAATCTGACGTTTGTGACAGTCTGCTGCTAAAGTGTCTAATAATTACATTTCGCAAGAAAACCGCTACGTCAACAGGGTGCTTGAGAGCAAAAACAAAAAATCAAGAAATTTGGCAAGTTGGAGCGAAATATCCATATGAAAATATATTTATAAAATAAGACCTCAAGCTTAATAAAATATATATTTAATTAAAAAGAAAAAGGTCAAATAAACTAACAAATAAAAAAATTAAATTTGTTTCACAAATAAGGTGTAAGGTAGATACATAGTTTACAAAAATAGTTTGATTTCAAACTAATTAAAAATGTATTAAAATTTTTAATTATCATATTATATGATATTTTCAATATCATATGAATACCGCGTTTTCTAAACAAATTGCGTTTTGTTTTAAATAGTTTTTGATTTACCCTACAATTTTTGCTACGTTTTAAGCAATCGTCGACTAATATATTTTTTTTGATAAGAAACATGTGTTGTCAACAGTTGTAAACAAAAACAAGTTTTTAAATTGGTAAACAATTTAAACTGCTCTCTTCTCTTTTATAAACAAAAACAATCAGTAAACATAAACAAAATTAAATGTCCACTTAACCAACAAGACCATGAGTATGTATTTACATGCCTACGTACACAAGTGCATACATATCAGTTGAATTGTCGGCAGCATAAGCTGCCATTAAATAAAACAAATGCTAGAAGTTACTTGAGTCAATAAACAGCAAGCATAATGAATGTTAAAGCTCATGTACATGCAATAACGTACTAACAAAAGAAAAACCAGATTTAGCTTATAGCTTCTAAGGTACTATATACTACGTCCATACATCAGCGAATCAGTCAGTTGTTCACTTCGTAATACCTATTAAGCGCTTCATAGTTAATGTTAACAACAATTTCTAAATGATTGTGATAAAGAAAAGTGGCTGGCATAAAGTAAAAGCCGGTATATGAATAATCCAATACATTGTGGAGGTGGTAAACTAATCAATAAAAAACTTATTAAGCATTTAAAAAACGAGATAAATTTACGTAAATATGTACCATCTTAAGCACATACATACGTACACTAAAATATTAAAATAATTTTAGTTTCAAGTGTGAGGTAATCACACACATACATATATACTAATAGAAAGAAAAATAGCAAGTGCTCAAAACGTGTTGTACGCTGCAACTTTAATTTCAAGGCCATAATTACTTAAAAGAAGTTTCTCATAACTTAAATAAAATGTATTTTTAGTTATAAGCAAAGTGAAACGTATGTTTTTCTGACCTCATATGATAATGGAAAGAAATTTTAAACTAGTTTGCGGGAAACAATACGTTTAAAAAAGTCAGCGCCTTAAACAATGGAGAAAATTTTGATACTCATACCTACATGGTTCTTTTTGACATTGTTCTGTTTAAACAATTGCGGATGTGGAACTATACAAAACATATTACCTGATTTACCACTAGAGCATTTAAAGCGGTACATAAATACATTTACTAAAGTAAAACATATATGTGAACAAAGTGAAGATTGTAATAGTGATTTTGTGAACAACTCAACATTAGATAGCAAGGCATGTTGGGGATATGAAGCAGATTGTGAAAACAAACATCGTTTTCAAACTCCTTTATGTCCAGGGATTCATACAGGTTGGGTGAAAAATAAGCAAGTACAAGTGAATACTTTTTATCAACAGGCCGACTTTGGCTATATACAACATCAAATTGATGAATTAATGTTGATGTGTGAACCTAAACTTATTACCGATTCTTCTTTAGAATGTACAAAATATCTAAGGTTTTGCCGGGGAAGATATTTAATGTTAGATTTTCGCAGTTTGGCACAAAGAAATGAACGCATACGTTATCATATGGATGTTCTCGGTCCTGGGCAAATAAAAGGATATTGTTATTTAAACGTCACAAAGTTAAAAAGTGAAATGGACCACATGGGTGCTTTACAATCATGGTCACCAGAATTAAGAAATTTTGAACAAGCTTCAAATAACTTCGATGAGAATAATGAAGAATGTGATATGTTTATAAATACGCCCACCTTTTTAATGAAAATAGATGCATCGTACAATATGTATCATCACTTTTGCGACTTTTTCAATCTCTATGCGACACTTTTCGTCAATCAAACTCACTACACATCGTTCGATACTAATACTCAAATTATTGTATGGGAAACTTACCCGTATGATTCACCATTCGCTGATACATTCAAAGCTTTTTCCCATAACCCAGTTTGGACATTAGACCAGGTTAAAGGAAAGCGTATTTGCTTTAGAAATGTAGTTCTACCTTTACTACCGCGTATGATATTCGGCTTATATTACAATACACCAATAGTAAGTAAACAAAAATAATATTGCATTTTATTTGATATTGAATATTAAAAAACAGATTTTTTCTTTTTATATCTTTTTACTTTAAAATTATAGATACAAGGCTGTCACAGCAGTGGTTTGTTTCGAGCCTTTTCCGAATTTATTTTACATCGCTTAAGAGTGCCTTTCGAACCTCCTCAAGAAAAAATTAGAATAACTTTTCTTTCCCGTCGAACAAAATACAGGCGAGCTTTAAATGAAGATAAATTGCTGGAGAAAATAAATAAAAATAGAAATTTTATTGTTAATAAAATATCATACGAAAGGTAAAATTTCAATTTTTTTTCATATTAAATTAAAAGGATCATTTTTTTGAAGACACAACATTATGTGATTTGCGGTATCTGAGATTATAATGTTGCAAATATTGAATAACTTTTTTAATCACATATAATTACTACTCGTTGATTAATTCCGCTAGTATATATTGTACAGCATTTTTTTGTTACAACAGATAGTTTAAAATTTAATTTTAAAACAAAATACATGTTTTTAACTTTCATTTATAATTTGAATAAGCACAAAATGAAAATTACATGACGCCATTATTAATTGGTATTCCTTTTAAATAAATATGCAAGCATATCTTGTCATACGAATCCACGAAAACCCTAAGGTACATTTTAAAATTTTACAAGAGCCGTGAAATATGAATCAAAATTTAAGAGTGAAAATTTAGCAGGGCTTTTGGATATCATATGACGATATGTATGTATTTATGTAAGCACGTGTATAGAAAGTAACCTCAAACACCAGCTAATTACATTTTGTGAACTTATACATAAATCCCATATTCTTTACATTATTTCAGAGACGTATCATTTGTGCAGCAACTTGAAATTACGCGTAATACTGATATTTTAATAGGTATGCACGGAGCCGGGTTAACTCATCTTTTATTCTTGCCTAATTGGGCTACAATATTTGAACTCTACAATTGCGAGGACCCTAATTGTTATAAAGACTTGGCCCGGCTGCGAGGCGTTAACTATATTACTTGGGAACACCGCGATTTAGTTTATCCCGAAGATGAGGGACATCATCCCGAAGGCGGAGCACATGCCAAATTTACAAATTATGTGTTTGATGCAGAAGAGTTTTCACGTTTAGTAAATAAAGCTGCTGAACACGTAAAAAATCACGAAGAATTTCAAAGTTATCGAAGAAAATATGTACTTAAAGATGAATTGTAATTGCTTAATATAAAAATGTATGTACTTACTTTGTTGAAACTTTTTATGTATTTTTAATGAGATTTTTATGAAGGGCAAAAAATATTTTCCTTTTTGTAATCAATTTCTAATGATGAAACAAATTGAGACACGTAGCAATTGAAGGACACGTGCAAATGCAAGATATGTAAAAGGAGTTGCCAAGTCTCACTTAACAAAAATCATTGTTTCAACAGGCTGATACAAAATTTATTATTTACTTTATTCATAATGAGTGTAAAGTGAGTAAAGATTTTTAAGCCATTTACTCCTTGAAGCATGGTAGGTGAGCGTAGAACACGCCGGTAAATTGATTATATGTATATTTGTTATATTGTGGACAAAATATGTAAAAAATAATAAGGTGTTTTGCGTTACTAAAGATCATAGACTGCAACTAGACAAAATTCTAAGAATTAATTTTGTTAAGACACAAAGCAATAAAGTAATATGTTACTTGTTTACATCCTACAAGAACAGTGACACATTCAGGTGATCTATCATTTGATAGACATAATTGATAGAGATATTTATCACAGCGTAGAAGAAAGTTGCTATCAAATTCTTAAGGGCATTGTGAAAAATGTGATAGAAACTTTGTGTACGTGTGTTTTTGTATCTTTCTCTCTCTCTTACACATGGATCAAATGAATGTTAAGATAGTAATGTGTTGTGGTAAGCTATACATCTTTAGTTTTTCATTAAAATCAAAATTCTGCCATTGCAAAATTATTAACATAAGACAAATCTCTAATTTTTCATTGTTCAGTATTCTGAGGCCAAAAAATTCGAAAAAGATCAGTGATGTTTTTCAAAAACTTTCTGGCTTTTAAATTAAGAAAATATTTTTGTATTAAATATGTAATCTTTTCACTTTCCATATACAAATTGTGAAAATTTAGTATAAAAATAAAAACCAAATCTGTCAAAAGAGACCTTTGGCAACCTTTTACCATTGTACTCAAAACATACTAAACACGTCTATGCAACAGCTGTTGATGCTTACAATTTTATAAAAACATAACTTTTTGTATTATTCTATAAAGAAATATTTAATATTTGAGTTTTTTATACGAATAAAGCACAAGTATTAAAATAGTATTTTAAAATAATTTGGTATCAAATTATGTGTTCTCTTTAATCTACAACAAATTTTTTATATAAAAAATATCACATTTTTTTATATAAAAAGATAAAACACTAATAAATTTGTTTATTTAAACTAAAAGTAAATGCAATAAACATTTGTTTTAATAAAGAAAAAAAAACATCATGAGTGCTTATAGCAATTTATCAAATGACTCTTTTGATAGAAACGAATTCTACTTATGTGATGCTATTGCACACGAAAATCAGTGCCTTTCGTTGGTCGCTGAGCTATTGGCATGCTCGTCGGTTGGTCAACGGTCGCAGTTGGTAAAGTGTTCAAGAGGAACAGTTGTAATGTATGACAAACATTCGGTTCAAACTTTTCACCGTGTTGGGCACATACAATGTACGATACTAGTGACGTTAATAGGAATAACATTAGCCCGCGCATTGATTCGTTTTGATGTTAATTATGGAAAAAATGATAAATTTAAAGTATGGTTACGTTACGTATTAGAATTTAGTGCAATTTCTATTCCTGTCATTGTGAGTGTGAACGTGGTAAATCCATATGTGGAAATAATAGCGCTATTTGCTTTCGTATTATTAATATTCATAATGTGGCGCACAAAATGCTGGAAATCGGCATTCGAAAGAGATTATGAATTTGGATGTAGACCAGCACTTTTTACTTTAATGCGTTCATCAATAAATATCCTAACAGCTGTTTGTATTCTAGCTATTGATTTTCAAAGTTTTCCTAAGGAATTTCGTAAATCAAGGCGATATGGTGCTGGGCTGATGGATATTGGTATTGGAATTTTTGTAACTTCTATGGGCTTAGTAGCATCAACTCCATGTAAATTGAAAGATATTCGGAAGCTAGTGTTTACTGTGGGCAGTTTACTGATTTTGGGTATAGCGCGCACCATTGTCATAACGGCTATAGATTACAATCAGGATGCACATGAATATGGTATTCATTTAAATGCTTTTTTCACTTTGGGACTTACAAAGTTATTTGCAACAACATTTAGCTTTTTGTTTAAAAACAGAAACCATTTACTAACAATAAGCTTAGGTAAGTTAAAAAATTAAATATTAACTCTTTCTTTTTTGGTTAATGAAGGTGTAAGTGTACAAATAAGTCAAGGGTCAGGTTGCCTCATTTGCCCAGAAATATAATACTTGTTGCTTGAAAACATAGTTTTTAAAAATCTTTATTTGCGTTATATTAATTAATAAATTATATTTGCTTAAAATTTTAATTACGTACATAAGACTATTTATAATGTAGAATAAACAAAGGAGGAAGTGCAAGCGGCACTGGCTTGTTTGTATACGAAATTAGAATTCAAATAAGCAATAAAACGAGAGATTAATGGAACAACATGCATCTATACAATAATATATTGTCGTCGATCGGTTGTGATTGGTTGTGTGGAAAAATATTACTTTAATATTAAAAATTTTGTAAAAATAATTAAAAGATTTTATTGAAAAACCATAATATGGAAACAAAAAAAGTACCTTTTATAGTAATTTTCTAGCAAGGGTATAAAAAATATAAAATTTTTATTTTTTCTTGAACAAAACTAATAAACCAAAAATATTTTTTTAAATAAACTTCGCACGTATTTCAAATACACACATACAAACATTGTATGGTGTAAATTATTAGACAAGTGGTCTTATCGTTTTGTAGTAAAATGTACAATCAGAATTATTTTTATTAAGACTGTTTAGTGCATAATTATTTCTATTAGAAACAGCAACCTGAAATGCAAAATAGAAACAAATGCATCTAATTGAACAATAAAAATGAAATATTTGAATTGTTAATTTAAAAGATATACCATGTAACTGCATGCATATACAAATTTTTTATACTTCTCAATATGTATATTGTTTTTGTGTTTGTAAGTGTATTGTTTTTGTAAAAAAAATTTTAAAATAAAACAGACAAGCATTAAAGCAGCAATAAATGCACATGTTTTAAGTGTAGTTGTTATTTACGTTTTTTATAATAATGAACGCAATATAGAAAAAAAAAAATAAAATTAAAATTCGTCAGTAAAATTTGCCTGATGTTTGGAAATTTATAAAAAAAATTTTCATAATTCGAATCAAAAGAAACACTATAAGATGTTTTATAGAAATGTAATGGCTCTAATTGCACAATATTATAATAATTGCATTTTATTATCACTTATTTTCATTCATTTTATTTGTTTTTCTTTTTATCAAATTCTTTTTTTCAATTAAATTTTTGTTTTCAATATTTTTGGTAATTTTTTTTTTAATTTTGTTTGGTGTTAAATTTATATTAATTTGCTCTTAATTTATGAATTTTTTTATTTTATTTAACTTCTTTCAATTAAATTAAATTTAATTAATGTTCCAGTTTAAGTTTGTTTTTTATTAAATTAAATTTAATTTAAATTTATTGTGACTTGTAATTAATTTTCACTTCATGTTACTGCATCTCATTTAATTTTCTATTTTATTTTTATATTTAATTTTTATATCATGTATGTTTATTTGATTTAATTTTGTATTGTTACAATTTTACCCTTTCATAAAAACGTTTAGTTTATTAAGGTTTCGTTATTGTAAAATAAAACCATGAAGCACACGTTTTAGCTTTTATTCTAAGCACACACCTTATGTTTATTGTTTAACGTTTCAACCAATACTGATAGTGTCTCACTGCTTTCTAGGTATATCAAATAATAGAGAATATTCTCACATACAAGCATTAGATACAGGAATTCTACTATCGAGTGCCATGATACCAAAATTTCGATCAATATTACTCGACATTGAATGCGGTGATTCGATAACTGAATATTATTGTTTCACTTTCATTTCTTTTCAATTGATTTTATTCCGTTATATTTTATTTCATTTCATATTTAAATTTTATTTTCTTTTAATTTTATTTTAGCTTATTTGATTTCTTTCCGTTTATGTAAATATTATTATTATTCCTTGAGAAAGATACACAAAGGAGTATCGAAATATTAGAATTTAATTTAACAATAATTTAAATATATAAAAAGAAACCTAAAAACTTAAACAATACTTATTTATTTATTTTCAGATAAAAAGGTAAAAAAATTAAGATTAAAATTCAAATACTTAAGAGCAAATTAAGAAAATATTGTTATCATAGAAATATTTATTTATTTATTTTTTAAATTATTAAAAATATTATTTTAATATTTGTCTCAGTTTATAATTAAAAAAAATATGAAAGCTCTTTTAGCCACACTACAGTTTTAACTGCTTGTAGGGCACATGCTTTCTAAAAAAAAAAGAAAATTACTTAAAAAATTATTTTTTGCGTAAAATCCTTTTCTTTAAATACGAGTACACATTAATTAACTTAAAATTTTTCTTTTAATTTTTTCAGTAATTTTGCTATCACACGAATATATTTTACAATATGGAGTTTCGGAATATGTTATGGACCCAGATGTAAAACGTAATAATTTTATTAACGCAAACAGAGAAGGCCTATGTTCTTTACCAGGATTTACAGCCCTTTATCTACTATCACAGTGTCTTGGTAAATGGCTGCAAGGAAAAGACATTCTCAGTTTTGAGGAAATTAAAAGCAAATTGAAAAATCTTTTTTTAATCTGCTGTATTTTATGGTTACTGCTAATATTAGCAATTTTTTCAACTGGCATTGCACGAGTTACCTGTAATCTGGGTTACGTAGTGTGGATTTTAGCTATAGCGGTTAATATTTTAATATTTTATTTATTTGTATTTGATATAGTTTTAAATACATTGATAACTAAAAATAGTGAAAATAGCAAATTAGATTTGTCAGAAATTTCTATTAGCAACAAGTCATTAGTTAAGTTCAATACGAAAATACCACTAATGGTGGAAGCGGTTAATTTTAATGGCTTAACATTCTTTTTGCTGGCCAATATTTTGACCGGTTGTATAAATATTTATTTTGCTACCGATGAGAAAACACCCTCAGAAAGTGTTTTTATATTATTTATTTACATGTTTATTACAACAACTTTTGTTTTTATTTTGTATCGTTTTAAAATAAGAATTGCTTAACCTTTTTCTTTTTTTTTTTTCAAAAAATCAATAAATGCCAAACGTAGTAATTAATGTGATAATTTAAATAAATATTAAGGCTGTGTTTACATGTGTATGTAAGTTCATATAGTTTAGTAAATACATTCATAATATTCGTACCTGAATTAAGGTACTAGAATTTTATTTTAATATTTATTTATTTTAATAACTTAGATATACAACTAAATCGTTATAAATTTAAGAAACTTTTGTAAGAAAAAATTTAAGATTTTTATTAAATAAAATTTTTTTTGGAAGAAATACATATCCATATACATACATATATACATTATCGTGTTTGCGGGCAAGTGTGATACTGCTGTACGCATATGGAAATTTTTTCATAATGAAGTAGCATCACTTAATTGGTAATAAAATCAAAAGTTGTGCATCGATTTAAATAAAATATTGCTCGTTCGGTTTGAAACTTATGAGGTTTTATGTTTTCACACAAAAACCTTTGGATTTATAGCTTTTGCTATTTAAAATAATTTTTTGAAAATTAAAAATTTCTAAATTATGCATAAACAAACTTTTTTTCGTTACAACTTCTATGAAAACATTGAAACTAATGAGCAGATTTAAAAAACAATGTAGGTATAATGTAAAACAAATTTTGTTTAGAAATTTCGCAATTTCTTTATAATAAAAAAAGAACGCTTTTCAGTAATGTTTTTATATTTGGGAAATAATGGTATATCTAAAAAATTAGAAACAGATTAAAAATTAGCACTCCGAAAAAAACAGTCTTCTGTTGTTCTGTTCTAGAACCGTGTGTACTTATTGAAATATTTGTCTTGATTTCTCTTTTGTTTGCTCATCATTTTTATCAGCATACCTTGTTAGCCCTTGTTAATAGTCTAATTCTTTTTATATTTTTTTGCTTTAAAATTAAAAAAATACTCTATATTCATTTGTTTTTATTCATCTTTTGAGCGTAATGGTATTGGTGGGAAACCTTAACAAAATTAATAATTTGCTGTTTTATTAATTTATTTATAATATGTACCGACTTGTTATTGTTATTTAGTTATAAATATAAATGTAACTGAAAAATTGACTCTGGCTACATTGTTATCTAAATTAATTTTTTTTGGAGTCTTTATTTATGCTCCAGCAGGAAGAGGTTGCTTGTCTTGTCAAAATTTTATATTCATTAAAGTATTTTTTCTTTTTTTTCTATTTTGTATTTTAAATACATGACTTGCAAGTATTTCGTATTTCAATTACAGCCAAATACTCGTATCTATTTTGCTCAGTCCTAGCTATAGCAAGCAATAATGCGCTATTTACTTGTATTTATAATATGTGCTACAAGCATCGTTTGTATGTTGCCAGACTGCATACGTACGTATTTTTAAATTAAAAATTGTATAAAGCCTAGAACATGAAATGCAGTTTAGTCTCATTAAATGAGATGATTTTGATAAATTTTAAAAATTTGGTCATGCTCTTAGCATGGATCTATTTCGCTCCAAGTACAAAAGTACCCCCATAGACTATTGGGTATTGTGATAACCTATCAATCTAGGGGTTGAACGTTCTATTCCTGCCCTGACATTGGGTTTTTTCTGCAGACAATTAAGAAGCTTCGCTACTTGTGTTGTTTATATAAAAGAACTGATATAAAAAGAATTTTTAGCAAAATTTTTGCAACATGCTACCATATCGTGTTCGTGTAGCGATACTTTTTTTTCTATTAAAAAGCAAAAATTTTAAATATTTTATTAAAAAAATTAAATCTGTTTTAATTTTTCTTTACCACTGCTTTTTTTTCGGTTAAATTTTATAGGAAAAATTACTTTTCGTCAAACTTAATATCAGGAGCTGTAAAAACTTTATATTTTTCTATACCCATTTGAAGTGTAACCAAACAATCAGGCATTTCCTAAAAATCACTTTTCTCAAAATGCTTGAAATCTCCTTATTAAATCCGGTCAGCTAATTGCCTTACGATATTAAATTATTAGCAGAATTTTAAGTATTTTGTTTGGAATTCGTTAACTGATTTAAATTGTTTTTTTTAAATTAGTTTTTGTAAAAAAACTTATTATTTTACCGAGAAGAGGCGTAAAATTTACTAAATTAAAAAGGCGATTTATTTTTGTCCAAAATATTTTGCGTTGGGCCTTACTTTTCTTATTTAGTACTCAGCTGACATTGTTTATTGAAAAATATATTTGATATTGAAGAAATTTAAAATTTTTTTATATATTTTTATGAAAATGTGTATAGAACTTTAAGCTTGTGATTTAAAACAGTAAAAATCACTATTTTAAGATCGGTTGTGATTTCAAGTCACCGTGATTTCAGAACATAACTGATTATTACTGTATGACTTCATAATCAAATCTTCAATAAATTTTTATATGTAATAAAAATAAAATTTTCTTATCAGTAAAAATTTCGATGAGCCAAATATATTTTTTCATGCATACACACATATTTTCTAAAATTTATCTAATTAAATTTATGTTTCGTATAACTATTTATTTACTTATCAAATTTTAATTTCAACTGTTGCTTTCTGGCGGGGGATACGTCTGAGACATGCTGGTAACGCTTTTTGTACTGCTATACAACGTCAATATTTACTTTGTATTTTGGCTTTAGCAGTTTTTACCCGGTCTCGTCCGCTCTCATACCCATGAGTTGGAATTATTATAGTAAAGACAGTGTATGTATCAAATTTTAGAGAAATCTATTGAAGTATACAATTTCAATTACGTTGTTAAAAAGTGGGCGTGGCTGGTACAAATGTAGTATTATCCTTCTAATCAAAAAAAAAAAAAAAAAAAAAAATAAATTGACGCAGACTTTAAAGTAAATTTTATGAAAAATTTCAATAATGTTGTCATTAAAGTCTACGTTAATTTTTTTGGATAAGAACCCTAATTTCAGAGAAATCCCTTGAAAAAAAACAATGTGTATACGGAAAAAACAAACAAACACACAGAAAATGAGGCTTATTTATATAGTTTATTAGAGTATTTAAAAAAAATTATTAACAATGAGGAAGTCAGTCTAACGTATTGTTGGTCGTAGGTAGAGCTATGGTATGCTCGTCGGTCAATCAACGGTCAGTTTTGTAAAGTGTTCAAAGGAAAGAGTTATCATGTTTGGAAAACATTCCGTCGAAAGTTTTCAAAGTGTTGGTCACATACAGTGTACGATACTAGTGACGTTAATAGGAATAGCTTTAGCACGCACAATGAGTCATTTTTTTGCTTATTTCGAAAAACATGATACATTTAAAGTTTGGTTACGTTATGTATTAGAATTTATTGCCATTTCTATTCCTGTTATTGTGAGTGTGAACGTGGTAAATCCATATGTGGAAATAATAGTGCTATTTGCTTTCGTATTATTAATATTCATAATGTGGCGCACAAAATGCTGGAAATTGGCTACCGAAAGAGATTATGAATTTGGCTGTAGACCAGCACTTTTTACTTTAGCGCGTTCAACAATTAATATCCTAACAGCTGTTTGTATTCTGGCTATTGATTTTAAAAGTTTTCCTAAGGAATTTCGTAAATCAAGGCAATATGGTGTTGGGCTAATGGATGCTGGCATTGGACTTTTTATATTTTCTATGGGCTTAGTAGCATCAACTCCGCGTAAATTTAAAGATTTACTTAAGCTGGTGTTCACTGTTGGCAGTTTATTGATTTTGGGTATAGGCCGCACCATTGTTTTAAGGGCTATAGATTACCATCAGGACACACATGAATATGGAACTCTTTTAAATTCTTTTTTCACTCTGGTTCTTACAAAGCTGTTTGCAACGTTTATTTGCTTTTTGTTTAAAAACAAAAATCATTTGCTAGTGGTGGGCTTAGGTAAGTTAAAAAGGTTTCGAGTCTAATATACCCTTCACTGTAGTAGCCAAATAGTCATATTATTAAATACACAGACAAACAGACAGGTGCACATCTCTTATTCTTCTCCGCTATTTATAACGATCCAGAATTTCTATACTTTATAAGGTGGCACATGTACAGCGTAGAACAAACTAAAAATAGTTACTTGGAAAATTGTATGGTTTTTAGGGTTTTAGGTGCTACCATGAAAATATGAATAAATTTAGAATGGATTTTAATGAAATATGACTCATTTTATTAAAAACAAAATTTATGATTTTGTTTATTTCAGATTTTTAATGAATTTTTTAAGAAAAACAAATTTTTTTGATAATCCTTTGTAAATATCTGCGAAGCTACAAGGCTAGTAAAAAATTTACAAAAACTTAATTTAAAGGCTATTTTATTTCCAATTTTAAGGTGTTTTTGTTAATTTATTCGGAAAGCTAGTTCTGGAGTTACCGCAAATTATGTCGAGTAACCTCAACTCGAGAACTACATGTAGCATTAAAAAAGTAGCTGTACATTTTGAAGCAAGCTATCGCATATACTGGAAATTAGTTTTAGTTAAATGTCTGGAAAATAAACATTAATCAATTTTATAATTTAATTTTTTTCAGTAATTTTGCTATCACACGAATCTATTTTACAATATGGAGTTTCGAAATATGTTATGGACCCAGATGTAAAACGTAATAATTTTATTAACGCAAACAGAGAAGGCCTATGTTCTTTACCAGGATTTACAGCACTTTATCTACTATCCCAGTGTCTTGGTAAATGGTTGCAAGGAAAAGACATTCTCAGTTTTGAGGAAATTAAAAGCAAATTGAAAAATCTTTTTTTAATCTGCTGTATTTTATGGTTACTGCTAACATTAGCAATTTTTTCAACTGGCATTGCACGAGTTACCTGTAATCTGGGTTACGTGGTGTGGATTTTAGCTATAGCAGTTTTTATGTTTATTCTCTATTTAATTGTATTTGATATAGTTTTAGATACAGTGATAACTAAAAATAGTGTAACTAGTGAATTGGATTTATTAGAAAGTGCAACTAGCAAGCCATTAGTAAAGTTTAAGTCGAATATGCCACTGATGGTGGAAGCGGTTAATTTTAATGGCTTAACATTCTTTTTGCTGGCCAATATTTTGACCGGTTGTACAAATATTTATTTTGCTACCGATGAGAAAACACCCTCAGAAAGTGTTTTTATATTATTTATTTACATGTTTATTACAACAACTTTTGTTTTTATTTTGTATCGTTTTAAAATAAGAATTGCTTAACCTTTTTCTTTTTTTTTTTGTAAAGAAATTAATTAATTGCCATTATGCGCTTTTATGTGTACACGCACATACATGATCATGTCCAACTTGGTAACCAATGTGATAATTTAAATAAATATTAAGGCTGTTCACTCTATATTTAGTAATGAAAATTATTAATAATATTATTCGTAAGTGTATAAGGTAAATTTTATACAACATCTTTGTCATGATTTTCGGAATGCAAAATCATGACATAGATGACTTCGCTTTCTTTCAAATTGTCAAATAGGTATTTAAAGTAACTTTTTTTTGGTCACCGATTCGCCTTTTTCTGAACAGAATAGAAAAATGTGAAATAAAAATTTCTTCTTATTAAATTAAAATTTTTGTGTTTTTTTTCTTTTAATTTGAATTAATTTTTTCTAAATCAAAAAAAAAAAAAAAAAAAAAAAAAAAAATTTTTTAAAATCTGAAAATGAACCTTAGATTAGCTGAATAAAATATTCCGATTAAATTTTCGGCTTCGAAAGACTGAAACAGAATACAGTGCATATCTGCCAAATAAAATCTATAAAATAAAATTAATTTTCTCCTTGTGTATTTCTTTATTCCGTATACAATTTTGGTACCCATAATTTTTCTACTTTAAGGTAGGTCGAGTCCACTTTTTAACAGATTTGATACATACACTCACTGTCTTTGCTTTAAAGATTCCAACTCATAGGGTATGAGACCGGACGGGAGCTGGTGGCATCACTTTTTTTTGATGAACTATTTTTAATAAATTACATTTCATTTTCCAATGGATTTTTCTTGGAGTATGTAAGGTCGTTTAATGCATTTGTAACGACCATATCCACGCCCAGTTCTTTTTTGTAAGTAATTGAAATTGAATTTCTAAAATATTATACTATTTTTCAACAAAATGATCTGAAATTTAATATAAACATTGAGTAAAGTAACAGACAAAACAGCTACTAAATTGTAAAAGTGTCAACTTAACTTTGCTTAAAAAAGTAAGCAAATAAAGGAAAAGCAAACAATAAAAAAAATGCTAAAACATTACAAATATATTTTTCAAAAATTGAAAACACTTGAATTAGCTTTAAATTTATTAATATATCGACACTATCTAACTATCTCATATTTTTTTAAAGTTGGACTTATATCACTTTCAAAAATAACAGCACAATTGCGTGTGAACTGAAACAGTGTGGTTTATAATAAAAAATAACTTCAAGGGCAAATTTAATAGTATTACTTTAGCATACGTTTGATATCATTTGAAAAAAAAATATATATAAACAAGTAAAAGAACCTCCATATGTTACTGGTACTATTATAGAAACATTATCAATGTGGTTTTATGTTTTGTTCTATTTATAAAAAAAATTTAATTAAAAAAAAAAATATACAATTATTTTCATTAAAAAACGCATTCGCTTACTCACGAAAAGGGAATTACCGCTTATTAGGACATCGCAATGTTAAAGTAACTAGTTTTTTACAAAACAAAGACTAGGGTTTATAACTTACGGACTAGCCTAGTGATATGTCCTATGACTAGTACCTTTTTCGCCTAGGAAAAAAAATCTTTTAAATCGGTTTAGAATTACAAAAGTTACAGCAGCAAAAAAATTTTACAAGCTCGGATTTGCCTTCTTTGAGGTCATTTTTAATCACCATAGGGTGCTTCAAAATATATTGGTTTAAGAGTTGTAGTCCTCTATTATTAACCGTATTTTTTCTACTTTTTTTTTTAATTTTGAGCCACTGTGCATTGCTGCAAGTTTCAATTTATCACAATACATTTTTTTATCTTACAGAAAGAAAAAATAAGATAACAAAATTATACTAAAAATTGCCAAATTCACAAAATACTCGTATGTTAGGGCATGTTCAATTTTCGTTTATTGTTTTTGTTTTCAATAGAATTATGAGAACGAAATTTTCTAGCGGAAATTTGTTTAATAAGCTTTTATTAAACAAAAATGTTTTTTTTTTTTTTTTAAATTCGACTGTGAAGCTTTCGTTTATTTTTCTTTTCATTTTAAAAACGAAAAACAGAAAGCTCTTTTTTTGTCACTCACTAGAAAGCAAACTAGTTTCTGTTCGTTTATTTTACGAAATAACGGATTTTAAAATTTTTTACAAAACAGACCCTATGAATGGAATCAATACGTGTGGAATTATTTTTTCCTTTTTATTACGATGGAAATTTTATAACTTTTATAACTTTCTTAAAAAAAAGCAGCTGGATATTGAATTTTACACTTCTGCATAAAATATTCAGATTCTGAATACAGCATTGCTAAAAAAAATTAAATCAATTCTCATATGCTTAATTTTCAGCAAGCCAGCCGAATGAAAATTGATTCCAGATTAGAGAATATGATGTTGGTCGGCCATCGACCCTTAATTCGAATCACAACATTCGCTTTTTAAATAATAAAATAGATTTTTTTTAGTTTTTTACTTCTGTTTTGTATTTTGTGACCAAAAAACAATAAAAAAAAATAAAAAACAAAATATTATAGAGCTTTCCTATAAATAAAGCATTAAAATATTAAAGTTTATTTTGTGTGCTTGTTGTTATAAAATAGATTTTTTGTCATGGTTACTGTAAAAGCTTTGATAGACATTTGACTTTGCAGCAAACGGCAACTACATGTTCATTATATTCCCGGTATGACTTAAATTGGCAAAAGGAAAGAGGGAAAAAAGAGATTTGATGTGGCTGAAACCATTTAAATGAAATAATAAAAAAATATGAAAAGAAAAAAAAAAACTGATTATAAAGATGCCTCGGTTTAATCGACTGGAAGGTGATATAAGGAGTAGGTACATGTGTTTGTAATTTTATTGTCTGTGTGTACGAATGCGTCTTTAAAAAGAATAAAAGTATTTTCACAAACACTGATGGTTGATATCTGAAAGAAAAAATAATAAACAAATAAAATGAAATGTTTTGAAACCATAATATAAAAAAAAATTTTAAATTTTAATAAAGGGCCCCATACACGACAACAGCATGCTGGTGCAATCAAGTGATTGCATCATCAAACGCAAACATCTATTACACTAGCATGCTGGCGCAATCTTAATTTTTTTGTAAATCGTTTCTAAACAAGGTTGAAATGAATGAAAAAATTTTGGGCGGAAAACAAATATTTTTTTTAACAACTTTTTCTCTATTTAGTTTTTTTCAGATTTTGTTGTGGCATTTATTTTTTAGGTCACGATTGCAATAATATTCGATTACTATAAATCAAGGAATTCCTCCCAAAATATTTTTCCCGCGCTCATTATCTAAATGAGCTAATTTACAATACACGATACCAGCATGCTGGTGCCATCACAAAAATGGTGCTGATTTTGCACGAGCAGCTGGTACAATTACACCACAAGCCCATACACGGTCAATCGGCTGGCACAATCACTTGATTGTCCTTTAAGGAACGACCAGGGGCTTTTAATTTTTTTGTTAAAAAAAATTTTAATTTTTTTTTATAAGTTTATAAATCAAAATTATTGACTTCTTTGTATGAAATGATAGTTGTAAGAGCTGCAACCTGTAGTTGTAGTTGGGATTTTGTATGGCAATAAAATTTTTTTTTTGAGGTTGGGAAACTACGTACTATTTTTTCTGATGATCTAAAATTTTATATTTTAAATTTTGTTTTTTTGTTTTAACAAGACCTTTTTCAATAACTCAATATTAAAAAGAATTAAATGGTAAAGCCATTATAATTAAAATTTTTTTGAGAAAAAACAAGCTTTAAGGTTATGATAAGATGTGAAAGCAGCCTCTTCCAAAAATTCATATTTTCCAAAAAAACTGATCCATGGAAATAAAATACTTTTGATTTTTGCAGCTAGACTACCATAGGACATCATAAAAAATAATAGCTGTCCCAAGTTTATTTAGGCTGTTGCATAGCGTAAGTGGTAAGTTAAAAGCAAAGTGCTCGACATTTAACTTATCGACATCTTTTGATTGACTGTTTGACTTAAAAGCTGGTTATAATACAGAAAATAATTTTAAGACAATTAAAAATTTTAATTAAAATAAATAACAATAATTAAACGTTTAATTAAATCAATTAAATATTTAATCAACATACACATTCCTATTCATTCAACTAACATCTAATTATATTGATTAAATATTTAATTGATACAATTAAATTAAATTTTTATATAGAATAGAATAACAAGTTTTTTAAATACAATGTTTAATTGATTTATAATTTTTTTCTGTGGAAACCTAAAATATATTATCGTTAGCTTAATATTTATAGTATATAATAACTCGTGAGCTAAATATTTAGGAAATGTAATCACACAATAGGTATCCAAGATCAAGATTTTCTTTTTTTATCACAAGCACGCACAATT
The DNA here is from genome assembly GCA_947397855.1 of Thelaira solivaga. NCBI lineage: Eukaryota > Metazoa > Arthropoda > Insecta > Diptera > Tachinidae > Thelaira > Thelaira solivaga. The sequence goes on from OX377611.1 coordinate 3,028,755, forward strand.
GAGCGATTAAAGCATGACAAGAAAAAAATACACATAATATGCACCAGAGTGAGAGAGAGAGTAAGTGAGAGTTAGTGGAAGAGAGCTAGCGAGTGAGGGAGAGATGTAAAGTTTTGTTCATTTATATTCTGAATTTATCTAATGAAAAATTCATTATTTTTAATTCAAAGAAATATTCATTCATTTAACACATTAAAACAATTCACATAATAAAATGAGATGAATATTTTATTGAATCAATGAAATTTTTTTAATAAAATCCTTTCATTGGACTTATGCCATATTTTTCTTTCAGTGAATTTGGTCATTGAGCTGTATAGCATGTGTACGTTAAGCATTTATCAGATGTTAAAGAGATTATCATTAAGCTGCTCTATTTTCTTTTATTTCTTTTTTTCTTTTTTTTTTTTGTTATTTTAACAGTGATTTTCAACTAAAGATAAAATTTCTATTAAGGAAATGACAAAAATTACTATTGTCTATTGTGCGGAGGCTTGGAAGATATTAAAGGTTAAGAACTAAGTTGTTTAAAGACACAACAACAGTAAAAAGAAAGCGCATGGGAAAAAAGGATATTTAATTTACTTAACAAACAATCAAAATGAAAATGAAAACGGAAAAAAGTGGGAGGGGGGTTAATGTTGAAAACACAAAAAGGTGTGAAAACAAAAATAAAATAAAATTACCAGTAAATACAGAGGAAGTTAAGGATAATGAGAAAAGTAAGTTGGACATTAACTACTGATTAATGATTAAATATTTTTTTTTCGCATAAAGCTTTGTTTCCTGCATTAGCTGGAAATGTAATTACAATAAAACCTGAACAAAAAAATTATTTTTCTTAAAGAGGTTACAACGGGTCATTGTTTATTTTTTTTTAAATCTATTTCGTTTAAAAATTTTGCTTTTTTTCTAAAATTTATGACTTAATTTGTTTGGATTTTATTTATTGAGGCTTTTAAAGTTCCTTATCTTATATCCTTTTTATACAAGAACTTTTGTTATTGATACATTGACACAATGAGCCATAAACACATGTAGAAAATTTTGCTTTATTTTTTATATTTAATGGTGGTTAAAAAAATACTTGATTTTTTTTTCTTTTTCAAACGGTTGGCTGATTTTTTTTCTTCTTAAAACTTTTGATTTGTTGTCAGCATTAAACTTTTAAGAAAAAAAAAAAAAAAAAAACACACAACATAAAAATTAATCTTCTTAATGAAATATTTGGGTTGTGTAAGAATTGAATTGGAGGGCGGACATGTGAATGTGATCCCATTACTCTCTTGGTAACATTTTTAAATGTAAGATTTTTTTAAATTTGTGACAATAATATGTGCTGAATTTTAAAATTAAATTAAATTGTTAACTTAGAGTCAGATTTAAAAAAAAGTCTGAGGAAACTACCATACCTGGGGGTCGTTGGCACGATTCTTGTGTAGACCCTGAGTGTGTTTTTTTTATAGACCCTTTTGCAAAAAAATCAAAGTCCTAGGTGCCCCAAAGAACATATCTTAAAGTTTCATTATATAAACGGCGGAGCCTGCCTGTCTTGGCTGATCCCTAGGTAAGGTTTTGGTTGATATTATCTTGCGATGAACCTCTCTGTGGGCAAAGTAGTTTGCGTTAATATAATAGCTTTTAAGGCTTAGATGAAATAATTTACAATTTAAAAAAGATCAGGAACGGTCTTCACGGATCTTCACTTAACAAGTAATTTCTTTGTTAGTTAACCTGATTTTTGGGTCTTTATATCCAAGTATCCAATGCAATTTAAGATTGTTTTGATTTTTTTATGACTTTAGACAGCCCATTTTATATTGAGCCACTTGTATAAAAATTTTTCAAATTCTTGTATTACAAAAATACTAAATTACGATAATCTTCTTTCGATATCGAGTGTGGGTGGTGATTTGGGTCCTGAGGCCAAGTTATGGTCTAAATTTAAATTGTATTAAAATTGCCATCGCCATCGAGCGCTGTAATTTGAACCCTGCTTTCAAATCTTTCAAATTTTTTTTCAGTGTACTTCACAATAACAATAATCAAAATTCAGTTTTTTTACAAAATAAAAAAATTTCTTTTATTTAAAAATAAAATTTTTCTTAATATTATGCATTCCAAATTGCCGGCACTCTCCCCTAAATGTTCGTATGAGGCTAAAACAACTCAAATCCCCATTTGCAATATATTGGGTCCTTATCCCGATGAGATTGTGATGTCTATTGTAGATCGAGTTTTTTATTTGTTTGGTGGAAGTAAAACACAGAAATGTTGCACAAAAGAAGCTGACACACATAATTGCTGCTCAAATGTTGGTAAACAAATGAAATGCTCGTATAAGACACCTTACAGGTCTAGCTGTGATGAATGTTGTCTCAAAGAGTCACTAACTTACAGTGTTATGAAAAACTCAAAATATTCTATACGTGATACCAGTAGCCGAGAATCGTTGTCATCATACCCTTGTTCTTACACGCCCAGTATCACTATCAACGAGAATCCAACAATTGGTATGCCTTTGAGAGCTTTAAAAAAATCCTTTTCTTTGTGTTCATTGGCCTGTCGCAAGCTAAAAGCGAAAATTGCAAAATCTTCAACAGACACAAAATTTGTTACACGAAAGTGGTTGTGGACAAAAGTGGAAAATTATGCTGATGGCTGTCAGATATATGAAGTATTTAAAAATTCTAGTGCTGCATCGTATCCTTCTAAATTTGACACAAATACAGCAGCAAAAATTATATTTGTAGTTTTGCCAACGGGTATTATAATGCCATTTGAGACACTGTCATACCATTAAAATTAATTTCTGTATTTTGCAATGCATTAAAAATAAAATTTTTACTGTTTTAGGATTAAAAAAACACGAATGCAATTTATTTCCATTAGGGTTATTAAAATTATTGTAAATAGGCCATATGTACCGTGAACCAAAGGATGTTTTGTACCGCCCAAACATTCACTGGTACAGATTTAGGTTTCGAATGAAGCTAATTATCTTATATTGTGAGTCAACAAGATATATCTCAGAAATCTTGTCTTACTACGGCTTAAGACTTGACAATCACAAAGTACATGTTCTGAGGTTTCGTTAAGCAAAACATAGAACCTGCATTGGCTGTTCGTAATACTTTTTATCTTACAAGGGGGATGTTTAAGATCACAATTAATGCTTAATCAGCCTGTTAGAAGTCTGAGATTACACAAAACCTTCTGTCATTTGGATTATGTTATTCCTTAAAATTTTCTATTAGGTTGGCTGACGTTTTCTATATGAATATTTTTTGTGTTTCAATAAAAAAAAAAAATATGTCAAACCAGGAAATTTTCCTCATGACAATTTGGAAAATTTTCTATGATTCAAAAAAAGAGAAATTTTATTTATAAAAGCAGAAAAGAGAAAATTAAAACTCTCGGTAAATTTTTATTCATTATTGGACTGTATATATTTAAAAATTTATTTCAGTCATTCTTAAAAATTAAATAAAATAAAAGTAATTATTTTAGCTTATATTTTCGCTCGCTTAAGTGCGACAATGGCCTTTGTTTTATCTCAAGAGACTACCTGTTAACAAGTTGTTTATAAATTGCAATGTTAGACTCCCCTTGGCACTGAAAAAATTACTAAGCTAGTGATCTACTATTTCATAATTCCAATGCAACATCTATAAATTTTTTCTATCAGTGTAAACAATTTAAAATTATCTAGCCTCTACTAGCATTATTATCAATGATTGTGGGTACTCATACATATTATTCATTTACTTCAAAAGTGTCGTAACTTAAAAAAATTAATTTTTTTTTAATAATAAAAAGAAATATTCTTCTTTGCAAAATTAAATATGATATGATTTCATTAAAACATTAATTTATATTTACTAAATTTATGAAAAGAAGCCAAAAAAGGCTATGGCGATAATATGAAAAATTTTTTAAGTGTTTTACTTTTATAATTAAAAATAATGTCGCCTAACCATAGTCTCACTAAAAAGGATTCTTTTTTAAAAACAATTTTAAAGCCATAAAATTTCTATGAACAAAAATAAGCTTTTAATAAAAGTCTACTTTTCTATGACTACGATTATGGCCTTAGATCCTTAAACTAAACAAAACTTCAAAAAGTTAAGTTAATTTTTCATGTTATTGACTTTTTTGGCTTATCCTCTAAAGTTTTTTAAATGTAATGTAGGACTTTCATTAAAGCCTGTTGTTTGAGTTATGACACTATTGAAGTAAATGAGCAATAAGTTTCTTTTGGCAACACTGATAAGTTTCACAGGTTGATCATGAAAACTATGAAAAAAAATATCAATATTTACTAGTCAGAAGCGTAACTATTGTACATAATTTTTCTAAAGAATTAACAGTGGGTTGTAGATAAAAATTTTGAAAAAAATATTCAATTGTAAAAATGGCAAGAAAAAGCATAATTGCTTTGTGTACTCCTCCTCGTCCAAATATAATAAAAAAAGTGAAATAAATCGTAGGAAATTACTATTTTTAAAAGAAAGTGCTTTTTATGTAAATTTGAAAAAAAAAATAAGTTTGTGCTTTAATTGCCGTACCGTGTATGCTTGAATATTTTTGTGGCTGCTTTTTACTACACAAAATTGTGGTTTTGAAAATAAAAAATTACCCAAATGAGAGAATTTTCTGTGACAAAAAAAAAATGTATTTATGGAAAAACTACTGGTTGAATTTGTTTTCATCATTGACCTGAATTGAATTTTGTAAAATTTTAATATAAGATTATTCCAATTTCAATCAGCTGTTTTTATATAGTTGTCAAAGTCTACATATAAAAATATTTAACCTATTAAAGACCAAATTATACATTTGATTTGATTATGTAAAAGCCAAATATATTTAGAAATTCGCACAATACCCTTTGCAAAGAAATCAAAGTCTCTGGTATCTTGTTCTACGAGACCACAAAAGAACATGTCTTAAAGTTCGTTATGCAAACGGCGGAACTTACCTGTCTTGGCTGATCCCTTTCAGCTTACACTGATGTCTACGACTCCTTTAGGAGTTTGAGATCACTTTTTTGAGTGCTTGTGCCTCCACTATACCATTATAATTAGAATTAGAAGGACTGTCACCAAAGTAGAAATATTGTGATGCTACTGTAATGTTACAAATTCTCTTTAAGTCTAGTATTTATTTTGAAATTCGCACAGTTGGCGCTGTTTACATCAAAAGTAGAACTCTGCCTTTTTATATATTTAAAAAAAAACTAAATTTTGATCCATTTGCCAAGTATTTTTGTCCGTATTTGTCCGTTTGCGATTTCGATATTTTATTTTCGGTATTTTATACTAATTTCTGACAAATCATAATATGTGCTCGTACTTGTATTTATAACCAAATGTCAGACTACTTTCTTAAAAAAATATCTGCAATAAGTCGAATTTGTTTTTGTTGTAGTATTTATTTATTACTTTAATTCTTTACTTTAAATTAATTCTCCATTTCAACTTAACTTTAACGAACTATAGGGGTTTTACTGTTCAAATAAATGGCAAATAAAAAGAAGAAAATCATTAATCAAAAAAACATTTGTAGAAAATACAAGAGAAATAAAATTAAATTTCCTAAGCATTTTATCTAACATCCTTTTAGTACCCCTTTTTTTATATTAATACTTGCTAAACAGCAGGAGTGTGAGTGTATATCGTTTCCTGTCTTGAACAAAGTGACGATTTATATTGAGTTAATAGTTAAAGTCACAGGATATAATCATATTCATTAGCTTGGCTTGTATATAACAATTATTTTGCTTTTAAATTCCCCCTTTACACAAAAGAAACGCAACACAACTAAACTAAATTCACGTGTATTCCTACATTAAGTAAAATAAAAAAACGCCCACCTGTTTCCAGGTTGAAAATAAATGTTGGGGTGTTTCGCTGCTTAAAGTGGCTGGTGTTGAATGAGACTTCCACTCGCACTCATACCCACAAAAAACATTGAACATAAATTCTAAAGCCACACATCACTATAAACATTTGTAATATTTTATTATAAAAAATGCTTGTAAGCCATTTCAAGTATGCTTGTGCAGCCCTTTAATAAATTCATATGAGCAAAAACTTGCTGATGATGGGTAGCTGACTGGCTGGCTGATGATTTTGCTTTGATGACAGATTATATTCATTACCACGGCTTATGTACGTCTGTGTAGTTTTGTTGCCGTATCCATGTCCAAGTCTGTTTCATTATCTGACAACACACACACACATTTTATCTATTTATAACAGTGTTTTTTGTGTGGCTAAATTATTATTTGAACGTTTGTTGTTTGTTGATGAATGATAAGAATTTATTTATAAATTCCTTCCATATTTTGGGGGAGGCACACAAATGCATTTTCTATTTTTTTTTTGTATCAAATGTTCCCACAAAAGAATTCTATTTTGTTTGTTGTCTGTTAATTATGTTATTTTTTTCGGTTTTTAATTTTTTCTGGTCTATTATGTAAAACATTAGAAAAAACATTTAACAAAAATGTTGTCTTATTAACCATAAAATGGAAAGAGGGGGAGCTAAATTCTAAGCGAATATTTTTTTTTTTACAAATTATTGGTTTTGTTTATGTAAGAACATGAATTTGTAGTAAAATTTATGTTTGCTGGTATCATTAAGAAAAACGTTTTTTTTTTAAGAAGTATTAATATAAAAAGTGTCTTGTTAATAGGAAAATAATCTTAATTACGTGAGTCGGTGTCATTAGAGTAGAGATAGCGAAAGTACCAATTTTAAAAGAAATCCGTTTACAAATAGAATATTAATTCTTAAAAAAACCAATTCAAATAAATGCAGCCATTCCCAACTTTATAAAGTGAATCATGCCTTTGCTAGCATTATTAGCAGAGGCGCTAACTAACGTGGTAAATAAAATATTTCGAAGCATAATTTCAGGCTTAAATTAAATTCAGGACTGAAAATCGTTTAAAAGTGGGCGTAAATGTATGTGTCAAATTTTTAACAAATCCGTTGGAAAACAAAAATTTTAATAGCGAATAATCAAGCAAACAAAACGAATTCATTTTTTTATATAGATAGTTAAGCAGCTAATTGTATTTAGTTTTGACCGAACAGGTATAAAAGGGTAAGTTTTACTTTGAGGAGTATAGAGATCGTAAGTGATAAATTTTAAAAAAAATATTTGCAAAATATAAATTTCTATAGCGAACAAATAAATAGGAAGTGAATTTTACAAGTATGTTTTGAGTAGAGGCTTACAAGAACTTTTTAATAAAATATATTACGAGAACTATTAAATATCGAATAGCAAACAAAAGAGAAGTCTGTAATCCTTTGCATTCTTTTTTCTTTCTCGCTTATAAACAGTTGCACAGCTAAAATGCATGTTCTTGAACAAACTAAGGAGTTGTGCCACTATAATTGTTCCCGATCAAAGTACTCAAAATGTTGTATGGAAAATTAAATTTTTTTGCTTTGCAAAATCAAATAGTTGAAAAACACTGCAAGTAAATTTATTTATTGATTTTTATTTTTAGTAGCAAATTTCATTTTATTTCGAATTTAATAACCCCTTAAATCGGATTCTATTCATTAAAGCATGGCTTATAAGAAATTTCATTTTGCTGCTAAAATTAATTTTTTGTTTATGCAAAAGGAAACATTGATTTTTGTAAAGAGTGTTTCATTAAATGATGAAGAATTTTTAAAAATTTTATTAATTGCTAATAATTCAAATGGCTTAAATTTATTTTAGCTACGCAAGACAAATTAAAAATTCTAATAAGTAAAAATTAAGCACAATTTTTCATGGAAACACATATTTCCAGCGTGTTTTTTTTTAACAACACAAATCCGCGAAGTTTCTTGGCTTGTCTGCAGAAAACACACAAGGATAGAACCTGTGACTCCCAGTTTGATAGCTTAGTACGCTACCTACTTGTCTACGGGGCCACCTGGGATTTTTAAAAAATTTCTGTGTTAAATCCGGTCGAAGGGAAGAAAGTTTTTGAAAGCGAAGTTGATGAAAAATTGTGAAGAATATCGCAAAATACTTTTACAAATTTCGAAATTTAAGTGCAAGTTCTTAAGTTTGTTGTCAATCAAAATTTGTTACAAGTTTTTGTTACAAACGCCACGTACAATAATGTCTAACATAGAATCTGTAATTGTAACATAACGAAATGAAATTTTCTCAAAAGCTTTTGCTCTTAATTTTTTATTAAAATAAATGTTGCAAAAGTTGACTTATACAGAGGAAAAATCATTATTCAAATTACAGCTTCTAAGGAAATACAGTGTATGGTTGTCATAATACCCGTAATACACACATGCTTCTACATACTTCTTGTGCACATATACTCGCATTGATGTGAATACAAACTTCACATGAATGTGTATTTTTAATATTACGGAATATGATTGTATTTTTGTTGTTTGTTATTAAAAATTTAGAGTGGGAGTAGTTTCAAGAGGCTTAGTGAGTCTCGAGGGAAATTTATTTAAGCCGTTCATAATAACAATTTTTACCACACATCTTAAATACAATGGTTTATCAGTTTTCCCTTTTTTTCCTTTTTTTGCAAATGCATTTCATCCAGATTTCTTTTATATTTTGCATACAATCACTTTTTTTTTGCAAATTGTCATTTGCTTGTATTAAATTTTTTAAATACAAAATTTGTTGTAGATGGATTTTCAAAAAAAAAAAGGTTTTGCCAGAAGAAACTATATGTCTGATAAATTCTCTAAATGTTAAATTTAATAAAAGAAATGAATTGAAAAAGTTGAGTTTATTCATCTTTTTTCTTAATTATTAAAGTTTTATTACCCCTCGGAACTAAAACTATTTTTGGTGTTTAAGGCTAAAACAAATAATAATGATTATTCCCCAACGTTTTATTTAATATCAGCATACGAACCATGTGAAGTGAACAGAAAAACAATTATGTTTAAATCTTTTTACCATGGCAAGCTTAAAGTCAATATCCTAAGGGTCAAAAGCATGTTACGCTTCTTATAGTATAATAATAAAAAAAAAAAATCAAATAGAAAAAAATTTCTGTTTATTTCAACAGATTGAAACTGTCAATCTATCACAACAACTACTCAATCATTCACGATATCATGATGATAGTCGTATTTATTTTGTTTGTATGTATGATGAACGAATGAAATGAAAATGAAATTAAATTTTTTAAACTAATAATTTTACAAAAAAAAAAAAAAATTTAAGCGAACAAGTATACTTTTGGTACAGGGTGGGTTAAGAACGGAGTCTTACGATTTCCGTTAGGCCACCATATAAACCAACCAAAAATTTTGTTTTATATTTTAGAGCAGGGGTATTTAATCAAAATCCTAAAAAAAAGCTTATTTAGTAGTTTGGATCTAGAGAATTCAGTTTTTGAGACTAAATATGTGTTATAGAGCTCTGCCTAAGAGAACAACTTGAAAAAAAAAAAAACCGAAATAATAGTCACATCTATATTCACTCTCGCAACTGGGTGCCACTACCGGCACTCAGTGCCTTCAACATCAGATCGAAACTATCATGGGACTACATTTTACTTTTGAAGAGACTAGCATCTAATAACGGGGTTCAATTGATATGGATGGAAGGCCATAGTGGTTATGTAAGCAATGAGAAAGCAGACGACAGGTTTCTGAAGACTGTTTTAGAGCCCTATTAAGCTCAGATTTAGGGAGTGGCTGGAAAGGCCATCACAACAATATTGGTTGCAGACAAACTGTATCACTCATGCCATTCCGATGCAGGAACGATGCAGCCCGGACTTTATGCCTGGGCATTGCAGACTAATGAATATAAGGATTAGCCTAAACGACCTCTGCAAGTTATGTAACTAAGAAGTGACAGCAGAACATGTACTATATCACTGAATACGTTTTCATTATTTAGAATATCACTAAATACAACCACCCAAGCAAGTCTTTCAATTCGTAATGAATATTAGACTTTAAGAACATTTTTAGCTTGAGATTAGTGTCATTCTAGGTATATTCTGGTGAATTGTTACCGCTCCTAATTCTAATTCCTGTTTTACTTTTTTCTATCCTACTAGCACGTTTTTAATTTAACAATTGTTGGTTAATTAGAAGAGAGTAACAGCGCTTCGATGGTTTGTGTTGAGAAAAAATGTTTCCTAAAATCAATCAAACGATTTCGTTAAAATTTTTTAAATGATTCAGTAAAACATTTCATAAATTATGTGAATTAATGAAATCTTTCAAAGTCATTAATGAAATTTTTTCATTAAATAAATGAAATGTTTCATTGAATTAATGCAGTATTTCATTAGATTAATGAAGCATATCATTGGTTGAAAAATAATGAAGTTTTCATTTTCAAAATTCAGTTTGAAAACATAGCGATGAATGAATCACCCTAATATTCTTCATACAGAACTTTAAAATGTATTATTCACATGACAAACACGGCAAAAAATTATTTGAAAAATATTTCAATTTCAAAAAATAGTTTTTCCAAGCTCGAGGTTAATTAATTTTTTTTTAAATATTTTTGTTGTATTGTATTGCCAATATTTCGTTACAGCATTGTGCAACATCATTTGTATTTGTAATAATTTTTACTTTTAGAGAGTCTTGATGATGTTACGTGATGTTGTACCGAAATATTGTTAAAAAAAAGACCAAAAAGTTTTTTTTACTAAAATGGATCTCGAGCTCCAATAATTTAATTTTTGAAATTAAAATTGTTAATAAAAAATGTAGAAAAAAAAATATTTCTATTATTTCGTATTGAAAATAAAATAAATCACATTCTCGACAAGTATAAAAGATATGGCTGCCATAGTTGGGTATCATTGTTTTTGGTTACGACGACGGCACTCGTAATCAGGCCTATTATGTGGCGAAAGTTTACTTTGCTGTAGCATTATCTTTATAAAGTTTTCATTATTTTCAATAACTGGCCGTTTAGTTTAAAATGAATTCCCTTAAAAGGTTTCGATATCAACAAACTACTCTTACCCACTTTACATGCTTATAATACAACAACAACATTAATAAGAGAAAAAGTAGCTTTTAACGCATGAATGCATTTAGATTAAACACATACAAACAATCTAAATGAAAACTTATAAAACGACTAAATCAAAACCGAAAACATTTTGTGGTAACGGTTACAATTTACTTGTTGTTGGCGGCGGTATTGTTGCGTTTCTTTTGTTTAGTATTGTGGGTGGTAGACCGCATCAAAAGAATGCTTTCTATGCGGAATCATGGGCAAAAAGCATCACCAACCGAAACAACCACCCTGTTTTTATTTAATTTTTTTTTTTTACTTTCCTTTAAAATAGAGTTGAGTAACAAAAACTCATTTCATTTCATGCTCGATGTCGATTTTATTTGTTTATTTTTTATTTTAAAAGGAGTAAAATAAAATACATTTAGCAAGACTTTTATTCCTTTTTTTATTTATGAAAATGTTTCATTGAACTTCCTTCGTTTAAGACTGTAAACAAACAAACAAATCAACTTTATGACTTGATTTCTTTGAAAGAAAGAAAAAAAATTAAATTAAGAAAACTTATAACTTGAGAAAAGAAAACTGTTTTGAAAATCGTAACAATTTATTTATAAAATAGAAAATTTGCTTTTTAAAAGGATATCTTAAAAATGTTGCCAGTTTGCTTTGATTTTTATTATTTTCAAATTTTAAATGAAAAAAAAATTGTTATTCACCACGAAGGGCTTCTTATTTTTATTTTAGTTTTAAAAATTCACATTTGAATGCTAAAAAAATTATTTACTCACACACTCACTCAATTACTATTTCCGTGTTAGCAGCAAACGTTTTACAAACCAATTGTTGTAATAAATTTCATGTTTTACGCATTATGAAAAATGACACAAAAGCCAAAATGCCACCCATCACCCACGTCAGCCTGACAGGCAGATCCAACTTAAAATTGCATTCGAATGCTTTTAGCTTAAATACAAATAAATAAATACGTTTAAAGAATGAAAATAAAATATAGAGTGAATGTTAAAAAAAGGAGAGGAAAAGTCATACTCGTAATATTTATTTTTATTTTTTTATTTTAAGGTAGAATGCACACGGCACACTTTTGCCAATACCCCGGCAACAACAATCATACTCACTCTTTTCAGTAATACTGAATTTAATGGGGGACGCCATACAAACGGAAGCGACACTTTTTTTTCCTTTTTACCAACTAAAATGTCCTTTAGCTGTAAAAGAGAACTCTTGGTGTTGATTATTATTATTGTTGTCATTGCTTGGCTGTTAGGGGGAGTATTGTCCACAAGTCATTTAACATTAAAAACGTTTCTTTTTGTAAATTCATAAACAATATTAGTTATTTTGTGTGTATTTTTTTTACGAAAATGCAGAAATATAAAATGCGTAAAATTAGTTTTTTGTTTTAAAGGCTTCAATTTTTTTTTAAACTTTGTATTCCTTATAAATTACAGCTTCTATTAGTATAACTGGGAAATAAAATAATTTTTTCAGTCTGGTTAAAAAAAAACCTAAGAAAATTTAGCAACAAAACCAAAAGTCACTAAAGTCTTTGAGTTAAGCGTCCCATACACAACAGTAGCATGTACCCGTAATCAAGTGATATAAGAGCTAATAAGCTCGAACCACATGCATGCCATCAAATTGGTAAAATATTTTTTTGAATTTTAAATATTAATGAATAAACTAATAAAAAATATTAAAAAAAAAGAATAAAAAAAAATTTAAGACAAAAGCGCAAAGTCATGACTTAATTTTCAATAAATAATAGGTCTCATTACGCTACGCAACAGCCAGAAAAACTTTGGAAAGTCAATCCCTTCTATTCTGAGTTTCGATTCGAATAGAAATTTTCTCCATTTGGTAATTTTGGTAGTCTACGTTTTGATCAGAATCGAAATTTCTGCGTTTAGTAGCTTTGATTTTTTTGTTCTGTTCCAGTTTTTAGGTTTTTGCAATGTAAAAAAGAAAATTCAATAAGAAAATTTTTCAAAGAAAATTTTATTCTTTTTACTGAAATTTGAAATTTTAAATTTATTGCAGGTCAAAAACAACAACATCGGAGCAACATGAAAAGCTAATAAGTTTGATGACAACAAAGGAAGACATTGCGTATGGATACCATAAGCGTCGCTTCTTCTTTGGGAGGCATTCACATGCCACTGCATGGAAAAAAGTATTAAGCCTCATTTTTAAGGTGCGGATTGACTGTAAAGCCTACATAAAACAGAAGCTAGTGGCCAAGAAGAAAGAAATGGCAAGCACTGGAAAAGGCGACTATCGTTTCCAGCGCATTAGTCTTCTTGAGGATCAAATGATGAAGTTGAAAGGCCTAGAAACCAGCAGAAGTAGCAATAGTGGTGCAATGCACCACTTTAATTAATAATTAAAGTTTTTAAAATATTTGGTTTTGTTGAAATCGTTCACCATGATCGTTCCTTAGGGTACCAAGTTTTAAAAAGCAACTCTTGGCCCGTCATAATTATTTTCTAACTGTCATAAAGTTACTGTACTTTTTAATACCTTTCAGTTAAAAAATATGTGTTTCATTAATATAATGAAATATTTTCATTAAATTGTAAACAGTTTACTAAAAAACACTATCTATTGTCTTTCTCCTCAACTCATTTAAAGTATTTAGCATTAAAATGCATTCACACACACATTTAATACTCAATAATGACTTTGTTTAAGTCACCCTTAGATTTGCATTTAACTACGAGTACAAGCAAAACTCGTGTTTCAATAAATTCACAATAACTTTAAAGAATTAATGCGTCTTTCCCCTGCCTCCTCTTACAAATGAATTATGTATTGGAAAACATAGCAGAAAGAGCGTTTTGTTGATGCTTATGAAGAGAACAGGAGCAGTATGAGTTTTGAAGTACAAAAATCATAAAGTTATAACGTCTTCATTATGATGACGTAAACAAATTTTTGTTAAATTACAACATCGTCACGGTTGTCAGTCATTTAGTTGGTTTGTTGGTTGGTTGCTTGGCTCTTTTTAGCAAAAGTAAAAGTGCCAGCAGACAAAGGACACATGCTTTCAACACACAGATACTCTTTGTAAACGCGTGTATACACTGTTATACACTTGAATGTATAACTTTTTTCTTTCTTTCTTCTTTTATTAAAATATATAAACGACAGTGGTAAGGCAGGACATGATGTGCTTGTGTTTGAGTTTGTTGTTTTGAGTGTGAGCAATGTGATGACTACTACTACGATACTACTAGATGATAATAAATGATAGAAGCATAATTGATGCACTCAAGCGTAAGTGATTAGATTCATTACGGCAGGGAAGAGTACAATAAAAAATAATCTAAAGATGTATCAATATCATTTATGACTGTATAAATCCATGTAAACTGTATGGTCTAGATTTTATCTTAAACCAACAAATATTTTGTGCTTAAACTGTAAAAAAAATTCTAAAATTAATGAAAATTTTAAAATCTGTTTTGTATTTGATGGATTCTTGCGTATTTGTCACATATCATTTTAAAGAGGAGACTGTCGAGACTCAAAAGTTACTTTGAACTATTTTTAATTTCCATATACCCCACTACTGTTGTTCTCTAGGATTCTGGCAGTTTCCGTTTTGCATCATTAAATAAAAACTATGAATTTTTCCGAAAATGTTAAAACACTTCCAGGAAGTTTAGAACCTACAAATTTCTTTTTGATTTTGTTAATTTTTATAGGCAAAATCGGGAATGGTACCTCGGCAAAGTGGGGAATTGTAAAAACCCCTCAACGCAAAAGTACTGGGGTATATGGAAACCTCCAAAATTTTTTTTTAAAAATAGTCCAAAGTAACTTCGGAGTATTTGGGTGCTATATTACAAATCTAGGCGACCTCCCCTTTAGAATGATTTATGTCCCAGCCAGCAATCTTCTATGGTTCGTTCGGAAATTATTTTGGATTAAAATGGCTATTTTGTTAAGCTTGAGGTCTTATTTTTCAAAAATTTATTTTTATATCGATATTTCGCTCCAATTTTTGTAGCTTCTTCAGGATATAATTATAAATTAATCAAATTATTAAAAATACATATTTCAAAAATTTTCTTGACAAAATTAAATTAGGGTGTTCAATAATAAGGTTATCCCAAGCAAAATTTGAAAAATATTTAAAAGTAATATGTTAAAAATGTATATATTTATAAAACAATTGTTATAAAAATGTATGTGTTAAATGAATTATGTATGTATGTAACAATTAACAATTAACATATTTTTTTTTTTATAAAAATATTAAATAATAACATAATTTTGTTAATATGCTCAAATAAATATATAAAATTATATATTTGTACATGGACACACTTATTTGTATTTTGGATTATTTTGAAATTTCCATATACCCCAGTGCAACCTCCCAACGAACCTATAAAGATTGTAGGATGTGACACATATCATTTTAAAGGAAAGACTGTCGAGATTTATAATCTATCGCTCAAATACTCAGAAGTTACTTTGGACTATTTTTTTAAATCACGGAATGAGACCTAATATAAAACAAGTACATACCATTCGCTGAATATTTAATAGCCCTGTGAATAAAAATTTTTATTTGCCACTAGATCCAATTTCTTGAAATGAAGGCGTTTGGCTACAGTAGCTTTACGTTTTTAATAAGCAACATACGTAAATCCGCCAACATTATCTGCAACCAGGTTAGCACACTACCCACTAGGGCTGGTGAGCAGCACCCATATTCAGAAAATCGGACAATAGAAAAATTTCTATAGCGAACAACCAACAAAACAAACAGAAAATAATTTTTTTATATCGTCATATGATTTTAGAAAAGCTTTAGGTTTCAAAAAATTTAAATTCGACTTTTTAATTGATATAACGTTCCTTAACTGTATTAATTTTAAACTGCAACTGCTCCTTGTGTACAAATTTTTAAATGTTACTTAAAGGTTTTATGAATTTTTTAGGATGATGAGCAGATAACTAAAATTAAGTAAATAAAAAATCAAATAAAAAAGGACTTAAAGTATAAAGTGAGTACCTTCACACATTTTTAAGTAAAGAAAACACAAAAATACAAAATATCTATGCAGTGCAAATATTAATAAGAAACGAAAGTAAAAAAAAAAAGTAAATTTAACACACTCAACAAATATTAAATATTAGAAAAAAACAAATCATAGACTCATATTTATTTATACAATGGAAGATGAGAAAGCAGGAAGATAGACACAGATAGCCCATACAAATAGAAACTCATTCGTAAAACGTTAACAACTTTTATAGACATTTTGCTTACAAAGCCCTTAAGCAACAATAACAACAGTAAACAAAATCTCTTCAAACCGAGTTAAAAAAAAAAAAAATAAAACAAAATAAAAACGATATTAAATTTCAAAAATGCTTCTATTTCTACTGTATTTTGCTGGTATTTCCGTTTAGATGTGCGTATGTCCGTATGTGCGTGCCTGTGATAGATGAAGAGAAACTTTTATTTGCTAAACATCATCGTAGAGTTGTTTTGTGAGCGGATCAAAAAAAAAAAAAAAAAAGGAACTTTTATTATTTAAACACAACGACGATTAAGGGTGCATTAACCCTCCAGAAAAATAAACAAACATTTTAGTGAACAATAAATGAAACAATATTTTACTGATTTTGGTTTTCTCTTTTTTAGTTTTTCTCAGCTAAAAATTAATCTTATACATTTGGCTAAAAGTTACTGTTTTAAGAGTTGCTTGTTGTTTAGAAAAAGGAAAAAAAGAAAAACACAGCAAAAAAAAAATTAATGATTGACGCAAATGAAGAATAATCGAATTTCAGTGTAATTTAGTCTTAAAACTCTCAAGCTAAATGTCATAAATTATAAAATAAGAAAATGTGTCAAATGAAGTTTGACAGCTCCACTTTCTTTCTCTCTCTCTCTCTTTCTTTCTCTTCTCTTCCCCAACACTCTAAGTAACATCGTCTAAGCATTTTCACAGTAATTAGTGATTTCCTGCCATTATGCTGTTCATAATATCTATGTGTGTGTGTGTACTACACTCCTGGCTGTAATTGTGTAAAGCTCTCAGCATGAAACCTTAGAAAACTTCAAAATAATCATAAACATAATTTGTTTGGTATCTTCTCTTCCCAACAAGTAGACTTTGCTTAAGCTTCCTAATTACTTTTATGTTAACCAGGAACTAGTTCATACTTTTTTCTTCTCACATTCATTTTTATTTTGTGGCTGCTGGCTGCTGGCTGCTGTGGGATTATTTTTTGTCAAAGTTTTACAGTATTTTTTTCGTGTTTTTCGGATTTAATATTTTAAAGATTAATGTGGTTATCATGTTGCATTCAAATTTAATTACTGTGATGTTTGTGGTATTGCTGCTGCGCTGCTATTGCTTGGGCTTTAATCACATTGATGAAAATTTAATTAAAAAAGTTTTATTCAACAACAATTAGAACTGGTGCAAACAAAATTGAGAAACTTTATTAAAAAATGCTTACTGGCATTATTTCGTATATTTTGTACAAGGGTTGTAAATACAGTAAAAGTAAAAAAGGCGTGAAGTATATACAGTGGAATGTTCTCCTTTGTATTCCACAGGCTTTTATGTAGCCTTCTTGAGAAGCACTGAGAATTTCTTAAAAACTTAAACGTAGTAAATAGCTGGCGATAGAACTACATTAGTTTAAATTAAAGAACGAGTGTAAGAGTTTTCACATTGTCAAATGTGTTCCAATTTTTTCAAAGGAAGAACCACAAACAAGAGAATGAAAAAATTAATATGGATTTAGAAATATTAATTTTTTTTGTAGTTTCTAGTTGATGATTAAAGGAATTCTCTGTAAAAAGTCTTTAAAAATCACTCTTGGTTTTATTCTTTTTAATCGGCCATGTCTACCGCAACGCATAGCATCGTTTGTGCAGACCAAGTTTTCACTGTTCCA
This sequence comes from Thelaira solivaga, assembly GCA_947397855.1. Taxonomy (NCBI): domain Eukaryota; kingdom Metazoa; phylum Arthropoda; class Insecta; order Diptera; family Tachinidae; genus Thelaira; species Thelaira solivaga. The sequence continues at coordinate 3,046,696 of OX377611.1, forward strand.
GAACTTGAGATCGATTATAGACAATTAGTTTGTCCAAAGAGAGCTTTTCTACCTCTCTGGGAAACAACAAAAAGTCTTTCAGAATACAATGCCGGTAAACCAACCCGTTAGAAGCCAGAGGTCCATCTTAGTGACTGGTAGTATCGTCTGTGGGCGAGTCCCGATGTTTTGAAAATTGTGATATGACCCAGACACCAGTTTTCTCATTAATGTATCCAAGTGGTATTCTGACCATATAAACATATGATCGCCCCTCAATCCTCTAGTAACTGGTATAGCGGTTATGTTCAAACACTCAAAACAACTTAAAGTTATTATGAATTTCTATCAAATCATTAATTTTTTTTAATTAAAAAAAAAAAAATCTTTTGAAAGATAAGAAATATTGGGCTGGCTTAAATCCAATAAATATTCAGCGGTAAAAATAAGCTTTACTTTTTGTTATATAAATAATTTTAGTAGAACTTAATATTTTCTGCCACTATTGAGCCAAATTACTGCATGTGATATCGATGGAAATTTTCATTTAAATTGAATTTCGTCAGTATCGAGTGCGGTAATTTGGCTCTATGTTGGCCTGCAAAAGCATGGTTAAGTATGCGATATGCACATTGATAGTTTTCATAACATGTGGATTCAGGGAAAAGGAAAATTCTCTTTACAAAATGGTTAGGTTGAACGTCCTACCTTAATGTGACCTCTTTGTGAAAAAAACACTGGAAAAATTTTGGATTTTAAGCCGTGATTTCATGGCATATCACTCTGCAAAACCACAATTTGAATTAAAGCCTACATTTTATTTAAAATCTAGTGAAATTAATTTATTTTGTAATTATATTTAAGCCACAACAAAAAATTAAGCTATCGCTTGCTAGCAGTTAAATTCTCGCTTTTAAAAGGGAAAAACAAAAAAACTTAAATTTTACGTTTAAATCATTTTAAATATTTTATGCAAATTTTTATACACGCTTTTTTGCTGCATTGACAATTTATTTATTGTTTTGCATGAGCTTTCAAACCGAAACCTCCCATTGAAATTTAGATGTTCTGGGAAAAGACAAGGTTGAGTAAAAAGAGCAGTCGTTAACATTAAAATTACAAATCGTTCTCCAGAGGGAGGCTCGTTTAAGCAATAACGACAGTCAACACAAACAATGGGTGGCATAAATAAAGCGAGACCACCGCACACAAAATGTTTATTAAAAAAAATAAAAAATAAAAAACATTAAATCGATAGTAAGTAACACTTTTATTTAGTACTAGTACTGCAGCATGCTTGTGTATTTATGTTTGCGTTATAAAATGCTCTTTTAGACTCAGAGACTGTGTGACTACGTGGCTGTGTGCTGAAGATAAAATGCACTGAATACTTGAGTGAAATTGAAACTCAAGTGGAAAAGAGGATAAAAAAAGCAAAAAAAAGAAAATAAAGAATAAAAACCAAATGAATAGAATATAAAACATGAAAAACATAATCAATAAAATTGTTTGAAAAAAAGTAGTCAGTCAATAATATGTATGAACATTAGGATGAGTCAAAAAAAAAAAAAAAAACTGAAAAATTAAATAGAGAAAAAAACTTCCAAAGAAGCTGTTATGTTTCCAAAAAAATTTTAGTTTCCTGTTAAGGGTTTAAGGCCCATTATTATAAGTTATCAACAGTTAAATTTAGAATTTGGTGGGGAAAGTAATAGACTTTTGTATACCCGTAGATTTGAAAACTACAATTGAGTAACAAGTTTTATGTGCAGATCAAATCAACAGTTAAGTTGTCTGTCTTTAAATTTAAGGCTTAATCAAAAGCTTTTGACTATTTACAACTAATCTAAAAGACTATTACAAAATTTTAAATTTTGTGTCATTGCGTTTTTAACAATTTCCTTTGTTTTTAATATTAAATTTTCTAAAAACCGGATTTTTCATAAAAAATACAAAAAACCGGTTTTATTTTTTTAGGATTAAAAAAAACTGATAAAATTTTTTGAGTAAATTATAAAAATAATACAAATTAAAATTTTTATTTAATTTCCAAAAACCGGATTTTTCATAAAATATACAAAAAATCGGTTTTATTTTTTTAGGATTGAAAAAAACTGGTCAAATTTATTTTAGTAAATTGTAAAAATAATACAAAATCAAAAATTTTTTTTAAAATTTCTAAAAACCGGATTTTTTATAAAAAAATACAAGAAACCGGTTTTATTTTCTTGGGATTGAAAAAAACTGGTAAATTTTTTTAGTAAATTGTAAAAATAATACAAAATCAAATTAAATGAAACTGTTTTAAGGAACCGGTTTTTGGGCAATAAAACCCGATTTTCTTTAAACTGAAAAAACTTTTTTTTTATGAAAAACAAGTTGAAAAAGCGAGTTGACCCATTGCATTTATAAAAAGAAATAACAGAAAACAAAAAAAACCTCTAAAAATCGGTTGTAAAACCAAGTTACCACCTTATTGGATAGAATGGTTGCATTTATAAAAAAATGCGCTGGGGAAAACAAAAAAAAACTTTAAAAAACTATTGTAAAACCGATTTAACCACCTTATTCAATAACATGGTTGCATTTATGAAACACCACTGGAGAAATGACTACTTTATTAGATATTCGTGATATGCCATTGAGTAGGTTCCAGTTTATTCAATTTATAATGTCACATAAAAAACCAATAATTTTGATTCAAATATGAAAATCTAATTAAAAAAAAAGGAATTAATTTCCTAGCAAGAAATTAAGGAATTTCAGCTTAGATCACTTTAAAAAAAAGCGATTAGCTTTAGGTTGAAGAACCACATATGGCATGCAATTTTAAATCAACAGTCTTAGCACCACAGTTTATACAAAAGTGGACATAACAGAAACGATGTAAACAAATTTGTCACCGAGTATTGCATTTTGTAGCTTCTGAGATGCGCGTTTTATTCAATAAAACGTGTTCACAAAAAGGAATAATTGTCTTCTAATAATACACTCATGTTAAATTTATGTTTTTCTCCTCAGGAGCAGAACATCTTCTGCTAGGCTGTAATTGCAGTGGTTTTTTTTAGTTCTTAACCTCCCTATTTTTTGCTGGATTTAGTACTTTGGTGGTCAACAAATTAAAAAAAGTTTTATTTTTGGCTTACGTGCTTGCTTTATAATTGAAGCCTCCTTAATGCAAGAGATATTCCAATGGAGGCCATACTAAAATTATAATACATTTTATTGAAACTCATACATACGCACATTTTAGCTTATGTTTTAATATAAAAATTTTAAATGTGAATAAAAATGAGAAAACAAATTATTTAAATAATTTTTTTTAATATCCCAAAGCTGTTTAAAGTGTAGTTTATTTCTTTGCCGACCTCTATTTGATTTTAAAGACAAGTCAAATACCAGCTATAAATTTTCTTCGATCTTCTTTACCAAGCCATGTTTATGAATTTATTTGAATATTTTGCATATTCTTTTAGTTTTACTCAAACAATCCACAGAAAATGCATTGAAATCCTTATTCGTACATACTTAAAACAGGAAAAGAAAAAAAGATAACCAACCTGTTTTTACTTTCCTTTTAAGCACAAGTATGTATGAAGTTTACAACACAAGCCCCCTGAAAGATAAATAACTAAACTCTAGCCAAGAGAATGTATTGTTTTATAAAAGATTTCCCTTTTAATTTTCTGTTGTCTTCATTCATCTGCATACTCGTACACACATATATACATATTGTCTTTGTATTGTGACTTAATCTACTTAAATGTCTTTGAATTTAACGAAAATTTGTTTGCTCAACAAACGTTTTAAGAAAAAAAGGAAGGGAAGCAAAATAATAAAAAAAAACGGAAGTTTTAGCCGCCATCATCGTCAGCAAAATAAAAAAAAACATACTCTTAAAAGGATATTAACAAGGATTTATAGGGTATCATTGGAGTTTTCAGTGGCATTTTAAGTAGAAAACAAATGCTTAAACATGTTTGCTGCTGCTAAAGCAAATAATGCGAGTACATGAGTACGCAAATACTTTTAACGGGTATTTTAGAGGATTATTTGATTAAAATCATTAAAAACAAAATGATTTATAAAAAAAAAGCTGTAACCTTTATAAGTTTACATACTCGCTTCAAACATTTGTATTTTAGGTTAAATTGATTAAACTCAAGGAAAAAAACCCTAAACGTCTATAATTTATTCTAGGGAGTATGAAAATTAATTTAATTTGATTTTTAAGTACAAGGAAGGATGCCTTCAATTAGATTCCTCTAAATTGCTATCATTATCACTAATCTAATATTCTCTTAGCTCATGCCAGTGGAAAACTTTTTTAAAATTGGTTAAGCAAATGATGGTAGAGTATTTATAAAAAGAATGGAGTTCAGTGAACTCTTTAAAGAATTTTGAAAAACATTCCAGACTCTGACAGGAAGGATAAAACACTGAACTTCTGTAGGCGCTTCGAAGTGAAAGCGGCATCGATAGTTCTGGTACATTTTTGGGTACAATGTGGAAGATACCAGTGCTGGAGCGGAAATTGTAGTACCATATTTCTGTAAGGAAGTTGCAATGTGAAAAAAACTTCTATTTTTCATAGCCTGTCTTAGGGACTGTCTACAAAGGTTCACTTGTTTTATCGGTATACACAACCAAGCAGCTCTAAGTGCATTAGTAAACTGTTCCTGCCGATTGCGGGTGATTTGAGATTGCTTTGGCAGAGAGGAACTCAGTTACTCTATTATGGATATGAAGGGAATGGGGGCAATAGAATGGCGCACTATCTGACTAAAATGAGGGCGAATACTCTTTTTATAGGACTAGAACCCTTCTGAGGAATGAATAATAATGTCATTCGTGGCATACTACCAAGAGGGGAAAACGGAAGTCAACAACACTGCTGGATAGCCGAAACAAGCATGCGATAATCAAGGAAATTCATTAACCCTGAACGCATTGAGGCAGAGATTGTTTTGAACCTTGGTAGAAATGGCTGATGGACCATTGCAGACTACACTAAATACCACATGAGTAAAATTGGTGTGCTACAAAATGACTGCTGTCGTTTCTGTCAAGTAGGACAGTATACGTTGGAACATATTCTGTGCGAGTGACCAGCATTGACAAGATACAGCATTAGCTACCTTGGAATTGGGCCATTGGTCCCAGAAAACCTGAGTATGATTAATTCTACAGCAATTCGTACAGAGATTCGTAAGGAGTCTCGGATTGCAGTTGGGAACTGAGCTGCACAATACATCAACAAATTTTAATTCCACTTTTTGATTGAATATTTTCCTGTGAACAATTTTTCACTGCTACAATTAAAAACAACTAAAACTTAAACTAAAAAAATTTAAAGGAAATTTTTTATATTTGAGAGATCTTTTGTTTCTTTAGTAAAATTTTTCAAAATTCACTTAAAGTTTTTATGCAGATTTAATAAAATTTTTTTATTTTGTAGCAAATTAATAAAAATTAAATTGTAGGCCGGATTACGAGTGTCGTTGTCGTGACGAAAACAGCAAAGTTATTATGTATTTCGTTTCAAATCGAAAATAATTTTCAATTTGAAAGAAAAGCTTCCCAAAATCGAGAAGATTTGTAACGGGTGGGGCAAAAGTCCCGCTACTATTTTGATTGCCGAATGTTTTTCCAGGGATTTGAAAAACACTTCAATATATCGAGAGGCTAAAATGAACGATTTTCATATTATCAAGGGTCCACTGTACTGTGAAAAATGATCAAAAACTTATCACTCTTTTTATCTCTACTTTTAATTCACATCGCAATAATTTAGTTGAAGCTCATGCTATCAAGTGAACTAAGAAGCCACATTTGTTATCATTATTATAATATTGTAATAGCACCTGACTAAATATTTACTGCTCCGTGGCAATAAAACGCTACAGGTGGTATACTTTATTACAAAATATATAAATTATACTCCTACTGAATGTTTAAAAGATTACAGAGTAAATAATCTAGCTAATGCCAACCAACTCATACAAAAGCTATTCAAAAAACGTGATTTCTTTACAATTCTTGGGATTTTTCTCAGAAATATAATTTTGGTCAAATAGAAAAAATGAAAATAAATTTGTTTGGAATAAAAAAATGTTGTTTTGTTAAATAAACACAACAAAAATACTAAAAACATTTGTATCAGAATATGTAATGATTGCGAGTCTTTATAACAGCGATTGGCAAAAGTATTTATTTTTATTTATTTACAAATTGTATTTAATTTTTTTTTTTTTTTGTATATTTTGGAGCTAGATTTTTTTTACAATTTGAAGAAAATAAAATTATTTTGATAGTGAAATTACTTATTTAAACAAATTGTTTTGTATTGAAATCTTGGCAATAAATATCAGTATGTATGTGTGTGTATGTGTGATATTTGATGCTTTTCTAGCCATTTAAATCTCACTGTTCCTCACTTTCATCACACGTTTTCGCACTTATGGCAAAACAAATAGTACAAGACAAAATAATACCCCAGAGAATTTCGGTGACAAAGAGAGAACTGCAGGAGTGAAGTGTTAAATAAACATTACCAGCACTGTGGCATTGTGGTGTACGAGTATTTAAGGGATTTCTCTGTTTTTGCATTAATATCACAGACATTCTGTTTCGGCTGTTTAAAATACAAACAATATTGTTGTTGTTAGAATTCCTTGTTGTTTTTTGCTTTGTTTCATTTTCGCAATTTCAATTAGTTTAATGCATTTTTAAGCCATTTGTTTAATAGATTCTTCTTATGGTCATTCACTTTATCTTTAACTTTAATTTTTTTTTTAACATTTTGTGTAGTCCTCAGCTGTAGAAAGCTTTTTTGGGGTCATTGTGTTGTTCCAAAAAAAGAAAACAAACAAAATAAATAAAATTCCTATGATGTGAAATTTTGTGTTGACATTTATTCACCCACACACTACACTGAAATAATAATTCACTAACAACAACATTTCATTGATTTTATGAAATATTTCATTGATCATATTCTATCTGTCTGCGTACAGACTTCCCTCTGCTGCTCGGAATTCATCACTACATCCAGGTCCAGCTTCTAAGGACGTTCTCCACGAAATTCACAACTCCATTCCATATCTCTTCATGGCGTATCATTTATTCCGCAAGGTTTTCAGCAGAAAAGTCGCCCTTCCGCATTCGATATCGATTGAAATTACAGTTTAATTTAAATAAAAATCTCAATCGATAACAAATTCCCTAATTTGGTTAGAGATTACAAAATAATCTACAGAGAGAGCATAAACTATTAGAAAATTCAATTTGTGTTTAGCATATCCACACGCAGATAAAAATACAGGATATCGAAGTCGAACATCTTTCATATTTTCTCTTTTAGCTTTTTATGCTAGGCGGCTTGTCAAAACCTATCAGCTACTTCTGATTTTGTGCTGTCTTTGTAAGCATTTATAGAAGACGATAGAAAGAAAAAACTACAACAAAATAAGATTGCAAATGTGCGATACCATTGTTATATGAAGCACCATTCAAGTGTTAAACACTTATGGTTTTTGTAATATTTTTTTAATACCCAAAAAAATTCATCTCCTGGAATTTTTTTATTTTTTGCTAAAGGCTTTTAAGAAAATTATCTAATTTTTGTAATACAATTACAAGATTTTTTTTGTAAATACTTGTGAAGTTGTTTAATACTTTTCACATGAAATTACTTTATAGTTCTTTTTACAAAAAAAAAAAAAAAAAAAAAAAAAAGGAAGAAAAGAATTGGGTTAGAGTGTACGTTTTTTAGCTTACTGATAAATTTAGTTGTTGAGTGACTGATCAATTACTTACATTTTAAAAAATTTTATATTATATTTAAGTTCAGATGACTTACAGCTCAATTTTCATTTTGAATATTAATGTGCATTTACCTGAAAAGAAAAACAAAATTTTTTATTAAATAAATTTTATTATTTTTAGTTTATTTTTATATTTTATACATCAAACAAAGTCTTATCACAGAATAATAGCATGTTCACACGACGAGTTTCAATGCTGGTTTCGCTGTCTGAACCTCGATTGTGAAAATTTGCGTTCAGACGACACATAATGAGTTTCATTTGACAGTTGCTTTGTTTTGTTTTTTGTTGTTTCGCATTTGCCCGCGTTTGTTTTTTAGTTTTGAAATGGATAAAAAAGGTAAATTTTAATATATAAATATATGTATTTTTAGAAAAAATAATAATTTATAAAAAATTTATTTATTATTTCAAATAATTTAATATGTTGTGTTATTTATTATGTTTATTTTTATATTTAAGCAATTTAACACTCTTTCCTTTGTTTCTTACTAATACATTGAAATGCTTGCAAAACAATAATATTTCTTTGTTTACAATTTGTTTTGTTGGACAGCTAGTTAAGATAAACTAGCGATAGAAACTAGGGATGATACTAAATTTTCATGGTTTCGGCAAGAGTTTCAAAATGAAACCTGCAGATTCGCTCACTTAATTTTGTATGGCGAATCTTCCTGTTTCATTCGAGATTGGGATGTGAACCCTCGAAAGAGAGCGAACCTTGTCTCGTCTGAACATACTATAAGCTGCTTGAGCAGTGGAGCATTGGTCCCAGAAGATCTAGGCAATATTAGTCTTACAACAGTTACGAGATTCGTAAGAAGTCTCGGATTGTAGTTAGGAACTGGGCTACACAATAGATCTTAAAGGTTGCAGTGCGATTATAGCCCATAGTGATAATAATAATAATATCAACAATTAAATTAAAATTTTTATGTTCAAAGAATCATTAAAAAATTTTAAATTGAAATAAATATGAATAAAACTTTCATGAGTGTAATAGATTTATTATTAATTATGTTCTCTTATTCTAAGTAAGTATAATGATAAATAAAAATACTGACTCTCAGCAGTTTAACGGAGATCACCAAACCTTTTCATTACCTCTATAAATATGAGCAATAATTAATTTAATTAATTTCTAGGTTCGAAGGACTAGCTTGAGATTGGATTATAAATATTTATTTTTATATTGATATTTTGCTTCAAATTTGTAGCTTTTTAAGAAAAAAATATGAATAATTATATACATAGCTGCATTAATTATATTTAAAAGTTTTTTTTAATTTGTTTTTATAATTACATCATGAAGAATCTACACAAAGTTGAGGCAAAACATCGATATAAAATTTATTAATTATATTCTGAAGAAGCTACACAAATTGGAGCGAAATATCGATATAAAAATTAATTTTTTTTTAAAATAAGACCTCAAGCTTAATAAAATAGGCAAATTATTTAAAAGAAAAAGGTCGAATAAAACTAACTAATAAATGAGTAAATTTTTTTTATTTATATTTTCAATGTGATAACAAAAAATATATAAAACTTTCAAGATTAATACAATATTTTTATTTTTAAATTCTATATTCGAAGAACCATAAACAAATTTTTTTTAATAAAAGAATAAATAAAACTTTCAAGAGTAATTTTTCTTTTAAATCTTAATTTCTAGATCCCAGAGTTTATAAAAGAACTAGAGCATTTAACTCGCTACTTTGTCAGTGAAGTACCATACTGTCGCTAATACGAGTATAATTTAAGTGAGTGAAGATTAATCTGCCCAGTTAAATATTTTTTAAAGTAACTCGCTACGTTTTTTAGTAAATGTAAATATCTTTTCAGTATTTATGGCATATTTTTAAATATGTTTAGGAGATATATAAGTGCATGGGTAAAAATATGCATAAATGCGTTGACTTCTCATAAAGAATACGGGATGGGACGCACATCATTTTAAAGAGGAGACTGTAATCTACCACCCTAATACTCAGAAGTTACTTTGGACTATTTAAAAAAATTTTTTTTTAATGACAATCACTTCTAGTGTTAACTATGCAGTGAGTGGAATTATTTTAGTGAAATTTATATGTATTACTCAGATCATCAGTAAATTTTCCCCCATGAGTTTAGTGTTAGCTTTTAAATCTTATAGAAAATATATTCTGTTTTCTTATGCACAAAAACATATCTAATCATGCTCTTTTTTTTATGGAAAATGTATGTATGCAGTATTAAGAAAATAAAGAAATTAAATTAAAATAATTCGTGCTTCAAATATTTCATTACACTTAATTGAATTTTTTTTTTAAATTAAATAAGCTTAAAGTTCCGAAAAAAACTTAAAATTTCCTTCAGCTTTCAAAGAAAAATAGCACAGAAAATATTTTTCAAATGAAAAAAATAATGTAATAGATGCGTACCAAAGCAAGGCAATTTTTTTGTTATATTCTGATATAAATATTCAAATTACGTCATTATGAAAAAGTGTGCAACTAAGAAGATACGCCAAAAGATACTTATAATAGATGTTCATTGTCAATTGTCATCCCAAGGAAATTTATTTTTTTTTATTTTATTTTTATTTCTTTTATTGATTGCCCTGATTAAATTACAATTGTGAAAATAATATTAAAACAAGGGGAGGCGAAAAGTAAATTTGATACAAACAAATGAAAAATTATGAAAAAAAAGCACGATTTCTTTCACAAAAAAAAAACTAAACAAATACTTCAAAGAGAAATAAAAAATAAAATAAAAATGTTGAAAAAAAAAACAAAAAATGCTAGAGTTAATTTAAGAACAAAAACAAAAATAATAATCTACGGCGAAAACTTCTTTCTATTTATTTATTTTTTGTTTCACTGCGGAACAGCCCCCAAAAAGTTAATATTAAAGATGCCAGCAAAGCAATAATAATAATGCAAAAAAAAAAAGTATAAAAAGAATTTCATGAATAATTCAATTATTAACTTATAACAAGCTTAAAAAGCATATAAAAATCACTAAAACCTGCAATTACCTGTTGACAATCTTCTTTTAGTTTTATAACTTTTTTTATTTCAAGCAAAAAACCAAAAATTTCCCTTCAATGCGCCGAGTAAAATGCAGGTTAGTAAAAGACAAAAAACATTTTTGAAGAATATTTTGTTTATTTTAAATAATTTGTTTGTTTGATAATTTGCTAGTCACATATTACTTATAGGATTTTATTACAAAATATTGATCTTTATTTGTGCTTAATTCCAGAAATCTTTAATTACATTCAGTAATACCCACCTGGCATTCGAATGTAAAAGAGAAGAGACGAATAAAAATAGAATATATAGTTTTCAATATTAAAATGTTGGTTGGGAAATTTATTTATTGATTTAGTTCAATGCTTACTGAGTTTTTTTTTTGAATATTTGAATTTTTTTGTAACTATTGACAAATAATTCTTATTTAGTCAATTGCAAGAAACGTTGGGAGTAATCTACTGAGGATTCAGAGTAGCGTATGATGAAATGGTTCATATAGATATGTTGGGATAACAGTATTTATTGTACTGAATAAATAACTCATGAGAATATCATGAGTAAAATAATAAATTTAAAAGCCAACACAATATCTGGAATTAAGCACAAATAAAGATTAATATTTTGTTAATTATTATTATTTTTAATTATTAGTAAATATTATTCAAGCTTAAGGAAATTTATTATTAATAATAATATTTACTAATAATAAATTTATAAGATTGCACAATTTACTAAAATTATTATTTTTTATTATATATAATTTTTTTTATTTAATTTTTTTTTTAATATATCATTTAAGAATTAATTCTTTTGAATTTCATGTTTTTTCTATTAAGGGTGGTTTACTTGGTGGTTTCTTAACAGACCAAGCAACCACTTGAATATTTTTCCCTCGTACAAAACTACGTGTTTTAGTAGCAAACTTGTAGTATCAAATAAGCGTGTACTTATGAGCAGATATCTAAGCATGTGTGTATTTGTGTGTGAGTGTAAATTCAGTTTAGTTAACATTATCTAGATAATAAACAAATAATCAAGAAGGCGAAAGAATTAAATGAAATTCCCACAGGTCATATAAAATTTATAAACTGGTAATTCACACCTCGTTGCTGCAGAATACAGAATACCAAAATTATATATTAAATTAATACAATTACAAATACTTAATTGATTTACAAATGTATGTTATTTAATGCGTCCCGGCCCATACGAACTCCTGCCCATACACCTCCGGCCGATACACATTCCGGCAACGTGAAAAATTTATACAAATATCAAAATGATTTTCATTTTTTTCATTTAATTGGTCAGATGCTGTCGTAGTTTTTCATTAAAATTGGCTTGAACTTGAGTGTGTATGGGTCGCATACTGTTACTTGTTGTAATAAAGTCTTCTTACATACATATATATGAGGGCACCAAGGATCAATCACAAATATTATTTGTAGGGCTTCGACTTTTTCCGAATCAACACAATATGCTTAGTCAGTCATAGACCTCTGTAAACGTGCTTAAGTAACGCATAATCGATATCTAGAATCTTTAGTCCTTGGAAATTATAAATGTAAAGTAGGAGATATCAGTAAAATACCGCCACATATATCCTGCTTTAGATTCCTTAATAATGGCTACTACAGGTGCGTAGTAGCAAGCCTGCGGAATCAAGTCTGCGGATGTTTAGATATTAAACAATATTTAGCAAGAGATAGCAGCGGACTGACAACTTGTAGTTATCATGTTTTGTATTCCTCTCTCTAGACTTACTATAACAGCTGTTTAATATTTATTTCATCTAATTAACAACATCACAGTATAAGGTTTGAAGGTTCTCAGGTGATGATGAGTGTTCAGCAAGAGATAGCAGAGGGACATCATCGAATATATTGTGTTTTTCCTTGCTCAATCTAAAGTAGATTTACTACTACAGCTAAGTAATAGTTATGTCGCCTAAAGAGCAACATCACAGAATAAGGTCTACGGGGACTCAGGTGGTAACAAGTGCTTAGCAGAAGATCCCCCTGCTATCTCGTTCACCCTTTTTATTATGCATTCCTTAATCTGGAGTAGACCCACAATTACACCTCAGCAATATTTATTTTGCTCTCAGGTAGTTATGAGTGTTCAGCAAGACATTGTACCGTTAGACGCGATTTTCTACGCCTTTTTTGAGGAAAACGAGTTGTTCAACAATTAGAAAGATGGAAAGGAAATTCCCCATGTTTAAGCAAAGTTAAACATTAAATTCTGTTAAATTTTTGGATTTAAAACGATTTCTTAAAAGCTTCTGAAAAATTTATAAAAATAAATTTTTTTAAATCAAGACTGGGATTGACGGCCAAGATTCCTTTTTGAGCCATTTACTTGGCAAGACAACGAATAAAGTGATCTAGACCCACCTCATCCTCAATATCGCAGATAGGCCTTAATTAAAATGTGCTTCGACCAATTTGTTTTTCGAAGCTAGAAAGTACGGGTACTGACAAAGAAGGTGAAGTATTGTCTCCTTGTTGTCTGATGCCTGACAACTGCGACAGTTTGAATTGAAGGATAGTTCCAACCTGTCGTCGTGCATGCCGATTACCCTTGGTTATAAATATGTACTTAAAACAAATTTTCTATTATGAATTTCATCGCTTTTAGCTTTAAAAAAATTTTTTCTATTTATAACATTTTTGCAAAACATGCATCAACATTTTCGTTGTAATTAAATCACTTTACCGTTAAAAACTTTTCAATTATCTGCCAGATTCAATTAATTTACCAAACCAGAAGCTAAAAAATAAAAAAACTCAACAGCATAAAGGCAGACAACACATAATAGCAAACCAAAGCAACTAAATTGTTTACAAAATCAGTTGAAGATGCAGCCTTAAATTCAATTAATGTCAAGTGCTGCTGTTTAGTTTTATAGATACAGAGTAGACAATGACGGGAGTGGCTTAAAAACCTCATACATATAAACGACATCATTCATAAAACAAAAGATAGTGGTAGAAAACATCAACTTTTATGGTCTACTCACATCTAATCACAGTCACAGCTATTGCCTTTAAATTCTTAAAGCTTTTTCTTGAGTAAATTTATTTGTTATTACGAAGCTTTAAGTACTTACATTTTAGGGCAACAGTAATTAGTTGTCTTAATAAATAAGAAGAAAAAGTTATTTGGTTGGTGAATAAAATCCTTTATTTTCTGTACTTGAATCAAGAATTTAATTTAATTTTTTTTCTTTGCTTCAAGTGAGAAAAACAAAACTATTTTGTTAAAAAAAAAAAAAATCACAAAGTAAGAGAACTAAAAAATTGTTTTACTTAAATCATTGTCTTAAGTTAATGCTAGTTAGTGATGATATAAAGTGTTAACTCGAGCCGGCCATAAATAATAGCTAATACTTAGTTAAGGGTTGATCTTGTTACATTTATTTTCACAATGAAATATTTTGCATATGGGCAATTTCACAAAAAAAAAACGTCCACTTCCGTCACATAATGTCATTTCTTTCAAAAGATTATTTTCATAGCGTTTTTTTCACTTCTATTCATTTTAACAAGCTGCAGACTTCACCATCATAAGGAAACAAAAATAGTAGCATGACGTGACAGAAGTACATTTTTCTGTGGAATTGCCCATATTTTTTTGAATTTAAAGACTGTCGATACCGCGACCGAATAAAAGCATCGCAACACATCGATATTTTGCATTACAAAAAGTTACTGAATCCCAATATTAATTCCGTTAAAGAGTAAACACAGCAACTTGGCGTTGCTTTACGTACATTATCTTTTTTAAAAATGACTTTAATTGTAAAAATTCGTATGCTTTTAGTAAAAGCATTATTTGAGCTGTTATTTTTGAAAGTGGTATAAAGTCCACTTTCTTCCGATTCTAATTCAATACTTCAAAATATGTACTCACACTGCATTTGTATGTATGTCAACATTGTAAGTATTTATTTTGTAACTTGTAATATGCTCATACATACTCGTACGTACTTGCACTTAGAGAAGGGTGTTTTAAGCTTTTTCAGTTATTGTTTTTATTTTATCATTTTAAATATATTGTGTGTTTGTTTTCTGCTGTAACAATTTATTGCAAAATTTGTTTACTTTTTGTTTTCATTAAATTTTATGAATAAAGTTTTTTATTTTTACCCTACGTAACTCGGCAAGCCGATTAAGTTTAACATGCAAGTGGTATAGAAACTAATGGGAAAGGGTATTACATTTTCTAATCCTTCATTCAGTTGTTCCGATGGTGTAGAACCAAGAATCACTGACTCACAGATATGGAGTTAAAGATAACATCATGTGGAATCTTTAAAAGTTAATGAATCGCACTACTGAAGCCAAATTATGGCACTCGATATCAATCGAAATTTACATAGAAATTTTATGCAAATTTCGTTCAATATCAAATGTCATAATTTGTCCCCTGCACGTGTTAGTGATCGAAATTTCAATACAATTGAAATGGAAATTTCGATCAATACGGAAGGCCATAATTTGTCCAATAATTACACAGGCTTACAATTGTTTTGGCCAAAAACTAAAACCATTTCTAGTATATTCGATACTGTGATTCAAACTGCTTTAAACTTAATTTTTTAACTCTACTTGTAGTTCTCACGCTACATATGACGTTATATAGAAAAATACGAGGTTACGCTATATAATTTGCAATAACTCAAGAACTATCTTTCTGATTAAGCTGAAAATTTTTTTTAAGGATTCGAAGATATTCAAGAAAAAATATTTTTTCTAGAAAATTAAAAAAAAATTTTTTGTAAAAATTAATATAAATTAAAAAATTTTTATGTAAAATTTATTTGAGCTTAAGATCATTTTTATTAATTATTTTTTTTTACTTTTATAAAATATAATTTTATTATTTTTATTATTTTTGTGTAGCATCTTCAGGAAATATGGAAATAAAAATGATCTTAAGCTTAAATAAATTTTACATAAAATGCAAAAACTAAGATCGAATAATTAAAATATTATAATTTAAAAATTTTTTTAAAATTTAATATAAAAAATGTTTAAGTTTGCCTTCAATGTTATCAACAAAATGAGCCATATTTCATTAAAATCCATTTATAAGTTCTAAATTTAAATTACAACACTTGTTAAGAGTTTTGTAAGGCTTAGAGTCCTATCACTAAATTCTGAATAAACTCAGAACTTATGAATGGATTTTGATGAAGTATGGCTTACTTTATTTATAGCACATACAGGTAACAACATTAAGAACAAACTTGCAAATGCATCTTAGATTTTAGATAAGCTTTTTAAGAAAATTTTTTTGGAAATTTTCTTAAAAAAAATTTTTTTTTTTTTGCAAATAATTAAAGGGTACATACTATTCGCTGCTGCTTCTTTTTTCCAATCGAATCATATTCTCCACAAAAAATGAAATGTATCTCTTTTTTGTTTTATTTTATTTTATTTCTTTAAGCATCGTTTTGTATGCAGAAGAGGCGTTTTATTTACCAGGCCACATAGTGTTTCTAGGTTTATTTTTCTCTCCACAAGTTCATCTCCCTGTTCATTTGTTGCCTTTTTTAAGGTTATCTGTGTGTGGGTTGTTTTGCTTTTCATCCGTTATTTGTAATTAACATTTCAATTTTGTTTCTTTTAGTATTTTAGTGTTTGTTTAAGTTGGTAAATAAATCTTACGCCCCTCAATATACTCGCATTGTTGACGTATGCAAATTTTATGCTTTATTTGAAAATTTTATAAAGTTTAGAAAAAACAGTTAAATGAAATTGAAGTTTACCAACAAACTAGCGAGAGTATGTGTATCAATTGGGAAATAAAAACAAAATATTTTTTTTTATATATAAAAATTTTTCTAATTTAGATTTGTCTTTCAAAGACAAGAAAGAAAACAAATATTCCAAATATTTTCTTGCGTTTTTGATACTAAAAATAACTCGAGGATTTTAACAATTTTAGTTTCACTCTGTATTATTTGCAAACTGGTTAAGTGGATTAAAAATCAAATACTCGTAATGTTTTTTAAAGACAATAAGAATTCACCGACCAGGCTTTTAAGTTTGTCTGAAAAAACCACCCAAAGGTTAGACAGACATTGACTCCATGACCGTCAGACTATGACTTACTATTTTCTAAGAAAGGAATTAAATAATGTTACTTTATAGTGTTGGAAATTGCCAGCATTATACTTGCAACTAAAAACGGCACAAATATTAAGGAAATATGGCTCCTTTCGTTTGAAACTTCTGAGGCTTTAAGCTCGAGGTAAATAATGGTGAATTTTTCTAATTTTTATGATTTTTTTTTACAAATTCTGAATTTCTAATTTTTATATAAAATTGTTTTTTGCCACCACAACTTCTACGATAGTGAGCCAATTTAAAAACGATGTGGGTACGACTTGAATGAACTGAAATTTTAACTCTCAACATATTTAGTTTTCATAATCCAAGGTAATTTTTTTTGAAGAAGTAGCGTCACTTAATTGTGAATAGATTCAAAAACATATTGAAAGTCGCAATAAAAAATGCTTATAAACTAATCAAGCTGTCCTTGTGCAGGGCTTAAGCACGGCATCGACGTAAACAAAATTTAGCTTGAAACTTATGAAATCAAGTGAGCCTCTTCTATCTTTTTTTTGGTCAGCTTGCTTAATCTAATATGTGAAGCGATAAGATCCAGTAGAATTTTTGTTCTAATATTTTTTCTGATTTTGTAGAAAATGAAAAATGTTTTTTGCACTACAACTTCCTGGAAATTTCTGAAACTACAAAGGGGCTTAACAACAACACTAGCACAATTTACACTTAGTTTAGCCAATTAAAGAGTGTCCTAGCGAGAGTGCACTTTTTAAGAGAATTGAAATTTTTTTAAATGAAATTGTTAAGAAGACATATTCCGATTACGTATGAAATAAAATATTCGCCAAGTAATCCCCACGGCTCTAATGCCAAAGCATGCAATTTTTCATGATTTTTTACAGAGATGTAGAGATGATTCGAGAAGAAAATTGTATTACCCTCTTTAGGAAATTTTCAATGACTTTTTCATAGAGATACGACTGTCTCTAACACATGATGCTGAGGAATTAATGAAATTTTTTAATTGCATTAATGAAATAATTTTCTTTCAGTGTATAAACAATTCACAATTGACTTGCAATAATAAAAAGTTTTTTATATGTTTTATTATAGAGAAATAGAGATAATTTTTATTGAATTAATTTTATTTTACATACATAAATTTTGCTTATTATACAACAAATTTAAAAGCTTAAAATTATATTTTAAAAACAGATATGAGAGCTGATATGATTTTTTGGTTGATATTTTTCTCTTGGTTGTTTAATATGTTGATTCTTTATTTTCAGTTTTAATTCACTGTGAAGTCCTTGAACCTTTACAATCTAAAACTAAATAATTCTGCGATACTTTTTATGTTTTTGTATATAAAACCACAGCTCTTTAGTTTTTGATCTAACAAAATTACAATATTTTGGTCGTAAATCCATTGTGTTGGTTGAATACCGACGGGTTTCTTTAACAAAATTTTTTTCTGCAAAAAAAGCAAATTTGCTAATTTAGTTGCTGTAGCCGTTGTTGCTATTGCTGCTGACTCTAGGAGTTTGGTAAGTGGAATTGAAATTCACCAAAAAGTTTCAGCGCTTTTTATAGAACATTGTCTTGGCCATATTTAAATGGTTTTTGTGTCTGTGTGTGTGTGGGAGGGGGTTTTGATGGGAGGTAAAAAAGCTTTTCTTTTGTATTGCTGAGTAATGCGCAAAAGCTTAACTATAAACACACAAACACCTACACACACAAGTTCTTACATTATGGTCTGGCAAATGCCAGGTGGGAGGCTTTATAAAGGTTGGTTACAAATGTTGCCACATTAAAAATTTATAAGGGGGCATGCTACCAGCAGATACATACAACTTTTATGTACTCGTTTATTCAATAGATGTTTCCGTTTATGTATCTGCTCTACGAGTATTTAGTGTTTTTTTATTTATTTGTGTGTTATTTTTAGCATATAAAATGTCAGTCTTGCAAATATACTTGGAAATAATATTGAAAAAATTCATATAAAAATGAATCCCGGTTAAAATGTCAATTGATGTATTAGTATGCAAGTTGCATGTACATATGTATGGGTGTGCATCACAATATGTTTGTGTTTGTATGTAGGAGGAGTCTTTTTTATGTTTGCAGCCTTTGTGATTATTAATAGAATTTTTATTAAAATCTGTTATTGTTGACTTGCAATAAAAGTTTTGCACACATACACAGAAATATACATACATTCGCACACGCATACATGTACATACAAAATATATATTTTAATAGCTTTGATTAGCAATTTTATGCAAATATTTCATACGTGCAATTTTTATTGCATTAAGTTCATGTAACAAAATATTTAAATAAAAAATTTTATAATAAAAACTGACATTTTAGGAACTGGGCCCAAATTATTGCATGCGAAAGTGAAACTTTTGTAATTTTATATGAAAAAATTAAACGTTTCGATACGAGTTGCTCGATATCGAATGCCGTGATTTGACATCTGGTCTGCTAACACGTGGTATCTGTAGTAAGTAGGACTAACAGCTAAATCTCAATGTAAATGAAAGCACTGCAATGAGAAGACACGTTGTTTAGCAAAGTTGGACATGGTTTGTCTAATTGCTCCGACTGTTGTCATAATTACCAGAATGCAACAGAGAATAGACTCATGAATAAACGTGTGCCAAAGCGTTCGTTTTTATAACCGCTCTTTCTCGTTAGATTTTTATCCGAACGATAGAAAAGAAAGAACGACATTTGATATTGACAAGGTAAAACAAACAAAAAGCTGAGTTTATTTTCAATCCCCGTTTTCTAAAACAAAAAAAACCTTAGGAAAAAGAAGTAGAAAAATCACTACAACTGCTTTTAAGAAGTAAAGGGTGTTTCATGAAGCGTGCACTTTTTAAATTCAATTAAATATTTTTTGTGCAAATGGCAGCTTTGAAATTTAGCAGCTCTTCTATATGAAGCACATTGCCATCTAAATTATAATATACAGGAAATGCTCATTCAATCCATGAGGAAAAATACACCCACAGCGAGCAACTGGCTGATACGGAGTTTAGTTTGGCGGTGTGATTGCGCTTTACTTTTTGGAAAATGAGGCCAAAATGCCGGTGACTGTGGACTTCAATCGTTACAAGAACATAATAACGGAGTTCTAGTATTCTCAACTGTACGGCATGGATTTGGATGACGTGTGGTTATGCTAGACCGCATTACCTACCACACAGCGTTTGAAGCAATCGATTTTTTGCAACAATCATTTCCAGAACAAATGAACTCAAGAAATTTTGATGCCAACTAAAATCATGCTGTTTAGTGTCGTTTAATTTTTTCTCTGGGGTTTTGTGAAATCTTAGATTTATGTGAATAAACCACAAGCATTTCTGTGAAAAAGTCATTGAAAATTTCCATAAGAGTAGTGGGAGCCATTTGACGGATATTCTATTGCAGATTTAATTGGAACATGTCTTCTTTTCATAATAATAAAACGATCTCAACTTTATCAAAAAATATATATTTTTATGTTACAATCAAAAAGTGTTCCCTTACTGAGATACCTTTTACTTCTACTTCTGAAGAAAAGCCAATCAAAATGCTATTGGAAATGTGTATCTAAGAGCAGATCATTTTATCTAATTGTATAATTCAGTCAATTTAACACGTTTTGTCGTATCCGACACAGCTTTTTTTAATGAACACTTACTGCCCTTCCTTTCCCTTAAGGCAAGACAGGATAGTATTTTGCAATAAGGCAATCCTTAAATTCTTTCCTACCACCTATTACACTCAATGCCTAAAAAGAAAGGCTTCGGCTGAAATAAATCCATGTATAATAACTGAAAAGTAACTTCAGTATTAGTTTTTTTTTTGTGTTAAAATGACAAGAAATGTAAAAAAATATTTGATTTTTCATAGAAGCCAACTAAATTAAAAGATGGTCTTGGTTGCGTTAGATATGGCCCAGTTAACAAGAATAAAATATCCTAATGGAGTAAATAATCTTTGTAAATTGAATCACATCTTATTCAATACTAGATTGAGGGAGTCTTTGTAAAGTAATCGGGTGGCTTTTTTCCGTTCCTAGTTCTAATTATAATTCTAATCCCAAGAAAAAACTTTCATACTTTCCCTTCTCTACCTGTACAATAGATCTTAAAAGCTACGGGGCGCTTGTGGCCTATGATGATGTTATATCTGGAGTTTAACTTTGGGTGTTACAACCTCAAAATTTCGTTGCTGGGCATGAAATAATTTATCTATTATTATTATTGTGGGCTATAATTTCACTATAATCTGTAAAATCTTTTGTGTATTCCAATTTTCAACTAAAATAATCCAAGACTTCTCATGACTTTGGGATTAATTTTACCTAAGTCTTCTGGGCCAAATACCCTACTGCCTAGGTAGTTCATTCTACATCTGCCCGCTGGAAAAGCGCACTGAATATACTCCGATGTTTCTTGGCTTTGTTGACAGAAACGACAGGAGTCGTTATGTAGCACACCAATTTTTTTTTACTGTATTAATTGAATTGTTTTTACCCTTCCGGTAAAGCACGAATGAAATTATTGTTCATCCTGCAGAAGTGCTCAGAACTTTTCAAAGCGGTATCCGCCATCGTTTTAATCAGATAGTTTGCTATGTTATTGCCCGCTTGCCCTTCATAACCCTGTATCCTTACCAAAGTAACCGAATTCCTCTCTGCCAAAACATCGAGAAGCCTGTAGCAATCACAAACCCACCGCTAACGAAATGAATAAATTTCCAAAACACTTAGAGCTGCGAGGCTATCTGCTACCAGGAGTGCATTTATGTAGGGAGTTCAGAATTTAGTTAATATAATGATTTTTAATAATTTAATTAATTAATTTTCGTACAGCCCGCAAATCTCTTAAGTTGATATCACAATTCCAAAATATCTTAAACGATTTGCTCAATTTTGAATACTAAACAAATAAAATTTCAAATTTTTTTTACAGAATTTCAATAATTTTTTTTTTCACTCACTAATAATAGTAACAGTCGTATACATACTCGTATACGAAATAAAAAAAATGTTGATACAAATTTTTGTTACTTACTTTTTAGACAGTCAGCACATTCGGGTTTATGGTACACACGCTTCAACTATTTATAACAGCCTTGGTAACTCAAGCAGTAACCAAGACATCAAGGACAATAATGGCGAAGGAAGCTATTCATACACAGATGCATACACATTTACCTAGAATGAGAAGAGGAATAGAAAAAACTTAATAATGAACAACTTCATCATGGTAAATTAACTTGTTGGTATTTGTTTTTATTAAACAAGAAATTAAATTTGAAATGTTTGATGTCATTGAAAGCCATAAACTGGAATGATTTTTGTTTTTCATAAAGAAGAAAAAAAAAAGAAAACACCCTCCTATTTGAGCAATAGCCAGCCAGTAAATCAGATTCTACTTTTAAATGTTACGATGTGATAATATATGCACGATTATTGATAACACTTGTTAATAAATTCTATCTAGTTGTTGCCAAGAGTTTGCATTTTTCGAACAAAATTTAATTTCCACCCTCATTTAAGATGGTTTATTATGATACGCTTAAAGGTTTCTATTCCTTTTGTTGTTGTTGTTGTTTTGCACAAAGTTTTTATCTTAATTTGCATCTACGTTTAATGAATTAAATGTTTTGGAAATTTTCATTTTGTTGGCCAAAGTACGACTTTCTGTTTTAAAGGTGAAAAGTGCTCTACTAAAAAACAATTTAAGTTTTATTTTTAATTTATTTTTTTAGCAGAGATTTATCAAGGTAATTTAAATTTTTTTTATGGTTTATGATTTGAGACTGAGAAAATAAAGTCAATTAATTTTTCTTTAAGGGTCAAGAAAAAGATTAGCAGTAGTTTTGCCCTACACTCTTGTGCAAAAAAAAAAAAAAATTAATTAGACTTTAAAGTAAACTTTATGTGGAAATTATATAAAAAATTTCATTAAGTTTACTTTAAAGTCCAGTTAATTTTTCTTTAGTAAGAGGTCTTAAACCAACCCATAATCATAATAAAACAAAAGTATACAAGTAAGAGAAGTGCTACCTTTACAGAACTGTCGACGTGTCGGTAGAGGTCGGCTTCCTATTTATTTGGCTTCATTAGAAATAGCAACTGGTTTAGGTAGTGACAAACTCTTCATTATTCTCTTTTCTTCTCTTACTACTTCCCTATTTTTTTTTTGCTACTGCTTTCTATTTTCTCCGATATCTTTCCTTCATTTTCCCTTTGTATACAAGTATCACAAAGAGGTCATAACAGAGGGCCCAAGTGAGCTCCCTTCTGTTAAAAAAAAACGCTACTTTTTTGTGATTACAATTATAGCAAATCATTTTTTTTATAAAAAAAGAGAAAAGAAATACGCGTAATTTATTTACTGTTAAAATCTTTATTAATTTAAATGAAATCTTTCTTTAAACAATCCAGTTGAATTCCATTTAATCTCTTCTTTTTTGTTTTATTTTTAAACAACTTGCTAATGGATTTGACAATTTTCTTTCCACCGTCAAAACCACCTTGTTGACAATGTAAACGTTAAAGGGTTGCGTGTTTGTTACCCCTTTTATTTGAGCACCCATTCCCATTCTTATGCAATTTGACATAAAACTAAAGAAGAAGGTTCCCCAATAAATATATTTCATTTAAATAGAATTTTGTTAATGAAGCTTTGTAAATATAACTTGGTTACAATAAAATTTTTCTAGGCGATTGCAAAAAGTATTTAGGCCGCAAATCTTCATCTTCAATATCGAATGAAAGTCGAAATTTAATTTTTTTGGTATAAAATTTTTTTAAAAATTTGGACAGAAGTTATTCGATATAAAATGCAGCCATCACAAGTCAGGCTTATTACGAGTGTCGTTCTCCTAGTCGAATTAGCAAAAAGATAATTTACATGGCAACATGAATTGTTGGCTGGTTTACGTGGCGACCTCATGGCCATCAATTAGAATCGAAAGATTCCATTTTGAACTATCCATTAGCGGAGACAATGGCACCCTGTGCCATTAAGAAATCTGAGAAGGTCCCTTAAAACATAATATATAAAAAATTTTTTTGTTTTTTTATTTTATTTCTGTAAATAGTTTCTGGATTTAAAAAAAAAGTATTTTTTTCTATTTTTTTTTATATGCAATAATTTCTATTTGGAATTTAAAAGTTTAACAAAATATTAATCTTTATTTGTGCTTAATTCCAGAAATTGTGTTGGTTTTAAAATTTATTCTTTTACTCATGATATTCTCATGAGTTATTTATTCAGTACAATAAGTACTGAAGGGGAGAGCATACCTATATGGACCATTTCATCAGACGCTACTCCGAATCCTCAGTAGGTTACTCCCAACGTTTCTTGCAAAATTTTTTTTCTATCAAAAAAATTTTTTTCGACCTTTAAAATCTAATAATAATTTTTTTTTTATAAAAGCTATTTGTTTTTTTTTTTTCTTTAAAAAATTTATTTTAGAAAGAAAAAATATATTTTCTTTAAGAAAATTTTCTTTCACAAAAAAAAAAATTTTTTTTTTCTTTAAAAAAATATTTAATTTTTTTTTCTTTAAAAATTATTTTTTTCTTCAAAAAAGTATTTTTTCTAAAGATAAAAATAAAAGGGCGTGTCGAAATATTGGAATTTAATTTAATAATAATTAAAATATATATAAAAAGAAACATAAAAGCTTAAACAATATTTATTTATTTATTTGTTATAATATTTTCTTCTTTAAAATTTATTTTTCTTTTAAAAATTATTTTTTAAGAAAAAAGAATAAAAAATATATTTTTAAATAAAAAACAATAAAAAATTTTCTGTAAAAATAAATGTATTTTAATAATTTTATTAAATTTTTCGATCTAATAAAATTATTTTTAGTAAATATTATTCCAGCTTAAGATCTCAATGAAAATTTATTTCATTTTAATTTTCCGATATTTCGTCTTTCTTTTGAAGGTCTTTTTCAGGAAAATTTATTATTATCTTAAGCTTAAATAATATTTACTAATAAAAAAAATGTTTTCTTTAAATTAAAAGAAATTTTTTTCTTGAAAAAAATCTATTTTTTATAAAATAAATTCCACTAGTTTAAGTCCATTTCAGAATACAGGAGATAAATTAGTCAAATTTGTTGTCTCATTAATTGCATTTTATTTAAAACCCTTAAGGACCGAAGCTATCCTTCTCTTGTAATAATTGTTCTTTTTCTTCATCTCACACTCATAAGTTTTTGTTCTGGCTTTGTATCATTTTGCTGACGAAACTCCATTAATTGAAGCCAAATAATTATGCTAAATTGCATTGTCTTTTTTACTTGTTTTATTTTCATTCTAAAAATGCCTGCCTACTTTTTTTACCCCTTCATTTTGAAAAAGTTTCTAGCAAAATTTTGTATTTTTTTGTTGCTGTTGTTATTGGCGGAAGTGAGCGTCTGTTTTGTTAGGATAACGTTTTCTTACATTTCGTGTGCTCCAGTTAAAGCTTCTCCTTTCAGTTTGCATAAATATATTCCTGCGAAATCCTTTATAATCCCTGATAATTTCGTTAATGGCATTAATCATTGAAATGCTACAAATGCGTATCAACGTTTGCTTAATCTCATTTATTTACAGGGATTTAAAAATACTTAAATGCACGAGTAATATTTTAAACTAAAATTATGGTAGAGATTTTTTTATATTTAAAATAGGAAATTTTGTAGCAAGATTTTATACACTCGTATTGTAATGGCGAATAAAGGTAAAAAAAATAGCCAAGACTCATTTTCCGGAAAGCGAAAGCTAGAAGAAAAGCAATATTTTAAGAATAAAAGAATTTTATTGAATAAAATAAAGGAAATATTCTATTTATAATCAGGTCAATTATGATTAAAAATTCTTTGGTAGTTTTTAAGCTTTTACTTTTCTTTTTATTAAATATGAAACAAATTTCTACCTGTTTATCATAGACAACTCTTTAGTTAAACGAATTATTTCTACCAAAACGCAATTTTCTGCAATTTTCTAGTAGAATATTAGCGATTGTACTGAATAAGAGAAAAAGTACATTTGCAAAATTTTTATTTATAATTGGGCTGAATGTGTTTCTTTTTGATTAGAGTTAAAGTTAAGCTGCAGCAGCAAGCGGAGCCTGTTTTAGCGCCCTTTATTTGTATTAAAGAGTCATCCCTTATTAAAGGCGATGGCGATGCGTATTCTCTACTGTAGTGCTACTCATCTTGTTTAATAAAACCCACTAAGTACAAAAAAATAAAGTTAAAAACACCAGATTAAAAATACCAGCTAACATGTCATTACTGATCTAAAATAACAACAGAAAAATAAGAAACCAATTGTTTTGCAGCCAACTTCACTACAAAACGCTCTGCTCAAATTGAATTTTCCAATTGATCAGCGTTGCTGCTAAACAGTGTTTGTTTTTAAGTTCAAAGTCTCAACGTTAAGAAAATGAAATGGTTTTTTGTAAAAGATTGCGTGAGCTAGTGTACGAGTATTTCCAATTTTAGCAGCGAAAAGAATTTTTTCTTTGTTAATTGTATGGGGAGCTAAATAAAAATAGCAACCGCTTACAGTTGAGCTACAGGGCTCATCTTTGGTGAGGATTTTTGTTTTATATTAAATAGAAACATTTAAGAGGGTAAAAATTAAAAAACAAAAATATACGAAAACACTAGCTCTCAATAAGAGTGATTCCAAGTGTTGTGTATTAACAGTGTAGGATAGGGAGGGGTTAGGCCCATTTCTTAATATTTAAATTTTCTCAGCGAATAAGTGGTTCAAAACGGAATCTTTCGATTCTAATTGATGGTTGCCAAGACACTATTACCCTTAATATTTGTAAAATATATTAATTAATATATTTTTTTAATAAGCTGACTTGTACCATTTTCATATTTTGGTATCAGCCGATGCTTATTAAGCGTTTGTTGAATTAAAAAATGTCGCATTTTTTTTAGTAACTGCGAAATTTTGCTAAAAAATAAACACAAAAGAAAATATTTGTGTAAGTTCAATATTAATTGACCTTTAACCTTTGAAAGTATTGCAAAGAGCACAAAACAAAATAAAACCTACACAAAATAACCATTTCGAACATGAAAATGTCAAATTTTTAAACTTAAATTTCACAAAGGACTGGAAAGAAAAAATTAAAAAAAAATTATGTAGAGAGAAAGAAATAAAACTGAAATAGAAATTTCAAAATGGCTGACAACAAAATGTTAGTAAAATGGATACATAGATAGATGCACAAGTAAGGATGTATTCGTTTGCTATATATTCGTGTATACATATTGTGTTAAATAATTCGTATTTAAGCAAGTTAAATTAGGCTGTAACGAATTTTATATATCCTTCACACAGATTAAACTAGACAATAAAATTTTTTTTAAATTAATTTTTAGATAATTTTGTTAAATATTGAAAATAAAATTTTCTAACTAAAATAATTTGTTGTGGAATTAGACAAGCCAACAAAATTAAAAAAATTTTATTCAATACGACCTCAAGTTTAATAAAATAACCATTTTAATTAAAAATGTAATATTTCAAGGATATTGCAGATACAATTTTTTTATATTTTTTATTTTATTATTTTACAACTTTTTTTTTAATTTTTAAAAATTATTTGAAATAAATAGAAAAAACCAAAGTTTACCATTTCTTTTTTTTCAAGCGTGTAACTTTATCAGATTCAAATAAAACGAGTCATACTTTTATTAAAATCGATGAGTCGATTGTTTAACTCAAGTAAATTTTTACTTATTAGCACAGATATATTTAAGCACGGTCACGCCCACTTTAATGCTTAGCAAGATGAGACTTTTAAGTATTAACATTCTAATTTTTAACGTAATTCTGTGAAATTTAATTGGCTCTCTTTACTCTAACTTATAAAGAGGTGGAATACAATTAGGGACTGAAATAAGGATCTTAACATTTATGTGTGATTTCTATAGTGTAGATAATTAAATCATTTAGAAATTTTGTAAAAAAATTTACTGTTCTTTATACAGATTTTCTAGACTATTGATCGCTTGTTTTACAGAGACTGTACATTAATAAAGAAGATTAAATAAACTAAAGCGGCCAAAAATACCTTTAAAATTAACTAAACTTTCATTCTCACCTTCTATAATTCAACTTGCAGCCTCTCCGATTGGTATGCGTTTTGAAGATGGGAGGGATATTTCTATTTAGTCCACTATGAAAATCAGTGGGTTAATGTTAGCAATTGATTTAAGTTATGAAGTAATTTTCTTTCCAAAATCAAACTCACGGCATTTAAAAAAATAAATAAATTAACGTAGTCACTTAGCCCTTTAAATGGAAGTATCTATCAATAGCTATACTAAAGAGGATTGTATTCGAAATCTATAGAAGCAAACGCCTAGAGTAAAATCGCAAAATTGACTTCATCTTCTATAAAATTCGAGAGTATATAAATTTACAGAGTGGCACGTATGCATTGCAAATATCACCAACCGAATAACAAACTTATTTGGAACTAACCCTACACTAAAAGGTGAAGGGTATAAAAAGTGCCTAAAAATAAATACAAAAACAAATTCAAGTACATAAGAAAAATTTACATAAATTCCAGCAGTTTTCCATTAACTATTACAATCACAACAACCCCAACTACAGCAAAGAAAGGAGACTTTGGAAAAATGTGTTTCCAAACAGAGAACACACATACCGCACAGAATGGCTAAATAGTATGTGTAAAATGGTATGAATATGAGTGAGTGTGAGTGAGTATATAAATGTTAGACAGAAATATTTTCCTTTAAAATATTTTTGAAGTGGTTTTGTTATAAAATACGCTAAATGCTCTCATGTGTAGTCATAAATTTCTGACACCACTAGGAAAAGATTTGTACGAACGTTTGTATGTGTGCAAAAAAGAAAAATGTCGCTTATTCCATTCCATTAGTAGAATGTTCAGAAAACGAGCTCCACCTTTGCCAACTGATGATTGGCTAGAAAGAACAGGTGGCGACTCATTCCACTTGTTGCAGTGACAGCTACACACATTACCAACCACCCACTTTAACATTGCTACAGTTAATAAATAATAATAAACATTTTTGTTTTTAGACAAAAGAAACCCTTAGACAGATTTGAAATTCCATCAGTTTAAACTTTAAAACGGCTAGTGCGCAGGCTTTATAAAACCAAAAAAGCTTTTCACCACACTAGTGTTGACTCTGTTACACTCGCATGTGTAAACAGTATGAAAGGACATGTTTTGATTTCAGCATAAATTGGTCCATTGCTGGTAATTTTCTAGTCTTCAGGATTCATACAGTAGTCCAACGTTTCTAGTCCTGTTGTGTGGTGTAAAAAACGGTATAAAGCGGTACTAATACTTAAAACTCTTGGGAGAATACAAAGAGGTCGGTGCACAAAAAGAAAAAAAAATTCTTTATTTAAACAAAAGAAAAAAAAGTTTAAAAACAGAAACTATAAAATTGACTTAAAGTTTTGTGGGAAATTTTATTTTTATTTTATTCTTGTTTTAGTAGAAAACCACTTTGGTTGAAAATTTTCAGTCTATATGTAATACCTTCCAATACAAAGAAGAAGAAGAAAAGTGTAAAAATAGCGAAAAAGCCTGCTCGCAATTCTTCCATTACCAGAAATTTCCAGTGGATATACAGAAAAGATTGCATCATAAGTTTGCCTTTTATAATTTCTTGTTACTGTGCGGGCTGTGGTAAAAGTGAGAGAACGAGATGCTGTACTACAGCTACAGACTATACCTTTCTTTTGCAGTCACAAATTAACTTTCCAGTTTAAATAATTTTTTGTGCTGCTTAAAAAACCTCTCCTGATCTTCAAAAAAAAAAATTTAACACGTAACAGAAATTAACTTTTTTCACCTTTTATATAGGCAAGCACAAATCTGTTACAATTGCAGTTATTGGACAGAGTTCTAACCGGGTCGCTCGTTGGTTTGTTCTCCCAACAAACCAATAACTCTGTCTGAAAAATGTCATTTCTAAGAAATGCGACTTGAGACCCTTTAAACCATTTCAAATATAGAAAATTTTATTTATTTTTAATTTTTTTTTTAATTATTTTTTTAAACTTAATTCGCTTTAAGTTTAAAATTTTTATTTTAGTGTGTTGGAGTATTTAAACAAAAAAACAAGTCCGCACGTATCGCTGTCAATTTATCATTATTGTAATTCGTGTACCTTGAATTCGTTAAATCGTGATAGTTTTTAACGTTATCGTTAAAAATTTAAGTCAAATCCCGCTCCCCGCGCGTGTAAGTGTGGCTGTTCCAATAAGTGATGACCTCATCATTTGCAGTGATTATATAATCTTAGATTTTATTTATTAATGGATTATTTTGCAACAAAAAATGTAAGTAAAATTATTTTATAAATATTTTTTTTACTCTTATTCAGCATAAGTCGTTCTTCAAAGATTGAGAGAAAAAAAACTTTATGATGAATTTTTAAATTTTTAGTTAAAAAATTATTCATTTTTCATGATATCCTTATGAAAACTATGTCCAGCAAAAAGTAATGAAAGCCATTCTCTTTGAAGCACATCTTAATCACTGAAAAGAAAGCAAAAGTAGATTTGAAAAGTAAACTTGTTATTTTTGACTAGCTGTTGTACCTGGTCTGCCCCTTACTTTACTTTGTGTGTTAGAATCTTTAATCTTTAATTCAATTAAAGAGAATTAGTATGAAAAACAGACTTTTAATCATTAAGAGCCCCATTTAAATTGTGCTATTGAAAAAGGACGTGGCCGAGTCTTTGGAGTAAAAAGTTTATATCTAATAAATTTCAGAAAAATCTGAATAAAAATTTTTTTTTTATGGCTTACAAGCAAATAGAAAATTAACTCTCTTTTCAGAGAAGACTGTCACCTAAGTAACTATTAGAATATGGGCTACTCGCACAATATCTTTATAAATTTTAGAATATGGTCTATTCTCATGTATAACATATATTATTGTCTACTTTCCTTGCAGTAGTTTTTGCGCGAAAAAGTGAGTGCTGTTGCTATGAGGCCTTTTAGTATTCTCCACTTTGCCGGGGTACATTTCCCGATTTTTTTCATGAAAATTACCAAAATCAACAAGGAATTTAATCTGTAGGTTCTAAACTTTTCGGAAGTGTTTGTAGTTTATATTTTATAATGCAAAACAGAAACTGGCAAAATCCTGGGGAAATTTAAAAAAATTTTAAAAATAATTCAAAGTAACTTCTGAGTAATTGAGCAATAGATTACAAGACAAGACAGCCTTCCCTTTAAATGGACAGTGAGTACTTGAGCAGTAGATTATAAATGTAGACAACCTTAGCTTTAAAATGATATGTGTCCCATCCCGTAACCTTCTATAGTATTTAAACACTTTTGAGCGAATTCAATTATTTTTCAACTTCAATATTAAAAAATAATATTTAAAATTCATTCAAGTAAAAATTAATTTTTTGATTTTTAATGCGATTTCAAAAGCGAGCAACCTCAATTACTAAACGGTAGTACTAGATAACGAAATACTAAATGGAACAAATTATTAATCAATTAGGAATAAAGTTCATTTTTATTTTACAAGTTAGAAGCCAAATACTTTTGTTTACTTATGAAATTACCGTCGTTCGACCAATTTATCAATTTACGTATCAAAGTTTTATAGAAAATACTAATTTAGCTAAATTGGTCTCTAAAAAAGGCTATTTTGAATAACAAAAAAGGCCAAGAAAAAAGCTAGAGGCTAAATCTAGCCTTAAAAAGGCTAACATGGCAACGCTGTTTGGCACAAACAAACTGCATAGCATTTTTTGTGTCCGTTATGCATTTAAGACAAAATACGCTAAAAATTTACTAAGAAAAATGATCAAAAATAAAAGTAGTACCGGTTTTTTATTCATAGCTGCTCCATTTATAGACTTCTCCAGCTGAAATTCAAAATAAATAAATAAAATAATTGTGTTTGGAAATAAATTTTCTTCTTTGTTTTCATTAAGAAACAAAAGAAAAGCATTACACACAAATAGATAATTTTAGCTAATTTGAAAAAGAGTTAAAGGCTAAATCATACATTTCGAGACTACATGCTACAAAAAAGCTAAGTCTTTAAAAAGCTAAAATGGCAACGGTGATTTTGCGACCCAATTATCAAGTAAAAAACAATCCTAATTTTCGTATACATTGCGGGTTTCATTTTAACTCGTTTTCTGATGCGAGTACCCAGCTGGCTAGATAACCAATTCTGGGTCTTTTTACTGCTGAGCAAATGCACTGAAGGTCCTATTGAGACAAAAACATTTTTACTATTCCTAAAAAAATTTTCCTTCAAAGGTGAACACCAGACGGAGAATTACACAAACTAACTAAAAACTTCTTGGGTTTCTTTTTCTCAATTTATTTTCAATATTTAATTATTTAAACAGAACTGGTCACTTAATGTTACTCGGAAAAAGCTGTGTCATAACTTTAGACGTTTTGAATTAATCTGTTCATTTATGACTTACATTTAGTAGTTTTTTTAAATTAGGAATTGAATGGAAAAACTATTTTAATGAGCTGAAAATTTTGCTAACCGTTTTGTTAAAATTATTTTATTTAATAAAATTTTTTTCATCAGCAATTGAAATCCGCTTAAAAGTCCCTACAGACACAAATAACATAAATTCCTTTGAAGTGTCTTACACACTAAATATTATTGTTGTTTTTTGTGTTTGTCTATTGAGATAACGAGTACACAAACAAATTTGAACGGCATATTTGTAATTTTCATCAGCAAAATTTGTGTGATGCTTCTTTTACTTTGAAAAAAAAAAAAAAAGAATTTATGAATATAATCGGCTTATGTTGGTTGCCATGTTTTCATTAATGGTAGCAAACATACACACGCACATCACACTAACATTTATTGCAATAATTTCATACAAGTTTGAAATTTGTTATCAGCAAATGAGCATCACTAAATTCCAATTTATTTTATTTTACTTTTTTCTCTCTGTTTGTTTGTTTGTTTGTTTTTTCTTCTTATTTTGCTGCTGTTGTTTATCATTACAGGAGGCAATAGTAAAATGAAAATGACCCATAGCTGCCAATTTGGCACAGACTTGTACTTGTATTTGTGCAATAAATTTATACCTACTGCCCCCTGAGCTCCAGCCCCATACAAATACAGTGAGAATGATGAGGATGACTAGTGCAGTGATTTCATTATAAAGAAATTAAATGGAATTATGGATACACCAATGAGCAGCCAGCCAGCAAGTCGTTTGTAATAAAAACAAAAAAAAAATAAAAAAAACTAAGCCTCAGCACAAGAGAAAAAAATCACATAAAAATAGATTATAAACGACAGGAGACCCAAATAAAAAGCAAACGATCAGCCAACTAACCATCCACCCACCCACCAACTGTTAAAATTAAACTAAAAAAAAAAAAAAGTTTGAAACAAACGAAAGAACCAAAAAGAAATTGTCAAACCGAAGCTCCATTTCAGTTTTGTAATTAAATCTTTTGCCGTGTTTCTTACAAATTAAAAAATATAAACTAAAAACGAGCAACGTGAAAAGTGTGAAAAAAAGTGTGTCTAAATAACGCATGTGAAACGTATGGAAAAGTCACAAAAATTAGCAGGGATTTTTCTAATTGCGTTGTATACTAACTGACTACCCGCAGTGAATATCTATAAACAGCAACAACAACGTTAACATCAACAGCCAACCACAAAAATAGAAACAAATTTGTTTTAAGCAGATTCAGGCAGACTTCATTTACAAAACTTTTTCCACGCCATGAAGGGCTTAACTGCGTTTAAGGAAAAAGCGACAGGAGTTTTTGGTGGGTGAGTATCTTTTATCTCTACTTTCCGTTTACTCTGAAATACAGATTTTGGATTTGTTAACTTTATCTGGGCAAACAATTTTATGAATTATTATGATTATCGATGCTTTAATGTCACGCTTTGATGGTCGTATATGATTTCACTCCTGCGTTTTTAAAATAAACGAAAAACAAAAAGAAAATTTAATTTAACGGATCAGTGAACGACCGAACGGTTGAATATTTTTTTAAATGCAGTTAAACAAGGAAAAGCAATAACAACAAATATGTAGCTGGAAATAAATAAAATGATGAGTTTTGACTTTTTATATTTTTAAGATTTGACCGAAAATCAAATGTTAATTACGACATGTAAAGCATATGGCCAGCGTTGCCACATATCACTAGACTTTAGTCAATTAGAAGTCTAATTGGAAGGTAAGCTGCTTCTAATACCGGTTTGGGTTAGAATCGATTTATAAAATGAACTTGAGTTAAAAAAAAATTAGTTACAATGAGACTTTACAGTATAAAGTCTCAAAAGTTTACTATCGGCAACGGAGAGAGAACGCTAATAGCTTTACTCAATTCTAGTTTTACAGTAGAACGCTGTACAGTGGCCATGCAACCCTTTTTTTCATGTTTAGCAAAATTAAAAAAGTGATTAAGTCTAATTTTATTGTATTATTTTTATCGCTACCCAAAGAATCTCTTGTAGCACTCATGCGTTCACTTTTCCAGCTGTAGGCCTCGAATGAAGTTTTTCTAACTTGCTGGGAGCCAACAGGATGTTACCTTACTAGGCCCTAAGACTGGACAGTCACAGAGTACATGTTTTGGGGTTTCTTCATTTAAACCACAAAACTTGTATTGGCTGATGCTAATAATTCGTATCTGAGATCACAATGCCCGGTAAGCCATTCCGTTAGAGGTGTCTTACGAGTGCGAAAAAACGTTTCGCTTGTCTGAGTCAAGTTAGCAATTCTGTATGTTTTGAGAATGTCGAATGGCCCTTCTGCTAGCCAATCAGTCTGGCCGCTCGTTGCCAGAGATAGCAGGCATTACCATGGCTGATATTAGTTTAGGTGAGTGTAAGACTAGTAGTGCAACTTGACTGCCTGACATCAAGTGTACAATTGCTAGTTTAGTGTTTCTAATCAAACATTCCTTAGCACAAATGAGTATTGCGTTCATTTCTGCTTCAGAAATCGTTGGTAATTTACCCATGGGAATAGCCCTTTGAAAGTTTGCTTTAGTTTCCTGTTTGAAATTGAACCAAACCTCTTCAGACTTTGCGTGACGCCAAGTTGGGCTTAGACTTTTCAGCAACAGAGAAGGACTCGTATTAGGTTAGGTTAGGTTACACAGGGTGTCCAAATAAGAAAAACAAAAGCTGAGCTCACTGGGGTTATCTTTGTTAAGTGAAGAAGGATAGCGCTAGAGATAGAAAAAGGAAAGGAAATAAATAAGAAGAAGAAGAAGATGAGTCCATCACTTAAACCAATTTTTACTCCTAATGAAGCCATATGTTGGCCCTGTAGGTAGCGCTTTCAGAGCAGAAAATCGGCAGAGAAGGTGTTTGAAAGTTTCCTCCTCTTCCTTGCCTTTACAACTTCTACAGTAGTCGTTTGATGTCAAGCCCATTCTCCCAGCTGTGGTCAACTAGGCTCTCTGGAGTTCCCGTAAATCTCTGCTACGATGGCTATTTAGACTAGACCAGATCATCTTCGCCATATTACAAATCTGTTCGTTTCTCCAACGTCCGTTCGTCTTCCCCATTAAATATGTTTTTTTCTTATATTTTTTTGATTCAATTTAAATATCTTTGCAGGTGTTTATTTAACTATTCCATTTCCATACATGAAAAACATAAAGGACTGCAATTTGTTAATCAATTTTGTAAAAAGAAATCTAATTTCAATTGAAAATGACTTACAAAGTGTTTTGGGTGTGTGAGCAATAAATTTCAATTAAGATGCTTAAATAATTACAAATAGCGTTTATCAATTGGAATTCAATTTAATTTAATTTAATTTTTCAATTTCAATGCTGAACGAGTATGTAAATACAAACGACGACACCTACCAACAACGATTGTCTAAATAAAATTTAATAAAACATCAATAAACAACCAACTTCTACTCTAATCCTGTAAATAAAACTCCTTGCTATCAAGCAAACACCTACACGCACACATACAGCCATAAATAAAAGTGTGGTTGCCATGTTAACTAACTGCACAAGTATTAACACTTGAAATTTTAATTTCGTATTCAAGACTGATGCTGGCATTTTGAATGAAGATGATAAAATGAAAAAAAAAGAAGAAATAAACGGCTGCTTGTGGCGCCACTTGAAAGTCAGAAAGGCAATGAATGAATAAATGAGTGAATACTTGCACAACTAAATGAAGAATTATTATCACTGCCACTAAGTTAGCAAGAAAAAATCTTGAGAACTGCTTCGAAGAAAGTGGTAGATAGGTGGGGTGTGGAACAATGGTGTTGTATAGCATGAGGACAATAAACACGTTTACGCGTTTTAGTGTTGAAAATTGTTTCATAAACGTTTTCTAAAGAGTTTGAAGTTTGGTTTTGAATAGAAATGAAAATTCATTTTCACGCATTTTATTTAATATTTCAAGAAAAGCTTTTGTTTTGTTAAAATGCGTTCTGTTATTGTTGTTATTTAAATGACAGACTTCAACTTAAAGAAGGAATACCACAATTCTATACTCTCTTTTAGAAATAAAAACTCAACTCAAAAGCAACAAAAGAGAATAGAAAACTTTGTTATTCGTTGTCATGGCGACTATGTGTTTCGAAACGAAATCTTGGGATTCCAATTGATGGCTGTCAGGCGGTTAAACAAAGCAAGCAACCAAACGATCTAGGGCTAGTTGTTGCAACTCTTGACATCCTTCTAAGTCCTGAAAACTATTTGCAGAAAAGCGTGACTTTTATGAATTTTTTGAAAGAAATTCAAGAACCACACTTTAAGTGGCTAAGTTTATGATAAAGCCCTTAAGTCTTTATTAAAGGAAACTTAAAATTTAATTTTATGAAAAATAAGGAAGTTTTGTATTTATTTAGATTTGGATGAAAAATATAGAGTGACCGTTTATTTAGATTTTTAATTCATTTTCCATTACTCACACATATTTGCCACTTAAAGCAACATGATGATGCTTTTATATTTGTTGATTCATAGACAAAAAGCAAAAATATTAAAAAAAAAAAAAAAATCATACAAAATGCACTTCATAATCATTTCCCTTTCCGCTTTACGTTCAATACGCACGTGTCTGAAACGTGCAAGGAATTCCTATTCTTAACACTTTTGTTTTACAACAAGTACGACTGACTACCAACCAAGCAACCAAATAATATCTCACTAACTAAGCAACCACCAATAACAGCAGCTGCTTAACTTCATTATCATTTTTTATAAAGTGTTTATTACAACGTTAAGTTATAAACAGAAGCATAAAAGAGAGAGTTCATAAAAAAATGAAGGGAAAACTAGGGCCAAGTTATGCACTCCATAGAATTTTATGGAAATTTTGATCGATAAAGCTCCAATAGAAATTGGAAAGCCAGCACTTTCCATAATCTGACAAGCACTTTTAGTTGAAGAATTTTGCAAGGTGTTAGTTAGGGGGGATTATTGATTATATATTTCGATTCGAATCGAAAACCCTTTCGAAGAGCATTTTGAATTCGAAAAAAATTAACATTTTTAAAATTACCTTCAAAATTGTTAATACAACTCTGCTGGATTTTCAAAAGTTTTAGATTTTAGATTTTTCCTTCGAATTGAAAATTCTTTTTGAAAGCCATATCGATTCGAATAGAAACACATAATAACCCCCCCAGATGGGAAAACCAAATACACTCAAATGGCTTATGAGCCAAATTGTACTTAACTCATACAAGTAAAATTATGAAATAAAAAAGACTGAGAAGTGTATGATGTTGTCTTCATCTTAAACATCCTAGCAGAGTATGTCATCCTAGCAGAGTATGCGCAATCTTGAGGAAACGGGTATGGGCTTGCTCGTACTCTGTCATTTTTTTTGTTCTCTATTCGCATCTTTAAAATAGTAAAAAAAAGAAGACAAGCAGCTTGAATGCCTAATGAATGAATAAGAATGCTAAAATGGCCAAACCAATATTTTTGATGCGGCAATTTTTAAAGAAAATTAAGACAAAGTTGCGTTGCTCATCAATCTGGATTATTAAAAATTGAGCCCTTTATGAAAGAAATTACGAAAGAATAATTGTGATGAAGCAAAGTGAACTCAAGGCCCATTTCATTTCCATCTGAATGGAATGAGGGGCTCAGAAAATCTTCATGCAATTCTTGAGAAATAAATGCATTCACAACAAGCATATTTTGGTCAGGTCTTACTTTTCGGAAGATGAGGTCGAAATTGCCTCATAACATGATACCAGAGTTATTGTGGCCTGAACGAGATAGTATCAGCAAGATGGTAAAATAGAGTTTTAATTATGAGAATACTCATCTAAATTGTTTTATAAAATAGTGGGCGTGATCTTTACCAAGCTTCGGAGAAATCAGTTGGAAAACCAAAATTTTGTATAGAGAGCAAAGAAACAAACAGAAATCAAAACCCAAAACTATAATAATCCTTTAAGTAACTGCTTTTAACTGGCTTTAAAAAGGATTTTAAGGAATGCTATAAAGTTCGTTGTCATATTTGAGGAATTTGTTTTTATATATTTTGTTGTTGTTGTAATTCATTTTTTCAAGCACATATTGATGACTTTATTTTGTCCTAGACTCACTCCTTTTAATCGATAGTGAAAGTTGTACTCTTTGTAAGAAACCAGAGAACTGCTCGTATAATAATGACATCCTAAACATGCCAATAATTTTTACAACTTTCAAATTTAATTTTTTTATATTTTATTTCTTTCTTGTGGTATTTTATTATTGTCATCTTCAATGTGTACATGACTGGATGGATGGTTGTTGAAATTTTTATTGTCTCGTGCTTGTATTTTTTTCTCAAGAATTCTAATAGTTTGCAGCAGCAATTCAGTCGCGTTTTAGGGCTTAAATAAATGGCGAGACTGTGTCTTAAATGTTGGAGTTTATTATAACTTTGCCGCCCAGTAAAGTTAATTTGCAAGGGCAACAATAATGACTTTATAGTTACTTTTTTTATATTAAAAAAGAAAAATGAAAAATAAAATATAAATGCTGGTGATAGTTTAATGTTAACGTTGTTTAGCACAAGTTTTCTTTATATAATTTTAGATAAAAAACTTTAATAAAATATTTTTCTAGGGCTTTTAATAGAAAGTTCAAAAGTCATTAATGAATGTTTACTGTAAACTATTAATCATTAATCTTTTAAGTGATACACACATACAAATACAGTTATAGAGCCATACAAACTGTTTGTTTGTTTACAACATACTCCAGCTATAACGACTTTAATGGATGGCCTAGTAAGAGTGCACCCTTTCATTTCTGCACTGTTTAGTTTTTTTTTTTTTTTTTTTTTTTTTTTTTTTTTTTTAAATTGAAATATATGAGTATCTTAATTTAAGAGTTAATTTAAAAAAACTAAATAGCGACCTGCCATACAGCGCATTAAACAATCGATTTACTGCAAAACAGTTTGTTCTATTTTAAAAAAAAAGAGAAAATCCGAAATTCTGCAATTGTCTTTAAGAAAAAAAAAAGAAAATTTTTTTTTTAATGGAAATTAAGAAATTAATTTGTAAGTCGTCAAATAGACTTTTTTATTTTTATTGAAATGGCTAGTTTATTATTCGACCTCAAAGTTAATAAACTAGCCGTTTCAAAATTATGAAAATATTTTTAATTTTTAAAAATAATTAAAAAAAAAAATTAAAGAAAAGAAAATATTTACAATTATAAAACCTCATAAGTTTCAAGCAAAAATTAAAATCGATGAACAACTTTCGGTTTTATTCACTAATCACTCACACTGTAAAAAACCAAGGCGAATTCATACAAAGTGGAATCATCTGTCATTTATCAAAAATCACATCTTTGTTTTGTGGACTACGACCATATAAATGTACACAACTTTGAAAAATCAGGAAAAAATTTCCTTGAATTCGCCTTGTAGAAGACAATTTTTTGCCACAGACAAATCCTAGTGTTACTTTGATGTGTTTGATTGCAGATGTGAAAAGGCTGTATGCATGTGACACTTTTTTTGCCATAAAGTAGCTTCACTTAATTGCGACTAAATCATAAGCTGCATATGGATTTCAATAAAATATGACTCGTGTTGTTTGAAACTCATAAGGCTATAGGATTATAGGAAAAAAATGCCCACTTTTTATCTTGTTTTGTTTTAAATAACTGTTTGAAAATGAAAAATTTCTAAGATTTGCTTTTTTTAATCACAACTTTGTGGATACGACTTGAAGAAAATTTTGTTGCGGAGCTTCGGATTTTCTTTATACTGAAATATAACAAGCCGTTTTTAAGTACATCTCACATAGACTCAACTCTAGAATTTAGGAAATAGCTTTATATCTCGGAGATTTTTAAAGAAAATTAAAAAGGAAAACAAAGTGCAGATGTAAAATCAGCTCTGCAAAATACTTTGGAAATAGT
Organism: Thelaira solivaga; assembly: GCA_947397855.1. Classification (NCBI taxonomy): domain Eukaryota; kingdom Metazoa; phylum Arthropoda; class Insecta; order Diptera; family Tachinidae; genus Thelaira; species Thelaira solivaga. The sequence continues at coordinate 3,087,051 of OX377611.1, forward strand.
TTTCAGTTGCTCTGGTCCAACCAAAACCGGGTATATTAAAGAAATTAAATATTTAATTGATTGAATTAAAAGTTTTTTCAATTTGCTAATTGTTAATTAAAAATTTTTGAAGAGGCGCATCTGTTGTGAAGCTGCTGCACTGTAGTTGAATACATTTTTCAACAATTGTCATTAACTTTTATTTAATCTTTTATGTGATAAAATCTCGAAACACACATCAATTTTATATCATTAACCTAAAAACCTTTTAACATGACAAAAAAAAAAAAAAAAAAAAAAAATGCAGGAACGAGACATAAAAAATAAAAATCTCTGCAGTTTAGAGATAAAATAAAATGATTCAATCAACTATCGATATCCAATTTCATTCCTTTATAACAAAAAAAAACCGCCTCACCCTCTTAAATGCAACATTTCACTGATTGTTATACAGAAGCCAACTCTGAAAATATTTAGCAGCCTCAAAGACGGCGAGAGGGAGAGAGAGATAGAGCAACAGAGCACTTAATAAAATCGAATTTTATTTCAATTGAACACACACGTCTGTTTTTCAGTTTACCTTTGGAGTCGACAAATTTACTCCACTACGAAGTAAATAAGTAACCACAGCAGCCAGTTTGCCATAAACAAGTGTTGTTGTTTGTTGTTGTCTTGTTTATTTCAACAAATCCTTAAGGATTTTTGTTTAGGTTGTTGCTGCTGCGGTATTAAACAATCATGTAAAAGCAGATATTGGGTGGAGAAATTGTTTTTATTTTTTTTTATTTTCAATTGAAATAAGAAAAATGAGAGGATAGTGGGCGAAGAGAGGGTTGTTTGTTTCTGTAACAGATTTGTGTAGGTAAAATGATATCTATCAATGATTATGGTTTATTAGTGTGAAAACATTTGTGTAATTTATGGTTAGTGAGATCTTTAGGGAATTGTGGATTGTTGTTGTTAAATAAATAATTTTAAAAATTAACTTTTCTAAAAAATGTAATGATATTGTGTGTCATCATGTCAGCTTGAAATTTTTTTTTAAGTCACTTTTGAAATTGATTTTGTAAAAAGAAAATTTATTGAAATAAAAACCAAAACTGCTATAGTTGGCTCATCCAAGTTGTAGTTTAGATGTAAAATTGTAATTGTATTTGATTCCTCAGAAGCAGTTTTTGTGTGCAATTTTACAGTTTCAAAACCAACGAATGAAAACAAAAGAACAAATTGGAGTAAGACCATTAACTCGGAGTTGGAGTGATATTAATTGCATAATGTGAGCTGGCAATAAAAAATATTTAAAAAGATTTTTATTTCATTGCAATTAAAAAAATCTTCATTCGATTACTCTAATTAATTACTCCAACCGAGACATACAGTTTGGCGAACAGTCTAACCAAGAAGGGCGCAAAAACTCTTTGAGAAATCCAGAAGTCTTTTGCAGAGTAAACAATAACTTCAATTATGTCTTACGAGATTTACTGCATAAATCAAGAAGGCATGCTTCAAGCAAAAAGTCTCATTAAGCTGATTAAATTCTACACTGAACTATTAACAAAACATTCGGTTTATTAAAAATCAAAATAACAGTTGTGATTATCAAATTTTTTAAATTGTTATAAATCAATTTTAACGGTATTTCCTATGCCTATGAAATTTTAACAAGTGACGCAAATGTTTACATTCTTGTGATTTATATCAAAAATCGAAAAGCTTTTTCGGCGGTTTTGACAAATGAAGTTAAAGTTGTCAGATTTTTTTCGGGGGTTTTCTCATCTGGTAATAATGACTACAGTGTTATCGAGCCAGTCACATTAAAAAAAATTATTCAACTTTCGTCTGTAGGTGAATACCTACTTCTACAAGATGTATTGCTTGATACTGATTACGCTTTTGTGGTCAAAAAAGCAAAAATCCCTGCGTTCAGTAGTGAAATTTTTTCATATAAAAGCACTTAAAATAGTATAGTTCTCTTATGTTATCGAACAGCCTTGCTTTCATATATAAAATATCTTTCGCTGGGGTAGTTGAAAGTAAGTTACCATCCCAGCTCTACTTGTATGTCTAGTTTAAGCTAACAATTACTGTTTGTTTGGACTTCTATTATTGAATGCTTCAAAGCTAAATTGGAATCAATTATTTGAAAACATTACGTTGTCATAACATCAAAAATTGAATAAAAAAAATCTCTCAGACGACATTCTAATAAAACAACAATTAAAAGGCTTCTTTAGCTTGAACATTGCTTTGCTAAAAAATATTTTTCTCTTTTTTCTTCTGCAAATTGAAAACATAATTGACCATTATGAATTTCAAAACCATAGAAAATCATAAATGAAAACTTAATAATGCTTAACTGTTTTCTTTTTTGTTTTTTTTATGAAGCAAAAGTTGCTAAAGTAACTGCTAGTATTTCGAAGATTAAAAATAAAAAATAGAAATCTAGAAAATTAAGAAAAGTGCTGGGCTTTGCTCCCCTCTTTAAGTAGCATAAAGAGATACGAGTACTAACAAGCATTTTGTATTTAGTTTGTTTTAACAGAAATCATCCCTTCATTTAAGGACACAATTGTTAAATAAAGCCTATTAATGCATGTTTTTAAGGATTTTTGACAGATATTTTTGTGTCTCTATCTCACTTTCAAACAACTATTTTTTCTTTTATTTAAGCATTTTTTTTTTCAAGTTTTTGTTTTGTTTATTTTATGGTCATGTTGTGCTTATGGATAATTTTACTGCTATTCATGTGGCCTCATTTCTCTATGGCTTGTTTCAAACTGTTTATAGTTGCTGTAGATTTTTTTTTTTTGATATCCTTTAATGCCAATCTGCCTGACGCCTGGCAGCAGTTATTCATGCTAAAGAGAGTGTATTTTTTGTTACTTAAGTTTTTCTTTTGAAATCTTTGCAGACTTTATGGCAGCCAAAATATTAAAACTTGCTGGCGCCACAATTTGACAATAACAAATGGCATTGCCACAATAATACTAACTAGCTCATATTTATCAAAAAAAAAAAAAATAAAATAAAAAAATAAAAATAATTCATGACAAAAATATACGAGTCCATATCAAAATGTGCGTAAGTTTCTAAAGCAAGAAAACTATTTAGTTGGGAGGAAAATTTGTTGTAAAGCAACATCCCTTTACAAGTTGACTTAAAAGCCTGATTTCAGTTTTAGTAAACGATTTTTACTATTTCATGTTTAAAATGTAAGTCACAAAAAAGTTAAAAAGCTTACTTTATACACGTCAAATCAAGGTACTGACTGACCTTAGTGTGACTATGATTATGAACCATAAAATTCAAAGTTTTACACCCTATAAAAATTGCAAAAGCTTTGATTTCCCAGGGTAGGGAAAAATTATGCTAGCAAGCACGAGTTGTGATTAAGCTCAAGAGTTAAAAAATAAAAATGACTTATATTATTTTTGAAATTTTTATACTCGTTTTATTCTCGCTTGTAAGCACTAGTAAAAAATAATGCCAGTTGAAATGAAAGTCGTAGCATGAGTTTTAATATGTCTTTGGGAGTTTTGTGTTAAAACCTACTGGTGAAAAATTAAAAATAAAACTTGCGAGAATCAAATAAAACTCGCAAATTGTTTAAAATTGTTTAAAATTGAAAAGAAAATGAATTAATTATTCCTAAAATTTTTACTCACGAGTTTAATAATAAAACTCATTTTAACTCTCAATATAAAACTTAAGCATTTTTCGTACTCTGATAAATACGTTTTTACTGTTATTTTTTGTTTAACAGTTTTTTTTTTTATTTTTAAAATTTTTCTTAATTTTCTTTTTAGCATTAAGCCAAATTTTGAGAATTTTGAAATCTCTAAGGGTTATCATGGCGGTGTGGGTGGTTATGAAGAAATGGAGGGTGGCGAGAAAGAGGGTGATGGACCTGGCGGTGGTATACCTTACGATGATGATAGACCCGATTCGCCAGCTTCGTTTGAAGAAATTGAACGGCCACCTTTGCGTAAAGTTGATAAATATTGTAGGGCTCAATGTCCTTGCATGTCAGCACGTTACACAATCGCAACAATGGCCTGCATTGGCTTCATGATTGCCTTTGGCATGCGTTGCAATATGTCCGCTGCCAAATTAAAAGGGGAACACAATGGTGTAAGTATTACAATAACTGTGAATTTGATATTGAAATTTAGATTTGAAAATTCTTAACAATTAACGAGATTAATTTCATTTTATTTCATTTATGTGAATACAAAACAAAACTGTCAATTAATTGCATAAAAAAAGGAATTTAAAAGAAACAAGTCACGTTTTCCCATTGAACTACTAAAAGTTAAATAATTTTTTTTTTTTAATGTAACAGTTGAAGTTATGGTGTTTTTTAATTCTATCATGCTCGCTCGTTAATATTTGCCTTAAAGCCTTATTTGTCAATGGCAACAACAAACACACACACACACACACACACACATTCCCACTCATCATTTACACAATAATTTATTTATTCTGGGGCAAATGTATTCAGCTAGCAGCACGAGCTTAGTTTGGTAACAGGATGTTTTTTGACTCCTTTCCTGTTTCGTTGCTGTTAAAAAGCCTTTTGTATTTGTTTTTTAATGGAGCCTTTTAAAAATGCTCGCACACATTCTTTAACAAAATTTTAGATTTTTTTTTCATTTATGATTTAAGGCTTTTATTATTATTTAAAATTGAAATGTATTTTTTAATGGCTTCTTTTATTGTTGCTAATGGTTGCATTATGTTTCTAATCATTTTTTTTTTGTAAGTTTCAAGATTTCTATGCAGTAAAAATATTTTTAAAAAATTTTAATTAAAAAAGAAGTGAAAGATGAAGAAAAAAATAACACTATGCAACAAATGGAAATTTTTAGAGAAGAAATAGCAAAAGTAGAAATTATTTTTAAATCATACTTTGTCAACCTTGTTACACATTATAATTATTGCTTAATTTGGTTAATTAAAAAATATTTACTACACCCTACACACATACATACATTGAAGAACTCTTGCTGAAATTTTCAAAAATTTCTTAAAAAATTTTGTTTTTTCCAAGCTGAGTACTTACACTTTAAGTTTAATAAAAACAGTATTTATCCACAGATTTTGATAATTTAGGGTTTATATGTGATTTTAAGATTAAATAATAAAACTGGTTAGTAGTGGGTGCTTTTTATTTTTTGTAAATTTTTAAACATTAAAAATTAAAAATTTTTTTACAAAAATATTTATTTTTTATAACTTTTTTCTCATTAAGTTAAAAACTAATAGCTAAACCAAAAACTTGTTAATTATAAATTAAAGCCAGTATAGTTAAATTTTTTTTTTAAATATTTTGTAATCAATTTGTTAAAGTTCTTTTAAGGTTATGAGAAGATTTGTGCAGAAATTTTTCAAAAGTCTTATATTTTACAAAAAAAAAACTAAATAAATAAATAAAAAATTGTATTTTTATATTGATATTTCTTAATTTAATTTATTTCTTTTGATTAAAAAGAAAAACGTCAAAAAAAAAATTCTTAGGAAATGAGAAAACAACTTCGGTTGGGAAGACTAAATTTATTGCCAATCGAAAATTCAGTTGTGATAATCGAATTTGTTAATTGTGACAATAGAAAATCGCTGTTACAGCTCGAATTATTTTTAATAGAACTAAATTTTGGTCTATATTATAGAATTCTGGTTGCTACAACTAAAAAATTTGATTATCACAATTGAATTTTCGATTGGAAACAAATTAAGTGCTTTCTGAGTGTGGATTTTGAAATACTGATGATTTTTACAACTAGGCAACTATAGTGCATCAGAAAAAATTGTTAGATGTTACACAGTGTAAATAATTAAAAAATTTATTAAAAAAATATTTATTTTATTTATTCTTTGAAGAATAACAAAATCTTATACAAAAACCATATAACACATAATTTTTTTTTCTGATTTTATTATTATTTTTCTCCTGAACTAAACCGGAAACAGAGAAATAATATTAACAAAAGCAACATCAAAAAAAAAAAAACTTTCTTTTCAGCTTATGCTCATTTTGAAAATCATATTCATGTGCGAGCAATAATAACAATAAATAAAATGGCCACAGCAGCATTGACGGGCTTAAATTTCAACAATGAATATGAAAATAATTGAATAAAAAGATTTATTTTTTAGAGAGACAAAATAGAAGAAATGCTGTCTAATGATGAATGAATTTATTTTTACTTTTTCTTGTTATTGTAGACGGCTTTTATGAATTGGACAGTGGCCACAGAGAGTCATGTTGATTCATCATTTTTTTGGGGTTATTTGGTAACACAAATACCGGGTGGCTTTATTGCATCAAAATTTCCAGCGAATAAAATATTTGGTCTATCAATTGCCAGTTCAGCTACTTTGCATTTATTTGTACCATTTGCAATGACACTGATGCATGGTGATGTTGTGATATGTGTTCGTATACTTCAAGGATTATTTGAGGTAAGTAAGACAGACACACAGCCAAACATTTATTTGATTATTTTATTTTGCTTTTCTTTATTGCATGAAAAAAGTTAAAAACCGTAGGAATGGGTGGACATATTTTATTTCTTAAAGAAAATCTTTATTGTTTTTTTTTTCTGCGATAAATTGTAAGCAGATCAAAGCTTCTGTTTTCTTTCTTTTTTTCTGCTTGTTTATTTATTCGTGTTTGTTGCTGATGACATCATGCGTTGAGGATTTGTTATTGTTGTTTTTGTTGATTTTGATTATAAAACCTTTTACTTGCTTGGATTAGTATGTGTGAATGGGATTTTTTATTTCCTGTGCTTTAAGTATTTGGGATTTTTGTATAAAATAGTTATACCAAAGATGGAAAATTCACTATTACTATAGTTTTTTCAATACTTTTTTTTAAATTCAAGTGGTTAAGTAATGGCAAAGATGGAAAATTCAGATTTTTTTTAAATTTATGTGAGTGAGAAATGTCAGAGATGAAAAATTCTGAACTATTATAAAAAAATTTAAAACTGAAGTACACGAGTTATAACACAGATGGAAAATTTTAGTTTTTTATGTTGCTTTAAAATCTGTACAAATTTTAGCAAAAATTAAAAATATTGAAAGCTAATTTTTAACTAATTTTTAATAAATTTTTTTAAATTGAAATATTGAGTCACAGCACAGATTGAAAATTCTGAATTATTGTAGTTTTGCAATTCTGTTTTAGAAATAATGTAAATGACTAAAATCAAAAAAGTGAATTCTACTTTAATAAATTTTTTTTTTATATGTAAGGCTACAAGTCATATCAAAGATTTAGAATTTTGATCTATTTTTGTTTTTTTTTTGAGGATTCTTATATACAACTGGGAAATTGAGTTTCTTATAAATTTTTTATTTTTAAATTTATTTTTAAAATTTATGTATACAATTATATCAAAGATGGAAAATTCAGAGCTATTTAGAAATAATTTAAATGAGTAAAGCCAAAGATGCAAAAATGTAGTTTCCTTTTTGCCATTGAATTACAACGAAAATCTTATTATAATAAAATTATTATTTACTTTTGCAACGATAAGATTTCAGCTCTAAAGCCTGTTCATTTAACATTTTTATTATTTGTTAGTTTATTTGATCGTTTTATTTTTAATTAAAATGGCTATTTTATTACGCTTGAGGTCGTATTGTATAAATTTATTTTTATATTTATATTTTGCTCCACTTGCGTAGCTTCTTCAGGATATCCTTACTATACAACACCACCTCATGCTTAATAAAAAAACTATTTTAATATTTACCATTTTTTAATAATTTTCATCAATTAAATTGACAAAAAGTAATTTTCCCAAGTTTGGATTTTCTATCCCTGATATTTTTTTTAAATATTACGTTTTAAATCCTCAAACTCAATTGAATTAACAAATTTTAAAACTAAATCAATAGCAGACGAAATATTTTTTTATAAGATTTGCACTTCATCCTTTTTCTAATGAGTGCAACCTCTATCTTTTGAAATATTCTGGGGCATGTCAACTATAGCCACTTAAAAAGTTTCCAATTAGCTGACGCTTTTATGGGGAAAATTTTAAATATTTTGTTATGAATGAGCAGTGTGTTGCTTAAAAAGGTTATAACTGTTTTTTATACAAGTTAAAATTCAACTTAAAGTACTAATTAACGGCCTCAGGAAACTATAGAAAATTATTTTATTTTTATTTTAATCATTAGTTTTTAACATTTAATTATAAATAAAAAAAATATTATATTAATTAAATATTTATTTGCATCAACTAAAAATTTAATCAATGTGACAATTACTTTCATTACAATATTTGTTACAATAACATCGTCCACAAGTATCGTTTTGTAAAAACGAAAACATTTTTTTGTTCCGATTAGTTTTGCTGCTATTATTCATCACTTTTTTTTAATACTTTTTCAGGGTGTTACCTATCCTGCCTGTCATGGTATATGGCGTTTTTGGGCTCCTCCCATGGAACGTTCACGTTTAGCAACTTTAGCTTTCAGTGGTTCTTATGCTGGTGTGGTGGTGGGTTTGCCTTTATCAGGTCTTTTGGCAGATTCTGTGGGCTATCAGGCACCTTTTTATGCTTACGGTATATTTGGCATTATATGGTAAGTTTACTTGACTCTAACTAAACTTGAAATACACACAAACACATAAAAATTTTTTGGCGAAGGTATTGCTTTTGGCTATGGCTTTGTTTTGAAAATCCCCGCAAGCATCCTGCAATTAGTATACCCGAACTCAAGTACATAGAAAAATCTCTAGGCGAAACCTCTTCACATTGCACAATGCCAAACTTAAAAACTACACCTTGGGCCGCTATGATACGTTCGATGCCGGTGTATGCCATTATTGTGGCAAATTTTTGCCGCTCCTGGAATTTCTATTTGTTGGTTTTATTTCAATCATCATTTCTCAAACATAAATTTCATTTTAAAATTGAAGAAGCTGGTTTTGTGGGGTCCTTACCCCACTTAATAATGACCACAATTGTACCTTTTGGCGGTATGTTGGCTGATCATTTACGTAAAAACGGCATAATGTCTACAACAAATGTCAGAAAATTATTTAATTGTGGTGGTTTTGGTATGGAGGGCATATTTTTCTTGTTTGTGGCACATTCCGATACAGCAGTGAGTTTTTTTTACATTTAATTTATAAAAATTTTTATTGGAAAAAAATTATTTTTTCATTTTAACTTTCAACAGACTGGCGCCATGTTCGCTTTAACTTGTGGTGTTGCCTTTTCCGGTTTTGCTATATCCGGCTATAATGTCAATCACTTAGATATTGCTCCCCGTTATGCTAGTATTCTTATGGGTCTATCGAATGGTATTGGCACACTGGCTGGCATTATTGTACCGTATGCGCTAGATGGTCTTATACAACGTGATGTAAGTAAATTATAAGTTTTAATATTAAATAATTTTTAATGATTTTATTAGCCTGAAGGTTGTTGGACAACTGTTTTTACATTGGCCGCTTGTGTTCATTTATGCGGTTGCACTTTCTATGGCATATTTGCCTCAGGCGAATTACAACCTTGGGCTGAGCCTCCACCCGAGGAAAAAGAAGTCTGGTCACCACCAATGGGCGCTATAACTGATGATCCCAATCAGCCAGCAGCTGCTGGCGCAGGTTATGTTAAAGAAACATCATTTGTAAGTTTGATTAAAAACATTTTCATGAAAATTACAATTATAAAAGTAATAAAACAAAAATACTTTTTTATTTTTATTTATGAAATATTTTTTTTTTTTTTTTTTTTAATTCCAAAAAGGGTGAAACACCTCAATATACTGAACAGAGTCAAATGCAACAACCAAACACCATTAATTATGGTGCGACAGGTCACGTGGCCAATAATCCTTTCGCTATGGCCGGGGTTGGCTCAATAGCAACATCAACAATAAGTGAAGAGCCCATGCAACCTGATGCCACAACTGACAATTATCAAAGTTATGGTTATACAACACAACAACAGCAGCCAGCAATGGTACCACAAATGGGACAAATGCCAACATATGAACAACAATATCCTCAATATCAACAGCAACAATAGAAAAATGCACCTACACACTCACACACACATACCTACAAAAATTAAGCAACAAACAAATTTATTTAGAAAAATTTAAATGGTGAAAAAACTTATATAGAAAAAAATATATACGAACAAACACATACCCACACACCCACAACACATACATACATGTATAATATAAGGATAGAAAAGCAATCAAATAATACAAATAAAATAATATATCACACAACAAGACAAAACAAAGCAATACAACAAGAAACATGAAATTTTGAAGTAAAATTATTCAAAATATAAAATCAAAATCCAACTTATGAAAGCTTAACACAACAAATAAAACAGAAACGAAACCAAAGTACGAAACTAAAAAAAAAAAAAAATTAAATTAAATTAAACGTTCAAATATCACACCCTTTCATATGCAACATACAACATATAACACAACTAAAACAAATTTACGCCCTACTATTTTATTAATATAAAGAATTCTTGTTAAAAATTTATAGTTAAATTTAACAAAACGAAAAAAAAATCATCATCAAATCCAAAACTAAAATTTTTATTTCACAAAAAAAAAGTGAACAAGTTTCTAAAGAGTGGAACGGAAAAGAAAATTTAAAAGTATTTAGGCAGTTCACAAAATTGTTGTTTAAATACACATCAAGATGGGCAGGCTAAATAAAGGGTGTCTCAGTAGCAGTGCACTTTTTCATTATAAAATAGAAACAAGTAGGGATATTTTTTATTGGATTGTAAAGAAGACAAGTTACGATTAAGTATGGAATAAAATATTTGTTCCGGCAAGTCGTTCACTGGGTAATGGAGCAAAATAAAGTCAATAGTAATTTAAAAAAAAAGTCCTCTCTATGACGAAGCGCATTTCCATCTGAATTGTCAAATTTGGAGCTCACAAAATTCGCATTTAATCCATGCACATCAAGCAACTGTCTGGTGTGCATTTTGCTCGCTCAGACTGCACTGCATGACCTGATAACGGAGTTCTTATGGTTTTAATTAGATAGATGGCATGGATGTGGACGGCAGCATGTTTTTTTTTTAAAAAGACCTGCCACACAGCGCTTGAAGCATGAATTAAAAAAGTGCACTCTTAGGGGCCATGATTTGAGTTGTTATTCTTAAAAGTGGTATGAGTCCACTTTAATAAAAATATAATTAGAGGTGTTTTTTACTAGTCTTGCTAATACTGCGTTGAGTAATTTTTTTAAAAAGTATAAAATTCTTCTAAAAACTTTTATAAAATATCGTGAATATTTTTAAAATATTTTTTATAAAAAAATTTGAAAACGGTTTCATGGGCTGAGCTGCAAAAATATCATCAAGTAAATAAAATTTATGTTGTTTTTTTATAACACAAGCGATCAACTCGTGTAAAAATTTTTATGAAAAACACTTACTACTTTGAGTACTTTTCATATTAAAAATATCCAGACGAGTTATTTATTTAATCGAAATTACTGAGGCTTACATAATGATGAATGATGAATTTAATACAAAATTTCTCATTTTCGGATTCGCCGAATTAAAATTATTTTTGATATTTTTTTTTCTTTACAAAAACAAGGAAAAATTTAAAAAAATATTTTAAAGTTAAAATAATCTTTTTTTTTAAATTCAAAAAAGCACTATAGCGAAACAGCACTAAAAGACTTCTTAATTGCCTGTATTGTTTCCTATAAGCAGCACATACAAATTTTCTGTCTGATACATTTAATATTTTCTTTTCCATTTACCCTCTACAACTACCTGCCCCATATTTTAATTAAAAAAAATTTAATTCTGTTACCTACAAAATACTCCTATAAATGAAAACAAAAAAGAAAATTGTTATAAACTCTATTTAAAGTTTATCTTGTTGTTAATTTTATGGTTAAAAAAAAAAAAGGATAAGAGTGAACATTTCTATCAACTGTTTCATTATTAAAAGCAAACGCTAAATTTTATTTATTTACTTCTCAATGTCCATATTGTAAAAAAAAATATTTAAAAATTAAATAAAAATTATTTAAAATTTTGCAAAAAAAAAAGAAGCTGTAAATCATGGAAATAATTACAAACAGATTAAAAAGGAGTTTCATTATAGACATTTTAAGCAAATAAAACTTAAAAGAAATTGTATATAAACACGAGTATTAAATAATAAAAATAATTAAAATAAATAACACGTTTTATAATTTGAAGCTTTTGTTCAAAGTTCAAGCTGTTTTTTGTTTTAAAGAAATTAAATTATGAAGTCATAAATTCATAATTTCAGTTACCATAATTGATATTCTTTATATACAAATAAGCAAATAAAAATATTAATTAATAAAAAATGTATTAATTAATTGTTAATAAAAACTAGATAATAAAAATCTCGGTATAGTTTAAAATTCCATTTAGCTAAATACAAGTAAATATTTAAATTAAATTTACTAGTGTAAGAAAAATAAAAGGGGCTACTCTGTATTGCAATGCGAAAGCCACATATTTATGTGCATACAACGCATTACAGACCAGGGTACTACAAGACAAAAGCAAAAAGTAAACTATTAAACACATTAAAGATTCGATTTCGTAGCATTTTTTTCTCATCGCAATACCGAGTAGCCCCCCAGTACTGTTCTGTGTTCCCAATCTAAATATTTTATTCAGAAGTGAAAATTTTAGCATCTCATAACTACTCTGAGCTGCATTTGACAATTAAATTTTTTTTTTGCGTAAAAGAAATTAAAAAAAAAATTTAATTCCCTTCAGAATACAGCGCAGCACTAAATATCTGTTTTTTAAATTAAGTGAAAATTTTTATTTTTAAGATAATAATTTATTTGATTTTATTTTAATTACACAAAATTCACCACAAATTCAGAGCAACTGAAAATTATTTCAAATTTTGTCTTCAAACCGATTCCGATTTCTGGTATACATGGGGTGATCCAACCAAAACGCAAGATGTGAATTGTAAATAAAACAAAAAGTTTTCAGAGAATTATTTGAATATGTATTTTTTATTATGATAGAAGGATCTATGACAATTATAAATGAAACAAAATATCGGCCAAATACATATTTTCAATGATTCTAAAACATAATTTAAGGATTTATGAAAAATCGGCCAAGTACTCACCATGGCTTCGTTGCAATACCTCTATTCGATGGTTTATATTTCCAATGGCTGTGAGACATAATTGAGGTTCAATTATTTAATTTGCCTAACTATCTCATCCTTTACCTTTTGAATTGTTTTTGGCTTATTCACGAACACGTTTTCTTTTAAACATCCCCAAATAAAGAAGTCCAACGTGTAAATCACTTGATCGTGGCGGCCATGAGACAACACGGCAGAAGAGCAATTGTTTCGTTGACTATGTGTCAAATCGCACCATTATTTTGAAACCACATGTCCATATGCCACATGTCCATATGACACAAGAAGTCTATTAACATCTCACAATAACTAAAACAACGAATAGTCGCCAACAGCAGCAATATTTTCCGTAAACGGAAAACATGCACAGACTCGATTTGCTGAAATTTGTTTACAATTCTCCCGATTGTGGATATATTTAGTCGATTATGCTGGCCAAAAAAATCCTTAAGTGCGTTTTGATTTGAGCATCCATATTCGTAAAAGAGCTGCTCAATTGTATACTTCTTCATGATTGAATTTGTGAAACACTGAAACAAAGAAAACTTAAATTAAGTTGAGTCAAGGTGTGACTCAAAATTAACATCGTGCATTGTAAATTTCTTATTAAAATTTTCTTTTAAATCCTTGCAATCAGCCTTATTGTGCATGGCGTTTTTTAGGTGGGTGGAGGAATAAGCGTTTTTAAAAAATTGTACCGCGTTTGTCAACAAACGCCTGCAAGTACGAGTGTATACAAATTTATTACTAACTTATCGTTAGTACAAAGTTTAGCATCCTTGCCTTTTAAAAGCAATGGAAACTGTCGTTACTAATTGTGATCATGACACACATACGACACATGATAAAAAGAAGCTAAAATAGAGTGAAAGTTTTTTTTTACTGACAATAAATCCAAAACACCATATTTAACAGTTTTATTAAAAAGTAAAAAGAAATTTTACAATTTGATTCACATTTTTTGAAGACAAGGATACTTTGAAAAGTAAACAAATTTGCAATCTATGCCTTATTCACAGACAAAAAAAAGTTAACAAAACAGCAAGGCGAATGTATACAGATGGCCTCAATAGCAATTCGTTCATCATTTTCTTTGAAACTGGTAAAATTTTATTTACTTATTTTGACAGTTTTCATATCAGACTGCATCACAATTATTTAATAAAGTGCAATCTACTGCATTTTGAGTCAAGCGAACAAATGCGCTAGTAGTCGAAATACGTCTACGCAAAATACAATAAGGGTTATTGTTGTTCCGTAAGTTTATACAATTGTTATCGGAATTGAATTCCGATATTTCCAATTTTTAAAAATTTGCATTTAAACATACATACTCGTACATACATATAAGCATAGTTTTAAATGGAGATATGAAGTTTCTGTAACACAAGCTTTCAGTTACTCTTCAAAAGTTTTGTATGATAAACACCCAATTTTCAGAGCAAATTTTTAAACAAAATTTCTAGACGATTTGATTGACTGACTGGGTTACAAAAACAGCATTGCAAAAAATTAAGTGTTTTTCATACAGATTTTCTAGATATTTTGGAGGCTGGTGTTATGGAAACAGCTTTTAAAATTAATTAAAAAAATAAAAACAAAAAATTAAAAATAATAAATAAAAACATTGAATTGTGCGAAACGGCTAATTTATTAAGCATGAGGTGCCATTGGATATTTCGCTCCAAATATTAAAATAAAAATAAATATTTATAATGCAACCTCAAGCTTAATAAATTAGTCGTTTCAATATTAAAAAAGAAAAACCTTAAATAAGCTTACAAATAAAAAAAAATTAATTGTGTGAAATATGAACAAAAAAATTTTCTAACTAAAAGAGTCAATTCTTATTCAGTAACTTGTACAGATATAGAGAAATTTAATTAAATTAAATATAATAAATAAAATACATATTAAATCAATAAAACTTATGCATACATAGACACATTTATAAACACTAATAAAGTTATAAATTTATAAAATTAATGTAAATGAATTTAAAACAAAAATAATTTTTATTTATTTAAGAAAAAAATTATTTTATAACTTGTATAGAGTTCTTTTGTAGACAAATATTAAAAAAATAAAACAAATAAATAAATACTGCTTGTGAAAGTAAACAATAATTAGTTGATAAGTTGTTAAACAAAATAAATCTTGTATTTATTATAATAATTAAAAAATACTCGTAAAAAACATCAATGCAAACTGTATACATAAAGTAGTTAATAGTGAAACGCACATTAATTTGATAAGATGTTTAGAATTTAGTATAAAATGTGTATGTAGATTTGAAGCTTTTCTTTTGTTCCAAAGCACAATGCACTTTAACTTTTTTAACAGCACAGCACTTTAACTTTTTAATTTTTAATTTTTATTTTAAGTTAAAAAATTAACTAAAAAAAAAAAAGAAAGAGTTTGAAAACAAATTTTAGTTCAAGCTTTTTAAGGCCGATAAGCCAGGTAGAGTATAAGGTAACAGCAATCTTAAAGCTGAGGCCAAATCATCCCTTTCGATTTTTAAATTTCTTCAAAAGATGGTTTTTATTTGATATAACATAAGACGATTTCGGCCTTGGATATTTTATTTTTCGTTTGTTGTACTTGAAGCGCTCAAAGTTTACTTCTTTTTACTACTACATACAGTCATATAATTTTGACAACTCATGTTCCAGATAATCTGTTTTTGTACATAAATGTGACTTGCGACAAAAACTCAACTCGTCTAGAAATTTTGTATGGAAAGTAACTTAGGAATAATCAAATGTTTTTCGTGCAAAATATGCCAGATGAGGTTAAAGCTTGTGTTAACCCTTTAACGACCATAGGGACACCGCTGTTGTAAGCCAAAAGTTTTATAAATCTTAAATTGTGTACGAGGTTTTTAGATTGCATGTTTTTATATTGAATTATTTCAATGGTCCTCAGCCCATGTGTCCAAAATTATATTTTTAAAACAAAATTTTCTTAACAAAAATTTAATCTTTATTTGTGCTTAATTAAAATTTATGTTAGTTTGCAAAATGCATTATTTTCCATTATATTCTCATGGAAAATGTAAACAATTGTTTAATTAGACGATGTAAGGGCCGCTTTAACGAAATGAAACCTTATTTTGCCTAAATTCATTTTTCTTTTTTAATTTTATTTGCACTTTAGCACCAACTCCACAAACTGCACTAATTGCATTTTAGTTTAAATTGCACTCATTATTAAAAGAAATTTATGTTTTTTTTAATTCATTTTTAATTTAAAATTTAACCCAAGACTTTAAAATCAATGTCATATAATTTTTTCCTAAATTTACGTCTGCGTAAATTTTATTACGTTTTTTGTTTAGTTATCCAGCACATTTAAAAATAGAAAAAAATTGTCTGCACACATTTAATTTATTTATTTTTGTATAAATATTTGGCTTTATTTTATTTATTTTAATTTAAAAAAATTATATTTAATATTGAATTTAAACTTCAATGTAAATTTAAAGGAAACTTGAACTGCTTCAAAATAAATAAAAAAATCATATATTTATTTTTATTTTTAATATTAAAATATAAAATTATTTATGCACTGTATATAAAGTTGCACATTAAATAAATTACTGTGGTAGCATTAGTGAAAAATTAATAATTAAATAGTCAATGGTAAATGGTAAATATTTTCCAAGCTGTATTAAATATTAGTTATCTATTTCAATTTAAAACAAAGGAAGGAAAAGAATAATGTGCTTCCATAGCACAAGCTATTAAATTGTATAGAATATTCAAAAAAAAGGAGTGAATTTCATAAAAATTTTTAAGACGTTTATCACTTGTATTATGGACTTAGCACATAAATGTACTCGTCTGTAAATAGCATAAGTTTTGGAACTGATTTTTTTTTTGCATTATCAGTGATTTATTTTAATACGTAACAAATTCAAAAAGAAAACCAAACTTTTTTCATAAAATTGTTTTAAAATATTAATTTATTAACCTTTTTTTATAACTAAAGAAAATTTATTTCAAGGCTTAGGTTTTAAAAAAAAAAAGTTTTAAAATTAATTTATTAATAATTCGATATTCCGCTAACTTTTGGTTAGCATCATAAGAAACCATAAAATATTAAATAAAAAATTTTATAATGAAAATAATAAATTTTAAAAGGTTCCACAAAAATATTCCTCATAAGTTTGCTGAACATTTATGCACCTAAAATGAAGCATTCGCAAAAATATTTACGCCGATTCACAATTAAAATTTTCAAAAAACCGATAAACGTATACGATTTTTTGGTCCCCTCTACCATAAGTATTAGTTACAAGATTGTTATTACAAAAAAAATCATTACAGATCATGAGTCTCATTGAGCGCCATGTTTTATCCTATTTGTTATACAGTTATGACTGTACAAGTATTTCTTAATATTAATTGCATGTGCTTAGAAACAGAGTTCATAAAGAAACAAAAATTTTTACATTCGTTTCGTTTCGTAGTTGTTCAGAGTAAAAAACAATACAAAATACAAATAAAAAATAATGAAAACATTTGCTCTAATTTAGTTTGATACATAATAAAAAATATGTACTATCAACTTTAACATGGAAAGCCAGAAAGCAAATAAGTAAAAATAAAAAATAATTGTGTTATGCTCTTACCAGTAAACGATCATCTAATGTTTTATGAATTAAAAAATACGTTTCTGCTTTTGTTTTGTATGAGTACATAACATGAAGAAGATTGTGCTTAAAAGCCAATCGTTTTATTTGTAAAATTTTGTAATAAATCATTGTACATTGTACAAAACAATTTAAAAATTTTGAGGGATTTGTGACTCCACGAAAGGTTTATGAAATGTTTCGTTGCTTTTCTACCACATATTTTATCGTAGGCTGTCTGTGTTTTTGTACTGCACTCATCATTTCTATAGTAAATCCGCTTAATATATACTTGTATTCTTTATGGTTTTGATATACTTGTACTCGTACATGGCCATTTTTGAAAATAATTAAAAAAAATGCTATTGAAAATCTCTTTAATCTTACTTTTAATCTTTGTCATTGCAAATATTCACTTAATTAAAATTAATAATGAAAGATTTTCTATGTAAATATTTTCTAGTCGGGCAACGTGTAATATTGGAAAAAAAGGAAAATATTAGCAAATAGAAAAAAAGTAGCGAATATGTTTAATAAAAAAATCTGTTCCTTAAAACAAAATTTAATTAATTTTGTGTACACGAATATTAGAGAAAAAATATTAAATAAAATTAATTAAAAACTTTTTGAATAAATATTTTTCAAGCTTAAGATTTTACTTCAATTAAAAAAAGTTCTTAATTTAGAGAATATTTTTATAATTTAACTCTTTTTATTTTAACTTTAAGACCCACTATTACAATATACTAATAGTTAGAATCTTGTAGGTCATCTATAAAGCTTTTAATTTGACTTTAAATTAGCAGATACATATAGACAAAGAATCTGGCCTTAACTATCCTTTAACATCTATCCAAAAAACTGACAATTTCCACTACACTATCCTACTTTATTATTATTTTTTTTATTATTGTCGGGTATCCTTTGGATAAATTAATTATCGCAATTTTTTAGGGCTGAATTTCCAACCTATAACTGACTAACTATGGTTGTTATCATTGCTTAAACTATAAACATTAGTTAATTAAATATTGTGAACTCGGCTACAAGTTGTAACATTTTAATTTTGTTTTTATTTTTTAATATTTCTTTTCCGGCACAATTTTAGAAATTTAGTACAAAAGTTTAGAAAACAAAAATTTTTTATTCTTGAACTTTTGTTCGCACAATTTTATATTTTTAGCACTAAAGTTTAGTTTCTGTAAAACAATTTTTTTTTAGTTTTTTTCTGGCACAGTTTCATAAATTTAGCACAAAAGTTGGCATAAAATAATATTTTTGTCTGTTAGTTTTAACAATTTATTTATTTTTGTTTCTTGAATTTTTTTTTTAAGAAAATTTTTTTAGTAAAAAATATATATGTGCTGTTTTTATAACACAAGCGATCAACTCGTCTAAAAAATTGATTGATCGCTTGTGCTATAAAAACAGCACAATAATTAATGATTATAGAACTTTAGTCCTTTTTTTATAAAATTATTTATTATTTAATGTGGAAATCTTAGTCCTAAAACGACGAAAAAAAGTAAAAAAATTTATGTAAAATTTATTTTAAATAAAATATTTTTTTTATATTTTTGTTATTAAAAATATTTTTCATGAAAAACAAGTGTTTTTTATGCAAACTTTATATATTGCATGAATTAATTTTAGCTTATAAAAATTTTTTTACATATAAAGTCTGGGCCTAAATGCAACATTCAATATCGAACAACTACAATCAAAATTTTCAAATTATTACACACAAAAAAAAAAAAAATACTAAAATTTCGATCTTGTTAATGCGATGATTTGGGCCCAGACTAAAATTTAAAAAAAATATTTTTATATATAAATGAATGGAAGAAAAATAAAATTTTTTCTTAAGGAACAGATTTATATGTGTGATGTTTCTGTAAACCCAGCCAATCAAGTAGCGATTTATGGTCGCTTGTGTTGCAGAAACAACACATTAATTTAATTTTAAATTATTAATTTTATGTTTTGTATGGGAGTTACACTCACTCTCAGGCTGTGTCGACAATAATAAAGAGAAATTTAAACAAAAGGCAAATATAATATTTTCCATTTGTCTTTTGATATAAATTGTATAATCTGGATTTTAATTTAATTAATAAAATAAGAATTATTTTTTTTAAGAAAGTAGATGGAACTTGAATACGCCCTTGAGATATAAATATGAAACATGAATATGTGTGTATATATTTTAAACGAATTGAGCAAATAAAATATAGCAAATCATTAAATGCTTTTGTGAATAGTTTAAGTTAAAAATGTAAATAAAAATAAATTTATTTAAAAAAAAACTAGTTTCAGTTTAGCAAAATTATGATAAACCTAATTTATTCTAATTAAAATAATGTAAAATAAATTTAATTAGTTTAATATAAAAAAAAATTAATTTATAAATAAAATAAAAAAAAAAAAAATATGCTGTGGCAGACAAATAAAAATAAATACAATTTAATAATTTTTTTTTTTAAACTAAAAGTGCCGGCTTCTATGCTGTTGCTGTGACACAAGCTTTCAACACAAAAATTTCAATGTTTTTTCATAAAAATTGTGCTGCAAAACCAGCATTATAAAAAATGTATTTAGAAGATTGTTTAAGAGTCTGTTTTAGAATTTCGAAAGATTAACTTTGTTTGTCATATTTGAGCTGTTATTTTCGAAAGTGAACTTTAAAAAAAATAGTCAGTGGTGTTTAAGTCTTACTAACGCATTTAAAAAAGTGGACATATACCACTTTAAAAAATAGCAGCTCTTTTAATTAAGTTGATGGTTCTTTTTATGAACAATAGTTTGCTTAAATTCAAATATGAGTGACACAGCAAGCCTTTTTTATTTGTCAAAACTCTCATGCCTCTATAAAACATATGGGGCATACCAAAAAAGCTCATGGCAGTGGTTGGAAAATCAAATTTTGGCATCGCGTTTAGTAATGAAGTTGGCTGTAACACAATTTTTTTTAAATTTTTGTTTTGTTATTGTTGACCAGTGATGACATTTTAGTTAGTTTTTTATTGATCTAGCTCTATTTCTGCTTGTCTGTAATGGGTTTTATTCAACAAGAAGACTAGGACTATTGTAGAGAATACGCAGAATCTGGGCGATAGGCAGCAGTACACTTGTCACTCCGATTTATTTTGCTCTGTTACAATATTTTAAGTTTTCTTTCGCAATAGTGAAACGAATGTCAAAAGTATTTTATAGCCAGCACTTTGCAGTTCTTAATAAAAACGAAATATACAAGTTTTTGGTGTTTTTAAAATTATTAAAACCAAATATGTAATCAAAAAAAAAAAAAAAATAAAATAAAAATTTCAGTATTGTAGTAAAACCCTTTTCTGATAAATAACCGCCCAAAACTCATACAAAAAAAAAATATATAAAAAAAAATAAATGTTTGTTTCGTTTGTTTATATTAAAGAGAAAAATAATAAAAGTAAAGCAAAACGGAGCGAACAATTCAATTGTCTATAATATTTGTTATAGAAAAATTAGTGTTTTCTCTACAAATTTTACAGACGATTGAATTATTCGTTTCCCATAAACAGCACATAAATCTCATTTAAACCCCATATTATTATTAAATGTTACAACTGAATATTATTATTTTTTAAAGTTATTAAATACTTTTTTAATAACTAAAATTGACTGACAAAAAAAAAAAATTAATTAAATACTTCATTAAATCAATAAAAGAAAATTAATTCATGAATCTAAATATTTATGAAAAATAAAATTAAATAAAATCACTGTCATCCAAAAAAAAAAAAAAATTTATAAATAAATAAAAAATATAGAAAACAAAAATATAAACCTAATTAATTTACTTATATAACGAAATTATTTATTTAATATAAAAACTAAAACTAATAAATAAATATAATCAAGTTTTAATTATTTATTTAGGAAATGTCAAATGCTATAAATATATTAAAAAAATTATAATAAAACAAATACTAAATTAATTCTAAATGAATTAACATGAATTAACTTTATGGTATTAAATATTAAAAATATAAAAAAAATTATTAAATAAAATATGTAAAACCAAATCACGGTGTATTAATGAAAAAAGCTATTTCAAACACACAAGCAAAGAAATATGCTTGACTATAGTCACCGAAAAAAACATTATTATGATCCTAATGAACATGTTTATAGTTATCTGTAACCATATTATGTTTACTGTGTGAGATGTGGTTGAATTTATCATATTATTTTTGATAAAATTTTAAGTGAAATAATAAATATGTTTACAGTAAACATATTAAGATTGTCATAAACATAATAGTGAGAAAAATATGGTTGAAGATAAATGGCCGTCTATTTTGTATCTTTCTTAATCTTATAAATAAAGTGAGTATAAAACAAAAACTTAATCATTCACAATCAACTGAGCTTTGTGGCTGAAGTGCTTGAGTGATGGGTTAATGCTTCTTAACTGAATATTCTCAAGTTCGAATTTTGGCAGAGGCAAATAAAATTGAAAAAAAAAAAAATTCAAGCACGCTGCATAATGTAATAAACAAATATAAATCAGTAGAAATAAAAAAGTTAACAGAATAAAAAATTTATATAAAAAATTTATTTAAAAAAAAAATATGTAAATAATGGATGTTAAAAAAAAAATATTTTAAATTGCATAAAAAATTTAAAAAAAAATTTTTTTTAAGAACTGACCGTGCAGTTGAAGTATTTTAAATATGTGTGGTTTAAAAATATGGTCAGATGCACTCATAAATCTAACCGTATTTTGTTTCCACCAGAATATGTTTGCCTTTTTTCTTTACATGTACGGACTTTGGAAAATTTATCCATGAGAGTACATTAATTAGACTCTTAAAATTCAACAAACGGAATGCAAATTTAGTGCAAGAGTATGGCAGCTTCTGGCGAGCTTGTGTAGTATAGATAACGCTATATATCAGACAATAGAACCAATAAAAAAATTAAATACAGATTTTAAATCAGCGCTGCAAAATACTTTGCACAGAGTTTTCAGTTGCTCTGGTCCAAAAATTGACTTCAGTAGTGTAATTTAAAGAGAAAAAGAACAGAATCTTTTGGTGACTTGTCTACTGCATGAGCAAGGTTAAAACAAAAACTGGTCCCTTATACCCCAAGAACTAGTCCGGTGACTTGTTAATATGATTAATACCTCTCCCTCTAGATTTTAGCTTTTTTTTCAATTTGAATGATTAGATTGTGGCATAATCAAGATAAGATTTAAACATTTGCGTGTGTTATCTTCGAAACAAATGAAAAAGCAAACACCCAAGTTTGTGATTTTGTTTGATCTAAGACGAATGAGTAATAAAAGTTTTTAATGGGTTAAAATTTTTAATTCTGATAAACTAAAATTTATTTTGATTTTGTAAATCTATTAAAATTTTGATATTCATGTCTGATGCGCTGTCATTTCAAATGAGTAATTGTGGTGCACGAATTGTGTTACAAAAAGAAGAAGTAAAAAATGTTCTTTTTAAAAGTAAACGGCTTATTTTTATCTTGCTTAAAAAAATTGATTAAAAAAACTTATTTGAATTACTTATAGATAGCAGCGCAACTAGGACGCCTCCTTATATTTTGAAAACATAGCAATTGATTTAAAAATAAAATTTATTATTCATACAAACTAACACTAAATTACAAGAGGAGAGAGAGAGATTTATTCCTTGCATGTATTTTCGCAGGCTTTCTGTGTTGCAAAATAGTTTTTGTTACGCCCGCAACCACTATAACTCCATTCAATACATTCTCGGGATTCAGCTACATATGAATATACCTTATAGTCACCAGTGCATCTCATATTTTCAGCAAATGGATCCATTCCACATATTTCTAAAATAATAATAAAAAAAAAAAATATGTTTTTTTTTTAATTTTTATAGAATTTGAGGCATGTGATATTATGTGGTGTTATTATAACACAAGCGATCAACTCGTCTAAAAAATTTTATGAAAAAACACTCACTTTACATATAAAATTTCCAGACAAGTTGTCTGTTGTTTACAGCAAACGAACAACTCAATCGTCTAAAAAATTTATATTAATTTTCTATATCAATTTAAAAAAAAAAAGTTATTAAGTGTGTGTGTGTTTTAAATAAAATATTTTAGATGATTGGATTGTTCATTTTGTATAGAAAAGTACTTAAACAATTGAGTGTTTTTATTAAAAAATTTGTGCACCCAAGTTAAACTCTTGTGTTGCAGCAACGTGCAAATGTAGACTTTGCAAAATTGTCTTTTTCTCAAATACACATAAGCAGCTTTCAGCTGGTCCATTTAAAATTAAAAATTTTTTTATTTCACTTACCCGACTTTAGAGTAAAAGCTGAGCCAATTAAAGACCAAATTATGAACACGATCGAAGCATAAACTTTCATTTTGTTTTTTAATTATTTTCTGTTAACAATTTTAGCAAAGTTTAGAAGCTGACTATTTGCCAAAATAATATGAAAGTTGCTTTTATATCAAGCACAAGCTTAGGCCGACATTTCTTTTTGTTTTCAAAGAAAAATAATGTTTTTTCTTAATCTTTTTCTAATTAAACAAACATATGATAAGTATATGATTCATAGTCATGAGGATATAATAAAGATAAAAATTAAAAAAAAAAAAGATCTACACATGGCATTGGAATAATCAAAATGTTATTTGCGTGTTTAGCTGTTTAAATAAAAGAAAATAAATTTTTGTTAAAGAAATTTGGCAAAAAATTTTTAATAGTCAAGCTGCTTACACTAAAAGAAATATTTGATTTCAAGGAAAAAATTAAGGCACAATTTTTCTCAAAAGCTTTTTATGTCTTCTAATGTCTCAGTAAGTAAGTACACACTTTTTTGAGAGAGTTGTGATTTTTTAAGTACGATTAGTACGAAATAAAATATTAATTTGCAAGGGAGCAAAGTAAAATCAATGTTACTTAAAAAAAAAAAAAGTCATCTTGTACAATGAAGATGGAAATCATTTGAATGGCTTCGTGAATACATAAAATTGTCGAATTTGAGGCTTAGAAAATTTTCATGCAATCCATGAGAAACCACTTTAAATACAACGAGCAATTCTCTGGTGTGAATTTTGCACTTTTTTGAAGATGAAGTCAAAATTGCGAAGACTGCAAACGGCAGAGTTCTTGTAGCCTCAATTAAATGACAATAAAGACGGCATCACCCCCCACACAGTCCCTTAAACAGCGATTTATTGCACCATGAAATAAAAATGCACTTTTACAGCGACACCCTTTAATTATTTTAGTAACTAATCTCATGGCGGTCATTTTAATTGAGTCAATTAAATATTATTATATGACTTTGTGGCGCAAAGGTCTTTATTATATATGAAACATTGTTGCACTCAATCCCCCTTTTTGCACCGCTGTTAGTTTCCTCAATATTTTTCTTTTAGTCCAGCCATAACAAAGCTACTACATCAGATGTATGTACAAAACAGTTCCTTTCATCTGAGTTCTTGGGGCACTCTGTTTAACCTAATCTCGTCTAACTTAAACATGAAAAACAAATTTAGTTTTATTTCTAACTTTGTTTGGGGTTAACGCACTTAATTTAAGGTCATTTTAAGGGGGGAAAAGCAAGTTTAGAAAAAATTTACTCAAACAGTACGTGCTCTTTCATTTGGAAAATATTTTTAGTTAAAAATACAAAAATAAAAAATTAAACTAATAACGAAGAGAAGATAAAGAAATAGTTTTTTAATTAGTTTATACTCTGGTATCAAGATATGTTATCTTGAAGACGTTGTATATTTTTTTTTAAATAAGAAACACATGTAAAAATTTAATTCTTTGCATAATTAACTGAAACTCAAAACGTTTAAAACAAAAGAAATAATAAAAGTTATTGTGATTTAAAAAAAAATTGATAATATTTCAATTTTCAAAAGAAAATAAATATTGAGAAAAGTAAAGTTCCTTAAAGAAAGAATAAAAGGATTGTTTTTCTTAAAGTCTTGTTTGACTTGAATTTAATTTGTGATACTTTAAAGCAATTAATCTAATAAAGCTACTCTTGCACTATAATACAAGTATAAGGATTTGTGTTCAGTAAAAGAGAAATACGAAATTAAAAAATATTAAAGGGCTGTTCAGCTAAATGCGAACGAAAAGTTCGTTCGAATAATTGTATTGAAAACAACAACAAATTTTCGTGTAGTGTTTTCGAACGAAGCTTTCGTTAGCATTTAGCTGAACAGGCCCTACAATTTTATAAAATTATATATTTTTCATTTAATGTACACAATGGCAACTGTGGTACGCCTATTAAAGGCAGTTTAAGCTACAAAAAAAGAAAAAGAATTTGGGCATTTTTTTTATATCTCGCACATAATTTTGCATGTTATTTTTGTAATTATAAACATATGTGACAACCAGCGTTGCCAGGAGCTATAATAAAAATAAGTTTAATTGATTTAAAAAAAGGGCTAGAAAAAGCTAAAAAGTTAAAAAGCTACAGCTTAAAATCAAAATTTTTTTTAATTCTTTATAACAAGTATAATTATATTTTTTTAAGAAACCAAGAAGAGAACATAAAATATCAAAAACTAAAGAAGATAAGGTCATTCTCCAAATGGCTTTAAAGACTTATAAGCGATTTCAATTATTTTTTAGCGCACTTAAATCCCTCACTTCCTTAATCCATGACATTCTTTTGGCAGGTATGTGCCTTAAAATCTTGCCATTGTAATTAATAGCCGCTGACAGCCAAACAACCAGTAAAGACTAAAAAGGACGATAAACGTCGAAACATACCCGTGTACTAACAATAATTAAATACCTACGCAAAAGATTTTTGAGGAGTATTTGTTTGTGGATGGGAATAATAGATCTTAAAGATCGCGGTACAATTATAGCCCATGATAATAATAATTTTTGTTGAAATGTGTTGTTGTTTAGGTCTTATCTCTGAAAAGGTATGCAAATAAAAATAAATTTCCTAATCGTTTATATTTACTTACATATGGGAGTTATTTTTATCAGTAGTGAGCAGACGTTAATAATTTATCACCAAGCAAAAATTATGTTAAGGGAAGAATTCGATATACCGCATGTGGTTTCAAGAATTAATTAAATATTTGTTTAGAAAAGGAGACCAGCTTTGTATAATATGCAAACATGTGCCATGATAAAGGAATTCATACAAAAAGCTAAATTTGTAATTGCAAGGTCTTAGCAAAACTATTTTGTGTTAAAAAATTAAAAAAAGAAAGGAAGGATGCAACATATCACAGCTTGTATCTTGAATTTAAAGTTTGTTAAAAAAAAGTATTCAAAAATAATACTGCTTAACAACAATATGTGAAATGCAGCAATCATACCTAACATTTTTATGTATTTGTAGGCGTGGCATTTTTTTTGCTATTTAAAAATTATTGAATTACTTTTTATTGTAAGACATACGAGTATTGATAATTTTTTTTTCAAGGTACAAAAATTGCTTAAATATTTTTTTTTTCTTTTGATCGTTTAACATATTTTTATTTTAATGGAGGATAATCAAGTTTCAACTGTATGTGTCTACAAATTGTAAAAATTTTAACATTTGATAAAAACTATTATAAGCTGTTATAACTTTCTCAGATTTATCTGATAATAAAACAATTATTCAAATTTGAAATTCATGAAAGTAAATATTTCTTACTTTAAAGGGGGGGCTGATAGTTTTTGAACGATAAGAATTTCATGGACACCATAAAAAGCATATAAAAGAATTTCTAAAATGTTTCCATATTAACAGTATATTTTAAAATATTCATTAGTAAGCTAATTGTAATAGTTTAAAAAAGTAGTGCGAGTCAGTGTTTAATTTGGTATTAAAAATTCTAAAGAAAATTTTCTTGGGTAGATATGGAGTTACACAAAAAAAAAAGTGGAAAATAGGGTTTACTTGTTTTTATTTATTTTATTTTTTTTATTAATAGTAAATAAATTTACGTATTAATAACATTATAGGAACTGGCTGCTGTAGCCTTCGTCCTTTTACTTGTTTTTAATGATTTTGCAACTTAAACTGACCAATCTTGTATTCAAATTTACGAATTAAAAAAAAATTGTCTTAAAATTTATTTATAAAACCCGGTCTTGCCTGTATTTTACTTTTTGAGTCCTTAAAGTAAAAGAGAGAGAGAGAAAGAGAGAGAAATCTACACACAAAAATAGGATTTTAATTATTAAAAAACTCAGCACACTTTTTCTATGAAAAAGTGGGTGGAAAATCTTCCCTGAAGTGTAAAGAATTAATGCAACAAATTGAAAAAATTAAATTTGCTATTAAAAAGTGGGCATGACAAGTACAAAAAAATATGGCAACTTTCTCCGAAGTATAAGGAACAAAATTTCAGAGAAACCTTTTTTGAAATTTTTATAGTGAAAAAACAGACAATGAACTTTATTTACATGAATTGAATGAGACGATTTGTGACCAGTTCAAGTTTCTATTTGTTATAAAATGCCTCAATTTTCTACTACGGTCTCTATTTTACTAAAAAATTTTGCATTGATGAGCTTTCTTAAATGAGTTTAAGAAACTTAAGCACAAAACTTTAGTTTTTCTAGCTGATTTTATTTTTAAGAAATGTTGGTTTTTGCAAGTTAAGTTTGAGTCACTTAAACATTTTCAAAATGGCTAAATTAATGAAGAGGGTATTAGTCTCACAGGCTAGGACTCCTGGCTAGAACCTGGTGTTTAAATAACAAAAAAAGCTATTTAATAAAAAAATCCTTCCTTAAATTCACTTAAAAATGGCTTGTGAACTCCTTAACAAGATGGCATAAAAATTGTTCTAGATACTTTTTATAAAATGTATATCAGAAAGCCTTATCTGTTAAGTCATCATTATTTATTAACTTAAAACTTTAAGCTACTAACACTTACTCGTAAGATAAATCTAAAATTCGTGCTTAAAAACTACTTTTTTTGTTTGTCTTTCTGTCTTATAAATTTTGATACAACAATAACAATAAATACATACAAACAGAGAGAGCTTATCAAATAAAAATGTTACGCTCTAACACATTAAATCTACAATCACAAATATCAGCTAAAACTAAATTTTATATTAAAAAAGAAAAAGGAAAGAGAAAAGAAAACGTTATTGTGCGTTTGTGTTTGTGTCTGTGTTTAATTAAAATGTTGGCAAATGACGTCTTCTTCGAACTCCTTGATATTCACCGGTTGTAGCCGATCTGCCTTTTCCTGGAAAACCCCGTGCAAACGGAGCTTTGGCATTGGTGGTAACATAATAAGTGCCTCGTGCTCTTCAAATTAATTTAAAAAATTAAAAAAGTTAAATTTATTATTTTAGTATGATTTACTTACTTGTGTGACACGTGCTCTCCCATTAGAACATACTCTGAGTCTTTTGGTTCACACCAGCCTATTAAATACGTGAATAAGTTTGGACAAGGTCCCGCATAAAAACCTTTTGTTGTTGTTATTGATTCTATAAAATAGGGTGTCACTTTTGTATGATCACAAGCTAAAGTTTCTAAAAAAAGGAAAAAAAAATTAATAAAAAAAAAACAAGAGAGGTTTGCAGTGCTGTCGTCGTAACGAAAAGACAAAACACAAAACTTACGAAATAGTGTAGCCGAGCCCACACAAGCCGGCTGACGTGTACCCCCATTAACATAAAAATCGGCGTGACCACTTGAATGCCATTGACCCAAAATTCCAGCACCCGTATGTAAAACATCAACGAAATGAGCATCTGTTGAGTCCAAATCCCTTGAATTGTTAGTGCCCGCATAAAAGAATATCGTTGGATCTAAAGCAGTGATTCTGCCCAATTTGCCTTCTTCTGGTTTCAAGTAATTGGCTATTAAGCCCGCTATGTGAGCACCCACACTGTAACCAATAAAATGCAAATCATGCGGTTGTACCCCCCTCGGATGTCTGGCTAAGTATTTTACCAATTGCGATATGCAAAGTCCCCCAAAACGTGGAGCCCAATCCATTTGACTAAGACAAGGTTCTTTTACCGCTGTACTGTAGTCCACTATGATAATATTGTACTCGCCTACGCTAAAATATGCTTGTCTAATGTCAGGGCTTGGGCTAAAATTACGTCCACCACCAAAACCAT
Source organism: Thelaira solivaga (assembly GCA_947397855.1). Lineage (NCBI taxonomy): Eukaryota > Metazoa > Arthropoda > Insecta > Diptera > Tachinidae > Thelaira > Thelaira solivaga. Next base: position 3,116,959 of record OX377611.1, read on the forward strand.
GTATTATAATTTTGGTCGGATGCCGTGGATTAAAGTGTGTGTAGTACAAAGCGTTGTCATCTAAAACATCAATAAATTCTGGATTATCTTGTGTACGATGAGTGTACAAATAAAATTGTATTTTTGGGTGCGGACAGCGAAACGGTTTCTCCAAACAGGAGTCAGTAACATATACTTGTGTTGATTCATTTTTCACTTGAGCTTCTGCAATAGAAAATTTCATTTTTATATTTTGTGTGTAAAGGATGCCGTATGAATTACGTAAAAACGTTTTAGCTTTAGAGGGAAATAAACACCTTCATTTGTTTTTCATGTGCCATAATCATATCAACTCGTACGAGTATATCGTGCCGTTAAATGAAATGATTTCTTTCCTTGTTTGCTATGAATTTTATGTTTTATAATTTTCTTTTCGTAATTAAAAGCGTAAAATAAAAACAAAAAACCATATTCTCCTCAGCATGCAATCATTTGCGGATGTATAAGTGAAATGAATGAAGATCGTTTAGGGGTGTCAGTCACTCACCACAAACATTTCAATAATTTTTTGTTTATTTAATCAAAGAAATTAAGAGACTTGGAGTAATTCTGATGTCTTATTGTTGTTGGAGTAATTTAAAAAAATAAATTTTTTTAAACGAAATTGAAGAAAAAAATTTTACAATCGGCTTTTGGTAGCTTGAAATTTTACAGATTCAAATTCAGAGTTTATTTTGTTTGTTAACTGTAGACGTTGTAGAGTTTACTACAACGATTTGAATGTTTTTGTTGGTTTTGAAAGCACCAACACATTCACATTTCGAGTGCAAGCAATTTATTTTTGTCAGCTAAAGTGCATTCAAGTAGACTAGCCCATCATAACCTTAAATATGGAATAAATGATGCTGATCCTGATAAGGAAAAAGGGATTTTTCTGAACAGATTGCTATATCAAACCAGTGTCTGATTTTATTAAAATTTTAATTTTTTACAGTATTTTTTTTTTCATATTTTATTACATCTCCCACTCCTTATACCTAAATAGGGGATTGTGTTAAATATCTTGTTTAAAAACAAGTTATTTTTCGAACGTAGTGCTTTTTTTTCTTATGAACACATTTTTTATTACTTCTTTTGTTTGTTTGTTTTGATTTCATTGTGTCTTTCTAAATAAAAAGAAAGTAAAAGTACCGGAAATTTAATTTTTCTCTTTTTAACAATTTTGTTACTTCTTTAACATTAATGCTCCTTTATAGGCCTATAAGTTTTGTCCAGCCATGTGAAACTTTTACAATAAAATTGTTTTAAAAATGTTATTGATTATACGAAATGAAAATAAACACTATGAGCAATTATATTTTTGGCGCCATTTCACGTAACGTAAAACGCAAATCAAATAAACAATTGGTTGGTTTTCTTTGTATTTACTTTGCTTGTAGTATTTAAGATTGTGTTTTAAGTAGCATTTCATTTTTAATTTGGGGGATAGATATTTTTTACATAAAAAACTTTTTCACCGGAAAACTTTATTTAAGATTTATTAAGTGAACTACTGACATTATTAATTGCAACTGTTGTCTTATAAAATAAAGTGACTTGAAAAGATAATTAAAAAATGGCAATTAATTGCTTGATTTGATTTAATTGCGATAACAATTTATGGTAAAGTAATTATGGTTGCTTTAATAGTTTATTTGTTGGCAAGCATAAAGCAGTTGAAATTTTTAACACTAAAGTTTTTGCAAGTTTTGTTTCATGAAGAACTAATTATTTATTATGCAGCTAAAAAATTAATACTTTTAAGAAAAATTATTTTTTGTATGTTCATTTAGACTATGAAGTCACAGAAACATGTGAAGTGTCAACCCCCTTTTAGAAGTAGATAAATATGATTTCATCTTTAGTAAGACAGACAAACATACACTGGTAGTTTGGTTTTAAACTCGCTCCTTGTTTACATAAGAGATTGAATATCATTACACTTCATGCATGCAAAACAAATTTAAACCGGGTAACATAATGACACTAAAACATGTTTGCCGTTTCATTTTAGCGCTGTATTTCTTCTTCTTCGTTTTTTATCTTTATTTGTTTTCTCTAACTTTTTGTGCAAATACTTGTATGCAATGTTTTCTTTTTTATTTCATTTCTAGACTATTTTGTCTGTTCATACTTACGAGTACACATACAGTGTGTAGTGTTGGTGTAACATCATGTCCACAATTGTACATGAATGTTGCATTAACTTGAACTTCCATGATTATCTAATATTATTTTGAGCTGCTTTTTATTTTATTTTGGTTTTACACGACTACACAATTTGTGGAACGGAAAACGCGCGCTTAAATACGAACTTCCTATTTTGATTATTTTATTTGTTTATTTATTATTGTAGTTGTTATATTCGCTTTTTAACACTGTTGTAAGTTTAATTTAAAACAAATCAAAGGCAAAAATAGTGAGTGAGTATATTTTGGTTTAATAGACGAAATACGATATGAAATGCATATGATTCGTCATTAGGTTTATAACAAAACGACTTTACAAAAATTATTACACTAACAAACGTGATTGGCATCAATATGTTTATTTACATTTTTCTTTCCTTTTGTGAAAAATAAAAACTATAAAAATAGAAACTAAAATGTAAAATAAAATTAAGAGAAGAGAAGAGAAGAGAAGAGAAGAGAAGAGAAGAGAAGAGAAGAGAAGAGAAGAGAAGAGAAGAGAAGAGAAGAGAAGAGAAGAGAAGAGAAGAGAAGAGAAGAGAAGAGAAGAGAAGAGAAGAGAAGAGAAGAGAAGAGAAGAGAAGAGAAGAGAAGAGAAGAGAAGAGAAGAGAAGAGAAGAGAAGAGAAGAGAAGAGAAGAGAAGAGAAGAGAAGAGAAGAGAAGAGAAGAGAAGAGAAGAGAAGAGAAGAGAAGAGAAGAGAAGAGAAGAGAAGAGAAGAGAAGAGAAGAGAAGAGAAGAGAAGAGAAGAGAAGAGAAGAGAAGAGAAGAGAAGAGAAGAGAAGAGAAGAGAAGAGAAGAGAAGAGAAGAGAAGAGAAGAGAAGAGAAGAGAAGAGAAGAGAAGAGAAGAGAAGAGAAGAGAAAATAAACTCTTTTCATTTTTAAAGTGTTTTAATTTCTATAAAAAAACAGCTGTTTTTCTGATAATACCGTTGCTTTAAATATAACAAAATAACTTTTTGTACGTTTACAAATGCAGAAAACTACTTTTGTCTTCTTGTTGTTGGTAGGCTGCTATTGTTAAATACATATAAATATAACTAGCAGGTTGGCCTCTATATCTTATAGTTTATATTTTTCTTTGTTTTTGCTATGTTGCCAAACGAAAAAAAAATTTTAACTATAAAATATTTTCTCTGGCTTACATAAATACGCACACACAGTCCCATTGATCACGTTTAGTTTTATTAAATACTCACTCAGATTTCAACACAATTTTCCTAATTTGATTTCTTACACTCAGCTTTTTCTGTTTTTTTCAGTTTTCCAATTTTTTATTTTTTTTATTTTTTGTAGTATAAAAATTGGTTTAACATACATTCATTTACTTTGAGGAGACTATATTATTAAAATACTTTGTTTTGTATTAATTACATAAATATTCAAATTGACGGGAAATGTCATTAGAGAAAAGTTAAAACTAGTTATTTCCATCATAGGATTTTTTTTTGATTTGAAAAAGAAATAAGGAACTAACTTCTACCTATGGCTCTTCACATGTGTATGTTTGTATTTTGCGCGATTTGTAATATAAATATTGTGAAATTGTCAATAAGTTTATTCTAAAGATTTAAGCTTTCAAAGGTTTTAGGTTAAAACTATACAAAATTCATTAATTATATAGATGAATTCAATATACTTTATATCTTTCATTATCTAAACAGTAGGCAGTCTTGCAAATTGTAATTTCCTTTAATAATATTACAAATATTGCCATCAATAAGACACACCGTTAGCAATAATATTTAATCAATAAATTACGTTAATGAAATATTATGCATCGTTAAACATGAAATTTTTATGTAGACAAAAAAATTAAAGAAACTTGTTAAAGAAAAAACTTTTTTGGTTAAGAAACGGTAGGCAAATTAAAACAAAATAAAATCAATATTATTTAGGCGCCAAATAGCAGCTGATTAATATTAATTCCAAAAAAAATAAATCAAGGTGACTTAACTTGTATTTGTTATTGTTGCAGTTGCCTTACATTGTTTCATAATACTTTAATACAGGTTTATACAGCTACTACCAAGCCACAAGTTGCAGCAGTCACAATTTTTCTATGCGGGTTCAACTAAAAATAGTGGGTTTTTCTTATTTATTTACATGAAATTCATGGAAATGCTTTTTTCCTTTTGTGCATTTTTTCTATTTTTTTTATTTTATGAGTGTGTGTGTTATTTTAAATTTTGTAAATGCCAAATAAAGTTTTACCTGTTTTTGTTTTTAACTAAAATGAAATAAATTAATGCCGGAATTCAACTACCAAATAATTTTTAAATACAAAGAAAATAAAATACACAGCAGACAGTAAAAAAAAATTGTTTTTGCAAGTAGTCATGCAAACATAATGTTTTAATAAACATAAAAAAATACAACTAACAAATAAAAATATTGTTTGACAACAAAAGAAAAACATTTTATAAGTTTGTAGTTGAACGCTTTAACAATTCTACTTTTATTGGTTGTGAAGAAGAAGCTTATGTCTGCAACATAACTGGCCAGTAGGTATGTTTTGTTTCATACCAGTAACTGGGTATTGCACCATTTAATAATTAGTATGGTTTATTGAACCAAATCTAAGTTTTGTCGTGAAATTTTACTGTTAGTTTGTTTTGTTTTCTTCTGTTATATAAAATTTTTTTTTTTGATAAGCTTGAGTGGCTTAAATTGAACCACTAAATACGCAGTAATTTGAACCAATTTTAAATTCAAAATTTCCCTTAATATTCGTAAAAAAACAAAAATTATTTTCTTTGTGCATAAAACTTTTTTTCAAGTTACAAAAAAAAAAAAAAAAGATTAATTTCTGTTTATTTTTTCACGGAAGCCACAACTAGTTTTTATTTGGTAAACATCAAAAGACTTAAGAAACATGTGCCATAGGATTTCTGAATGAAAGCGAATTTATGTTTTTCAGTCTTTCGTTATTTACAAATTAAAAGTCTGGCTAAAGAGATGAATAAAAAACAAAGTAAATTCTAGAAACTAAATTAATTTACTATGCAAGTTTGCTTATTATTGTTTTTATTAAAATAATTTATTTAATATTATTATTATAAAAAATAAAAAAAAATTAACATTTTCCAAAAAATTTATATATTAAATTTCTTTTTTTTTTCAATAAAAGTAATGTTTGTATATATTTTCTTTTAATATTTCGTAAAATAAAATATTATAACTTTTTTGAAAGTTAAATTTTTTTTTTTCAAATTAAAATCGGGGAAAAATTTTGTTTTTGTTTTTAATATTTTGTAAAATAAAAAATTATAACTTCTTTGAAACTTAATCGAGAAAAATTTTTTTGTAATTAAAATATTTTTTTTTTTTTAAATAAGAAAATATTTTTTCAACTTTTTAAATTTTTTTTCGGTCTTTGTATTTTTTTATATGTATATACTCATACAAAGACCAAAAAAATTTATTTGAAAAATTATTTTCTTATTTTTTATTAAAAATTCTTTTAAATGAAAGTTAAGATAAAGTATTTGTTATTTTTGTCATCAAAATATTTTTTTTAATAAAAAATAGAAAAATAATTTTTCTACTTAAAAAAATTATTTTTAAATCCAAATAATTTTTTTTTAAATTTATTAGCAACAACAATTTAAAATAATAATTAAAACATTACTTATTTTTTTATGTTTTTTAGTACAACTAAAACAACAACTAACTTTTCATTTTGTAAGAAATTTTAAATATTTTTATATTGAAATAAGTAAAAATATAATAAAAAAATATTTATAGTCACAGAAAAAAATGACGCATGTCCCTTACGGAATGCGTCGAAATTTCATAATATTTTCGATCAATTTCATTAGATATTTTTTATTTATTTTTTTTTATTTTCTGACTTAGTAAAACTTTTTTTTTTAGTAAAAACAATTATGTTTTAAATTTAAAATATGAAATTGGTGTGCTGTTTTTATAAGTTAAACAAAATTTGTATGAAAATTATGAATTAATTAATATTAAATAAAAATAAAATTGACACAGATACACTTCATAAATTTTTTACACTTTTTAATAAAAATTAATATGTACTTGCTGCTTCTATAAGCCAACCAATCAAATTCTTTAAAATTTTTTTAAGAAAATTACTTAAAAAAGTTTTGTAGACAACTTGATCGCTTGTGTTGCAGAAACAGCACATTACTTTTTAAATACAAATACTTATTAAATATTTAAAAATCACATTTTTAAAACAATTATTTTTTATATCTTTCCTTTATTCTTTAACACTTCTTTTTATTAATATTTCATTTAAGAATCACTATAATTAAAATAATAAAAATGTATGACTGTAATTGCCTTGACACTTTTTTATAGGGTTAATATTATCTGGGAGGAGAGCTCACATGCGAACACGTTTAAATATTTATTATTTTTACCTTCAAGGTAAACGAAAAACATAAAAAAAAGCAATAACAAAAAGGTTAACTCATAACAATAAGAGAATATCTGCCAACTCACAAATGATTATAAACATAATGAAACCAAAAAAATTTAATTAAAATTTGTAGATGATATTATGTTCTTCATAATAAATTATTTCTATTTACTGCAACTGTATACTTGTATTTAGTTTTAATCATTATTTCCATTATTCTTTACAATAACACTAGTATACAGGGTTTTTGACCAGAGCAACTGCAAACTATTTCAAAGTACTGATTTCAAACCTGAATTTTTTTTTTTTTGAAATTGGCTTTTGCAATTTACTAAATTTAAGAGGTAGGAAACCAAATGTAATTTGTTATAATGGGCCTAAACAGCATTAACTATTTTTATTCAATCTTAAAAAATTTTATAATAATAATTTCTACAGACTTAAGTTTTTAAAGCTTTAATAACCATAGGGACACCGGTGTCCCAAGCCAAAAATTTGATAATACTAAATTGTGTACGATGTTTGGGGATTTTATGTTTTATATTGAATTAACGGGTATTTTTCTGAGTATCGAAATGTGTCTATGGAGTCACATGGATTCAAAATTTTATTTTTAAAACAAAATTTTTTTTAAAGATTTTTCTACAAAATCCTTTTCTTCCGACTCCTAATTTTGCTATATATCAACTGTTTTGAGTTCAGTACGCTTATGCTGGTGAAAGGGTTAATAAAAATCGATTTTTTTTATCGAAATATAGAAAAAAAAACGATTTTTATTAAAGATCTTAAGCTTGAAAAATATTTGTTTTTATTAAATATTTTTTTAATGAAAATTAACCCCTAATTTAGTTTTGTAAGATATTTCTTTTAATAAAATACATACTCGTATATAGTTTCAAAACACTTCAATTTTACAAAGGAAACTGTTGAATGCCACTGTTGCATAAATATTTTACATGGTTTTTGTAAGAAGCACCTTGCAAAAAAAAAAAAACATTTTAAATAAGTATTTCAATGTATTGAATTTATTACTTAATAAAATGCTAGATATTACTAATTATTGAACGCTTTAGAATTATAACAAGCTTTATTATTTATTAGCTGCAAAAGCTTTGTAAGAAAACCTTAACACGCAAATACTAAAAGAACGAACGAGTATCTGCATTGAATTTGCAGTTACTCACAATCTGTAATCAATAATAAACAAAATCATGTTGGATGTTATTCAGCAACATTCAGTTTAGAATTTTTATGAAATAAATATAGAAAAACTATTATAAAAATTTTAAATGAAAAAGTAATAAAATGAAAAAATATTTCTTAATTGAATAACATTTATTGCAAAATGCTAACATAACATGAATATTAAATGTATAATTTACAAATTGTAAAAGAAGGCATTTGCAACTGAATAATAAATTTATTACAAAACGAAAGCAATTGTCTGCTTAATAAATATTTGAAAATTTGTTTTATTGAATTAATCGCTTCTCATTTTGTTTATTAATTTAATGAAAAGTTTCATTAGGCTAATGAAATATTCATTCCTTTGATGAAATAATTTCATTGAAGCAATGAAAAGTTGTCATTAGTATAATGAAACCTTTTATTAGTTGAAATAATAATGAATTATTCTTTCAGTGTACAAAATTTTATTATTATTTTTTTATGAAGTGAATCACTTACTCCAAAGTGAAATTAGATATCAATTTTGAATGTGTAAGGAGAAAACTGTAGGGAAGACTATATACTTAATGTCAGACAGTCAAATTGCACTGCTGGCCTTATGCTCACCTGAGCTAAGAGTAGAAATTGTAATAGATTTTATCTCACTTCTAAAAGAACTAGGAATCCTTAATAACCAGAAGTTGTGTTGGGTGCTTAGACATTGGAGCCATATTGGCTACTAGCGGGCAGACTGTTTGCCCAATGTTTCAAGGACTAGAACTCTATTTAACATCTCTCTCTCTCTCTCTTAAAAACAATTCTTAAAAGTCTCAGAAAAGCAAAACGCTTTATCGCACTATCAAAATTTACATCATCACTGGCACTCAACAGACGTGACTTCAAAGCCTTAAAACGAACGTTGGCCGGGTATTGCAATCCTAATATCGCCAGTGTAAAATAGAAAATATTTGGATCAGGCAATGCAGGGGGGTTACTCTGTATTACGATGCGAAAAAAACCAATACGATCTCGAATCTTTAAGGTGTTTAATAGTTTACTTTTTGCATATTTCTGGTAGTACCCCGCTCTGTAATGTTTAAGTGCATTTCAACGTCGTTTTATACACAAAAAGAGCAAACGTACAACATTTAGCTTTCGTATCGCAATACAGAGCATCTCCCCAAGTTTTGTGGCTTACATGACGAAACCTTGTGACTGTCCGGTCCTAGGGTTTAGCACAGCAAAACTTCCAGCAAACTTCTTGCTCAGTGACAGAAGAACCTAAATTTTTAACAGTGAATTTATGGGCTGCGCAAAAGTGTTTCGGGTTGCGATACATATTTCTCAATAATAAAAATCTCAATTTAATTATAATTCTTTTTTTTTTTTTTTATTTATTTTTAATTAAATTATTTTTTAATTGGACTAAATTTTTACGGGCAAAATTTAGACTAAATTTGTAACTGCTTGCACACTTTCAGTGATATACCTTCGAAGTGTTACAGTTAGAATTATAACAAGAACAAGTTACTTGGTTATTGTACCGAGAATAGACCTATTGCGACACTACTCTCCTGTTACAAATACTACTTAAGTCTAGTAGTTATTAAGAATTCAGAGATTTCTTTGCTATGGCATCTAGTGATGCTCTAAGTAACGAAAACAAGTCTAAATTAAACCATTACAGTTTCACAGTATACATTCTGCTGTACCTTCGTTTTCGTTACATAACCTGTAGATGTCTTTATGACTGATTCTCATATTTGCCAAGTGTTCTTTTTCGAGAACGACATTGCATGAATGTTTTTGGCAATTCCAATTCATTCATTAATCCAATGCAAAATTTCATTATTTTCCAATCAAAAACATTGTTTCATTGGACTAATAAAATATTTCATTAATTAAATGAAATATTCACTCATTTAATGGATTATTTCTTTTATAAAAATAAGCTCCTGCATAATTTTTTTTTCATCGTCATCATTTTTTAAGTTTTGACTTATTGCCGGCGTTTAAGTTAAATTTATATTATGACGTGTTCAGAGACTTGTTGTAGAATTTGACGAGGAATATATTTTGTTGAACATATTAACCCTATAACTTTTCAACATAGGGGTTTTTATTGCTCTTTTTTAATTAGGAGTCAAAAAAGTCCCATTAATTGAAGAATTAGAAGGTTAAAAGGTTCCATAAAAATATTCCTCGTATATAAATTTACTAAACATTTCATGTATCTAAAATAGAGAGTTCGCATAGTGATTCAGAGCTAAAACTTGAAAACTTGGTCCCCTCTACCATAATCAGTTGTCAGAACCTTGTTTTTTTTTTGGTGTTGTACAGTGTAATTGATGTTTATTATTTGAAGTAAATTTGCTAGCTTAGTTGAAGCCTCACTCTATTTGCTGGAGTTTTGTGATCATAAATGATAAAAAGAAAACGCATTATGTTAGGTATTTTAATAGTTATTTTGTACATAAATTCTATAGGCCTTACGGGGGTGCCTCCATAGATTGGTAGGTAAAGCACTAACCTATCAATCGATACCTTGGCCAGATTCCGGGTGTTTTCTGCAGGCTAGCCAAGAAGCTGCACGGATTTGTGTTGTTTGAAAAAAAAAAATGCACTTACTTGTTTCGTTACAACAACCAAAAAGACACCCTTTATTTTAGGCGTTTAAAAATAAAAACAATTTCTCAACACCCGCAGAATGCATTTAACAGAAAATAAATTTATAAATGAAACACCTTGACCCACTGAAAGCAGGCTTTGCTTTTATTCATTTTTATGTTTAATCACCTCCATTATAATTTAAATTGTATCTATTTATGTATTTTTTAACTGAATGCATTAATAAACTAAATAGAAAAAAAAAAAAAAAACGAACAAACAAACTGCAAACAGCGGCTTATGTTAATCACTGATGAACATTAACCTTTGGAATTGCGTATTGACTGATGTGTGTAAACACAAAATACTCTTAGCATACAAACACGTAAAAGGGCTCCAACAACAACAACAAGTGCAATCAATCACGCTCCTCAGGCAAGGTATGACAATGACTTTGCTGCCATGTTAAGGGACAACCAAAAAAAAAAAACACTTTAATGAATGAATGAATTAGCATATTGAGTACACGTACGTGAGTGAGACTTTGAAAAACCAAAAAAAGGTGTTTATTAATGACGGTCAGTTATGTTAAAAAAAAAATTAAAATTAAAAAAAGCGAAAGTAAAAGCTTTTTCTGTTTGGAACGTCAACAAAGTTGAAGTTGCAGACAACAACAAAACATACTTACCGGCATTTTTGCAAAAACAGCTGAGCCACACAATGAAGAGTAAAATTGTTTGCTTATTGGCAGTTATGCTGTAATCACAATTCATTTTACTGTTTTTGCTTTTCTTTTTTTACTTTTCAATTTTGTATAAACACTGAATTGACAATGAAAAAGTAAATTGGATTTGAGGAATTTTTTTTCGCAACAAAACTTTTGATTTTTTTTTTTTTCAATATGAAAATATTTTAGGCAAATTATCAAAGTGTCTGCAGTTTGTATTGGAGGTTAAATGATTTTTAATTGAATAACGTATTGATATGTTTGGTGGTTAATATGATTGTTGTTGTTGTTGTGGTTTTATTTTTAATTTTTTTCCTTTTTTAAATTAAGGCCGTTATATGTATAGATTTGGAATTTGCTTTAGCAGAGAAAATATTAAATTAAACTTATGTTTTTTGCGTTTGCTAGATTCGTTGGGGTTTTTGTTTTGTTTTTCTTGTTTAAAAAACCACTCGTATTATTATGTAACAGACAAAACACTATGACAAATTATTGAAATTGATTCGATCGAGTTTACGCAAGTTATTAACACTGTTTGTCACAACAAAATCACACATGCACACATACATTTTTAATTACAACAAGACTTGTTGTTGTTTTTTAAACATTTACATCCGTTTTTTAGTTGTTTTAGTTTTTTTTTAATTTTTACTTTTTTTCTTATTCAGCTTCTTTTAGAGTTGTTTTGTAGGCTAGTGGGTTTCGTTTTTGTTTTGCTTCTTGTCATTAATTGCTAAATTAATAAATTTTAACTTGCCTTAAATCTTAATATTTAAGTTTTTTTTTGTTTAAACTTTAAATTAAAAGTTGTTTAATTGTAGTCCGCAGACATCCGTTAGCGTTTTGAGTTGAGGTCCGTTTAGTTGACGCGCTCAATTAAATCTGTTTGCTTGTTTACAACTTTTGCTTTCATTTGTGTTACGAGTAATTTTTTTTCTCATTTTTAATGTTTGTTTCTTCGTTTTCCTCAAGTCGTTCAGCCACAGGCACACACATGGTAAATTAATGGATCATAAGCTTTCTTTGGCTTATGATAAGTTGTATGTTGCTCTTTTTCAAGACATGATTTCTAAAGCTTTTAAACATAAATTAAAAGTTGGGCCGTTAGCTTAAGAAAATTTTAAGGAGTTATTTAAAAAAAAAATATTTTAAACAAAAATTCATTCCTAAATAATAAATTTTTGCTTGGAATTTCTGCTGGTATACCACGAAGATATGACCTCAGATTAATACGTTAGTTTACTGCCCGTGAATGTACAGGAGCCTTTATATTTTATTTTATTTTATTGCCAACAGTTGAATTTAGGATTAAGTGGGTTAAATGATCGGTTGTCAATGAGACTTTAAAAGTTCAGTTAAATTCCTGGGCAAATATTTTAATTCTCATATTGTTACACCAATTGACTAAATGAGAATTTAGTCTATAGGTAGAGTTAAAAAAAATTTAAAAAGAAAATAAAAAAAAACTATAACAAAGCAGGCAAAACAAATTTGCCAACTAGCATTTTACAGAAAACAAAAATATTTTATATTTATTCTGCTCTTCGCTCTGTTTCCGCATTAGCCAATTGCTATAACGAAACTTGGGAGTTGCTTTCTTAAAATGGTCTATATGGACATGCTATCCCTGTTAGTGCTCATAGCATTGAGTAAACAATTTTTACATTTTCCATGAGAAACAATCTATTTAAGAAGCCAACATAAGATTAATTTGTGTTCAAGAAAAAATTAATTATTTTTTAACCTGTAGCACACTTGCTTAGAATGATGAAACTTCATTAATTAATGAAACTTGTTTCATTAGATATATGAATTTTTTACTTATTTCTTAAATGAATTTTATTCAACGTTGTGTGGCTCCATATTTTATTTTATTTTTTGTTTGGGGCGTACACAAATAACATGTACAGGTGACATACAATTGACCATAAGACCAGTATGGATTTTTAAGGTTAGCGCCTGGTCTCATGATTTGTTAATTTTTATTGCGAACGCAAGACTTAGCGTTCTGAAAGCTTTTAAAATGGCATAGCAGAAATATATCAGTCGGTATCAGAAGGTATTCTTTGTATTTTCCTTTAAATGTGGTCCCTTTGATAACGCACAGTGGCTCATTCTGTTAAATACCGTTGCAAAAATCTAAAATTCGCATATTACAAAGGACATCTTACTGATCAAGTATCAAAAATCAGTTCTTAAATTGGATTAAATTAATGAGTTTTGGAACCGCTAAAATTTATTAATTTTTTAGACTGTAGAAAAAAATTCAATTTTTGACAAAAGCTTTGAACTTAACGTGCCATCTGAGTTTTAGCTTGTGAGGTTGTAACTCTAGTAATTACAGCGTTTTTAAAAACTCAATTTATGATGTTGAGTTCACACAAAAGAACACTTTTATTTTTTTATTAAAAAAAAAAAAAAAAAAAAAAAAATTGATCCAAGCGTTCAGATATATAAAAAAATCAGCATAAAAATGGGCGTGGTCAACTCTTTCATTAATTTTATGAAAATATTTCATCAATTTAATGAAATAATTCCATTAATATAATGAAATAAATTTTTTTCTATAATGAAATAGTTTCTTCAATATAATGAAATAATTTCATTATTATAACGAATTTGTTTCATTAATATAATGAAATATATTTTTTAAATGTATTGAAAAATTTTCTGTATTAAAATGAAATATTTTCATTGATTTTAAGCAAATGTTTCATGAATTTATTGAAACAATAGATTTAATTAAAGAAATTTTTTCATTCATATAATGAAATTCATTTATTTCTATAACCAAAAAGTTTCTTCAATATAATGAAATAATTCTATTAATATAATGAAATATATACATTAATTTTATGAAAATGTTTCATCAATTCAATGAAATATTTTTATTCAATTAAGGAAATTATTTCATTGAAATGATTTCATCAATTTAATAGAGTAATTTTTTTAATATAATAAAATAATTCAATTAATTTTGTGTATTTTTTTCATTAATTTTGGGAAATTATTTCATATTATATTTAATTATTGATTTAATGACGCATTTTTAATGAAATCTAATAATAGTATTTAAGACACGTATTAAAATAAGTTATCCTTTTAGTATTATTGTATTGAAAAATAAATTGAAAGTTGTTTAATCAACAGATTTTTAATGAACACTAAAAAGAAATTAAATTATAATAAATTATGTAATTGAAATCAATAAAAAAAATTTTAATGTAATCAAGCCATGAAACGAGTTTGAGGTGACAGTGAGTGACATGACTGTTGAAATTAGAGCGAATTCGTATTAAGCATAATTAAAAAACAAAAAAAAAAACTTTTTTATGAGGGTGTTGAAAAATTCCTAAAGCAAACACAACAATTTCTAATAACAACAACAATTACTTTTAGTAATCGTAGCATGCAATTAATACTCGTAAATAATCTCCCTCCCACGTTTTTTTTTTATTTATTTTTTTCCAAAAACCAAATTATTTAACACTTAACAAATAAATAAATTTAAATAGTTTGCCAAATGTCATGAATTAAAAAATTTTTAACTAAAAGAAGGAGTTTATAAAAATAAAAAGGAACATTTCTAAAACAAACGCCAACGCAACCCGAGTCAAATGGAGTTTTTATACAAAATTGTAACATTTTTTATTTTTCTAAAAGGTAATTAATTATAAAATTTATAAAAATAAAAGAAAATAAATATTTTGAATTTATTTTATAGCAACTTTCTGTCTAGAGGAAGATCCTTTTATAGGTTATTTTAATCCCAAGTGTGTGATTGTAAGAAATATGAAATGTCCTAATGAAAATATTACTTTTTGGTTGTACACCAGGTATTGGTTTTTGCTTAAAAATAAAAATAAAAACTCATAAACTTTTCATGTACTTCTTTAAGAGATACGGAAGAGGATCCTATAAAATTGGATCCTTTAAATCTAACACAAAGTAATTTTCCAGTCATAAAACCGGTATATATTTTGGTACACGGTTACACTGGAAATCGTCATATTTCACCTAATCGTCATATAAGACCAGCGTTGTTAGCTAAAGAAGATGCTTATGTAATTTCCATTGATTATGCTCCTTTAGTACGAAGTCCTTGTTATTATGCTGCAGTACAAAATGCACCCTTGGTCAGCAAATGTTTGGCTCAATTGATAAACAGAATGAATAAAAGGCATTTTGTGCCAAACAGATATATACACGTGATTGGTTTTAGTTTGGGCGCTCAAGTGGCAGGACAAACTTCTAACTATCTGACACATCCCTTAAACCGTTTAACGGGTGAGTTTTACTTAATTACTTAATCTGCCATTAGTATCATAATTTGTTTTACAATTTCAGGATTGGATCCTGCCGGACCACTTTTTGAGTTTGCGGGTGCAAAATATTCACTGGATTCCTCAGATGCTAAATTTGTAGATGTGATTCATACAAATGTGATGGGTCGTGGCATGTTAAAAACTATGGGTCATGTGGACTTTTATCCAAACATTGGGTTTTTTCAACCGGGTTGTAAAGAGAATTATTTATCCGGTTAGTAAATTAATAAAATATTTTATATATTTTTTTTCTTCAACTATAAAAATTAATTTTCTACTTGTTTGTCGCTCCTTTACGTTATAACTCAAAAAAATGTGTTTTTTTATTCAATAAATTAAATTATTCTTATAGGCAGCCTTTATTTTGATTGCTCCGTGACTTTTTGAATTTCTTTTGCTGTAACTGTAAATGCAACACTCTTGCCGCCAACCACCATATTTTAATAATTTAAAGTCTCATTTTGAGCAAGCAAGTCATTTAGTTGGTGTTTAGCATCCAATAAAAGCAAAAAAAAAAAAAAATAGTGCTGTGTCATCAAAACGAGCAAGTTATGGCTAAAATCCATAAATTGGGCTGCGAACTGCTACCCCATCCAGCATATTCTTCAGACTTAGCTACCTGTGACAATTTTTTTTTTTAACCGGAACAAATGGCTGACTGATAAGAAATTTGGGTCGAATGAAGAGTTCATTATCGAGACAAATGACTATTTTGAGGGCTTTAGAAAAGCCTATTACTTAAAAGGAATAGATATATACTGGTAAAATGTTAGATCAATACAAGGAGGTTATGTGGAAAAATTTTTTTATTCAAAAAGACACGGAGTTATCAAATCGTTCTCGATAGTAGAAAAGAGGATTAAGTTTTAAGCAAATTATTTCTCTGTTTATAAAATTTAGCTGTCCAGATACACAATAAAAATAATTATTATCTAGCCACTTGAATTTTGAAAACAGAGAAATAACTTGTCTGAAACCAACTTTAAATTATGACTCTTTCTTTCCCTCTATCTACCTTCTTCTCTCTCTCCCTCTCTCATTTAGAACCCGGTAGTTGTAGTCATGATCGAGCGCCGCAATATTATGCCGAATCAATTTACACTACAAGTGGTTTTTGGTCATACAGCTGTGCGAATTGGTTCGTTAATATGTTTGGATTGTGTGATACAACATCTAATGATGCATTAATGGGCCATTTTGTTAATCGAAAGTAAGTTTTTTTTTAAATATTTTAAATTTTATATAATTTTAATTCAGTTCAAATTATGTATTTGCAGTGCATCTGGTTCATATTTCCTTAAAACTGCTCAATCTATACCCTTTGCTTTGGGACCCAATCGTAAACCTAGCGAATTCCGAGTTACCGGTTCAGTTAATAAAAAAATGTTGTTAGAATCACTTGTGTAAAATGATATCAAATAGTGAATAAAAGCAAAAAATTAAATAAAAGAAAAATTAAATTATTTAAAATGAACTTGTTCATTTCAAAAATGTTTTCCCATTAAAATAAACTGTTGAATTCAATTACTTAAAGGGTTTTGATTTGCAGCAGCAATTCAATATGGAGGCATATTATCGATTATACTCGATTTTAGAGTCGAGCCAACAGAATTGTCGTTATAATACGACAGTGACAACAAAGTCAACAGAAAGTCGTCGGCGTAATTATAAAAAGTTTATTTTTCAAATCGCAGTTTACTTTCATGCCACTACAGTTTTGGGACATGCTATAGTAACAATTATTGTGAACTAGCAGCTAATGTATGTTTGGGTCTAATTATTCATTCCGTTCCGCGATTGCGGACAGCATATTTTATGCGGAAGCAAAATTTTGCAGCTGTTCATTCCGTTGCGGCGTTGCGGCATTTGGGCTGGGCGATGATGATAAGTCAGTCAGTCAGTCAGTCAGTAGCATTATTCTTTTATATGTACTCGTATAGATTATTTTTTGTGATGTGATGGCCTTACTTGGTAGAACATATTTAGAGAGCGCCCTTGTGTAGCAAATAAGGAATTTATATAAAATCAATAAAACATTTAAGAATCAGTTATTACTTAAATATAATTATAAAATTTGTAATGATGTGTGCAGAAATTGAACTTTAAAGCTTGTATCTTGTAGACTACATTAGCCAAAAACGGCATCTATTTTTTATACGAAATTTATATGACTGGAGCCGATACCAGCTTACTCACGAAGGCACCCTTCGTATACTTAAGGGAACTGAATAAAGTGAAGATGGTACTTTAATGATGACAGTTTAGCTGATCCTAATTTCGATGCAGATATTGATGAAAAAAGTGATTTCTCGCTAAAATAAAATCAGTTAGAAGACGAAGAATCAACACCATCCCGAAAAAATTATGTTTTAAGTGGACTTTCGGGGATTGTATGCTTATTCTGGCCTGCAGACTACAATTAATTTTTTAAACACTTGTACTAGTATTTTTTTGGTAATATAAAAATGCAGAGAATTGTGTTTTTATTTGTTAAAAAAAAATTAATTTTGAATTTGCGATGTTGTTTTTGTATCTAGCGCTGAACTGCCTTTCATCATTAAATATGTATGAGTTTCAAAAAAAGGTTGTGCAGTGCTCTAGTTTAAAGATAATAAAAAATAAATATTAATTAAAGAAACATTTAGTTTGAATTTAGGACGATCAGCTTTTTAATATTAAATTTATTTATTTAATTTTTTTTGTACCAGTTACGCGTAATTATTATTTATTACAATGATAAGACACGTAAGTATGCAAATATTTAAAGTTCTCTGCAACTATATAAATAAAATTATTGTGCCACTAGTAAAACAGTTTTTGAAATTCTTGTAGAAAAAAAATATGAAAATATTTAGTTTTAAATTAATAGTGCTAGTGTTAGCAGAAAGTGAGTCTGAATTTGATGAATTTAATAAAAATAAAAATTTTTTTATTGAAAATTTAAATTTTTTTTTAGTAATTTGTGTGTCAGCACAAACAAATAGTCGCTTTCTATGCTATGATGCCCAAGATAAGTGTCCAAATGTTGAAGTACAATTTTGGTTATTCACCAGGTACGTACTTAAATCAGTAATTTTATAATAAAATTTTAAGCACAAAGGGACTATTTACACCAGAGGACTTCAGTGAGCCTTTGCAATCTATTATTCTCTTTTCATTAAAAAAAAAAAAAAAAAAAAAAAAAACTCTTTCTTTTACTGATTAGAGAAACAGCCCAAAGTCCTGTATTGCTTGATCCACTCAATTTAACAGCTGAATTATTTCCAAAACGTTTACCTTTAAAAATTTTAATACATGGAGTGGCTTTAAATTACAATCTCTCCCCAAATGAAGAATTGCGTCCTTTACTGCTGGAACTTGAAGAGGTTTATGTTATAAGTGTGGACTATGCCAACCTAGCAAGAGTTTTATGTTTTTATCCATGGGGTGTACGGAATTGTCGCATTGTGGCAAAATGTGTAGCGTTTTTCATACAAAAATTGGTAGATCAAGGTTTGTACACCCCGGAAAATATACATTTAATTGGTTTCAGTTTGGGTGGCCAAATAGCTGGTTTAGCGGCCAATCATTTGAATTTTAAAGTTAAAAGAATCACAGGTAATTAAAAATTATAAATAGAACATTTGTCAAAGGAAATTAAATTAATTTATATAAATTTAGGTTTAGATCCAGCTGGTCCT
The DNA here is from genome assembly GCA_947397855.1 of Thelaira solivaga. Classification (NCBI taxonomy): domain Eukaryota; kingdom Metazoa; phylum Arthropoda; class Insecta; order Diptera; family Tachinidae; genus Thelaira; species Thelaira solivaga. The sequence goes on from OX377611.1 coordinate 3,136,062, forward strand.
ACATTTTATACCAGCAATTTAACAGAGAGACTTGATTCATCAGATGCCGAATTTGTGGATGTTATACACACAGATCCTAGATTTTTTTCCTTAAGCATACCCATGGGTCATGCAGATTTCTTTCCAAATTATATGCATCTTGTGCAACCGGGTTGTAATCCCGCCGAGGAATACAGTATGAATGACTTAATAAGTAGGTATTTTTTCTTAAAATTTAATATTATTTATTGCAGGAAATTGTAATCATTTTCGAGCCATTATATATTATGCTGAATCTATAATCACTCAAGTGGGCTTTTGGTCTTATAATTGTGGAGATTATAAGGAATTTTTATACAATCAATGTGATAATTATTCTTCAATACCGCATGCGCTAATGGGTTATTTTGTGGATGAAAGGTAAAAATGTTTTTTTTTTTTTGTTGAATAAAATTAAAACTATTATGTTTTGCATCTCAATTTTAGCTCCAGAGGATCATATTTCCTAGACACCAACTCACAGTCACCCTATGCCCGAGGACCTTTAGTTCAATTTGAATTACAGGTGGTGGATAAAATTGATTTAAATTAAAAACAATAAATTAGTTAATACGAATACATAATTGCCTTCAATTACACAAAAAAACAAAAGGAATCAAATTAAAATTTATATTCAAATAATTTTGTTTTTTCTTTATTTTTTTCTATATTTTTAAATTTGTAATTAATTGTAATGCATTAAATTAAAATAAAAACTTTTTTAATATGCTATTTTGCGCAGATTTTTTTAAGTATTCAAATTATTATGAAATTAAAAAAAAACTTTTTTGCTTTACTAGATTTAGCTTTAAATTAAAGAGAAAATAATTTTGACGATTTTATAATAATTTTAGTTGGCAACTTTATAACACAATAAAGAATAAAGAAAATTTCTAAACAAACGAAACAAATCACCACATAATTAGTACAGACATTAAACAAATACAACAAGGTGGTGAACTTTACTTAAAACTCACCATCTGTATAAGCAATTCAACCGCTCACAAAAACAGTGAATCCTTAACAGCTGTTGCATTTAAGCATCAGCTGACTACATATTTACATTTTTTGTTGGTAAAAATGTAATCTCTTATCAGTTTTTGTTAAACAAACTAACTACATAAATACAGACAGATATTCATAGATAATTATGAATTTATTACCGTAAAAAAACATTATTTAATTTAAAATGTGCGGCCAGTTGAAACACTTTCATCATTTAAAAAATATCTATCTGAAATCTGTAGAGGCGGTAAAGCCCAAATATCTTTTAGCAGCCGGCAATAATTATAATTTGGAACCGCGTTTAATGGCTGGTAAAACATGCATACAGATTCAGGGTAAACAATTCGATATAACAAATAAGAAATGCCACGTTGTTGGATTTGGCAAAGCGGTACTGGGCATGGCGGTACAATTGGAAAAGTCTTTGGGTGAGTTTTTGCACGGAGGAATTTTGAGTATACCTAAAGGTAGTTGCCAACAATTTAAAGGCACAACAGACATGACTTTACTCAGTGACACGGCCATAAAAATATATGAGGGCGCAGAAAATAATCTACCAGATGAAAATGCTTTGCAGGCAGCTAAAGAAATAAGAAAACTGGCAGAATCTATGACCCATGAAGATGTGTTATTTGTTTTAATATCTGGTGGTGGTTCAGCTTTGCTGCCCTTACCCAAACATCCTTTAAGTCTAGAAGAAAAAATGCAATTGATTAAAAAACTTTCAAATTGTGGTGCCTCCATACAAGAAATGAATATTGTGCGTATTGCCTTGTCAGCCATAAAGGGAGGGCAGTTAACATTGGCTGCCTCACAAGCACATGCCATAATATCGTTTGTTATTAGCGACATAATAGGTGATCCCATTGAGCTCATAGCTAGTGGTCCTACCTGGTGTTCACAAAGTAAACATCACAAGGCCATAGAAATACTAAAAAAATTTAATTTATGGCCGGATGTGGAAGACCATATTAAACAGCTACTGCAATCAGATTACAAAGAGCATATACAACAAATAAAAAATAATTTTATTTATGTTGTGGGTGATAATAAGGTGGCTACAGCAGCAGCTGTATATGAGGCCTTAAAGTTAAACTATAATCCTTTTATAGCTACGACCACAGTACAGGGAGATGTCTCGTTACTAACAAACATGTATTGTGACTTTCTGAAAAGCATATACGATTTTAAAGATGGTCTCATACAAGAGCAAGAACTAAGTAAAAATTTTCCTTTTGACTCACGCATTTTCCAAAATTTTCTTAAAACTTTGCTTATGTGTGAAAAGTCTCAAAAACCTCTCCTGCTTATTATGGCCGGAGAGCCTACGGTTAAAGTAAGTAATTAACTGTTGTTTCATGTATTTTGTCTGAGTATTGAAAAAATTCAAATATTCCAGGTCTGTGGTAGAGGCGTAGGTGGCCGTAATCAAGAGTTGGCATTAAAACTTTCAAAAGAATTTTTTCTACACTCGCGTTTAAAGAATGTTTGTTTTCTTAGCGCCGGCACTGATGGCATTGATGGTCCTTGTTTGGCTGCTGGTGCTATTGGCAGTTCCCAAGTTGTTGCCGACTTTCTAACTCAAAATTCTAAAAATCTAACAGATTTCGAACAATTTATTGATAATAACGATTCGTATAATTTTTATAAATATGTAAATCGTGGTGATTATCATATCATTACAGGTCATACGGGTACAAATGTTATGGATTTGCATTTGTTATTAGTTTTGTAATTAATTCTTAAAATAATTTTTTTAATAGATTAATTAAAATTAGTTTTTAAGGATTATCTTATACCTTGTTGTTAATAAAGTATTTTTTTAATAAAACAAAATACATTTTAAGGGTATAAATTAGATGATTGAAATTTTTAATTAAAGTTTGGTTCTTATACAGAATGCGGTGACGCTATGTGTATGAGTTTAAGAAAAAAAAAACTCATGATATAGGTCAGTAGTCTGGCAAGTTCTGAAATCTTAGAGATTTCAAATTTAAGTGCTCTTTAGGTGAAATTTTTACCTTTTAAAAAAGAAATAAAAAGAGGAGAAGCAGCTCTCTGATTAAATTTACAAAAGAACAAAAGAATTAATAGTAAAATAATTTCTAAGTTATTTTATTATCAATGTTTGTGAGAGATTCACAAAGTTTTGTCAAAAAACAATATATATTTTTTAAAGAAATTTAAGAAGGCATTTATTTTCTTAAAAATTCATTAAAAATTTAAATCTTGATTATTTGACCTTTTTTTTATCTAAAAATAAATAAATTAATAAATATTGTTTAAACTTTTTATATTTTAATTATTCGTATCGAAATATTGAAATTTAATTGAATAATAATTAAAATATATATGAAAAGAGACCTAAAAGCTTAAACAATATTTATTTATTTAATTCATTAAAAATGTAAAATGAACAAAATCGTTCATTTTGTTCTTATGATACAAATAAAATAAGAAATTACAATCCGTTTTATAAATCCTAAATTTATTTACAATTTAGTGGTAGCACCTTAAAACCCTATTCCATTAAATTTTCTTACCTAGTGCTTTTTTTTTTGTTGTTTAAAAATATAAAAAATGGATTATTTTATTTTAAATAATTTTTAAAAAATTGAAAAATTATAAATCCTTGTACAAATATATTTATTATTATATTTCATTTCATCAATGTTGTCCATGACTAAAAAAAACTTAAGAGAGAAACTTCAATTTCACTTCTGTGTAATACTGAAGCTTGTTAACGTAGACTTTAAAGTCAAGGGGCCATAATCATAGTCGTAAAATGTAGGCTTTTATTAAGAGCTGACTTTTGTTCATAAAAATTTCAATATCAAAATTCAAAATCGTTTTAAAAAAAATACCGACTTTAGTGTGACTATGATTATGGGCCAATGTTATCAAAATTTTTCATATAATTTTTTTCATAAATTTTTTATTTTTTTTTTTTGGATAAGAGCGTTAGAATACAAACGTTCTGTGTCGCAGTGATCAAAAGACTTAATGCACAAACTTCAGTTTTGCACAGAAGTAAAAGACTTTGAATACGGACTTTCAGTTTCGCAGCAATCAAAAGACTTAAAGCACAAACTTGAATTTTTTACACAAATAAAAAACTTTAAAAACGATCGATTTTTTGTTTTTTATACCCTTCACTGTATAAATGTAAGAATATAAGTTAATTTGTGGATCTTTATAAGTAGCGGAGACGAATTAGCAATATCCGGCTGTTTGTGTAGTCGTCGAAAACAACTTTTTGATGTCTCTTGCCAACATACAAAAAAGTTTATTATACCAATCTTTTAGCTGTTGCAATTTAAACTCAGCCCGATGGGTTCATCAACTTCTACTACTTAAATTTTTTTTTTAATTTTCTGAGTAGTTTTTTTTTAGCGTTTTTTGTCTAAAACCACAGAAAAAAACTTTATACAGAATTTTGTCAGAAATCAAATAAAATCGGTTCAGAAATATATCTTAAACATTTTTTTTAAAATAAAATGCAAATTTTAATTTTTTATTCAATTTTGTTTAGTTTTTTTATCAGCCAAATCAGAGAGCATTATTATTTATTAAAATAGGTGCGACTGCGTAATTGTGAAAAAATTTAGAGGTTAGGATTTTGTTCATTTTAGTTTTTTGATAAATTATTTGGAATAATAAAGTTTAACAAAATGGAATCTTTATTCGTGCTTAATTCCAATTATGTTGGTGTGACGAGTTATCAACGTGATATTCTCCTGGAAAACTTTGAAAAATTGTTTACTTAGCACAATAAGTACTAAGAGGGAAAGCATATCTATAGCGGTTTCACCAGACGCTACTCTGAATCTTCAGTAGATTTGTAATGTTGGTTGAAAAATTTTGTTTATTTGGTTCAATGCCTACTTTGTTAATTTTTTATTTCCTTGTTTGAATATTTTGAAACTTTTTGTTTGCTTATTGACTAACATTCTCTTTCGGTCGATTGGTATAACGAAATAAGTATGCAAATGTTTGGGCAGGCATTTAATAAGATTTAATTTTAGTCTTTGTAATTTATCTGTAAAAGTAAACGGATAAATAATCACAAGTAATCCATATGCTAAATGAAATAAATAATTTAAAAAAAAGTAAAGTAAAAAATTACCGGTAACTCATTTTTTTTAAAGTGGACTTATATAACTCTCAAAAATAACAGCTCAATTATTGTATTCCATATCGAATTGTTATGTAGTTACACGTTTGACTCTGAAAGTAAGACGCCATAATGAAAAGTGGAAGAAGTGGAAGTATAGGAGGGACAGTTTTACTCTTAATTTCTAATTCAAGTTTTTTTTATAAAATTTCTTCAAAAAAAATTATTTTTTAGCCGATGATAATTTAGTCTTAGAATTAAATTCTGTTGGACTAAATAAATAAATTTTTGTAGTTAATCCTTTTCATAAATCTTTTCCTTATTAATTAATTTTTTTTTGTAAATTTTTTTGTTGATATTTAAACAATTTGTTATTAGACACAGAATTTTTTCTAAGCAAATAGTATATAAATTCTGTTTATTTTTAATTTTATTTATTTATTTTTTTCTTTATAAAAAAATGCTCCAATTAAAATACTATTGAACTTTGAATGAAACTAATTTGTGTGGTGTCATCTTTAGCAGCAGTCATAAAACAATATTTGTTACAAATATCACAAAATGTAGTTTGTTTGTTCGTCTTTCCAGTCTCATTTGCATATCTTTGGATACTGTCTGTTTCTTTACTGAATATGACTGACTGTCTGAAAGCAATTGCCAGCACGGCTTATAAATGTAAAAGCAAATACGTGCAAACAAACAAAAAAAAATTGTCGTTTATAATATTTACTTGCTTACACACACACCCACACACACACACACAGAATGTGTGCATTGCAATTAAACCAATTTCAATTGAACTTTGGTTCTTATGGTCTTCCAAAGAAATTCCATACAGTAGCCCAATATGACCACAAAAACAAAACCAAATGCTGATGATGGCAGTGGTGACAAAATCGACTCAATGATTGTCTCATCAAGTTTTTTATTCGCTTAAAATTATAATTAAACAAGAAATTTTTTTAAAAAGGTCATTCATATTCATACGAAAATTATGAATCAGATTTTAATATAAAATTTCGTTTAAACTAATAAATCTTAAAAAAAAAATATTGTGTACGAACATTTGAAAATTTTCCTTATAAACACGTGTTGGCCTAAAAGTTCAGACACTCTTGCCAGACAAAAAATAAAAAAAAAAAAATTAAATCACATTTTGTGCTACTTCTTAATATTTAATTAATTATGTGCTACACGAGCACGAATGTGAAAAAAAATTACAGTGGAGCAAAATAAAAAAATCAAAAATTTTTTTTTATGAAAAACATTTCATAGCCTGAGATAATCTTACTAAGACTACTCCTAAGTCGATTTGTACCACTTTCAAAGTTAACAGCTCATAAGACGAAATACTCGTAATTTCGAAATTTGAAAAAATTGTAAAACTTTATTGAACAGAAATTCTTTTTTTTAAATTTCACGAGCTATTTAATTGCATGCTTGGGTCACTGTAATGGTGCAAAAAAAGAGAATATTAAATGAAATATTATTAATGTAGACTCAAGGTTAAATACTGAAATTAATTATTCCACTATTTTTTTTATTTCTTTATTTATTTGGTGGATTTATATGTTCATTTATGCGTTACGATAAACAAAATGAGAACGTTAGTTCAACATTTATTATTTCATCAAGTACTTTTTTGGTCTTACTCAGGCAAGGAATATGAAATTAGAAAAAAAAATATAATGATTTCAATAGCAGTCGGTTAAAGTCATAAAATTTCATTTAACAAAAAAAAAAAAAAAAAAAAAGAACGAGAATCATAAAATTTTTATTAATTTTAAACACACACTTAAATTAATTTTGTTTTTTCGTCTATAAAATTAAGTTGTGGCAAGTAAGTAAGTGAATGTGAATGTATAAGAGTAGCACAGGCCGCAGCATTTATTAAAAATGTCTTAATTTGTTTTTATAGCATAATTTTAATTTGTTTCTTTAACACAATTTTTTGTTGTAAAATAAAATTTTACGATGCATATTCTCTCTGTTTAGATTTAATCTTATGCCACTCGTGTAATTGTATCAGTTTCTGGAAAAAAAAAATGTTTTTTTTAATTTTATGGCGGCCTGTATTTTTTTGCTTGCAGAGTTAATGCGTTAGATTTAATTTTTTGATTTCATATCTTTTGTTCTGAAATAGTAAGATTTTAACATAATTGCAAATATTTTACATGATTTTTTGCTTTTTTAGCTTTTGGTTTCATGGCCTTTCAACCCAAAAAACAAATTTTTTTTCTTTCTAAAAACAACACAAATTCGCTCAGCGTTTTGGCTTGTCTGAATTAGGTTATAGTTAAGTATCATATGGCCATGATATGGTCTATTTAAACTAATAAGTAATAATCGGCTGAATGAAAATTTATAATGTAGGAAATAATATTTTCTATTTAATAAATATTTTTCATTTTAAAGTGTTTTTTTGCTCAATTAAAAAATCTTTTAATTTTATTTTTAAGCACTGCAATTGTTAAAATCTAAACAAATCAATTATATTATATAAATTAATTTAATTAGTTATTTCAAATATCTATTAAGTCACATAATTAAAAAAAAAAATTAAATTCATCTTCTGCTTGTTTGTGTGTTCGCTATACAAATTGTTGTTTTCCAACAGATTTTCCTGAAATTTGACACATGAAATCTCAATGGATGTTTTTAATTGGCACATAATTTTTTATTTTGCAGTATTTCTTTTTAAAGATAAATACTTCAAATTAGATATTAAAACGATTTCTTTGACATTTTTTTTTAGCAAGTTTTGCTTTCTAAGCTTCAATCTAAAATAATTTAAAGAGTTGATCTTCAAATATTTCTAGAATTAAAAGTGCGAAGGGGAAAGCGAGTGATAAGAAGGGCAGCATATGATGCTAACAAACTAAAAATAGGCACACGTAAGGTCGAGAAGTCTAACCTAAGATACATATATTTGTTACTCATAGTGGGCATGAGTAATAAGTACGCCAGTGTTTATTTTTAAGATAAACAAACACATGAAAGATGTTATACATGACTACATGAAGTGAAGTGAACTAAGATAAAGAAAAAAGAAATATAAAAAAATCAACGCTGAAATGACCGCAATCATGAGTTTTCTTGAATGAACGGGCGGACACACAAAGTGTAACACTTTTTTTCTTCAAAAAGTTAAACCACGTTGATGTTGATATCGTTTCCACTAGAAAGACTCTTGGAATTTGTGTTAACTGTATTTGTTTTAATTTGTGTGTGTGTGTGTGTGTGCTTGTGTGAGTTTCATAAAATATATACAAAGTGTCGCGTTGATTTATTAATTAAATGCTCATGCCACAATATGCCGCTGGCTACTGATGAAGTATTTAAGTAGAAAAATTAATTGTTTTACTCTGTACGTTTTCAACAGAAACTGCAGCAAAAAAAATTAAAAAAAACAAATTACAAATCTAGACAACCTCCCCTTTAAAATGATATACGTCCTATCCCGTAATCTTCTATGGTTCGTTCGGAAGTTACTTTGGATTATTTTGAAATTTCCATATTGCCCAAGTACTGTTGCTCAATTGATTTTAGCAACTTGCCGACGAACCATTAAAGATTGTGAGATGGGACACATATCATTTTAAAGAGGAGACTGACTGTCTAGGGTTGTAGTCTACCGCCCAAATACTCAGAAGTTAGTTTGGACTATTTAAATTTTTTTTTTGTAATTTCCATTTTGGCAGTTTCCGTTTTGAATCACGAAATAAAAACTACGAATTTTTCCGAAAATGTTAAAACACTTCCAGAAAGCTAAGAGCCTTACAAATTAAATTCCTTTTTGATTTTGGTAATTTTCCTGGGCAAAACGGAGATGGTGCCTTGGAAAATTGGGGAATGGTAGAAGTCCCTCAGAGGAAGAGTAAAATTTTTTAAAAATAATGCAAAGCTTTTTCTGGGTACTTGTGCGTTAGATTACAAATCTGGACGACCTTCCCTTTAAAATGTGTGTCTTACATTTTTTTAAAATGTTTTTAACAATGACTTATGACCGATCACATCATATTTAAACACTAAACAAGCATATTAAATGAATAATGCTTCTGTCAAGTCGAAAATTTTGTTCGTTATTACACAGCCAGTGAATCAGTCATTCACTTATACTTACAATTTCATGTTTACTCATGATACACTGCTGGCATTTGTGTATGTGTTTTTTTTATCTTTATTTATTCATTTAACATCTCTTAAGGAGATTTGAGTACAAAATTATAAAATTTATTAAGACGTTCTTAGCTATTCCATTGCTAGACTAGTTGACGTCTTTGCTTTTGTCTTGTTTTCTTTTTTTTTAATTTTTTCCTTCCTCTGTTTTTTATTTTTGTTTTGTGTGGCTTTCAAGCTTGAGTTTAAATTTAATAAAAATGAATTTACTTAACATTCTTTCTATTCATATAATTTTTCAAACTGAAAAATTTCAAGTTTTAAATTTAAAAATTTTTTTTAGTATATAAAAATTGCTACAACAAAATAATTATTGCAACATAGTTGGTTATGTTGCTTACAATGTTTGAATTTGATTGGACCTGTAAGAAGGGAAAACTTATTGAAAGGAGCAAAATAATTGCAATGCGAATACATAATATAAACAAGTCATTTAGTACGAGTACGAGTATTAAGAAAAAAAGAAAAATAAACATAGAGAGCGAAAGAAGGAAAGAAAAATTAAACTCACAAATCAACTCATAATAATGAGTGTGTTTTTGTAAACAGCCAGCTTGCAAAAGAATGAAATAATTTTTCTTAAGCATTGAACACATGGACAACAGCAGGCTGTCTTTCTCTCTTTCTCTCTATCTTAAAGAGAAACCTGAAAACAGGACAGAATTATAAACGGTGAAGCATTATATACAACAAACAATGAATTACAAAAACAATCCTATCGTATGTCTCAAATAAAAATTAAGAAATTCAATGCACTTATACTTCACTATGAACATAAAGCAATGGAGCACACTGAAGGTAAACATATTTTGACAGTTAAAAAGGGGAAGAGAAGACAAAGCCGTGTATAATTCTGTCATGCCTTAAACTACATTGTATACAAATTTCCTAAGGATCATTTTCTTAAATACCATTTTAAAAATTTCTTTTGCTCATTTCGCAATAAATTTTTGTCTGTACAATATTTCTTTCTAAACATAATTAGAACTCTCTCTCTCTCTCTTTCTATAAAAAATTCTTCAAACGGCTATAAAAAATAATTGTGCAGAAAAAATTTGGCGCTATAAAAAATTTTTGTGTAAAAACTTTGTACGGACAAAAATTTTGTACGGAAAAAAAATTTGTTTGGAAAAAAGGGTTCATCTATGAACTGTATCTTTAAACTATATTCTACAAGATTTTTGTTATACAATATATATTTTTAAAATAATTTGAGCGGAAAATAAATTTTCTCGGTAAAAATTTACCTTTAAACTTTTTTACACTAAAATTATCTCACCACTGAATTTTTGTTTGGAAAAAAATTTAGTTCTCTCAATCGAAGTTGTTTTCTGTGTGTAAAAAAAATGTATTGAATATTATTCATTAGGCACAACTAAAAAGAGTTGAAAGCAAAACAATTTATACTTTTAAGGTGCTGCTAATAGTTGGCTGTAAATGTTGGCAGTTTTAAGTGTTGTTATTGTTGCAATTATTATACAAGCTGTGTTATTATTGCAAGTGATTGGATTTATTTTTATTTGCTGTTGCTGTTGCTTTTGATGCTGTTGTTGTTATTGTTGTTGTGGTGGCTGTTGGTGCTACAACATACATAAATTTATGCTGAGATTCCAGCATTATTATGTTTAGTTTGTGGTTATTATTTTTTTTACCATGTTTATTCTTTTGTTAGAGCCATTTGCAGTACCTTTTATAATACAGCAACATGTTGCATGTGTGTCGTCACACAGTTGTTATTCATTAAGCCAAGTGCTGGAAGATATACCCGAGTAAACGAAAATGAACTTAACCAGATAGAGAGTCTCAATAAAAAGAATGTTGGTCAAGTGATTGTAATGTTTTTTGTGTTAATGCATTTAACAACAACAAAACCAGCATCTGCTGTTAAATGATCTATACATTTTTTAACAGCAGGTATTCTAGTTAATATCAGACAGACTAAATATTAAAAAAATTAATTTTTTTTTAATGTTATTTTGCTTTATCTTGTCTTTCAGTTTTTTTTTTTTTTTTTTAAGAAAAGAATGAATTTCGTACAAAAAAGTTTCAGCAGAGAATAATATTGAGGTTTAGTCTTGCTTTTAATTTTGTTGTTACAAACTGTAGTTAAAAAGAGTTAAGCTGATAGAAAAATACAATAAGACAATTAAGTGGTCAATGGCACCATATAGTCTCTGAATAAAAATGAAAAAAAATGTTTTCTTAAATTTTAAGTATTTATTCAATTAAAAAAATTAAACAAAATAAATTTTTCAAGAAAAATTAAAACTAAAATGGCTATTTTATTAAGCTTGAGGTCGTATTGTATAATTTTTTTTATATCGAAATATCCTGAAAAAGGTACGCAAAGTTAAAGCGAACTATGGATATAAAAATAAATTTTTATTATACGACCTATAGCTTAGTAAACTAGTCGTTTCAATTAAAAATAAAAAGGGCAAAGAAACTTACAAATAAGTAAAATCAGTGTGATGTGTGTGAGCATTGGACATTCATTTGTCAAAAAGCTCAAACATGAAGATCAAAGACATTATTAATTTTAATTTTAATTACGCATAAAATTATTTATTCATATTTCTTCCCATTTTTTGTTATATTTTGTATTTTTTATCAATTTTAAGATGTCTTAACGTTTTGCAGCACATTTCGAGAATGAAATTTCTGTATGAGCTTGTTATGTGTCACAATAAACTCAATTTTTATTAAGAGTGTACTTTAGTTTATAAGAACTTTTAGGTCCATTATTGTAAGGTTAGAACCCAAATGGAAAGATACGGTAAGTTAATTGTTAGATAGTCAATTAACAACTCGTTACTTGATTTTAATTTCAAAGTATAGCTGAAAATTAAATTTTTGATTTCCAAAAGCCTGACTTTAACTACTGGTATCTTGTAATAATGAGCCTTAGATTTGTTGATTATAGACCATTATCAGCAGTTTAAATAAGGGTGTCTTAAGAGATCTATTGTGCAATTCAATGCATAATCCTCATCATTTTTTCCATGGGCTTTAATGATACCGCAGCCCAGTTCCTAACTATAATCTGCGACTCCTTACGAATCTCGTAATTGTTATAGGATTAATCATGCCTAAGCGGCCCATTCTAAGTTTTGCCACTGCGGGGCACTCTCAGAGAATATTTTCTGTACCACACCGAAGTTACTCATGTGGTAATTAAGTCTACAGTGGTCCGCAAGTAGCTCAACGTAGAGTTTTGTGTCATTTCTGCCCTAATGCGCTGGGGGTTAATGAGTCCTTTTGACTACCGTTATATGCCCATTAATATTCTTTCCAGCAATATAATAATCTGAAAAACCATCGAAAAGAGCAGTCACTAATATTTAGCTCAATAAAGTTGCTGAGAGATGACTTTAAGGTGAGCGTTCGTCAGTGAAATTTGTTTTTTAGAAAGCACAAGAACATGCGTTGGCTTATTTCCTTGAAAAAAAAAATAAATTTGTGTGTGCGTAACAAAAAATATTTTTTTCTTTCGAGTGTGTTTCAAAAAAAATATAATAAATTGCAATTGAGCAGGTAATTTTGAAAGTGCTATAAGTCTACTTTGTTAAAAAAAAATTAATAAGTGGTAATTTCAGTTTTAGATGGTGTCTATATCTTACTAAAACTATTAGTAATTAATTTTTTTTAAAGTGGACTTATAGCACTTTCAAAAATAACAGATCAACTCTAAAAAGAACTACGTATAAAGTTTTATTTTATTTAGTAAAACAGGCGCCACTTTTCCTACATTAAAATATTCTCTCTATTTACTGGCTTATTAATTATTAAATTAATATTTTTTAGGTGTAACATTTTATTAAAATTGATTTCCCTGAATTGATAAAATTATTGCAGCAAAACGTGATACAATTACCATTTTAATTTAATTGTTTTCAAAATGAGTTTTATTTTGCATCTAACAAGTCGTAATTTTCTTAAAAGTTTCTAAAGAATTCCAAATTAATCATACGTTCCCATGTACAAACTGCGCATTAATTTCTTTTACATTCTAGTATATTCCATTGGGATTGTGTTTGTTGTTGTCATAACATTTTTTATTACAATTATTTGCTTTGTTATTTTACTATTCGTGTGTACACATAATTGGTAACAATATCATTGAAAGTATAAACAAATTAAAAAAAATAAGTTCTTTTTTTTTAATTTTTAAAAAGTAAATTTTTTGTCATTTTAGTGGACAATTTGCTAAGAATTTCTTTTTTTCAATATTATTTTGTGTAATCCAAGCATGAGTACAGAATCGCTCTGGCACAGATTTTTTATTATTTTTTAGTTGTTGACGTTATTTTTCATTTCATTATTTGAAATGAAATAATTATTTTATTTAATCAGTATTTGAAATTTTATTGAAAAGGTACTTAATAAGGAGACATGTTAGAACGTTGGTATGCATACATGCATATTGTTGACCCTTGATACCTTTGCTGTAGGTTTTAAAAAAGAATTTCTTAATTAAATTAAGTTGATATACAACCTGCTATGGCAAAGTTTCTTAAAAATAGTTAACATTAATATTTTACTGGTACATGTTTTTCAACTAAAAGCTTTTAAAGCACACATGGGCAGTAAAAGTTTTATTTCAAGTTAGGAAAATGAATTAAAGTAAAAAATAAACAACTTAAAATAATAAAAATAAATATTAAAGACATCCTACTACAGTTTTATAAATAGCGCAGTGTATAAGAAACAAATTCACAATGCCAGAGACTTAAAATAATTTAATCAACCCAATCAAAATAAACCGTATTGGAAAAACATTTTCGTTTGAAAACGAATTAGCATTTTTTTGCCGTCCTTTAAGCCAACTTGCTAAAAACTAAATCGAATGGCTAATTATTGATTAAAAAAATGTAAAAAAAAGGAATAAAAACATACAATTTGAAGATTTTTTTATTCATTTTAGTAAAGTTACTTGCACTTTTATTACATTTAACAAAAACACTGAAATTTCTTTAAATTTTCACAAAATTTTTATGATAGTCGCAAAAATAAAAACATTTTTCGATATTAGGGTTCATTTGGCGTCATATACATAAAACGGTGTTACTTTTTATCGGTTATGGTAAGTCGATATTATAATTCTTGCTGATAATATAATAATTTTGTATCATTATTGTTAATTTTTTTAAAATTAAGTTAGAAAAATTTTTGTTTTATTCGACCTTTTTTTTTTAAATAACATGACTATTTTATTAAGCTTGTGGTCCTATTTTTAATAAATTTAATTTTAAAACGATATTTTGCTTTAATTTATGTAGCTTCTTCAGGATATAATTATATATAATAAAATAGTCATATTAGTTAAAAAAATTTAAATATAAAAAAAAAAAAAAAAAAAAAAAAATAAGACAATAAAATATTAAAAGTACTTCATGGGACATATATCATTTTAAAGGGGAGATCGTCTAGTATTGTAATCTACCGCCTAAATACTCAGAAGTTACTTTGAACTATTTAAAAAGTTTTTTTTTGAAATTTCTCATAAAAGTATTTCGAACTGTAACACAAATTTTATTGTCGCAATTAAAAATATTCAATTACCACAACTGCATTTTTTGATGAGTAACACATTTAGTTCTCACAACCGAAGTTGTTTTCTCAGTGTATAAAAGAATATTGCAAGTTTTGCTTTATAATATATTTTACTATTTAGATGTAGACAAGTAGATGTTAAATAAATCATTCTTTTCCATATCAGCTACTTAGCATTTATTTCAATTTATTAAAATCCAATAACCGCCAGTTAGAAACAGCAAATCTTAAAATAAATTAAAGAAGAAAAAACACAAAAAGAATCTATCATGGGCGTTAGAATTTTCTAACTGTGTTGGGGTGTGATTTTTATAACAAGCCGGTCATATTAACAAACTAAAATAATTGGCTTTATTAACTGCCATATATGAGAATGCCAATATGATGTAAATTTTACTTGTTACATATTTATCGTGGCTGTTTTTATTACTATAACTTTTTGTTGTTATTGTTGTTGGAACGCGATTCTACCCATTGTTAATGGTACGAGTATATCTGTTCTCAATACACTATTGCAGCTATTGTTTACACGATGATTATCATTATTTTATTTTATTTCATTTTTAATTGTGTGTTTGTTCATAAAATTGTTCTAAAAATAAACTCTAATTAATTTAAATTTTTAATTGTAAACATTTTTTTTTAACATTAGATTGCATTTTTGCTATTGCTTTTGTTGTTGTTGCTCTTGCTACTGCTGTTTTTTTTTTTATATCTATCTGCAACCACAACACTATTTTTTTTGTTTAGTTTTAATTCATTTCAAGCTGTAATATTTATTTGTCTGTATGCCTGATTATAATTTTGTAGCCCATAGTGTTGTAATATCATGAAATATAATTAATTATGGTTTTTTTTTTTGCTATTGAGAGAAGTTTTTAAGCATGTGGACGAGTTTTAAAATCAAATTCATTTTAGTTATTTTCATAAAAAATCATAAAAATAAAATATAAAAACACTTACATTATTTTTCACGAGTTTTAAATCAATCAGTTGCAGAAAGTGAACATTAAGTGGACTTACCTGAAAAAAAAAATAAAAAAATATAAATTAGAAATGTTTAATAATACGAATAAATTAAAATAATTAATGAGCCTGAGCCTGAGCCTGAACCTGAACCTGAGCAGAGCTACTTAATGTCTAATGCATCAGATACGCATTTGAATTAAATTTTTTTAAGAGATAGAAGAGCTAACTGAGTACCAGAGAAATACTTAATTTGTAACAAATAATTTGTTAAAATTTATATAAACATTAGTTTTTTCGAATAAACATGCTTAAAAGCATTTTTGTTAATGCTCAAGCAGCTCATCACACAACTTCTTCATTTATTTATGAGAGCCAATGACTTCTGAAACGTTTCAAACTTGCAATTAAATAAAGTTGATTGATAAGCTCTAGATAAAAAGAGAGAGAGAGAGAGAATGCTAGCCAGTGTTTTTAAAAGCTTATTAATGAGCTGCTGCAGCATTATAATAATTTATGTAAACAAATTGAAGAGACAATAAAATGAATGCTGGATATTTGTGCAAACTTTATTATCAACAATCAAATAAAACTGGTAAGGTTATTATAAAATATTCTCTTTTTAAAAATAATCGCAATTTTTACTTCACTAATCCTTTTTTTTTGTGATTTTGTAGAGCCCAGTTGCATTAACACTTTTGTGTTTTACAAATTATTGTAATTATTATGATTTATTTACAGTAGAAATACAGCATGAGAAAATACAAAAAAGTATCAGTCGTAAAGTGCAGCAGTAACGACAATTTGCAGTAGTAAAAAGGCAAATAATAAAAAAAAAGTGTTTTAATGATAATTATCGATTTAACTGTAGAATTATTTAATTTGCATGTATTTTCACACTTGTTAGATATGATTAACAATAAAAGTTAATTTAAAAAAAAAAAAAACAATAAAAAAATTACTGAATGCTGCAATTATGGGTAGCAAACAAAAAGATATTCGTAAACTTATAAAGGAAATTAATAGTCGGCCCTGTTCTATAAACCGCATTCGAAAAATTATTCCTTTTAAAACGAATTCATATTTTTTGGTGTTCTCTAGGCCGAATTCACATAATTTTATTCGTTTCAAAGCCGAATAAAGTAAATCGCATGGCTTATTAAATATTGTAATAAATGATTAAGACGGTATGAAAAAATCATTTAGCCTATAAAATTTATTTAAAAAAACACTCTGAAAGTTTTTAAAATTTTCGCTCCAAGTGTCAAGATTAGTTCGATGAACAAAATACATTTTTGGACAAATTTTTGATCATCACAACAAGAAACATTTTCCAACAATAGTTAATAATTTTTTTTTGAGTTTATAACACAAAAACTTTATAAATATTAAACTTAACATTCAATTAAATATATGCAAAACACCAAATAGCCATTTGTTTGGCTTTAAAAAAATTTTCATTTAATTATTTTTTACTCATATAAAATATGATTTTTAATTTCTATTTAAAATTTAAAATAAAACGAAGAAATTTATCTAAAAAATTATTTTGTTTTTTATTTTTTAATTTCTGTTTCCAGGAAAAATATTTTTTTTATAAAAAAATGGGCCGTAATCATAGTCACACTAAAGTCGGTATATTTTGAACAACGATTTTAAATTAATAAAACTCTTATGAACAAAAGTCAGCTCTTAATAAAAGCCTACTGTTTTTGTGACAATGATTATGGCCCAATTTTCCCAAAGAAATATATTGTGTAAAACAAATAATTCTTTCTCTCTCTTATTTTATTTTTATTATCATATCAGAAGTTTTTACATATTAATAGTTATTTAGAAATTGCAAAGTGCAATTAAAATTAGTTTATCAAAATGAATACTTGCCTAATTACATATACTTAATTATAAAATTGGAGGAAAAAACCTAAAAAAAAACTAATAATAAAAATCAAATTTTTTAACGAATTTTTGTAGGTAAATATTATATTTTTTTAATTTTTCATGTATAAATTATAAATATTTTTCAATCGCTTTCTAATAATAAAAAATTTTTTAAAATATAAAAAAAAAAATTTTTTTTTATAAATTTTCATAAAATTTCTTTTTAATTTAAATAAAATTGTAGTGATTTGACAATAAAAATTGAGGGTGGATTGCAACCATGCGTATTAAAAAGATTAATTAAAAAAAGATCACACTACTACATAGACACATACATACGTATGAGTTATATTTATTGAACAATAATTAAAATTAAGTCAGTGAAGTTGGCTTCGTTTCTTAACTCTGTAACATGTTGATAACAGCTCTGTTAAGTTAACATAATTAAAGTATTTTTAATAATTTCTTAAAAACTTATGAAAATAAAAATAAAATACTTTCTTAAAAATAAATAAAATCGAAAACTACTTTCAGAACTCTGTACAGATTTTGGAGAATGTCACTTACTCACACTTTCACAGTGAAATAGCCTGAGTGATATTCCTCAATATCTATACACTTTCTGACTATAAATTATATGGTTCTCAAAAGTACATTTCAATAGATTTCATTCCCTCTAATCCATGCAACTTCACCATCTCGATTTTGGCCTATTTTTTTTAACTCAAAGAGTTTCACTGTAAAACATTCTTAGTGAAACATAACTTACCCTAGTGTTATTAACTGAAAACTTAAAGTTAATTTTAAATTAACTGTTAACTATTAATAAGCTTACGTTGCGGACCGACTGATGCTTTTCTTTTTACTTATCAATTGGTTTTTCTACTGTTTTCTCTATTTGACGTCTATTTTTCGCTTTTGTTTAGTTTTCTTTCTTACTTTTTTCAGATATCTCGCTTAACTCACTGATTCAAAGCTTATATCATCAAGCATCCTACCGAATTTTTCATGAAAATAAATTAAGCAGGCAAATCTCAGTATGTATTAGGGTACATCAAGAATGTGTCCTGTCACCACTTCTACTTCACACTGTCCTTGATACTATTATGGTTGATAGAGCATTAATCTCGGGTCTGCATAGCTTCGAGGATATGTCGGCCAAATTGCAACAATTGTCTAATATCACAAACAAGGCTGGGTTGAAGATAAACATTGGGAAAACAAACACATAGCATATACATTAAGGGAGACAGGAAAGCTTCCGTATGAATAATCAGCATGTGGAAGGCTTAAGCTCCTTTTGCATTTTGAGCAGTATTAAAACAAAGACTGGTGGTTCCTAGAATGACATTGAAAATCGGGTCATAAAAGCAAAACAAACATTCGGTCTACTAAAAACTGTTTGAAGTTCGCTTACTCTTTCCCACGGAGTAAAATTTAAAATATTTGAAACAACCCTAAAGTCTGAGATATCCAGAAAATGCAGGCGTTTGCTAACCAGCGCCTCGGCAGCAAAATGCGTATCTTTTAACCAAATTTAGTCAGCAGTGGCAGCTTATGGAGGGAAACAAAACAAAGACCTGTTGCTATTGAAATAAAAAGACAAAAGTGGAACTGTGTAGCTGATATTTTATGCAGACCGCCAAGCGACATCACCAGAAATTTCATTGACTAGAATCTACAAGTCAACATGGAGTCGCCAAATCGATTTTGAAACTGCTGCCTTGAACAAATTTGGGTTGAAATAAAGTTGCTGGCCCAAAATAAATCACGTTGGACCGTGTTTGTTGAGTTCATATGCAAATGGGATATTACAAAGACACAACCTGAGATCAAATAGGAACTTTAAATATAGAGCAAGTTATATGGAAATTTTAAAATCATTTCGTACAAAATAACACTGCAGAACAAAATCGTAATTTTTTTTTTTAATTAGAAGGATTTTTAGCTTAATATTTTTGCATTATCTCTAAATAAGAACGAATTAACCCTTAAACATGTTTTAAGTTTTGATTTATTTCTGGCTTTCAAGTTAATTGTACATAATTGGTGTGTTTAGAGGCTTATGGTAGAATTTCATGAAGAATATTTTCCTTCGTGGGTTAAAATAAGAGGTTTTTTGGTACTATTTTAATTAGAAATTATAAACAACAAATTAAGTGAAGAATTAGAGGGTTAAAAGAATATTTGTCATAGTGTTTTACATAAGTTTGCTGAATATTTTATGTAGCTAAAATAGTACTTTAGCTGGTTCACAATTAAAATGTAAAAAAGGGGAAACGTTAAACCACAATCTGACATAAAACCAGACGTAAACAAAACGCCTATAGATGCGTATGCTTTTTGGTCCTTTGAACTATCGTCAGGGGTCTGCACCTTGTTATTATAAAATTTTTTGTTTCAGTTCTACAGTGTAATTATTAATGTCAAACAAACCTAACAAAGAACGAATACTACTAATTAGCCAGTGCACTTTGCTATTTGCCAAACGCTCTTTAAGAAAAAAGCCGGGATAAGCATTTTGAAAACCAAAAAAGCTCTAAAGTCATAAAAAGTTGCTGAAAGAAAACCGCCTATTATTCCTATTTTATATAATTTTTCTTGTTGTTTAGATTTATAAAATACGAAACGAAACCAATTTATACCGCAAAATAATCATATTAATAAATTAAAAATATAAAACATGTTGAATTTAGAAGTTGATTTTGAGTCTCTATACTTTTTTACTTTTTTTTAATTTTTTTTTTTAGCTTAATAATTCTTGTTGCCGCGGTTATAAAAAAATGAAATCAAGTTTTTTTTCTTTTTTTTTTTTTTTGGTTTTTCTATCGTTAGAAGAGTATTAGAAAACAAGTTTATTTTAGAGATTTTTTATTGTTGATTTAATATGTTATTTTTGCTTTAAATATTTAAAATAAAAAGATACATAATCGTGGCACCTGGTAAAGTCAGCCTCAGTCATCAGTCAGTTGGTTTTAAAGATATTTAAAAACAAATTTTTTTTTGTCTCCCGATAACTTTGAAATTTAATTGTACTTTTGGGTACTTTTATATGGATGTTGGTTCATTTATGGTAAACAAGTGTTTACTAAAGAGCCAAGATTTCTTTAACATTTGTTAAGCAAATCTATCAGTTTATCTATTGATTTTTACACAACAATAAAACGATTGTCTAACATTTTTATAATTTTTGAAAATTAAAATGTGTAAAAAACTTAAACACTGAGAGAAATTTGAAAAAAATATGAACAAATAAATAAATTTAAAAAAATTTAAAACACAGAAAATTAATGTAGACTTGAAATCGATATTATGACAAATTTGTATGAAACATTTTTCATAATTTCTACTTGAAATCGTTGTTAGTCATTTTGAATACCAGCCATACTTGATAGTGTTCCTCAATTGAACTAATTTTGCCACATTGATAACATTAGTCAACTACCAAAATATGTTTGATATCCCTACTGGCACAAACATATATTGTCGCATACATGCTAAAACTTTAAAACAGATCTGGTAACTTTAACGTTGTCTGTCAATTATACTTGCAGTTGTTGCTTCACCTATCCAAACAGCCATATTAATTTAAGGGTTGCAGGTTCGATTCTGGAATAGACTCTGCCAATAGATGATTAAAGTAAAAAATTTAATTTTAGTATAAAATAAATTTCTTGAAATATATGCGATTAATGTTGCCAGATTAGCTAATTTTATTGTACAGCCAATCAAAATAATTATTGAAAATCAGTATTATGACATGCAAGCTTAGCTATGCAATTCTTTCACAATTCTCTTTTAATATTGCCTGTGACGCTAAACCTTCCAAGGCGTAAACCAAAGGCATACACAGAAATTCAATTAAATCACTATAGCCGTTTAGGAGGAGTACAATGTCAAACACACGTACAGTAGAATTTTATATATTAAGATAATATTTTTTTACAAAACCTCTACAAATTAGATCTATAGCAAATTTACTAAACAGGTTTGTAGCAAAAATATATTTTCGGGAATTATTTTTTTGACTGACTAAAGCAAATTATCCCAGCAATCTGGCACTTTTGTTTCAAAAGTTTAACAATCTCTCACACTGATAACTTTTAAATTGTTTTCTTTCATGGCAATAAAAAATCACTCCTTTACTCTCTTTGTACAAAAATAGAAAATAATAGAACTAAACATAAACTTGTAATCTAAATATCTGTGTAACCATATCAATTTTGTTTTACATTGAAAAATCTGTGGAAAACTTTTTTTTTTTGTCTTTTACCACTTGCAATTCTTTTTTTTTTATTTCTTTTAGAAAATTATCTATTGATTACCGCTTAAAGTTCAACTGATGTTGTATTTTGTATTCAAGTATATTTGATCTAAGTAGTTGTTGTCTTTTCTTATTTTTTATTTTTTATTTTCTTTGTAGTACAGTGTATAATAATAGTAGTATGCTGGCCTGTGGCAATGTTAAGCAAATGAGTTGAATAAAATATTCATACGAGCACAACACGACAATAGCAAAAACAACAACAGCAATAACTACTATCGAAAACTGCTAGCAAGTAGCAGTCAACACGATCAGCTGAAAATGATACAAGAGCAACAACTAGTCAACAGATTTGGGTAGAAAATAAAAGTTTACGAACGATTTTATTATTATTTAGAAAACATATTGGTATCGTATAAGAAATTTTAATAATGAAAGCTTAGACTAGCAGAAAATAACACGAAGGCTTCTAGGAATGCTTAAAACTTTTTTAGTCTAGACTTCTATTTGATTCCAAGGCATCAATAACCGATCTTTATTAAAGTTTAATCAAAGATCATAAGCAGCAGTTAATTTAAGAAAGTGAACCTGAACTCCATCGTCTAAAAAATTTTATGAGTGTTTTGTCTACAAACTCTTTTTTATTGTTACAGACAGGAGAGTTACAATTTTAAAATCCCCTGTTAGTAAACTTTGTTTGATTGCAATCGTAAGTGCAATAGGATAAGATTTCGATTGTGATCATTTATAGGTCGTAGTTGCTATTTGTGAAAGCAGCGGCCCAGTCATTGGTTACAAATTATGGGTGTATTTTTACTCAAATACCTCAGCACAAGATTTTAGCTAATAATGATTTTGGCTGAACAACAAAAGAAAACGAAATAAAGTAATTTCAAGACGCGGTGTTTTTGGAATTTCAAACATATTTTTTCTCTCTTTCTTTTAATTTTTCTTTCGTATTTGAGTAAATTTACATGCGAGTATATAAAAATTTAAATTACAACACTTGGTCGCTTTCTTAATATTGAAGGCCGTAAGCTTTTGTCTCCATCCAATACATAAAAAAATAAAGCAGCACAACGTGAAGCTGAACAACTGATACAAACTGTTATTTTAAGTCAGTCGTAATCAACAACGTGTGAGACGCGCTCGAAAAAAATATCAACTGAAACTAACTTTCAGGTCGTTATTAAAATTATTAAAAAGAAAAAATAAGAAACACAGAAATTAAACATGGAAATTTTATTTTGTTTTTCATAAAAAAATACCAAAAAATTTTATCTTAAGCATATAAAAAGAAAATAAAGTGAATTTGAATTTGAGTAATTTTTTTTAGCAATAATATTTGTGCACATGAAATGAAAAAGAAATAAAAAAATGGGAAATTTTTTTAAATTATGCTGATAATCATGTCAAGCAAAATTTGTACAACATGCAAGTTAATGGTAAAAGGAGAATTAATTTGAATTTAACAAGATAGATAAAATTAAAAGAATAATTAAAAAAATAAAGAAATAAAAATTGAAATTTGTAACGAATGGTTGTGTTTTTAGTGGAAAAAAATTGTGGAATTTTTTAACAAAAAACGTTTAAATTGATTTTAAATTAAAGAGTGCCTGAAATCACAACCAGTTGATTTTATTTGTGAAATAATTTTTTATTAAAAAAAAAAAAAAAAAAAAAAGAAGAAAAATAAAATACAAAACAAAAAGTGGTTTTACTACTAATTTAAAAATGTATAAATAAAAGAAATAATAAAAAAAATAAATAAAATATTTAAATGAAGTTGATGGTAGAAGGCAAATCACTTCATAAATGCAAAATCTAAAATCAACAACCAAAAATTTATGAAAACAAAAAAAAAAAGAGAAATACCAAACGATAGCGACACATAAAACCATACAAGTATTATAAAAAAGAAAAAAAATTTAATTAATATTAAAGAAATTCCACACTCTTTATCTAAACTTAATCTTAGCAAAAATTAAAAAAAAAATTTAAACAACAAATAAATCAAGCAGTAGTTTTTTAGAAAAAAAACCGCTCATATAATTTTAAAATTTATAAAAAGGAAAATATTTAAAAAACATCACGCTTGTGTTATAAGTGTAAAAAAATTATTTGTGAGCTTGGCTTAGACAAAATTTAAACATTTCATACAGGAAGTTAAATCTTAAACTGATACACAAACACATACACACAGCACTCACACACCTAACTAACAAAACAACGGAAATTGCCAGATTGATTTAAAGTTTAATGACTCCCTCCCTCACTTGTTTTTACCACGTTTCTTGTTAATATTTTTTTTTATTTATATTTTTTTTGCTTTTTCCTTTTTGTTCTGAATTTTTTAAATATTTCTTTATTTTTTTTTCTTATTTACAAAAAGCAAGAAAAGAAGGATTTCTTTTTTTTCTAATTGATTTATTAGAAAATTCCTCCGAACAAGTTTTTCTCAAGTTTTCTACTCATTTTGTTCTTGTTTTTTTGCTGGCTACTAAAAGTAGTTGTTGTTTTCATCTCAGTTTTTATGTTTTTTTTTTATTGTTGCTCTAGACGTTCCTGTTCTACTAAAATAACTCAAGAAGAGAACAAAAACAAAAAAGCACAGCAAGTGTAATATTTTAATTACGTCCAAGTAAAACACAAAAAAAAAAAACTAAAATATGAAAAAATAATAATAACAACAAGAATAAATACACCATATCAAATCAACTACTCTGAACTTACATTCATGCATGTCTGTTGCTATACTAGATGGATGGTTTAAGACCGACTTGAAGTTGCCATATTGATTGTCACTAAATTGGCGTTTTTTTTTTAAAATCGTAAATACAAAATTTAGAAAACAATTTTTTTTTTGGTGGAGTACAAAATTTATGAAAATTTGGAATTTTTGCTAAAAAAAAATTTGAAAAGCAGAAAATTTTCCTTAAAATAATAGAGGGAAAATTTAATTTATAAGAAGAGCAAAGAGAGAAATTGAAAAATTTATTCATAACAGAGCTAATTAAATACACAAGTTGTAAAGGCTGCAGTGAAAAGGCCACAAACATTTGCTTTTCCAGCATAGAAAAAGTAAGGAAAAAGAGGTGAAAAAATCACTGCAACTGCTGTATAAAAGCACTTCTACTAATCAACTTAATATTAGCGTAGCATTGGAAGGAGCTTTAAAATGTAATGACATTTTGCTTAACATCGTGCTTATGTTATATAATTATGTTGTTAAAATAGTAATAAAATTATTGAAGAAAATATAGTGACTTAAAAACGCATGCCAAGCCATAGTGGCTAGAAATAAGTTCTAGCCTTTTCTTAAGTGATTAAAGATGCACTGCGTAAAGAATCACTTGTATATTTTTAGCTGGGAATTAAAATAAAATTTTTGTTTATTGTTAATTTTTAAACTTAAATTCTTGAAAGGCTTCACTATTACGTACAAGCACAAAAACCTCCCCGTTGCTGACGAAATATTAGGTCTGATTATGAGTGTCGTTGTCGTGAAAAACACTGGTTTATACACCTTTTTGCTAATGTTCTCATCCAGTACACTAAGGTATTTTTATATCACACAATGACCCATTTGCTATGAACGTTTAAAACAAATTTTCAATTTTCCACTTGGGAAATTGGGTTTTATTTTCATCTACATTTTTTTGGAATTTTCTTTCCGCTTTCATAGCACACGTGGTTCTCTCAAATATGACTTTATGTGATTGCTTATTGTTAATATCACATCATGATGGGCTATAATCACATAGCGACTTTTAAGTTTTATTGTGCAGCCAAGTTTCTAACTACAATACGAAACTTTTTACGAATCTCATAAATTGCTTAGGACTCATGGAACCAGTGTCTCGTCCCTCGCGATAGAAACGACAGGAGACATTTTGTACTACACCGATTTTACTCATGTGGTAGTTAAGTCTTCGATAGCAGCTCAACGTAGATTTCCATATCATTCCTGCTTGTGATTGTTTAAAATTACTTTCATTTTGTTATTTTGTGATTCCCATTTTTATGTTGGACAATTATTTGCCCAGCTACGTGTGAAAATTGGCTTGTTTGCCAGTGACCTAAAATTCAGAGAAGATTTTCAGTTTTCAACTTTAAAAAATATTTTTCTTCACTTAAATTCTCTAATTGTCTTAACGGTTTTTAGTAACCAGAAAAAAATGGTCCTCACTTGCAGCAACTTTATAAGGCGTGATTTTGGTCCGCGATGAGCCACCTGGAAACAATAGCTTTAGCTGTTTTCAAAATAAACTTTTTAAAATTTTTTTCATAAGAGTGCTAGCAAATTGCAAACTTGAAATGGCTCTCTTGTCAAATGAAAGTTTTGTGAATTATGACACTATCGACCAGCTGCGGTATATAAAAAAAATTTTAAAGTGGCTAAAATTTAACGTGTTGAGAACTATTTTTCTTTCGCTTGCTTTTCACTCAAGTTTTCTTAATTTAATTTTATTTTTTATATTAAAAATTACAAAACAAGAAAAACTATAACTAAATACTTGTAAATATGTAGTGAGGTAGATGGCAGTATGTGGTACTTGTAACCTAAAATATGTTTGATTACAATTTTTTTATTTTCCATTAGTTACAGTTGATAACTTAAAAAAATGCACAGAAGTTTCTACATATAAATACTTGTTAAGGAATAACCCACCTGATCAAAGATTCACAAATTAAAAAAAATTTTTTTTGATTTTTTTTAAAGTGGTATAAGTCCACATAAAAAAAAATAATTAACAGTAATTTTACAAAGATATAACAATGCCTTCCTAAAATTACCTGTAACTAATTGTTTTAAAAAAATCGGAATTATAAAATTAACGGCTTATTTGTTAAACCAAAAATAAAAAAATTCCTTTAAAAGCGAAATATTTCTTTTTAACTTTAAAAAATTATTAAAGTTTCCGGATAATAAAAAAAAAACCAATTTGAATTTAACTTTTTAAAAAAAAAAAAAAGAAAAAAGTTTCTGATTGTAAAAACTGAAGCCTATTATCCCACGTTTGTATGAGCTGTTATTTTTGAAAGTGGTATACGTTCACTTAAAAAAACTACGTCTCTCAAAAAACAAAAAAAGGCAAATTTCATATCAAACTAAAATCTTAAAAGCAACTTTCAGCTATTAGGTTAGCTCGAATAGACTGCCCCAAGAAAAGAATATAGAAAGAAACTCGCATGCAGCCTAAGTCCTATGTGAGAAAAAAAGGTAGAGGATGGTGATAACAGTCACAGAGAAAGAAATTGTGAGAAAAAGAAGAGTAGTCCAGTAGACCTAAATCGTGGTGTAAGAAAACCAGGTGACATTGAGACACCAGCTGAATCCTGCATAATTGAAGCTCATTCTGTCAAAAACCAAGAGATATCAATGTGTTAAAGAGAGATCAAAAGCGGAAACAATTTTTTGTTTCACTCTAGCACATTTCTTGATATCAACCACCGGAAATAGTTTTTGACAGGAGGAGCCTCTAAAGCCATAACAAAATATAAGGGCTTTTTGTAAGTCACCTGGTTTTATTGTACCATGACCTAAATCAATTAATTGCTACTTTTTCGGCAAACTTTTCATTATTATTTATTTATTAATTGAGCTTTTGTTTTTAAAAGTATTACCAATCCACTTTTTTTTAATTCTCTCAATAATATTTTGAGCAGTGTTATCGAACCTTTATTGGCACAACTAAAGCATTAAACAAACAGAGCTGAATTTTTGTGTGGTAGCGCATCGAAACTTAAAAAAAAAAATTATTAAATGGAAATTTCGATAGCATCTAATGCCGTAATTGGCTTTCAGTTCTCACAGCAGAAATTATTTTCTTAGTGGGCTGCAACATTCTCAAAAATATATTTTGGGTATTGCGGTCATATGGGTTCTTGGTTTTTTTTTTACTAAATCAAACTTCAATTGCACTTGTACCGCTTAGATATATTAATTGTAAAGCCAGAATTGAAAATGAAGCTAAGAAAAAAACAAATAAAGTTTAATGTAGAAAAAACTAAAATAAACCAGTTAAAATTTATAATGTTTGTAATCGAAACAAAAAACTACAGTCTGGTCTGGTACAACAAAACATATGTTTGAATGAACTTGTATTGAAATGAAAGATGTATAAATCTCAACTCAACAGGTGAATGGATTTATTTATTTTTATTATTATTTTCCTTCTTTTTTTTTTCAAATCAGTTGTGGTTGATGTTAAATATAAAGTGAATGTGGAAATGCAAAAGAAATCACAAGCAATTTGAGGGGGCAATATATGAAAACAAAAAATTTATTAATAAGGAAATCTTTATGATTTTTTTTTTCGCAATATCATAGAGATTGTACAACAAAAATATTTTATTTTTATTTTGTGAAGGTTCGGAAGCATTTTTTTTACTGAACTGTTTCGTTGATGAGTAAAAGTACAGCCTAAATTTCTCTTTTTATTTTTTTTATTAAAAAATTATTGGTAGCGATTTCTTAAATAAATTTTATGAATCTTAGCTTGTCTGGCGGCCTTGCCTGGCGGCCCGCTTGCTATCAATTAGTAGCCGAGATTCTGTTTTGAATTACCTACTCTCCAAGACAACAAATAATAAAGTTATCTAGAACCTCCCTGTAGCATTATAATATTTGAGAAGATTCCCTAGCGCTGTCTTATTCTAAATAAAATGTGCGATGGCAATTTTGTGGCTCGCAGAAAGAAGAGCTGGGTACTATTGGTTACTCGTAGGTGGTCATCAACCTGTCGGCATGTAATCCAATAGGCCAGTGACTAGTTATCACAGCCACCAGTTTGACAATATTTTTTCTATTCCTGCTCAACAGCTGACTGACTGGACCCTTAAAAGTTACTGAATCGCGTTACAGATTGGGTAACACAAGTCTGCAACAATAGATGGAAGTACCTGGAAAGTCGCTGACAAATTAATTTCTTTATTTAATAATTTAATTTTTTTTTAGTTTATTTATTTTTTAGTTTTTTTTTAATTTTATTTCTAGTTTACGGCCATTATTACAAGTTACCGATAGGACATTAAATTAAAAATATCGATAAGTTAAATAATAGATAGTGTGTCTCTAACTAATCACTCAAATGTGGTTCCAAAGGTTTAGCTAAAGACGGGTTATTTCCAGCACAAAATCCTAACTTTAACTATCGGAACTTTTATAGCGGCCCTTAGAATTTTTATTTAAACAAAATATTGTGCATGTGTGTGATATAGATTTCAAAACAATATTTTGTTTACTATGAAAGATCTTATAATTTGTATACTTGGCAACATGAAGCTGTAATATGTTCCAAACAAAAACAAAAAACCTATTAAAGTCAAAAAAAGAAAAGAAAACAATGATATGAAATTAAGAAGCAACTTAAAACAAAACTAAAATAAAATATAAATTATAATCCATACAATAAAAATAACAACAAATTATTCACTTACATACAAACATTTGTTTATAAATACTATTTATAAAAAAAAGAGAACAAAAGATTTAACCACAACAACTACTTTTTTATAGACGCCAGGCCAGCCAGCCAGCCTCAGTTTAAATTTCAAGCCAGTCAGTCAGTCATCCAAACAACTCAACCACCACCCCCGGCCTTGCGGAATTATTATCTTTTTTATTTATACAAACAAAAAATAAATAAATAAAATTAAAAAATATATATATTTACACAAGTACTCGTACATGCTGGAAACAAATAAGCTCTATTCAGAATTTAATATAAATTGCTTATGCTGCAAATCTTAGAAGGTGATGACTTGGTTCTCTTTAAGCACTGCCAGGTTCATCTGATCCTAACGCTTTCTCAAGTTCATGCAATAGAAACAGAATACAAATTTTGTGCCCAGCATGGCTTAACATTCTTGTCACGTTACATTCTGTATTAGAAAATAATGCTTGGAAATTTTTAAAAAATGCTAAAGAAAATTATGAATTTTTCTTATCTCTGAATGCGCTAAGGCTTTGAAAATCAAACCGTTGAAATGGCAAGCTTATAAACTAAAGCTTGGCTGGCGTAGCGTATTCAACAGAATGTTAAATCATCACTAAAGAAAAACGAAAATAGAGTTAAAAACCCTGCATTTAAGAAGACAACAACAAAAAAATCAAGTCGGATTTTCAAATCGTTTGGGGTTGCTGTAGTGCTTCTCAGGCTTGCCTCACATGCATGTTGTGAAAAATGCAAAACTTTTGCGAATGCAATTTGGAATCATCAACTCGGTACCCACAAAACTTTTGTAGTTTTTAAATCCACTGTAATAATATTAATCTGTTTTCGTTGCTTAGGGCGTCACTACCTACCTACATCCCATGCCAAGGGGATTTATTCTGGCCGCAGTGACTAAGAGAATTGCTCCCGCTTCCAATACAATTTCCAACCCATTTGCTATCGAACAACTTCTATCGAAATTTTAAAATTTTTTCATACAAAAAAACTAAAATTTCAATCAATTTTATTTGATATGAAATATCACGATTTGGGCCCTAAACTAGCCAATTTATTCATGATTGCAAAGTAGCCACAATGTCTGTGGAATATTTATTGTTCCGTATTATTATTATTTGTACCAAGTACATATCATTTTGTACCATAGTGGCGAAATTCCATCTGTATGTGTGCTTTGTGGTATTAGCATTTTTTTATTGTTTTAAATATGAGTGGAAAAATATTAAATAATAAAAACACGCACTCTGTGTTTGTTGAAGACCTACCGATACAGATCTCTAAGTAATTAATTCATAATGAATTAAGCTCGCGCTTTGAATTCATAAAAAAATTTCTGCTATTTTTAGTGTTTCGTAAATTTAATTTTAGAAGCCAACCAAGTGGCTTTTAATTAGGTTTATTAAATTTAAAAGATTAAATTCTTTGACAAATTCAAACACAAAACTGAAATTCAGCTTAAATTATTTCATTTCGAATACTTTTTAGTGTGTGTTAAAGTGGCCTTTAACCTAATGAATTTTTTGTTTTTTTTTTTTAATTGTATTTAATGTGTTTAATGCTTATTTAAATTTGCTGGAATAAAATTCAATTGCTTGTAATTTTTTTTATTTTTATTAGAGACAAAATAAAACAAATTTGCAAAACTGTAGCGGCCTGACTTCCCCAGACTCATAAGCTAATATTTTACTCGCTAAACTAAAATTTGTTAGCAGTTGATTAGTAGTTTACTAACTGCCAAAGATTTTACTCATTTATAGTGTTGAGAAATAAAAATAAATTAAAAAAACATAATACTTTCAGTATTCTGCTGCTTAGAGCTAGTCAGTTCTTTTATTGGATGGCTGACTGAATGTCGAATGAATGTAAGCCAGTTGGTCTGGAAGCTTTGTTATACGAGTAATGAATGATTAATAGACAGTACAGACAACATTTGCATGGGCATATACTTTCCAACATTATTTTAATTTATATGAAAAATTATAAGTGCATGTGTTCTGTTCTGTTCTGTTTCTAGTGCCGACATTTTTGTTGTTGTAATTGTTTTATTGTTTTATTTTAGAGCAGGCGCTTAAATGCTGTCTGTTGCTAGCGCTGTAGATATATGAAAACACACATTACATTATCATTTAAGCGTAAAGTGTCAATATCAATTTTTAGACACTTAATATTAAATTTCAGCTATAAAAATATAAAAATAAATTTGAAAACTACATGCATGCATTAAAACTATAAAAATAAAACTACAACATTCTAAGCTTAAATGTGGTTTGGCCAATATGATGACATACAAAATAAATTAGGGGGAGTCAGTGTTTAATGGAAAGAAAAAAAATCAAAAAAAAAATATTCTTTTGAATTATTGCATATGCAAAAGTATGCAACTGTGCAACAACAATAAAACACATAAAAAGATATAAAGATTTATGCAACAGCATTAAATACTGCATACATTTCTTCAAGTTTAATGGTTTTTTAAACATGGAAGTTTGTTTGAAACACATAATTTTTAATTGAAATTTTTTTTTTATACCCTTCTATATAACTTAGTCTATATAACTTTGTCATTCCGTTTGTAATTTCTACACCGTACATGAAGCACCCTATAAAATATACATATTCTGGATGCTTATGAATAGCGTAACCCATTTAACTATGTCCGTCTGTCTGTCTGTCTATCCGTCAAATCATTTAAATCAACTTTCTGAAGTCTTTAGACAAAGTACAGAATAGTTTAGTACACTAATCTGTCAGTTGTTTGCTATTGAAATTCAGCCAGATCACTTTATAAATGGCGGAGCTATGAGTCAAAAAACGCAACTACCTCCATTTTGTGACCATTTTTGGTGGAAAAAAACATGGCACCTAGTTTTATATGAAATAATAGTCGTAATATCTCTGCAAAAAATCAGAAAAATCGGTTCACAAATGGACCAGAAAAATCAAAAATACAACCGAAATTTTAGATTTTCATTTGATTTTGTTTTGTGTTTGTGCGTATTTTGTCTAAAATGCAAAATGGAGAAAAAAATTTACTTAGATTTTTTATCAGAAATAGCATTTGTAAGGCCTCCTCAAAAAAGCAGAGCAATCGGTCAGCAAATGGCAGAGAAATATCAAATATAGCACCGATATTTCACATTTTCAATAATTTTTGTTTTGCCTTTTTTTATAGAAATTTTTAAGCTGTCATGGGCGTAATGCTTTGTATACACAAACACGAAACCTAAGAAAGTGTATGTGGGTGTGTGTGTGTGTGTGGTTTTTAATGCATTGGGAATACAGACTTTTTTTTGCTGTGAAAGAGAGTTTTTCGATTTTTGTCGATAAAAAAATATTTAATTAAAAATTTTTGCAACATTAAATTAAATAATTTATATATAATTTAATATCTTTCTATTTAATATCTTTCTTAGAATTTCCTTTTTTCATGAATTTAAAAGTTGAGTGCCTGCAGACATTTTATTGCTTTTAAAAATGAGGTTTTCAGAAAGGATTGTTTCTTAGAACTGAAATTAATTATTTATTTAGCATTATTATATAATTTTTTAATTGTAAGTGTATATAATCTTTTTTATCAGAAATTACTTTGGATTATTTAAATTTTTTTTTGAAATTTGCTGTTGATTTGAGGGATTTTTAGCATTTTCCATTTTGCAGAGGTACCATTTACAATTTTGTCCATGCAAATTAATGAATCCAAAAAGAAGTTTAATCTGTCTATATAATAACTTGCAAAAATGCACATCAACTACGGGTATGGGTTGAAGGACAGTCTACACTTTTGGCGCGTATACCGATCACCCAGTTATGACTCCTATATCTACTTATTAAGATAAATATGTGCATTTCCAAACTAATTAAAAAAATATATTTTTAATTATTGAAATGAAATAATATTAAAATGAGCATTGTATTCAAATCTCAAGTCCTCGACTACTAGAATAAAATAAATTAAAAAAAAAAACCTTTTGGAGGTTTTAAAGTTTAAGACTGGGCGATACGACTTGTTAAAAAATCAAGTCAAATGAGCGAGTGTAGTAGTCTGCCAAAAAATTCAAATAATTTTTAGAAAATTTTTTTAAAGTTTGTGCTTTTCATTGTACCTACTAGCGCATACAAAAAACCAGCTAAAAATTTTAAATGTTGTATTACATAAGATTTTACAATCACATCTAATATAATTTGATTTTGCTCCATCAAAATCCAATATAAATCTTAAGACTTGTTCTAATAGAGGGTATAACCTCCAATAAAAAAATTAGCGGAAAACTTACCTTAACTTCTTTGAAATTTGTTTTTTATTTTTCGAAATTCGTAATCGTTTTTAAAGCAGTTTAAAGTTTAAAAAAATTTTTCTAAGCAATTTTCCAACCCTGATTTTTTTAAAGCCAATTTTTTTATGTTAATAATATTAATTAAAAATCTTGTATATGTTGTTTGTTGTTGTTTAAGTGTGTGTGTGTGTTTGCATGTGTGTAAAGCTATAACGCCATCTACATGTCATTTTAAGTTTAATTAAAAACCTCTCTTTCTCCAATGTTTCTTGTATTAACTCTTTGTGAACAAAAACACTGAATTGTGCGTGTGGCTGTGTGTATGTATTTAAGTGTATTAGTGGGCATATTTAAATATTTTAACTAATATAATATCTTTAAAATTTTTTATTTATAAAACACTTCAAATCAGGCTTTTTATTCAAGTTAAACAAACGTTTTATGATGTCGGTTTCATTGTTGTATCTTGGTTTTCAATATTCAATAACAATATATAAACGTTTTATTATGTTTTTTATTTAATTTAATTTTAATGTTTGAATTTTAATAATAAAATCTAAATAAATAAAAAAAATAAAAATAAAAATAAAAATTTTGATAATGAATATTGACTAAAACAATAAACAACAGCTGTTGTTACTATTACTACTACTACTACTACTGCTGCGGTTACTACTACTACTACTACTGTTATTATAGTCTCATTAAAAAATATATATTTCGTTTGGTTTCGTTTTATTCATGATTTAGTTCTATTGATCACTTGCTATAAGCGTGCTCTTTTTTATATTTTCCTCTTTAAACATACAAACGGGAAAAAATTTAAAATAAAAATAAAAAAATAACGTTTAAGTTTATGGAAATTGAAATTGTGAAAATAATAGTAAAAATAATCACAATAATTATAATTGAAATAATTTTTAAAGTGCGACTACAATAGTTTTTCTTTTAGTTTTTAGTGAAAAAATAAAAAATTATTTTTAACGGAAATATCAAGCCATGTGAATAAAAAAATTATTTGAAAAGAAATGAAATATTTTGGTTATAATGCATTTGCTGAAAGTTTTAATTGAATAAAAATATTTAAAATTTAAAAAACAAAAGTAATAATGGATGCGATTTTTATAATCAATTGTAATTGGAAGTTGTTACGTTTGCAGCCAAAAGATTTATGGATTTTAACGTTCATTTAAAAAAGGTAATTCATTTTTAATAAATTAAAAAAACAGTTTTCTGGCAGCAGCTAAAATTTTAATTTAAGGTTTCAAGATTAAAAAAAAAACAATTATTTTAAGATATATCACTATGCAACAAAAGGAACAAAATTTTTGTGACATTGGAAAACCACTATTTTTTTTTTTTTTTTTTTTTTGTTAATAAGTTATGGTTGCCTTATTGTAAAAATCATATGTATTACAAATTCTATGAATAAGTTTTTTTTTAATTTTCTTTAATATTGGATATATGTACCTGGGGAGCTGTTATGACGATTTGTTATATTTCAGTATTAAAAAATCAGAAAATTCGCTGTACGTACATCCAGTTTCAAAGATATCATACAAGCTTACAAATTTAGAAATTGTTAGGGTTATTACTACTTATAAGATGTGCGATAGTTTTAATTAACTTTAGTTAAAGTAAATGACAAATTGACCAATAACTTTGTTTTACAAGTTCCCAATAAGACAAATTTTATAATATTTTTTATGCGGTAAATACGGGTTACTTTTCGCTCGTTGCTATAAATAAATAGTGGCCTTTTTTGACGAAGAAATTCGATATGTTTAAAATTATATTTTAATATATGTGACTTTAGCTAAGAAAAGGTGGCTTATGACTCAAAAAAGAAATTGCGAGAATCAGCTGTTAAAGATAAACAATGCATTTCGTCAGTTTCTCAGTAGTTTTTCTTTTGCATTATGAACAGTCATGCCCAAAAGGCAACCAAAACAGGCAAAAGAGCATAAATGAGATAAGTTCCTATGTGTATATAAAGAGCGATCCTGTTTTTAAATTTTTCAATTCCATATATTATCTTGATTCTGGATTTTCAATAAAATTCTGTTTTTCTTTCATTTGTGCTCTTCTCTACATTCTCTACATTTTTAGTACACTTCTAAGCAAGTTAGGACTTTCTAGTTTTCACCACGTGAAAGAGCGTCTCAAAAACTATCGAAACCAAAAAAAAAGTGGACAAATTTTTTTTGAGTCATAAGCCGGGTCACATATGCTGTTTTGCTGCGTAATTGTATTGTTTTATTTTTAAATATTAAAAAAAATAAATAAATAAAATGTCTCTGTCTGCTGAAGTTGGCACATCTAAAGTTGAAAATATGGCAACATTAAATGATTAAAGTTCATGTTAAAAGTTGTGGGCAACAGAAACAAGCGTTTAGCTTAACATACACTTTTAGGTTAAAGTCTGTTTGTAATAATATATTTTGACCCATCCAAAACGATGTTTGATATTTTGTTTTTCACACAAAAAAATACTTAATTAAGGTTATTAAAAAAATTGTCTCATTGAAAAAAGTTTTCATTAAATCAAATAACGATTTAAGCAATTTCACTGCATTTAATGGAAGTTATTAGTCTGCTCATACATCCATTTGGAGTGTATTTCATTGCACTTCGTTGTTGAATTACTTTTTTTTCTATCGCATCATGCTCTTAAAAAATTTTTTTGTCTTAAAGTAAGAAAATTTAAAATAATTAAAAAAATCTTTTAGTTAACAAAAAAATATATTTCTGGTTTCTAACAACCCGCTGCTTTGCTTGGACTCCAGCTGACAGTTTTTTTTATATTTTATTTTGTTGTGTATTTGATACGAGTTACTAACAAGCCATATTTTGAAATAGATTTATTTAATGTTATAAATTATTGTCTTCTATTCAGTTAACGTTTCCAATGAAAACCGCATATTGTGTATTGGGCGTTAATGTGTCAAAATTCTTTACATAAATGTCACCATTTGAATTCTAAGCTTGACAGACTCATAAAAAAACGGAAATATTACAAATGATATAGTAACAGTGTGTGACAGGGGTCCAGTTAAATTTATTGATCTCTCTAAGTAAATGTGTCGCTAAAAAGAAAATTTTTATACACCCTCTCAATAACGTTAATTTTAGATTCATTTTGTAAACGTAAAAATAATCAAGGTTTTTTACTTTTTTTATTTACTTATTTTTATTTTTTTAGTTAGAGTGTGATAAATACAGATAAAAATAAAGTTCTGTAGAACAATAACACAATATTTAACAATTAAGCTGTTGTTTTTGAAAGTGTTATAAGTCCCCTTTTTGCTAAAACTACCACTGACTTGTTTAAAAAAATGGAAATAAACCTTTTGCAAAAATACAGCTTAATTTTAGTTGAAGAAAATATTTTTTTAACAATCTCTTAATAAAATTATTTTACATAAAAAAACTTTCTTTATTCATGTATCATGAAGCTGATTTTAAGTTAGTTGTGCTATTTCTTCTTTGTCCAAGTGAAAAAAAGTGAGTCTTTAGCAACCCACCTTCCTTTAAAGGTGTTAAAATTGTCAAGTCATTAAATACAAAAACTTTTATTGAATAAAAGTTACAAATGACATTCAATTTAATCAAATTCATAAATATTTATTATATTATTTCATTGCTTACATACGAACATTATATTAAGGTAGTTCAATGTTAAAAAAAAATTTGTTGTTTACAAACTACAAAATGAGAAGACTATTTATTTTGCAAAAATGTTTAAGCTTTGTTCTTTCTCAAATGATAAAATACTAGTAAAAGCTTTGGGTTGTTCGCAAAGTAATTTCGTAATTGTACTTTTTGAACACAACTTAAGCCGGTGCAATTATACCCCATAATGACGATAAACACTTAAGCCCCATAATCATTATATGCAAGGCTTATGTTTGGAAAAGTTCAATTATCTTTTCACGCAGTATTTTGTGATTGATGCGCTTCTAAACATAAATACGCAGTATTTTCGCCATATTTAATTTTTTTTTGCTATAGAAAAAAAAATGCTTGGACTCAAGCCAGGAAAAAATTATTCGATGCTTGCAGACAGAACTGATTTGCAAAATTTCGATCTGATGTTGAAGATGCAGGTAGTAAATATAAGGGCGGTTGAAGCTGATAAAGACACGATAAAGCCAATCGGCGAATGACAACATATGATTTCGGTTAGAGTTTAAAGGCCTGTTCAGCTAAATGTGAACGAAAGCTTTTTTTCGTATAAATTTATTGTAAACTAAAACAAATGTTTCTATTTTGTTTTTGTTTTCAATATACTTAAACCAAAAAAGCTTACTTTTACATTTAGCTGAACAAGTAATAAATTTATCGAATTCAACTAAATATTTATGACCACTTGAAAGAAAATTTAAGAAAAAACAAATTAAATGACTTTCCGAACAACCCCATATTTTTATTGAAAAGCTTTAACACCCTATTGTTTGGTTTTCCTATGACAATTATTATTTTCATTATTTTTTATTGTTATTTAAAGTAAATTACTAGAGAAATATTTTTCCTGCTTACAGCTGCAATTGTTTTTTATTTTTACTTATTTTTTTTTAAGTTTTGCAAATTCTTTTAACAATTAATTTTTCTATTTTATTTTATTTATTTGAAAATTTAATTTATGCAAAAAAAAATTAATTGAAAAATTGTCATTTGTAATGTTGATTGTTGATCTATTGGAAGTGGAAGTGTGAACAAAATGTGCCCCTAGGGCTTTTCTCCACTAAATAGCATTTTGTAATGAATAAATGTAATTATTTGCAGTTGATTAAATGCAACACTAATTGTAATTGAAAGTGAATTTTATAATCAACTATCAAGAATTGACATACTAGCAGAAAACAACAAAAAAGTCTTTACGAGTAGTTGCAGCACAGTGGCAAAATGGTGGATGTTAAAATAAATTCGTGAACTAGTTACAATACACAAAGCTGTTAACAAAGCACTCCATATACCCTTCAACAAAACAAATGTTTTAAAGTTAATTTTATTAAACAAAAATTTGGAATATTTTTTATGACAAACTAAAGGTTTTTGCCCGGTTTCTTCCGATGTAGTCCTTATTACATGATGGCTTTGACTATAAAAAGCAGTTTTTAGAAAAATCTAATTACAAATTGAATTTTTGTCTATAAGAACCAGAAATTCATGCCTTTTCTAGCATTATTAGCATTATTAACTAAAGTGGTAAACGAAAGATTTCCAAGTTGAATGTGGGCGTGGCTGGTTCAAGAACAAGCAAAAAACAGAAAATGAATTTGATTTATTTAAATTACTTAAGAAAATACATTTATTTGATATTTTTAGTATTTTTTATTTCAAAAAATTTTAAAAATAAAAAATTATATGGCTACCCACCTGAAATAAGACGTTTCTGGATAGTTGATTAGAGAATGTGTAAAATAAATAAAATAAAAAAAATATTTTTAAAAGTTATTTTCTGAGTTAAAAAAAATTAATTTTTTTGCTTATAAACTACAAGGTGGGCTAAAAGAAGTCATCCGATGTTATTTGGCTCTCATTTTTTTCTAAATGAAAATGAAATGTGTGCCGTTGCTAAGTCCTGTTGAAACCACATGTCCTCCAGTCCTAATTCGTTCAATTGCGGCAGAAAAAACTCAGTTAAAATGGCTCTATAGCGCGCACCGTCCACTGTTGTCGTTTGACCAGACCGATGACTCCTCCAGCGTGAACAGCGCACCATGCAGTTACTTTGAGCGGGTGTAATGGCTCCTCGTGCATCACTAGTGGATTTTCGGCTCCCCAGAAGCGATAGTGTTGCTTGTTCACATACCCGCTGAGGTAGAAATGAACCTCGTCGCTCATTATGGTTTTGGTGGAAAAATCGTCCACTTCGATTATTTCGCGTTCTTGGGGAGTGTATCGCTCCATGGCTTGTTCACTTGTATTCTACATCTGTCTAGTTCACAAATTACAAAACAGATTTGGCATTTATAGCCATTTGCAAAATAAGAGCATCTTTAAATAGGGTGATTTCTTTTAGCCCACCTTGTAGATATTTTTTTTTTTTAATATCTAAAATGCATTTTTTAACAAAACTCATGCTCGCAATTTTTAATATACCTGTTACGAGTGTTTGAATCATTTACTCCTTTTTTGCAAAAACAAAAAAAAAAAAAAATAAAATTTAATCGTGATGACAATTGTGCGCCATAATTGTTGTCAATGATTTTATTAGTTACAGGGGCAAGAAAATTAAAATTGAAATGCATTTACATTTTTAAGTTTTGAAAGCAGTAAATTGATCAATTGAGGTTTTACAATATTTTATGATTTTTATTTGAATAAGTTGATAGCTCGTGTGGACGTCAGTCTATGGAATATTATGGCTCATACCAGTATTTTTTATTTTTATTTTTATTTTCCATATAATAAAACGCACATATGTTTCAGGTTGTTTATTGAGTTTTACATATTTTGTTTTAAATATTAAAAAAATGTATGACAATTATGAAAATGACAAACAATTCTCATAAATCTTAATATTATTGCCCCTGTAGTTATAAATTTTGATTTGCATATTATTGTAATTCAAATTTATTAATATTAATTTAATAATATTTTTCTTCTTTTTTATTGCTTTTAATGTTTTCCTTATTTTGCTTTTATAAATATATTTCAAATTTTAAGTGAATGAATAAATAAATATTCAGAGTTAAATAGGTTTTAACGTATTTGTAAATATATTTTCAGTATTTACAATATATTTATACGTCATTAAATATGTTTTTAGTATGCCATATTTATAAATATGTTTATGCATAAATGAAATTTTTGAAGTACCATTCCCGATTTTGCACTTTCAAATTTTAAAAATTTTTTCTTTATTTTTTATTTCTTTTAGTGTAAATCTGCAACTTAACAAAAAAAAAAAAAAAAAAAATAGCTGCCACATCTGCACAACAATTTAAAACTCAGCAAATGAAATAAGTTTTTTTACAGTGCATTTATGTAAGAGTGTGTGTAATGAGTACCACGAATGCCAAGCAAGGCTGAATTTATTGTAAATTGTGTCCATTTTATTAATTATTAATTAAAACAAAGAATAATTTGGATTATAAGAGAATTTGGTGGATTATGTTGGCGAGTTTGGTTTGCGGCTGCAGCATATTTTAAAAAAGGTATGCAAACCAATAATTTTTGAATTTATTTTATTTTAGATAAATTTTTAAGTCTCAAGTTATTTTGCTATAAGTTCCACATGTGAGCATATAAAAATGGTGCTGAGATACTAAAGAAATCTATGAATGTATTGCAGATTTTCTACATTAAAATTTTTATTCGAGTAATATTTTTCATTCGATAAAATTTCAACTTGTATTTTTTAATCGAATAATTTTTTTGATCGGTAAATTTTCTTAATCGAGTATAGATGTTATTCGAGTACAATTTTTTGTAAGAGAAAACATTTTTATGCCGGTAGAATTATTTATTTCAGCTAAATTTCTTTCTTATTCGCTTAAAATATTTTGTTCGAGTACACTTTTTTTATTCTATTAAAGTTTCTTATTCCAGTATAATTTTTTCAGAGT
Source organism: Thelaira solivaga (assembly GCA_947397855.1). Taxonomy (NCBI): domain Eukaryota; kingdom Metazoa; phylum Arthropoda; class Insecta; order Diptera; family Tachinidae; genus Thelaira; species Thelaira solivaga. Next base: position 3,177,347 of record OX377611.1, read on the forward strand.
GAAATTCTTGTATTCCAGTATTTTTTTTTTTTTTTTTTTTGATATGCTTGGATATTAATTAAATCGAAGTAAAATTTTTTATTCCTTTAAAATTTTTTAATTGATTAAAAACATTTATTTGAGTAAAAATATTTATTCGAGTAAATATTTTTCTCCGAGTAAAATTTCTTTTTTGAGTAAAATTATTTTCGTCAAGAATTTTTTTCCGGTACATTTTGTTATTCGAGTAAAATTTTTTATTTTGATAAATTTTTTTCAAGTTAATTTTTTTACTCGCTTACATTATTCAAGTACAATTTTTTATTCGAGTATAGCTTTTTATCCGAAAAAAAAAATATTTATTTGAGAACATTTTTTATCCTAGTTAAAATATTTATTAGAGTAAATGTGTTTATTCGATTAAAGCTTCTTATTTGAATAAATTTTTTATTCACGTTATGCTTGAAAACTTTCTTAAATTTTAATATTCTGGTAAAATTTTTTATTCCTTTAAAATTTTTATTCGACTAAAGCTTTTTCTCCGAATAAAAATATTTATTCGAGTAAATATTTTTCACCGAATAAAAATATTTATTCGAGTAAATATTTTTATTCGAGTAAATTTTTTTTTTTTGAGTAACATATTTTAGTCGAGTAAATTTTTTTTATTTAGGTTGTTATTTTTTTTTATTAATTTATCACTTCTTATTCTAGTAAAATTTTCTATTTTACTAAAGTTTCTTATTTAAATACGTCAAAGGAGTTAAAGTTTTCTGTGAAATTTTCCACGTTCTTCTATTTTTGGATGAAGTAAACAGTATAAATTTTATAAAACACGTTACGTGTAATTAGCATATTATGAAAAATGTTCATATTAAAACAACTTTAGTTTATAATATTCGTAAATTAAAACAAAACTTATTAACACATTTTTCTAACAAACAGAAGTTAATCAATCTAGTCTTGTTGTTTTTTTTTTTTTTTAATTTAAACAAAAATTTTAAAAATTTGTTTATTGAACTAAAAACCAGAGGAAGGTCTACCACTTTCTTAAATTAAAAACAAAATAATTTACAGCCAACAGCAAATGAATAAAAGTTGTGTAGTAGAGAAATAACAACAACTGCAATACTAACAACAATAAATAATAAATAAAAAAGATGTTAATATTTGTACAAAACAATAAATAAAACACAAACCAAAAGAAACACAGCTTTTATGTAGAGAAACTTAAAAAAAAATTTATTGAAATTAAATATACAAAAATTTAAGAAAATAATAAATTCAGTAAAAAAAAAGTGTTTAATAATTTAAAATATGCAAACGCTAACTCGTTTGCAGCAACCACTCTATGGCTGCTGCTGCATATAAACAAGTGGTTTGCGTTCAAGGAAGATGAGCTCGTACAACAACAAATTGAATAACTTTAGGACTGACTACAAAAGAAAAACTACACTTTTTCAAACAAAATGCAAACGTGTATTAAAATGTTAAATCTAATAGGAGTATGTATGAAGTCGTCTTAGTAGAAGTAAAAAAAAGCCTCAATATCAACCACGTACTCATCGTATCTACATTTGATCGAACAGATGCGATAACAAGACGCGCAATAATTTGCAGATGCGTTTTAGCTACTGGTCATTAGCAAAAGCAAAACAAAAAAAAATAAAAAATTTTAAAATAACAACAAGACAACAAGCTAGCAGCTGCCGCAACACAAGCCAAAAGTCTTAAAGACAAGTCTCAAGTAATAGAGAAGACTGGATTTAAGGTTTTTGTTTTTTGTTGTTTCTTGCAGGCAGATGTAAAATGTAAAAAATTTAGAAAACAAAAATATTAATTTGACACTAGAAAAAACAAAGCGAAGCATAAATTCAAAACTCAACTTCAACTCGTTTGAAAACGCTTCAAAATTTCGGTTGTAAGACTGAAAGCTCTTTTATTTCTATGAGTCAACAAGAAGTTTGTCAAAAGTTTTTTTTTTTCTAAGCCCTATCAGCGATTCAAAAAATGATTAAACTGGTGCTATGGACATACAATTCTTATTGTCCAGGCACCCAAAAACAACGAAAGATCTGAAGTTTATTCAGAGACGGTAGGCAGTCCATGTTTACAGCTGAAGCCAAAGCTTCAGCGACGATTTGGATAATTCAAAATCAGCATCTCAGCTTGACTAACTGACATCAAGTATGTAGTCTTACCCTTTGTCCTGCTCTTCAAGCTCTACCTGAAAAAATTCAAAAATTTAAAAAAAATATATGACGTCTTACTGTATAAATAAATATAAAGTTTGATACAAGCCTAGTAAGCCTCCCCTATGATGTACATACATTCGAACTTAAATGGCTCTAGACTCATTTGTAACAAAACTATTAAGTTTTTCTACGTGTATATAACAAATATTTCTATTCAAAATAACAAGTGGCATGTTCACTTACAACTAATTCAACAAACACGCACATACTTAAGCACACCACAGCAACAACAACAAAAGCAGCATCAACTGCTTCAAACTAAAATGTTGTCTACTAAATGAGCGAACGAGCACTTTGACCAAAGATACAATTTAAATGTTTAAGCTTTGCCAAGCAAGGAATTGCAGAAAACAATCAAATAAAAATACAAACAAAATGAATGTAAATAAAATCTTCAATATTAAAGAGATTGTAAAAAAAAATTAAGATAAAGATCATAGATTTACTGGTTTGAAGCACCGAATAGAGTGGATCTTAAAGATTAAAGAAATTAAGATTAAAAGAAAATACACAAAACAAAACAAAACTGTATCAGGAAAAAAAAAGAAAACATTAAGAGAGAAGAAAATATATGTAAATTTAACTTAATAATGAAGTATGTACTGCATACCGAGTAGGTATTGGAGAAAATTAAGTTTTTAAACCAACAAATAAACTCTTACACGGCAGACAAAAAAACAAAAACAAAAATAAACATGTAAGACTCTCATCAAATTTCCATGCAAATTAGACCTCGATTGCGCGTGCTTCAAAGTCTATGTGGCTGTATGTGTTACCAACTCATACTTGCTCACTTGCAAGATGAACGTACTCGCACACTTGAAGTTGATAAACATTTTAAATTCTTTAAAATTTTTAAGATGCCAGTTTTATTTTCTTCCTGCAAATTTCTACTACGAGCACATTTTGTGCCTGACATGCTTGCATGAATGCGTGTGTTTGAAATCATTTAACAAGTTGTGCATGAACCTGCTGTTTGCTTGCTGGTGAGAATATGTACTCATTCAGACAACTTAAAAAAACCATAATATGCATAAGAAGGGGCTATAAACAAGTTTTTAGCGCATACTAAAATATGCAGCAAATAAAGTATGTGAGTAGTTATGGTTGTAGTGTTTGTTGGGCATACATATATAATAAATAGTTACAAGTGGACTTTGCTTGAGAGCCTCCTCTCTGTCTACATAGGAAAACATATGACTTTGATTGCATCAGTTCTATAAGGGAGTGAATTGTTGTTGAAAAAAAAATGTGGAAAATGTGAAAAAAGAAACAACAGATGTGACGTGTATCTAGACAGCGGAATTTTGTAAAGCCTACTTTTTGGTACCCAAAACTCTTTCAAAAAAATAGTTTTATTCAGAGGGAGTATAATTCTGTGCACATATGGGAAAAGTAAAAATTGATAACTTTATTATCCACTATTAAACAAGAATCCTGTTCATTTCGTAGCAGCGTTTTATAGCAAATGTTCACTCTGTCCTCCAGAAGTTATGTTCAACAATAGAAATACGTTTTCGATCATCCTTTTCCAAAGATAGATTGCTGCTTTTATTTTTTAAGCAGAGTCACCCAGTGAACAAAACTCTTAGTATGACCAAGTACTTCTCTTCTATTTTGGACTTAATTTTTATTATTACTTTAACTTTAATAGTTTTTAAAAATTTTTAATTAAAGAAAACCAGCCACATATGGGGTTGCGCTCAACAAGCCAGCTGCTCATTGTCTATTTACCCATTCGTGAAACGTACAAATCCATGCACTGTTTACACAGTGACAACACAACCTAGCAATATATAGTTTTGTACGTATTGCGACATGAACAGACCCTTCTGAATAATTTTTTCGCATTTCAGATTTTTTCAATCATGAGTAACTCCCATGAATGTTAACATGGAAAAATATTTACTTCAGAAAACTCTTTATGGTAAATAATTTTTCCCTATGAAACTTTTGCACTTTCCCTAATATTTTTCGCTTCATTTTTGTTGCGAAATTGTTTTACTTTGGGTATACATTGGGTACCATTAATACATCCCCAGGTGTTCTAAGCTTATAATAGGTTTTGTGCTGCCTACGCTCTTCTTCGGAAGGATAATTTATCTTTTAGTGACAAAGACTTTTCTCTAAAACCTTCAATATCTGTGAACGTTCCATAAGAACTTCATAATATCTTGCAAGTCCCTTTTAGTATCCTGCCTCAAGCTTGACTTCTTAGCAGACATCAGAGTTATTAATCACATCTTTATTAAAATTGTATAATGTTGCTTAAGTCTAATATAAAAATTTATTTAAAGCAACTCAAAAGCAATATTCCAAAAAGCTTTCTAACGGTAGATTGGAATAATTATATGCATATAAGCGAGTTAATAGCTTTAAAAGACCTTTCAAAATTTAAATAATAATAATAAGTTGCTTTTAATATCAAAGTAATGCTTAAAATGAAAATAAATATTTTTCTTATCGCAACTTATACTTACAGTAAGCGAGGGTTGAAGCAAAAACTTTGGCTAAAAATTTAAGTTTTACTAAAACAAAACAAACAACTGCTCTGTAATTTAAATTTTCTGTTTTGGTGACTCCTAATTAAAAAACTAAAAAAAAAATTTATATGTTTAAAATGTTACACAAAAATGTCCCACCTGAAATATTTTTACAAGACTCAGAACACGTCAATGATGAAAATTAAACTCAACCTTCTTTAAAAACAATTTACTTGATCTTTAAAATTTTTGTCTTCGAAAATACTTAAGCTGCTAGTAATTATTAGTTAGAATTTAAATTTGCCTTTTTTAGTTATCCTCGTAGAAGCAGTTACTTTTTAGCAAGCAAAAAAAAAAACAAAATTCAACTTGTATTTTCATAAATTAAACTTAACATCCCAGAGAATGTGTAGCTTTAAAGTTGCATTTGTTTGTTGCTGTAGCAGTGGAAGTTGTTGTTAGATAATTGCCAATGATACCACTTTCATTGCAGTTTCTTTGCTAGAGAATTTATTTTTAGTTTTTGTTTTTTTCAATTTATTTTTATTTTTGTCTCTCTAAATGAACGAACACCTGTTCTTTTCAGTTTTATTTTTTTACATTAAAAATAAAAAAATAAAAAATATGAAATGCTTGTTATCCTTCATAAAGGTTTAAAGATTTTATTGGAAAAAAATATAAAAAATATTAAAATAAAATAAAAATAATAGTTTTAACAAGATTAACTAACGTTAGATGTGACAGTGGCTGGCAAGCAGCCATTAGGCAGCAGCGAAAAAGTCACATTTCATGTTTAAATTTTTAACAACAACAAAACGTAAGATTTTTAATATTTCTAAGCAATTTTGATAAATTTTTTGTTGTCGAACATTTTTTATTTTTTTGAATAAATTTAAACTTGTCTTAAGTTTTTTTTTTTTAATTATTCATTTTTAAAGTTTTGAAGGTTTTTCTAAATATTTAATGCTATTAGTTGCCAAAAGTGATGGTTAAATTAAAATACTTGAATCACCGTAACCTAAAGCCGAGCGATAACTTTTATATATTAAAAAACAAATTTATTTAAAAAAATAGAAATAAATTTACATAAAATCAATATTTATTTGACATGGTCTATGAAGTTGATTGACAGGTTTGTTTTTAATTCTGTTGTATGATTTTGATTTTATACATTTTTTTGGATTTTTCTGCTATTGTTGTTGTTTTTTTCTTGATTTATTTAAAGTTAAACAAATTGTTTTTTTCCAAAGATCTTCAAAATAAATGTATCCACATAATGGTGCACTTTAGTAAAATCATTGCATTTTTAACTTAATCATTTTATTTTCATTGCCAGAATATTTTAAGAAAACTGTTCATTAATCTGTTAATTTTTTTGAAGAATAAAAGAAATGAGCTGGCACTAGAAGCTGTTTATCATTTCCTTGTAACTCTACGCATGTCATTAGCATATTGTTGCACTTTCAATTATTATTTTTTTTTTTTAATTTACACATTTGAGCTGTGGCTTTGGCAAGTAATATAAGTCAATTAAAAACATAATTTTAGTAGGATATAGATACAATCTTACTAAAATTATACCCAACTCACTTTTTTAAAGTGGACTTGTGCCACTTTGAATTATAACAGCTCATTTATAATAAAAAAAATACAAGTATTGCAGATTTAATTTGCAATAAATTATAGGTCATGTAGCAGTGCGTTTGTAAACAGAAGTGAGTCATAAGAGTTCATGTGAAAGAAATACTAATAAAAATAATTCAATACAAAAACAAGTGAGATAGAGCATTTATTAAAGTTGAAAATAGCCAATACAAATTAAATTTATAATATGGGCCGTATTATTGATTCCGCACGGAAAGAAATATCGATCGATATGCAAATAAGTGAGTGAAGCTAAATACATATGTCGAGTTAAATATGTTTTAAGGTAATTACGTCATTAAATATTTCTAAATATATTTTTAGATTTTTTAAGACATATTTATAAATATGTTTAGGAAAAATACTTAACTTACATAGATAAAAATGTTCATAAATACGTTGATTTCGCTAAGAAATTACGGGATGGAGAACATACTCGTATTATTTTAAAGGGAAGGCTGTCTAGATTTGTTATCTGCTACCCAAATACTCAGAAATTACTTTGGATTTAAAAAAAAAATTGGAAATTTCCGTATACCCCAATGCTTTTGCTTTCAGGGATTTTAGCAACCTCCGGATGAACCATTTAGGATTACGGGATGGGAAAGATACCACTGTAATCTACCAACCAAATGCTCAGAAATTACTTTGGAATATTAAAAATTTTTTTTTTTAAATTTCAATATACCCTAGTATGAGGGATTTTTACCATTTCCCACTTTGCAGAGATACCACTACCGATTTTGCTAATTCAAATTAATGAAGCAATTTAATCTGTAGGCTCTAAGCTTTCTGGAAATGCTTTTACATTTTCAGAGCAAAAGCACTGCGGTATATGAAAATTAAAAAAAAAATATTAAAAATAATACAAAGTAATTTAATATTTAGTTGATAGATTAAAAATGTAGACGATATCCGCTAAAATATTTATTATAGAAATATTTAATGACAAATATGCAATTAATACTAAAAATATATTTACATGAGCCGATAGCCTTTGAAGCTAGTGCTTTTCTTTTCCTATTTTTTAGTTTTAAAATTTATTTATAAGACTAAAAATAAATAAATAAATAAATAAATAATATATTTACAAATACTACAAAACGTAAAACATATTTAACTCGGCATATTTATTTTTATTCACTTTGTGCAAATTGCTATTATTCATTCCTGGGGAATATCTTATTATTTTGTATTATTTCATTTAATTGAAAATTAAAAAGTCGTCTATTGTGAATGAATTATGCAAATATTTTGATTCAAATCAAACAAATTTTTTGTATGTACTTTAACGTCTTTTTTTTAAATAACTCTCAGCTCAAATATTATTAATTTTATATTTTAAGCGAACAAAATTTATTTTATATACATATGTCTCAAAATGTATTGTTTACGAATAATTCTCAGCTTAAATGGGTGTTATTTATTTGTTTGATTGACTTTTTTTTTTAAACAAATAGAAACTGAGTTATCTGTCAGTCTTTTAATTTTTGAGAAAAAGTCGTACATTTTACTCAGAAATATTTTGCTTTTTTTTTTTTTTTTTTTTGAAAGAAAAAATATTAAGCAAAAAAGCTTTATTCATTCACTTTAGAAATGGAAATAAATGTTCAACTGCTACCTTATAAAATAAATAAATTTTATTTCCTTTTCTTTCAATTTTTAAAAAAATTTTCTCTGGAAATGCTTTTATAATGATATTGCCACACAATTAATATTTTTATTTCAGAATTGTTTCAAGCTAACATTAATCCACTTTGTAATATTTCTATTCAATGACTGCAGCAATTGCTAAGTTCTAGTACGATTTTTTGCTTAATTTTTTATTTGCAAAAAATTAAAAACAAAAACAATAATTAAATATAAACAAAGAATAACATCTTTTGTCTGGTTTATATTAAATTTCAGTGTATTAGTTGATTTAAAACCATAAATTTCCTCGATAATGTTAACGATAATGTACGATATCGTGCAACCGGTTGCAAATTTATACCTACAGAGAAGCAATTTTTGTAACGTCGCTGTTAGTTTTGATAAAAATATAAGAGAACCTACTTTTACAAAGATTTAAAAAATTTTTGCTGCCAAGCTTTGTTTTCATTTTTGTAAACAAATACAAATTTAGATCATTGATTGCATTATATAAAAATTTTCTCGTTCACATTCCTTAATAAATATGCAACACAGTAATCACATCAAAGAAATTGTTTACTCTCTATTAAATTTAATTTATGTGCTCGAGTATGTATTCCATTTTAACAAAAAAAGAAAGAAAAAAAATACTCTTCAAGCCGGTTAAAGATTATTTTCAAACAATGTATGCGAAAGAATTAAATAAATAACAAAAACATAAACTAAAACTCGCACACACTAACAAAAAAATGTGAATAAAATTAATCTTTTAATGCGAGTACAACAAGTGAGCAAATATCTACTACCACGAGTACGTTACTTGTTTTCATAATGATTTCTAGTCATCCACATGATTTTGTTCAAGCAATAATAAACAAAAATAAATAAATAAATAAAAATTATTAAAAAAAAAACAAGCAGAAATAATGCAACAAGTAACAAAATCATCTTGAAGTAAATTTTTTTTCTATTTAAACATCTGTAACGTAACGTGAATATTGAATGCATTAAATACAACAACAACAAGATAAACTCTCTTATACTCAATGCACGTTACAGATACAGATTCCAATCTTCATGGAATGTCACCAAACTGGTTGATGAAACACTAAAAGCAAACAAAAAGAAAAAATGTAGAAAAAAAAACAGTGAATGTATTTATAAAATTGCGATTTATAAATAAATTTGAAACTATTAAAAGCAGATTTGAACAAGAAACTAACAAGAGCTTTTTTCAATATAACTGTCGTCATAATGGAAAATAGAAACGCAAAATATAAAATATCTTGACTCAGAGAAGCTGGTGCTATTTTTGTATTTTTTTAAAGGTTACTTATCGTAAAAAAAGATACATTTCCGTCACACCCCACCACTATTTTACATTGTTTTCAGATTTAAATCTAGACAGTCTTCTATGCCGTTTGATTAAATTTAGTTTTTATAAAAATAAAAAATTACAACAAATTTTTCATGTCCTACTTTAGTTTTTATTATAAAAAAAATATTCATTCAAATTGCAAATAAAAACTGCAAACTGTAAGCGGTACTAATGAATTGTTTATAATTATTTGATGCAAAAATAATTTTAAAACAAAACTATTTTTAGTATTTTCATGAGAAAAATAATTCTAAAATTAAACTGTGCTTCTGGGGGTTACATTGCGGTTAAAGAGGGCGGTATCCTCCAAATAAAGTATGCAATAGAATGTTTTTTTTTTTTTTTTTTTCAAAATAATTAAGATTGATTACAAGCAGACATGCAAGTTGTTTTCAATTTCATTTTTGTTATTTTTGCTTTTACTATTTTCTATTAAACAATAATTAATCATTTGTTTGGTCTTGTTGTGTTGTTTTTATGATGATCAAAATGACCATAAAAAATTGTATTTAGTTACACGTTTTGTTTTATATTTTTTATTTTAAATATTTATTAGTTTATTTATAGAAATTAGTTATGTGTATGCAGCTAAATGTGTCACAAATTAATAAGCTTAAAAAAATATTAAAATATCACGATGAAATTAATTTTTTTTTTTAAGTTTTATTACAATTTTTATAATACACCCTGTTGTTGAAGTAAGAAAAAGAAAGTCTTTTGGTTATAATTAACTGCTGCCAGATTTTTAAGAAAACATAACGTTTTAAAATTCACATAAACTTCATTTTATAATTGGCTCTATCACAAATCAAGTCAGCTTTAGTTGTAATTTTGATATTGTGTAATTACTGATTACAACTCTGTATTCGTGCAGTTGACAAAAAATGACAACTTTCAATTACATATATTTACAACATATACAACAAATTCGAAATTATGTTCGAATTTTCTAACATTAGCTCGAAAACAATTTCAAATTGTGAAAGAAATTTATTTTATTTAATTTTCGAAAATAAGTTCCAACTTTCGAACATAAATTTTAATTTTCATATAAACTAAAAATATTTAAAAAACCACATAAATTTTAGTTAAATTTGAAAACAAGTTTGATTTTTCACAATTTTTCGAACATACTAAAAACCTCAAAAAACTTAAAAATTTCTCTTTAATAATTAATTGAGTGAATGAAATATATTTTAGTTAAATTTCGAATTTTCGAACATACTTAAAACTTAAAATTTTATTTAATTTTGTCTTCACTTTTAACAAATAATATACATTTTATTTTCGAATTTTCGATATCAAAAAGAATATATATTTCGATACCACTAGTGGCTAAAAAAATTAAGGGTTTACGTTAAAACTTATTTAACTCGGCATATTTATCTTCACTCACTTCAATTTTACAAGATAAAATATATTTAAACACACACACCTGCTGCGCTCTTTATGCAAAACGAACAATTTCTAAAAATCTTAAATAATCAGATTGGATTTTTAAAGTAACAAAAAAAGCTATCACGAATCTAATATACCCTACATTGCAAAAATATGAAAATTTTTCAAATAAAAACCTCGCTGACTTTCACTATTGAATTGAAAGTCAAAAATAATAAAAAATTATTTATATGTATTAATATTCAGTTCAATTAATATACACTAAAAATGATGTGAGAATTTTTTAAATTTAAAATTAAAAAAAATTTATACTCTCAATTACATTACCAGATAGACAACATCTACTAAATTTTAAGGTAAATTTAATATAATATATGTAATTCATTCATTCTGATGTCCTCTTTGAGACCTTGCAAATGGCAACTAAAACTGACATTTTTTAGAATTTTGTTAAAAAGTATAACAACAGCATTAATTGTTTAGATTCGCACAGAAATAATAAAATTAAAATAATAAAAGAAAAAGCAAAAGATTTGAATATGAAAAAAAAAGACTTACTTCCTACTGCGATACCCAGCCGTGCTTGAAGATTACATTTTTTACGTTTTCAAAAAGTGAGAAAGTAAAGAAAAACCTGATGATACCTAATGGCAATGAAATAATTTATAGTAAAAATAAAAAGAAACAATCTCGACTGTAATAAAATCATATTAAAAAATGGATAATTTTTGTTGATAACCTTCAACATTTATTTTATTTAAATGAGAATTAAAATTTCAGTGAAGTTGGCTCCAAAATGTTAGGTCTGTTCTTAATTCTGTAGTAACATGTTAACTTAACTCTGTTCAGATAACGCAATTCAAGTGTTTGCAAGAATTTCTGTAAAAAATTATATAAAAAAGGAAATAATTTCATAAAAATGAATAAAATAGATATCGGAACTATATAGTCTATATTCCGTAAGTATACAGATTTTAAAGAATTTTACTCAGAATATATCGTATTGAAACCTGTTGGTTTAAAATAATAGTTCAAAATCGAGATAGTGTTTATATATGGAGTGGGTTGTAATTTAAATACAAAATCCAGTATTTAAAACAAAAATTATTTAAAGAAAAACTTTATTTGAGAAATTTAAACAAAAGCAATCTTTTGTTGTAGAATGAGTAAAACCTGCTAGAGACAACAATATTTTTAAAGGTTCTGATGAGCACAAACTGTCATGGTATCTTTTTAAACTAAATTTATATTTCAAATAGTGCGCCACCCAGTCTACTAGCACTTCTGTAACATGACCCAAAGTAAACTATCTACAAATTCTAGCCGCTACAGAATGGTGAAAGACGGCTACGATACCGTATTTTTCTAGAATTTTTTGTTTTGCCAAAAACCTACATGCCAATAAAGAATCCTATACCAAAAGTGAAGGTTATACAATTTTTTTTAAATATTATTACTTTTTATATATGAATATGTGTATTGTCAGTCTTCCTTAGTACCATGATATATTTTATATTAAACAAATAATTTTATTAAGTTGTTGATTAAAATGGAATTTTTTTATAAGAAGAAAAATTTATAAATTGACCTGTTATTTTTCTTATATTGTTGTCATTGATGGAACTTGATAAATTGCGATCCTTGAGCAACAGTGAGATAAAAAAATTACTATTTTTCACACACTTTAGTTCAAATTGTGACGGGGACAAAACCACCTTGAATTCTGCGTGGGTACACAGTAAGTCACAATTTTGCAGTTTTTTTTTTGTTAAAATAGAATTAATTAAAGCTCGACACTCGCGCATGATTACTTACGACTCGAACCCGTTAACGTTCCCGCATGACAGTTTTTTAATGCTACCACAATCACTTGCTATTGCGTACTGATCCCCGTTCACGCACAACAGACTTACAATCTCATGAAAAACTGAAATTAAAAAAAAATATTTTATAATTAAACTCTAGTTTTTGAAAATTGTTATTATTTATATAATTATTTATTTAGACTTTTGATTTTATATATATAATTAATTATTATTGAGCCTTAGTCCTTTTTATAAAAATTATTTATTATTTTCAATTTCCTGTGGAAAGCTTCAGAAGGAAAATTATAAATATTTATTTATTTTATATCAACTGATCATAAATATAATTAAAAATTAATTATAATTACACCCTGCAAAAGCTACACAAAATAAATAATTAAAATTCGAGCTCAAGCTGGCAAAACTAGCCTTTTTAACAAGAGCAGAAAAGTTCAAATAATCTTAAAAATATATACGAGTATTTTATAAATTCAATGCCCTGTAGATTGATAAGTAGCGTGCTAACCTAAATTATAATAATAAAAATAATGATTAAAAAAAATTCTATGAGTTGTAATTGAACTTTTATTGATAAGCTTTAAAAAAAAATAATCTGGGTGTAGCATTTTGAATCCTACTCGCACCCTGGGACCCTATGCTCATAGCTGGCAGTGCTCGTAAACAAATTTAATTAGGAAAATTCATGGTCCAAATTATCTCATTTGAAATTGAACGAAAAATGCTGTTGAGTTATTTTCACTTAAAAAGCTCTTTAGAAAAAACAGAATTATTATTTCAAAACCCACATGCTATACGTGCAAAAAAAAAGTATGTAAAATTGATTTTAAGTGCAGTCAATATTATTTTATCGTGAGTATTTCATTAATCTTTGTTTAGCTAAAATATATTTTGCAAAAAAAAAAATTTGCTTTTAGGAATTTTGTAAAGAAACGATATATAGTTCTTTGTGAAATATCCCACCTGCAGTGTGTTCAATTAAAAGAATAAATAAAAATAAAGCACAGTAGAACGTTAGTGACGTTCAAGTGTTATGTGGTTCATTGCAATGTAAAAGATTTAAATTTTAAAATAAGTAAATCAAAATAGTGTTTGCAATTAATTGAAAAAATCAATAATTAAATCTGCAATTACTCAATACCGTGGCAAGACTTACCCCACTAAGGCAAATTGCTTAATTAATGTCACAATGTCATAAACAATTAAAATTTTTTTTATAAAATCGCTAAAAGTTATTACAATTAAAATCAGGAATTTATCTCAATTAAAAATACCATACAAATTTGAAAAGGTTTTCGACTTGTTCACAAGAAGCACGCAGGATCTAGGGAGCTAGCAAAGCCTTGCTGAAATAATTACTTTTGCATAGTCACCAACACTTGCAATGTCGACTGTAAATAAACCTATTGTAACAACACTAGTATTCATTAAGAATTCAGACTTTCTGAGGTGGTTTATCTATCATTTCAGACGGTTGTAGATAGTGATGTAATAAGTAACGAAAACGGGTCCATATTAGACCTTTACATAGTATATAATCTGCAGAGGTCGCTTAGGCCGATCCTCATAGTTACCTAGTTTTTCAATACTCTGCAACGCTCAGTCATGAATTATTGTCCGAGTCAAACTTAAGAAGTCATGTGTTTTCTTCCGTGAACAAAATGGCATGAATACTCTTCCTCTTTTGATCAAATATTTCACTAATGTGCACCTAATTTTAGGCTCTAACAAATTAATCAAGGAAGTTAAGAAATTTTAAGTCGAAAGATATAAAAAAATTAATTTTATCGGTTTGTCGACAATTTTAATTCACATATCGAATATTTTACTCAGTTATCTTAGTGTTTTATGAAAAAAAGCAAAAGTTTTTCATAATACCAATATAGAGTTATCAACTAATATGGAGAACTGTAATACCCACTTAAAATAAAACGATAAAAATTGATGATTGAAAAAAAATTTTTGTTTACATTTTTGGCAGACCGCTCGTCAACAGTGTAAAGTTTACCTGCCGCTAGATAATAGATTTCATTTGCTAAAAGTGAAAATTTTCCCTAAACAAAACAAATTTAAGTTTTCATTTTGAAATTTATGCAAACCGGCCGGCTTTTCTTTTTCTTACTGTTTCTTTATTTATGCAGAATTTATGAGGGAGGGCAAGTAAATAAATAATAAATTTATATATCGCCAGGTGTGAATACAGTTTGTTCATGTTAATGTTGATTTTGTGTTCATAATTAAGTTTAATAGCAGCCAAACATTTCTTTTACACTTTTCTCTTTTCCTTTTTTTTAATATTTCTAAACAATTAATAAAGAGGAATTTTAAAAAGAATTTATTAAGAAAACTTGGTAAATGAAATGAAACATTTGTATTTTTATTTAAAATTAGTGGCTGGTGGAATTTATAGTGAAATGCAATTTAAAAATATGTGATTTAAAGGTTTAAAATAGCCTTTGCTTTAATACATTCAGTACAAATAGTTAACTTTGATCTATATAAATAAAATTCATTTTATTTTTGTTTGTTTTTTTGCTTGTTCGCTATAAAAGTTTTCATTTTCTAATAGATGTGTCAGAAATTTGGTACATATGGTCACGCCTATTTTTAAGCCCACTTTTCAAAGATTTTTACTAAAAACTGTTCAAAAATATGTGTGCTTACACTTAATTTAAACCTGAAATTATGCTTTGAAATATTTTATTTAGCACTTTGGTTAACGCCTCTGATTATAATCCTAGCAAAAAAATGAGTCACTTTATAAAGTAGCGAATGGTTGTATTTATTTGGATGAGTTCAAATCTTTATGCCAAGATACTTTTGGATCTGTTGCGCACGGTTCTACCTTATACTTTATCTTTTTCTTTAATTTAATGATTGATTGCTCAAATTCCACACGCCAATGACTGAAGTTTTAAATTGAAAATATGAAATTTATACCCAACAAAATAAGCACTTAAGCACAGGTGATCAGTAGCGTAGTGTGGATGCCTTTATATGCCCTCTAAATTGCACATACTCTAAATACAATAAATTATATTATCATTTATGTATAATATTTAGAAATATTCTAGGAAATGCCTATCCAGTTTAAAATAAATAAATTTTCCAATCAATTTAAGTTTTATTGGCATTTCATTTTAAACAGTGAAGTGTGAGAATTTTTAAAATGAAAAATAATGTTTTGTTTTCAAAGTGCTAAAGGCTAATTGAGACAGTAAAATAATAAAAATTTTAAAAGGAAACTTAAGATTTATTACGAAATTAAAATGAAAATTTCTGGGCTGTTTAATTTAAAATCAACTTAATGTTTAACAAAAAACAAAATATTTTATATATTTATAAATTATCAATAGGAAAAATATTTGACAATCGCAAGTTGGCTGTTTTTTAATTACATTTCATATCAATTTTATGAATTTAAAATATTTTACCAAATAATAATAAAATGAACAAAATATTTCCAATCTAATATGCCATGAATTTTATTTTATTTTAATTGAAACCTTAAAGTTTAAAAGACATCCCATCACCAAAACCCAATTGGGATCCTGTGAGAAAAAAAACATGAATTATAATACTGAGTCTCTTTGTGTTTTAACAAGTAAATAAAAATTTATTTATAACAAGGTGTTGTAAACGCCATTAGTGCTTCTTAAAAAAATAAATTCAACTCATCTCACGCTCTAAAGTATTAAGAAAAACCGTGTGAAATGTTTGAAAAATTAATTATGTAAAAATTAAATAAACAACTCTCTTTCATGTCATCTACGTCAACAAAGTCTCCTGGTGCTGTCGATGCTGAAGCTGCAGTGGTTGCCACTGAAGAAAAATGAATGAAACTAAACAAATAATCCGAAACAAGAACTGATGTCAATAATTTGTAGTGGGCAGTAGTTAAATCATGATGAAGAAGTACAAGAAGCGTTTTTATTGTTTAACAAATCCAAACAAATAAATAAGCAAAAAAAAAAAAAAAAAAGCCACAACTGATCGTAAAAAAACACAATAAAAAGTATTAAGAACGTTGAAAAGTATTTTATTTTCTGCCTTGCCGACTCTTATATGCCCCACAGGTTATTTATTCTGGAATTTAAAATGTTTCTTCTGTAGATAATAAAATTTGTAACTGTAATTTAATAATAATAATATCTAAAATATTACTTTTTTTTTAAAGGAACGTTAATTATTTTGATGTATCGTCTTTATGTGGCGTATTGGGTAAAATTTAAAAATTTATTTAATTACTTATTTTTAAAAACTAATTAATTAAAATTTACTAATTTGTAGTTTTTAAAAAAAAGCATAACATTTTGCAGTAAAATTTTTTAAAGACTAGAGAAAAATTATCTTTTATATCGGCAGGCTTTAAATTACTGATTTTTAAATCATTTACCAATAGTCGGCACCAGAGAGCTGAAACCGGTATATGTGGCTTATTCAGCACACAAAAATTTGTGCACAACTTTTGAATAAATCATGTTCGAAACACGATTAAAAACTGCTTTTTAATGCTGTTCGACAGTTTTATAATCCTACCTCGAAAATGAGGCAAACAAGTGTTGTGCAAGAGTTTTACTCAAATTGTCAATTTTTTTTAATTTTTTTTAACAATTATTTCATTTTAGTAGAAAGTTTAATTTTTGTTAAAACTTACCTTAATTAATTATTTATTATTTTATAACAGTTCTTGTGTGTGCATTATTTCCGAAACCGTTACCCGTTTTATTTAAATTTTTTTTTTTTAATTTTGGCAACACTTCATTTTATTATTTGCTTTATATTATTTATTTATTACTATTTATTAATAGATATATATATGAACTATATTACAATTTTGATGTACAAAATAACAGAATTTTTATATCTATAAATAGGTATTTGCTTTATAACTATTATATTCTTATACACACGTACATTTTCAATATATGCCCACTTTATTACACAAACAAATAATGCTAATATTTTGGAAATTATTTTGCTTTACTTTTTCCACAAATATTTCTTATTTGCTGCTTTAAAGTTTAAACATGCAAAAATAACAAAGAGACTTTTTCATATGCATACTCTACTATTCTCCCACACATATTTTTTTTCTTTTTTCTAAAAAGCCCTTTACACGTAATTACAAAAACAATTGCCTACTTTTTGCATAGTAACTTCTCTGTTCTCTCTATTCAGATTTATTTATTGTTGTTTTTTTATTTTGTGCTTATGCTTTTTATGTCTCCAAAAATGCAAAAGCAATTAAAACAACAACACATCACATACACATTTTTAGTACTTCGGCTATTTTCAAAGAAAGAAAAAACGACTGCTTAATGTAATAAAAGTAACACGCATTTTGCAAATTTCATTTGTTATTTTACTGAAGTTTTAACATTATTTAATAACACTTTACTAATTTAATTATATTAACAAAACTTTATATAATATATTTTCATTACTTTTATAATAATTAAACAGTTTTTGACACGTTAAAATGCGAATATATACGCACGAAATTAAGACCGACTGAACTTGATAATGCAATTATTAGAACTAAAATATTTTTTTTGGAAAATGATTAGAGTTGCCAGTGAGAGAGATATTTGCCAATACTAGACGATTTGATTGATATGCGCGTTTTGCTTAAAGTTGAAATTTTTACAGACATTTTAGACGTTTGTTTTAGATAAATTAATTAAATAAAATATTTTCATAATTTTATTTGTCAAGAAATTTATTTATTTACAAAAAGTTATTAGTTAGTTTTATATGACCTTTTTCTTTTATATAATATGACTATTTTATTATGCTTGAAGTCTTATTTTTCAAAATTTTTTTATTTTTATATCGATATTTCGCTCCAATTTGTGTAACTTCTTCAGGAAATAATTATAAATTATTATAAAAAAATTTTTGTATATGTGTTCTCATAAGTAAAAGTTACAAACTGCATAGCAAACCAATATACCTACTCCTATGCTCTAATCACCTGTGATGACGGGTATACATATAAACGATCCTTTAATTTGCATAATTCTCAGAAACAAAGAAAATAAGTTAAAAAAATTTGAAAAAAAGTACAAACGAGCTATTGAAATGTTAATATTTTTTAAACACAAACATACACAAGGAAACAAATAATTCCTTTCATAACTATTTAATAACTCGACTAAATGCAAACAAAATTGTTGAGCACTTATGGTTATGAATGATGGTCTTTTAGCTTCGGCACTAATACAACTATTACTGGCAGAATGAAAGAAGGTAAATAAGTTTTTCTTTTCGCTTTTTTTTAAATAATCAAAAACAAAAGCGACAGTCGGATAAACAAATAAAACGAGTGTAAGTAAATAAACGGATGAGCAGTATAGAATAAAAACAATTCTTTAATAATCATATTAATATAAGAAGAAGATAGCGTACAACTACTACTCAAGTTCAACAGGTTAAAAACCACTTAACATGTTGCAAGCCAACCAATACAAAACAATAATACTCAAACAAGCAGTAACAAAATGAAACTGCATCAATCAGAGCCACAACAAAAAAAGCTATAAAGACAGTCAATTCAGTATTGAGTCTAACTATATGATGACATGTATGCATAACGATGATAATGACTAAGGTGATGATGATGATAATGATTAATAAAAGTAACCTGCAGAGTTCAGATAAAGATGAAGATGGATAAATTTGTATGTGTGGATGGATATATAACCATCAGTTCACTTTTTTTATATTTAACTTTTTCATCATCATTGGCAGCAGTTTGGAAACTGTTTTGTTTTGTGCCATTCTAAACGCCAGCAAGTACCTTGCTTTTTTCTTTTTTTAATTTTTTATTTCTTTTATTTTTTTGAAAAGATGTTGTTTGCCTGGTGGTGAAGTTAAATACAAATTCAACAGCATCAAAAGTAAAAAGTGTTTAAAATGAAACAAAAAATGCGGCATCGTTGTGTCTTAACGAGGCCGGCATCTGCATCAGCATAAGCAACTTTATCGATTTATTTACCACAGATCGCAGTGATGTCAACTCAAAAGCTTAGTTGAACGAAATGGCAGTAAAGGAAAAACATATTAAAGTAGAAAATGCAAATTAAAGAATTCAATTAGGCTCTACACCTTCTGTGCCCTTACCCGTCAGTGTTAGCTTTACTCAAGGGAGCGCTACCTGCAGGCCCTCACTGCACTGTTTAATGCTTCGTTAGAAATAGCAATTGGCTTATGCGAGGGACTAGTCTTCTTTCATTTCTTATACTATTTCCATACTTCTGCTGTTTTTCGTTTTCCTTATTTAGGTCATCACAATAGTAGCATATTACGGATGGGGAAGAGATTATCGTTTTTGTGTTCAGATTTACTTAGTTGACATTTGGTTAACTTTTGTTCTCTGTCGTTGTTTTGGGTGCAACTAATAACAATAATTATGAAATGTTGCCAACAATTTGCTCGTAAGTGTGAGCACGAATGGCAAAACAAAAGAGAATATAAGCTGTTTTTCCTCGAAATGTTCGTCCGTCTGAACGAGAACTAACGAATTCGAAAAAGCGTTAAATTTCAATTAGAAACGTTAAATTGATGTCCAAATGCAAATTAAAAAAGGTTTTGGTAATGCAAACCAAAGGCACTATGGGGTTTTATTTTTCACAAAAAACAAAAACCTTCCTCTTCCTTATATATTGTTATTATTTTTTAGATTATAGAACGCCAGTACGCTGAAATATTTTGGAATAAGATTTTATATTGTTTTAAAGACTAAAAAAATTATAGCAAAAAAAGGAAATCTTTAAGATAATAACGAAAATGTGAACTATAAAACTAATGACAATAAAAAATTTTCATAGAAAATACATATATTTTATAAAATTTGCCTCGGCTTTTATTTAATTTCTTTCTTTAAAAAAACTTTGGAAACAATTTTTTTAAAACAATTTTTTTATATTTTACTTTGATTTATTTTTTGATTTTACACAAAATAATTTTAACATAATGTTGCATTTTTTGCACCAAATTATTTTTTTTTGCCATAGTGCAGAATGTGATTGTTTAAACAACATCACTATCAGCATGTCTAGAATTTATTCTGTCTTTTCATTCATTTTTTTTCTTTTTTTTTTTTTTTTTTGCTTGAAAATTTTTGAAAGGTATTCAGGCTTCAACAATAAAGAACATTCCTTCAACTCATGTTAGTTTAACATCATCAACAACATTGTCAGTACTTTTTCTTCAATTTAGTACGTGTACGAGTATGTGTTGGCAAACAGTATGCACATGATGCTGTGTTGTTAGCTGTTGTTACCAAAACAACAAAAGCTTGAGTACAGTAGCAGTTATTTGCATTTCAGGCTGCAACCTCTTGTATTTAAGTTTGTCTCTTATTTGCTTTCTGTTATTTTTTGTTATTGTTGGTATTTTTTATGTGTTTTTTTTTTGTTGCCCCAGCAAGAAGCATGCATCATGCCAACATCATCATGATGACGTTTGAAAATTGTTCGTTATTTTATTGAGTGACTGATAAAATACTTTAGAGCATTAACATAAATGTAGCATGAGTATGTTTGTTTGTTTGTAAGCATGTGGTATGTGCGCTTGTTTGTTTAGTTTGCAAACTCATGTTCAGTCTAGTTTGTTAAAATGTGAAAAATTTCTTATTTAAATATTGACATGTTCACGTTGATTTGTACGCTAGATCGATTCGAATGTAAAATAAAAAAAATTAACGTTCCATGTAAATACGAGTATATTTAGATATTGTGTTTAGCGCATAACAGATTTTGTTTTAGTTAAGATCATGATAAAGCTGCGGGGATGCTGTCGTTATGTTTAAAAACTTTGACAGAGAAGTTTTAAAATGGAAAGGAGACTCATTAACAAAAGCTTGAAATTTCACTGAGTAAAAAAACGTGTGTCAGTGAGTGCGTTTGTTTGTATGTGACTTTTAGAATATCACAGATTTTAAAATAATTTATTTTGATTTAATATTCAATAAAATTCCTCTAGAATGTTTAAATTCGTTAATTGGTTCTTGAAATATTTTTCTTTTCTTCTTTTATGACCATTTGACTGTTTTCTATCCTTTTTCACAACTGTAATTTGTTTAAATTAATGTAATTCTAGATCTTTGCATGTTATTTACCTGTTACAGTAAACATCATTGTAAAATATGTGGATTTTCATTCTGCAGCCATAACTAAATTGGCGCGTCAAGCGTTTTTTCTCTGTAAAAAATGTACAAAATGTATAAAGAAGACCGAGTTAACTCGACTGCAGCGCTGAGCAGTAGGATAATTCAATTTTGACAGCACGTTTTATAGTGAAGTTGGCTGCACAACAGTTGTTTTTTATTGTTGTTTTCTCCCACCCAAATTTACAGTGAAATTATCGTTTAAATACTTAAAACTTTTGATTCAACCCTAAGGCTTAATTTCCACACACATTACGGAGAAAATTTTTGTCCGAACAAAAAATGGTTTACTTAGTTTTAAGCGTCTCTTACAAACAAGAAGCTTAAACTACATAAAAAAATTTTTAGTGAGGGTAAAATGTTCTCTGGAATGTGTGGCTGATGAGCGATGTTAACCCCGTTTGGTAGCTAACTAATAGTTCCCATTTAGTTAACAAAATTTTAAAGCAACTCATTGTTTCCAGATAGATATCTAGACCTAACGGGTGTCTAATATAAAACTTCATATAACGCCTACAGAGTAAATTTTAATTTTACATTGGCATGGAATGTGCCAACAATAGCCAACTTTGACGAAACTCTTTATTATTTGAACTGTTATTTTTGAAAGTGGTATAAGTCCAATTTAAAAAAAAAAGATTAATCTGTAATTTTAGTAAAATTACCGCTGATTAATTTTTTAAAAAAGTGCAACACCTCACTAAAAAAAATTGCGGAGAACAATTTGTTTGGCAGAAGAAAAATTTTTCAATTATTCATTCTGCTTGTGAGGTAATTTTCCTTATTTTGTTTCTTAAAATTTTTTTTTCTTATTTCTAACAGCCAACAGTGTTTGAGCCAAGTAGCAACTCTGCTACTGCCTTAGCCTAACTAGACTACAATCAATCAACATACATGTTTGTTTTTTAAATATTTATTTTTTTTTAATTAACTGGCTTCTTGTTTAAATCATTATGACACATTGGCAAAGTAATTAATTTGACAGTGAAGTTCATCTCAAGTATTTAAACTTGAGATAATGACATTTATAAAAACTAGCGTTTAAATTATAAAAATAAAAATAAATAACATTGTGAAACAAAGTAACAAACAAGTTTAAGATTCTTTTTTTATTTTTCTTATTTGGTTTCGCTTAAAAAACACCAGCAGTGAATACGTTTGGGTCATCTTTCAAAATGATCAAGCCAAATCGTTCATCATTATAAAATTCTTTGCATTAATTAAAGTGATATTAACATTTTTGTATTAAGACGGTGTAGTTCAAGCTTATAAAGTGATTGCCTACTAAAGTAGATAGAGTGCGTAGTGCACAGTGGCTAACGTACATTAAAATTAAAACAAATATATTTTTTGTTTACTGTATCTGCAGTAATGGTTTAAAAAAAAATAAATAAATTTTTTTAGTGTTTTAAATATTAACAGAAAAATGTCAAAATCTTTTTCTATACAAATAAAATTCAATTTCTGTTTATTTGTTTGTTTGTTTGCTATAAAATATGATACACTAAAAACGTTCGCCATATAATTTTTAACCAGCCATGTCTACTTTTACGCCCACTTTTACACGATTTTCACTCGCCACTGTTCAAAAAGATGTGTGCCCATACTTAATTTAACCCTGGAACTATGCTTTGACAATTTTATTTACCACTTTGGTCGGGGCCTGTGATAAAAATATTAGCAAAAATATGAGTCGCTTTATAAAGTAGGTAGTGAATGCCTGTATTTATTTGGATGGGTTTTTTTAATAATTAAAATTCTATTTGTAAATGGATTTGCTTAAAAGTTGTTACATACGCTCTCTAACGATACCTACTAGACAAAAGCTTCTAGTACCTAATATAACCACACTAAAATACATAATTTGTGATAGTAATAGTTTTGCAAAATTATTTAAATGGTTATTTATTGGGCAGTTTTATCAATTTTGAGTCGCATATTCGGTTCCCACCTAGATGTGTTGCTTATAAAAATAAAAAATCTTGACAGAAAGCATAACATTGGAATGGACATAAAATGTAAAACAATTTCACAAAACACCACAACGCTTAACTCATTTTAAAATATTAGAATGCCTTCACTCCTTTAAAGTACAATTTTCATGTAACAGAAAATTACATAAATTTGATAAACAAGAAACTAGTTTGCAAAATAAATTAAAAAGAAAAGAAAAGAAAATTATCCATAATTCGAGACTGAGGTCAGTCTTTAATAAATGATCTTGTAAAACAAATAAATGTCTATCAAACGTTTTTTTCATTACTTGCTTCGCTTTAAATTGAAATCAAATAAAAACAATAATAAATGGCTGATTATAATAAACACAATTAAATTATGTTTCGTTTGAAAATTTATTGTGCCTAAAACAGCAACTTTTAAATTGGAAAATGCAAACAACAAAATTATAATTTCTTGGAAACAAGTGCACTTTTGTAAATATTCAACAAGATTTTATTTAATTTTTTTGTTTTAAGAGCAAACCAATGAACGGCCAATTAGTGACTGTGATAAAACACACAACACCCGCCGTGTTTAAAGAAGGACGTTGCTTAAGTTTCTTTTTCAATTGCTTCATACCAAAGCTAAAATGCACATTACAGACTGAATAATATACAAGTGTACCTACTAGAGCGCTGCACAAATTTGTTTTTAATAATAGTGATGGGTGAGTTTCAAAATATTTTAGAGTGACAACAAAATATTTTCAAAATTTATTAAATTTATTAGTTTTAACAGGCATTTTTACACCCTTCACTGAAAGTTATAAATTTTTTTTTAATTAAATTATATTGAGTTACAGTATAATTCATCTAAGCATCTATTATATATATTTTTTTTAATGAATTAAGATTTTCTTCATCATATAATTGGCGTTTTCGTATATATCTTGATATAGTTGCACTCTTTGCGCCTGGTAAATTCTTCAAAAGTTAAACAATGCAGGAAAAAGTAAGTGTTACAATACGTTTGCTGGAATCAAAATAATTTTTAGGGCTTCTAAATTTGTAGTGTATTAACAATGAAAAGTGAAGCATTAAAAATAAAAACACTAACAATTAATTTGTTAATTTTTCATCTTATTTTCTGCTTATTTACACCAACGTGCAATTAAAGCAAAAACACTAGGAAAACAACAATAAAACATTTAAAATCATTGGAAAAATGGCAAAAAAAAACCTTAACAACATAATAAAAATAATAATAAAAACAAAATTAATTAAATAACACTTAATGAAAAAAAATTATTCTTTAACCCAACCCACTCAATATCCAATTGCAAAGTTTACATATTCGACAGTCAGCAAATTTCAATCGCAATTTTCTAATTATTTCGTTAAAAACAAAAATTAAATTTCATTTGATTTTACAAGATACAAGATATTTTTGACCGCTCCTTTTTTACGTGAGTCGGTATTAATTTTTAGAGAAATCCGTTTACAAATAGTTAAAAGAGAAAAGCATGAAAAAAATGTTTAGTCCTGGTCTCGCACGGCCCGGTACTTTATTAGGTGAGTTTATTTATTCGTTAAAAAAACCATCTTAATATAAACAGCCTTTCACTACTTTAAAAAATGGCTCATGCCTTTGCTAGTATTAATAGCAAAGAGGCCAACTAATGTGGTAAAAAAAATATTTCAAAGCATAATTTCAGGCTTTATGAAC
The DNA here is from genome assembly GCA_947397855.1 of Thelaira solivaga. Taxonomy (NCBI): domain Eukaryota; kingdom Metazoa; phylum Arthropoda; class Insecta; order Diptera; family Tachinidae; genus Thelaira; species Thelaira solivaga. The sequence continues at coordinate 3,202,774 of OX377611.1, forward strand.
AGGGGTGAGTGAAAATCGTTAAAAAATATGGGCGTAAAAATGGACATGAATAGTCCAAAAGTATATGGCGACCTTCCTTGGTGTGGCAAATTTCAGACAAATCCATTGAAAAACCAAAATTTGTAAAGCGAAACAGAAAGTGAATTTTATTTATATAGATTTTATGATATGGTTTCGCCCCTGTTCTTTTTTACAAGTTTCGTGTATGAGTGAAGGGCGAAGCCACTTTTGAGGAAAATATGAAGGAGGCTAACTCTATCTCATTACAAAAAACTGCAATTTTAAAAGGTTTAAAAGTTTTTTTTTTGTTGTAAAATTATTTTGTCTCTAGTACCCAGTATTTTGTTTTCTTTAAACTCTTATTATCCACGGACTATACCTCTGCGCCACAATAATAAAGTGTTTGAACAAAGTGCAATAGCAAGTAAATTCGTTCTTAAGATTCCATGTTAGCACAGATTTCCTGAATACTTGTTTTATATTCCCTACATTTTTGCATTTTTATTGAACCAATTTGATTCGAGTTCGAGTGTAGAACTTTTATTTTCACTAGATAATTTAAAAAAATAATTTAAGTCAGCAGAAACCAGTTGCTGGTTTACCTTTATCCAGTGCAGGAGAGATACCTAGAAAGTACTTAGTATTAAGGAGACAACTTTTGTTCGTACAGTATTAAAGAACAATAAAGCAGAATATGCTTTACGCAAATTATTTCTTTGCTTACAAAATTCAGCTGTCTAGATGCACGTCACATTTAAATACGGTCATAGACAAAACGAGGGTTCATGAATGAACTTTAAAAGTAAAGTGGAACAAAAGCTTTTAAGCTACGAGTGAAACACTCTAACCCTCCACTATTATAGTTTTCATAAAAATATTGTAGCGATAAAGAACGAAAAACACAAAATCATAAAAAATAATTTTTAATTTTAAAATTTTTATAAATAACAAGAAAAACACAAATTAAAAGAAATACTTCACGGGGAAAAATATATAGAGAAATCTATTTACTCAATTAATAAATAAGCGTTTCCAAAAAAAAAAATATGTAGTTTTTTTTGTTCTTAAAACTTTTTGTTTCTTTCAATAATTATTAAGTATTTTTTTTTTAAGTTATAATTATGATACATTTTATTTGAAGTGAATTCTTCCCATATTTGATTTCTCGACAGGCAACTAATTTTTTATTTTTATTTTTAATAATTCATTTCATTGTAAGTACTCGTACAAATAGTTTTGTGTTAAGCTAATTATTTAAGGAAAACATTTGAAAAATAAATAAACATTTGAAAGCCAGAACAACCAAATATCGCAAAATAATAATTGTTTATTCGCGCAATTTCATTAAAAGAAAAAGAAAAAAGAAAAAAAAAAAAGAAACTCGATGCGTACAATCTAAACATGTACTTTATGTTGAATAGACTTGCACAGTTTTGCATTAATAAATTTGTTAATTTAAGTTTGTTTTATGTGTTGAGAGCAAAAGTGTTAAAGTTTTTTATAAGATTGAAACATTAAATTATTTCAAATAAAGTGTTTGTTTAAAGAAAATGTTAAAAAACAAAAGAACGCATGTAGTTTTCTTCTAAGAAATGAGCTAAACGTTTTAAAAAGTGAAAAAAATAATTTTTTTGCAAAGTGACCTTGCTGCAATTTTACAAAAATAAACAAAATATTCTAATAAGTTTGTTTAAAGAAAAAATTAAAAAAAAAGTGTAAGGAAAATTCTTTAAAAAATATTTTTAAATAGAATTTCCTTAAAATAAATTTGGTTTAAAAAACTTTGTATTATTAAGAAAATAACTTTCAATTATAGCTTAAAAGAACAATATTTTCACAATCTTAAAAGTAATATTTGTTTTATTGCCTCTTGTATAATAATTTTTACAAATCAACGATATGAATGAAATTTTCTATTGGCCATTTGCACAAATATAATACTTTATTAAATAAATTAATTACAACAGCCCTTATTTGCACCGTACACCACTTGCTTTTTAGTATTTTGTATAATTTTTAAAAATTTAACTTATGATTAATTCGCTTAATTGCAATTGTTTTCAATAATCCGATTTTTCTTTAATAAAAAAATATATAAAAATATAATATTTTTTTAAATTTAAGGCCAAATAATCGTAACTCATTTGCGTTTACAAAACATGATTAATTCGCTTAATTGCAATTGTTTTCAATAATCCGATTATTTGTAATTAAAAACATGACTTTTTTGTTTAACTTTCTTAAATTAAAAACCATATAACTCATTCATATTTTAAAAATTTGATTAATTCGCTTAATTGCAATTATTTTCAATTAACCGAATTTAAAAAAAAAATATGTCTTTTTTGTGTAGTTTTTTGGTTTTTAAGGTCACATTTTTTATCTACGTTTTAAAATATATAATTAATTATTTTAATTGCAAGTGGTTTTATTTATCCAATTTTTCTAAATGTCTACTGTCATATTTATAGAAATATAATTAATTCCTTTAATTTGCAATATTTTCATTTCTCTGGTTTTTTTTAAGAAAATCTTTGCCTAAAATTTTCCATCTCTGGCTAATTTTTTTCTTAAGAACAATTTTTTTTTTAATTATTTATTAAAAAAGTGGCCAATGAACTAATAAATGGAAATGTGTTTCCCGCTAAAATGAATTAGTTAAATGATACAAATAAATAACACATGATTAGAAAAAAAATTTAAAAGAAAAACCAAAAAAAAAAAAAGTATTTAAAAGAAGGCCACAAGTCCAGCACGCGCTAAAAAAAGGAACAGATGCTGTATTAGCACAGCCAGCCAGCCAATATCTTTTCAAAATATTTACTTAAATACAACAAATTTTCATACGAGTACATTTAGTGCAAAGAAAAAATCATTTACGCTTTAAGGCTGGTGGCAAAAAACCATCAAGTTTCTTTAAGAAAAAAAAAATTAAGAAATAACCTGCTATTTATTTAAAAGATATTGAGCAAATATAAACATAAACATAAACTTAAATTGTATATAATTAATAAACAGTAAACAAAAAAAATCTCAATTCAATCTAGGAAATTTTAGAAACTTTTTATTTATATTTTTTTGTGCTTTTGCTTTTGCCATTTTGATAAATGGCAAGAAAAACCCCTTGGAATTTATTTATAGCTGCCTTAATCTCTGTTTTATTTTATATATGCTCGTATTAATTCCATAAAAATTACGAAATACTAGAATCTTGAGTTGTTATTTTTGTTTGTAAAGAAAAAGTATAAGTTTCTTTTTTGTTTTTTTTTCTTTCATTATTGCTTTTTGCTGTTGTGCTTGTATTTATTTTATTTTCAATATAATTTTTATTATTTGGTTGTTGTAATCAAAAGCGTGCCACAAATGTTGTTATCGCAAAAAAAAAAAAAACAAAACAAAACAAAATAAATATAAGCAGTAACAATAACAATATTTATTTATTTAATTTTTTTTTTTTCTAAAAATAAACAAGCAACAAGCAAATTTATAACCATAAATTACGAAAATTTAGCAAATTTTTGTCAAATGTTTTTTTTAATTGGTTTGCTATTGTTTCTAAAAACAAATTAAAATTTAAAAATTAACAAACGACAAATTGTTTTACTGCAATAAACATTTAAATAATAATTTTTTTTTTTTTAATGTAGAATTGAAAAGGCTAAGAACTTAAAAACACTTTCATAAAAAGACAAAATTGTGAATAAATTAAGAAAAATCCGATTGAAAATTTGTAACCAACCTTTGGGGCTCTTATGAATATTAGAAATGAATAACTGACGTGACTCAAATTTGGTGGGAATTTTTTGACAATATTTAACTTATAAAATCGATAATAAGTTCCCACTTTTTTTAATCCTTTACTTTCATACTAAAATTTAGTTTAATATAAAAAATTTATTATAAAATTTCCATAAATGTTTTGCTTTTGCATAAATTTTTATAATAAATTAAAGGCCAAAGTCTTATGTTTTATGTAAAAATTCCAAACCAATTAAAAGTTATGAATTTTTTAACATTTTCTCATGTCACTCACGCTCATATTAAAAATGATATTGCAAGAATAAAGGCTGCAAATGAATTTTCATTTAGACTATTTAAGTGAAGCCAATTTTCCTTAACGACCAAAAGGATCATTTGTACAGCCCATAAGTCAACTGTTCAAGATTTAATAATCGAATAAAACCAATTATAGTGTACAGTGAGAGGCTAAATATTTGTCTGATAGTCAACAAGAAGTCTGCCAAAAGACTTGTTCTTCAAGAGCCTCTAGCTGAACAGCCATAGAGTCATGATCTAATGTTTCTTATCTTACACAATGTTCGGTCTATCAAGCCCTTAGGAGTCTCAAGTCGTTTTTATTCTGGCATGTACTTCGTGATACTGTCATGAAATGCTTTACTTGTCTAGGTGTTTCATAGTGTTTTGAGAATTGTGTTGGTACCCTCGAACTAATTTTCTCTTTCATATATTCTGGAGAGATGCTTATAAACGTACGACAAGATCATCGTCATTCTCTGAACAAACTTGCTTCACTGCAGAAAGCAAAGACTGTAAATTTCTTAAATATATTTACTGATTATTTGATTATAAGGCAGGCAGGAGTGACTAGCTATTCTTGTCTCTTTCTCTCATGAAATATCAGCCACAAAAAGCTGAGTTCTTTTAATTTTGAAGTGACATATACTATCAATTTGGCTACCTTGTGACACAGAGTATACAGAGAAGCTAAAGCCTCTTTTTTTTGAATTTGAAAAAACAAAAAGTTTTCACTCTGGCCATTTTGTGGTAGAAAACTGGACAAAAAAACTTATTGGTGATTTTTATGTTCTTTTTTACTTTTTTTCAATTATTATTTTTTTTTAAGCTCTGCATTTTTAAGATTAATTGTTGAATGCTTTTTATGCTCGAAAATTTTTACTACGTTTAATTACAACTATTTTCTTTTTTTCGAATTTTTCTTTAACTTTTAAAAGAAAAATACTTCCACTCTGTCTACCTTGACACAGGTTACAAAGGTATTTTTTTGATATACATTTCCTGAATCTGGATTTTAAAAGAGACAAAAAATTCTAGCTTTTTGTGTATCTTTCTGCTCTGAAATCCTACAACAAAAATCAATTTTTTTTTTAATTTTAAAACGCCAAATATTTCCACTCTGGCTACCTTGTCACAGAAAACAAGAGCAATAAAATGATTTCGAATTTATTGGCTCTAGTTACTTATTGTTTTTTTTTAAATTAATATTTAATAAGCTCTTCATTTTATAGATCAAATAATTGTTGATTGATTTTTATGCTCACAAAGTTTGAAAATCATAAAATAAAATGTTTTCTTAATTCTCAAATACTAATATTGTTTGTATACATTTTGAGAAGAATTTCTTAAAATATTATTTTATAATATTTTTAAAAACACATATTTTAAATAAACTTTTTTTTTTCATGTCTTGTTGCTGCTGCGTACACGATGTAATATAAAACAGATGTCGAAATGTTGTTTCTCTTTATTTGCTAAATACAAAATTTCTTTTTTACTTAATGCTGTTTTTTGTGGATTTTTTTTTGATAATTTTTCAAAGCTTTTAATGATTTTGCAATAATAAAAACTTGATACACAATTTTGTGAAAACGTACATACACATGCTTACACTATTAAACGTACTATGTATGATAACGTTATTCAATAAGGAAAATATAAAAAAATAGTTTTTTTTTTTTTAGAATTGTTTATTGAATTTTGTATCGTTTTTTGTTGTTGTTGCTGTTGCTCACTTTGCCTAATTGAACTTGTAATTTTTATTTAATTTATTGCCATAAATCAATTTGTATTTAAAAAGAAAAAGAAAAAAAACTCACACTATAGCTCTACAGAATGTGTGTGTATGTGTGTGTGTGTGTGTGTGTATATATGTGTATCCACAGCAAACACATTGCTTTAGTGATCTTTGCCGTCTTTATTATTTTTTCTTTTTGGTATGTAAATGTCAATCTGTCTACAAAATCATTTAAAACTATAGTTATCCCTAACGTACCTGTATGAGTTTCAAAAGCAAGTGTAATTTAAAAAAAAATGATGTGCGTGCGTGTGTGTGTGTGTGCGTGCGTGCGCAAGTCAGAAGAGTATGGTTGCAATGTGTGTAATTTAAGTACGTAGTTGTTGTTATTATTAAAATATGCTAATATTTGGCTTTTCAGCAGCCATTTTTGAAAGTGGTATAAGTCCACTTTAAAAAAAAATTAGTTAGCTGTTATTTTAGTAAGATATAAAATCAACGCTAACAAAATTTTTTTAAAGTGGACTTATACCACTTTCAATAATAACGGCTCATTTGTTTATTATCTTTAGGCAAAATAAAAATAAAAAGTGTGTGCACTCTAAACTACACTTAATTGAATTTAAATGTGTTCAGTTACTTAAAAGAATCAATTAATATGTTTTGCTTGCTAATTTCTGTCACATCAAAATAGCATCACTTGACTATAAATAAAATCGAAATTTGCATTTCGATTTTCATAAACTAAAGCTCGTTATGTGTGAAACATATGGTGTTGTTATATAGTTAAAGAAAAAAGCGAACGGTAGATTTTTTCTTTCTATTTTAAATAATTTTAGCAAAATTAAATTAATTTTTAATTAAAAAAAAATATTTCTTTTTGTCACAAGTTTTACATTATTTTTTAAACTATTAAGCAGATTATAAAATAGTGTAGGCAAGAATTAAAGGTAATTGTGTTAAGACATTTCGGATTTTCTTTAAAAAAAATTGGACCTACTATTTTCAAGTAGAACTCTTATATGTGGCATTACCTCCCGGTATATCTTGAGTAGATACCAGAGGCAATTAAAAAAAAAAATAATTTTAGATATGAGTTTAGCGTTTAAAAGTATTTTGTAAACCGTTTTTTGCTGCTCTAGTTCAAAAGTTAATTTTTATTATTATAAGCATATGAACAAGTAGGCCATACGACCTGCTGTAGTTAAAATTTGGGTTGTAAAACTTCTATTAATTTCTTTTTATATAAACAAAACTTCTACATGACATACATATTTTATATACAAAATTGTTGCACTAAAAGTTATAGAAAAAACACGACATTGCAACAAGATTGTTATTTGTTCTAGCAACTTATAAACTGTCATTGGTCCATCATCATCACTAGAAATATATTTATTTATTTTATGGATTTGTGTACAAAACATATCTTTTGATGTGGATGTTGTGAAGAAGCTATTGTTGGTTTGTTAGCGGGAAAACCACAACAAGTGCTTTTTTAATATTTTTTTTTTAAATATTGCTTACCACCCAAGTTGTTGTTGTTGTTGTTTTTTTTATTTATCAAAGAATAAATGCCGCACTAATTAGTCTCTTAAAGTATTCTTTTCAATAAAAGTTTTCAACACTATTTTGGTTATTGCGATTGACTGATTGATGGAATGTGTGGAATAAATGTGAAACTACTAATGTAGCAACTAATGATATTGATGATTTAAATTCATATAAATCATTAAAATATAAACAAACAGCAATAATAAAATCTTGAAAAAAATAAATTAAATTAAGGTAAAATGATTTTATTAGCGGACTTGAAACATTTTTTATCAAGTCAGAGCACCAATTAACATTCAATTCGAAATCCATTACTTTGTAGCTTAATTCGTTATAATTTGCATTACATTAGAATAAGGAAAGAAAAATATTTTGTTTAATTATTTATTTCCTTTTTTAGAATTGGCTCTGGTGGTCGAGATACAGCATTATTTCCTAAATGAACTAAAAAATTTTTAGTTATCAAAAAATTAATTAAATTAAAAGCAGAAAACAATTTACTACTTTTTTATCCAAACTTATAGCTTTTTAAGTTTTAAATAAGGCGATCAATATTCACAATTCAGTCAATCTATCACACAGTAAAAGACATCATTTTGTTAGAAACAAATGCTGCCACATGCGCTTGCTGGTGTTTCTTTGACATGTTGGACAGCAAGTGTGATGCATAAACCAATTTCTTTCACAATGAAGTAGCATCAATTATTTGAAAACAAAATCAAAAGTTATGCATCGAATTTTATAAAACTCAGCTTGATTTCTTTGAAACGTATGGGGCTACATTCTGTAATAATTTTTTGGAAATTAAAAATTTCTAAATTTTTCATAAAAAAAACGACTGTCACAACTTCTTTGAAACTAGTGAGCCAATTTAAAATTAATGTAAGTACGACTTGGAGCAAACTTCGTTAAAGAATTTCTAATTTTCTCTATGCTAAAATATAAAAACTCCTTTCAGAGTAAATCTCACATTTGTCATAACACCTCTTGAATTTAGGAAATGGAAATTTGAAATGAGCACTCGCAAATACTTTGGAAACAGTTTGCAGTTGCTGTGGTACCCTACTTTCAGTAAATTCATTTATTTATTTTAATTCAAAGAAAATTAATTTAATAATTTGTTTTGATGGCTTAAAATTTTCTATCTAAAGTAAAAATATTTTAAAAAATTATAAAAATTTGTTAATGAAATAAATAAAGAATGTATTTTTTTTTTTTTTTTGCTTTAAAAACCATGAACGAGTCATTATATTTATTGTGAGTAAAGAAAAAAAAATTTTTTTTGGGAAAAAAATTTAAAATTCGCAGTTAAATGTTTGTTTTAAATTATTTGTTGTTAAAATATTTTAGGCATTAAAATTAAATAATTTTATTTTTAAATTGTTAATAGTTTACCCACATTATTAATTTTGTGCAGAAACAAAACTCTTTTTTTTGTTTGTTTTACTCTATGAAGCTGTGAGTTTGGTGATGGTCTTTTCAATGACTTCTTCTTTGTCATTGATCATAAAGCATGAATTAAATAATTGTTTTTTTTTCTGCTAAAAAAAACAAGGAGTTGTTTATAGAAAAAGTTTTAGAACAAAAATGGTTAAAGCCATGCGAGTAAACATGCCGCCAGTTGTGTTTATATACTGCTTATAGGGCACAGTGGGCAAAGTTGCATAAAACGAAAAATATTTTTTTTATTTTTTAATTTAAAGCAAGAAACTTTTTTTAGGCTATGAAATGAATTTATAAGGAATTGTACTGAAAGTTTTTTATCTACACTCAAAGAAAAATTTGATAATGAATGAGTCATCGACAAAAAGCGGCGTCCTAAAAAATTGGTATTACAGTTCTCAATATTGATAAATATTGATGACTGTCGACAGTAATCTAGAAGTTATTAAATAGTGTGTCCCATAAATATAAAGTATGTTTTCATAAACTAAACTTAAAAGTTTTTTTAATCAAAATCATAAGTAAAATATTAGATATGGGAGTTAAAATTATTAATAAAAGTATTTGAGAATACCAAATTATCATTTTATTAATGTCGACGATAATAAAAAGTGATGTTAATTTAAAATGAGGACAAATTGAATAAGAATATTTTATAAGATATTTAAGCAGAACCAATGTAATATTTTCAATTCCCGCAACTCTAGAGTAATTATAATTAAGATATTTTTGCAGCTGGCACAGAACATTCAATTGACTTCTACGCCTGTAGAAAGTTTTGAAAATTAAAGTCTTAATTTGATTAATGCTTCTCCTTCGTAAGAGAAACCACAACCAGCCTTAAGAAATATCCCAATATTTCAATGAAAACTTGACAGAATTACTGCAATAAATATTGTTTGTGCAAATAAGGCCATCAAAGGAAGCTGCAGAATAATGAAGCAAATTATTTATATATAAAAAATTATTATAATCCAATCTGAAGCTTGAAAAGTCTATAAATTTTATTAATAAAAGAAAAGTATTTTACTTAATTTGAATTATCAAAAGAGAAGTTTTTATATTAAACAACACTTTTTTACATTCAGTTGACATTTTTCTTTATTTGCTTCACTGTTTAATAATTTAAGCTCATGCTCAGCGGTTCCTTCTACAATTTGTTTTTTTTTTTATTGAACTTGAAGTGCCATTGAATAACTCTAGGATTTCAATGTTGAAAATACACAAACCGACACACAATCACAACTTCCAACTGAATATCAGTAGACTAAATCACACACACACACACACACACACTCAAATTTAAAGTGATTGATCAGTATGCAAGCATCATACGTTTATGTTGCATTCCTTTTGATGCATTAAAAACAAAACGCAAGAGATGGAGATGGAGATGGAGATGGAGAAAAACTCAAAACATAAAATGAAGTGAAATAAATGAATGAAGGAATGATTGCAGCAGCAACTGGTATGCCAATATTGTGATGCAGTTGCTGAAGCTGTAAATCTTGTTGATTTTATATTACAAAAATGCAGTTACGCATATAAAATTATTGTTGTCTATGGCAACATACAAAAAGAACGTAATAAATGAAATAAAAACTAAATATAAGAAATCATGCAGATGTTTTTTGTTTTTATTGATTTTTAGTTGTTGATCATATGGCTGGCTAAATGGCTGGATGGGCTGTTGCATTGTCCACACGTCAAATGACTTGTTGCCAACATTTATGGCATGTTGTATTGTGACGCATGACAATGAATCACTGAACATTTTTTTTCTCTTTTTTGTTACTCTAAAATTCTAAGCATCAGTTAAGGCAGCCAGCCAAGCCAGCCTTGATTTATCAGGGACTTTGGTGAATGGCTGGCAAAAGGCGCTTCAGTTATAACCATCTTTAGTTACAAAGCAAACACGGTTTGTACTTTTTTCTGAGCGCTGTTGAAGCATCAAATGATCGCGTGTATTTGCCTTTTATGGTTTGGCAGAGTGAACGTTTTAATTAGGATAATGAGTTGTTTCCGGTTTAAGCTTGTGTAAGCACATCTGTAGTAGGTACTTACATAGTTCACCAATAGCTATCTAGCCCAAGCTATTGGCACAAACATTTTTTATGCACTCATATAGCAATAAGTATGCTCATGGTATGTACTTTATAAAACATGTTGCAACATACGATATCAACACATGACACTATTCCATTATGTGCCATAAAACAAAGCCAACTGTAGCTCCTAATGAAATTCATAGAGTTGAAACAAATGAATGGACTGGACTATTGATGAACAGCAGCTACCAAGCTAAACACACACATACACATTCATACAGGCATCATATTTTGTTTTTTTTTTAACTGGCTGTTTAAGCATCAAGAATTCTTTATGTTTTCTATGCCATTTAAGGCAACTGCTTAATGATAATACCAAATCATAATAACAACATGATAATGATGATGATGATGATGATGCCAAAGATCACAAGTTTATGTTTTGAATTACAAATCAAAAAATAATTCAATCGTTAAAGATCGTTTGTTTTTTTTTGTTTGTGTTTGGTTTGTAGTCATCGTCATTCGTGCCACCACATGCCGCAACATGCCCATGACAAGTTCAAGACATTGTCAATAATAGTTTTAATGCGCAATGCTGATGAATTATTTAATGAAATCAAAACATATATAGAAGATAACTACAACAACAACAAACTAAACGCCAAGTATATGAAATTGTTGGGACATTTTCATTCATTGAATTTGTGACTTTGAATGAATGTGGTGGGGACACTTATAAAAGAATCATTAAATCAATAGAAATAGACAAAAAAAAAAAAACAACAACAACAACTAACTAATGCGTGCTAAAGGTCTGATGTAGTTGTTGTTGTAAAGAATAGTTGGAAAATTATTTATTTATTTTATTCTCTTACATTTGAAAAATTATATTTGAGTTCAATTTAGCCAAGTTGAAAGACACAAGCAGTTGGTTACAAAAATTAAGTTTCATTTATTGAGGCTAAATTTGAAGTTAAAAAATACTAGAGATTAACTTGGAAGAAGGATTATTATTTTTTTTTTCTCGCAAAGGATTTCTTGGCGAAGAAAAGGACTTCAGTTGTGAGAATTAAATTTTTTGTGGTAAATGTTTTTTTTTTTTTTTTTTTTTAGTTTTACTTAAAAGGTAGCCCAAGCATAGTGAAGAGCCTCACACCACTGCAAACATGTGTAGAATTTAAAAATAAAAAGTGCCTGTAAGGCCTTTAAGTATGCTTGTGCAGCCCTTTAGTACTAACCTCACAGGGGGGCTGCATTTTTCGCTGCACTAAAAAGTGTTTAGGATGAAACTTGAGAATCACTTTAAAAAAATTCTCAGAAGCCCAATTGTCACATTCAACATCTAGCAACTTCTAGTGAAATATTGAACGTTTTTCTCATTCGTTATGGATTGCGACGATTTGGTCCCAGAATTTTGTGTAATTCAGTGTATTAAAAAAAATTAAAATTCTGGGGTTAAAAAGTTTCCCCTTTTGTTTGTTTTAGCAAGAAAACAGTTTGTTAATAATATTTCGAATTTTTATTAAATTTGGTTGGTACTACAGTTTTTTTATTGCAACATTTAATAAAATTATTTACTCTGTATTGTTATTAAAACGAGCAAAAATTTGATATTAAAATTGTGCTATTACCTACTTTCGTCCATCACTGTATCAAATACATAAATTATCGTAAATGAACGAGTTTATAGAAACTGTCTGTATTATGATTTCATTATAGCGATCAACTTTCATATAAATTTTTAAACTAAACCATCAAAGCTGCCAAGCATTAAGCAACCCTGCAAGCAATATTGCAGGGTTTATTTGTTTTAAAATTTGGTAAAAAAGTTTTTTACTCAAAACTTACCAGTTTCGCTTTGGCACAACTTCCATTTTACAGGCGATATGTAGCAATGGAAATATTTAGAATCGAATTAAACAAAATATCAGATTTTTTATTACACAGAAAAAAATTTAATTGAAAATTTTGAGGAATAAAATTTTTTAATTGATTAAATTTTTATTTGAATCGATAAAAAATTAAATTAATTCAATTAAAAAAATTTTCAATTCAATTATAATTTTTAACTTTAACTTTTTAAGGGTGTTTTTCAGCCTCATGAAAACTATCTAATCGATATCTATGGCTTGACAGCTGAGAATATCAAACTGAGTTGCCATTTCTTTTTATTAAGGTTGGTCAATGTATCATGAATCGTTTAACAATAGAAAAACAATGGTAGAAATTTACTTTGCAAAAAATAAATCTATTCTCAAAGTCTGAAGAAGAAATTTTGTCATCAAAGAATTGTGTTTAGTGATGAAGCTTTTTTATGGTTAAATGGCTAAGCGAAATTGCCTTATTTATAGCAAAAGATTGACTGTTTGAAAAGTGAAAATTTCTTGTTTCGTTCCACTTCTTTTTGACACATTTTTTCATATAAAAAAAACTTTTAAAATTCTTTTCACCTTTTCACTGAACAAGAATCAAAAGTTCTATGAATTGACTCCTGGCATATGTTATTATTACAATTAGTAGCATCTGCTTTTGCCCGGTATCGCCTGGCCCTTTACTTTACGAATTGGAATGCTTAGAATCACTACAACTGCAGCCTAAGAAAACTTCTACTTCAGAGTAAAAATCAATTAATTTAACTTTAGCGTAACATTAAAAAGAAGTTGTTTTCTTTTAAAAACTTTTGACTGCATAAAAAAAGCAGCTAAGAAGTTTTAAAATGTAATACCCGGTGACATTTTGGTTAACATCATAAGGGTTACATCTAACATTGTATCTATAATTGTAGTGCTAAATTGGAAATAGAAATGAGTTCTTCTATACCTAAAATATGCCAATCGACTTATTGGAAGTAATTAAGATTGATAACACTTTTTGTTGGCTAAATATTTAGAATCAATTGAGTTGCTTGCAGGGCAGGCACAGGTTAGTAAATGCCTTCTTTTTGTTAATTTTTTTTTGTTTTTAAATAAATTGTTCTTAAGAATTGTAAATTTATACAATGATATTTTGTTTGTTTTTGTTGTTGTTGCACTAAAATTGTCAGTCATGTGGCTGTATTGTAACTAATATTATACCTATGACCATCTAAGGAGACCATTTGGCGTCTTAGGAATATGACACAAACATAAAAAAAAAATTAAATCAAATTTTATAAAAAAAAGAATACCAGACAGGCTTAAAACTCAGTAAGAAAGAGCACAAAATATACTCTGATTTTCGGGAGGTCTTGTGAGACAATTTGACTTGTTTTGTTTTTTTTTTAATGCTTTCAATTACAAATGTAAACAATTATTTCGAAAAATTAAATTTTAAATTAAAATAATTTTTTTTCTTTTGGTTTTGATTTCCTCTTTAAACTGAAAAAAATGTCATAATTTACGATCATATCAAAGATGGGCATAATTATAAACAAACCAAAACATTATCCAACCATTCACTTGATTGTTATTATTATTGTATTGTAATTGTTACCGAAAATTATCTACTTCATACAAAATGTTTACAATACCCAGCTCAGTGTAGAGGAAATGTATGTACACATAAACAATTCTGAAGAACAAAGAGAAAAAATTTAACAAACAAGCAAACAAACACAGCAAAATATTTTATGAGAATTTCGTTATCATTTCACACCGAACACACAGTTCACCAAAATTGCTTAAAAAATAAAAACAAAAATAGAATTTATAAAAATTAATTCTGTTTTTTCTTTAAATTTTGTAAGACTTATTTATGAAATCATAAAATCTAAAGGTTTCCCTCTCTTTACTTAATTTATTTTCTTTTTTTGTTTTATATTTTCACTCTAAATGTCTACTCCAGCAACTAACTCCTTGTCAATTGTTTCAATGATTGACAGCTACGATCAATTCACAATTACCAGCATCTCATGTCTGCTCAATTGGAAAATAGTTCTTGTAGCTGTTTATGTGTGTGTGTGTGTCAATACGTGTCAGGGATGTTTAAGGGTACAGAAAAGCTTAAAGTCAGCATACCAACCATATAAATAAAAGTTTGGTAAAACTTAGAATTTTTTAAAGCCATTGACTTTGGCTTCAAGGTTACTTTTATTGTAAATATAACATAGAGACCTAGAGAATTTTTTGTTGAGCCCACAAGTTCACTATCCAATATTTAGGCTTTGAATGAAGCAGACTATACTGTTCAAAAAAACTAAAAAGTCTTGGCCACAAAGTACATGTTCTGCGATTTTTTGAAGTAAGCCCCAGATCACCACGCCTTTAAAATTCTAAAGTCACTCTTATACCTGCTGGAATATACTCTGTTAGAGTGTGATTTCATTTGCATCATCACAAAATGTCTAGTTGATTTGTTGTTTGCTAGTATCCATCCCTGTTATTCATTCAATACAATTTTTTTTTCCAAAATATTTATTTAAATCACTTTAATTTCTATCTAGCAGACTTACATTTTGATTAAATTTTTCTTTTAATTTCAATTTTTTTCTTATTTTGATTTTTACTTTTATGGTGTAAATGATGATTTTGATGATCATGGTAACGATTATGATGACGATTACTGTAAGTGTATTGATGATTATCAGAATTGTTATGGGCTGCTGCTAATTGACACAGACACAATGCAGAATATTTTTATTTCATTTTCATCTCTTGCTTTTCTTTTATTTATATGTTGGCTGTGCGTGAACAAATAATTTTAATGTGTTTTTCAGTGCAAGAGGTATTTTATGTTTTCCTTTCTGCTTAAGGAATATTTTATTATATATTTGATAATTTGATGAGACCAATTATAATTATAATGGAATTTGAAATGTTCTTTACTCAAGACAAGACATAGAAACACCGATTTTTATAAATTTTTTAAGAGCTAAAGTGAGCTTAAATAACTTAATAAAGAATTTTTGTTTTAACTTGTGGAAATTTGTTTCGATACGTTTTCTCTGAAAAGGAGCAAAAAATATTGAATGAAGTCGAGTAAGAATTCTCAAAGTTTCTTATAAAATAAATAGTAGAGCCCTGCACAAGCACAGCCTAAATGGTTTACAAGCAAATTTGTTATAAAATTTAACACCTGTTTTCTACTTTTTCAACATGGGTTGTTCAACTCTATAATAAAAACTTTGAAACGAACAAGTCGAATAATGAAACTACCCTTGTAGTTGCTCACAAACGCAGTGCTGCCTCCTATTAATCTGGGGGTGGCAGATTCGTTTCCCGCCTATAAATCCTGGGTGATTTATACAGTAAAGTCAAGAAACTTTCGCCAATTTGTCTTGTTTAAAAAAAATCATATCTTTGAAGCAATATTGAAAAGCTTTAAGAAATAATCCTACCATTTCTGAACTCAGTAATGTAGTTAGCCCGCACCTATTTAATATTCAGAAGGCCTAAGTTAGAGAAACTTTTTGCTACACTGATTTTTTTTGTCCGCAAAATTTTTTTTAGGTTTTTCACAATAGAAAATTAAAAAAAAAATCTGCAAAAATATTTTTTAGAACAAGTGACACCTTATTGACATTAAGGAAATTTTTAAAGATAAATTCAACTGCTTGTTCAGCACAAAATTTTCGTCTACACAACATTTTTCTCTAAACAAAAATTTTTAAAACTGCTTGTTCAGTACAAAGTTTTTGTCTACACATTTTTGTCTGCATAATATTTTTGTCTAAACAAAATTTTTGTCTAAGCAACATTTTTGTCAAAACAAAATTTTTGTCTAAACAACATTTTTGTATGCATAAAATTTTTTCTAAACAAAATTTTTGTCTTAACAAAATTTTTGTCTAAATAAAATTTTTGTCTAAACAAAATTTTTGTCAAAACAAAATTTTTTTCTAAACAACATTTTTGTCTGCATAAAATTTTTGTCTAAACAACATTTTTGTATGCATAAAATTTTTATCTAAACAAAATTTTTGTCTTAACAAAATTTTTGTCTAAATAAAATTTTTGTCTGAACAAAATTTTTGTCTAAGCAAAATTTTTGTCTACATAAAATTTTTGTCTAAGCAAAATTTTAATCTGCACAAAAATTTTTTTCGTACATATTGTTTATAAGGTAAATAAGAAAAAAATTTTGTACAACAAAAAATTATTAGGGAATAAACCCTCTTATTAAAACAGACTTTAAGTAAAAAAACTTTTAATTTCCTTAAAGTCTATTTTATTTTTTAATAAGAGAAAAATTGTTTAGTTATAAGCATTAAAAGCTAAAGAGTAAAAGATGAGCCTAATAAAGCGTCATAAATATATTTTGCTGCCATTTTTCTTTTCATATCTCTTCTCAGACTGTCTTGTGTCATTGTATTTATAATAGCTTGAAGGTTGTATGCAAAAAGTATTATACGAAAAACATTTTCTACAGAACGAGTAGGTGAATTCAGCTTTATTCTTCTTTTTCTTCTTTCCATATCTCCTCTTCCCCCCTCTCTCTCTCTCTCTCTCTCTCTCTATTTCTTAATTATTAATTTACTTTCTCTGGCTTTTTTCTATTTTAAGATTATTTTATATTTTACATATGAGAACGTTTAAAAGCCTATTCTGATGTTTTTTTAATTTTGATCTCACTTTTATTATTACTTGAACTGTTATTTTTTAAAAAGTGGTGTAAGTCCACATTTAAAAAAAAGTAAGTCAGCATTAATTTTATATCTTACTCTTTTTTTTATTTAAAAAAGTGGACTTATTACACTTTTAAAAATAACAGCTCACTTATAAAACTAATGCTACATTTTCACTGACACAGTTAAAGTAATTTGGAATTTTGGTGAGAGTGTTTTACATTAAAACAAAATATTTTTTTAAAACTGTTTGGTGTGATACCTTTTTAGATTATACGTTTGGTTTTTCTACTTTTTCTTTTATTTTGTAAACATCAAAGTCTTTTCAATTAACACTACATTGGCATTTCTTGACTCTTCAAATATTTAAAAGGAAAAAAAAAATTGTTTCGTCCCGATTATTTCAGTGCACTTCGCACCTAATTAGTAATAAAATTTAATGTTATTATTATCAGTTTGGTAAGTTTAATTTTTTTTTTTTTTTTGTTAAAATCTCAATCTTTGTATTTGATTAATAATTTATTAGAATTTCTTAACTCAACCATAAAATAAAGAAAAAGAGAAAAGTATTCATGCATCAAATAAAATTCAATTCTAAACAAACCGTTTGTCTGTTTCACTGTACCAGTCTATCACAGATATTGCCAGGCTATTAAATTTTATTACTCTTTTCTAAGAGCATTTACAAATAATTGTTTGTTTGCTAGCGCCACTTGATGCTGAATTTAAATTTTAGGAAATTTTTTGTTAATTTTCTCATAAATTTTGAATTTTTTTTCTTTCATATGGTTGGCGGCTTTTAAAAAATTTTGTTTTTATTTTCTTTATAATAAAAAAAAAATATTTCCAAAGTTTTTTTTATAATTTTTGTTAACTGTATAATTGCTCAGCAATTTATTTTGACAGAAATGATTATTGTTATGGCATTTCAATTTTTTACTTAATTTTTTTTTAATTCTTTTGTGTGAAATTAAAAAAAAAATAGTGTAACGAGTGTTTAAAGTAATTTTGAAGTCCAGCAATTGTTTTGTTTATTTGCGTGTAAACAAGCAGTTTCTTTTGTGGTTTGTTTTTTTTTGGGGGGCTTATTGAAAACACACCAATAACAACAATAATAACAATAATAAATACTTAATAAATATTTATCAAAAATGTAAATTGGAAGCCATCAAAACTATCGTAAATACATTTCTGTGTCAATGTTCTACAAATTTAAATTTAATTTTTAATTTTGTGTTGCTTAATATAACAACAAATGCAAGTTGCACAGAGCAAAGATCAGCTACACTGCCAGGGTTTTGTTTTGCCAACTAATGACCATATTTAATTATGAAAAGAATTGTTTCAGTGCATAATTGCCAACATTTTAAACTTAATGTCGAGAATGTTATTTCAGGTACACTGAAAGAATTTCCTTAATATTTATTCAATGACAGTGTTTCGTTAAACGAATGATAATATTTCACTAATTCAAAGAAATATTTATTAATTTAGTGAAATATTTCATTGAATCAATGAAATGTGGTCATGAGTCTAATAAAATTTGTCATTGATTGATAAAAAATTAATTATTCTTTCAGTTTATGGTAAAGAAATTGATTTCAAAACTTAAAAGAATTAACGACTTTTCATTGATACAAGGATCCTCTCTTTATATTTAGAGTTTAGGGTCTTTTTAGGGTACTCAAACACATTGGTATTCTTAAATTAGAATAAGGTCGTTAATAACAGGAAATATGAAATAAAACATTTTAAATACCTGTGGGCAGTTTGCATAATTTAAGCCATCAACTTG
Source organism: Thelaira solivaga (assembly GCA_947397855.1). NCBI lineage: Eukaryota > Metazoa > Arthropoda > Insecta > Diptera > Tachinidae > Thelaira > Thelaira solivaga. Next base: position 3,221,931 of record OX377611.1, read on the forward strand.
TCTAGAAAATATATATGAAAGACACTATATTTCTTAAGTACTTTATATACAAAAGTAGTTATTTTTCACTATTTCGCCCGGGTCGGTTCTTTATTATGTGAATCGTTACACTGGAGCATTTACCAATTTTTAGAGAAAACTTTTAACAAATAGAGTTTTAATTGTTAAAAACTCCAGCCAAAAAAATACTGACATTCACTACTTGAGTGGCCTATGTTTTTACTAGCATTATTATCCGAAGTACCCACCAAAGTGGTACATAAAATATTTGAAAGCATAATTTTTTGAAAAGTTTCGAGTGGAAATCGTTGAAAACTGGGCGTGACCATTCCAAAAGTAAATGTAAAGACTAAATTTCCGTTGCAAAATATAAATATTTATAACAAACAAACAAACAAACAGAAATTGATTTTTATTTATATAGATTTATAAATGTACCTTGTGTTGTGCCAACTGCCCATTGGACTTAATAAAACCCAACTCAACTAACTAAATACAGAAAGCAAATCAAAATCGAATGAATAATTCCCAAACTAGCAAAAAGTTGCTACAGTTGGAATTTTTATTTATTTTTTTTTTTTTTTTTGTGGCTTTTGTATATTTGGTTGCTTGAGTGATTGTTTTTAATTCTTGTAACTGAAAGTCTGTGAAGTAAAAATTTTATAAAATTAAAGGAAATTGTGCTCTGAAAACAGCTTCTTAAAAAATTAAGTCAAGGCAACAGGAAATGTATTACTGATCTTAAAAACAAAAATCTTTTTTTAATAAAAAATTATAAAAATTGTGACATAAGGAAGCCTCTCAATTTTTCTTTAATAAAATCTGTAACATTAATTAATTGCAAGCATTTACTTAAGTATTAGTAAAAAACAGACAGCCCTCGGGGGTTAACTGTTTGCTAAAGAGGTACACACTGCACATCCTGTCATCCTTTTATAAACAGGTTCACACAAGCAAATCGCAAAATCATCTTAAAGTTGAACAAGTGAAAAAGAGCATACAAATGGACAGACAATATTTTACAGTCCTCTTAGTCGTCGCATTAATTCAAACGCAAAAACCCAAAAATAAAGGAAAACAGCATGACAACAAAGGTGATTTTTCACATCACAATGAGCAGTGCAAAACCAAAAAAAAAAAAAAAGGAAAAAAAATGTTGAAGAAAACATCAAAATATCTATGGCTTTCAACACAGGGTGCCAGTCATGACTTACAGCCGTCGGTATTTTAGCCAAATAAAAAAACAATGTAAAATTCAACAGATACAAAGCAGATTCTAAGTGAAAGCAAGCAAGCCAGCAAGCAAGAAAGAGACACGTTCTTTATGCGGGTGCTGTGTGTGCAAATGTTGTGCGACAACAACAATCAAAACTCATTTACTGACGCCTCATCTGCAACCGACCTAGAAATGAGTGCAATTACTTACAGAAAAAAGAAAAAGAAAATATCCTTATCTTTTTAATACCCATTTGACATGCTGTGATTTCAAGTACTTTGCCAGCATGAGGTGCTTTACAATTGCCATCATTTGATAACAATTTACTCATTTAAAAAAAAAAAAATTAAATAAAACAAAATAAAGTGCGTTAGTACGAAATGTTTTTGTTCTCTGCGATCTCTTCATTTACTATTTCAGATAAAATAAATATCATTCATTTAAGATTTAGTTGAATTATTTAAAAAAAAGTCAAAAATTTTCTATGAATTCCAAGATTAGACTCATTAAATTATAAATTAAAAATTCGCTTTAGCAGATTTCAAAAAAAAAAAAGAGAAGATAAATAAATGTGATTTTGCCTGCCTATTCAGTGACAGCATTTCCTAGAAAATTAAAAAAAAAATAATTTACACAACCTGAGTAGAAGAGTAATGAGTGATAGGGCAAAACTAAAATGTTTTAGGGTTTATTTTTTAATACTGGGAGGTCTTTTTCAAATGGCAGGCTATTAAATCAAAATATCGTTAAGCAAGTGTCAACACTAAAATTTTTTAAATAAAATTTTTTGTTTCAAAATGTTGAAACTGCAGTTGTCGGTATGATTTGTCGTTTCGTTAGAAGAGCAATTGTTCTCTTTGTCCCTCCGAGGTCTTTCATCGCTATACTTATTCCTTTTATAAAAGTATCGCAAAGGAACCTTTTCTGTGTTTGTTATTGGGTTGCCCTTGCAGCAAAAATAATTTGGCCTCTGAATTTCGTCCTTAACTGTATGAAAGATTCAGTAGTTTTCAGAAGATAAATGAAACAACTTTCATTAAAGTTATGCTAATGAAAACTTTCATAAAATATATGAAAATCATTTCATGAATATTTTTTATTAGATACATGAGCTTTTGTATATTTTTTTTTTTTTGACATTTTTTCATCAATCTAATGAACAATTTCATTAAAACTCAACTAACGTAACTGTTTATTAGATATATGAATTAAAATATTTTGCACACTTTTGTTTACAGCAGCGATATTTTTCGGTATGAAATTGATTCAGAGTTTAAAGGATGGTTTGCTCACGTTTTTATACGCCATTAAAATCAGACTGTCCGGTATATATTAAGTTCATCTATGACTGGATTTTAAAGTAAGTCGGATTTATTTGGTAGCCTGATTTAAAAGTCAATCTTCTTATGACAATTCGTCTGGGTATAGAGATCATAAATGTGAAAACGACAATTCCAACTGTTAATTGTGACCTTCTATCTCTTTTTAATAAACACTTGCTGGTATATAGAATTGGCATCATATGATAAGTCGCTTTTTGAACTGTCATTGTTGGGTATAAGTATTCTGTTTTATTACGCTTCCTTTGACAGTCAACCCTTTTGTAAGTTCTATTGAGCTTAAAAATGTTTTCCTTTTTCTTTAAGATTTTTTTTTAGTTTTTATGCAAAACTTATTTTTTTTTTTTTTTTTTTTTTTGTTATTGATAACAAAATAAAATTTTCCATTCCATATTTCATATTTGAAAAAGAACCATTTTATACTCCATTGCAGTTAAAATGTATTTTAAATAAAATATTTTACATTCATTGAGACAAAAAAAAAAAAACAAAAACTAAAAGAAACTACACAAATGCAACGCCCTTTTCCTCTGGCCTAAATGTATAAAAACAATTTTTTTTTCTCTGGATAAAGATCAGTAGCAGCATGATAATGCAGTTAAAAACGCCCCATTAAAAAAATAAGAGAATTTTTACGTAAAATAAGGAAAATAAAAAGAACAAAAATACCTACAACAAAATGAAACAGAAACACATAAAGACAACATTTCAAAAGAATATTAAACAAAAAAATAAAAAAAGTAACAATTCAAAAGAATCATGTTTTATTATATTTTGAAAGGGCAATTAACATACAAAAGGATCAGCAGCAGCAACAGCAACAGCAGCAGCATTTTCATCATGATCATCATCGTTATTATGATTAACATTTAGGGAGGCTAACAAACATACACAGGCCAAAGACTCATTCACATTTCGTTTGTATGTTGGACATAATGGAGTAGAAGAGCTGTGGAGCTCCTCCTAAATAAATTAAATAACAGCCAATAAGCATGATTCACTAACTCGAGAACATTGAAATTGAAAAAAAGAGAAATATTATAAAATTGTAGAGGAATTTTCAAAAAAAACAAGAAGAAACCAACAATTAAATTTTGTAAATTGTATTGGCGCATTAAAAAAAACCTGCAGCATCATCATTGAGTCTTTGTAAGAGACTACGTGGCGTTTTGTTTATGCAAGAAAAAAAAAAAGATTTTAATTGTTTCTCTAATCAATTAGTACCTGATCAAATGTAAGTCCAAAGCAAAAAAAAAAAAAAAACTATAACAAACGAGAGCAAAAGAAAACAAAAATAAAGAAACTTAAAAGTAGCTTGCGTGATGACTTTTAAAGTGTTTTTGTTTGCCTTTTGGTGGCCTTTGTTGGGAATTAGCACAGCATTTTAAGTACCAGTAAGAGTGTGTTTGTGGCCACAACTCCACTACGAGTGACTAGCGGGCTATATGGGCCTATTTAAGCCAGGGTTTTTCCTCTCGATTTTGTTTCTTCTGTTTTTCCTAAAAGCAAATTAGCTGAAGAACTTTTTGGTGTCCAAGTGCGATAAAATGGTAATAAAAGCGCTGAATTGGCAACAATGGCTTAAAGGCTCTAAAGACTCTTTTTGAAGACAGGCTTTCTTCCACTTTTTTTTCTCTTTAAAGAATTACAACGGAAAAACTGTTTCAAAAGGCACTTAAAACGCTGCTAAAAACGCCGAGTTTACAACAATGCAGTTTAGAGTCTTTTTAAGTAAGGATTTTTCGTTATCAGTTTGCCTGTCTTTTTTTTCTTTTACTCATTTAAGTCTCACTGAATAAGTTTTTTTTTTATCCTAGTGTAGGCACTTGATCCGATAGGCTGGGACTGCCTTCTACGTAAATTGTTGCAGCTGACGGGCTCTTGAGATTAAGGAGACATTTTCTCTGCAAGTGTCCGGCTATTCTGACTCTTAGATACAAATTCCTGAGTGCACATTTTATGGGCGGCCTACCTGAGGTAATTAGGGAGTCAGGTATCTTAGGAACACAGGGTGGGTCTAGATTACTTTATTACGAAACGTAATCTTGAGATGCTAATTGAGAGCATAATTCCGCCACTCAAAACCAAACAACCAACCAAGAAAAGTTTTTTTTTTGAAATCGAATGCAATAATTTGGCCTTAAGTGCTTTAGTTGTTGTGTGTGCAGTTTCATTTGTGTACCCTGGGGCTGTGTAATTAACCTGAAGTATCTGCAAATTATAACTTTTGTTTCTTAAGAAAAACTTAATTTTTACTACTTCCGGTACAAATTTAATTCGCTGTTAGGCACAACAGCTCTTTGCTCAACTGCTGTGTCATGCGGAGCTCTCTCTTTCGGTCACCAGGTTTTTGGTCATTTTGTCCTGACGGACAATTTGATTTAAAAGGTTTTATTTAACTTACGTTTTTAGCTTCAAATAATTTTTTTTTTTGCTTTTTTTCTTTCCACTACATTAGTTGGTAGTACATTTTATTGTTGTTGTTGGTAAAGTTGTTAAACATTGAAACAAAATATACACAACAAGCGCATACACGTTTTATTTGTTTCAAGGGTTTTTGCGTTTTTTGTTTTTTTTTTTTTTTGGTCAAATTAGTTGGAAATCTGATGCGGCAAATTAGTCAAAATTTGTTTCAAGTGGACCACCATCACCAACCGTCATCACTAATGTAGCAAAGGAACGGAAAGAATAAGTAAAATAAAATAAAAACAACATCACTACCACTTCAATTAGTAACCAGTCATTTATTACTCACACTCGCACTCACTCTCTCAGTCACAATACTAATCAAGTCAGTCAAATCGCATCATTTCACTTCACCTTTGGGTGTGCGCGTATGTTTTGCCTGGATTTTGTATAAAGAAGACTATTGGTTTTGGAAATTTAAAATTTTAATCGTTTTTTTTTGCTTGTTGTTTCCCTGACATATCAAACCAAATACATACTTGAGATCTCTAGTTGCACTCACTCACTGTGTTGTGTGTCTTAAGCGTTTTCTTTAAGGGTTTTTTTTTCAATATTTTTTTAATGCACAAAATTTTTTTGGCGCCTTTTAAATTTGTTTTTTATTCCTTTGTTGTGGTATAAGGATTTCTATTACAATATCCTTTTTTTAAAAGAGCTAGAGTAGAGTTAAGCTGATTTGCTGATTTTATTGGTGGTTTTTCTTGGCTTAAAATATTTTTCCAGCTCAAAAATTAAATTGATTTAATTACAGGCAATTTTTTTGAAAGAAAGCAAACAACATTTCTCAAGATGTTTGTACAAACTGAAACTCATTTTAAATCTTCTGAAAATGTTATTGAATACGACGATATCTGCTACTACTTGGTAAGAGTTTTCGTTAAAACTTATAATTTATTTGCTGTATTTTTCATTTTGAAACCATAAAATGAATTGTATAACAACATTTGTTTTTATAATTAAAAACACTAAAAAATTTATTTTTATTTTTTGAGCCAATTTTGTTAGTCAAAAAATGTCGCAGAATTTTGAAATGTTTGCATTAATGTTTTTTTATGATCCTCTTGTTTACTTTTAGTTTTTACGCTTTTTTTTATACAACAATCATAGTTAAGGCAGGGATGGAAATGTAATTTGTTTTATTATTATCGTTTGTAAGTTTTATTATGCAGACAGTTTTAAAATTTCTTTCATATAAAAAAATCAATCAGGCTTACAACCAGCGCTGCCACAAGCTAAATTGGCCTCAAATAAAAGCTAGAAAAAGCTAAATCAAGCAAAAAGGTAGAAAAGAGCTAAAAAGCTTCATTTTTTATTACAAGTTTAATAATGATTTTTATAAAAAAGCTAAAAAAAATGAAAGAAATACTTATAAGCAAATGCAATTTTTTTTTTAACTTTAACTTTAGTTTTTTGATTTCACTGGGGCTTCTGTTCTGATCTGCAAAAAGCCAGAAGCTAAATCACAAATTTCGAGGCTAAATCTAGCTTAAAAAGACTAAAATGGCACTTGATCATTTTTAAACTACAGTTTTCACACTCACAATGTGTAATTTTTTTCTAGGAAATATCAGTTAGTGTTTGAAATCATGAATATTTTCCAAACAGAGAGAAATTTTAAAATTCAGTGTCTATCGAATAGAACAATTTGGCTGCAAACTTTCATAAAGAAATTTAAAAATTCGCTTGCAATCGAAAAATTTTGTTGAAAGAGTTTTCATTAAATGCCTGAATTAAAGAAGAAAAAAAAAATGAAGGGAAAATTACAAATTCTGAAGTGCATAAATAAATCGACTTGACAGAATAAATTATTTATTCGCGCTAGTGGCTGCTGCGTTTCTTGGTTTTGAATGTGAATTGCAGTCGCATTTGTGAATTGCATAAAAGACATTGTGTCGTCGTTATTATTTTTTGTTTTTTAATATTATTGTTGTAGCTGCTGTTGCTGTTGTTGTTATTATTTTCATTGTTGTTCACATGATTATTAAGCATCGTTATTTCTTCTTCTTCTTCTTCGTTTTTCGTTGTTGTTCATTTTGTTTATTTAAGTGTTTTGGTTTTTTTTTTCGGAATGCGGCTTTTGTAAGACTTTTAGTCGTCATCATCTTGAGAAGAAGCAACAACAGCAGCCACAGCAGCACTAGTCGTGAGTGGCTTCAGACTGAGACTCATGATCTAAAGTCTGAGTATTTTTTTTTGTAATTTTGTCTGTTTTGTTGTTGTATTACGTAGAGTTTGAGTTTTGCTTAAAGCCCATTAGCGCAAAAAGTAGGTGGAGTTGCAGCTAAAAAAAACAATCTGTTTTTTTACTTTTTGTGTTCTTTTGTTTTGGTAAGGCTTTTTTTATAATTCAGTTTTCTGTATGTCCAGCCTTTAAGACGACTCTAACTGAGTTTTTGTTTATGTTTGCTCATTCTTGAATTTCTTTTGTTTTTTAGCCACATTAGCTGGCCCTTGGAGCCAGGTATTCTAGCAAAAGGTTTCGGTTTTTTCTTGATTTTAATTTTCATCATGCTCAGCTTGGTGTTCTTTTTCGTTTTTTCCTTGTTAGTGCCGTTGCTGTTGTAGTTTTTAAACTAAAACTTAATTTTATGCCATTTTTAATGTTGTCTTTAGTTGTTGTGTTTTCTGTTAAGGTTTTCTGCAAGTACTTGTTGCAGTTTATTTAATATCCACTGATTGATCGTCATTTTGTCTGCCTGTACTTTTTCAGTTACCAGACATTTAGTCTTGAAAATTGTACATAAAATTGAAATTATGTTTTTTTTGTCTTGTAATGAAAAAATTTATTCTATTTGACAGAAATCTTACTTGAAGAAATATTTTTTAAGAATAAAAAATTTTCGAAGAAATAAATTTAAAAAATATAAAATTTTAATAAATAAAAATCAATGAAAGATATATTTAACGAATAAGAAATTAGTCAAATAAAAAAATTTATTCGATAGAGATATTTGAAGAAATTTTATTTCAACAAAAACATTTAACGAATAACAAATTGTTGGAACAAATCAATTTAATTCACAAAGATTTATTCGAAGAAAAATATTAAAAAAATAAAAAATTATTTAACGATAAAATTATTCGAATGAAAATATTTAACGAATAAAAATATTAGGTGCTCTACTGCAGACAGATAGAGAAGGCAGTAGGAGGAGACTGAGGTAGCTCCACCTGTGCTTCTTCGTAGCAAACGTAGGATTTTTTCTATATTTTACCGGTTTTATTTAATCATGTGACAGTTGAGCCTACAACGTCAAACATAGAGTTTGATGTGATTTTCGCTGAGGGTTTAGTAGTCGCTTTGACTGATTCATGCCAACTTCGCCTCTCCAGCTGTCTTGTAGACTTCGTTTCCCTTCTTTGAGTCGTAAGGCACAAATGAAGTTGTCATGAAACCCTTAAAAGGGTCTGGATCTGTTAAAAGGATATACGCGTCCTTATTAGCCAGATAGTCCTCTATTTCAAAATAATTTTTTGCGGTTTTTTTATTATTTATTTTTTCAATCGTAGTATTATTTCTCAGTGTAGATTTTCCATAAATCACCTACAAAAGGTCAAATGATTTAAAATATGTTAGGACTTCTTAAATCTGAAGGAGCGGAAATCGAGTGAACCGAGTTTATTTTGTGTTATTATAATTTTCTATAACTTTTATTATTTTTTAAAAGTTAAAAAAATTCTTAACAACTGCAGCTTTTGTAAGTCTGTTTGCACAACAACATGCATGAGCCAGCAGTATACTTCTCAGGTAAGTGCATCAAATAAAAATCTTTTTTTTTTTAAATAACATTTTAGTATTTTATCTGTATGTGTGTGTGTGTTTTTCTTTAATAAAAACGTGATGTTGCAGTGTTCCATTATGTTGGTCTGAAGTCTGGCTTAATCCAGCAACTATACCTACAACGAACAAACTTAAGCGGCGCTTCCATTAACAGGTGTCTTTTTTTACTTCTTTTTTTTTGTTGTTGTTGTACATTTTTACTCATTTTTTTTTTTAATTTTAAGTTTAAGTTTATTTTATTTTGTGGCTGTGGTGTTTTTTTATTGTTAGTGTTGTTGTGGTTGTGATTTGCTATTGCCATGGTTGTTAATTGTTGAACCAAACATTCTTGTTGTAACAATAAAATCGTGACTTTTCATTTTGTTGTGCTGCCTTTTGAATGTATTTATTTTATATAAATTAAATGTTTTCAGCTTACTGGTTGCTCTCTTTTGTTTGAAGTTTTTTATTTTCTTTTTCTGATTAAATTTTTATAAATGAAATTCAACATTCCTTTGCTGTGTGCAGCAGGCAAAGTGAATACATTAACTTGGGAAACATTTAAAATTGTTTGAGACGGAAAGTGACAAAAAACATTTTCCCCTTTTTAAACGAAATTCCAAAATAAAACAAAAAAAAATCAAAGAATTATTTTTTGGTTTTGTTTTAAAGCCCTGTTTTGTTTTAACCAATAAAAACTGTTTCTTTTGGCTTTTTATGTGTGTTGTTTTTTTTCTTCTTTGGTTGTGTTCTTAAATAAATTCTAAAGCTACGAAAGTTGTTTGTTGTTGCTGTTTTAACTCCATAATGGCTCCACAAATGCTCTTTAAGGTTTTCAAATATATGACTATCCCAGTCATTGTGTGCGTTTGTTTTGCTTATTTTTGGCTCGATCAGCAAACAACAACAAAAAGGATGTGCTGCTGCTGCTTGCCTCTGTGTCTTCTGTGCCAATATTGAAAGTAAGCTTGTTAAGCCTTCTCTTTTTTTAATTTTGATTTTACTTTTCACAAAGAGTTAATTTTTTTTCATCCAACCATGATTTACTTTTTGTTTTTTTTTCAAAAAGTCACGCGGGTGGTCGTTGTATGGTCCGTCTATTCATCTCTCCTCTGTCTGCCTGCATGTACTTTAGTTTAGTTTCTTTCTTTTTCTTTTTTTCTGCGTTTACGAGTTTCTTTATTCTACTGATTTTAGCTTTTTTTAAGTCTTGCAACCATGAGCTTTTTATTTTCAGTCAGACAATTCGGATCTTTGCATGGCTTTCAATAGCTTGTGTTGTTGCTTTTTTCAACTGAACATTGAGTCAAACAGCAGCCATTAGTTACGTATTTTTTATTATTGTGAATGTAGGTTTAATTTGTTTTTTGCTCCAGTAGAAAGAAATTTTTCTCTTGACTGCACTTGAGAGTAGATTCAGTAGAGAATTATTAATATATACTGATGTTAAAGAATATTTTTTTTATAATCAAAAGAAATACCTACTGGCTGTTAACAAAAATGTTAGTTTTTTTAAATAAAATTAATTTAACTAATCGACAGAAAACGATATTTGTGGAGCAAATATTCAATCCTATTTTGGCTACACTTTATAACTAAAATTGCGCGGTAAATTAATTAAAAGTTATATAACTTGTCTCGCTATCTTTTAATTTATGTCATCTACAAAAGCAAACAAAAGATAACTTGTATCTCATAATCAGCCTAAATGTTTTATACTACCAATTAACCCGCTACTTTAAGAGTCAAGTATCATATTGTGCCTTTTATGATTTTTTTTTTTGTTAATTACCGTTTGATCTCAATACTAAAAAAAGTACTTTTAAAATAAAAAAAAATTCCATTTAGGCCTTTTATCATTTTTCAATGTGTTCCGTTGCTAAGCTATGGGTTTTTAATATAAAAAATATATGAAAAAAGTAGCATTTAAATAAATAAAAGAAAACAACTTCGGTTGTAAGAACTGAATTTATCGCCAACTAAAAGTTCAGTTGTGATAAACGAATTTTTTAATTGTAACAATCGAAATGCCATAAATACATAATGACAGAACTGAATTTTTGATGGGTGAGACAACCGAAGTTGTTTTCCCATGTACCAACCATATCACTAGCTCTTTAATCTATATAAATACAATTTATTTTCTATTCATTTATTTATTTTTTTTTAATTTGACACATATAATATATAATTTACTCTAAGAAAAGTCGCTATGTATTTTTAGACTAAAACGTCTACGTATTTACGATTTTTACTTTCCCATACTAATTTAAGCCTGAAATTATGGTTTGAAATATTTTATTTATCACTTTAGTTGGCACCTCTGCTAATAATCTAGCAAAGGCATGAGCCACTTTTAAAAGTAGTGAATGGCTGTATTTATTTTGATTCTGATTCACGTAATAAAGGACCGGGCCGGACGAGACCGGGCAACTACATCTAATTCATCTTTATAAATAAAATTTGTTTTCTGCTTGTTTTGCTTGATCGCTATACAAAAGGTATTTTTTTTAATTTGTTACCAATTATCTTTATAGTCTTAGCAGACCGACCACGCCCACTTTAAACATTTTTTATAAATAAAACTATTGAAATCTTTGAATCAGTAACATCTTATTTTTCAAGAGATTTTCTAAACGATCCCTATAATTTAAGAAAGGTTACATATTATTATTTAAATCGGTTTCGTAATGTTTAATATTCTTAAATTTAAGGTTTGAATATGCACTGAGCGACCCGATTAAAGAAAAACAGAGAGGGGCTCACTTGGGTTCTTTAAAAGTGGTCACTTTGTGATACCTGCATGGGAGGAAACACGGATAGCAAAAGAGATAAAAGAGTGAAAGGAAGTAGGGATATAGTAGGGGAAAGAATAAGAAGAAAACGAATGCGTCATCTAAATTAGCAGGTCGACACATGTGGTCGACAGTGTAGTGAGAACCTGCAGGCAACGCTTGCATTTATCCTTCTCTTCCTCATCTTGGTAACTGCTACAGTAGCCATGCGATGGTAAACGTTAAAAGTGTTTATGTCTGCTGCTTTAAAAGAATATTTTTTCTTTATGAAAATAAAATTTTTAGCGAATAAAGTTTTCATTTGCGGCTGTACTTACACGTGTCGCTTCTTAAACCAACTTTATCTTATCACTTTGAAATAAATTATTAATTAAACTTTATTTTATATAAAACATAATCTTAATTTTTGGTTTGTTTAATTATGCTCGTTTATCAGCAAGTGTAGTAAAACAAAACTAAAAAAAAAAAAATAAAGTAAATTAGAAAACGTTTTAGGTCTAATCTGTCTCTTTTTTTTGGTATAAATAAGTCTTTTTAAAACTGATGTTAAACAGTCAATTACAAAAACTTGCTGAAGGCGTTAAAAGCAAAATAATTTAAAGAAAATGAAAATATTTGTTTTAATACTGTGCCTGTGGGCTTTAATTTCGGCCGTAGTAGCTAAGTGGAGTAAGTTAAACAAAAATCTATTAAAAAAATGTATTTTTACGTCCTTGAAAAAAGGGTTTGCTTAAAGAACTATTAATTCAAATTTAATTTTATTTAAAAAAAATTACAATTTTTAAAATTAAAAAAAAAATTTTAATTAAATTTAATTAAAAAAAACATATTTTTATGTAATTAAAACAGAAGGTTCTTTAACAAGTTATATTTTTTATTCAAATATTTTTTTTAAATAAATCTGCTGCTAATCTTGTAGCAATAATTATCAAAAGTTTCTTATTCATAACTCACATTTAAAGTGTAAATATATTTTTCTGCTTCTAGATTCTGTATACTCCTATACAAATTCATAAAAAATATTTTTGTTTAATAAGAGCATATTAAGCACATTTTTTCTAGCAAATTTGCTTAATTAAAGAGAAATTTTTTTTTTTATGAATTTGTTTGTTAATTTTTGTGTTTAATAAAATTTTATTTTAGACATTTGTGAACAGAAGTATGGCCAAGATAATTTACAATGTAATGGAAAATATCTAGTGTGGTCGTACATTCCTGCACAGAATGAATGTTATGGATGGACGTATAGAGGTTGCGGTGGCAACAAAAATTTATTCACTTCCCTTGATAGTTGCAGAAAAAGATGTCAAAAACATCTATTTTAGTTTAATTTAAATTATAAGTAGTCTGTATTAGTAATATATTGAAATGCTTAAAATTAAATATCTTTTCCATGCAAATAAAAAAAAAAATTAATAAAAAAAGAAAACCTAATTATTTAATTCTTTGACAAAACACTATAAAAAAAAATTTACTCGTGCAATACGAGTTCTATGCTAAAGTAGGGCAACGTAAACACAAAGCTTGTGGCATAATCAATATATTTGTCTTTTTAATAAGAGGACTGCAACTTTCGATGTTCTAAAAAATTTTCTTATAAAATTATTTTGAGTATTAATTCCGACAAAAAGTCAATTGTTACTTAAGTCGACTTTAGCATATTTTCCTCGTTAGCCCAGATTAATTTTTACTGTATAACACGCTTGCTGTAGCATTAAAAAGAAAGAGATGAAGAGCGAATTTATAAATTTTGTATAAAATATTTTTTCTTCATTAATTTCTCGTTGTTAACTCGTTGAAAGCCAAGAGATAAATACAAAGTTCAGTTTTAAGTTTAAAAAAAAGTCCGGCAACATCAATATTAACTTTTTTTAAATTACTAGAGGTTGTCATTTATTATTTTAAAGAGTCGTCGAAGCTAATGCACCATGTTAATTGCGAGTCACAACTTAACATCAAGTTTTTTGCCCCAACTTAATTTGACATTTTTTTGTTTCAATGTTGAACAAGTTCAACCATAAAGAAGTACACAATTGAGAAGCCCGTTAAGATTGTTGAATGGACGTTAAAATCAATATGCATTTTGTGCGCTTGGTGATTTTTTTGATCAGCTTAATTGACCACATGTGTGCTGTTTCATCAGACGCTACTCTAAATCTTCAGTGGATTACTCCCAAGTCTTGTTAAATTCCTCCCCAAACATTCGACAACATATTTCGTTATACCAATTGAGTAAATGAGATTTTTGGTCAATAGGCAAACAAAAGAGTTTGTTTCTATTTATATTTATATAAATTTTCTAGCTTAAAAAAATATTCTATCTATAAATCCCACCCAAGATTTAGTTTTATGAAATAAAAATAAATTTTCACATTAATTTAACTTTAACTTAATAAAAGAAACTAAACGAAAAGAAAACGAAAATGTATTTCGCAACACACAAATAATAAAATAGAGAAAAAAGTCAATATTATCGGCATTTACAGGGATTCTTAAAAATTTTGCATTAAATAGATTTTTATAAGTATTTTTTTTTTTAAATATGTATGTAAAACAGGAGTTAAAAACTTCACGACTCCCGTGACCCACAGTTCGGAAACCGCTGGTCTAAATGGTATCTATGACGCTTACCGCTAACTCATGTTTGTTTAAAGTTAATTTCTACCACTTTAGAAAATAAAGGGGCATTTATGACTATTTTCAATTAACGATAATTGTTATTGATTTAATTAAACGCATAAATGGAGTTTTGTATATCCTGCAAACAAACAAATTGTCAGTTGATAAATTTTTGCTTTTAAATGTAAAAACATTTCAAAGAAGAATTAAATTTTCTATAACAAATCAATACGAAAGAAATATAAAATCATTTACTTAATGTACGAGTACATGAGTATTACGCAAAGTAATCTTATGGATGCCAAACAATGCAGTTGTATTCAGGTAACAAAACACACTCAAAAGCACAAACACCGAGAGAAAGAGGCACACATTATTAAATTTATTCAAAACTAAATGGTAGATATTGTTGAGGTTTAATAAGCAACAACAACAACAACAACAACGAATTAAACTCAACAGGTATTTTTTTAAGCAAAAAAAAAAAAAAACAAATCAAATATTTCACGTTTAAAATGATGAGAAAAAGAGCTGAACAGAGTGAATGAATGAATAAATGAGTTTTAACTTAAACAAAATTGTCAGTGTGATTATTTAAACTAAAAAAAGAGTAAAATAATCAATTTTAAAAAATTAAAAAGAGAAAAATATTGAGTTTTTAAGAGTAACTTAATTTACAACTACAGTCACAGTATTATTGAAAGAAATTTGTTGTTATTGCTGCAAGCAGCCACAGCCTTAACAAACATGTGTACCTTGCAGATCTTTAATATTTTATTTTTATTTTTTAATTTTGTAACTCATCAGTTGGCGCTAAGTTGCTGCCTTTATAAGCGCTGCTTATAATTAATGAATTTCCGAACCAGTATTTTTTTTTTTTAACTTAAACATTTTCCATTATGAAAAATATTTCTGAATAAAAAAACAATATAAAAAAAAGAAAAAAATTAATCGTTTAGCGTTTTAAAATAAAATAATATTTTAAATAAATTTTTAGCTAAATTGAGTAAAATATTGATAAATAAAAAATTTAATAAATAAATAATTTGTAAGGAATAAAAATGGCAATTCTGTGTAAAGAATACTTTTTTCTAAAAGGGGGCATTTCACTTGTAGCGGACAACGAAAAATAGTGAGGTCATTGAATTTGTTTATAGTTTGGTTAATTATACCCCTCCCTAATGGGTATTAAAGCAAATACGTAATATATTTTTACTTTTATAAGTTTTTGATAAACTTGGAACAATTTTTTTATTTATTTAATTTTTTTAATAAAAATTTTAGTAAAAAAAATTACAAAGAAAATTTTTTTTAAAGTTCAATTTGAAATTTATATGTATACAGAAAAAATGCTTATTGAGAATATTTTAGATTTTTAATAAACTTGGAATAATAAAAAAAATTTTTTTTATATAATTTTTTTTTTTAATTTTTATTAAAAAAAGGAAATAAAATATTAATCTTTATTTGTAATAAATAACTCATGAGAATATCATGAGTAAAAGAATAAATATAAAAACCAAGCAAATTTCTGGAATTAAGCACAAATAAAGATTAATATTTTGTTAAACTTTTAAATTCCAAATAGAAATTATTACATATAAAAAAGGAAATATTTTTTAAGTCGAAATTATTAAAATTTATATACAAAAAATAGTTATTGAACATATGTATTTCAAATTTTTAATAAGTTTGGGATAATATATTACTTTTTTTAATAAAAATTTTTTTAAAGTTCAAAGGATTAAAATTTTTATACAGAAAAAATTCTTATTGAACACAGGAGAACTTTTGAAATAAAATTTATATTTACGAGTACATATTTAATATAAAATATTTTTTTATTGGTATTAAAAATATATAATTAATTAATTTGAGCTTAGTCTTGATAATTAAAAATGTTTTTGCTTTATTATTTATTATTTTCAATATTTCGCTTTCCTGTGGAAAGCTTCTTCAGACTGAAGAA
This sequence comes from Thelaira solivaga, assembly GCA_947397855.1. NCBI lineage: Eukaryota > Metazoa > Arthropoda > Insecta > Diptera > Tachinidae > Thelaira > Thelaira solivaga. The sequence continues at coordinate 3,238,096 of OX377611.1, forward strand.
GACTAAGCTCAAATTAATTAATTATATATCAATAAAAAGTCTTAAATAATAATTATATAAATTTGGTATTAAAAATTTTTTAAAAATATTTTACAAAAAAAAATTTCTTTTTAATAAAACTTTTTTTTAATTTCATTTTATCATTTAAAATCCTGAGATTTTATTAAATTCCCTTTGGTTTTCTTAGTTTCAAATAGCAACAACAAAAAGTAGCTGCATGTACTTAGTAGTTTTGTATAAAATAAAAACAACCAACAATAACAAACTTTATTATAGCGACGGTGTATCAACCCAAACAAACCAACGATCGCATGTCTGGTCATGTCTTTTTTTTTGCTTTTGTTTTGTTGTTGGCTTGTATTTGGTTTCGTTTTTGTTGTTTTTTTATATATTTAAGTTCGTTACGAAAAAATTTACCGACAGCCACAACTACCACGACGACCACGATCAAGTGATTTTTTTGATCGTTCGTTAACGTTTGTTGTTGGTGTTGGTAATTGTTTGTTGTAAGGAATTTGAGTGTATTGTGTTGTATTGTGTATACATGTATGCATGTGTGTGTGTGCATGCAGTGGATATTGGCGACTGTATTGTACTCGTAGTTGTGTATCTTTTCGAACTGGGATTATTTGAATCAGGTAGACAGTCAGGCGTTAGTCGTTCTGCGGCAATGAACGAGTTTAAAACTATTTTAAATAATTAATAAAAATAAAAAATTAAATATTTCTTTTTGCCTTCATTATAATTATTTTTTTTTATAAACTTTTATTTTTAAATTAATAAATAAAAACAAACATTAAATGTTACACATTAAAACAAAATTTTATTGTAAAAGTAAATTTTTTAAATGAGTGTTAGAGAGAAAAAACCCTAAAAAACACTTATTGGAAATATCTTAGTCAAATTGGTAATTTTTTTTTATTTTTAAATAAATGGTGCTTTTTAAAATTTACTTCTTTCTCTAAGTGTTAAAATGTTGTTGAAAATACACACACACATGCACTAACTAAAATAAAATTAGAGCAAATGACGTTAAATCACTAATTGATTTAATAAAGAAATAAACAAAAAAAAAAAAATAATTAAAAACAAGAGAAATAAAATTAAAAAAAGCGGGTTTTTGGTTGGAATCGGTACGATTAAGTGTTTGATTATTGCAGTGTGGATAGTGAATTACACAATTGCTTGTAACGAGAACAACAACAACAACAAATGTAATATTATAATTAACATAAAAACAACAACAAACGCAGCAACAACAGTAAAAAATATTAAAAATAGACAGACACCTGCGTGTGTTTTTTTTTTTTTTTTTTTTTTTCATTTATAACTAATTTTACCAAGTGATTTTTTTAGCCGCGGAAAACAATTTCTTGTGAATTAATTAAAATTGTAAACAATGTTTGATTTTGTAAAATACATACAAAATAATACTTTACTACCAAATTCATAAAAAAATAAGGGTTAATTGAACAAATTTCCCAAAGAAAACTTGCCTAATACGCCCTTAGAAGGAGTCAAATTAGTCACAAGATATGACAAGCCCTTATTTTCTTATGTATGTGCCTGTTAAATTGTTTAAATTAGAGATTTTAAATAATAAAAATTAAATATATGAAATTTAAATACAAATAAAGTGACTTTAATTGTGTGGAAGTTAATACAGGAGCAGATTATAAAGTTTCAGTTCTGTTTCATTTATAGACAGCCCTGATTTTACAACGAACTCACATTTTTTGATATTCTCCAAGCCGAACTCACATAATGCCTTTTTCATACTTATATTATAAACGTAAAAATTATTACCAAATTTTTTATTAAACAAAAATTTTTTTATGAATTTGACTGAAAGACTATAATTAATAATGAGTTGTCTATACCAGTCATAAAAACTTTTGTTTCCTGCGGATTTTTCCCAAATTTTCAATATATTTTTTTTAAACAACACAAACCCGCGAAGTTTCTTGTCTACCAAAAAAAGGAATCAACCCCCAGATTGGTACAAATTAATCTATGGGGCCAACCATATATAAATATACTCCAAGCAATCGGCCACGCCTACTTTTTAATATTTAGAAAAATTTGAAGGGGTTTCTTAATGATTAAAAGTCTGATTTTCAAAACAATACCCAAACTAAATACAAACAACTACGGACTTTAACTCATAAAGTAAAGGACCGGACCAGAACGCTAAAAAAAAAGTAATTAACACAAAAAATTTCAATACCTTTTGGCTTAGTAACATTCTGCAAAAAAAATTAACCAAAATTAGTCGTGCTTGGTGCTTAATTCCATTCCAATTTACTTTTATAGAAAATGGAAAAATTGCTTACCTGGTATAATAAATACCTACTAGGATGGATAGCATATTGATATGGACCATTTCACGTTAACTAATGTGATATTCAGTGGATTGCTCCAAAGTTTTTTAAAATCGTCACAAATTCATTTAAAAAACTTTCAGAAATTTCTTTAAATGTTCGCTTTAAGTGGAGAGATAATTAATTCGATGAATAAAATAAAACTTTTTAGGCAAAGTTTTATGGTCGTAATAACATTTACCCCCTTACGGCAATAGCAAAGAATGTCGGTTAAATAACATAAAAACTTTACACAAGATACTATACTTGTGTTCCATTGTTTCTTTTAAGTTGTTTTTTTTTTTATAGAAGCAATAGTTTGTTCATGTAATTCAGTTGATATTTTGTCTCTTGATGCCACATCTATTTCATGGAAAGCACTTTGTTGTGTAAATTGATTGTGAGAAAAATTGAAAACAATTTAATAATATATTTCATTAAATGTATGAAAATATCATTGAATTAATGAAATATTTTATTAGGCTTATGACATAATTAATTTTATCATGAAATTCTTGGTTCAAACTAAAAAAAAAAACTTGTACTAAAACAAATTTTATTTTCCTTTATTTTTTCTTTTCTAATTGCAGATATTTTCCCCTTAATTATGCGGTATAAAAAAAACCATACGAAAATTCTCAAAAAAACTTGTAACACAATTTGCAGCTATAGATGCAATTTGTATGCAACGGCAGCAACTATAGAAAACAGACAGCAAATACGAAAAAAATTTATAAAAAAAGTTATCAGCATCATAAGCAAAGAGAACGAAAAAAATTTATAAAAAATAATGCAATTAAATTAATAAAAATTAATAAAATAATTAAACTAAATGGCAAATATTTAATAATAAAAATTAACAAAAATTTTATATATTTTATTTACAATTATAAAAGAAAAAAGAACTTTCAAGCAACTAAAAGAAATACAAAATTTCTTTACAAGCCAATAAATTAAAAAAAAAAAAAGAAATTGAAAAATGAATTTCAAAAAATAATAAACTAAACTCGACGTGAAAAAAACGAAGGTAATTACACCATTTCTCTGTAGGTCTTTAGTTGTTTTATTTATTTGTTTAATTGAATTAATGAAAACATTTTGTTAAAGTCAAAAATTGCTCTCTCCTTCTCTGTCTTTGAATAGTGCCTGTGTTAACAACAAACAAATTTAAATCAAAATTCAAATAAAAATAACAAATAAATCAATTTGTTTGTAACTGCTTAAAAAAAAAGTTTATTTTTGTTCAAGCTGTTTTGGCCGGTGGTGTTTGTTGGTAATTTAATCAATACCACCAACGACATCATTCATCATCGTCATCGTCATCATCATTATCAGCATAATTAACGTGTTCATCATTATTATAATCATCGCCATTATAATTCTTGTTTTTGTTTTGAATATTCGTGTAACCAAAAACTTTTAAAGACTGAGGTGAGTGAGTTTGAATTTTGCTTAAAATTGTTTATTTATTTTTTTATTGTTTCTCCAAAATACTTTTTTTTTTTGTTGTTTTTTATGAAATAACTATTTATTTATTTTTTTTAATTCTATTTTATTAGTAATTTGATATTTTTTTTAAATCAGTTTCAATCAGCAGTATTTGTTTAAACTTAAATACTCGTACATTATGAAAACATATGTAACGGACAAATTATTGGGTCATCTCACTTTTTTGTCTTTTTCTTTTTAGTAAACTTTTAAATAAAGTTGGGAAAATAACTTTAGTTGAATTTTTTTTGTATTTGTTTTTCGTAATGTTATACATGACACTTGTGGTATTTAATCCGTATAATTTTTTTTAAATCATTTTGTATGCATTTAGCTTTACTTTTTATGATGAATTTATATATTCATTAATTTTATGTATTCAATTACATTTAGTGACAGCTAATTTTATAACTATTTGTAGCAAAAAGTGTTGTAGCATTTCAAATTCGGATTTTAGGCAGTTTTACACCAACAAAAGTAAACAAATTTCCCTATTCTGCACATTGTTAATAATTTTGGACTGCACAAGAGATCTTAAAAGTCGCACTGCGATCATAGCCTATAATGGATGATAATGATTTTATGCTGAATCTTTAGCTTTTTTTAGGTATTAAACTTTTGCTAGTAAAATAAAGGAAAGCCTAGGCTGGTGAGGCACTACCTCATCGTCATCATTCGTCATTAATTTAATCACAAAAAATTAATTAAAAAAAAAAAAAGTCAAAAAAAATTCTTTTCAATTTTTTATTAATTTTTATTTCTAAAATGTTTTATCTTAGCTTGTCTGCACACACATAGAACAAATATGGTTGGAGGAAACATAGTATGGTTAGATTTATGATTGCATCGAACCATATTTTTAAACCAAACATATTAAAAATACCTCTCAACTGCAGCTGTTGCGGTTCAACCACCGATCAGGGCTAGAAAAATAAAATTTAATTTTCTTATTTTTTTTGTTTTACATACAAGTACATATTTCTATATACATTTTTTTAAATAAATTTTTTATATAAATTATTATTTAATATAAATCAAGCTTAAGATCTTAAAAACTTTGTTTTTTATATTTAATTTTTCCGATATTTCGACTTTCTTTTGAAGGTCTTCTTCAGGGAAATTTATTTATTATAAAATAATTTATTATAAAAATAAATTTCCCTGAAGAAGATCTTCAAAAGAAAGTCGAAATATCGGAAAATTTATATATAAAAAAAAATTTTTAAGATCTTAAGCTTGATTAATATTAAACAATAATAAAATTTATATTTATTTATTACACTATACAGCGATTTTGCATTTTACCGCCAATTTATTGTATTTTTAAATGGGCTTATACCACTTTTAACAATAATAGCTCATTTAATCATGCTAACGCGCAGCGCAGCACATCTTTAAAGGTTTTGATAGTCGATTCATCAAATCGTCTTGTCTTGCTTTAAAACTTTCTCTTTTTATATGCTTTAAGTTGCGTGCTGTAAAATCGTTTCAATGCAATCAAGTATATGTATGTCTGCTATTTCCTTCCTAAGAGATGGTTCCTTTACTTCGTATTTTATTGCTAAAAAAAATTCTCTGTGGAAACCATACATTCCCAACTCTGTATTGCCACAATAAATCCTCTAAGTTAATTAATTACTAGAACTATTTTATAAAATTTAAATCTTGAAATAAAATAATTTATTTTAACAATTATTAGTAGGAAAAATGTGAGAAAAAAATTTTAGTTTTTTTGCAACACTTCCCCTAGTAAATCTGTCACAAAATTTTAATTTGCCACAATTAAAACACCTTGAAATTTCAAGTAGTAAATAATTTTGTGTATTTGTGCGGATTTTTTTTTTTCTGTTGAAAATAATTTTGTTTCAATTATTTTTTTTTTTTTTTTGGCAATTTTTGTGTACTTAAACAGAAAGCATTTGTTTACACAAAAAAAAAAAAAAAATAGAGAAAAAATTATAAACATTTTTTTTAATTGAAATGCGAATAAATTATAATCGTATTTGGGTGTATACAAAAACAACCAGCAAAATTTGTTTAAAACTTAAATCGTAGAAGATATTTCATACAGAAAACTTTCCGTATATTCTAGATAAAATCAATAATTTAAAAAAAAAAAATCTTTTAAATATTTAAAATTAATAAGATGAAAAGGCTAAGGAAATTTGTTGAAATTGCTATACCAGTAAAGAATTCATAATCTTAAGTAAATTAAGGCCCTATTCAACTAAATGCGATCGAAAGATTCGTTCAGCAATGTTCTAAACATTGCTTAGGTTGTGTTTTAAAATTAGTGGGTAGTGTATTAACCTAGCGATTGCAGGTTAATTTCTTGGCTACAGAATGGGTGCACAAAAAAATATTTGCCTTTAAAAAAGGTGTAAAATAATTATAGCGGTATTCAGTGTTTGGTGCGTTTAAAAATTGCACACATTGCAATTGCATTGTGAGCGCTGTTTAACCAAACGTGGCAATATTCAATGCAATATTTATTGCAACATATAAAACAGCTGACACCAGTTAATATTTATTTTTTTTTTTTTTTTTGCTTACAAGTGTCAGCTGGTGTTAGTGATAACAACACGATGCGAACTTTAAATGAATTTAGCGATTTTAATAGAACTTGAGTACAATTTATTTACGAGTAATAAATTTAGTTATAAAAAAATCGCTTTTTGAGACTCTGTCAACAAGCTACTTTGTGCAAATCAACATCATTGATAATGATATTGTAATACACGCAACATAAAGAGCTTTACCATTTTGAGTATTGCACAAACGCAATAATGTAGCAAGTGCAACTGTGTATATTTCGTTGTTGGGTAGCAAAGTAAAAGCTACGACGCAAGACCATTTGCATCAAACAATGAGTACCGCTTATGATTTAAAATGGAATCTTGCAAATCTAATTGAAAGCTGTCAGCCCACCACGTAAATATTTCTTTCTGTGTTGTTGGTGTTGCTTTTGATTATAATGGGTGCCTCAGTAAGAGTGCCCCTTTTAAGTTTGTTTGTGCAAGGAACAACTCTAAAATTTGTCACCTGTCACACATGTTTATTCCGCTTATTAAACATTGAGCGTTTTATGAAAAACCAAGCGCTATAGTGGTGATGGAACAAAGTGAAATCAATGCAAATTTTGCAGAAAAAATCATTCCTCCTTTGAAGCTGATTTCCATCTGAAAAGCTTTACGAATACAAAAAATTGTCAAATATAAGATTAAAAAAAAATTCTTGCAATCCCTGAGAAACAAATGCACCCACAATGAGCAACTATGTGGTGGGAATGGTACCCCGGCAAAGTGGGGAATTGTAGAAACCCCTCAAAGCAACAGCACGGAGATATATGGAATATAAAAATTGTTTTAAAAATTGTTTAAAGTAATTGGTCAGGCGTTAACTGTGAACGGTATTTGTTACAGGAACGCAATAACAGAGTTTTTTTGACCTCAGGTGATTTTGACAAGACTGCGCCACCTGCCACTCTTACTGTCACATCCTCTAATTTTTTGTGTAAAATTTAAGCGTATGCTAATGTCCGACATTGTGGGTCATTCTTTAAAACTTCTTGAGTGTCCTTACTCGTAATTTGTTTTAAATTTAAATTTCTTGCTCTCTTTGTTCTTTTAAAAAGGTAAAAACAGTTTTCTTTTAAATTGTTATAGAGTTGCTCGTTGTTTTTTTTGTATAATTAAATTATAAAAAAAAAAAACAATAAAATTAATAAAACATACAACAAAACAAAACAATATTTTGCTCTAAATTATATAATAGTAACAATAACATGATCATGATATGATGCTGATAATGATGATCGCATAGACTTTTTTTATTTATTTACAATTTATTGCTTCTTTTTTAGATTTTCTATTAAATTTATTATGAAATCTTTTATTATCAATTTCTTGTTTGTTTTTGGTCTTGTTCTCTGCTTTGTTCTGTTTGTTTTATTGTTTTAGTTGGATTTAATAATTCTATTATTGATGGTGTTATGATAGTTTCTTAGAATACAATCACAAACAACAACAACAAATTAAATAAAAAAAAAGTTATAGACGAAACAAAAGAACGCAGACAAGTTAGAGACAAGACAAAAGCCAAAAAAAAAAAAATAATAATAATAAAGAAAATAAATAGAAACAGTTAAAATTACATTAAGGCTTTTATAAAAATAAAATTTTAGTCCAGCTAAAAATCCAGTTAGCCAAATGGTTACTCAATGGTTTTTTAATTTTAGACTTTTGTAAAATTCTGCTACTCGTTTGTTCATTCTACACTTGTAAATCTACTAATTTACTTTAGTAGATTTAGAGTTGCGCTCTGCTTTGTCTGTGTCTGTTCGTATCTGTACTAGAGCACTGCACAAGCATATTTGCAAGTCACACATCACTACAAACATGTGTAAAATTTTATAATTAAAGGTGCTTGTAAGCCCTTTCAAGTATGCTTGTTCGTTGCCTTAATCAGTGCTAAATTTTTTGTTTGTGTGTGTAATTGGATGTGTATAAAATAGATTTTAATCTTTATGTGAAAAACAACATGTAATTTGTTATTTCGGTTCTCTTTTTTTTTTTTTTTTTTGTTTTATTTGCTTGTTTACCTCAATAAATATTGAGTGCTTGTAATGATTGTACATTTTCAAACAAACTTCACAGACGTTTGTTGTTGTTAAAATTTTTTTTTTTTTTACATAAAAAAGCCAAGTTAGAAAAAAAGTAACAAAAATATATTTTTGGTTAAAGTAAAATTGTTGTATGCGTGTGTGTGCACTGTTAACTAATTGTTATTTAAATGTTCATCTAAGCAAGACTGATAGAAAGACAAAATTACGCCCTGTACATGATTTCCCGTTAGATAAGGCAATTTTTCCACTGTTTGAAGAAAAAATATGTAATACATTTCGCTCTCTCTCTATCGCTATCTCTTATTTAGCTGTAAGTTATTAGCCAATGGGCACGTCACGTGAAGTCATTTTAAATTTTATGTGCGGGATTTAGCCATCCCATCTTTTATTTCTAGTAGTCTTGCATTCTAAGCTACTGAGACTTATTTTTTCTTGATATTACCTAATATTCTTAAAAGTGGTATAAGTCCATTTTAAAAAAAATTGAATTAAAGGCAGTTTTAGTAAGTTATAGACACCATATTACTAAATTTACTGTTTACTAATTTTTTTAAAAAAGTGGACTTATACTACTTCCAAAAATATTAGGTCATATGTTACTTCTTGGGCTACGTAATTTAATTTCTATATAAATTATATAGTATAGATCGGCCTAATTCTCAATTTTTTAATTTTGTTGTGCAGCCCAAATCCCAAGTACAGTGTGAGACTTCTGACGAAACTCGTAATTAGGTATTGTGGGACTCTCCCCTTAAGACCCTCGTTATTGTTGAGGGATCTATCATACCTTGATATTCTGCAGCCAGCGTTAAACGGCTCATTACGCTACTTCCCACCACTGGGCAAACGCACATTTTACGTCTTTCTTGACAGAAACGGCAAAAGTAGTTCTTAATGTCATTTCTGCTGAGATTGAAAACAACTTCTGTTCTTATGCTTTCAGGATTAATAAGTCTTTTTAACTGCCGCATGCGGCTCTTCAGTACTCTTGTTAATTTTTTTTATTAAAACACCAATAACATAGAATGTAGGTCTAATTATAAGTGTCGTTGTCGTAACGAAAACAGTGATATGTGGCAACACCAGCCATATGTTTTATATGGGCTTATCGTGAATTCTACTACGACAGGGATGCTCATAATAAGGCTGAATATCTTTAGTTTTTTAGGTCACTTCGTTTGTTAGAGTTTCAAATCATAAATTTTTTCTTTCCCAATGGATTTCTGTAATTTTTTTCTTCTTTTTGAAGGATCTGATTTTATCTTTCAAACAGGGCATGCTTTTTGAAAATTGGTTATAATTATTAAAGTGTAAAAAAATTTTTTTATTATTATAAAACACTTTACGAAGTCAACTAAAACAAACTAAAATATTTTCGTTCTCTATGGACTCCAACAAAACAGAATTGGCACATGAGATCTTCTGAATATTTATTTATTTTTTTTTTTTTTTTTTTGATTAAATGACACTTTACATTTCTTATTTTGTGGTCAGATAATGTTTAGTTAGCAAACCTTTATTTTTACCTTCAATCTGTATAAAGAAAATTTAAAAAAATTGTGTTAGTAAATGATGCCATTACGTCTGGATCAATTGAAAACAAAATTTGTTACTTCTTTTGCCAGTTAGAGAAAAAAACAACAATCACAACAACATTGAGAGTAAAATTAAATTAAAGCAATTCATTTACAAATGCCATCAAGTGAAAGCAACGCCTTAGTTAAGCTACCATCGTAACCACTACTCTTTAGCAAATATTTTTTTAGTGTGACATGACCTGTATTGTATTAAATTATATTGTATTTTAATAAAAATTAAACGACCTTGAGCAAAAAATTGTCAAAATATGAACTGTTAATTTTGAAAAAGGCATAAGTCTAATTTAAAAAAATGGGTCAAAGGTAATTTTAGTAAGATGGTGTCTATAGCTTACTAAGCTTGCCGCTAACTCATTTATTAAAAAAATGGACTTATATCATTTTCTCAAAATTTGTGTTATATGAGCGTAGCTGTAGTCGCTTATAGTATTAATTTTTCTATAAGAACTCATTAAATTTTTCTGAAATATCAAAATGTCCTTTAAAATATGCAACTTGTAAAACACAAAAGGAATGCAGGCATACATAAAATTACAGGTCATAAAATAAATACACAAAACCACACACACACACACACACATTCACATACATTGCATTATAGCAGCAGGTAAATTTCTTAAGGTGGATGGTTGGTTCAATTTTTCTTTCTTTCTTTTTCTTTGTAGAGCCCAAGAAATTCACTAAAATTGTTGTTGTTTCTACCTTAGAAAAATATCACGAGGTTTCCAAGGTTTTCCAACGAATGAAAATAAAAATGTTTTGTCTAGCGTAGAAAATTGTTAAAAAAAAGTAAAAACAAAAGAGAGAATACTAAAAGAGAAACTATAACTTAAAGTAAGAGATTAAATTGAATTGAGTTAACAGTCTGGGGAACAAAATTTGTTTTCTTATAGAAAAACTGTTTCTCTGCCTCTTAATGATCGCTTGTTCATAAAAAATGTAATTCCAAAAATTGAAAAATCTCTTTTATATTTCTTTTCTTTATAAAATGAAATAAATGAGAGTTAAGACATTTTGAGTGATTTGCTGCTATTGACTCTTGAGTGAAATTGAAAATTGTATTGCCTGAGCACAAGCAAAAACCAAACTGTGTATCATTTGAAAGCAGTCTCACATGTACTCGTCTCGTCGTATTGATTTTGTAGCCAGCCAGTCTTAAGTTGGCTGAAAGTATTTTTATAAATTTAGTTTTAGTTCTTGTGTGTTAACCCTTTGACTAACAACGCTTTGTGTTCATGTTTTTGTATCGTTTTAGAGTTGCAAGCGACCATGCGCGCATGGCTTCTACTCCTCACAGTGCTGGCGACTTTTCAAACAATAGTTCAAGTTGCTAGCACCGAGGATAATAATATATCGTCAGCATTTATTAGAGCGATACAGCCTATTAAAACGGACTTAAATAAAACAACAACACCCATAACAACAACGGCATTAATACAAAAGCCGCCACCAGTAATAACAACAGAACAAGAAGATTTTCCCAACGGAAAATCTGAAAATACAACAGAAGAAAAAGAATTTTATAAAATTGTGTATAAAACGTATAAAAACAATCATTTAAAAAATACAAAAAATAATAGTGATAAAAATACAAGTGAAAAAGTGCAAAATATTCAAACGAGACGTGCAAATAAATTTGACAAAAAAAATAATAAACAAATTGAACAAAACAAAAACAATTTAGAAAACGAAGTTAGTGAAAAACAACCTACAAGTCTTAATAACAAAAAACAAAACAAGAAATTTAATAAAACAAATAAAAATAATAAAATGGCTTTAAAAGAAAATCAAATAGAACAACAAACAGAAAACCAAAAAATTACACAACAAATTGAAATGCATACAGAAGAGGATACAAATTTAAATAAAGAAAAAAGTTCCTCCACAAATAATCATCAGCATCATAAGCGGCATCAGCAGCAGCACAATCATCAACACCAGCATAATCAGTATAAATCACAACCTGCCTCTCAACACAATATTAGTGATAATTTAACAACAACAACATCGTCATCATCATCAGCATCAAGCAGCAAAACAAGCAATGGCAGCAGCAGCACAATATCTCAGGAAGTGGAGGTGAAGGCAAAGAAGCAGGAGCAGGAAGAAGAGAAAGATGATGCTTTTATGTCTTCTTCCACCTTCATGGAAAATGATGATGGTGCCATCAGTGTGGAATCACAACAGCCCCAATTGGATGCCGTTATACCCGATGAGGGTCCACGCACATATAGCAATCAAGAGATTATTGCCGATAAAGTTAAGCCCGATCCCTCAACTCTAGTCGAAATTGAGAATAGTTTATTAACACTCTTCAATATGAAGAGACCGCCAAAAATTGATCGTTCAAAAATTGTTATACCAGAGCCCATGCGGCAATTATATGAACAAATAACCGGTCAAGACTTGGATTCAGTGAATATACCAAAACCAGGATTATTAACGAAATCCGCCAATACAGTGCGAAGTTTTGCGCATCAAAGTAAGTGGAAAATTTTTTTATTAATATTTTTTTTAAAGTGGTATAAATCTACTTTAAAAAAAAAAATAAACAACAGTCAGTGCTAATTTCAGTAAGATGATGTGTATCTTGCTAAAATTACCGCTAACTAATTTTTATAAAAAAAAGTCGACTTATACCACTTTAAAAAATAACAACTCAAATTTTATTTTTCATAAAATTTTTTTAATGAAATCTGCCGTTATTATTTCTCTGATAATAACCAAAAATCATTTAAGGAGACTTAAGCAAAAATTGACTTGTTGTTACTTTATATTATTGTGGTTCAGGGATAATGTGCCGTTTTATGCCACAATTACCGATTTGGCAAAAAAATAATACCGTTTGCTAGAACCCAAAAAATTGTATAAGGAAAACTTTTAAGGCTTCTAAAGTCCTCTAAAATGACTTAAGCAATTTTTTTCCATATTGCCACAGATGTGTTAATTGTTGTACTACAAATTCAGTATTCAGTCAGGATTTTGCTATTTTAAAATTTTCTTAAAACAGACTTTTAGCAAATTAGCTTAATCTTCGTTATAGCGAAGAAGTTAAGGACTTTAAACAAGAAAAAAAAATTTAAATACTTTTAATTCAGAAAATAATTTGTTTATTTAAATTAAACACAAAATTAAATATGCAATTTGCATAAAGGTGTTAATAAGTGTTACAGTAGAAAAAATTTATTTAATAAGCAATTTTAATTGAATTATTTAAATATTTAATTGTTGAATCAATTAAAAAATTAATAAATATGAGAGGGGAAATTTCTTCTTTAAATTCGTATTAATAATCGATTACGGGGATAAGTAAAACCTCACTTTTATAAGGAGTTTCATTTAGCAAAACGTCAACAGGTGCCAATACCTGCTGATTCTTTTATGGCCCCCCTAAATATTAGCGGAAACAAGTCAGCTGTAGTACGTGTCAGTAACTTTTATTACAAAGAATCGCCTCGTAAAAACAGTTATAACGATATTTTATCGAATTCACTATTCAGCACCAATGCAATTCAAATAATTGGTAGGATTAAAGTTGTTATTTGGCCATTATTATTTATTTGTTGTTAACGTCATCGCAAATTCAGATAAAACAATTAACGAATTACAAGTACAAGTTGCCGATAGTTAAAGTTAAGATTTTATAAGTCAAGTATCAAGCTTCTGTTTAGATATTAAATTAAAAATATCGATAAGTTTGTGTGTCATTGATCCATCTAAATTTATTTCAAAAGTTTTAACCAAAAACCGGTTGTTTGCTTCACAAAATCCTAACAGTTGTAATAATTTGCCTTATTTTCATACGAGTATGTATGTAGTCATTTCAGAAATTTAGTTGTTAGTTTATTAAGCTTGAGGTCTTATTTTATACATTTATTTTAATATCAATATTTCGCTCCAACTTGCGTAGCTTCTTCAGCATATAATTATATTTTTATTTTTTTTTTTCATTAAAAAAGTTATTAAAAATAAATAAATTATTTACACAAAAAATTACATTCGCAACATAAATGTGTTAGTATTCTTTTCACATTCTTCTTTGTGCTTTTGGTTTATTTGGTGCACAGTTTTGACACATAAAAATAACTTAATGCTACAACATACTTTAGCTGCATTCTAACTATTTTAAATCCAATTTTGAATATTTTAATCCTAAACCGTAAGTGTCAGTGAACGATGCACAGTGCAAAACGAATGTAAGACTTAGTGACAGATGAACAATGGAAAATGATTGTAGAGTCAAAAAATTTAAACGTTTGAATTATTAAGTTTACCGAATAGTTCGTTTGAACGAAGTCGTACGCTTAACCGGGCCATAAAATTGTTTTCTCAACAAGGGTTGCCTTTGCTGTAAGTGATAAAAAATAGTGAGTAATAACAATTGTAGCTTTGACTTTTGCAACTAGTCGCAGCTAGACTAATCAATTTAGGCATAAAAAAATCAATAATCATCACCATGATTCAAACTCTTTTCAAGCACATAATTGTGTAACAATTTTTTATGAAAATTAAATGTTTTTCTTGGAAATTTTTTAATAAGTTGATGGCTTGTGTTACAGCAACAGCCACTTAAATTAACTGAAAATGAACTGTATAGTTCAAAAAATTATATGAGCTATTATTTGTGAAAAAGGTATAAGTCTACTTTAAAAAAACTCAAATTTAGTACAATAAAAAACACCATCTTGCTAAAATCACCACCAATTAATTTTTTTTTAAAGTGGACTTATACCACTTTCAAAAATAACAATTCATATAACATTAATGAACATTTAGCCTTAAATAACTGGAAAGAAAAAGTGTTAATTAAAGTATTAAAGCAGCTGACAGATACTAAAGGAATCAACTGCGAATAACAAATTGCAAAAAATATTGATTTTTCGCAAAAAGTTTTCTTTCCAAATTCTATAGATGGTCTTAGCTCAGCAGAGAAGAGCATTCAACTCTCTCTCTCTCTCTCTCTCTCTCTTTCTCTCTATTCTATTAATTTTTTTAAAGCACCACTAATTAAGAAATTTTCTCTCATTCTCCCCTTATTCTTCTTTCTTACTTGCAGGTAGTAAAATCGACGATCGGTTTCCGCACCATCATCGGTTTCGTTTATATTTTGATGTAAATAGTATACCCGCCCGGGAGAAACTTAAAGCGGCCGAGTTACAATTAACACGTGACGCCATTAGCCGTGACGTATTACATCCCCGTGTAGCAAAACGTACACGTTATCAAGTTGTCATCTACGATATTGCAGCTTTGGGCGTGAAAGGCAAATATGAGCCTCACTATTTATTGTTGGATAATAAAACGATACGTCTAAATAGTACAGAGAGAATAAGCTTAGATGTAAAGCCAGCTATTGATCGGTGGATGGCTACACCGAAAAAAAATTTCGGTTTATTGGTGGAGGTGAGGACATCAGAGTCTTTTAAGCCTGCACCTCATCATCATGTGCGTTTACGCCGTAGTGCGGATGAAAAGCATGAACAGTGGCAGCATAAGCAGCCCATACTATACACCTACACCGATGATGAGCACCACAAGTTGCGCTCAATACGTGATGTGAGTTCACGTTCAAAACAAGCAGGTGGTCATCACAGAAGAACGCATAGGCGAAAAAATAATGAAGAGATTTGTAGACGTCACTCGCTGTATGTAGACTTTGAAGATGTTGGTTGGAGTGATTGGATTGTAGCGCCGCCGGGCTATGATGCCTTCTACTGCCATGGCCGTTGTCCGTTTCCCATAGCGGAACATTTAAATTCAACCAATCATGCTGTGGTGCAAACCTTAGTCAATAGTATCAATCCAGGAAAGGTGCCAAAGGCCTGCTGTGTACCCACGCAGCTTGAGGGTATATCGATGCTCTATTTAAATGATCAAAGTACCGTAGTGCTCAAGAACTATCAGGATATGACTGTGGTGGGCTGTGGCTGTCGGTAAAAAATAATTAAGACTGGCCTATACCAGCCACAGGCGGGTTAAACATTAGACAAAAATTTTTTTAAACAAAAATCAAATGAAATTGAAGCCAAATACAAGAAAAACAAAACTAAGACTACAATTGCAACAACATATAAAAACAAACAGCTGTTTGCCGTTTCACAGAAAGAGAATTATTTAATAAATATGTGCTATTTCTGTTTTCTTCTCTGTCTCACTCTCCTTCTCCGGCTGTCAAATTGACTCGTTTTAAAAAAGGAGTTTTACCTAGCAGCGGTTAAACATTAAGAAACTGTCGTGTTAACAAAATCATTTCAATTATTGATGACGATTTTTTGTTGTGGCCGGCTCAATCAACTACTGATTGCACAAATCGAAGTGTATGTGTGAATGTTGAGGCCAAAGGCCTGCCTGCCTTTCTCGATTTTTACAACGCTTTAAAGATTTAGTTATTTTAATACAAATTTCGGTATTTTTATTTAAAAAAAAAAATTATCTTTTAATTAAAATTATGTAATTTTATTTTAAACAGAAAACAAACGCAATGGACTGAATATTTGAATTTTTTTCTTCTTTTTAAGTGTAAATACTAGATTTAAAAGAACAAACAAAACAAACAAAAAAAAAAATAAAATAAAAAATTATAACTTAAACTCAATGCGAGTTGCGAAATTTTAGTTATAAAATTAAAAAAAAAAAATACAAAAACACTTAACTAAGTAGTCACTAAATAAATATTAAAATAAATTGTAAAAAAACATTTAATTTAATAAATAGTATAAGCAATGAATAGCAATAGATGTGAATGTTAATTTATAGTAATTGAAACTAACCGTTTTGACAGCTAGGCTGTCAAAAATACTTACAGTTTATGTTCATACAACCTCCCAAAAACAGCCCCGTCTCCATCAAATCAACTACAATAAGTTCTCATCAAATGCTAGTATGTTGTTCTATAAATCTCTCATAGTGCCATTTTGTTTTTCTCTTTTGCTCTCCTTCACACATTTTTACTTGATACTCGAATTTGTTTCTAGTATAACTCGCAAATTTTATAACAAAACAAAAAAAACTTAACGAAATTATTCAATGTAATTTTTTTTTATTGAATTGAATTGAATTGATGGATGAATAAATAGTAATAAAAATTTTAAATATTTTTTATTTAATTATAATCAAATACAATTATTATTATTATTATTTGCTTAGTGAATACATCCTTACATTTAAGGATTCTATTAAACAAGAGAAAAAATTATGAAAATATAAAAATAAATTGTTTAAGTTTAAGTGTAGATAATAATAATTTTAATTAATTTTAAATTTATTTTTTATGTTTTTCAATGTATTTTATTTTGTGTGTGTTTTTCTTTTTTCTAAATTACAAAATAAAAAAAAGAGATAAAGTTAAATTTAAAAAAAATCATTAAATATAAAAATATATTTAAAGCCATAATTGCTTGCAAACTGTTCTAAATTCACTCTTTCTTTTAGCTCCCATCTCTCTTTCTTTTTATTTTTCCCAAAAATATTGTGAATTTTTCTGATTTCAAATTTTTTAATGGTTTCCTTAAAAACTGTTTGTCATTTTAAAAACTTTTTGAAAATTTTCTTTCTGCTTCTCTCTCCCTCTCTCTCTTTATTTCTTACTGTTTAATTTTATTACTTGTAATAACTTGTATATTTTTAATTTTTTTTATTATTTATTTATGAAACAAACTAAAAAAATAAGAAAAAGTTTTTCTTTTAATTTCATAATTAAACACGAAAAATGATAGTAATTAAAAAAAAAACAAGAAAAGAACATAATGAGGAAAAAAATTAAAATAAAATGTAAAAAATTTTATATAAAAAATTTGTTTCTATATTTTTTGTTTTGGTTTGTTAACCCTTAAAATTTGTTCACCAAAAGTAAGTACCCTTGTGCTAAAAGCAATATACCGTGACTTATGAAAAGTAGACTTATTACGTAACTAATGCCCTACCTAGAAAAAACTAAAAATCATATTCAATTACGAAATTCATAAACACAATTAATTTTTTAACTAAATACGTAAAACTAAACACGAAATTAAAAAAATCCTTTTCACAATTAACATGAACAGAATTGAACACAAAAATAATAGTAGAAGACATAAACTTAAATAAAAGTTTGTTAGGAACAAAAATTATTTTTTTTTGTTTCTTTCGGTATCGAAAAAAAAACATAAATATTTTAGTATTTTTGCAAAAAAATTTTTTTAAATTGCGATCTATTATTAAGAAATGCTTAAAAATGTAAAATTACACAAGTTTACAAATAAATATTTTGGTGTTGCTGATATAATATATTCCAACGGAAACTGCTTAACGCTTTAAGGGACATAGGGACACCAGTGTTCCAAGTCAAAAATTTTTAAATTGTGTAGATCATTTGTATGACATTTTTAGCATCAATTTCATACTTTAGACTCTTAAAAATTTTAATAAAAAAAAAATTATTTTTATGAACACCACGGCAACACTCTAAATCTATATATTTTTTTCACTACAACTCATGAAGCAACTACTTTTTTATGAGAATGTAGCCTTTGACAACATTTGCAAAGTAAATACTAAAGGGCTGCACAAGCACACAAGAATTTTTTATTTTAAAATATTATACATGTTTGTAGCGATGTGTGGCTTTCAAGTATGCTTGTGCAGCCCTTTAGTAAATACTCAGAAAATTTTTTAGACTTTCAACTATTTTTTCGGCATTTTCGTAGTTTACATGTGGAAATTAGGAGTAATGTAATATGAACTGTATAACTCAAACAATTATCGGTCAGTTTACGTAAATTTATTGAAAACAAAAAAATATTTTCCTAAATTGTTTTTGTGTTCCATACAAAACGCTAAAGCTACAATCACACTACACAAATAATTGTCGCCATAAGCGTAACCACTAGTTTTTGGCAAATATTTATTTAGTCCAACATGACTTGTATTCCATAAAATTAATTCAAATAAAATGATAACGCATTAAATATATTGTTTTGCAGCTAACTTCATTAAGAAACGCGCTGTCAAAAATTTATTTTCCAGCCTCACTGCATTGCCATCACGCCATTTCGGTGCGCTTCATGCATTTTGTATGGGCATGAGAATTTTTGACAGATGAAACACGCTTCCCACAGCTGCTAGATTTTCCGAACTTTGCAAGTATGTTGTATTTCAGTAGTCTAAGTTTATATTCCTTCAAAATACATAAACGTTTATGTAGCTGAATATTTGTTTAATGTGAGCATAGCTTAACGTTTGCATAAATATATAAATTTTTGAACATACCAGTATGTGAACGTTTAAAAAAACACCTTTTAATTTACAGACAAGCAGTCTGCAGGATTTAATTGATTTTTATTTAAAGAGAACTCAGGCAATTTCATTATTATTAAGACTAAACCAAACTATATCCTCCTCAGGCTAGGAAATTTTACCTAGAATTTTGCTTAAGCCTCCATAAAATCAAATATTTATTAGGGCAAAGATAATAGGAAATGAAAAATTTTGTCAACATAATTTGTTTTTATAAAATTCTACGTAAAATGTAGCCTTGAAAGACAAGAACAAAAAAAAAATTTATATTTACATTGAAAATTTCCTTAAAAATGGGTGCCGTGTGTTAATTCACTACTCAGGGTCGTGAGTTTGATGAGTACCTGCAACCGAACTTCTTTCTCATAGAAGATTTTTTTTCTTTTGTAAAATTTTTCATAAAAATTATAAAATCAATTATTTTTATTCTACACAGAAGGAAATTAATATAATTTTAAGGTCCTGGCCTGGCCAAGAGGCATCAAAAAATGAAGTCAAGGCCTCAGCCACTTACCATAGAACAAAGCAAGGAAAGTAATAAGAATAAAACAATAGAAAAAAAGTTAAACCCAAATACATTAATACGAGCTAATAAAAAAAAAGGAGATATTAAATCAAGCTCCTCCTTCATTGCGGGATCAAGCTACAAAGATGTAGAACGCATAGACAATCTAACAATGATATTCTTAACCTCAAGATTGGAGCTCCAGTTAGTTCGACTTATGATCTAAATTTTATTAAAATAAAAACCAATAAAACAAAAATTAGAAAATCAATTATTTTTATTCTACAAAAATTAAGAAAAACCCATTTTAATGGCTCACTGACTTTAGTAGATCTTAAATTTCAATGACATTTAAAAGGGAGCTAAATTTTCTTTCTTTTTTTTTTAATAAAAATTAAATTTTTGACTACAAGTTATTCGATTCAGTTAATATGGGCTATTAGGTAGTATGCCAGGCCAGCAGTCTAGGGGTTGTATTTTAATCTAATTCGTTTGCAGCCCAATCATGAATATTCCCTAGAAATTTTTTCCAAAAAAAATAATGGTTTTTAAAAAAAAAATTCCTTAAATGAGAGAAATTTTTTTGATAAGAGGAAAAGGATAAATGGAAAAACTAAACAGGAATTTTTATTTATAATTGGGTTGAAAATTTCTTAAATTTATACAATTTTGCTACACATTTTATGATGGAGTTCCTTTGGTCTAGTGAGTATAATTCCAGCCCAGCAGTCTACAGTTAGTAATTTCTTAGCCTTAGACAGCATAGTCTTTAAAAAGCATAAAATTTTGTCAACTGGTAGCAATACCAATCAAGAACTTAATTCCCAAACCATTCAAAAATTAGACTGATTTTTGATTGAATAAAATAAAATTCTAGTCTAGTCTCTTTTAATGAAAAAATTAAAACCAGGCGCGGTCTTTCTACCCTAAGGACTAGTCCACTCTAACCCACTCTAACTCTATTTACAAAAAACTTAATGTAGACTTTAAAGTTTTTCTTATATAATTTTTTCAAAAATTTTACTTTAAAGTCTAAACTACGTTGGTACTTGTATATTAAACCGAAATTGTAAGAGTTTTCCCAAAAATTTTAATTCGACCTTGATATTTATAATGATCTGAATAATAAAACAAAAATTTACCTTTTTTCCAAAGCGTAAACATTTGCATTGCCTTTTCTGAATAATTAGAATAATAAAACCCTCAAATGTTTCAGAATTGATGTGATAAATGAAATGCAGTTTTATTTCTGTTTACCATTTTATTTAGCCTTTTAACTATTTCCAATGAATATTGTTTGAGTGTCGTTTGCTAACAGAATGTCTTAACTCAAAAAGTGTGAATACTTGATTTCGTAAAATAATTAAATCAAAATTTTTACTTAATTTAAAATTATGAAACTGGGTTTATTTAAAAAAAATTAACTAAAAGAAATTGAAAATTTTATGAAACGCAAAAATAATTTTTTGTAATTTTCTCTTGCACTTGCACTCACATGTAAATTTTAGAAAAGAAAACTCTTACAAAGGCACACACACACACTAAACACTACAACAATGGCTTTAAAACAAAGAACTTTGTTTAAGCTGTTTGAAGACACTTGTGCAAACAAAAGGTATTATTTGCGAGTACTTGAATTTCAAATGAGAGATGCTTACAAGAACCCATTTAAAAACAATACCAGGGATTTCCTTATGTTTTTCTCAATAAAATAAAAACAAAATTATACAAAAATTGAAAGAAAAAAAAACCAAAACCAAGAAGAAAATATTACTAAAGTACATGTAAAGTAAAAAGACTAAAAAGAACAAAAGGAAATACGAATTACACGGGACAAAGCCAAATGTAAAGAAATTTGTCAGGTGGCAAAACTAAATCAAGAAATTTCATTGTAAAAATAACCAACTACAATAGTTTCTGCTATTTTAGTGCTAATGCAGGCTACTTTCGAATTGACCTTAAGGATTTTTCATTTGAAAAAGAAACAAAGCTGCTAAATTTCAATAATACACACACACACAAACACGCATACACACGTGCACTCATAGATCGCAAGCAAGCATATTAAAGTAGCAGACAAATTGTCTGAAATGAAAGATACACCGATTCGTATTGCAAAATTGGTTAAAAATATTTATTTTTCATAAGAATTTTCTTTCTCAACAGCTGTATGCGCTAGATGGCCTTATTTCAAGGTTCAAAAAAATATTCCCAACAGCCGCAGGGGAGGGCGGCAACACACTTTATACATTTTTTTTCTTTCTCTCTTGGGTTACTAGTAGGAGAGAAAATTATGTTAAAGACACATAACCATCCATATTACTGTGATAATAAGGAAAAATCGCTCAAGTCGACTTGAGCAAAAATTGAATTGCTGTTACAATTAACTCAGCTTATTTTTATTATTGTGGTTTAAGCATGATGGGGCATTGTAATCCACAATTAACGCGATGGCCGTTTGTTATAGCTGAAAAGGCTGTGTTATACAATCTGTCAAATCAGGCTGATGTAACTTTGGTGTGGATTCCTAAACACAGCGGCCTTATTAGTAATGAGCAGGCGAATGAATTGGCTAAGGCTGACTGTAACATGGAGGCTTAATTTTAGAGAAAGGCGGATGCCACAGGCAAGGTTACGCCTTGATATGAAACGCTCTGCTTAGCTGTTGAGCAGGACTACAAAGAATACTGGTGGCTGTGATAACTAGTCACTGGACGATCGGCAAGCACGTCTTCAGGCTGCGACTGAACTTCAACGAAAACTGCAGCAGGTTCGAAGCATCCGAGAGTATGGAAATAGTCTTTCAACTTTTCTGCGAGAAATTCAGACACAGATTTCTCGGTTCATATCTGTTGCACGAACTACCTGCGATATTGGGAGTACAGTTAGGGGACCTTCTCAGATATCTTAGCGTCACAGGGTTGATCTAGGTCACTTTTTATAATACATAGTCTTGGCGAGTAGCTAGTTCAAAAGAGAATTTTGTGATTCTTACTGCAAGCCGTTAGGCAGCTAGAATCGCAATAATTTTATAAGAAAAATTTTTTTAGTTCTCTAAAATTTATATAAATAAAATCATTTTTCTGTTTGGTTGTTCGTTATCAAAATTTTCGTTTTCAAGCAAGGGACCATATACTTTTGTACAAGGCACTTTTTATGACCACTGCTCATAAAGATGTGTGCCCGTACTTAACTTAAGCCTGAAATTAAGCTTTGAAATATGTTATTTAGCACTTTAGCTGAAGACTCTGCTAATAATACTAGCAAAGGCATGAGTTAATTTATAAAGTAACGAAGGGCTGTATTTATTTAGATAAAATTCTAGTTGTGAACGGATTTCTCTAAAAGTTCGTACATGCGCTCTCTATACTCTAATGATACTGACTTATGTAATAAAACATCCATTAACTTAATGATGCCTGTTCACTCACCCACGTGGCCTGTATTCTTCTTTATAGAAAGTTTTACTACACACACGTACTTTATTTTATTATAACTTTTATTTATTGCAAAGACTGTTTTTGCTTTTATTCTTATTCCAGAATCAAACAATTTTATTTTTTAAAAGCCATGAATGAAAATCTATTTACAAATTAGTAAAATCAATTAATAGTTTTTTTTTTTCTTAATTTATAGTTCCCACAACAATGAAAATGGAACAGCAAAGAAGTTCATTCATGTTCAGTCATGTAGATACAAAATTCTCATAACAAATGGAAAATGATTTGCAGTTTCTTTTCTTTTTTTTTAAGAAAAATACAAATTCATGACGGCACTTTAATAAATCAGGTAAATAACAAGTTAAAATCAAACTACAACAAAAAGAAAAAGAAAACAACTGCGGTTTGTAAAATTTTTGATCAACTGATACACATATCGTTGGTATATTTGTTTCTTTTCATTTTACTTAAAAACAAAAATTGGTAACGAGTAAAGATTTGAAAAGCAACAAATGCAAGTTTGACAGCCTAATTGGAGCGGTTGTAGATAAACAGCAACAGCCACAAAAGAACACCAGACCCTTTTATATATTTTCCTTTGTTAGCTAAACAATTAAACAACATCCTTATGAAAATTAACGCCAACATCAACAGCAGCTCATGTTGCTGTTAACCAAAAAAAAAAAACAACAATCATGTTTATTTATTATTTTCCAATGCTTCCAATAACAATAAGAAACCCACACTTCATCATCATCAACAACAGCAGTCGCAGCAAAAAAAAAAAATAATTAAAAAAAAGTGTAACAATAGCTTTCCAAAGTAATAATAATAATTGCTGCTTAAGTAGCATTTTAAGCCAAAGAATGAGGATACAATTGGACACATGAACGTACCAACCACAGCAGGTGAATGAATCAATGAGTTGTAAAGTCAAGTCAACTTTAAATCAAGTGCTTTGGTTTATGATGAATGTGAATGAACGTCTAAGGACCACAGCAACACAAAAAGAATTATCAATCTAAACGAATTGTAAGTGAAAATGAAATAAAATATAAAAAAAAAAGCAAACAAAATCGATCATTTGATCGATAAATGGTTCAATGAATGATTAAATGAATGCTTGAATAATTGAATCAATGATTATTGTTAAAATGAAATGATTTGTTGTTGTTGTTGTTGTAGCATTTTCAAATTGAATGAATATTTATAAGATACAAGTATTATTTACTACTTTATTTAATTAAAAAGACAAAACAGAGTAGAAACACGATCAGTAATTAAAAGTTATTTAAATTAAAAATATAAAAAATCAAAAGAATCTTTAATTAAAGCTGTAACATCTATAAAGACTCTTCTTAAGACTTAATGTTCGCGTTTCCTTTGCTATATAGAGCAAAACAATGGTTTAATTACAAACTCGGTTTTTTTTAACAAAAAATGTAAAACTTTTTAAACAAATCAAATGCTTCTTTATAGAGACAATAAGCGACATTAACCACACTTGCTAAGGATACATGAAATTACTGAAGATATAGAAAAGAACAAGCAAAAGTGAATGGACACACTTTTGCTTGTTCTTTTCTTGCATTAAAAAATTTGTAAGCCAATTCTAAGTCAGTAACGAATTAACCCTTAAACACCCATTAAGTTTTGACAGTAAAGTTAAATTTTCATTATTGGTGTGTTCAAAATTTCACTGGAAATATTTTTGTGAAACATTTTAACTCTCCAAATAGAAAAGCTTAATTAAAAAAAAGAAGAATTAAACTTTTTAATTTCATCAAATGAAATTGTGGTTTTCTTTTTAATTTCTCAAGACTTTCCCAGCCAAAATAAAGCAAAAAATTATTTAAAAATTTTTTCAAATGGTGCTGAAGTGTTCTAAGGAATACAGTTTGTTTCAAATCACTTTACGTAATAGAGCATTTAAGAAGCTTTTTTCTGCATTAGACCTAGAAAGGCACAAGTGAATTTATTTTTTACGCTGTTTAAAAGCTCTATAATCCATTATTTCATGAATTTTGTTGATTTCATTTTAATTTATCAAAGTAGTTCACACTTAAGTCTGATTCCTTCTAAAACCCTTTTTAAATACACAGAATTTTTATTAACAAAAGTAAGTGCTTAATGAAAGCCTACTTTTTTTCTTTACTATGATTATGGCCCAATACTTTTTAAATTTAATATTGACTTTACAATATTTTTAAAACTACTAAACAGATTTAAATGTTGCTTAAATAAGGATTTTAATTAATTTAGGGTGCATCTCTGACACCAAAGAGAATTGGAAAAAGTGAAATACAGATTTTAATTGAAAACTTCAAAATACTTTGAAACATTTTTCAATTGCTCTGTTGCAAAAGCTGACTTCAATTTCTAAGCTTGTGTGATTTTACTTACTGACTTGATAAAATAAACAAAAATAATAAATTTTGATTTAGATGTGAAAAATATTATTTAAAACCTCTAGAAAAGCTGGGTTTTGTAGGCTGAAATATAAAATTGATGAAATAGTTGTTAGTAATTTTTTTTAAAGGGCATTAATTAAAGGCATATTGAATGAATGGATTTTATAGGAGGATGTCAGGAAAAGTTAAAAAATTCTTAGTGACCGCTAATAAAGTTTTATGTGTTTTTTTTTTTTTTTTAATTAATTTTTTATTTTGATTGTAGTCCACTCAATGATTCATAAGCTATAAAAGAAATACAGAGCGATGACGCATTAATTCCTGCTTTTAGAAACAAAATATTTTAAAACAAGAAAACGTCATCATTTTGATAAACAAAAAGAAAAAGAAAAGAATAAAAATAAATGTTGGGTTAAATAGCACTTAAAAATGGATGAATGCCATAAGCAACAAATTGATGCAGCAGGCCCAAAGGAACACTAACCCACACATGCGTAGCTTATTGATAATGCAACATATTTAACACAACAGAAAACACACAAAGAGAGGAAGAAGAAGAGGCTAAGATAATCATATATTACAAATACTTGTACTTTTCACTTTTAAAAACAAAAAAAAAAAAAAAAGGAAAAGAAACCTTAAAAAATATTGAATTGAAATTAATTTTTCTTAAACTGAGCAAGAATGTCAAAAGGAAATGAAAGGAAATAAAAGAAGATAAATCTACGACAAGATAATTAAGGTCTATACAATAACCAAAAAATAAAAAATATGACTCATGCAAGCATATTTTGCTGGGTTCTCCTGCTTACACATACATATTTATTACGAGTCTCCATTAGCACTGTGTGTCAAAAAGACATTTTATTAAGTTTGATAAAAATGAATTGTTTAATTGTTGAAAAAAAAAAATGCCGAAAAATTACGTTTCTTTTAATTACACAAGCACTTTACCCTACATCGCTGTTAATTCTTAGGAAAACTCATTAAAAAAATTATTTTTTTTTTTAAATATTTCTTGTATCGGATTTAAAATGTATCTCCCAGAGAGTTTGGTAAAAAAAAAAACCTAGAAAGCGATCAAAATCGCTAGCTAGATAAGCATCTTTTCCATTTACATTCAAATACAGCTTAGAAAAATAAAAAAGAAAGCAACAAATTATTATTGTCACTTTAGAGTTGTTGTCTTCTTGTTGTTCTTCTAGTTTAAATTTCATTCATACAAAATCTGTTTGATGATCATGCTCTTGATCATGACCACGACCGACACACGATCATTATCTTTATGTTTAAGATGTGTGCTCAGCAACATGTAATTATGAAACTAAATAATGTAAATCATTTTTGTTTAAAACCTGTATAAGAGTTTAGGTTTTCAATATTCTCAAGATGTTTCAAAATAGATAAGACCAAAAAAAAAAAAAAAAAAAAAAACCAGCAGGATAAAAACTAAGAATTTTTTTTTTCTGATGTTGTTACAAACGGTTTAACAAAATAGTTATGGAACGCTTGTTATGATGGTTAACAAGCCAAAATTATGATCAGGGCTTACACACACACTCACACATAGCAGCTGTAAGCATATCATTCTGGTTTCTTCTGATTGGCCCCTATTTTCCAACACATCATTTAGTTTAATCTTAGCAAAACAACAGGGTGCCTCTAAGCAAGAATTTCGAATTTTAAGTTTTTCCCTTTTCGGTTTGTTTAATTTCTTATCAGTCTTAATAGATCTAAGAAAATGTAAAATCTACACTTAACATTTTCAAATAAAAAACAAAAATATTTCCAAACAGCAAAAAAAAACTGCAATTTATTTGTCTACACCGTAACTAATTCACTCTTCCGTTGCACAGCTAATTTCAGCAACTAAATTTGTTAAGCAAGAAGTTCAGACACAATTCCAGGAAAAAGAGAAATTTTCTTCAGGTATTTATACGCTGCTAAGTTTATTCAAATTTTTGTCTTTCCTTAGTAAGCAAGCTACACAAAGTCAAAAAAAAAAATAATTTTAATTCAAGCTTAAAGCCTCAAAAACTAGTCCTTGTACACTGAAAGAATAATTCAAATAATGAATTCAACCAATAAACACTTTAATTATTTCATTAAATATAAAAATATTTAACGTTGCCATTGGTTGAATTGAATTAATAAACAAAATCCTTTCAGTATAATAAGAGAAATTTGACCTAACCTCTTGTTGACTTTCAGAAAGGTAGGAAGCCTGCCCCGAAGCAATTTATATAATTTGTTTTCATTCCACAGCTAAGTCTGTAATAGTGAAAGCCGCTGTTTAAGAAATCCTTTTTACAAAACTTAACTTTAACTTCTTTTAAAACCCTTTTTTTAATGTCCTTCTTCCTGACATCTTAATTGTGCTATAGCTAGTTTGCTTTTAATTTAATTTTTTTTTATTATAATTAAAGCGGAGGTTAAAAGCTTAAATTGAAAATGAAAAAAGAATTAAGTGTTTCCCATAATGTTTTCAAAGATTTTTATTTCATTCACATTTCACATTCTCTGTCCCGTGCTGTGTGTGGCTGGCTCGCTGGCTGGCTGGGTTCTTATCAGCACTTTATGTTGCCCTGTTGCTAATTGTTTTTGTATATTTGAGGGTCTTCTTTCTTCTTGGGAATGCGTAGTATTTTTTGGTAGTAACAAAAACATATTTCGTTTAGTGTTTGTTTTTGTAGACTGAAGCATTTTTTTGTTTTTGTTGACCTTTAATTGATAACAAAAATTTGTCGTGCTGTTTGTTGTTTTTTTTTTTTTTTTAATTAGAAAAATTTATTTGATTTTTTTTGTAATTTGAAAATAATTTATAGGAAAGCAGTTCTTTTCTAAGCGCTTAGTCATTTGATATGTCAGGCAGGCATAACACAATGAGATAATTTTACAAGAGACACGCTAAAATGAATTTGTGAGTTTTTCAAAATCAAAAATTTTATTTATTTTTACTTTAGTTACTTAAAAATATTATTTATTTCAAGTTAAGCTCAGGTGAGCAAAGAAAATACCTGCTGCACTCACGTAGTAAATTCGACTAAAATCCATAAATTTAGTCAAATTTCTTAGAAACCGACTGAAAGTACTAAAGTTCGTATGTCTTTTCCTTCATGAATAAAATCAAAATCTCTGAAAGTCACTAGTAAATTTTGCTCGTTCTTTATTTTAAATAATTTTTAAAAAATTACAAATTTATAAATTTAAAAAAAAAATGTTTTTTCTTTTTTCACAACATCCACGAAAGCTTTGAAATGTTAAAACAATAATTACCTTTATTGTTAAGTTAGGTTAGGTTGGATTAAGTTGCACAAGGCACCTTGAATAAAGAAAAACAGAGAGGACTCACTTGGGTCTTCTGACGTGGTCCCTTTGGGATAGAAGAGTGAAAGGAAGTAAATGAAAAAATTAGACCAAAAAGAAAAAGACAAGTCCGTTACCTAAACTAGTTGCTAATGAAGGTAAATGTAATAAAAAATTTTGAATTTTTTCTCAAATATTGTAAACGGTATTACAAGAGACAAGGGTATGTCCTAGGAAGCTGCCAATTTGAAAAAGAAAAATGTAGATTCGCAAATTAGGGTCTAAAACAGTTGACTTCAGCTTGAGAATAGAGAGCAGCTAAAAGCATTTAGTGTGAATAAAAGTACAAGGTGGTGGTGCTAAGTTGTAGATACTTAAAACTGAGTGCCCGTCAGAGAATTTTTTTGCAAGAGCTTAGGGATGCGTGAAAAACCATAAATTTTTTAGTTTGTGTAAGTTTGTTAGACGATTTTTTTTTTTTTTTTGTAAGAGCGCGTGACCAATAATTTTAAGGTTGTTCCAAAAGCAAAGCAGTAATTGAATTTGGCCTAAAAAAAATCCTAGCAAAATACTATGAGACTTAAAAAGCACAGCACACAACTTATAAAGGAAAGAAGTGCATAAAATAGTTTTTAACTTTTATTTTAAGGTCTCTTACAAAAGCTTTTGCGTAGGTGGCTTTTGGTCTGGATGAGGACTTTTCTCTTTGATGGTGCTTTTATATTTGGTGAAAAAAAAAGTTAGATTTCTTTGTGCTGGAATTATTTTTTTATATTTTTTAAACGGTAGTAAGTCCAACTGCAGCCCGCTATAAATGTAATTGAATCCAAGAGTTTCTAACACATTTTTTGTATCCTTTTAAAAGCGCATCTCAGTCAGTCGTCTATGGAGCCCTACATTATATCTTGGATTTTACCTGTTCTTTTTTATTTATTTATTTTTTTTTAATAATTTACTAAAAACAAAATTATTTATTCCCTCCACCTTCCGTATTTTTATTTTTTATTTCTTTTGGTTTTTACTTATGAAATTCCATAAATTCCATTTACTATTTCTATTTATACCTCTATGGCTGTATGTATGTGTAGGTAAGTGCTTAAATGAATGTGTGTTTTCATGTTACAATTTTATTATTTTCACTCTCTACTCGTAATGCGGTTGAAACTTAACCATCTTCACTGCAACAACAAACAGTATGTGTTTTGTGGTTGGTTGTTTGTTTCTTTTTCTTTCTTACAATTTTATATTTTATTTCTTTCTTTAGTTCTTTTTTTTTTTTTTTTATTAAGTATACGACCATGGAAATCTCCACGTGCAGGGTAATGTTATAGCAATTAAAATTCCATATATTTTTTTTCATTTTATTTCTGTTTTACCAGCGTACACATTCCATAGGCGTTCATTAACATTTGATAACATAATCTCAAATACAAAACTTTATATCTCACAGCTTAGCTTAGCTTTAGTATCTCAAAACGTATTTAGAGCATCTTCTTGTTTTGCTACTTTGCCAACTTTTCAAATTTTTATTTCTAGTCTGTGGCAGAACTTGCTAACAGTTTTCATCTTCTAACTGATGTTCTTGGTGTTTATTTTTGCTTAATGTTCTTGTTGTCTTTTCTGTCTCTCAGATCGTGTTAGATAAACCAAAAGAATGCCTGTTTGTGTACAAATGTTTTTGCATTTTTGCGTTTTGCAAAAGCTTAAATACAGACAAAATGCCTGTGGCTTATGGAATTTCATCTCAGCATTGTCAATTCAATCCCACATGTTGATATTTTCATTATTTTACATTTGCTTTTAAGTGGCATTTCTTTTATTTCTTCTTTTATAATTAAACATCTTCTAAATATGTTATGAGAAAATAAAATTCGTTTTATTAAGTGATGCCAGTTATTGTGTAAATAAAAATTTGTTTTTTGTTTTGTTAAGTACCCAAGATTATTTGACAATTAAATTTATAAAATTGTTTAATAATAATTATGTTGTACGTATCACATTTGTGGAAACCCACTACTGTTTTGTGGCATTAAATATGCCGTAAATGGTTTATGATAACGAGGCGCCTCAAAGGAATTTTTATGTTTGGCAAACATGTTTCTGGAATGCACCATTTTTTATGGGTCATAAATGTAGTGGATTCCAGTGTATTGAACACATGACGAGAGTTTAAAAAGATGAGATTTTCTTAAGTACCCCTGTGAAATTAATAAGTAACTAAATAGTAATAAAATTTTACTTTATATTGAATGTAATTTTTATAGATTTCTTGTGGAGGAACACACACAAATTGTATTTTTCTTTTTTTTTTTTTTTATATATTTAAAAAGAAAATTTAGTGAAATAAAAGCAAACAGATATAATAATGCCGTCTACGCTGACAAAAATAAATACTAACAATAGAAAAATATCTACATTTCTACTGTTATTTTTGTTAATTTTATTAAGATATAGAGACACCAGCTTACATGAACTTGTACCATTTTCAAAAACAACAGCTCATCTGTTTCGCTACCTAATCTAAATATATATAAAATTATTTTCTGTTTGCTTAAATTAATGTTTTCTTTTATGATAAAATTGTAATTTCAAAAATTAATATTAAAACAAAAAATTCTTTTCGTTCACTAAATGATATAAAAAAATGTCAGCAAAAGTTAAGGAAGTTTTTTTTTGAAGCAAAAGAATACCGGTCATGAAAGTAGTAAGAGTTGAAAGAAACTGATGAATTTAAGTACACTGAAAGAATAATTATTTTTCAATCAGTTCTTTTGATTTAATGAACTTAATTCTCTTAGTACAGCAGCTAAATTACATTATCCACTACACAGAAAACTTTCCGTTCAAGTTCTATTGAACGTTTTCATCAATATAGATTTTTTAAAGGCAAAATTTCCTTTTAAAAATTTTTTTACGGTAAAAGGACGACACACTGAATAAATTATGTTGCTTAAATTCAATGAAACAAATAATATCGTTAAAAATCTTTCTGTGGTCTAAGGAAATCTTTCACAAATTATATAATTGTATGAATTATTTCATTGGATTAAAGAAATATTTTCAGTCATTTAAAAAACAAATATTCAAATAACGTCAATAAAACCGGTTTTATTAATACAACGAAAAATTTCATTTCATTAATTTTAATGAAATTGTTCATTACATTAATGAAAAGATGCAAAGAATGTTCATTTACCTCTTAAAGGATAGATTCCACCGAGAATCCCGTTTCGTCGGAAAGGATAGGTGCAATTGTTCATTAATGAAAAGATGCAAAGAATGCGCGCTTACCTCAGTAGTGTCATAATTTAAATGATATTATTTTAAAGGGGAACGGTTTAAAATTTGCAATTTGTTACGTCCCCTAAAAAGACATAAACGGTTTTTGCAGAAATATTTTTTAAAAAAAGGTCTTCAGTATTTTGATGATGCTTTGGTTGTTTTTTTATATTTTTTTATAGAAATAAAGTTTTATTTTTTCATTTTTCTTAGCACTTTTGATAATTTATTCTTTAAAAATCATTTTTAAATTGTCTTTCATTAATTAAAATCTCTTGAATTTCTATAAAACTAGTATAAACCCTTCTTTATTAATGAGTGAGATTTTTGAAAAAAAAAATAGTGTGAACAAATTGTTTGGTTTTTAATCAACTCCGTAATGAATTTTGCATAATAACACTTGAATATTTCCTATTAATAATTAACTTAAATAGTATTTATTTGATAATCAAACTAAATTATTGATAATATTGTTTAAGAGAATTTAAATAATTAATTGAATTGTCGTATCATGTAAATGCTATTTGTTGGTTAGATTTATTAATGAATAAAAAACTTAGTTCTAGGAATAAGTTACAGCACACAAACAAAAACACACGCACAACGTGTACGTACGCTAGTTAGTGACGGCTAAGCTGGTTAGAAGATATCGTACAGAAGTATTTAACATATTAAATGAGTGAGAATATTTAAAATCAGCTGCTGTTGGCTGTCATTTGTAGCTAAACATTATTCTATTAAAGCAATTAGTAGTTAAATGGTTTTTTTCTTTAAAGTTTAGTTGCAGCTTGTAATGTTGAACTAGAAACCAATAAATATTAGAGAATGATTAATTAAGCTGCTGCAGCAGGGAGTTTATATTTCTTTTGCCAAGTAATAAAACAGAAATTATCTCACATTAATTGCTTGTCTCTGCTAAATATTTACTGCACACGAAATAATAATTAAAAATTTAAGAGTCAAGTTTAAGTTAATTAATAAATTGACAATGACAGATTATTATATATTGTTGTTTTTTCTTCATAATTTTTTTTGATAAATTATATGAAAAAAATTTTTTTTTGCGTTTTAAACAAATATTTTAAACACACACACAGTTTCCTTAAAAGGCCAAATAGAAAAGTTTTTTTTAAAATAATTTTTAAACAGTTTTGTAAAACGAACAAAACATTAAATAATTTTTGAATTTAAAGTTACTTCAGTTGTTGCTTATGCGGTCTCAAAATCAATATAAGTTTAAAGCTAAAATAATTTAAAAATGAATGTGATTTTTCTGAATTAATTGCTCCTCATCCACTACAAAATTCGCTACAGTTTGCAGTATTTTTGCACTAAAATCATATACACTTTGACCCCTTTAATAAACTAATCTCACTTAAGCTTAACTTTAATCATCGGAAAATTTTGTAGTTCATTTTTTAGCACATTTAAAAAATTATAGTCCTAGTACCACTAAATAAAGTTAGAATTTGTACACTGAAAGAAAAATGTGCGGTAAATCCCATAAAAAGAATTTCATTAAAATTTTTTCACTCATTTAATGGAGTATTTCATAAATTTTAAAAATCAATAAAATTTTTTAAATGTACATAAAAATTATTAATAATAAAATAAACTTATTAGATTAAATTAAAGAATATTTCATTGAATTAATGAAATTGTTTCTTTAAAAAAATTAGTATTTTATGGATATAATTAAATTATTATTTCATTGAATCCATGAATATTTCATTGAATTAATGAATTTGTTTCACTAAAAAATATTAGTAATTCATGAAATTAATAAAATTATTATTTCTTAAATTAATGAATATTTCATTGAAATAATAAAATTGATTTAAAAAAATTAGTATTTTATTGATATAATTAAATTATTATTTCATTAAATCCCTGAATATTTCATTAAATTACTGAATTTGTTTTTTTTTTTTTAATATTTCATTCATAAATAAATTACTATTTCATTAAGTTAATGAATATTTCATGAATTTAATGAAATTATTTCATTATATAAATGAAATTATTTCATTAAATTAATGAATATTTCATTGAATAAATAAATAAATTTTATTAAAAGAATAAATATTTCATTAATCCTATAAAAATAATGAATTTCATTAAATTAATGAAAACATTAAAAATATATATAAACAAAATTGACTCAGTAAAAAAATATTTTCCAAAAAAGTGAAGTCTAGCACATTGAAAACATTAAATTAGAATCGATTTTATATATTAAGAATTAG
The DNA here is from genome assembly GCA_947397855.1 of Thelaira solivaga. Classification (NCBI taxonomy): domain Eukaryota; kingdom Metazoa; phylum Arthropoda; class Insecta; order Diptera; family Tachinidae; genus Thelaira; species Thelaira solivaga. The sequence continues at coordinate 3,272,626 of OX377611.1, forward strand.
TTTAATGAAAGAGTTAATTTTTAATTAAAATTTCATTTTCAAGGAGAAAAAAAGGAGGTGCTTGAAAACCCTTGTTTCATTCAAAGTTTATTAATTTAATAACATTTCACTAATAATTCTGGTATTCAAAATTATTTAAAAAAACTTAAGTACAATATTTTCCAACAAATTTTTTACAATACCCACTTAAAGAGTAATTTAATTAATTTTCTTTGAAAACAGGCCTTGGCTTCAGAATTAATTAAAATTAGAAATGTTACTCAAGATATTTTCAATATTTTTTTTTAATATGAAAAGCTGTTGTTACCAAAGAAACAAAAAGAAACCTTAAAATTAAAATGTAAGACAATGAGAAAAAAGAAGGAGTTGTAATACAACAACAATTGTTTTGACCAACGGCTACAAACTTAGCACTCTCAGGGTGGTCCTTATATTTACCAAAATAAATATAAAAAAAAAAAAAACACAAAAATAATAATAAAAAAAAGTAAAAACACAAATACTCTCAACCAGCCAACACGGCACGGCATCCACTGCAGAGTTCAGAACAATTCAACCAGACACCCGAACAGTAAAACTGAAACAAAACAGCATTAAATAAAGTTTTTTTAACTATTCAAATGGCTGTTGTTGTTGTTTCTGTGGTGATGATGTTAAGATGGTACTTGAGCCACCAATTGTAACGCTGGTTATAAAACCATGACCAAAACTGTGTGGTATCTGTATGGCTGGCACGCTCACGAACTGAAATAAAACAAAAATAAAAACTAAAAATAAAATTGCAATTTTAAGCGCACAAAGTTCATGTCAGCAGTACGAGAAGCACTCAATTGCAACGCAAGTTTTTGAGGAAAAGCAAAATATTCACACAAAATAAAATTTTAAAACACAGAAAGAAACCAATAAAAAAAAATGATTTTTTTTTATTTTTGTTACAAAAAAGTAAGAAGAACCTTCTTTTAAAAATTAAACAACAAGAAACACTACAACAATAACAAAGAAATGATGAAGTAAGAAAATGAAACGCCATTTTTACCCCCAAATAAAAGGCAAAACAAGTGCTCTGTTGCTTAGCGTTGGACATAACCACGATTTCAGCGCTTTTTTGTCGTGTTGATGTTAAATTCTCTACGATCAAAAATATTTTTTTGTTTTGTCTACTTTTTCTTCTTTTTTATACACTGTGTGTATTTGACAATGATGAGGCTGATGTTTTAACTTGTATTTTCTACTACAAAGACTACTACTACACAACAACTTTAAGTTATTTTTACTGCTGATGCTTGTTGTTATTTTTTTTGTTATTTTTAATTTCTGCTGTTTTGTTAAGTTTGATGTTATTGCAAAATCTGGAATTGAAAGTAATTTATTTCTTTATTGTTTTACGAATTTACATTGCAACATTTTACTCTTCTGCCAAAAAATAAAAACAACTCCTCTTTGCTGCTACATGCAGCAATGAACAATAACAATAAAAACAACATTAAAAACAAACAAACAAACATCGGAAGCCACCACCACCAACAACAACAATAAGCATAACAATCAAAGCCGACAATACATTGAGAACATTTTTTTTTTTTTTTTATTTGAAGGAAAATTCTGAGTGTTAAAGAATTTAATGTGACCAACTAAATTTTGTTTCAATTAAAATTCCTCTTATGACATATCGGCAGCATAAAAAAATTGTAATCGTCTTATATAAGTTTTCTTTATGAAATTAATTAAAAATTTAATAAAAAAATTTTAAATAAATATCAAATAAAAAAGTTAATTAAAAAAATAAAAAAAATTTAATTTAATTTAAAAGTTTATTGTCTTAAATAAAATTTTTAATTAAATCAAGAAAAAATTTGAATTAATTAAAAGTTTAATTAAAAATTGTTTTAATATATTTTAAGAAATTTTTGGTCTTAAGTAAAATTTTTAATTAAGTCAATTAAAAATTTTATGAAAAAAAAAAAATATTAAAAGATTAACAAAATTTTTAATTAAAAAATATTAATAATTTTTGTCTTGAACAATTTTTTTAATTAATTTAAAATTTATTCAAAATAATTTAAAAAAAAATATTAAAAACTTTAATTTTAAGAAACAAATTTTTAAATTATACTGAAAAAAATTTAATGAAAAATTTAATCACAAAAATTAGACAAAACTTTAATTTAGAAAATTATTTTTTAATTAAATCAATCAAAAATATATTAAAAAATTATAATTAAGAAAATATGATCTTGAATAAAGTTCTTAATTAAATCAAATAAAATTTTCATATTAATTAAATGTTTTTATTAGAAGGTAGTACACTTGGACCTTCTGACGTCATTCCTTTGTATTACCTGCATTAAAAAAATTTAATAAAAATTATCACCAGGAAGATGTTAAAGCAGAGGGCTACAGCGAAAAGTAGGATAAGAAGAAGACGAGCCCATTGCATTACATATATTAAAATCGAAACTGATTAGATTAGAGATTTAAAAAATTGTTGGCCACATCATTCAGAACATATGTTTCTCTTCATTGTGTATCCCTTGAAATGTACTTTTGGTTGATGATATTTCATTGGTTTACTAGCTGGACCAGGATTTTTTTGTTTTTTATTTTCTTTTTTTTTAACAAAACGAACAAAAACCAAATACACGTCTGTCCAATCATCCATCTGAATGTATGACTAAGGATACAAGGAGCAAAAAAATAAAAAAATCACGTACACACATGCATCCACGCATGCACACGTTTACCCACATAATGCGTATGCAACATATTGTGGTGGCCATACAGCCTAAAATTGTATGTTGGGGCATTTAAAATAAACACACAAGCAAATTTACAAAAAAAGAGATCAAAAAAGGAAAACAAATATTACAAAAATAACCACTGCCAGATGCTAAGGCTACACCAACTCGGATCAACAGCAGCAGCGGTCCAACAAGAACGACAACAACATTACTGTGTAATAGTTGTCTTCAAATATAAAATAACATTAAACAAACAAACAAACAAAAAATCCACAGAAAAAGAATCTTTAGGTTTCTTTCAAATTGAAAACTACAAGAGTACCGCTCATGATCATCAGTGTCAATGTTAAATAAACTCCATGTATTGCACAAGCTATTAAATGTTCTTTGTTTGTTTGTTTGCTGCACTTACTGCTGATAGTTGTTAAAAGATGTTGGCTGTTGCAATGCTTGATGACGTTGTTTGAAGCTGTAGCATAAAAAGACAGACTAACATTTGTGTGTGGTACCTTAATAGCGCCCACCAACCAACCATAGACACAAAACATTCAAATCTAAATAAAAAAAAAGGTAAAAATAATTTATATAAATTTATATACTGGTACTTAGCAGCCAAGAAAGCAAAACAAAACGATTTTACTGTGTGATGCATGTTTAGTCAAAAAAAAAAAAAAAAAAAAAAACAGAGAGAAAAGAATTAAAGAATCCAAACAATATACACTATTATCCATCGATTAATCGCCCTGAGGAATGCGTTCGAAATGCAAAATGTCAGCTTTTTTAAAATTCTTTAAACGTTTATGGTATTTCTTTTGTTTTCTGTGAGAAATTTCAAGCCAGCTAACATAAATTACTTAAACACTGACATCTTTTTGCAAAAAAAAGCAAAAAAAAAATTGGCTTTCAATATGGAACAAAGTAAGTTTGGCTAACTGGTTGGCTGGCTGGTTGGTTGCTTATTTACTTGCTTGCTTGGTTTGGTGGCAATACTGACAATAAGTTGTAGCTTTATAGGCTTTTTATATTGTATAACATGTTGCATGCTACTTATCGCTTTTGTTGTTCATTTTTCTATAGAGTTATTTTCCTTAGTATGAGTTTAATACCATCATTATCATTTGTAGGTTGTGTGTGATTCCCGCTCGTGTTTTGTTTATAGCGTCTGTGTGGCATTAAAACAAAATAAACTTTAAAAAATGTTCGCCTTAACAAAAATAAAACCATTAAAATTTTTCTTACAATTTTATTTTCCTATTGTTGTTGCTGCTTTTGTGTTAAATTAACTTGAGCAAATAAATTTTATATTGAATTTACTTTGCTGCTCAGCTCAAAACTAAAAGAAAATTTATTAACGCGTTTATATTCACTGCTTTTATTTAATTTTGTACAAATTGTTTTGTTTAATTTGCAGCTGAGACTCAATTTTTTGTTTGTTTGTTTGAATTAATTATAAACAATTTAAGACAAGAACTTCAGAGGTACGTAGGAATCAAAGAGAGAGTGTATTTGTTCAAACGAAAGACTTAAGCTGCAAACTTGAAAGTGTTCTGACAATCACCAAGAGTTGGAAAAAAAATTTTAAAAAAATCATAAACGAGTAATTATTTTATTTTAAAGTTCGCAAAACGAAACAAAACGAATGCAAACCTTTCGTTTTATAGTTTTTATTAGCTGCGTTTCGTTTCTTCGTGATCTCTGTTTTATGTAGGTTTCAATTCAAAATTGATATTGTTTTGTGAAAAATATTTCATGGTAAATAAGGCATTTGGTAATACACAATGCCCTTTATGCTAGCAGGTATTACTCATAGCTCCGCCATTTATAAGCCGATCTAGCTGAATTTCAATAGGAATCATCTGACAAAAACAACTGGTAGTTTTTTGTGCTAAAATTTTCTTTACGTTGCCTAAGAACTTCAGAAAGTTGATTTCAACGACTTGACATAGAGACAGACAAACAGACAGACATACAGACATCGCTAAATCGACTCCGCTATTCATAAGGATCCAGAATTACAAACGGAATCACAAAGTTATATAGACCCTTCTTACTTACAGTGAAGGCTATAAAAATTATTTTCTATAATTTGCACAAAAATATTACAAAATTTGGAATGTCTCAACACTGTTGCAATTAAAACAAAGAAAAATTAATTTGCAAGCATTGAAATAAAAACTGTCAATTTAATTTGCCTTAACAAAGACTTCTCATAAGCATTTCAATGAAGCGAAACGTCTGGGTTTTTGTAAGCAACTCAAAAAAAAAAAAATTGAATACTCGTAACATAAAACAATAACAATAAGGTTGTGAAATAATTTTTTTTTCCGTAACTTGTTAAATAAATAAATTTAACATGAGTCAAAAGTCATGACAATATAGACGTTTTTTAATTTTAATTTAATAAAACGTAAAGTAGTAAACAGGCATTCATGTAAATAGTAGATATGTTGTGGGAAAACTATATAAATCAATAGTTTAAAAACGTATGTAGTTTGTGTGTAATGCCTTTCAAAACTTAAAGAACAAACACAGTTTTGCAGAAATGATTTTTTTCTTCTTGTTGTTAAATCAAAATTGAACATACGAGTACACAAGTAAAAGGGAAAATAAACAAAACTCTAGTAGACATAAAGACTCCAAAACAAATGTGTAGTAAATAAAGTTACAGGCACCAGAAAAATAATTCAAATTTAAAGGTAAAAACCTGGCATGATGTTGTTATTTATGCAACTATAAAACATACAATTGCACACAATTTAATTCCAGCTTTTGGCTTATAACAACATGTTGTGCATTAAACTAAACGAATAAAGCATAAATGATGCCAGTAATGGTTTAAAAATGAATTTAGCTTAAAGGAAAATGCACACAAAAATGTGGCTATCAGCTTTTGTTTAGGCGAGTACACTCACAAAAAAAAAAATTTTTATTAAAAAAAATTTTTTGTAAGAAATAAAATATTTTATTAATTTAGTTTACAACAGAAATTAATGCTTCACCTTTAAAATTATTTTTTTTTTTTTTGCCAGCAAAAGGTGTTGGTGTGAAATAAAGTCAAATAGAGTTTTTCTTTCTTTGTAATATTTCAATAAACCAAACAAAATAGATTCAAAAAAAATGCTAGACTTAATATTCCATATTAAATTCAATTATTTTAACAATAAATAAAAACTACTGTATTTTTAAATATAAAATCAAGAGTTTTTATTTATAAATTTTTTTTGAATGCTTGTGTATTGTGTTTAGACAGCTAAAGCGTTAATAAAATTGAGGCTAAGACTAAGTTATGGTGACGTTTATAACTTTAAGACAATATTAATATGCACAGATCAAGATTTTAAGTATATATTTCATTTGTACTTTAAAATCGCAAGCGGTCAACAACAGCAGTGTGTTGGTCTTGATTGTTTCATTATGATTTTGGCTGCTTATTGTCTACTGTAAATTGTTGATAATTGCTTATGGCCATTATCATGAATTTAAGTCTTAAAACAAGATCTTTTTTAACTCTTCAAAAACAGCTTGTTTAAAAGCTTAAAAAAAGCTTTTTTTCCCCAATAACAAAACGTGAACATAAAGAAATTGTTTTTTTTTTTTTTTTGTTATTATGCCATGACAAATTAAAAAATAAACAAGAATCTGCTTAAAAGACAATTAAAAACGAAAGAAATAATAAAGCTGCCCAGCACACTCACCTTGTTTCCATCTCAAACTTTTCTGTTTTAGAGTTTCAATGAAATATTTTTAATCTTTTAAATATGTGCGTGTGTCTGTATGTGAAAGTTTATAAATATTTAAGTATTTTAGTGTTATAATCTTTAATAAATTACAAGATTTTATTTTTTAATGCCCTTAGCCACTTAAAATAATTTTTTTCTCTTTTTTAATTCTTTTGTTTATGGGGTGAGAATTTCTGTGTGAATGTAATTCATGCTTTCGTTTATTTGTATAGTTTTTTGGATAAATTATTTGGCAAAAAAAATTATATTTATTAAAATTTATTAAGAGAGAAAAGTAGCGGGAAACAACAATATTGGTAGCAGACAAGTCAAATCAAGGTAGTGAAAACTTACCATGCTCAGAAGAGAACAAATCACTTACTGCAGCTCAGTCGGCCATTTTTTTGCCCTGCACTGAAAGAATTTTGTTCATATATACAATGAATTTTTTCATTAATTTTATGAAAAAATTCTTTATTTTTCAAACAATAACACGGTTCATTAGATCATGAGTCAAATTTCATTAAAATTATTTTAATGAAAACTTTCATAAAATATATGAAACGCGTTCATTATACATATGAATTTTAAAAATGTCTTTCAACTGCAGATGTCGCGATTCAACTCTTGGTTAGAGACAAAAACAATTTTTTTTTTATTTTTAAAAAATTTACGTTTTGGTTGAATTATTTTCAGATTTCATTTGACTCTGCCAGGATTCGAACTTTTGACCATGCAATTAAGAAGCTTTAACCACTGCAGCCACGAGGCTCAGTTGAATTTTAATGATTAAGTTTTTGTTTTATACACACTTTATTTTTAAAGTTCCGACTGAAACTGTGAAAACTAATGAAGCAATTCTAATGAAACTTCTTCATTTTTACAATGAAATTATGAAATAATTAATAAATATATTTTTAATTAAATTGTTTCATTGGATTTATGAATCATAATGCTTTCAGTGTACAGATGTTTTGTCGGCCAACTCAATTTCAGAGCTTGGTGAGGGTATTAACACACAGCTGTAGGCAGGGATCATGACAATAAAAATAAATAATTGTAAATCACAAAACAAAGCAAAAATAAAAGAAAAAAATTTAAACTAATACAACCGGGAAAGATTATAGAGGGAGAACTGATGCTGTGGTTTAACATTTTGCTCACCCCACCATAGGACACAGTTGCTCCGACTTCCACACACACTTACCAAATCACGGACTTCGCATTGCCATGGCACTAGTGATTCAACATTGCAGAGTATTGAAACACTTGACGCCACTGCTTACTGGTGCCCCGTTCAAACTCTTAATTCTAATTCTAGGTTGAATAGGCATGGAAGACGTTTTCTTTTTATGAATAAGATTGTGATAGAGAGTACTTAAAAAGGAAAACTAATCATAAAAGAGATCCCCTAATTTCGAATAGAAGAAAAAAAGAAAGAACCTATAAATCAATTGCTGCTTCTCACTAAGAAAAGCATCACTCAACTCTTAGAGTCACCAAAGCAAAAAGTACTTGTAGTTAGCCATTACCAAGTAATATTTTTGAGGTAAAAAAAAGCTTCATGATCTCCTTATTGTATTTGACATACAGTAGTCTCCCCAGGATGTGTCTTGTAAACGAAATCTACATCTTGATGTATCATAAATCCGGAGTTCCTAAGGACTTGAACTTATTAGAGAAAAAAAGTTTTATTTTACTCATAAATAAAATTAATCCAAAAATTTTACGGTTTCTTTGTAAAATACTGTGTAAAAAAAGTCTCAAAAGTTAAAAAATGGCGAAAAAAATGTGTTTGGTTAAGAAATACGCACAGATTTCTCAAGTTTACTTAAAACGGCCTCAATATTTAACTAAGTTACTGGTTTATTGGTACGAAAAATCGGTTTTCTATCCGTGACTCAAGATTTTGGCGATGTTTGGCGAATTCCAAAAACAGATTTGACCGCACCTACCAGAAAAATAATATCACTTGCCAGGTATTTTTGTCTCACAGTGCAATTATAATCCGACCCAGCTGTTTTATTACAAAAAAAAAAAAAAAAAGGTTAAACAAATTTACAACTGCACAATTAAAAAAAAAAATATTATAAATTCAGCTTTTTAATGCAGCATATTTCATGAGCCACCCTGTACATTATTTTAAGTTAAATACGTGGGATTTTAATTAAGAAACGTTTTATGTAAAAACTTTATTAACTTGACTTGTTTAGTTTCACATATTTTATTTGCTTTTAAATAACAATAAAATCTTGACGAAAATAAATATATAAAATTATTTATGTACGCGCATGTATGCCCGCGCCTCTTCAAGTAAATAATTTGTTCCAATATGTGTCATCAAAAATACATATGAGAGGCTTGCTTTATGCTCGAAATTCATTTAAAATAAATTAAATTTTTTAAATATTTCCAATCATATAAAAGCATAAAATTCTATAGTTGACGTTTTTCTTTTTTTATCAATATCATCAATCTTGTATAAAATCACAAAATTGAAAGAAGAAGAATAGTTTTTAGCTGAACAATTTGAAACTTGTTTCATTAGTAAATTTGGGTGTTTTTTTAAGGCAAACACAATTCTTGTTTTTTTTTTTTTTTTTCTTTATTTTATTTTACTATAACATATTGTTTTAAATTAAAAAAAAATCTTTTGATTTTTTTTTTGTATCTTTTATTTTATTTTAAACTTTTTCTTTTTTGTTTGATTTTAATTTAATGCAAAGTACCTGCTGTGCGAACTCACACGCCTCACTTGGCGATATTATCAGATGATATCATCACCCGAAATTCCTCAAAAACAAATAAATCCCAAAAAGTCTCAATAGAAACTACAAAAAAAAAAGAAACAGTAACTTAAGCAGCACTGGGAATTTTTTTATTCTTAAAAAATCTTAAATCTCATCTGATATTAGAAAGATTACTGTTCTGTTCTGTTGGTGCTGCTGTCTCTGAAAACTATAAAATATTAATTAATTAAAATTTTTATTAGTTAAAATCTTTCTTTTCTTTTCTTTATCTGCTTATCAATTGTTAGATCTTGTGTTCTTTGCAGCTTGTTAACTTGTTACATTTTATGATGCTTTCAAGCCTGCTGGTATTTTATGAAAATATCTTTAAATAGCTGTTAATTTATGAGCATTTTTTTTAAATATATTCGTATTATTTATATTCTGAATTGAAATTGGTTATTTTATCTCAACTACACAAATCAAGACGAACCAGAAAATAAATAAAAATTATTTTTTATTGTTTAGTTTAATTCGAAATTAATAAAACATGAAATATATGGAATGATGGTGGTAAAAAACGAGCTACAGAAATTATTCAGAAATTATTCATATTCTACACAAGTTTAGTGCTAAAGTCTGAGACCAAATCATGGCACTCGATACCGAATGAAATTAATTGAAATTTCGACAGCATCTGCTCGATGTTGAATATGGCGACTTATCCTCTTGTTTTTCTTATCCCTTTAGCATCCGTATCTCCAAGCACATAACGTTGTGATTGAAAAATCATGTTCTTCAAAATAATTGGAAAAACCATCTTTCAAATATGAATAGCAAATTTTTTAATAAATTTGAAAATAAAAAATTTTCATGTAAATTTTAGTAAATAAAAAGCAAAATTATGTCACACACAAAAAAAATTCTTGAATAGATTTAGAGTTAAGTAAATCAGCATTTTTATTATTTTTTTTTTATTTATTTCAATTTAACAGTTAACTTGTATAGGAGACACTTTGTCTGCTTATTAGAAATGTAAAGGTTATGCTCAAAACGCTATAGGATTAGTGCCAATTTCAGAAACACAAAATGATAGAGCGACTGATACTACAGGCCTAAACTCAGATAATAAATTCAACCATACTCGCTTAAGTCTAATTGTAGATAAATATAAAAAAAACAAAGCTTTGATGTTAAACACTACTAACAAAAGTCATTAGTTAAATAAATAACATAAATCAAAAGCAGAAAAAGAAGAAAATGGTAAAACAACAACATGTAAAAGAAAGAGTTTGTCTTAAATATTAAGCAACAAACAAATAAAATAGAGAGAAGTTTTATAGATTTATAGATGGCAAAACAACCAGCCAGCAACTTCAGTTGACAATTAAAAATACTAAATCAAACAATCAACGAAATATAATCAAACATATTGAAATAACGACGGTGTGATAATAATTGAACAATAATTTATCATTATTAATTAATAAATCAAAATCAACAACAAAACAAAAGCAACAACAACAACAACATTGAAAGCAGAAAAGAAAAAGAGAAAAAACCATTTAAATTTAAATGATTTGGAGGCACAACCAAATGCACAAAATAAAACAACTTAAATGCAAATTAATTAAAAAATAAATGGGGTTTAAATTCAATTTTAGCCGAATTCTATTTGGACAAAAAATTATATCTGCATATGTCTTCTGAGTTCCTTAAAACTATCACAGAAACACGATATTAAGTAGGAGCTATTCGAATCTAAGTTTAAGGTTATATAAATAAAATTTTAACTATAAAAATATAAAAGTACAAAAGTATAAAAGTATAAAAATATAATATAAAAATGTAAGATTATAAAGTATATATTTAATACAGAACGGCCATAAATTTAATGGGAATATAATGGAATTTTATTGAAATTAAATGGTATTGAAATTGTTTGTGAAGAGTAAAAGAAAAATTCCACATAAAAATTTAAAAATCAAAAATTTTCTTTTACCAGCAAGCTGAATCGTCACATTCGATATATGTGAAACGAAAACTATAAAAAAAAAATTTCTTTTTTTATGAACATTTATATTTTTTTATATAAACATTTTGATTGAATTTGCTCGAGTATTACGATTTGGACTCAGTTTTTAAAAGAAAAACAAATAAAATATATAAACATTTAAGTTTCTTATTTATTTATTATATATGAACCTACATATATATTAAGAAGTGATTCTGAACTTGAAACATGAACTTGCTGTAAGTGAATGTAGGGTAACTAAAATATTATGTTGAAACATTACATTTATTACATGAGAACATTGCAAACTGAATTATTCACAATATAAATTACAAAGAAATAAATTGAAAAATTATAAAAAAGTAGGAGTGTTTCAAGTAATCAATAATAGTATTATTAAATCGCGCAAAACAATTACAAAAAAAATAAAAAAAAAATTAATTAAAATTTAAATATGAAAAAGAAAAAAATTTATTAAAAATTATAAAAATAATATTAGCTAAACTCTAAAGAACAGTAACACATAAACAATATTTATTTAAATGAAATAAATGTTTAGTTGACAAGCAACAAATAATAGATTAATAATAAATTAACAAACAAAACAAAAAATGTATTCCTAAAGAGTGTGTAAGAAATTGCGCTTTTAACATTTTAACTGGGCATTATAACTTAACAATGAATAATTTAGTTGCTTATAATTAAGCATTTTTCTAACACTGTCAGCCAAAGATGGAAAAGTCATCACTTTGTAAGATTATTTCAAGAATAACTTATTTTAATTAAAATTACTTGCAGGAAAATTACTTTCAAACATTTTTCATTTAGAAAAGCTATTGTGTAAGTTTTAAAAAACTGTGATTTTAAATTTAAAATTTTCTATCCCTGCCATGCATACTCATTGCATATACTCAAAGCATCAACTTCATCACAAGCAGCATTTGATTAAGTATAGAATACGAGTGTATAGACCTCGTGTTCATGGGGTTATTAGTGGTTTATACTAGACAAACATGCGCCATTAAATATTGCGAACTGAGCAATAAATATCAGAAATAAATAGTAAATAAATTAAATAGTTATTAGAATGAGAAATATTCTTTTTTCTATTAATTATATTGTTGTTAGCAGTGCAGTTGCAAAACTGATGACTAACAACATTTGGAATTCAAAAAATTTTTAGTCAAAATCAAAATTTACTTGACAAATAATTTTGCTTAAATTGAAAACTAATGGAATTAAATACGTAAATGAAATATTATATTAAAAATTAGGCTTTAAAAAAATAAAATTAATTTTTGAAAATATAAAAAAAAATTATTTTACTTTTTCTTTATCTTTAAATTACCCCTTAAACAATAACTCACAGGGGCCCCATTTACAGAATTATTTGGCTCGGAATATCCATACAGCCATAACAAATAATAGTTAAAATTAATTATGAATGATAAATAAATAGTTTCTTAATCATAAAAAAAAATTAATATAAAATTTCTTTATAAATTTTGCTTGAAGAATGAATCAAACAAATGTTGATTGAAGTAAAAAAATTTAATGATATAAATATTGATTGAAGAATGAATTTTACATTTTTATTAACAGTTTACATCAGTTTTTATTTATCACTCTCCGTTTATCACTTACGTTTTTTAATTTAAATTTTTTTATTATTATACTTTTTTTCATTTATTTTTTTTTTCTAAAATTTTAATTTTAAAATCATAAAAAAGCAGCATCAAAAACAAATCAAGGTTTTTATTGTGATTAATAATTGAATTTCAAAGTAACCAGTAGCCAACTCTTTAACTATTGGACTGTGAATCCAGAACTAGATTTTAAAATTCGTATCAAAAACATACAAAGAAAATATTTTTATTTAATTTTTTTTTAAATAAATAACATAAAATTTGAATTTATAATTTTTTTTAATAAACATATTTAGAGAAACAACTATTTTCTTTTCAAATAAAATTTTTGAATGATTCTTAAAAAAATTTTATTGGGTTTTTCGTTACAATTAAGTTAAATAAACAATAAATAAATTAAATTTTCGTTTTCATATGCCAGGCAGCAGATACTGGCTTGTATTCAAAAAAAATTAAAGTCCATTTGAAATTGATATTGTAATGGATATGTCTGAAAAATGTTTTACAATTTCTACTTAAACTCTTCATTAAACATTTTGCAAAAATTTTCATTTTAAGCCTTCTGAATTTTTTGTACACTTTCAGCTAATGCAGCACAAGATTGGCTTTAGAATTTTTTTTTTAAATCAGAAATTTGCTATCAACATCAGTTGTGTCTTATTAGACAATTTAGTTAAAATTTTATGTGAGTCAGCTTAACTTGAATATAATTTATTCATCTGTTGCCTGTTAAAGCACACTGAGAGAATGAATTTTGTCATAAATCCAATGAGAAATTTACTAGTTCTCAAGCGTTTTATTGATTTAATGAAATGTTTGACATCAATTTGGGATATAAAAATATTTAAATTCGTTAGTTGTAGGTGCGATTGTTTCTCATGCATTGCATAAGTGTTTTCTGAGCCCCAAATTTTGACAATTTTGCAGTCATCGGAAAAGATGACTTTTTACGAAAAATTGCCATTGAGTTCACTTTGCTTTATTACAACTATAACACGTTGGTCTTCCCTAAAGTGCTTCATTTTTATTAATGATAAATTTCAGAGTTGCCACTTGCACAAAAATAAAATTACACTAAATTTAAAATAGACACCCTTTATTTTGCTAAAGTAAACAAAAACTCAAGAAACTGCAACACTAAACTTTTATTCCATGACAACTTTTATGAAACTAGACTTGTCAGTAAAATCTGTCACACATGTCACTTTTAATAACACACTGCGACACAAGTGTGCTCTACACATGCAGTTCTTGAAAGATCTTGCTATTGAATCTATTACTGAGTCATGGCCTCTCTGGTGCTTTTGTAGTTGCTGTTGCTTTCGGTGTTAATTAAATTATTTTATTAACTAATTAATCCATTGGCAGCTTGTTTTTCTATGGGTTGAATAGCAAGCAAACAAGCAAAATTATGGTTTATTAAATACTTTTTTAAGGAAAGAAAAAAAAAACTTTCATTTTGCCTAATCAAATCGTTTTGTATATTAATTTCTTTATAATTAATGGCTAATAATTTTTCCCTCGTTGGCTAAATATCTCCGGTGTTTTTTTTAATTTTTATTTTGTCAAGTATACAGCAAAAAAATATACAATAAATGTCAAAGATATTAACCTACTTAGTTATGCCAACAAAAGCAGATATTAGCTATGAATATTTGTAAGTTTTTGTTTTTGTGATTTTTTAAAATAAATTAGCATTTTAGTGTGTATGAATCGATTAAAATCCAATTCCAAAAAAAAAAAAAAAAATTAACCTGACAACAAAATGTTTTATTTTTCAAGGTACCCTGAAAAAATTATTTAAAATACAACACAAATCAATTATATAAAATAAAAATAAAGAAAAAAAGCAGCAGCTATACTACGCCTCCTGGTATATACTTTGGATCTGCCAACAAATGCTGAGGTTTTAATGAGTACGTTCTCTAACGTTCTTTACTGTTTGCGATAGCCCAACATTAGAAAATGAAATGAATGAAAAAGTGATGAAAAAAAGCATCCACTCACTGAGAGGAAATTATATTCTTGTAATTTGTTTAATCGTTATATTGTTCGGTATAGTAAATTAAATGCACATAATAAACTTTATTAAGCACCTATTTGCTTATAACCTTCTCAACGACATTTAATTGTTTATTGCATACCTTGTTTACTGTTTACCATCTCAACTAAAACTGATTGTCTATGTCTATGTATGATTTTCCAGCTCAGTTCAGAACCTTCTAGATTAAATTAAGCAATAGAATCCAACTGTAATTCTCATTTTAAGTCCAGCTAATTATATAACACTAACAACTAAAATGAATTCTTTAAGCTAATACAGATATAAATTTTACACTTTTTTTATAACTCATTCATAATTTCTACGTATTAGCTTAAACAACAAATTGCTATACAGTTTCTTATGAAAAATAAGAAACAGTGGGTCAACAGCATGAATTTTGTTAATAACAGTAACGAATTTTAGCCTTCGCTAATCATTAAATCATTAAATGAAAAAAAAAATTTCATAAAGTTTCAGAAAAAAAAATTATTCAAAATTCCCACAAAAACTAATCCTAAGAAGAAATATGCGTTCCAGAGTAAATTCCTGCCTTAACCCTGTAAGCCGATAACCAGTGAATTCAATAGTAAAATTATTTTAAATTTATAAATTTATTTTTTACCATGAATTGAACTCACAACCACTTGTCTTTCACACCTAGTAGTACCAAGAACTTAGCCAACTTTGAAGTTGCTCACTCGGCAATGTGAATTTAAGTTTCAAGAGCAAAAAAATCAAAAACATTTTTTTTTAGAAAAGTTTTTTTAATTTTTTTCATTTTTTAAGCTTAATAAAATGTGCCATTTAAAAGCATAAATTTTATTAAAATTTTGCAATTTTAATTAAAGAAATTTTTACGTTGCCTTAAAAATCTAAACTTAAATAGTTAAATACTTAATCTTAGCACAATAAACTACAAACATAAAAAACCCCCACAAAATAATTTATAGGAAAAAATAAATCTAGTCATAAAAAAGTATTTATAAACAGTAAATAAAATTTTAATAAAATTAAAAAATAAAAGTAAACAAAAACTATTCACTGTTTAGAGGATAACATTCTCAATAGCCTTAAAAATCTTAATGAAGAAATAATTGTACTAATGAAAACTATAGCATTTGAAGTAACTGCTACTAATTTCATTATCTATTTAAGAAGTTAATAAACTTTTAATTTTTTATTACTCAATTAACCATCACTTTATGCCATTTGTTACTTTGAAACGTATTAATTGCAATTGACTTGGACATTTTGTTTATACTGTAACAGCTTTAAAATTAAATCTAACAATAGAATTTTTATTGTTATAAAATTTAATTGCCTCAAGTAGTATCGTTATTAACTAGAAATGTACGTTGAAAAAAAAATTATTTATTTTAGGCGCCAAGCAGGTATAATAATTAAAAATAATTATTTGTTTTTATTATTATTGAAACTAGAGTAATAAATCTTTATCTAGTTTACTTTAAATTCAATTCAATTCAATTCATATAAAAAAAATTGTGGAAAATTATGGAAATGAATTTTTTTTCTATAACAAAACGTAATAAGTAAAAGCTTTTTGAAAAACAAGTGTTTTCTTGTAATGCAGCTTAAATTAATTTTTTTTTTCAATTAATTATTTAAATAATTTTTCAATTAATTAAAGTAATTAATCTAATTAATTATCTTAGACAGGCTTACTTTGCGAAAGCGAAAGAAAGCAGCCACTAGTTTCGACTGAGTTATATTTTTAAACATAAACCATCGAATGCCATTACGTTCCCGAAAGAAAAGAAATAACTTACTCAAGCTGCCCGACTACTGCAGGTGATGTTACGAAGATGAAGAGATAGCAGAACTCATATGTGAGTGAAGTAACAAAGTCATAGCAAGTTGCCACTCCATATGCTCTAACTAATCTCTACCAACCTACAATTCTAATTATTTATTGTTATTAAAAACTTACAATGTTTTTTTTTTTAATTTTTTTATTTTATTTTATAAATTGTCCATTTAAAAAACATAATTTATTAACTCTAACTAGACAGCATTTGCGTAGGTGAAATGTACGAGTGAGTGATTTTAAAACTTATTAAATAAAACATTCAAATGTAAGGTCAAACCAGACAAATACAAGAAGTTGTCCGCTCTTTAATTTAATTTTTTTTTTAATATAAATTAAGGTAAGCCAATAGAAAAAGAATTAAAAAAATATTTATTTCTAGTACATGCAGGAAGTTTCTTGCTTAAGTCTTTTGTTTTGAAAGTAAATGAACAGACAAAGAAAGATCGAGAGAAATTAAGCAGAGAATAACACTAGCAGTTTTTGCTTTAATTTTCAATCTCAAAAATGAAAATGAATTAAACTTAAATATAAGACAAAAATTAAATTTCAAACTTAATTTTTTTTAGCTTTTTAATTTAAAAAGGAAAAATATTTTTGGCAAAAAATATTTAATTATTTTGTTCATGTTAAAATTTTTGTTATCTCTTAATTACAGCCTTAAGAAGCTTCAAATTAAATTTCTCTTAAAATAAACTGCTTAGGAACTTCCTAACTGCCTTTCAAAAGAAATGATTTTAACAGTAGCTTTTATTTTTAGTTTTTTACCAACCATAACCTAAATGAAAAAAAAACAACAACAACATTTATTAATTACAACTCCTGTTTGAGCGAGATAATAATTTAAATAATTTATTATTGTAGTGAGTATGAATTCAATTAACAAACAAAATGTTATTGTTCATTCATTTAGGTAAGCGTTCAATAACAGTTTTTAAAATGAGCCAATTAATGAAGTAAATACAACAAAAACAAATTAAAAAGAAACACAAGCTTTCCATGTCAGCTTTTATAAATTAATAAAGTAATTTATATGGAAAACAACTGCTGTACATTAACAATATCTTTTTCTTTTTTAGCAAAGAATTGACATAAAAATAAACTTTAAACAACCTACACGAAAACTCAATTTTGCCTTAATTATTAATTATGTGTAAATTATTAATTAAAATCAAAAAAAAAAAAGCAAACACACACGCACAGAGCACCGAGAAATTTTAAATATATTCGCCATATCAAAAAATAAATAAATAAAAAAAAGTTAAAGTAAATTTTTGTCTTGTTTTAATAAAAATATTTTTGCTTAAACTTTTGCCGCTACTGCAGGCAACTTTTGATTTCAGTTTTCTTTTTATTTTATTAAATTTAAACTTACACAAAACAGCGAGCGTATGTTTGTGTGTTACTTAAAAACTCATAAATTTAAATTTTGTTTAATAAAATGTCGAAATAATATGAAGACCGCCTGTTGATCCAAAACCGACATATTTTTAAGGCGACAGACAACAGTTAAATATGTAAAGGAAATATTGATTTACAAAAATCATCATGATTAAAATTGGAAATTGATGACTAGTGACCAGCATGATAATCATGTTATAGAATTAAATAATATAAAAAAAAAACATTAAAAAGCTATTAAAATCAACAATTTACATACAAAGAAAAAACAAGCAAATCAGATATATTTTTCTAAAAGCAAAACAATCTAGTATGAATATTTTTCTAGAATGTTTAAAGCTGTTTTGGGATAAAACATTTAAAACTAATTAAGTTTGAAAATATTCCCATTAAAATGATTCAAAATTGTTTGCCAGTACGGAATGAATATTAATAATTTTTGTTCAACAAATAATTTTTTTTTAAATATTTAAAAAAAGTATTCTAAACATTTTGAAAAATAAAAAAATATTTGACACGTAAAATGTTTACATTTCAGAAGCAAACAATTTTTTTTACCAAATTGTCTGTCAGTTTCTATAGCAAACTGAAGCCCAAAATTAATTTTTAGGACGAATATCTGTGCTAATATAGAAAAATGGCTTAAATTACATACAGAAAACAACTTCAGTTGTGAGACTAAATTTTTTTCTAATCAAAGAGTTCAGTTGTAGTAGTCGGTCTTACAGATCAGAATTAAATTTTGTTCCGTATTATTAAATTTCGAATTTGATTATCACAAATAAATCTTTGATTGTAAAGAAATTTAGTTCTCTCAACCGAAATCAATTAATTTTTACAATTAACGAGTTGGCAAAGAAATTTTAATGCCTTCATAAATATAGCCCTCTTCAATAATTTAATGAAACGGCTTTCCCATATTGCCGCAGAAGTTATATTTATACCAAATTTCAAAAAATTTTAATTTATTTTGACATCAAAAATTTTTCACTAATTTTTGTAAATAAAAAATTTTTTAAGGATGAAAAATTGTAAACCGTTTTGTAACTAAATATTTTTTATATAAAAACAGATCTACTTAATTTTGGATTTAGTATTATTTTATAAAAAATTTAAATTTATTTTGATGTCAATAATTTTTAATTAAAAAAAAAAAATTCAGTCAAACATTTTAATTCTTTTTGTAGCGAAAATAATTTTTTATGGCGAATTTGGGATCAAATATTTTTCATAGAGAATTTCTAACTTAGAATGAGACAAAAATAAAAATTCTTTAGTTTCATAACAAAATTGTTTTTAATAATTATAATTTTGGAAACAAAATGTTGTCTTCTAAAAATGACAAGCTCACTATTTTAGAACCAAAAGCTGGGGCCAAATCTTTGCATACGATATCGAATGTAAATTCATTTTTTTATGAAATAATTTTAAAAATTTTAGTTGAATGCCACAGTTTTTCTTCTTCAATTTTTAATAGAGAGTTTTAAATCATTTTAAAAATAAAAATTTTCTTTATAAAAGCAACATTTTGGGAACAAAAATTGTGCATACAAAATTTTAAATTAATTTAAAGACTTTTTTGTCTTTAAACGTGTATAAATAAATCAAATAAAAACAAGTTCTTTAAGAAAGGAATAACAACAACTCCCCATTACTACTTTGCCGGCTTGTACAATCATTATGACATAAAGAAATGAATTTCATATAAATCGTTCTTGAATTTTACATTAAAAAAAAGAAGATATTTTGGTTTTAATTGTATTGTCAAGGTGCATAATGTGACTAAGAACAGGCAATTTACAATGTAAATCCATTAACATAAATTAAAAGCGTACGAGTGTGTGAATGCATGTATACCTTTGCTTGTGCATTAATTTTTATATAAAATAATTGACATTTAGACTACCCCATATGCATATATACGAGTAAGTATTTTTGTAAATATTTTACACCAGTGATGACAAGCTTAAAAAAATTGCTAATAATTTATGAAAAATAAATGTGTAGAAGATTTGTAAGTTACTGAGTTTCTTAATATTTTTGCTTGTTGTAAAATATTTTTTTTATTAAAACTGGTTTCAGCTGCTTTTTTTTTTTTTTAAATTTTGTTTAACCAAATTTTATTAAAATAAACCAAAAGGGCATTGCAAAATTCGTTGTCTTCCTCTTATAAACAATTTGCTTGTCGTGGCATAAAATTTATTAAAAGTGCTAACAATACAATTTATGCTTTTTTAATGGCTTATTAGCTGGGCTTATCTTGTCATTTTTTTTTGTACTCCTGCTGAATGCCATATACAGCGATATAGTAGGTGAGTGAGTGTTGTTAGCAAACATGTGGGTCTCCTTTAAAAATAAAAAGAATTTCAAACTTTTGTTTTAAATTTAAATCCTTTTTTTTAGTTTTGATTTTGCTTACAGGAGGTGACTGCTTAGAGTGCATAACTTAAATAGTGGAATTTTTCTTTTTTCAATTCTGTTCAATTTAAGTAGTAACAAAATCTAAAAGGTGGTCTCTTGTGTGAGTGTCTCTTTTTGTTTTAAGAGTGTGTCATTTCTTTTCTTTTTTTTTTTTCTGGTTCTGAGACTGTCTTTGGGGTTGTATTTTCGCTTTGGTTTGGTTAACTGCAGGAGTATGAGTCTGTGTAAGTGTGTGTGTGTTGAAATGAAAAATGATTGCTATAAATTTAATTTCCTATCACAACGTTTTAAAATTTATGGCAAAAAAATGTCTTTGGAAATTTTAAATGTTTAACATTAGATTTGTTTGCTGAAAAGGTGAATTATTTTTTTTATTTATTTTTTATTTTGCTTTTACCACATTTGAAGTGGACAATGGTATAAAGTAAAAGTGAATTGTATTTAATTTATTGAGTAGTTGAGTGTTTGCAGCCTTAAGTTGTGTTTTGCAACTTTGGAAACTTTTTCTAACCTGATTTTACCATAAATAAATGTGTTTTTAATGTTGTTAGATTTGGCAATATGTTTAATATAAATTCAAATTTAAAGTTAATTAATCTTTGTACGTTTACAGTAAATAAAGTTACGAAATAAAGTGAAATGTATTGAAACACCCACACATTAAGCAATCGATGGATAATAGAGAGTGAAAGAGGAAAGTGTTAATGATTTTTATTCGTTTGCATTTCTTTTGTTGAGGTCTTACAATTGAAGGGAAATTAACAGATATTCAAATAATAGTTAAGCTAAGTTAAGCATGTCCTGTAGTAAAGTCAGCTACAACTCAGTTAAACCATTCTCAGATGAGTAATAGTCAGACAGTAATAGTCTTACTACTGATGAATTTGTTTTTTTTTTTTTTAACAACAAATTTGTTACACTACAAACTAGTCTCTGAAGAAATTTATAGTAAAAATCTATATCAATTACCAGTATGCCGAGCTCTGGAAGTACTAGTACCCAGGCAAGTACAATGTACTTTGCAAAACTAGATGCACAAGGACATTCTTTTAGCAAAAATAGAGAAGAACCGAAATTAGAGATCACTGTCCGCAGCAAAATTCTTTAACTCAGCTTATTATTCATTTCTTTTTTTTATTGCTAAAATTCTGAATAGTAAATGAAAACGAGAATTATTTTTTTTTTTTTTTTGTTTTAATTTAAAATAAACAGAAATCAAGTTTCTGGCTTAAGTTTTTTGTTTTTTTGTTGGCATTTCAAATGATTTTCAAAATACCACACGATTATTTTTTATTTGCCTTTAAGCATAAAACGCTTGTTGCCATAATGTCTAGCAAAAATTTTTAAGCACGAAAAAAAGAAAACGTTTTCAAGCTTCAAAAATATGTAAAAAAAAAATCAACAGCGTTTAAACAACAAAATCAAACAAAGAAATAATTTGTTGTTTATGTGTTTTTTGATTTTAATTTTTTTTATTTTATTTTTTTTTTTCAAGTTGAGAATTTTTAAACAAAAATAATTTGCTGATGATGTTATACAATGTTTATGTTGTATGAATTATTTTAAAACGTTTCATTGTATTGTATTGAATTTTAAATATTGCCAACAAGTCTGGCTTAAAGCACACTAAAAAATCAATTTTATAAAAAAAAAAATTAAAAATAAAAACAATATGAATAACATTTATAAAATTTCGAAACTCATAGCACAGAAAAACAAAAGCGGGAGAGCAACAAAAACTGCCACACCAACAGCCAAACATTAAGTCAATCAGACAATTCGTCTGTTAGTCACAGTGGAATATACAAAATTTATTAAGAAGTTCGATAAACCAAACCAATGATTTTCAATAATAAACGGTTGTTTAAAGCCCCTTAAGCAATTTAATCTAGATAAATACACAAAAATTAAAAAAAAAAATTGTTTAAATGATAAACGAAAAAAAAAAAAAAATAGCGGGGCAATTTTAAAGTTGAGCACGAGAAAACAATGGAAACGATAATCGAACTCAAAAAAGTTAAGCCTTTTAATGGAATTCTTATCTTGTGTTTCAAAACTCATAAGCAGCAGCAGCAGCAGAAAAATATATTATTACTATTATTAATTACTTTATTTATTGTTTTCTCGTGTTTTATCCACTTTAATTATAAACCGCATTTCGGATTTTTTTTTATTAAGGTGATGATTGGTTTGACTGTCTCTCTTCCTCTTCCTCTCTGGCTGTCACTGTAGCAATCACTTCCATCCTTGTCATTTGAATAACAAAGTGTATAACGATCAAAGAATATAAAAACTTATCTTTTTGAAATGAAAAAATAAAAGAGTTTCGTCTAGATACCAGCACCAATTAAAACTTTAAACGTTAAAAAAGTAAATTGAAATAAAAAAAGTTTAAAATATGTAGAAATAAGGTGCGTAATTTATGGCTGATGAAATATTTAACAGAAATAAACCCCCTGGTTCTTAATTTAAACGTAAGTATGTACTCGCACTCGCACTAAGTTACTCACTCACTCTTCTTACATACACACAGTTGCACAATATTAACGTTTTAATTTCCAAAACACACCTTAGTGCTGTTGATTTTGTTTTCTATAAAAAAAATTGTATTTATTTTAAATAAGTATATACGAGAGTAATTTAGCAATAAAAGAAAAAATTACTTTTAAATGTAAAATGAAAACTTGATTGTGTTCGATTTTAATCATTTATATCATGTACTTGTAAGTTCCAAGCTCAGTTTTTACAAACATAATGGGCTATAATCATAGTCACAAAAAAGTAAGCTTTTATTAAGAGTTGACTTTTGTTCATAAGAATTTTATGAATTTAAATCATTTTTAACAACTTTAGTTCTTTACCAAAAGTAAATAGCTTATTTCACCAAAACTTCTGTCTTCGAACAAGTGGTTAGTTTTACCCATAAAACAATTATTTTACCAATAATTTAATTTGATCATAAAAAAAAAATATTTTTCAAGGTTTTTTTAAAAAAATTTATTTTCTTCATCAATAATAAATTTTTTCATTCCCAGATTTTTTTCATTTAAAGATTAAGGCTGGAATTCAAGTAGAAATTATAAAAAAATTTTCATAATATTGATTTCAAGGCTACATTATTTTTTTTTTTTTTTTTTTAATAAAAGCATTATTTTTTATAAAAAAAAAATTATTTTTAATGAAAAATAATTTTAATGCAAAATAATTTTTTACCATAAATAAATTTTTGTATTTTTATTCTTTTCATTAAAAAAATTAACTTGTCCTAAAAAATGTTTTATTAAAAATTTAATAGTATTTTTTAAAATCAAGTCTTTTACCATCGATAGGAATTTGAATGTATTTTAAATTGAAATTTAATTCGATAGCGAAACGTAAATTTGGCCTCTTTTTGCGAAATCTTATTTAATAAAAAAAATTGTTCTTAGTGAAATCTTTCTTTCATTGCAAACATAAAACTCATTGTCTACCACCCTCGTTATTATTATCGTTGTAATGCATTGAATGAAATGTTTAAGGTTTTAATTAGACTTTTAGCGGATACCTGATTTTAATCATAATATTAATATAAAACAAATAATTTTATTTATTTATTTGGCTGTTACTGTGCGTAAAAAATTTTGTTAACTCCCAACAATTGTAAGCAGAAACAGCAAAGCAGCAGCAACGACATGCAGTCTACAAATATCACTTGAGATGGTTTTTTTTTTTTTTTTGCTGTGTTTAGTGTAGTTGTTTTGTTACAACAACTTTTTGACAAGTAAAACGTTTATTAAATGTAAAGCAGTAACTTTATATGAATACGAAAGTTAAATAAATAAATAAAAATTTTGTAGGATTGTTTTGAAAATATTTATTTTTCAAGCCGTTGAGAAAATTTCCGTTACAAATGGCGAAATGCACAATTAAATAGTTACCTCACCCACTAACAGAACGATATTTATTTATTTGCCTGTAAAAATAAAAATAATAAAAACAACTTTTATACAAACAAAATAATTTTTCAAATACGTCATGAAAAGTTTTTAATAATAAATCACTCAGCGGGAAATCGACAGAAGTAACAAAAATAAAAAAAGCTGGTATAGAAATATTTCAATTAAACTGTTTGTTAAATGTTTGTTTTATTGACAACAACACAAGTGAACATTTAGTGATCACTTTCATGACATGAAATTCAATTATGCGTTAAATGTTTTTTAAACAAAAATGTAACTCAAAAAATAAGAAAAAATTAAATGAAATCGCTGGGTATAAATAAATACGTAAACAAGTAATAATCTAAAAATATATTTTAAGCTTTTGTTGTAAGTACATTTAGTGAATAGTTAGGTAAGCAGGCAGGGTACATTTCAAGTCGTACTTAGCTTTTTCGGTTTGTTCTACAAACAGTTTGCCGCCGATTGCAAAATTCATTAAAATTTTTCAAATACCTTTTTGCTCTCTGCGTTTTGTTTTGTGTGTTTAAGTGTTAAAAGCACATTAGAATGCAACAAAATTATTGTTATTCATATGGTTGAGAGGTAATTAAATTACTTAGTAAGATTAATGGGTGGTCGGTTACTCTGTGTTCTGTAATCACATTAAGGTAGGGTATTGAAATTAAAGAATTTCCTAGAAATTTTGTCGCCACACCGCTAAATTAAATAATTGTAAATAAGAATTATTGAATAAAAATGTAATTAAAAAATGCAAGTGCAATATTTTTACAGTTACTAAGCTTTAGTAAGTGTTTTAAGTAATTGAAATGAAATTTCTAAATAATTGTAAATACTTTTGTTTATTTCAGGCAACATTGTGTTTTTCTTTTGAGTAAAATTAAAGTTTATGTTTTTCAATTCCATGAACTTCTTTCACATCCCAATAATAAAATAAAATAAAGTTCATACTTTTGTAGCAAATTATTTTTTGAGAATTTTATTTTTATAAAATTTTAGGTAGCTGATGTTCTCAACAACTCAAATAATTTTAAAGGGTAAATTTCATGCAACTGAAGGTGCTTACAGCAAAGTTTGTTTTTTTATTATTAAAGTTTTTCCTAGTGGAAATATAAGAACAATTTCTTCAGTTAGAGAATGGTTGAGTAGAATAAATTGTTTTCTGTTTACTTCTTCAGCAGTTTTTGTGCTCTTAGAAATGTTTTTTCTTTTTTTTTTTTCGATTCAACTTCACTAAAAGAATGACAACCTTTTATCAGACTAGTGATAACATTTCATTGATTCAATAAATTTTTTCATGAAATGAATGACTTTTTTAATAAAATAATTAAATATTTCATTAGTGTAATGAAACGTGTTATTGTTTGAAAAATAATGGCTTTTTTTATTATATTAATGATAGAGTTTTCTATATGGCCTTAGATTACACAAGTTGGAAATATTCAGTTTCATTCACTCTATATGTTGCTTCAACACTTAAAACAAAAATCCTTTAAAAAACAAATATGTAACTCAATTTAATTTTAAATTTTATACAACCCCTCAAAACAATATTGTTTATACAGTTAAATTCGGATAAGTGGACTCCGCTTAATTGCAAAAATCCATTAATTGAAAAATAGTGTAGTAACCGTTTAGTTTGTTTAAGGGAAACCCCTACTTTAACAAAAAATTCTTTCAAAGAAATGCAGATTTACCGATAAAGTTATAGTATCCTTAAAAGAAGAACATCGCTTAATAGCAAAATTATTATATATAATTTAAAAACGCTTAATTTTCTTAAATGAATCACCTGCTTTAACAGGCCTTTGTTAAAATGAACTACAATTATTAGTAAAGAGATGGTATCTTTAAAAAACATTGCTTAATGGCAAAATTATTAACTATACATTTTAAATAACCTTAAAACTCTTTAGTTTGTTTAAGCGAAACCCCTGCTTTAACAGACAATTGTTTCAAAGAAAGACAGTTATTACTAAAGCCATAGTATCTTCCAAAACAAAAAACATCGCTTAATAGCAAAATTATTATAAATGAGTTGTAAATAATTTTAAAACCCTTTCTTTTGTGTAAAAAGTCCATTACTTTAACAGACAATTGCTTCAAAGAAAGAGAGTTTATTACTAAAGAGATAGTATCTTTAAAGAAATCGCTTAATAGCAAAAAGTAGAAACTTGTATGTATTACAATAATTTTAAAATCATGTTCTAAATTTAAATTTAAATTTTATTATGTTAAGTGAAAGGCTGTCTATTTAAAAAAAGGCAATTTGTTTTTTTTTTTTTTTATAAAAAACCTTAAGTAAGCAAACAAAAACTGTGAGTTAAAATGTTAGATTTGCTTATCTAAATTCGTCTGTATGCATACCTCCTTTTATTGCCAAATACTTGTTTATATAGTTTAGTAATAGAAAAACTATTGTGACAACAACAGTCATAACATTAACATTTTTCTATTTTAAAAATTTGAAATTCATAAGCATAATTTGCGTATGCAAAAGAAAAACTTGTTTAGCAGAAAAAAAAAAGTAGATTTCATGAAGTCAAATATTTGCTAGTGCAGAAAAAAAAAGTAAATGTAGTCTAATTTATTGCGCCGATTAGATACAGTTGCAATCACTTGTCACATCAATTTGAAATTTTATGAAAATTTTAATTTATATTTTTAATTCAATAATAAAAGCTTATCGCAGCCTATTGCCTATGTTTAATAGCAAGTGTTTCGTATGTACAACAACAACGAAAATTTATTTGAAATAAAAAAGCGGTTAGTGGTTGCACAAAATTTTTTTATTTTTTTTATTTAAACAATTTATTTACTAACGCATATTAGTTGTCACTCTTTGTGCCAATTGTTGCATATTTTCTGGATTTTATTTTTTGTTTCTAAAAACCTTGTTTTATTCAGTAAGTGATAGATAAAATATGATTGGTCTGTTATGTTCAAGTTGTTTTGCAGACTTACAATCGCTAGAGTTCATAAATTCCTGTAAAGAAATTTTTATATAAAGTGATAATTTGATGTCTTTTATAAATTACGCCAAAAAGACCTTTTATTGCCTGCCACACCTTTTATTTACTATTTTTAAATTTATGTTTTTTTCAGCACTAAAAATATTATTTTAGTTCTTGGAAAGAAAATTTTTTAAGTCTTAAAAAAGAATGATGTGTTTTTTTTTTTTTTTTCATTAAACTAACAAGCAGGAAGATGACTCAATCAGTAACCCTAAATTATGTTGAGGAAATATATCATGCACGAGTATTAATTTGACCACACTCGAAAACTTGGCGGTCTGCTTGTAGTATATGCGTGTGGCCAGGTCAAATGGCTTACCATTTAATATTAAAATTTATGTTGTTTAAAAATTTAATTTTGTGGCTTAAGTTTTTTTTTAAATGAGGTAAACAAATTAAAGCTATTTAACATACTGACAGCTAAAGGTAGATTTATATAGTTACCCCTAAAAGGAAGCCTTCTTTTTTTATAATTTTCAACCATAGAAAGAGCAACAAGCCTTTCAGCTTAATATAATTATTTCATCAAAACTACAAATCACAAATAAACCAAATAACACCCAAAGTGTCTATGAGAACACAACACTTCTTTTTATTTTTATTTATTTTTATTTTTCTTCCATTTTTTATGTTTCAACGTTTAACTAAAGGATGAACGCTAACCAAAAAAAAAATATTAAGGGATATAAAAAAGTTATAAAATGCAAATTGAACGGGTATATAGACAAACGATTGGCTGGTATTTCTTTTTCTACAGGTATAAAGAAAAAAAAAGTTCAAACACTGTTAATAAACTTTAGCACAGTGGGCTAATTAAAACCACTTAATAATTGTGTAAAACAAAACCGAAAACTAAATAATGCAAACGTTTGGGTCGATTAATTTTGTATTTGTTTTGCTCATGAGAACAAATTTTATTCGATTAATTAAAACGTATGCAGCGAAAAGAGCAAAGAATGAAAATAAAAACAAATTAAATACGACAGTGCCGAAACAAACGGGAAGATGTTTTGTCCTGGTCTCACCGGACCGATACTTTATTATTTAAGTTTATAATTAATCATTAAAATTTAATTTAATAAGAACTGGGAGTGGTTGTTACGAAACTGCAGTGTAAAGGCAAGAGCAAATAGATTTTAATAAGAAAAAGTCTATTTCAGCTTCTTTGTTACAAAGTGGGTGTGGCCGGTTTTAAAACCTTCTAAATCTTCTTATATGTACCAAATTTTAATTATTAAAAAATCAATTTCTTTGTTTATAGGTGGACGTAACAGTGAGCTTGGTCAATACAAAACTATGTGGCAACCTTTCTTGAATACAACCTCAACCTTAATAAACAAGCCGCTTCATTTAGAAATAAAATTTTAATTATTAAAAAAAAGCAATGTAAGCTTCTTTGTTAAAAAGTGGTCGTGGCTGATTTTTTACACATTTTAGTGAAATCCGCTAAATCATAGAATTTTAATTATAAAAACCCATATAAATTGTTCTATTAAAAAGTGGGCATGGCTAGTTAATTAGAGTATAAGCTTATAAAACTAAAATTTGTATAGTGCACAACCAAATAAGCAAATAAACAGAAAAGGAATGACTACATTAAGCCAGTTTTATTAAAAACCTTAAGACTGAATGATGTGTATTAATAAAAAAAAAAGTCCTTTGCAAAACTTTAATATAAATTTCTTGATTTCAATCTTAGTTTTAAGCTATTCGTCCTACTGTTAGTTATTAATGCTGCTTTAGTATTAACAGTGTACCCTACACTACCACTTAATATAACTCTTCAGTTATTCGTATGTAATTTTCAAAAAGAACAACGATAAAAATTTACTTTCGAAAAATATATTTAAATAAGTAGAATAAGTGATTTATTATATTTTGCAGAGTGTAAACAAGTCGTTATAATTAAATCTTACGTTTGTAGTTTTACTTGTTTCTACGATATTTGTTCTTGTTATTAAATTATTAGGTATTATTTTTGTTGCTGTAGTACTAGCTTTTTTTATCTTTTATTAGGGCACATAATCTTACGCTTCACTTCATTTGTTTTACGCTGGGCTAGCTTTGTTGATGTTTTTTTTTTTGTGGTTAAATGATCAACACACGTTTGTTTGCTTTTTACCCATTTCTCTTCATCTCAAAAAGGTTTGGCTACTCTAGTGGCCCATAACTTGAATTCTGTGTGTTACTACTCTGGTGGCCCAAACTTAAGAAAAAAAAAAAAAAAGCTGGAGTAGAAAAAAGCAAAGCACAAAAAAAACCAACGACACAAACGTAACGATTTATATGGGTTGTTATATATTTTTTTTCTTATACACTTACATACAAATTCATTTACTTTTTGACTTTTTTTTTCACTGCAATCCAAAATGCTGCACTGAAATGAAATCTTTATTTCCTTTCGTGACTATAATTATGAGAAGAAAAAACAAACACAAAATCAAAATAAAATTTCCAGATTGTTCTTGCCAACACAAAGAAATAAACAAACCAAACAAATGTTTATTAAAGTTTATTTCACGACCAGCTATTAATAAAACCAAAATGTCCAAAAAAAATTTAAGGAAATGAGGATTTTATATGAGCTACTATTAGTAGTGTGGCTAAGAAATGGAAGAATTTAGCTAACATCTGCAAGAAGTGTTCAGTGTCCTGTTTAAAAACACTGTCAATTAAATATTTTTATTTAAAAAATGATCATACAGTCTTGTCTACTAAATGTTTTTCCCAGGGAATATTTTCTTCTGGTGAAAAAAATTCCTTTAAAAGGAGAATTTTTTAGAACAATAAAAAAGAAAAGCGAACAGGGAAAAAACTCATACGAAATTTCTACTTACAATTAGGCGGAATAGTTTATAAATATTCAATTCAAAATGGAATCAATATGACAATTTAATTCCATTAATTAAATTTTAGTTAACACGATCATATTTCAAACCCAATTAAAAAACTGTCATATCAATTAAATATTTAATTTAATCAATTAAAAACTAAATTGAAGCAATTTAAAATTCAGTTGAATCAATTGAAAGTTTAATTGAATCAATTATAAGTTTACTTGAAGCAATTAAAAGTTTAGTTGAATCAATTAAAAGATTAATTGAATCAAGTAAAAGTTTACTTGAAGCAATTAAAAGTTTAGTTGAATCAATTAAAAGTGTAATTGAATCAAGTTAAAGTTTAATTGAATCAAGTAAAATTATAATTGAATCAATTAAAAGTTGAAGGGAATCAAGCAAGAGTTTAATTGAATCAATTATTAGTTTAATTGAATCAAGTAAAATTATAATTGAAAAAATTAAAAGTTTAAGGGAATCAAGTAAAAGTTTTACTGAATCAATTATAAGTTTAATTGAAGCAATGAAAAATTGAATTGAGTCAAGTAAAAATTTAATTCAATCAATTAAAATTTTAATTCATCAATTATAGTATAATTGAATCCAGCTAAAATTTAATTGAATCAAATATAAATTTAATTGAATCAATTAAAAATGTAATTAAATTAATTAAAAATTCAATTGTCAACCGTGTTTTTTTATAATATTATGAACATATTTACCAGGATATGAAGAAAAAAATTGGTACCAATATTAGGGCTAAAGAAGGTAGAATTTACTGCAAAAAAAAGGAGATTTCTTACGTATTATTTTTATTTAGGCAAATAATTTTTGAAATTGCCTTTCCTTATCGCTTATTTGTAATACACTGCTCAAAAAAATATTAAGTCTCGTGGAAATTTTAAGCATAATTATTAAAACGCTAACTTTCTTTTGAATTTAAATACTTTAAAAAAAGGTTTTTTAAATATTTTAAACCAAACTGAAGCCAAGTTTAAAAACTTGCCTTTAAGTGCCTTAGCGCTTTCTTTTTTCTTCTGCCTAAGCAATCATCATCTACACAAGATACGCTAGAGTATCTTTTTGATGAACCGTCAGATTTCAAATCTCATTCACTTGTCATTTTTTTCAAACTATTGTTAACCCAGTTTTTGGTTTTCATTAAAAATTATTAATTATGAAGAAATTAAAAACAACTGTTGTGCATACAAAACGAAAATCAAATCCCGTGTATGAAAGTGAAGCAATCAATTAATATGTGCAACATGGAGAAGGATAAACCCAACAGAAAGAACAGCACCTAAAATTAGGGGACATTAAAATTAAAACTGCTCAAAATTTTAAATAAAATTTAAAAAAAATATTTTTAGTAACTTTCACTTTACTCTCATTCACCCACCACCCGAAAAATTCGCGTTACTTGTACAACTCTAATAAAAACTTAATAATGCATTTTACTTTGAGTAAAAATTTTCTGCTAGGCAGTTTAATTTTATTTATTACCTTGTGTTGTTTTTGTTTTCGCTTTTTTTCATGTTTTAGTTGTTATTTTAATCAAACATACGCAAAAAATGATTGTATTCATATATTAAATCAAAACATGTAGTAACGCATACACACTCACTAAGCAATCAAAATAAAATGTCAAAATGTATTAAATGCCTGTAAGTGAAATCTAAAATATGCCTGGCATATGAATTTTTATTCGATTTAGCTCGCATGAAAGTATTTTCAATCGCCAATCAGTCGCAATGTCTGATGAAACAATTTTAATCAATTTTTTTTTTTGGTTTACTTTACATAAAACTTTATAAAAATAAATTTGTTTTACGCATTGTCATGCATAAGTAATATTGGCAACAATGTTCTTTTTAAATAGTTTATAGATAAAACACACACGCACATACGCACTTAATTGTGATAGTCTCAATTTACATAAACAAATTTTATTGCATTAATTCTATAAAATTTAAGTTTACACAAGCAATTTCTGTGGCTGCAGTTTTACCATTCCTTTACACATTTAAGCAATTTAATAGTCAAAAATTATTAAGTAAATAGTTTTAATTGTCATTTTCATATTTTAATTAAAATTTTTAGAAAAAATTTTCCAAGAATATTAATTAACAAATACAAAAACAACAACAAAAGTTACACAGAGAAAATGAAAACTCCCCTAAAATTTGATAAAAAACTTTGTGTATGTGTGTGTGTGTGTGTGTGTCTGTGTGTGTGTGCATCACACAAGCTACATACATACTACTGGCAGAAGAAAAGGTCAATTAATCCATGAGTATTTGAAACGAACACAAAGTCAAGCCCACAAAGTGAAAGGTTCTGGTTATAATTTTTTTTTGTTTCTTTCTTTTTCTTTATTTAAAAATTAAGTGAAAAATATCCGTACACACACACAAACATGTTTATTTTGTTGTTATTAGCCTTAAGCAATTAGCTGTTTATATTTTTTATCTTTTATTTCATTTTAATACCACCAAAAAACCAACAAAGTTGTGTTTAGATCAATGAACAGACAGACAAACGGACAGACGTATAAACATGAAGAAAAATTTTAAGTCTATATATTTTGGTATTTAACTACTTGTACAAATTATCTCCTACTAATGGTTAGTTGCCCTTTATTTTATTGTTAAACTCCACTTGAACTCCAATCTTTCACAAATAAAATTGAGCCATTAGAATTATTAATTTTTGTTTGTTTGTTTTTTGGTTACATGAAAATTAAAAACGAACAAAAGAACCTAAAATTATGTTTGTCAGTGTTTATAATTAATCATTTCGTTGATAAAAATAGAGAAATTATACGTTTTTTTTTTACTTGTGAGTTTTTTTCAGCTTTCGTTTTGAAATAAAAATTTAAGGAGTTGACCTTTCCTTAGGATAGACATCGCCCTCAGTTATAGTTTTTTTCTCCTTATTTTTTAGATTTCTAATGGCGGATGACTTTATTTTTTCTTAATTTATGTTCAGTTTTTTAGACAATTTTCTATAGAAACGTTAATCACTAATTGCCAGAAAATTATTCAAGTCACCTGCTGTAGCTAAAATTACATCCGGTTGGGTTTTAAATTTTTATTTCAATTTGGAAGTAAAAAATTATGACATAAATATGCTTAGACATTTTATTATTTAAAACGAACTAAAATTTCTAAATGTTCCTTTTCTATTTTTGAAATTGGTATAAGTTGACTTAAAAAAAAATAAATTTGATAAGAAATTGCCCCTGACTTACTGTGGACTTATACCGCTTTCAAAAATATTAGCTCAAATAATAAAAGCGTGATTATTTTGCACAGCTTTTTGAAAGTTTCTTTTGAATATTGAAATTTTATTTGGTTTTTCCTATAAAAATAAAAACGAAACTTATGATCCTTTTCATTCAGCCAAATTTACAGATTTTTAGTTAAAATAATACTGGCAACTTGAAAAAATCAAGTTTTAGCTCTAGTCCTAATAAGTCTATAAAATCCAAACGGCAGTTAAACCAGCAAAAGCCAAAAAGGATACTGTTACTTCCCAAAAGAACTTTTTGAAGCTCAAGATGAAAAGAAGTTGTCATTTTATTTTTTTTTTCTGAGTGTAGTTAAGTCCTTAGACATGATGAGAGTATTTTGAGTTGGCAAACGTATGGCATGTGTGCATAAGGCCTGAACTCATGCATATCTTATGTTATTGGCTTATATTTTACTTAGATTGACAAGCAAACATATACTGAATGTGAATGATATGAAGGTCCTGAGCCTAAGCCAATTGCTTAGTAAAATAAACGACCGAATTACAACATGCAAAACCAATAATTATAAATACGTGAGTTCTATATTGGAAGCTCATCATGGTCTATACTCTCACATCCAAGAGTGCCAAAAACTGAAGAGAGAAAACATGTTATAACATAAGTCTGATTTAGTGGATATAATTTTCGTTATTGGTTTCTTTAATGAAAAAGGAGAATTTATCGTTCCACTCAAGTTTTTTTCTGCTTAGAGAAAAGTTATCTTATTTTTTTTAATAAAACTTTTTCTATGTGAATTAATTATCATTTTATTTGAGTTTCATGAAAAAAATTTTAATTTCATAAAAAATTTTGAGCGTGATGTGTGAATTTAATCTTAAAATCTTTTAATTCATCACTTATCTACTTGATTTTATAATTTTATTAATAAATATTTTATTTATATCCTTCTCCTCCAACAAAAAAAAAATGTAATTCTCATTTATAAACATGAGCCTGCTTTATAGCGACTACAAGTCTCGTATGAACCAAGTACTTGTACTGGCTGCCACAATTGTCGTTTGCCTCCACAATGACTGTAACTGACTAAATGACTGCAACAACAGGCTTGTAGCAATCATACACACGCACACTCCCAGATACAGTCATGCATATGCTGCATTTAACCAACACATGACAGATGTGGTTTTGTAGTTTTTATTATTTTTTGTGTAATTTTTCCAATTTTTTTTTTAATTTTAATGTTCAATGCCTGGCAGCCAGTGTGCAAGGATCGTCGTGGGCTTGCTATGGCCTGGCTGACTCGTTGCTGGTTTCTTTTTTCTTTTGTGGTGTTCGGTTTGCCTTTAAGGAACAACTTAAATCAGCTTTAAAGCAAATAAACATAAAACAAAAGCCAAATACTGGTACATGTAAAACCTAAAACTAGCAAAAGCAATAAAATCATAACCTGCATTTTTTTTGTTTTAATGCGAGGACAAGGAAAGGAGAGTAAAAGGTAAATTAAAATTAAGAGATACAAAACTTTTAAAACTACATTTCTGTTTTCTTTAACATAGATGTTGATTATGAGCATGATAATGATGTAAATGTGAAGATTTAAAGCTCAAATACAAGATCAGATCATCATCTTGTCCAATACATTAACAAAGAAGCACGAGTGAAAAATTTTAAAAATAAAATGGTGTTACAGGAAATCTAAAATATTTTTTTTTTTATAAAAAAAAAAGAAAAATTTATTAAAACAGGAACTAAAAGTTACGTCATGAGATGCAGAGAAAGAGTGGTTCATGGTCCCAAAATGAACCAGCTAACTGCTACATAAGAGTCAAGGTAACAAAATCCAGAAAAAAAAACCATTACTCTTGGTAAGATCATAAACTTGAAAGTGCAGGAGCATTTCTAAGCATAAGGACCAACCAAATTTAAATTATTTTAAATAAAAGAATTTCTAATAATAAAATAATAAATTTCCCTGAAGAAGACCTTCAAAAACAATTTTTCATTTAGATCTTAAGCTTGAATAATATTTACTGATAATGAAAGGATTTCTCTTTTATTCAGCTCAGTGAAAAAGGAAAAATTTTAAAACAAAATAAAGGCTGAACAAGTAAAATCAGCATTCACAGGACATCAATATTTATTTGAAATCTATTGAAATTTCAAACGATATCGTGTTTAGTAATTTATGCCTTGAATTTAATTATCAGTCCTCCTGAGCGCTTGTTGCTTTACAGTGTAACATTATCGAATGTGGCCTTAGCACATTTTACAATACAAAAATTCACATAAAATTTCTAGACAAGCTATCAAACTTGCGCTATGGAAACTGCAAAAAAATTTAGGTTGGATTAAGTTGAACAGAGCGCCTCAAAGAAAAACGGGGAAAGTTCATATTGGAAGAGGAAAAGTTATAAATTTCTGAAAAGCACCAGAAAGATGTCACTTATAGAAAGCAACAGGGTACGAAATTGAAAAGGGAAAGAGAAGAAGACAAAAAAAGTGAAAGAAGGTGTTACACAGTCTCCTCCAACTCCTCATTCTCACAAGTGCCTGACAAATAATGGCTTAGTCACTTAATAGTAAACCTATTATTATTATAGTTGCCTAATTTGCAGTAACGCACATTCCTCAAATGAGCTCTTCACAGCTTCAAAAAATTTCTAGTGCGATTATATATGATAGAGTTTAATGCTACTAAATCATCTTTTCTTTATAGACAACACAATTCCGTACAGCGTCTTAGGTTATCTGCAGAAAACATCCGGAGTCTAGACAGGAATCAAGAATGCGACCGTCAAATTGCACTACACACTTATCATCAGGGCACCTTAATTAATTTTGCAATAATTTCTATTTGTGGTCTACTAACCTCACAATCTGGATGAGCCCCAGCTTCAATTTTTTGCACAAAATATCCTTTGTGTTGTGGTACAAATTATTTGTTATAAATTCATTTTTAATTTAAAAGTTTAACAAAATAAATTATTATTTTCCTCATGATACTCTCATGAACATTTGAAACTTTTTTGAACTATTAACAAATAATTCTTATTTAGTCAATATTTTTACAATATACATTTTCTATTGTTTGCAAAAAAAAATAGTTGGGAGTAATCTGCTGAGGATTCAGAGTAGCGTCTACTGAAATGGTTGGTACTTTTTGTACTGAATAAGTAACTCGTGAGAATATCATGAGGAAAAAACTAAATTTAAAAAACTCAACACAATTTTGGAATAAGCACAAACAGCAAATAAATATTTTGATAAAAAAAGAATTGATATTTAGGCTTGTAACTTTTTATTTTTAACTTTATTGTGTCTCAGGTACTTTTCATGCCATCAAGTACCACAAATGTAGAAAAATATCTTTATCATCTCTTAAGGCTTAAAAAATTATAATGATGATGCTGATGATATTCTTTAGAAACAGACTTTTGCAATTGTAGACTCGATATCATTATTATTTTTGTTGCAGATGTGTTGCGTTCACTTTTTTTTTTAATTTTATACCCTTCATCTTTTCATCACTGTATAAGTTTGTCGTTTCGTTTGTTTTACCTCACACGAATTATATGAACTAAATGACCTAAAGCCTAATTTTAAATTAATTAAGTCGTAGTTCGCATGGCGTAACTATATGAGGTCAAATTTGCAAGCATCTCAAAGATTAAAAATATTTCTTGTTTTTATAAACGAGATCTTGTAAATATGTTTTCAGCATTAATATTAAATACCTCTTACGCCACTAAAAGCTAGATGCGATGGGATATATTTCATTTTAAAGGGGAGATTGTTCAAGTCATTTGGAGAATTATAATCATTAGAAGGAACTAGTCATCTGGTGCTCACTGCAGGCAGTATGCGGTTCATTCTGACATTTGAAGATTTCTTTATGTGATTTGACCGCCATGTTAGACGGTTGTAGACCTAAGTGACGAAAACGGCTTAAAGTCAAACAATACATGCTCAACTGTCTCTTCGTTTTCATTCTATAACCTGCAGAGGTCGTTGAGGCTGATCTTCATATTTGCCAAGTATTTCAATACTCTGAATTTCCTAGTCAAGAATCCGAGAATTAGTCAGGCCCAGTTAGTCATTTATTCTCTTCTAAAGACTAAATAGCATGAATTCTTTTGTCATTCTGATATTCTGCGTTTGAAATCAATATATTTCCAGCCATTAAGCTTCCTTGAGCTTGCTAGAGCTTTAAGGTAATCCGCAGAAGGGTCCTGGTTCATTTACATATCCTCTGGCACCCATATTAAATGACTATTTTTTCAGAAGTGTTAAGCAATCCCGTACAAGTTTCTCTAAGGCACTGAGAGTTTGTAATGCCGTCTTGTTGTCAGACTTCATATTGTGTACCTTTCGGCAGAACTCAATATCCGTATCTTTTAGTGAATAAAGGCTTTTATGCTACCATACGCTGCCCAGATTTTAGCATTAAATAAACCATAAAATTCTTATTTTTTTTTTTTTTGTATTCGGTTTACAGAAGAGGTGTGATAGGCTCATAAAAAACATATTAGGTTTGTTGTATTGGAACTGTGTGAAAGGTTGAAGGGTATATGATATTCGGCATGGCAGAATTTAATTTATTTTTATTCAAAATACCTCTCACCACAAGGCACACATGACATGGCATGGCATGACATAGACACACAAGCATAAAATTTATTTATAATCATGTACAACGTTACAACTTGGTAAGAGTATGTTGCTTTTAATGTTGTTGCTGTTGTTTTATAATGAATATAACTTTTGAGACAATCAGACGCCAATTGCACGTTTTAGTTGTTTTTAAATCGTACTACTTTGGCAAATGAACTAAAACAACAACAATAACGAAAAACTAAAATTAATTGAATTTTGTTTTTTTTTTTATTTTCTTTCAGACAACATGTTGCATTTTCTTATATTTTTATTATTTTTCTACTTGAAATTCGACAAAAATGTTTGTGGCAAACACAAAATGTTGTTTGTCAATTGAAAAGAAGAAAAAAATAAAGAAATAAAGAAATAAATGCTATTCCTACTTACTTGCTACCACTAAATGTTGCACACATACATTTTTAAAAGATTTTTCGTTTATTTTTTGGTTTCGGTTTGGCTCATCTAAAATTGCATTTTCTTTTCATTTCAATGTTGCACTTGTGCATTGTCGTTGTCTGTTTTTTATAACCAACAGAACATGTTTAATAGTCGCATTTACTGGTTGTGTAAATAAAAATTCCTAAGGGATTTACAAAATTGCCAGTTTATTTTTCTTTTTTTAAATTGCAGGTATTTTTGGTGCTGTTCTGCTGTTGCCGTTTTACGACAATTCGGTTTGTAGTCGTAAAGAGTGGTTGTGTAACATTTTTTCTTTTTTTTTTTTATAAAAAACATTAAACAATTTGAATTTAATGATCAAACAAAACAAGATTTAGACTAGTAATCATTAATTAAAGCAAAGAAAGAACTTAATCGATTAACATGTAGAAGGTTCATTAAAAATAAATAAAGGAACTGCGTAAAAGAAAATGAAAAAGAAAATCCACAATTTGCAAAATGTACGAATAAGAAATTTTATTCATTTCAAGGAACTACGAAAAGTTTTACTGACTTTAAGTTAAACTTGAATTCTGATTTGCTTTAAAATAAAATATTTTAAGGGCCTGTTCAGCTAAATGAAAATTTGTTTTTGTTTTTAATACATTTACGCGAACTAAGCTTTCAATCGCATTTAGCTGAACAGGCTATAAGATTTTGTTTAGTCTTGAAAGACTTTAAATTAAGAAAGGTTTGCTGGTGAGCTGTTAAAGTACGAGTTTAACTTGACCATAATTCATTTTACTATTTCTTAAAGAAATATAAACAAAACCATAGTCATGTATTCAACACATAGACTATAACAGGCCACAGGCTACAAGCTGTCAAAATTAAGAAACAAATCTTTTTGTGCAAACGAACTTCACGGCTACACAGCTACCTTTGCCACTGTTGCCAATTTCTATTTTAAGCAGCAATGAAAAATGTGAAAGAATTTTTTTTATTTAACAGAAAACTCAAAAACTATAAATGAATTGAATTCTTTACTACAGGAATCAGTATCCTTAAGGCAGGGAGAGAAAAATACGCTTACAAATAGACTTTTAATACAGCCATTCACTACTTAAAAAAGTGGCTCATGCCTTTGCTAGAATTATTAGCAGCGGTGCCAACTAAAGTGGTAGCATAATTTCAGGCTTAAGGTACGGACACACATTTTTTTGAACAGTGGTGAGTGAAAATCGTGGAAAAGTGGGCTCAAAAATGGGAGTAGCCGTTTTTAAAGTTTGGAGTATAGAGATTACAAATTTCGGAAGAAAACAATCAAACAAAAACGAGTCTAACAGAAAATGAATTTTTTTTTATAGAAATTAAAAATTTAAATTTATTTTTCTGTGTTTACATATTTATCTTTTGCATAAAATACTTTCAATTTGTAAAAGTGAAATATATTTATTTACAGCTAACTACGATGTAGTTGTCATTTGCTATATATTTATGACGAATGCACATAAATACTATTTGTAGAAGCCTGCAGAGTTCTATGTGCTTTATGCAGTTTGTTTTTAGAAACGATTTTAAATTTCTAATTTTTTATAAATAAAATTTAGGTCTCAATAAAAGCCTGGTTTCTTTACTATTATTATGACCCTGATTTTTATTTATTAAATAACGAGCAATTTTTCTTGATTAAGCTTCTCGAAAATTATTTCTCTTTCAGTAAATTAAATTACATACCAGACGAACTGTATTTTGATGTTGTCATATATTTTTGCATACCTGAAAGTAAAAGCGAAATTCTATTAATTTAAAGAAATTATTAAAAACTAAAATTGCGAAAATTTTTAATAAATTTAAAAAAGTCAACAATAAAAACTTTTGAAAGTACTAAATTGTAACTAAAATGACTTTTTGATTGACAACAAATTATATTCTAAAAAGCAAAGTTATTTTAGTAAGTCAAATGACTTTGATTCTGAGAACTCAATTCAGCTAAGGTTATCGTGATAACATAAATTCGATTTTAAAACCAAGAATATTTTAAAGAAACTCATTATCCAACTTTAGTTGGTTATCATAACTGAATGTTTTAAAAGTAATAAATTAAAAAAAAAAAAAAGTCAGGTGTAAAATATAAATATTTTGAGTTAGACAACATTTGCTACATTAAAAAATTAAGTTGTAGTTATTGAATATTTTTTATTGTAGCAATAGAAATTTGTTAATACAGCTGCTGATATTAATAAAAAAATTAAATTTTAAACTCAATAAAAGATTTTGTTTGCAGGAACTAAAAAAATTTGGTTACCAAAATTAAATTTTTGAATGACGTTAAACTTATTTCTGTTTTGTGTTTCCATCCTATAAAAAATCAAAATTAGGATATTTTAATAAAATGTTTAGTTCTTCTTTACTTTTCTCTCTTCAATTTTTGTACCCTTTTTAACACTCCCAGAGGTAGAACAAGTCTTTCTATCTACTTCTTTTGGGGCGTCAACTGAACCTAACTTAACCTTACTTGAAAGAATTTCTGACTAAACGACTTTAAAATCTTAAGTAGCAAATACGATATCCAAAAATAAATTGTCGTGGACTTTACAAAAAATAATTCTAATTTTTTATAAAATTGTACTTTACAAAAGTTGCTTGTGAAGCATTAAATTTAAATTACAAAACAAAATTCTCTCCAATTTTCAAAACATTTCATTAAATTTAACTAATTTGAAAAACCAAAAATGAAAAAAAAAATTTTACCACTGAAGGGCATTAATAAAATCATTTAAAAAAAATCTTTCTGCAGCACATCAAAAGAATAAGAAAAAATAAAAAATGCCAACAACGAAGAACCAAATATTATGTTAATATTATAAAGACATCTTGTTGGGTCAAGAAAACAGAAACATACTAAAACTACTACCCAAAAAAAAAATAAAAAAAAAAAACTAATAACAAAACATTAAACAAAATACGGGGCTGTTGCTGCTGTTGGAATGTAACCCGATTCTTATTAACTCATCAACATCCTCATGAACCAAAAAAAGACAAACAAAAAATTTACCAGAACACAAGAAGGCAACCTTAAAAGCCAAATACAAGTTATTAACTTATAAAAACAACAGAAAAAACATGCAACTACAACATAAACACAACTAAAAAAACTGTGTTTTTTTTTTTGGCCAAGTCCACAGAAACAAATTTTTATTTAACTTGTGCGGTCCTTAAAGGACGGACACACTTAAATTGCTGAGCAAAAACTTAAGAAAGGTAAAAAAAGACTTTGGAATGGATATACAGACAGACAAAATTTGCTAATAGGCCATAAATAATAACCAACAAAGAGATTATATTGAAAGGTTGCAACGCATACAAGCACACACACACACACACAAACAAATGAAATCAAAAATAAACCTCCTGACTAGCAAATTATTGAGGAAACTAAAGTGACAAGAAGGAAGAGAAAGAGAAAGGGGTACAAAAATGTAATGTAAACAAAACTTTGGTATATTGAATGAGTAAAATGATCGTTTTACCAAATCATTATTAACACTATGGGGCAAATTTGGTAAGAATTCTATTTTTCAAAAGAAATGTGTTACAGAATATTCAGCAGCTTTTGTATGTACTAGTATGCAACAAGTACTCTCAAATACGAGTAAACTTATTTATTTACCAGCTGTTTTTACCCGGTCTTGCCCACTATCAAACTTATATATCAAATTTCAGAGAAATCCGCTGGAAATATAATTCGTCATTAATAATTCACTCCAATTATTTTGTTCAAAAAGGGGCGTGGCCACCACATATATATCTGTAACAATAGTGGTATTTAGTAAGACGTAAATATAATTTCAGAAGCCCTAAAAATGTTTCTTAAAAATTATTTCGATTTTATCAAAACGGTATTGTTTTCATTGTCATTTCATTAATTGGAGAACGTATCGCCTTGAATTACAATAATAAAGTTGTGGAATTAATTACAACAACAAGACGACTTAAGCCCTTTACGATTTCTTACGAAAAGGTTAACTATTAAAGGAACTGCTATAGAGTGCTTACTTTTTGGCATTTATAATCAGTATACTGATGGCGGAAAGTTACGTTAAACTGCATAGGATGCTCACTTGGATCATCTGATGTGGTCTTTTTATAAAAAGAAAAGTAACGAGATCTAGCGATAAAAAGATGTCAAATAAATAGCTTCCAGAAAGGCAAAGAGAAGTAGATAAAAAGTAAGAGAAGAAGCTGAAGACGAGTCCGTCATCTTCTACCAAAGCCAGATAACATACAGAAGGACTTGCGCTCCTTGAAATAAATTGACGCCTGAATAACGATATCTAGTTCTACAGAAAACTCATTTGGAAAATAACATTTTAATTGTTAGTCGTTCAAAAATACAGAGAAACTTTTTTGAAGTATAAAGAAAAATTCTTATATCTCCGGAACTACTACAGATAGAGCCAAAGTTTAAACTACAAAATATTCTACTAAAAAAATAAGCAGATGGGTATTTGGTACTTTTTCCATATTTGTACATTTGCGCGATAAAAATGTTGGTAAATGTTTTTAACCCCATATCTTTCAAAGTAACAATCACAGCAACAAAAATTAAATTGTATTCTTCTCTTCTTAAAAAGGTCTAAAATGTTATTTGGCACCTTTCTAAAATTCGATCAAATAAGGGATAAAATATGTGCCCGTAATATTTTATTATTTACAAACCTAAAAGTGCGAGATTGTAATTAAACGATCCTGACCAAAGTCAAAAATTGTACTTTTTATTAAATTTAATGGTATTTTTTGCTTTTTTTATGAAAACGAACCTAAAATACATATAATTCTAAAGGGGAGGTCGTATAAATT
Organism: Thelaira solivaga; assembly: GCA_947397855.1. Taxonomy (NCBI): domain Eukaryota; kingdom Metazoa; phylum Arthropoda; class Insecta; order Diptera; family Tachinidae; genus Thelaira; species Thelaira solivaga. Next base: position 3,316,099 of record OX377611.1, read on the forward strand.
TGTAATCTACCACCCAAATACTCAGAAGCTACTTTGGACTATTTTAAAAAAATTTTTTTAAATTTCCAAATACCCCATTGCTGTTGCCTTCAGGGGTTTTTCCCATTCCCCACTTTGCCAAGGTACCATTCCCGATTTTGTCCACGAAAACTACCAAATTTAATCTGTAGGGACTAAGCATTCAGGAGGTGTTTTAACATTTTCGGAAAATTTTATAGTTTAATTTTATGATGAAACACGGAAACTGCCAAAATCGTTGAGAACAAGTGTACTGGGGTACATGGAAATTTAAAAAAAAAAAATTAAAAATAGTCCAAAGTAACTTCTGAGTATTAGGGCGGTAGATTACAAATCTAGACGACCTAGCCTTTACAATAATATGTCTCCCATCCCGTAATCTTTGTGAGAAGTCAACGTATTTATGCATATTTGTACCCATGCACTCATATTTCTCCTAAATATATTTACAAATATGTCACAACTACTAAAAACATATTTAGAAATATTTAATGACGTAAGAAGTATTTGATAATTATACCATAAATATTGAAAAAGTAACGGGTTACTTTTAAATATATTTAACTCGGCAGATTTATCTTCCTCACTTAAATTATATTAGCGACTGTATGGCACTTAGCGGGTTAAATTCTAGTCTTCTATATAAATAAAATTAATTTGCTGTTTGTTTGCTCAATCGCTATACAAATTATTGTTTACCAACGGGTCTCCAAGGAAGACCAACTTGTACTTTTGTACCAGCCACTCCCATTTTCACGCCCATTTTAGAACGATTTTTGTACACTACTGTTCATAAAGATGAATGCCCGTACTTAGTGTAAGCCTGAAATTATGCTTTGATATGTTTTATTCGGCACTTTAGTCACCAGCTCTGCTAACACCAACAAAGTATTTAAATATTTGGATTAGTTTTTAAACTAACTTTTTAAAAATTAAAACAAAAATTTGTATACGCAACAGAGAAAGAAACAAAACGATTTATATAGATTGTTATTGTTACAAAATTTTTATTTTTTTGCAATAATTCAAAAATATATAGCCCAGTCAAAGAAGCAATTCTCTTTGATTAGAAATTTTTGTTCACAGAAGGGCTGTAGTCATGCTTTTAAGAGCCCGATTAGGTTAAAGAGGACAATACCGTTTTGGAATAGCTTTATTTATGGTCTTTCTCAGAAAGTATATAAAATTTACATCAGCTCATTAATTTGTGCCAACATGTTACATGATTCTATCCTTATAGTCCCATTGTGCAGCTGAAACATTTCTGTTGTATCTTTAATATTAAGACCATGTTTTAAAATAAATATTTTTGTTGTTGTTTTAAGAGGCGGCTTTACACAGGAACAAGCAAAAATAACAGCAACAACAACTACACACACACATAGGCACTCACCTTATACATGTATGCTACAACCGCTTTTTGTTTGTTTCTATCTGCTATAAAATCAACAACAACAACAAAATAAATAACTAAATTACGGTTAATGGAGCGAATTAAATTTAAAAGCCACAAATAGTTGAGTCTCACACACACACATACATAAGCTATCAAATGAATTATAAATTTGTAGCTTTTCACACACACACACGCACAGATGCACACACTCTTTTTACTAAACTAAATTAAGTTTAAACTTTAACGCATTATTTTTGTGAAATTGAGCAAACAAAGCTTGACCACCAAATGAGCCTGATTAACTTAATTTTTAAATGAGACAAAAATGGTAAAGAACGAAACTGAATTTAATACCTGTGGTAAGCTCTGCGTGTGTGTGTTTGTTTGAATGAGTTTGTGTTAATTAGGCACAAAAAAATTTTAGTTTTTTTTTACTTTTGACTTGGCTTGTTGTTGTTGTTTTAATTTGGTATTTTGCCATTTACTGACAGTCAAAAGTTAAAGTGGTGTTGTTGATAAGTATATTTAAGCCACAATTTAGTGTCACTTGTGACACGTCCTTTTGACCTTAAGAAATTTATTTTCCAACGCATTTAAAACAAATTAAGATTTTTTTTTTGTATAATTAAAATGACGTTTTGATATTTATTTTAATATTAATTTGTATCAGATATAGAAGATTTGTTTGCACAGAGAATTAAAATAAAATGTTTAAGTATTTTGAAAGAGATTTAATAAAATTTCAGATATGTTTTTAAAGCATTTATATGGTAAATTAAAAAACATTTTTTTTGTTAACATTAAGGTGTGATAGGGAATTTGATAAAACATGCCCACTTTAATTTTAAATAATTTTGTAAAGCTTTATATAGAGCTTTTTAGAAGACATTCGCAACTGTCGTGATTTAATATCAATTCTTTAAATTGTGTATAATTTGCTGGATTTTCACAAAAAAATAAATTAATAAAATTTTTGGGGATTGCCTGATTTCGAAATGGCACAGAATTTGACTTTACTATGGTTAGATAGAAAAAGCATTTTTGTATTGTAGCTTTTTAAATGTTTGCAAAGCTTCGAAGGACAACTAAAAATTCAATTTACAATTTATGGTCCTTCGAGTCAACTTTAAAAATTGTCTGATTCAAAAATTACGCAATTAAAGTCTTAAAATTAATTTCAAAAACTAAAACAAGCACAGTTAACAATTTTTGGTTCTTCAAACGAAATCTTAAATTTGTTTATCAACTAAAAAACAAAAGCTACTTTGTAAACACAAATGCTCTTACCCAAAAAAAAGTTGACGTTGACTTTAAAGTAAAATTGATGAAAAATTCATATGAAAAATTTCGATAACGTTGACTTTAAAGTCTACGTTAATTTTTTTGGATAAGGGGGAAAGCGATTTTAAAACCTTAAAATTCTTTCAAAAACTAAAACAAATATAATTTATAGTTTATGGTCCTTCAAGTCAAAACTTAAATTTGTTTATGGGAGCTTACGCTGTATACTGAGTAAAATTATAATAGTGTGAAAACTATACATCAAAAATGAGGGATAGAAATTTGACAGTCGTATGGCTTTCACCATTTTTAGAAAATTTTGTCAGCCTGCATTTTTGCATACAAACAAAGCAATAATTCTAAAAAGTTGACAAAATCCCATGAAAATCTTAACTCTTGTATTATCAGCAGTACTTAAATACTTTCCGAACTTGAAAGGAAGCGCAAAAAAAGGAAATTACAATTACAAATGAAGTATCACATGGGAGGAGAAGAGTTGATATATTTAGTTGGGTAAGCAATAATCATCACTTTATTTAAAAATAACCGCTGGCATGGGAAAATATCGGTGTATTAGAAAGTTTCCTTCTTTCTAATACGAGTAATTGGAATTTTATGTGAATTTCTAATTCTACAACCTTCAACTAGATATATCACTACAATATCTATTATAACTATTCAACAATTTTGTGCTCATTTGCTGTCATATACATTTTTATTTGCACAAAAACTGAATTTTATTTTATTTGCCTTCACTCCCCAAAAACAGAAAATATCCATTTAAATTTCGTTTGTAAATATTGCCAACGGCCGAAAGCCGCAAGAGAAAAAAAATAAAAACAAAATATATTATTACAACGTCTTAATGGCATAAAATCATTAAAATTGTTTTATGGTCCATATTTTCCAGCATCGTCAACTTAGAAACCACACAGAGGTTGGTTAAATTTTTTTGCCTTTACCATTTTTTATATAATTTTTTGTTGTTGCATTTAAACATTTCCAGGCAACCAGTATATTAAGATTTTTAGTGAGGTATCAATATATCACCAGACTGCATGTGTTCTCCAAATGGTGTGGTGGTGTGTTGGAGAGTGAGGCAGAAAACAAAGAAGATGACATGCATGCTATACCTTCAATATCAGCGTCATCATCATCATCCTTTTTATAATTTGTTTGCTTGTTGTTGGGATTTTACTTAAAATTGTAGTCGTTTTGTCGTCTGGAATGTCAGTAAGGCTGTTAACATGTTGGTATTATCCCTGTATAATGTTCTGTTGCTGTTATTAGTGTTATTGTATATTTTGTGTCATAAATGATGTCATTTAACAAAAATTGTGGCCAACGTTTTGTTGCTTTTTTTTTTTTTTTTTAATGTTTAAAAACATAAATTTTGTTACAACCCATCCCAATGAAATAAGAAAACAACAACAGATGTCTTAATTGAAACTTGAGCTGTTTAATATTTTTTTTTTTTTTTTCATTTTGTTTATTAAATAATTTGTTGTACCCACCGCATGAATAAAAATTAATCAAAAAAGGCGTGAGAAAATTTTCTTATTCGAAGGACTTTCCTTGTTAGTTGTTAATAGTTAAAAAAGGCGTGTATGTGTATGCGTATTTTAGTAAAGTTTATATCGATCTTTAATTTAATATTTGTTTGTTTCATTTTAATATCATTATAAATATTTCTATAAAGTGTATCTGTTAATTTTATGGCTGAAATTGGAATAAGAAAATATGATAAGTCTGAGCAATAAATCAAAATTTATTGTAAATAAAAATCTTCATTGTATAAATTTAAAAGAATCAAGTATATTTTGAATTTTTACAATTTTCACTTCTCAACGATCTAGTCCACTTTAGGCTAATATTAAATTAACTGTTAAGAGAGCAAATTTGTTCAAAGGATTTTAAATAGTTGATAACTCATACCAAGTATCGTTAATTCAAAAGAAGAAATAAAACATTAATGTAATCTAATCTAAGCTAATCTTATCTAATCTTTTTTCTTTTTACTTGCTTTTAAGTCTACTTTTCGCTATTATTTAAAAAATAAAGGCTCGTTGTTGCAAACAGCGTTGCCAGGACTTTAAAAAAACAGCTATATTTCCCTTTAAAAAACGCTAAATCACGCCGAAAAAATAGGCTAGAAAAAAGTTAAAAAGCTACAACTTAGAATTCAAAATTTTCTTAGTTCTTTATTACAATAGGAATCTTAATTATAATTTTTATAAAAAAAAATATGAAATATCAAAAACTAAAGAAAATAATCTCGTTTTCCACATGGCTTGAAAATTATTAAAATTAAAAGTATTACAACAATAGAAATCATAATAATTAAATAAGGAAACTTTTAATATCCTTATGATATTAAAAGTTTTTAGTAAAATCTCATAACTATGTAAATATTACTTAAGATTTGTAAATAAATAAAGAGAGAGAAAATCAAAAAGGAATTTAATCTGTAGGTTCTAAGCTTGTCTTAACATTTTCGAATAATTTCGTAGATTTTATTTTATGATACAAAATGGAAACTGATAAAATCCTTGAGAACAACAGTACTGGGGTGTATGGAAATTTAAAAAAAAAATTTTTAAATAGTCCAAAGTAACTTATGAGTAATTGAGCAATAGATTACAAAACAAGACAGCCTTCCCTTTAAAATGGGCAGTGAGTACTTGAGCAGTAGATTATAAATTTAGACAACCTTAGCTTTAAAATGATATTTGTCCCATCCCGTAACCTTCTATAGTATTTAAACACTTTTGAGCGAATTCAATTATTTTGTAACTTCAATATTAAAAAATAATATTTAAAATTCTTTCAAGTAATAATTTATTTTTTGATTTTAAATGCTAAATGGAACAAATTATTAATCAATTAGGAATAAAGTTCATTTTTATATTACAAGTTAGAAGCCAAATACTTTTCTTTACTCATGAAATTACCGTCGTTCGACCAATTTATCAAAGTTTTATAGAAAATACTAATTTAGCTAAATTGGTCTCTAAAAAAGGTTATGTAAGGCTATTTTGAAGAACAAAAAAGGCCAAGAAAAAAGCTAGAGGCTAAAGCTAGTCTTAAAAAGGCCAAAATGGCAACACTGGTTGCAAAGTACATACACTAGCTAATAAAATTTCATTTAGCATGAAATAGATTTTTAATAAAATGCTAAAGATGTCAGAATTTTCTCACAACTTTTGACAGTTTTGTGCCGATTAGTCACTTTCTTATCCATTACCCGAATAGGCTTTATACCCAAGATGGTACTCTCTAAGAAATAAAATAAATTTTAGATTATATGACTTGTGTACACATGATATGCACTAAACTGTTGGATGAAACTTTCTCATCATCATGAGCAGAACAGATTGTGAAATAATAAAAAAAAATTTTGTTTTTTCTCAAAGAAAATATGCCGACAAATGAAATATTATCTTATTAGATTGTATTACGAAGAATAAAAATATTAAATATTTTACTAAACGGAAAGGACACATAAAAACACACATTTTCACATATGAAAAAAAAAATTAATAAAAAAAATATGCAAAAGAAGCAAAATCCGCACAAGAAAAAATAAAATTTGTAAGAAAAATAACGACAAAATAAATCGGTAAACGTACTGTAAAAAATCAAAAATTCAGAAATCAAACGAGCCGTAAAACACAATTTGATCCATAACCAAAAAAAGGGAAAAAAACTAAAACATATTGTTTAATTTCAAATTGCTCAAGTTTAAAACAAAAGGATATCTTCTTTTACATATAAAAGACAAAACAAACAAGGTCTAGTAGCGGCCAAAATATTAACAGAAATGATTGGTGGTTGATTTGAATGGCTGGTTGGCTGGCTGGCTGATTGCTTCATTTTTATTTTTTGTTTTAGTTTTAATCATTTAAATCTTTCAATTTAAAAATAAATAAAAAAAACATCTCCTGAAGTTGATTGTTCTGTTCTGCTGAAAATTTAAACCAAATCTTACAAAAAAGAAAAGAATCCTTTTCATGTTCGTAATTTGATTGAGGATGCTCTTAGTTTAGCTTAATGTCAGCTTTAACGATTGTCAAGTATTTATTTTTCAGAAAGCCGCTCAAAATGAAACCAAAATTTAAATGAATACTTCAATACAGGTTAAGGGGAAAAGAAATTCTTTAAGCGACATAAAGTCTACTTAAGCAGCTAATCAACATTGTTTTATGCCAAAAAAAAATGAATGATGATGATCATGATTTTATTTATGAAGCTGTTGTTGCTGACAAAGAGAGCCATTTCAAGTGATGATGTTTTGTCTGGCATATTTTATAGAACAAAAAAACTTGACCAAGATCTTTCTATGATATGAAATTTACTTTAATTTTTGCCTCTGTCTCAAAAGAATTTTTTTATTTTCTTTATTAATTGCCAAGATTTCGGACTCGCAAGTAAATATTTAAGGAATAATTGAAATATGACCCCCCAAATTATAAGCAAAATAAAAACAGAAACATATTAAGTTTTTGATTATAAAGTGTGGGAAATATTTTGCAAATAGAAATTTATTGCATAAAACAAAAATTTAAATAAATTTTGGAATATTGCAAATAAAAGGCAAGAGGGGTCTGAGATTGATAATTATAATTGTAGTTCTCTACAGAGCTTTTTTTGAACTTTTTTCCTTTACCGGTGTCACAGAAGAAATCACCCTATTTTTACTATTATCAGTATTATTCAGCCCAGTTGCCAACTAAATCATTTCAAGACTCTTCTAGTTGTTGTGGGATTCATTTTGCTTAAGTCTTTTAGGGCTAGCATACCACCGCCTGGGTAGCGGTCTGTTCTGAAGTTTCTTATCTTTCTTGGCGGAAACTACAGGACTTTTTATTGAGGCAATTGAGTCTGCAACGTCCTCTCACAAGTCCAGTGTAGAGTTTAATTTTATTTCTGTGGAGGTTAAGAATAACATCTGCCCTAATACCTATCAGGTTAATAAGACAACACATAAGAGAACCCACGTCAGCTCTACCTGAACTATCCATAAGTTTCTGATTCTCATCATATTCAAGAAAATACTTTTCTAAATAAATTAACCCAAGTTAGTCATTTTCTTCAGCCAATATCATCTGACTATCTCTTTTGAAGTCTTCAATTCATATTTTTCTATTTAAATGTACACAAATATAATTAGCACACGCCTTTCTTTACAAAACCATTTCAACCAATAAATCAAACATCTAAACTTTAAAGTGTTGAAAATTTAATTGTTGGAAAAATAATAAAATTTGCATATTTATTGCAGCTTAATTTGCACTTGCTTTTCGAGCGTGCTGTGTTAAAAGACTACAAACAAACCATTTATTGACAGCAAAGTAAAACAACAACAAGAAAATTTGCATAAAACTGATAAGATAGTAAAAAACTAACAAACATTTATTAATTGAAGCCATGTGCACTTAACAGCAAATAGTGGCCAAAAAAATAAAGTGTTTTTTTTTTTTTTTTTTTTATTGAAACAAGTTATTGACAACAGGGCAAGATATGCTTGTAGACTTAAACGTTTTATAGTGGAATAAACTAAACTTAATTTAGTTACTGTTACCAAGAAAAGCACTAAAATCACATTTCGGGTGGTCAAGGTTAAATTAAATGTGGTTTCAGTAAACATTTTTCTTTTCAAAAATAATTAAAGTTGTGCGAGTAGGCCGTGATATAGAAAGCAATACCAGACATGAAAAGCTAAGAAATTTACTGCAATATGATTTTTAAAATTTCATTTCATAGTGCAATAAATAGATTGTTTCAGGCGTGTAGCAGGCAGCACTGAACTATGCCATCAAGTTGTAGTCAGAAGAACTTCGTTATCATGTTCCTCAAGAAAATAAGGCATAACCAAAATCTGCATCACACAGTTGATCGTTGTGGGGGCATTTATTTCTCATGAGGATTTTCTAAGCCTCAAATTTGATAATTTTGTGTTCAGATGAAAATGCGCTTTATTAGAGAAGATGATGCATCACAGTTATAGCGCTTTTGAAAAACGCAAAAATTTTTAATAATCAGAATAAGCATATATGACAGCTGATAGATTTCAGAGTTGCCACTTGTACAAGAAAAACATTACATAAAATTTTAAAAGTGCATTCAGTAAAGTGAGGCACCTAGCGACAAAATTAATAAGAAAGAATATTTAAAAAATAATTGTCAGTAAATTTAAAATTTGTGCATGTGTGTTTTGAAAACCAAAATATGTCTGGTGGCTCTTAGAAGGAGGATTCCTCATTCATACCTACATTGGCTGATCCTTATATTTCCTATCTTGCACTGGTGATATCTGCAATCAAAATGCTGGATCAATCATTGTGTTAGGAGTTTAAGGTCACTCTTGTTGACAGTCAGTGATTTCTGGGCGATTCCTCATGGCCTGAGAATTGTGATTCGATCCAGTACGAAAGAAAACAAAAACCAAAATTTTAATGAAATAAATAAATTACACGATCCTTACGGACTATAAGTTGACCCAATAATCGGTCTATATTTCTTTCTAAATGATCAAAAAGATGATGTTAAGATGAATTTAAAGTGATGTCGAGCTGATTGATTTTTTTTAAGTATCAACTGAACATCAGCAATATTTGGTTACAATAAGACGAACAATGTGTGGCACAATCAATTTGGTGACAACGTTATTTCTAGAAGTGATGGTGTTCACTGGCTCCCTCGTTTCTGAGGTTGCTTTTTATATGGCTCTATTAAATCATTAGCTTATGCCAACAAATCAATAACTCTTCAAGCCCCTGTTGACTCCTTACCGCCAGATTTATTTGAAAAAGACGTCAAAATTAGACTTAACGAATGGCTCGAAATGATGTTTAGGAAATAAAGGCAACCTTAGTTAAATGTTAATTTGTTACTTTAATTGTTTTGTATTTTTTTCTTTATACATAAATTTCAAATTAAAAATAGTTTAACAATTAAATGTTCAACTTGTACATTTTTCTTTTGCACAGTGTATTTTTTATACGATTTTAATGGAGTCTTTTGGTCTAAGCTGTTTATAGTTTCAACTTGTATGTTTTTATTGTGGCCTTTTGAAACATAATTTATGCATAATTTAGTTTAAACCAAAAACAAAACAAAACAAAACAAAACAAAACACTACAAACAAACGAACAAAAAATAGTATTTTATCATCCTGATATTTATCCCTCAAGCTCGTTTGCTGCATATATTTACTGTTTGTTGTTGGTAGCTTTTACAAACAAACTACTTTGTTAATCTTATCAAGACTTAATGATCAACAAAACAGAATAAATGAAAGAGGAAGGTAAACTAATACAATTTAAACGGGAGCAACCAACAACACAAGATGCTAAAACATGGCGTTTAAAGTATAAGATGTGTTCATTTAATGACAACGTTATAACAACCAACAAAAAGGGATCATCAGTGAACCCAAGAAATAAAAAAAAATAAAAAAAATAAAAAAAAAAACAGAAATAACCAACCCGTATCAGCGATATCTGATTGTTAAATCTTACAATAACAGCTTCATAAATGTAAATTAGAGTTCATTTAGCATTTAGAACTATGAGCTCGTAAATAAATGTCAAATGACATTACAATCATTGTTTAAACTAAAATTTAACTTAATTCTGCTTTACCGTCTGCTACTCTAAATTGTACAAGGAACACGTTAACTAACAAACCATTTAAGGCAGAGCTAAGAAAAAAATATCCTTCCTTCAACTTTTGTTTTCTCTCCTTTGAGGTTTCTGTTCTTTTTTTTATGCACTTTATCCGCTGATATAAAAAAAACTTGCTGTCATTTGAGTCTTTTGTTGCTTCTTTATAGAAAGACTATTTTCAGTTTGTCTGTTAATATTATCTTTGTGTTACAATCCATTCAGTCAGCCAGAACGTCTGTCTGTTCAAGTGTTGTATTTATTTTTTTTTTTCTTTTTGTTTTATATATTTGATGTGTGAGGTAACATTTATTTAAATTTGTACGCAAGTAACTTTAAAATAACGCAAGTGAGTTATAAAATATATTTTGCATTGTGTACAGCTTCATATAAAAAAGAGATTTACACTGACTTTTGTTCTCATTCTTATGGTAGCAACAAAATAAAAAAAGAAATGAACTAAAACCATCATTTGAAACCATGAAGAGCAACAACAAACAACAGCAGTATAGAGCGATAACCACAGATGATAGTGATAATGGCTTGTAAGAACAAAATTAATTGTCAGCATGCATAAACAGACAACAAAATATAACAAAAAAGGGAACAATTACAACAATAAAAAAGCAACAACAATAAAACAAAGAGATAAATTGTCGTTAATTTGAATTGATGACGTTCTAAGATTCTTATTCTGATACACAGTCAAAAAAAAAGGGGGAAATGGAAATAATTAAATTCAATTAAAAATAATTTTAGTAAATTATTTGATCTTATAAATTTATTATTAGTAAATATTATTCAAGCTTAAGATGTCAATGAAAAAATTGTTTTTGTTATAAATTTCGAATATTTCGACTTTCTTTTGAAGATCTTCTTCATAATAATAAATTTCCCTGAGTCTTACGTAACGGCCTGAAGGCTATCGTTTTCAGCACAACCGATTAATGAGGTGGCATTAAGTTATATAAAAAGATCACCAACCCTATACCAAAAATCTCAGGTAGGCCGTTCATAAAAAGTGCACCGAGAAATTTGTGTCTGGAGGGCACTCGCAGAGGAGGTCTCCTTACTTGCAAGTGCCCAACAGCTGTGCATACCGGTATGTTACAGCCACCAGTCTGCAAATACTCTTTATACTCCTGCTCAACAACTGAAGGAAGCATTTTTCATCAAAGCGAAGCCATATTTGAAGCGCACTTCTCAAGACTTTGCTATCACGTACCCGCCTTCCTTTAGTAGTATCTAAGAATTCCACTTCTGATGCTACTAAGCAATATATTGGCCGGGCTTTGACTAAGTGTCCGCCTGCTCATTCCCACTGAAGCCAGGCCTTCAGCAAATTATTTCTCCGTTTAAAACGTCACATCTAGGCTTATGTATAAGCGTATGTACTCGTATATACGATTAAATTGAAAGGAAAACTTCTTTTTATGATGTATATCTAGACAGTTGAGTTTTCTAAACAAATAAAATATTTTGCTGAAGCCGTAATCTTATTCTCTATTATTTTTGGTGTAGGACAGCCATTTATTCTTAAAATACTGGCTGAGGCGAAACAGAAAATTTCTGAGCTTAATGCTTTTGTAGTCCAGTTTCAAAAAAATAGTTATCTAAGCACGAAATATCTGTACGTTACGCTTTTTTTGACCTCTTGCTGAAGCTCTAAATTTGTTATGGGCCGTGACTGTCTGCATAACAATCAATTGACTTATACTGAGAAAACAATTTTGGTTAAGAGAACTAAATTTATTAGAAATCAAAAACTCAGTCAACCGCGAAAAATATATCTTTAAGCTTCAGAAATTCTTAATATGACGAATTTTAATTGCTTTAATTATTATTATTACTTTTATTGGTACAATTAAAAAATTTAATTTTTACAATTGAATTTTTAATTAGAAAAAAATTTAATTCTCACAACCGAATTGGGTTTCTGTGTGTAGGCATAATATAGAAAAGGTTAAAGACAATTTTTCTTTGATGGCTCTTATAAAGTGATCAAATTATTTTGCTCCTAATCTTTCAAAGGAAGTCTAGTTGTGAGCTTCATGTGAATGCCAAAAAATTGAGAATAATTCAATAACTAATTAAACATGTATACGATTGAAGTCTCTTTTGAAAGTTACAGTATGAGTGGCTGGATAAGGTCAAGCTTCTTATTAAAATATAGTTCTGACGAGGTTCCTCTAGTGGCCTATTAAAGTTTTTCCTTACAATTTGAAAATTCTTTCATTTCATATTTAAGCGAAAACCAATAAAAATTTCTTTCTGCCAAATAACCCTAAATAAACACACAAACAAACACAAAATAGTATTACAACTCCTTTTCATCATTGTTATCAGTTTAAATCACAACAAATATGTATTTAAGCCCTACAAACATTCACTCGCACTCAAAACGAAAAACGAAGAAGAAAAAAACCGATGCCGATATTGTTAATCATAATATTTGGGTGGCCTGAAACTGAAAGAAGGAAAGAAAGAAAAAAAAACAATACGAATTGTTTGCATCCTCAATTTTGTCCACTACTTTTTTTTTACCCAGCAACCAAAGAAGAACCAAAAAAAGTTTTCACAAAATTAGCAATACAGCACTGCAGACTAGCCAGCCACAAAACACAAACGTTTAAAATTGTTATACTATTCTCGTTTCCAAAAGGGAAGAGAACAACCCGAGAAAAAGGGTTACAGGTAACAACTATAAAATAATATTAAGCCAATGAATTGGTAGAATGAAAACAACATAATATTGTATCATTCATTGTTAGCATATCAACAAAGTCACCATAATCATCTTCATCGTAATTGTTGTACCATCATCAGCCAGCAGCCTTAACATTTGAATCAACATCATCATCATCATCATCAGCAACAACATCATTATTGTGTGGTAGCAAGGAAGACCAAAAAAAAAAAACAAACAAAAACTTCTTTATGTTGATACCTTTTGGTGGTTCGCACACACGTTGGCTACAAGAAACAAAATCAGTGTGTGGTAGGCGCAGGGCAATAAAGATTCAGATCAGCTGCAGCATCAGCATCAGCATCATCTATAACAACAATCTTGGAATTTTTTCTTTTTTTACTATTATTTATGCTTTTTGTAGGTGTATGAAAGAAAAACAAAAAGGAATTATAAAGTGATTTTAGTTTCCTTTAATGAAATATTCACAAAAGCCCAAAATATTAAAAGAACAAGATAAGCATTGAGAAGCTGGGCAGTTGCAAAAACAAAACCAACAAACAAACAACAACTACAAGGGTTTTTTAAAACTAAAAAAGATACATAAAATCAGTAGTAGTGGTTGTAGTAGGGCGTTTGTTATTTCAATCGAGCATAAACTAAAAAGTTATTTTAAGTTTATTAATGAATTTGTAACATGGCAGGTTTTATAAGAATCAAACCAAGATCAAGAGTCTTGAATCCAATCGGTTAAGGCGGCTAAACTTTTTATTGGATTATTCTAATCTCGAAGAAAAAAATCCAGCAACTTTAAATTAATTTAAAAAAAATATCAAAGATCATGCTACGATCATTCATGTTTTCTCTCTCACTTAAGTATATCCTTGATCTCCTGTTTTTCTTTTATCCTAAGCAAGCTTCGTTTTAACTTCATATTCGTAATGACAAACCTTATGTGAAACTTAAAACACTGTTTAATGCCAAATAGCAACACCAAAAAAAAAAAAACACACACACACGATATCTTTAGTGATCATTATTAACATAAGCGTGCAAAGTTAATGATTGCATAGCCAAAGTTTTATGTCTTTATTTAGTGGCCCACCAAGAGATTACAAAAACAAAAAGAAAGGAGACGACCATTAAAAAAGAATGAAAATTGAGCAGAAAACAACACAAAGGAACTGCCACCATTTCTTAGAAACACATTTAGAGAGTAAAAAACTAATGATGTGATTGAAAAAATATTCTATGAAATACCGCTGCTCTAATTTGGTCCTTTTTTTTTTCTTATTGCTAATTAAGTGTTGATAATGATTCAGGACAAAAATAAAGAAAATAAAAAAAATATTAAAGCAAAAACAAGAGTTATGTTGAGCTAGTTAACTGTGTAAAGAAGGTTAGGTTGGGCGCCGGAATAAGAAAAACAGAAGCTGGGTTCACCTGGGTCCTCTGACATGGTCCCTTTGTGATACCTGTATAGAGGAAAATAAATAAGAGGAAAGCTAGTAATGGAAGAGTGTGAGGAAAGGAAAGAAGAAAGAGAAGACAGATAGAGAAGGAAAGTGAGTGAGTGAGTCCGTCATCCAAACCAACCGCCATATAGCATGTGAGACCCTGCAGACGTCGCTCACCAAAGTGGATCATGCGCCGCTCTTCCGATATAGAAGGTGTTCCACAGTATCCTCCTCTTCCGCGTCCTGACAACTTCTACAGTAGTCGTTATATCGCAAACCCATTCTCCTGTTACTACAGCCACCACATTTCTCAATCGGGCTCTTTGGAGTCCCAATAAATCCCTACTGCGGTGGCCTAGGCCAGCTCATCCTCTCCGTATTACACGTACATTCATCTCTCCATCTGGACTGGGCTCTTCGCAAAAATATCTTCTCGATCTGCTTTTTACAGACCGATAGAGGGATGCCACAGGGCGCATTGGCATTTTTTAATCAAAGAAATTTTAGGAAGAAACAATAATGTGCTGGAAATGGAAAACATTAAGTTTTGAAAATATTTTGAAGCGTTTTTTCATAAAAAAATTTTTAGACATTTAAAGAGCTCGTTTCTTGGAAACAGGAGGCAAGTTGTGGCATTCGATATCGAATTATCATAACAATTGTATTCAAATTTTGTTTAATATCGAATACCTTAATTGGCCCCCAGCACATAAGTATTTTGTTCCATATGCTAAAAGTCAATTAAAAATTTTATTAATAAAAATTTGTTTCTTTAATTTAACTTTTAATTGCAATTCTTTCCAATCCAAGAAAAGAAGTTTTATATTCTTAAAAAATACACGTTTTTATTTTAAAATGAAAAAGTGCGCTCTCACTGAGGGGGCGCATATACCGCTTTCATAGACTCAGAGCCCTTTTGCGGGATGAACAATAACTTCATAACTGATTAATTTTATCAACAGCTTTGGCAAGACGCTAAAGCGTAGCACTTGATTTCAAATAAATTGTATTGCGATTTTCACAACATTCTTTGCCTTTTTTTTTCATGACAACATGAATTTGCCAAGTAGAAAACACTTAGAGTCTAGACAGGAATGGCATCCATTGCCCTTGACGAATAAGTTAGTTTTCCATCCATCACTCTGAGAGGTCCCTCGTTTGTATTTTAAACAAAAAATTTCAAGCGATTATATTCAATACCGAATGCCACAATTTATGCCCAGAATTTAGGCAACGATCTTGTCTATGCGAAATCTAAATAAAAAGTAATTTGCGACCTGGAGAAATGTCTTACCATATAGTCAAATATAGCGTATCATATGCCCCTATTATGGTTCACAACTAAACTCTACTTTAGTTGTAATTTTGATACTACAACACTGAGTTGGTGCAGTTAACAAAAACATACTAAAATAACAACTCATCAATAGCAGTTGTTTCAATTACAACTCAATTGAGTTGGGTTGTGAGCCACAATAAAGGCAATAACTGTATTCGCGATGCAGTGTCCTTTCATTAAAAGCTTTCCTAAGTTCATAAGAATTTTTTGCTGAAAAGTCGGTAGTTGAAAACGTACCAACTTGAGTGTGACCAGAATGATAGGCCCTTAATGCTTGTCAAAATACCACCAGCCACTTTTCTTACTTTAACTTGTCTTCAAGTTTTATTGATAATTGCAAAATCTGTTTCTCTATCTTCAAGTTAAATAAATTTAAATCTAAACAAAAAAATCTTTACGATGTGCTACGCTAGACAGTCCTTTGGACAAACTTTGCATGTACCCGTATGTAGATTTATTTTTTTTTTTAATGTAGATCACTTATTTTCACAACTTCAAAGCTTAAAATTTAATCGCTTAATTTTATGCATCACGCCATGGAACAAATGCCAAGAAAAACAAAAAATTAAACAAAAAGAGAACAAGTACGCAAGTAACTATAGCAGTCGTTGTAAGAGGAGGCAGCATGTGTTAAAAAACACATTATGACTGTATCCAAACAGTCTGGTAATTTTAGGCCAAACTGAGTCCATTTCACAAAATAACAAACACACAACTCAATTTAATGTAGAATCTATAAAATATACATGCACAAGCACACACAAGAGCAATGAAAACGGCAGTGCAAATCAAGATTTTTTTTCTCCTCTTCCATAAAGCTTTATAAACTTTTCAACGTTTCAGTTTTTTTTTTTTTTTTGCCTTTAAAAACACAAAGAAAAAAGCAAAACAACGAGCTAAAGAAAAATTATTTTTTTTTTTTAAATTTTTTTACATTTCGTGTATCATAAAACCAAAATAGAACGAAAAAATTTTAATTTTTTTGTTTCGCGAATGCAACCCGATCCAGGCATACATGCAACGTAGTATGTTTTTAAGGCCCTTGGGGGCGAAATGCCAATAAAATGCTTAGACCCACCAGAAACTCAGATAGACACACAGACAGAAAGCCGGACAGCCGGGCAAAGAGACAGACATGCAATCTTAACAGACGTAGCGAGACAAACCAACCAACAGTCAAGCAGAAAATATAAAAAAGTTCTTATGAAAACAACAACAAAAATTCATCTCTAGATATTCATTCGAACAGCATACAATCACTGTTTCTTTTGGAGGCTTTATTACTTTATTGTATCTTGACATAAAGGATGTAATGTACAAATAAATAAGTCATTCATGCCACATTATGCGGTTTGTTTGTATGTGCATTTTTATTTGAAACTTTACCTGCGTTTTACTTTGTCTTATTTATTTATATGTGTGTGATTCTGCATTTTATATGACTGACTGGGTGTGTGCCTGTTACTGTGTGCATTTACAAATGTGTGTGAGTACGTAATTTTCACATTAATTTTTTTTAAGGATAATCAATTGTATGCTAAAAGTTATTGATTTTTTTTATTATATCGAGCAACTCCTTCTTTTTCGACATTTACTTTTGGTTTTTCTTTCTTTTTTTTTAATTAAGAGACAGATTTTTATCTGGAAAAAAACAAGTTAAATTCGCCTGTGCCGAGTCTTATAGACCCTTCACTGTATTTTTCAATTTCCACAACCTTCCAAAACATCAAAAACATACAAAAAATTAAGTGAGTGAAGATAAATATACCGAGTTAAATATGTTTTAACGTAAAACCTGAAGGTTTTTTAAATATCTTCTCAGTGGTCTCACTACCACAGTTACTTTCTGAGTGTCATATAATCAGTGTAGGATGGGATAAGGCAATACAAGTTCCTTAGTTTCCTTAAATCTTTAGTTTTGTCACTCTCCAGTCTTAAGGTAAGTGGGATTATATTCCGGAGAGATTTTTTATTGACTGCCGGGGACATAAGTGAGCTCTTGCTAACCAAAACCGAGCAAATCAAAAAATGTTTTTCTACAAATATTTAATTTTAAAAATCAATGAAGGCTTCTTTAGAACCACAAAATATTGGAAATATACATTTAAACAAATAAACAAAAAATGTATCCCAAATACAGCCAATTTTCTGTATCTACTTTAGATGAGTGAGCACATTTAGCAAAATAATTTTGTTAGCCACTTTCTTTAAATTAAAAAAAAAAAAATAAAACAATTTTCGGTTGTACAACCCGTGGCGTTTCTTTAACTGCTTGAAAAAAGAGCCAGTGACACAGTAAGAAGAAAGACTTTATTTATAATTTAAATATTATGATTAACAAGACCATTTGAAGTCTCCCAAAAGCCAAAAAAAAGGAAGATGCTAAAATTTTCAATAAAATCAAATTATCATAAAACTGAACAATATAAATGTTAAATAAACAAGGCAACCAACTTGGTTAACAAGCTACATTTACTATTTAACCGACCTGCAACAACGCATTTATATATTTTTTTTTTTCAAATATAAACGGGCACATAAATACTTAGAGAGCAGAGCGTGAGTTGAAATAAAACGTTGGTGGTCTCAGGCCAAACAAATCATACACAAAATTTAACATCTTCAAGAAAAGAAAAAAAATAAATAAAATCAAACAAGAAAATAACTCGTACAAAAAAAAAATATTTTAAAAATGTATGTTTAGGTACATAAATCGATTATAGAGCAGTAGTTGGGTATTAAAAAAAACAATTCAAAATATTGTATGAACAAAAGGGTCGAATATTAAGCACCCTATTATTTGTATGTGAGCATGTGTAGACAATTTCTCCAACTTATTATTTTGTGGCATTTGCTTTGCACGGAAAGTAATTGACTACCAGCGTTGTTAAGAAGTTAAAATTAGTTACACAGTTTAAAGAAGTTTAAGAAGACATTTAAAAAAATGCTTTAATTGTGAAAACAGGTTGTAAACATTTCAACTCTTTTATCTGAAAAATCAGGGAATTATTATAATTGTTGTTCTCTAGTTTCCTCAGATCTTTAGTAAATTTATAAAATAAGACCTCAAGCTTAATAAAATAGCCATATTAATAATTGTTGTAAATTAGATCACGAGCCGGAGGAACTTTTGTAAAGGCCATAAAATTTCGGCTTCGAATGAAGTTAATTACCTTGTTTAATGAGAGCCCACCCACTTTTCTGGGAGTCAGACAACATGTCTTGCCCTACGAGACCTTACGGCTGAACAGTCACAAAGTACATGTTTTAAGGTTTCATCATGCAAGCCACAGAGCCTGCATTGCCTGATCCACTACGACCACTACATCTGGTAAACTATCCTGTTGGGAATTTGAGGTTACTCCTGTTCTGTGTGGGTACCATGATAGCGTGATAAAGCGTTTTGTCTGGCTGAATTCAGTCTGCGATTCTTAGTGTCCACCAGTTTTCTAACTAATGTATCGCGAAGAGAGACAGACTTCTCTGTTGGCCAAGTAGTCTACCCACTCGTTGCCAATATGGCCCTTATATCCAAGCACCCAATACAAAGTGAAGTTGTTATTGATCCCAAGTTTCTTCAGACATGCTAGATAATACACTATAATAGCTGATTTTAGCTCAGATGATGCAAGTTGACTGTCTTACAGTTAGTATAGACTCTTAACTCTAGTTCTTCTCCTCAAACATCTTGTAGCACATAAGAATAGCGTAAATTTTCACTTCAAAGATCGGTGCAAATTTTCCTATGACAACAACCCTTTGAAAATTCGGGACACATATTCCAGTGTCACCATTGTCGTGCTTGAAACAGTCAGTGAACTAAGTATCTATGTGCTATCAAATTAAGTTCAGCCAATGATCCCACTCAGTCATTAAGACTCTAAAGTTCCTTTTCAACAGCAGAGTATGTCTCCCAAAGGCAGATAACCTAATATAGGAAACATTAAGTATTTTCTACCAGAAATTCCCGGTAGCTGTAATGCACCCTTACACTGTGTTGTGAATCGGTGGCATATACAGTAATTCACTTAAAGTATTAATAGCACAGGTCGTTATAGCACCCGTAATTGACCAAGACACTAAGTGGTAGATCTTAATAAGTTGCGCCCTCGAGTATTTAATCAATATAAAATTTTTTTAATTGAACTTTAAAATTTATTTGATTTTTACAATATTTCAGATTCTATCGATCAGTCTTTTTTAATAATTTATTTTTTTTTTTCAAAATGGCGCATTCGATTTTTTACCGCATATGCCAAAAAAAAATTAATTATACGGACTTAAATTTGTTTTCATCTAATTGTTTTTTTAGTTTAAACATTTTTTTTGAAAGTACTGAGAAAAAAATTAAAAAAAAATAAATAAAAAAAATTTTAATTGAGGAAATTTTTAATTAAAAAAAATGGAAAGCACTTAATTATTTTATTTTTTGAACAGTATAACTCCAATTTTTTTTTTTTCAAAAGAGAAATTTTATTGGTAATAAGACCAAAGGAAATTTTTTTTTTGTAATTAGGCTGATTAATATCTCGTGTTTTATTGTAATTCATGATTTTTCAACTTTGTGTAGGGTATGGAAAGCAGCTTCACACAAATATTTAATAAAATTCTATTGACTCAGTTCTGGTAACTACTTTAACTTTAACTTGCACTACTACCACTACCAGCTGAGCCGCCACCAATATTATCAACAGCAGCAGCATTATCATTTTTTTTTTCTTTTTTGTAAATTTTTTTATTAACTCTTTCTTAAGTGATCATAATCATTATGATCCAAGATGAATATTTGTACTTTTAACACAAGCAAAACGTGAAAAAAAAACTCCCATGAAAAAGTAAACATTAATTATATGCACACACTTATGCAGTAAATATGCAAATACACGTATAACTCGTTGTTAAAATGCCTGAGTGTTTGTATTTTGGCTTTAACTTTGCTCTGCTCTCATTGGTATTTTCCAATTTCATTCTTTCTTTCTTTCTTTTTGTATTTGTAGTTTGGATGTTATATTCTTTATGTTTTTTTTTTATTTTTTTATTTTAGCCCCTAAAAATAAAGATTCCCACATTCCTGCTGTGTTCATAATGGCCGCCTCTCGTGTGGTTATATATCATAAACTTAACAACTCTTAACAAGCCACAACAAATTCCACAAAAACAACATGACTACACATATGCACACAAATTTATTTCTCTACACATATATTTTTTTATTGTTACTTGTATTTTTATTTATTTATTTTTCTGTTTGTATTTGTGTTGGTTCTTGTATTGAAGACAGGCTCCATTTATTCTGACTTTTCTTTTCGATTTAAAATTTCACTAAATTATGGCTGGAAGTAAATTACAAAAACAATTAAAGTCTAATCCAACTCAAAATGAATATGAGGATTGTGTGAGTTCAAGCAAAAATAATGGAGTACAAATGGCGAGTATGCGCGAAAAGGTTTTGGAACATTTTAAAATTTAAAAAGAAGCAATAAGAAAACCGCTACAAACAGCCAGGCCATTATTTTTTTTTTAAACTTTAATTACACTGCAGCCTAACTCCCAAGTAAAACCATTCAAGACTCCTCACGAATTTCAAAATTGTTGTGGGGTTCATTTATGGCCAGTATCCCAGTGACTAGATAACTTATTCTCCCGTTGTTTCTTATCCTTCTTAACAAAAACAACTAAAGTAATGCTGTACCCCACCGCTTTTACTTCTGTGATAGTTTAATCTCCAAAAATCTGTCAACGTAGAGTCTGCTGAGTTTGAGAATAACACCTGCCTTAATACTTTCGGGTTTTATTATTGACTGCCGTACTCTCGTATTCCCGCTCTTTAATTTTTCTTCAAATAAATTTTTTTTGTAGAATAATTCAGTGAGTCGAAATTTTTTTGTCATTATTTCGCCATTAAAATATAATTTTCCTGATACTTGATAGCAAGTGTGTAACATCCAAACGAAAATAAGTGTTACGTCAAGACACATGCTAATAAAGAAAAATGGCTTAAGTCGTCTTAAGTAAAAATCGACTTGTTGCAATTATTATGGTGGTTTAGGGATGGTGGAGTCATATATTCCACAACTAAAGAGATGGTAATGAAAACAGTACCATTTGCTAGAATCTAAATAATTTTATAAGAAAATCTTTTAAGGTTTCTAAAGTTCTGGTACTCTAAAATGACTTAATAAGATTTTTCCCTATGACCGGGCGAAGAACTAACTTTGAGTTTTGAGATCTAAACTGTTTTATTGCAGTAATAGAAATTCAGTAAAGGATGTATGATTGGTACTATATAGAGCTCTAACTAATAGGGGTGCTAGACGATCAATCATGAGGGTGTGTGCGTGTTTTTTAAAGATGGCCATAACACACAACATATACGTGTTTCGGTCATCTTTAAAAACCGCGCACACACTCTCATGATTGACGTTGAATGATTGTTAGTCTAACACCCTCATAAAGCACTCACTCTAGGGATTACCATGGTGCCCAGAGGCAGTATTTGTATAGATTTTGACAGGTCGACTTACCAAGGGTGAATATAGAAACCACAATTAAAAAGCGGACTTAGACTGCAAAATGTAATCTAGGTGATGAATGGTGAAGATACATTGCAACGAATGTATGATTGGTAGTTTTGCAACTGCATAGAACTCCAAGTTCATGGTGTACCGCCGAGTGTGTTTTAGTTTTTAAGTTCCCTAACGGTGAATTATGCATACACAGTCATTCAGATGTCACTGGTGTATCTAGGAAGTTCATGCACCCCCGACTGCTTTGCAAAAAGAAAAACAACATACACACATAATGGCTGCCTTAGTAAGAGTTATTTTTCTTTTTAATTTAGTGAAATTTTTTTTGTACAAGTGGCAACTCTGAAATTTAACAGCTGTCAGATATGTTTATTCGGATTATTAAAAACTTAGTGCTTTATGGAAGATCAATGTGTTAGAATTGTGATCGAGCAAAGTGAAGTCAATGCCAAATTTTGGAAAAAAGCCACGTGAATGCACAAAATTGTTAAATTTTAAGCTCAGAAAACCCTCATGCAATCCCTGACAAACAACTGTGTGGTGCGAATTTTGATCTGGGCTTATGTTTTTTAAGATGAGGCTGAAACTGCGCTGACTGTAACCCGCTTTCCTTACAGTAGTAAGATAATGAATTTCTTGTGTCGTGGATCTGGACGAGACTTGCCTCACAGTTCTTGAAACAATCGATTTTGTTGCAGAATGAAATGAAAAAGTTCTTTTCCACTAAGACACCCTTTATACACATACTACACGTATAAAAAATATTATGAGCAGCTAAGCTTAGCTGAAAGTTAACTTGTATTTCGTTATCACGTTAATGATTCTAAGAAAATTTTGCAATTCATAATTGTTTCTACTATTTTTCTTTTTATAAAAACAACAATATAATTTTGATAAGCACAACAAAACACACAATCACATTCTATAAGCGATAATTGGCAATAGTTCTGGAAGAAATGAAGGCAAAATTAATAATAAAATTCAAATTAAAAAAATTTCTCTTTTTAGTCATCCAACAGCCATCATGCAAGTAATGTGGGGATATTTAATTTTAAGCTTATTAGCCTTGAATTATAATACCATATCGGGTGGTCCCTTAACAAAATGGTTTAAAACCGATAATAATACCTACTACATTGAGGCACAAGAAAAGGTAAACAGAGGCCAAATCGGCACATTCGAGCAAATTCTCTTGAAATTTAAATCAAAATTTATTCGATATCGAAAGTGACGATTTGGGTCTAGGAAGAAAATTAAAAACCAAGTAAATCTAATAAATAATTTTGAATAATCAGTTCACCTGGCAACAATCCTACAATGAATGTCAAAAGAAATCTATGGATCTAATCACCGTTAAAGACTACCAAGAGGATGAACTATTTGTGCTGTATATTACACAAAGTTTTGGTAAGTAAAATTCTTATAAAATTTCTTTAAAAATTTTTATTATTTTTTGTGTTGTTTTCTTAGACCCAAAGCCAGAGTTTTGGTTGAGAGCCAGTGATAATCTTGATCCAAAAAATATGAATAAATTATTGGATTTTATGTTTGCTACCAAATATTTAGATATAAAATTAGATGGGCTAAATGATGCTCAAATTTTGCAATCCAATAATCCAGATAATTGTGCTATTAATGTTAATGGCACTGTAAAGGCATGTGATACTTTACATGGTTTCATATGTCATAAAAGTACTGAGCAAAATAATAATAATAATGCTCGGAATGTACAAAATATTGTGTTTAAGCTTAATTAAAATAAAACTTTAAAGTGTATTAATAAAAAATTAAAAAAAGCATTAAATAAATGCAGCAATTGTTTTCAAAATTCTTTTGTTTAAATCAAATTCAATATTTGAAATACGCACATTCGAACACTGCAGTTTTGAAAAAGTAAAAGAAAAATTTTAAATTATTTTAATATCAAAATACTTGAAAATATTATAGGTTAAAAAATAAGCCTTTTATCAAAAAAAAAAAAAAATCAAATTAAAGTATACTTTAAAGTATTATAAAATATATTTATTTTAAATAAAGTAAAAGAAACTGAGATATTTTTAAAAAATAATAGGAGTATTGTTATTTTAAATGCTGATAAAGGAAATTCCACAGTAGCTATGAATAAATCTGATTATTATTCTAGAATGAATGATATAGTTGAAGACCATACGAAATATATTATTCTAAATAAAGATCCTACAAACAATTTAGAGAAAATTAATAATAATATTATTGAAGATCTTTTCAAGGAAAAAGTAATTTCACAGGCAGATAAGTTTAAATTTAAAACAAATACTTCATTAGCACCTAGATTATATGGAGTGCCAAAAATTCATAAAGAAGACTTTCCATTAAGGCCTATTTGTTCATATATTAATTCTCCTTCATATGAACTTTCAAAATATATAACTAATATTCTTAAAAATATTACTATATCTTCAAAATATAATGTTAAAAATTCTTTTGAATTTAAAGATAAAATTAAAGGTCTAAAACTTGACAATGATGAAAAACTTGTATCTTTTGATACAAGTGTCTTTGTTTCCAAGTGTACCAGTAGACTTAGCCTTACAAATTATAGAAAATAAATGGACTATAATAGAAGAACATACAAATATAAGTAAAGGTTTATTTTTACATATTCTTAAATTTTGTATATTAGATAATAGATATTTTAAATATAATAACAAAATATATAGTCAAGTTAATGGTCTTCCCATGGGTTCACCAGTTTCGCCTATTTTAGCAGATATAGTTATGGAAAACTTACTTGACACTTGCATTTATAAATTAATTAAAAAGCCAAAAATTTTAACAAAATATGTAGATGATTTATTTTGTATAGTATCAGAAAATGCAATTGATGATATTTTAAATACATTTAATAGTTTTCATTCCAATATTAAATTTACCATTGAAAAAGAAAAAGATGGAAAACTGAATTACTTAGATACTTTACTTATAAGAAGGAATGATACATTAGTCCTAGATTGGTATCAAAAACCAACATCTTCAGGAAGAATAATTAATTATTATTCTAAACATCCCAAAAGAATTATAATAAATACTGCTAATAATATGATAGAAAGAATTTTAGAAATTAGTGATAAAGAATTTCATTATAAAAATAGGGAAATAATTAAGAATATTTTAAGAAATAATGATTTTCCAAAAAACTTAATAGATCAGTTAATGAAAAATAATAAATATAGGAACAAGGATAACAGAATTAGAACACAGGAAAATAAAATTTATAAATCTTTAATATATGTACCAGAAATATCAGAAAAATTGGAAAAATCAAAAATATTTGATAGGGATAACTACAAAATGGCACACAAAACATATAATACATTAAATAAATTATTTACAAAAATGAAAGATAAATTAAATAAACTAGAAATATCTAATGTAGTGTATGGAATACCTTGTGGTGGAAATAGCACAGAAAATTGTAATAAAATATATGTAGGTACAACTAAAAACAAACTTAAAACTAGAATAGCTGGGCATAAATCTGATCAAAGATATAGAAATATTAATGCACAAAAAACAGCTTTGTCATCTCATTGTGCAAAATTGAATCATTATCCGAAATTTGAAGATGTTTCAATATTAGATAGAGAAAATAATTATAAACGTCGTTATTTATTAGAAATGTTAGAAATAATAAATGTATCAAATGATAGTAGAATTAATTTTAAAATGGATACAGATAATATAGCACAAAATTATAGATATTTAGTAAGAAAGAGATAGAATATAATATATATAGATAATGAATATTGTTTTTTGTTAAATTGTGTTTTGTATAAAATTGTTATTAATGTTGTTATTGTTTTTGTATATGTTTTTTAAAAAAAAATTTGAAAAAAGTTTTTAGTATCATAATTTTTATTTACATATCAAAAAAATTTTCATTTCATTATAAAATTATTTTCCTTGAGAAAGACATACGAAGGCGTGTCGAAATATTGGAAATTAATTTAATAATAATTAAAATATATAAAAAGACCTAAAAGCTTAAAAAATATTTATTTATTTATTTTCAGATAAAAAAGGTCAAATAAACAAGATTTATATTTATTTTTTATTTATTTTTTTTTTTTTGTTGATAAAACGGAAAACTTAAACTTATTTGTAAGTTAATTTAAATAATAATAATTTTTGTAATAAAAAGTTCTAGATTTGCAAGCTCAAGGTTGGATTATAATTATTAATTTTTAATTAAATATTTGGCTTCAGCATTGCGTAGACTCTTTAGGCGGAATGGTACCTCGGCAAATTGGAGAATGATAAAAAAACTAACTGACGAAGTAGCGGGTTAAATGCTAGTAGCCCCTTAAAAATTCTTTTCAATTAATAAACAATCTTTGTTTAATCTATGTGTAAGGCTAACACTTACATATTTATTGCTTAAACAGCTTTTAAGGTTATCCCGCAAATACCCGCTTATCATTCTAAGCAAAAAAAAAAAAAAAAAAGAAAAAAAACACTGCTGCCAATTGCAATAAAAGTTCAAGCCAGCCTACATGTCACACGGATTGATTAAATTCTTTTTACAACTTAACAATCCCTTTAATATTTACTTAATTTAACAATTGTCATTGCAGAGAGACTAAAAAGTATTTTTAGCAAAAATTCATTAGCACCACCACCGTAATAAAAATGGGCATGCTTTGCTAATGCTACTAATTGTTTCACTGTAACTTCCGAAAATAGTTTAAACTTTTTATTTTACTTCTCTGTGTGTTTGTGTTTGTTTTTTTTATTATTTCATTACTCTGGTCAACAAGAAAAACATCATGTCATTACATGACACATTAGTGGAAATGGTGTGCTGCTATAAAATAATGAAAAATATTTTTAACACCTCATACCGATGTGTTTAAATTGTCAGTGATTATGTTTAACTCCATAAAATGAGCTGTGTGCGACTGTTTCATTTAAACATGCTTTAATTGAAGAAGAAGAAAAAATTGCAAATGACAATAGTAAAGCTGAAGTGTAAATGTAACTAACTAAATAGCCTTAAAAGGAATAGCTTCAAAATAGTCACTGTTACAGCAAATCCTATGGGGGCCATAGAGTAATCAGTGTACTAAAAGAATTAAATCAACAATTAGCATTAGAAGCGGAAACAAGTTACCTGGTTACAAAGATCAGAAGAAGGAGTCTCGGATTTTAGTTAGGAACTGGACTGCACAAAAGATCTTAAAGGTCGCGAAGGGATTATACCCCATAATGATAATAATAAGATCAGAATAGGTCTACTGTAATACTACTCTGCCTAACCGACATTATACGAACTGTAGTCACAAGCAAAAGGGAGTTCAAAACGGAGTCTGGCGACTCTAATTGAAGGCCGTTATCCCGCCACGTAAGCCCTAGTTACAAGCAATCTACTTTAACTACAGTCCGCAGGTTATAATGACGATTGTTCCCGGCATAAATAACAGAAAGTCTCTGGAAATTACATTGTGATCATATCGTAAATTGCCGAGTGTAAAGTCTTTGCTATTCGTATTCGTGTTGTAATTAGAATAACGTAAATGTCTATACCAAGCACACATGCATGCTATGTATGTGTATTAAGGTTTGGAAACTTCTCTACAATAGACATGTTCGCTACGTATAGTAAGTTGGTCGATTATAATTTTATGACTTGATTTTAATGGTCACGTTACGTTTTACTAAGAATTTAAAGAGTTGTTTAGATGAAAAGTCATCCAATTTAGGAAATTATGGTGGCATAGCACATGTTCTGCTGTCTCTTTGTCTTCGTTATATAACCTGCAATGCAAAGTCGTCCTATTTAAATCACACCTAGTAAAGTGGCCTGTTCTCTTCAGAGACGGAATAGCATAAATGTTTTCGTTAACTCTGATATTCCTTCTCGTCCAAATAATTTTGTTGCCATTGTCTCTCTCCAATCACTTCCTAAATCTCAGCTTACTAGAGCTCCAAGACAGTTAGCAGAACGGCCATTATAGCTACTTGCACACCATTTGTTGAGAGTTCCTTTGCCTTCTGATTACCTACATATTCAAATATTCACGCCTGGCCATATCAGGCAAACCCTGTTGTTAGATTTGAGTCTCTTTAAAATCCCAGATCTATTCTTATTTCAGTAGGTAGGCACTGAGTGTCTGTAATGAATGCCGCTTTGCTGTCATAAAAGTTATTTTTTAGATAGGGCCCATGAGCATGTAATTCCAATCGAATAAATATAATTAGATTAGATCGACAAGCTTTAGAAATATTTTTGAATTTCATTTCTACTCAAAGTATTTTTGTTGTTGCCCTCAAGAAAATAATTAAAACTAATAGTTTTTTCAAACCAGCCCAAACAATCTTTTGTAGAGGAATGGAACCTGCTACCCCCAGTTTGATAGGTTAAAGCACTTCCCCATAATCTAAATTAATTTTATTCCCTCTCAAAAACTATTAATTAACAAAACTTAAGCTGTATGAGAGCAGATAAGATTAGCTAAAGTCGCACAGTGAATCAAAAATTGCCTAAACTAAGGCTGACTACAGAAATGATCCTGTGAAATATAGTCGGTGCAATTTAATGAAGGGCCTAACTGAGATATTGGGGAAGAGATTAAAGGTATCTTCTGCAATATGCTACAAGGTGGGTCTAGGTCACTTTATTATTCTTCTCCATTGGCGAGTAGATGGTTACTAATGGAATCTTTCAATACTACTTGATGGCCCTCAGGCCGCCACCTAAACCAACCAATTTAAAATATAACTTTTGTGGGCTTTTCTTTAGGCAAACAAATGCTTGTTGAGAACTCTAAAGAATCAATTCCTTTAAATTACAATACTACAAAAAAAAACAGCATTTAATGCCTTTTAGAAGTTTTTAAGTTTTTGTGAAACTCAAAATCATTAATCCATAAATTTTTTCTGGATTTTTTCTTCTTCTTATTTTGTTGTTGTTGTAATTTTGCTATAACAAAACAAACAATGTAAAACATCATTTATTTCAACTTTAAAAATTTATTTTTAAAGTGTCACCATTATTGTCAATCAAACTGTCAGCCATAAACTTGAACTTAAACAGTTTGGTTTGGTATGATATCAAAACAAAATGTACAAAAGAAAAAAAATTAAAAGAGGATCTAGTACAACACAAAAATGTAGGAGAACTTTATAGAAAAATATTTAAACGAAAGGTGCAAAGCAACCAACTCGCACTGCACACATGCCTGGATGTTGCCAATAAAAGTTAACATTGCAGCACGTAACATGGCAGCCATGACAATGTAAGTTAAGTAAAGTTAAAACCGAGTTTAAAGCAACAAAAAAAATTTATAAATAAATAATAAATAATAACTTACGTATGTTTTATTTTTTAATTTATTTATGTTTTATGTATGTAAGTATTACACGGACATATTTTCTTCTCTTTTTTTTTTTTTTTTCTCTGGCAGTGTTGTATTTTATATTGTGAAGTAAAGCTGTCGCAATTATGCCCTATTTTAGCATGTTGTCACTTCTTCAGTCAGTCAGTCAGTCACTCATTCATACACTTAGTTATTCAATCAAATTTACTATTAAATGGTAGTTACCTGTGTATGCAACAGCTATTTTAAATGATTTCAACTCCCTTTAGTAGATAGATTTATATACCAGATGTTAAAAATTTATTAAAACGATTAAATAAACTAAAAGTGTGATAAAACCTGAATTTAATTTCAATTTAGTTGAACAGCTTTAGCTTGCTGATGGTGTAAATATTTTAAAAATCATTTCTTGGCAAACTTTTAATGGTTTTTTTAAATGCATAGAATTATTCCAAAGAAAGGCATCTAAAAGGTAGGGCAAAAGTTATGTCATAATTGGAACTGCTTGTCATTTTATTATAAATGAAAAGAAGAGCTCTAAAACTTTTTGTGACAAAAAAGTTAACAGATTATTTCCAACTTTAAAAAATCGCTTAACTTTTACACAAAAAAGATGCAAAGCACAGAACTTACGAGTATTATTTAGCGGAGCCGGCAGTTATAAAAAAAAAATAAACTAAATAGTTATAAAAGAAGACAAAATCATGCACAAAAAAAGCTAGAAAAAAGATTTAAAAAAAATTGGCAAAGCTGTTATTGTTTCTTGAAGCTTTTCATAGAATGAGAAATGAGGTCTAATCGTCTCGTATGATATTTCGATACGATTGAAGTGTGCAAATCACAGCATACGATGTTTATCGAATTGTAATTTTTTTTTTCAATTGTAATAGATTTATAATTACAATCACTACATAAAGGGTCCGCCATCTAACGTTTTTTTTTTCAACTAGTGCTTATTTCGTGAATGGTAACACTTAGCTCATGTCTAATTTGACAGATAATTAGTTTTATCCTTCGGCTGAAAGAATATAGTTTGTTTTCGCTTCGCTAAGTGGGCCTGCGATCGACTTACAGAAGATGCCGATTTTGCCAAAAAAAATCATTTTTTCAGATCAGATTTTGATCTTGCAAAACCCGCACGCATACATTGAAAAGCCGACGCACCAAAAACGAGTCACTTTTTGGTGCGGATTTCGGTCCAGAGGTATAATTGGGCCATTTTTCTTCGAAAATGAGCAAGGCGATCGTTATCGGGCCATGTTTAACGAATTTTTGTTCACAAAAATTGAGGAGGACGATATAGCCAACATTTGGTTTCAACAGGACGACGCTACGTGCCACATAGCCGAAGCTACACTCGATGTTTTTATAGTATTTTCAAAAAAAAAAAAAGTTATTTGGCGGACCCTATAGTATACAACAAAGTAGCTTTCTCTGTCCCTATATCCCTATGTGTTTTTAATAGATAGAGTGATTCAAGAGGAAGGTTTATATGTATAATCTTGGAAAGTTAACGTCACGGCAGGTAGCGCTATAGTCGGTATCTGGCTTATTTGCCTACTACCTGTTTTTACCTGGTCTCGCACGGTTCTTTACTCTATGAGTACGATTTCTTAGTGTAAGAAGATTGAATATATAAAAATATTAAGGCAAGACAACGTTTGCCGGGTCAACTAGTTTAAAATAAAACAATTCGATAAACATCGCATACGGTGGCTTGTATATTTCAAGCGTATCGAAATATCTTATGATACGATAGTTTGGTTGAATGCTTTTTTACCATGAAATAATAAAATATTTGAAATGCTTATGTATATTACTTGTACATTTTTAATTTAATTTAAATTATATTATTTACGAAGTAACACTTTCAACTACAGGAAGAATAGTATTGAAAAGTGTATAAACTTTGGCAGCACTTTTCTAAATCACAATCATACTTACGCACCAACACAATTCAATTTCATAAAATTTAATTTAAAATTTTTAAAACTATACTTTCTTTGGAATTTCTACAAACAGAATTGTAATTTAAAAAAAATTAAATTTAATGAATTATTATAACTCCTTATTTCCTTGTGTTTTATTAAAAAGAAAAAAAACAAGTATTGAAAAGAACAAAGAATTTGGTTTATGAATGTGATAAAATAAAAAAAAAATTTATATATTAAATTACCAGTATTAAATTTCTGTTTTCATAAACTATGCAGCACTTTCCTAAAACAGCGGAATTTCATACTTACCTAATATTACAACCCTTCAATTTGAACAATCATCACTTTTATAAGATAAGCTGTTCACATTAAGGCAGTTTTATCTTAAAGCTTTTATACTTTTTAATTTTCAAGCAAAATGTGTAAATACCAAACTTATGCTTATAGAATTTGACATATAAAGAAATTGCGATAAATACTTAACACAACCCATTGATGTACCCTATTGATATTCATTCGCTTTCATATTTTCTTTTAGTTTCTAGACATTTTTTGTGGTGCGCGTATTTTCGTGAGAATTATGTTTAAAATTAAGAAATAAAGTAGTTAAAAGTATAAAAACTAAATTTAATTAATTTTATTCAAGTAATTTAAAGAGTTCTTGCAAAATTTCTGATTATTTCATTGCAGAAAAGGTATACGAAAAACCATTGATAGGAAACGGTGCCGTCGACAGCGCCGTCGCTGTTAGTTTAAAAGCGGAAATAGCAGGTGGGAAATAAAAAATTTCTGAAATATTAAAAAACAAAGTGGTACAAAGTAAAATAGAATAAATTGTTGGTGGAACTGATAAAAAGGAAACTGAGGTAAATGTGTTTTTAATTAATTATGTGTGTGTGTAATAATATTTGCTGTTAAAAATCGGCGTAAACAAATTAAATGGGGATTAGTTAATACAATCAATTAAGTCCCCAATAATAATTCATGTGCTAAAATGGAGTATTAAAAAATCTAAGCCAAAAAAAATATACAAAAATTAATCATACAACTAAAATTCAACAAAAAAGAGAAAAAGAAAAATATATTAAAATAAATAATTAAAAAAAATTAGATAATTTTATAAATAAATTTCAACAAATAAAATAATTAAATTGTCTAAAAAATATGAATGATAATTTATGAGATAAAAGGAAGTATGTATTCCAAAATCTAAGTAAAAATAATTTATGCTAAAATCAGCCATGAAATTATTGTGCACCAAAAAAATAAAATAAATTTAAAAAAAATAAATTGCAACAAATAAATTCAATAAAGTTTATTGTGTAATTATTTAAAAAAATATATATTTATGTGTTCAAGTCTAAACAAAAAAAAAAAAAAAAAACTACAAAATGCTTTACTTTTAGCGACCCCTCATTGCAACAGTTACAACATCCAATAAGTAAAAAAAGATTCTTTTCTATTTTTTTAATATTTTTTCCCTTTATTATATCTCTAGTACAATTATACTTGATAAAAAAATTTCATATAATATTTTGCATAACATACAAACACACAAAGAACATAAAAATTAAACTTAAACCAAGTGTAAACTATGACAGGATGCCAATTCGTGAAGAAAGAAAAAAAACCTTTTAAGATAAATTTTAAAATAGTTTTTAATGACTCTGAATTATTTAGAGATACTCTTCAACAGCATTTGAAATGTGATTTTTTAGCTAAATATTTAAGATCCTAACTTGAGGTGGAACCTTGTATTTCTCTGCCCAAAGCGGATAGTTCTTTGAGAAACTGTTTGGCATTTGTTAATGTTGAAGAGCCGTAAACAATTCGTTTGTTGACATTGGCATTTTGTTTTTGACGTATAAAATCCACTAAATTCTGATATTCAATATAATTACCACCGCCCACTATAAATACAACTGCATCTTGGAAGGGCGCCCGATTTTTGGGCATAACATCACCTCCCTTCAAAAGCTTAGGATCCAAATAGAGATAGTCATCGGTTTCAGGATTGCTACGGCATTCCATAACTTGTTCAGTAATTTTTGTAACAGGAAGACTCTATAAGATAAATAAATTAATTAAGAAATTAACTTTTTCAACAACAAAAATGTTACTTTAAATTAGTTAATGTTATTAAAAAAACAACATAAAAAGCTAAAACTCTATTTGTACTTACATGCTTTTTCACCACTAAATTCTTAACACCTTCCATGACAAACGAGGAGCCCTGTGACATTAATTTGGAAAACATAGAAACAGTTTTAGTGCCACCTCCCTCATACTGTGTAGCTTGTTGCGTGCTAGAGTTGCGATTCATAATTGCTTTCCATCGTTGTATATAAGCTAATGATGATAAATCACAACCAGCTTCTTGTAAAGATTCTTTTAACCGCTCAATCTCAGTATCAGCAACATTTTGCGAACAAATATAGAAAATAATAAAAAGTCTCAGCTTATCCTCAATCGTCCCAAATTCAGGATCTTTAAACATTTCCATTAAAGGCTTATCCAAACTTTGTTTAGACATGATTTTCTCTTCCAGCTCAAAAAACGAATCTAAACGTCTGTGTTTAATGCAATTTAAAATGGCAGTGGCAATTTTTGTATGCATATCAATTAAACGTTTCTTCTCCATTAACTGTGGCAATGAGTTAACCGCATTTGTAAGGCGAGCTGTGGTATCATTAACCATAGAAAAGGCTACTTCATTTTCTCCATCAATACCCATTGTAGTTTTTAAACGTTTTATCTCATCCTCAGAACTACGATAGGATTCCAGTTCTTCTTGAATAGCCTCAGCGACCATAGGAAAGGGACTGCCCTTGTGAGTACTCCAAAAGCGATCATTGCGATCTAAGTCACAAGGTTTGGGTTTTTTACGAGTGCCTGTATATGTCAAAGAACGCCAATAAATGCGTGTATGTATATCTAATTGTATATAGAAAGAAATTTAAGCCTACCTCCAGCTGGTGCGTCATCTTCTACATACACCAAATTTAAGCCCAAATCTAGAACATCATGTACCAAAGCTTGATAAGACCAGGTATGATGCAACGGAGTAGCCAAATCCATATTACGATCTAGTAACAAAAGAACAGGCCGCTGAAAACTAAAAACTCCACCACTTGCCTGGGTGGCGTCCATATGAAATAAATTTGAGCGGGCATCCCAAAGATTTTCACGTAATTTCTTTTCCAGTTTAAGAGCTACCATTTCGGCAGCACTATTACGTGGACAACGTATAATAGGCACATTTCCCAATGTAACGAAAACAGCAAATAATGAATCTACTATGGAATCCATTAGAGCCTCCATTTCATCATCGCGCGTATTGGCACGATTAATAGAATAGTAAGACAATTGGTCACATTTTTGGTGTTTCAAAATAAAGAAATCATCCTCCAAACTAATAAAATTTACATATTGATCATAAACTCGCTGGATATTAGCGACACAACCGGCCTGCAAAGCAGCTGCAGCTAAATCCTCAATTTTTTGTCTTGAAATAGGACCCAAGAAGTTCAGGTGATAGATATCATACAGGCCATTATTAAAATCCTGTTGAATACGATCTAGATTTTCATCTGTAGGCATACAAAAGTAAATGGCTGGAACATCAGGTATTGAGTCGCGATCTGAGTGCAGTTGCCTAAAATTATACACATTTTTAAGAAGGATAGGGTAATAGGTATAAAATAAACCTTTTGCTTACACATGCAAAGTTACACCCAATTCTCTTAATTCTTTTATAGAGATTATGGGCGAAATGATATCCTGACCAACCCTATCATAGATCAATATCTTCCACACCGGTTCTGCGGCCAATACTTTAGGTTGTTGAACATTTAAATTAAGCATTTGCTTAATGGCATCTAAAATATCAATATATTTTTATTACTGTTGAATTTGCAAATTTCTCAATTTTAAAATTTATTAAATGCACTTAGTCATCTGTTTTTATTTTTTTTTAAACCCAATTTTTTCTCTTACTTATTTGCCTTTCTCTTAGCGTCAACATCTTTTTTATTAAATTCAATATTGTTGTTTCTATTTTTTATAAGAATTTATAAAATATTTTAATTAATTTATTGGAATGAAATCATTACTTTTTATTTTTTTAAAGAAAAATATTTATTGCCAGCTGTCAAGTACACGTCATATGCATTTTCGAAAATCAAAGCAGCTGTTGTTTTGCTTTCAAAAAAATGAAAGTAGCCAGATGTTATCATTATGTGTCCAGTTAACATGAACAAAATCCATTATAATAAAAAGTGAATAAATTTATAAGTGGAAATCTAATAAGTATTAATTTCATTTGTGAAGTGAGATTTTAACAAAATTTATATATTGAATATTTCAAACTAACTGAATTTGCTTTCTCTAAGTTATCACATTTTAAAAACAATAAGATACATTCATAGTGTGAAACATTGTGACTACTTTATTAAGCTTGAGGTCTTATTTTCAAAAAATTTATTTTTATACAGATATTTCACTCCAATTTGTGTAGCTTTTTCACTATATAATTATAAATTAATCAGATTATTAAAAATACATACATCAAAAATATTCTAAATTAGGGGGTACATAATAGGTTATACCAAGCAAAATTTTAAATACAAAATACAAATATGAGGCTCGTTTGTATTTTACTTATAAATTTTTACATATTCTTTTTTTACTTTTGCTACAATAATAATTATTAAAAACTATAAAATGTTATAATAAACATTTCTTAGAATTGTAAAAGTTTTTATTTACAAAAGAAATCCCCCATTATTATCTGTTTTTTTTTTGTTGTAGCGGAAAAAATACACAAGATTGTATCAAGATGCATTTTTAAAAGTTGTATAAATAACAAATTTATATTAGCTACAATTTAGTTTACTTTATTAAAAAATATAAATAAAACGATATGAGGCTCGTTTGTATTTTTCTTGGTTTATTTTTAGTAGTAATACTGCTAGCTGGCGCTGAGTCTTTAGAGAAGAACAGCTTAAAACATATTCTGCTACATTTTTATGACGAAACGGATGCTGAAATACAACTGAGTAGACAGAAACGTACTACATGTAATAATTATACTTGTAAAGTTCATTGCATTATGCACAGATTTAAAAGTGGTTCTTGTTCCCGTGTTAATACATGCAAATGTCAAAAATGAATATTAAGTAAAAACTTAATATCCGGTGACTTTTATTTTTAAACTTGTATAATTTTTTAATTGGATTTTTTCTTAAATTTTTTTAAAATAAACCATTGTTTGCTTTTCTAGTTGAATGTTTTTTAATATATATTTTATTCAGAGCTTATTACAACTTATATTATAGCTCACCGGTAGTGCCATTAGCTATCTGTTTTGACTCCCAGCCAACTTTTAAAATTATAGAGAATTTTGAATTTATAACTAAACACCCTGTCTTTCATTCAAATGGTTGTTTCTGTGTATTATAACGTTTTTTACACTGTGCCTTTCGTAGCAGGGACAAGCTTTTGTAGTTTCTTTTGGTGTCAATTACACTGTGAGTGTTTTGTAGCAGGGATTTTTTATGTTTTTTTTTAAATACTAATAACTTTGTTTTATTTATTGAAAATTTGCCTTTTTTTATTAGCTAAAAGTAAATAAATGTAACTTTAATTTGTCAATCCTGAAAGAAAAGCAAACCACAATACGAAAAAATAGAAGAAGTAAATTGAGAAAACACAAGTTTGTCGCAATAATAATTATTTAGTGCTCCATTACTTACCACGCAAACCTCTCTACCTTTCTCGCCCACAAACACACCGTTACTGACTTATGTCGCTATTAAAAAATTAAGGACGGTATTTATTTGATTATCTATTTTCTTTTACCGAAATTAACTTGTATAATTTTATTTATGTTGCTTTTATTTATGTTATTTTCAATTAAAATATTCCTTCAAAATACATAATAAAAGAAACAAAATTTCAGGAACTTTCTTTTTTAAACCAATGGAAAGGAAATTATTTTGTTACATTCACAAAAGGATATGAATTTCTACAGTATGAAAGGGGATTTTACTAAAAATCCCCAATTTGTTAATAGAAAGATTATAATGGTCTGGCGGTTCGTATGCAAC
The DNA here is from genome assembly GCA_947397855.1 of Thelaira solivaga. Lineage (NCBI taxonomy): Eukaryota > Metazoa > Arthropoda > Insecta > Diptera > Tachinidae > Thelaira > Thelaira solivaga. The sequence goes on from OX377611.1 coordinate 3,353,863, forward strand.
ATATGGTAGCTAGCTGTGTTTACTTAACACTCTTTATCTAATGGCATATAAACACTGAATCAACAACAGAAACACATATTTTTTCGAAGTAAACAAATCTTCTTTTTTTAAATTCGAAAATCAGTTGCGAAAATAAAAATCTGACAGTTAAATTTCGCTCTCTTGAAAATCAGTCGTTTACAATATGGCGGTCTGGAAGGTTGTGTGAATTGGTTTATTGACAAAATTATGTGAAAAAAAATAAACAAATCAAGTTATAAAATGTATATACAAATCAAATAAATTTACAAAAAAACAAGTGCGTAATAATTTTAACACGACAAATAAAAAATTTGCACAGATTTCCAAGTGGAAACACATATTTTTCTTTAACAAGAGATATCTACAACCAAAAACAAAGTTTGTATTACCGTGCACAAAATTTGTCTGCGTTTCACTTTATTTTAATCTATTAAAATGAAATAAAAATAAAATAAGTTGCCCTCTAGTTTATCATAACAAGCGAAGCAAAGTTTTTGTTGTTTGTGAATTTAAAAAAGTTTTCAAGGTGAAAGGATTTCCTTATGTTCTATCCAAGTGTTTGTTGTTTTATTACATACATATTTTGTGGCCAAATATAAATAATTTTCCAATAAACATTTTCAATGTCTAATCTGACCGACTAAAGAATTTACTAAAGAATTTATTTTATTTTTGTTTTCGGTATCTATTTCTATTTTAGAGAATCAATATTTTATTTGATTTTCTTTTTGCATTGACAAAAAATGCATTTGGCAAAATGTTTTCATGACATCACAAACTTTTTTCAATTGGAAACAAAAATATTTTCATCATTTACTGGACAGTTGCCCTTAAGAACCAGAGCAGCACCAGTGGTAACAACAAAAAAATCAAAAAGTCTGGATAAATTTTATTGCTGTTTATATAAAAGTGCCGGCAGCAAATGTCGCGTGCAATGGAAATACAATTTTTTTCTATTTTTATTGATAAATTTACTGCTCAAAACATGTTGCGGCCAATTACTTATAAATGTACAAAATCAGGTGAGTGTATTATTTTCTTTATAGCAATAGTAGGTATTGGCAAAAACTATAAAAAAACCAAAATATTTATTAACCCTAGAACACTAAATGAAATGGATTTTTTATAATAATATATTCCAACATTTTAAATGCAACAATTTTATTCAAATAAAAAGCAAGAACTTTTTTTTTTTTTTTTTAAAGTAACTTGACAGTCGAGGCTTATTTTAAATCGTTAAGAAAAAAGTTTTAGTTATTTAGTATTAAACGTACTAAAGAGTCTCTTTTTAGTAACTCTTAGGGCCATTATTACAAGTTACCGTTAGTTAAAGTTAAGATTTTGTGAGTCAAATATCAAGCTTTTGGATTTACATTAAATTAAAAATATCGATAAGTTAAATATCGAATAGTGCGAATTTCGTTCCAAAGTTTTAGCCAAAAACCGGCTATTTGCTCCACAAAATCTTAACTTTAATTATCGAAACGGCCCTTAGGGCCATTATTTGAACTAAGCAATAACTAACGGCAGGATGTTAGTTTTTGATTATTACAATAATATCCGATAAGCAACAAGAGAGTTTGTCTTACCACTAAAATTTAATGCGAGAAAGTTGTTGTGCGCGCTATATGTAGCCTTTTTTGGTTGCTGCCTATAGTAATTATAGCCTTTTTTGGTTGTTGTAGATTGTTTTTTATAGAAATGGCTACCACAAAAAAAAAAAAAAAAAATTAAATTTATTTTATTGGCAGTTTTTCGTTTAGCTTAAAACAATTAAAAAGAATTAAAAAATGATTCGGAGGTAACTTCAGTGACTTACTTTTCACACTGTTTAAGAAAACTGTAAGCATACCAAATAGAGGTTTCAAGCAGCCTTAGCAATATTGCGGATTAACAAAATTCTTGATGACTTGATCCTTGGTCAATTTATGGAACGGACAAATTTAATATGTCATTTATTTTGTTTGTAATGTCCTGCATTACCGCATTTTTTAAAATCATTTTTACACTAAATGTTTTTGTTACGAAATAAAAGAATATTTAATGCAGAATTTAAAATTTTTCGCTTAATCAAATACTTTAACAAACCCTTTTCAAGTAATGCACACATATGCATGTACACACACATACGAGTATACATATATATGTATTTTCAAAAAAGCCCTAAGTTACATTAAAATTAAAAAAAAAAAAAACCATAAAAAACTAGTATGAAGATTTTTATAAACATTTTTATAGTTTAAGACTTTTTTAAAATTGCTGAAGTGAAAAAATGTGCAGGCATTATAATACATCAAACAGTTGAGTATTAAAGTTTTTGTAACTTAAGGCTTTCTTGAAATCATATGACGTTATGTATGTCATGTCATTTAGGAGGCAAATGGTACAATATCTTGGAAGCCCGAGCGAAAACAATAATTTTTTGAAAACAATTGTCAGTTGCTCTGATGCAAAATCGTGCTTACGTGCTTGTGTTATTAAACATTTTATCAATATTTTGCATATTATTTTGCCCACATGTAACAATAATTAGAATAAATTACAGCTTAAATGCCTGCATGACTGATTGTATGCCTTCAGGGACATTCATAATTTGAACTTTTACATGCACTCAATTTCATTTTTATTAAATTTTATTCATGGCATAAATCTTAAAATAAACATGTGCTTTTAAAATTCGAAATTAGTCCACTCAAACCAACCATTAAATATTTCTAAATATGTCGTTAGTATTGATGACGAACCATACGATATTACAGGATGGGGCCCACACCATTTTAAAGAAGAGTTCCTCTAAGAAAAAATGTAAATTCCCTCATTTCCCTATACTGTTGCTCTAAGAGGAACCATAAAATAATACGAGATAAGACACAGGACGTTCTAATGTAATCTGTCACTCAGTTACTCAGAAATTATTTTGGAGATTTTCAAAATTTTTTTTAAATTTCGTCATACTCCAGTACTTTTGCTTGAAAGGATTTTTACAATTTCCAGAGTACCCAAAAATATTACGGGATGACTTCCTCACCGATTTAATTTTCTAATCTGTTAAGCAATTGGCCAGAAGTTATTTTGGAGTATTTTTAATATTTTTTTTTTTTAAATTGCTTCATACCCCAGTACTGTTGCTCTGACGATTTTGGCAATTTTAGGACGTACCGTAATGGCCACATATCATTTTAAAGGGAACGTCGTCTAGATATGTAGTCTACTAGATAAAACTAAAATTTTTTCTTACTTGAGATCATGAAGTCTGTGAGGGATTTTGCACAATGTGGCCAAATGAAAACTTGGCATCAAATAACGTTATATGGGCAGCGGAAACCAGGAATAGCACTATGGCAACATATAAGTGAGATAGATCCCTGAAAATATATTTGTGAATTTTTTGAGAAATTTTCAAAAATTAAACTTTTGTCATATATTATGTCCTTAAGGCACTTTGGCCAATGTGGCCAAATGGAAGTTGTTCAATGTCAATGTCGAGTACGACGTTTTGGCCTCTGACACGAGACTTGATGCTAACAATTCTTCACTGGGACATCAAAAATTTTTTTTCATTTTTTAATCTAGGCGACGTCTCCTTTAAAATGATATATGTCTCATCTCGCAATCTTCTATGGTTCGTCCGGAAGTTACTTTGGATTATTTTGAAATTTCCAATCCAACTTCCGGATGAACCATAGAAGATTGCAGGATGGCAAACATACCATTTCAAAAGGGAGCCTCTGACATGAAACTTGATGCTAACAGTTCTTCACTTGGACACCAAAAACATTTTTAATTCGTGTGTGAGTGTGCTTTACTAACGCATTTTGTAGTTATTTTTGAAAATTAATTCCTTCTAAAAATAAATATAAAATTCTCTAAAGTAAATAATGCTTAAATGCCCTTGAACTTATAGTTTGGTTCACCACCTCTCTGATTCCCTCTTTGGCCAACAATATACGTGTAATAACATTCACAAAAATAAACACAGTAAAATAAATAACAACAAGTACAGCAAAAGATGTTAGAGAGAAAATAAACATAACCCATATCAGAAAATGTTAATTCCCCCATTCAAGTGCACACTACACACTGCAGACACACACACACCCACATACAAACGCTTACAGTAACACCACAGCTACACCACATTTGTACTGTTTTTTTTTCTAAACTTTTCTTTGGGTTCTCTCCCTTATTTTTGCAGCAGCAGTAGTGCGCTAAATAACCAGCGAACATGCTTCGTACTTGTTGTTTGTATAAATTTTCATTTTCTCGTTGTTAAAACACAACAAAACAAAACAAAAAAACTGTATGCACTCACATATTTCACCTTTAGCCATTTTTATGTTCAAAACATTTACTAGACTATCACACAAATAAACAAACACACATACACACACACACACATCTTGGGGTCACGTGTGCATAAAGTTTTTCTATTTAGCTGAAACGTTTGCATGTGTGCATAATAGAGAGGTGCTTTGCATTTTATTTTAACTGTCATGCTCATTTTTAATGAACATTTTCATTTTGCCTTGTTTATCATAAATTTAAATTAGACGTGGCCTATTTGTAATTTAGGTTCGGTAATTGTGTTCAAATGTAGAGTTAATTGAAAAAAAAGAGAATAATGCGATTGATGCCAGCTAATTCAGTCACAAATACAAATCATCGTCGCAGTCGATATCGAATGAAAACGATAAAAATTTTAGTATTTTTTTATTTTTTAGGGAAATGATTTGAAAATGTCGATAAAAGTTGTGGCTATTCGGCGTCTGGTTTGTTTGTTCTGAATATTTCTTATACATCGTGTACATACTTATGATATTTTTAATAATTATATCCAGTGAATGACGCCGGTTTTGTGTGAGGTCACTCTAATTAAATACCAGTGCCTTTTTGGGATGTTGATAAAGCGATTTTTTTTTCTGTGAGTTCAGTTCACAATTTGCAATATTTTGAGAAAATCGATTTGCTCTGAATGGTCGCTTTCGATATCGAACAAGCTGTACAAAATTTTGAAATTATAGTAGACGCTCGTAAATTAGAACTCTTATAAATTTGAATCTTTCAGTAATTATAACCAACGTTTTCAATACATTTTATTTTTTGTTTTTTCTTAAAACTTTAAAATTGCCTTTATAGCTTTTACTTGGCTTCCACAGGTTACTTATATAATTTTCATTGCCAGTGTATTTGTGTTCATTAGTGAGTGAATTTAATAAAACAAATCTGTCTTGAGAAAACATCCAGGGCTTAGTCAGGAAATGAACCTACGACCCCCAAACTGATGTTTAATCCGCACCTAACATGTCATTTCTTTGTTATAAGGAAAAAAATAAAATAACGATGAGGATGATGAGACTGGCAATGCCAATTTTTCAAACCCCACCAAAATTTTCATAAAAGTATTGAAGCGTAATAGGGGCAGTACAAGAAGAAGAAAAAAAAAGAGAATGAAGAGAAGAAGGGAAAGAAGAAGAAGAAAGAAAAGAAGAAGAATAAAGATAAAAAGAAGAAGAAAAAAATTAGGATGAGGTCGTGGAGGAAGAAGAAGAGGTAGAATAAGGAGATGAGCAAGAACAGCAAGAAGAAGAAGAAGAAGAAGAAGAAAGAGAATAGCAAGAAGAAGAAGAAGAAATAGAAGAGCAAGAAGAAGAAGAAAGAGAAGAATGAATGAAGGAATCAACTGAAAGTAAAGTTTCAGTAAAAAAGGTTTAGGACTTTTTCTATTCCAATAAAAAAATAATTTCCATAAAATCGCTTTCCTAGCGAAGTATGAAGTTATTATTAAAAATTATCATTGATGACAATATGCCGGACTATGCCATACAAACTGTCATGCATGATTGAAAATGTGATAATATTTGTATGAGCACAGACGTGATAAATTTTTCTCTTGTTAGTGTCTCTAATGTGATAAATCTAAGCTCATGAGTTATGAACTGCTGGGTATTCACATCCACACTCATCTAAACGAGTATTTATGTATGTAAAATCAATTAAAAAAACTGAGCGTGTGTGTATTGAAATGTGTAAACAAAACAAAAAATTATTTCTGTCTTGTGGTCGATTGGCTTTTATGAAAAACATCTCAAGTTAGTTTTGACCATTTTATAATGCAATTGTTGTTGTTGATTAATTTTCATTTAGTAAAATAAAAGTTTTAACAACAACACAAGCAATTCAGCTTATGCACACACCTGCATAAATGTTGTCCGTCTCAAATTCTGTCCTGCTTGTTAGTGCAACTGAAGCGTGTGATGGTGTGGATGAGTGTTAAATGCATATTTTCAAGTAGCAGAAATATAAACTTTGTAAATATATAATTCAAGAGTAGCATACTTTTAGGTGAATTAATAACACCAGAAACATGAAAGCATACGGATACACTTGTGGTGTGCATGAGTGGAGTCCTGCAAGCAATTTAATTAACTAGTGGTGGCAGATACTTAAATTACTTTTACTTCAAAAAATGTTTTTTTTTTATATATTCTTAAAATCTGTTTTATATTTTAGACTCTCCTATGGAACCATGTTTTTTAATTGTGTTTGATTTGTGTAGTCGATTATTAAATTGCTTGCAGGGTAGTATGAGTGAGTGCGTGTGAGCGTGCAAGTGTGTAAACTATAAAAACCCAAAAGTTCAACATTGTGTAAGCAAACATTTTGGAAGATTTATCAAAGAGTCATATGCCTTAATGTGTTGTTTTGTTTACTTTTTTTTTTTTGTAGATTAAAATGAAGAAAGTTCTTGTTTGTTTCTGTAGTTTTTCAAATCAGTCATTGCTGCCTGTGCTGTATACTTGTTCATTCATTCATCTTGTCATTCGTTTATTCATGCATTTATTCATTAAAGAAAAGTTTGAGGGGATTTTCTCCAAGGTAAAGTTTTTGTTTTACCTTTTGTGTTTTGTTATAGAAAAAATAAATATTAAATATAATGTTATTGTTGTAAATTTATTTTATATATTTTCTTTTGTTTGTTTACTTTGTTTATGTAGTATTTTCTATGGGACGATTTTCTTCATACCTGCAAGCTTTTGTGTTTTAAACCGTGAAACTCTTTATATGCAAAAAAAAAAAAAAAAAAAAATGATGAATGGTTAGTTCTCTCTTATTTTAGGTATTTTATTTCTTTTTAAACTTTTTCTTTTATTATTTTGATGAACTTGTATTTGTCCTCCTTTGTTATACATTTTTAGTTTTTCCTTTTTTTTTAACCTTTTTTATGTGTGTCCTTTTATGTCAGCTTGTTTTTATCATATTGTTTTGTTTTATTTATTTTCTTTTTGTTATCTTCATATTAAAGAATACGAGTGTAATAATATATACTCGTATGGCTGTTTGTAATTGCATATTTTAAGAAAATTTAAATAAACCCTTTTTTTATTTTTCTCAGATTAAACACAGAAAGGTCAAAAGTGGTTTAGTAATTTAAAAAAAAAAAAGTGAAACCAAAAAAATTTAAGGTTTGCTATTCATAAAAAAATAATAACTTTAATTTTGGATTTTTAAAAATTCACAAAAAATTATAAAACACCCAATATTTACTAGTTTTATTGCTTAGTCCCAAAACCGCATACAATAGAAATAAACTGAACTATAAAACATCAAAATCCATTGGTAAATACTGATTTTATTACATTTAAAATGAAAGTTACTAGTTAAAAAAAATTTAAAAATATTTTTAAAAATAGTCCAAAGTAACTTCTGAGTATTAGAGCGGTAGATTACAAATCTAGACAACCTACCCTTTAAAATGGTATGTGTCCCATCCCGTAATCTTTGTGAGAAGTCAACGTATTTATGCATACTTGTACCCATGCACTCATATTTTTCCTAAACATATTTACAAATATGTCACAAATGCTAAAAACATATTTAGAAATATTTAATAAAGTAACGGGTTACTTTAAAACATATTTAATTAGGCAGATTTATCTTCACTCACTTAAATTATATTAGCGACAGTAGGGTACTTCGCCGACGAAGTATCGAGTTAAATGCTAGTAATGAAATATAAGCAAAAAGTAAGTAAAATTCAATGACCCACTAGATTTTATAATGAGATTATGCCCGTAATCAATTAATTAAATAGATTTCTAACCACTGTGCAAAGTAAATTTGGACAAAGTGCTTAAGATGCACTTCTAAGAGAATCACTTGTGTTATTCTTTTTCCTATAATTAAATGCTCACGCTACATTTGGCCACAAAACAACTAAGGTAAAATTAAATTTATAATTATAAAAAATAAGTTTTGGAAAGTTTTGTTTTAAAGGTCAAATACAAACACACACATATTTTTTTCATGTGAATACCCATCTCCTTTTAATGTATTTGCTTAACTGTCATGTTGTTTATTTTAGATTGTGGCCACGACTTAAAAAATAAATAGAAAAGAAAAATAAATGAAAAACAAATAAATAAATAAATATTTTGTGTATAATTCACATACATATCGTACATTTTTATTGATGGCGTTGTGCTCTGTTTTCTTAGCAATTTCCACTTTCCTTAAAAAAAAATTACAAAAAAAAAAGAAAACTGAAAATTTTTATTTTGTTTTTCTTTCATACTTCACCGCAGTTGTATTTAAGTTTTTCGTAGTTGACTTTTGTACAAGTAGATGCTACATACAGTCAGCCAGCCACAGCTGCTATTGCAATTGCTGCTGTCAATGTTGTTTTCTAGTTTTTTTTTCTTCATTTCACTAAATTTTTTATTTTATAATTTTTTTTGATTTAGTTCATGGACACTTTATTTTTGCTGTTGTTGTTGATGGTATTGTTGTTTTTGTTGTACTTGTTTATTATTTTTCATTTGTGTTTCTCTATTGTTTTAATGACCTTTTTTTACTTTTCTTACTGTTTTCTTCATTTCTAATTTTTTTCTACTTAAAATTTTATTTTTGTTTTAAATTTTTCTGCTGCAGTACACTTTCCATTAAAAAAAATAAATTTCATGGGCATTGAGATTAAGTTTGGTCTCATATAGTACTAGTATGTATGTATGTAACACTATGAAATAGCCAACAAAAGGGAGTTTTAAATACTTGTATTGATTTTATTTATTTTTTTTTTCTGCTGGATACCTTTTTTTGGCGTATTTATATTATTTGAAATACTTTAAATTATTCTGTGTTAAATAAATTTTTTTAAAAATATTGCATGCGATAAAAATGGTTCCTAGAAACTTTCGTTGAACATGACGGGAAAAGCAAAGTTCATTTTTAAACATTTAAGAGTCTATTTTAAAATAAATAAATTAAAAACTCTGTGACTTTTTAAAATAAGCGCTTTATTTTTCAGCGTAATCTTCTTTTAGATCAATACATTTAGTCCAGCGTTTTTAAAAATGTTTTTAATCGTGAAGTTTTTAATTTTAGCAACACCCAGCGTAATTGAAAGCAGCACAAATTAATGTTTTATTTAATAATAAAAAAAGTTTTTTTTTTATTTATGATTTAATTTAATTCACTTTAAATTTAATTTCGGTTAAAAAAAAACTAAATTAAATTATTTAAAATTGTTTTCTGTTTTATTCTCTCCCAACTTGGTTATTTTTTGCCTGCTCTCCCCACCTATCGTTTATTTTTGTTAGCTGTTGGTTTAACACCTTTTGCCATTTTAATCTTTCACATTTAAAAGTTGTTGAAAATGTTTTTTATTTTTATTTTTGGTATATAATTTTTGTTAAGTTTTCATTTCTGTTTTTACAATGGATTAATGCATGCAAATACCTTTTACAACTTACTCTTGTTGCCGTACATGTTATTTAATACACTTTTTTGGCTTTTACATTTACACCTACCTGTCTGAGTTTACTTACTCACTAAATTTGACTTGCAATGCTTAAAGTGTTAAGTTTTTTGTGCTTAAAACAATTGTTTATTGCGACATTCTTTACGCACGTCCCACTAAACAAACTTAGGAATACTTCAACTTACAAAAATGTTTTAATTATTAGAAATAATTTAAAAATTAATTTAGTTGTACCACCAAACGGTCATGTACTTACCGTCTCCGGTATTTAGCTTAATTTTTTTTAGCTTTAAATGTTAAAAGATCAAGTAACCTTTTGTTTTTTCATCAAACTTTTCATTTTAATTTTGCTCAAAATATTGGTCACACGTTTAATCACACATGTTGTTCAACATTTGATCACACATTTATTTAAAAATGCATTTTGTTGTTCATTTTATTACACAATTCGTTCCCACATTTCGTTAAATATTCGATCACACATTTAAACATGAATTTGTCCTTAATTTTGTCACACATTTAATCACGAATTTGATCCCACATTTCGCTTCACGTTTAATGTTTCATTTGCTTACACATTTATTCATACATATCGTTCAATATTCGGTCACACATTTAAATAAGCAGTTGGTTCCACATTTAGCTACACAGTTGGTTCTAAATTGCAATCCACAAGTCAGTACACTTTTTATGACACATTTAATCACGAAATTAGCGACACATTTTTTATCACACATCTCGCTCTAAACTTTATCTAATGTGCTGTTTTTATAACATAAGCGATCAACTCGTCTGGAAATTTTATATGAAAAGTACTCAAAATATTGAGTGTTTTTCATAAAAATTGTTTAGACTCTATTCTGAAATGTATTCTGAATAAAAGCAAAATAGTTTTAAAATCTCTTAAAGTCTCTGTTTTAAAACCTAATAGTCACAATGCAAACATATTTTTTAATATTACCTTTTATGTATCTGCTTTCGGTCGATGCAACTGAAAATAATTCGATTCTCCCAACCAAAGTTGTTTTTCCCGTGTATCAGTTTTGTATTTAGGCAGATGATTTTATTAGAAGAAGCTTAACAATTGCTCTCTGGTGTAATATTTAGTTACAGTCGTCGATTTGGCTTCGTTGCTTGTTTTTTTAAATTTATTTTTATTTTTCCTTTTATTGCTTTCTAACGTAAAAGCAGACAATAAGCTATATTGACAACTTATGTCTCTTTTTCTTTGTTTACTATATACTTTTCAACTGCGTGTTTCGCCTCAATTATATGGATCAGTCTCAAATTACTAATAATTTGTTCATTTAAATGACGGGGTTCACGGCTAGCAAACATGATTTAAATTAATTTTAATCCTTGATTTTACAAAATATTCCTTTAAAATAATGAAATAATACGAGTTGTATATTGAGGAAAATTGAATTGTTAATAAAATTTTGAAGTAATATCAATCAAAAAGATTGCCTACAGCTCAGTCAACTGTTAAAATTATATTAAACTATTCCTATTCCCTATTCAAAATGGAATCTGGTGTTGTAATAAATTTAATAATTTTTAAATGTTTCTGAAACGTTAGTAATCGAAACCAATAAAAGAAGAAAACTTTTTTCAAGGAATTTGTTTACAGAAAACTTCACTCAGGGAAAAAAAGCAAAAAATAAGTTAATTTCAATTTCTCTACTAGATTTTAAAATTTCTATCAAGGTAAACCAATTTTTAAAGCAGAATTTTTTGCTTTTAACATTAAAAATAAAAAGTTTTACAACGGAAATTTTTAGTGGAAATACTCGTTCATACTCTGAGAGCATTTTTTATATATCTTTAGAATTTTGTTATTAATCCAATGAAAAATTAAATATTTTTTAACCAATCAAACGTTTCATTAAACTATGGACACAATTTCATTAATGCAATGAAATATTTGTTAATCAAATGAATTAATTTATTTAATTCAATGAAATATTTGTTAATTAAATGAATTAATTTAATTATTTCCATGAAATATTCATTCATTTAATGAAATAATAATTTTATTGATTCACATAATTAATGAAATATTTCAAGGAATCAAAGAAAAGTTTGAAGGACATCATTTCATTGAATTTGTAACAAAGTTTTCTTTCAGTCTAGAACTCTCAACTTGATTTATTTGCTCTGAATTAAAAATAAAATTGCAAATAAGGTCAAGTTTTTATTTTAATTTTAGTGTCCGCCAGCGGCTTATTTACTAACTCCTCTCTATGAATTTAGTCTTTGAGATGTCTGTCATTTCCGACCAAATGTTTGCTAATGACAGTTTGTTAACAAAAACATTAAATTTATGAGAAGTTGGTAACCATTTTTTTAAATAAAATTTTACTAACACAAATCAACAAACAAACAACATCATTTTCATTCATTTTAATATGCACTCAAAGATGAAAGTTTTAACATTTAAATAAATCTAGGTTGTGCGAACGTACATGCATACTGTGCACTTGTCTGTCTATCTTTTTACTGATGTTTTGTCTGTTGCTGGCAATAAACCATTTTGAACTAATATTAATGAATGAATACAAAATGCAGATAACGTATTCCAAAAAAAAGTTTTTTTTTTTAATGAGAATTAATTATGGGGCAGTGGGTTGGTTGATTTTTACACACGTAACACTGCTGCTCATTTAAATATGGTAACCATTCATATTTGATGGAATGAACGTAAAAGGCGTAAAATGTATGTTGTGATTTACATTTACTTAAGGCTTTATTTAAATAAAATGCTTATTAAAAACACTTCTGCAGCTAGTAAAGTAGAGCCATGAGTCGTAGACCACCCAAAACAAAAGTCTCATCAAAGGAAATAATTTGCAATTGAAGCGATCATAAAGTCATAAAATTTAATGTGCTTGTAGAATTTTTGCAAGTGTAAACTAAAAACCTTTTGCAAGCCTTACACATTACAATTGTTGGTACAACTTGATTAGGTTGTGTACGAGTTTGTATGATTTTTAGCATAAATTTATGTCTGTTTTAATTATAAAACACACATCAAAAATTTGTGATTTTTTGCCAAGTTGTACAACTTAGTTGCAAAGTTAATATACATGTCGTACAACATTTTTAAGCTTTATACAATTATATTTTATGGCTATATTTTTCATTGTTAGTGTTTTTGAAATTTTTCCTATAACTGAAACTTTTAAGCTGAGGTTTAATTAAAAAAAAAAACAGTCGGTGGTAATATGGTGTCTCTTATTAAAATTACCAATGACTCTTTTTTTTTAAATAAGTGGGCTTATATTACTTTCTAAAATGACATCTCAAATATTTTTTTATTATTTATAATCAGAAAAAAGAAATTTATTTCGTTAACGGGTTTACTTAAACGAAAATTGTGTAACGAAGTTGTTAACAAAGTTGTATAGCTAGTGGGCATAACTGCATAACTTTTGTACCCTCAGTGAGAAAACGTCTTTGGTTGTGTGACGTGAATTTGTCGTCAGTCAAAAATTCAGCTGTGCCTGCTGAATTTTTTAGTTGTGTAAAAAACATTCCGTTCTTCAGTTCAAAATATTATTGAGTGAAATAAATTTTGGACTGTATTGTCGAATTTCGATTTTTGCAACTAAAAAATTCGATTATCGCAACTGACTAGTTACAAATTCCACTCCATGATGACATTGTGTGCTCATATGTGTTGCCTTAAGCGAATTGAAAGTCAAGACTTGTAAGCAACTGTTCAGATTCAAACCCTGTTTTTGAGACGCTATTGAAGAATCTGAGGGTTAAGTACTTACATAGAGTATAGAGCACCACTGTTAAACTATTTACTTTCAAATGGCGTAAAATTAATCTTTCAATTTATTCATGTCAGTTCTTTCTAAAAATTTTTGCAAAACGTAAATTTAAAATTAAACATTTTTATAAATGGATAATTTATTTAATTTAACAAAATGTGAATAATAAGTAATCTTAAGTCCATTATTATAAAATAAAAATATGTTCGGATTTCGTTAAACATTAAAATTGAAAGGTTCTGTGTTAAAACTATTTCGGTTAAGAGAACTAAATTTGTTGCCAATCAGCAATTGGATTTTGAATTGAATTTTTTCGTTGTAATAATTTTTCGGTAATAAAAATTAAAATGTTATCGAGAGAACAGAATTTTGTACTTTAATATCGAACTATGATTATTACAACCAAAAAAGTTTGCTTTTCGCAACCGATCTGATTTTCATTCATTCAGTGTCTCTCAATTTAAGATCTAAGCAAAAACTTGTTACGTGGCCTACAAAATCCTAGTTTTTTTTTTTAACTATGGGTAAATTTGTAAAAAAAAATATAAAAATCAAAATTTTATTATTTAGTTGTCACACTTAAGTGATTATCAGTGTAACCATTTTCTATTATTTTTTTTTTTTGCTGCATTTTACAATGTGTTGCTGTTCAGGCTGAGGCCACGTGAACTGTGTTCATAAAAATACAACATGCAATAATGTGTTCGGTTTAATTTACTATTGCCGTTGCAGTTTTGGTTTCAAAAATGAAATTGCCAACATTTTTATTTATTTTCTGATTTTTCACTGAAGTGCATTTTGCATGGCTGAACTGTTTTGTTTCACTTTCCTCTTAATATTGCTCTCTTACTGTACTAAATTAGTACTTGTACTTTTTCAATTATGATTTTCGGCCTTTTTTTTTTATTTTGTTTTGTTTTGTTTTATAATTTTTCAAGCTGCCATGACTTTTGGTGTTGCTAAACTTTGGGTAGTAATTTTTAGTGAGAGTTTAATTTCAATTTTTCAATTACATAATTAAACTTGTTTGAAGGTTTAATTATAAATTTGTATACATACGATTCTTATTGATGATTGTACTTTATTAACAGCCTTAAGAAAAAACAAACATTTTAATTAATTTTAACGCATTTTCACTTGTTTATTTTTTACAGGGCGGTGAAGTCATACAGGAGAGTATTACCTCAAATGTCAGTGAAGACTTAATAACATTGGAATTTCAAAAAACTGATGGTACTTTAATAACCCAAATGATTGATTTCCGAAATGTAAGTATTTAAGTGAATTTTTTAATCAAACAATGTCATAAGAAAGTAAATAGGGACTTTAAATTTAAGGCAAAAATCTAGAGACCTTCTTAAAGTCATATGAGTAACAACTTTAGGCCATGAGTGTTGTTAAGATACGCTTATATTAGACAAATATTTGTCGAAATAAGTGTAACCACTACTTATTCGCAAATATTTTTATAGTTAGCTTGCCTTGTTTTACATAAAATCAATTCAAATAATATGACAATACAAGTATGATTAATTTTAATATAAAATTAAATTAATCTAAGCGAATATTTCTTCAAAATATATTTTAATTGACATAGTGGTTATACTTATTTCGACAAGTATTTGTTTAATGTGACCGTTGCTTTAGTAACAAATTTTAACCTCGAGAACCACTTTTGAATTAAAGCTGATTAAGTTTATTGAAGTTATTTGTCATAATAATAACACAAGTTTACAAATACTGGACCAGAGCAACTGAAAACTGTTTCCAAAGAAGGAGGTGACGCGACATATGTTAACATTACCTGAATACAGTTGGTTCTAATGGGTGGCGCAAAAGTAATCCTCCTATCAGAAAATGCTATAAATTTTGCGATTGGCCCCTAATGTCAACATTGTTTATTACCGTGTATTTCGCATGTGTTTACTACACAAATGTCAAAACAGAACTGACATTAGGGGCCAATCGCAAAATTTATAGCATTTTCTGATAGGAGGATTACTTTTGCGCCACCCGTTGTTAGTTAAAAAAGAAATTCGAAATTTCGCAACACAATTTCCTTTAATACGTGCCTAACATACTCACTCGTTACTGATCGAAATTTCAATAGAACTCTAATGCAAATTTCTATCGATATCGAATGCCTAATGGTCCAAAACCGTGTAATTTAATTATAATTATTTTTTTTCCATAATCTTATAAAAAATATTTTTATCCGACTAAAGAAACCTTTCAGCCAAATGTTGAGTAAAACTATTTTATTATGGTGGGTAATGCACCGTGCCTTCACTTTTTGGCTAACCCTTAGATGTTTGTGGAAGATAGTAAATAGTCTAACAAAAGAAGAAATAAAAAGCAACATCATATGATACAGCGCGTGCAATGTTAGATAAAATGCCATATGTTATGTCAGGTCGAATGACAGCAGGAATATAATGTGACGGGGAGTCAGAGATGACATTTCACAGGGTATGACAAATGAAATGTCATGTCAATGAAATATGCCTCCCCTTAAATTGATGCTGTTGTTAGGAATGTCATATGACATGTCACATGGAATGACAATGGAATCTATCTCCCCTTGAATTGATGCAGTAATTAGGAATTTCATATGTTTTATATTTAATTAATCTCTCAATAAATGACACATTTCATTATAAATTCAGCCTTCAATTACTTTAATCCATCGTATTGCACCAGCTTTCTTCGTTAATCTACTGTTCCAGTTTTGTCCTTCTCTACGTATTTTTAGGGTTTTATGTATCATGTAACGCTGAGGCTTGAAGGATGACAAGTCATGTCGTGTAATTGATGCTGTTTTTAGGCCCAGCAGCAGTTTTTCTTTCTATTTAGTTTTCTTTAGTGGTTTCAAAAAACAATTGTAATAATAGGAATGCATCTTTAATTTGTTTTAATTTGCAGGAAGTACGCATACTCATGGCGCTGGTATTGGGTGAAGAGGAACGTGGCCAAAATCTCTATCAAGTCATGTGTTTTGTAACAAAATTCCAAAAGGGAGATTTTATATCATCAGATGCCATGGCCAAATTGCGGCAAAAAAACCCCAGCACTATACGTACACCCGAAGAGGACAAGGGTAAAGAAACGTTTACCATGACGTCTTGGGTTCATTTAAATCGTTCGCAGCCCATCACCAGACATTTGGCTAGTGTATGCGGTGAAGCGGTGGGCTCTACCTATGTTAGAGATGTTGATCTAAAAGCATGGTCAGAGTTGCCAGGTAAGAAAGAATATTTTTCTCCTTTTTCTGTAATTTATATATAAATTTTGATGAAAACCAAAAAAAAAAAAAATGGTTTTAACTAAATCGGCTTTAAATGACTGCTAAAATCTTACGGATTTTAGGCTCATCTATTTCAAGCCTTGAATCGGCCACCGAAAAATTTCCCGATACTTTATCGTCACGTTGCAACGAAGTTAGTAGCTTATGGGCACCATGTATTTGTACCTTAGAAACTTGTATTGGTTGGTATCCCTGCGGTCTTAAATACTGTAAAGGTAAAACAACTGGTGGTGATTCATCGGCTGCAGCACAAACAAATTATCGTTGTGGCATTAAAACATGTCGCAAATGTTCACAATTTTCATATTATGTGCGACAAAAACAACAATGCTTATGGGATGAATGACGAGAACTGCAACCAACATACCCATTACAAATAATTCTAAAAATAATTATTATTATTATTAATAACAACAACAACAAAATGACTACCCTTCATATATTAAATTATTATACAGTAATTAATTATATTATGAAAGCGTTTAATATTATTATTTTATGTTTATCAAATAAAATGCAAAAGACAATAATAAGAATGATAATGATGATGATGATGAAGTCAAAGATAATACTAATGATGATGACGATGATGATGATGTTGCGAGTATTGTTAAAAATAAAATACATCCTGTGGAATGTTCTTAGTGAACTTCATCACTTAAGTATTATTGAAATGAGAATGCTTGTTGTTAAGATTAATCGACATATTATTCAAGCCCAAATAAAATCGAAACAGAAATAGCATTCACTCGTGAGGGGTAAGGGTACATCAACAATCATTATAATTCCAACAAGCCGCACCACAAACCTTCTAACACCATTTTAAGCTACAATTGCTGTAAATGGCTCCTAAGACGTAGAAAAAAATGGGGTGTAGTGTGGCGCACGGTATGTTGTCGACTATGAAATCTACGAAATAAAAAATCAACGATTCATTTTTTTCTTGTTGTTATTTTTTTTTTTATATTATGTTTTGGTTTTGTAAAATCCATTGAAAATGGTAATTTCTAAAGTGCTTATAAAATTGTATTTTACTCGTTGTAGGTGTGCATGTGTTTTCTGTCTGTGTCTGTATCCGTATGTAAATAATGTAAATTGTTTTTATGTAAGCTTATATTACATAATTATATTTTTTATATACATACATGCATACATACATATTAACTAAATATATACTCGTATATGATATTTTTGTTTTTTCTCTAAAATATTTCCTATCAAACAAATTATCGTTTACATAAGCAAAACAAACAGACCTGCAAGATACATACTCGTACTTTCAGAAATAATTTATTGATTTATCATGTTTTATATTTTATGTTGCTTTACGGTATAAATTTTTTTATAATTTGTATCATTGAAGAAGGTTTCAAAATATGTCCTAGTCAGGGTGTTATATTTTTATAAAAATCTTTAGCTCTCATGCATAGTAAAAAAATATTTTTTTGTATATGGCCACCTTTTTTTAAGAGTTTTTAGTAAATTCTTTGTTCTAATTCTTTTTGCTTAAATGGTATTTTTATTTTGGAGTTCCAGTTTGCTAAAACATTCAATAATCAAGTGAGTTAAATATGTTTGTCCTAACAATGTTTGGACACAAACATAAGCAAAAGGAAAAAACGCTACAATGGCAATTGTGACTAAAACCAGTTGCAACCCTGCCTATCTATTTTTCACTACAGCCGACAATATACAACCATTATCAATTTATCAGTGGCCATAATTAACGCGAAGCCATTCTTTTCTACAATTTTGCCTTCACCAGAAGCGCTTATACTAAAAATTAAAATAGAAAGTGAATTTCAGTTAAAAAAATTGTGTGAAGCTCAAGGAAGTTAAATTTAATAATAAAATTAAAAGAAATTCTAACTATAATTATATACAACCACTGAAATTGCCTGTGATGACTGAAAAATAAACTCTCCTAGATAATTGGCAAAATTATACCTTCCCTTATTTCTATAAGGTTCAAAATAACCTGTAAGTATTACGCTGTACTCAATTCAGTTATCATCAAATCTGTCTTTAACCACACATACTCTGCTTAATTGTAATTATGCCAACCACTCGGAGTAATTGCCATCAAGTCCTTCCTACAGCAAGCTTACATTCTCCAGCCACGTTGTAGGAAGTTAGAAATAAAAGAATATTTTATTTCAATGTTTTAATTTAACCTGTTACGTTTACCAGAAATAGGTGCAAATATGCAGAAATACTTTAATTTCTCTAACAGATTTTACCAATTTGCAAACGAATCACAGAAGATTAAGGAATGGGACACATCATTTTAAAGGAAAGGTCATCTAGATTTTTAATCTACTGTCCGGTTATTAGCGTCTGCTAAAATTTCAGTTTTGAAAATCAGTTTAAAAACCGGTTTGCAGCATGGTTGGAAATCCGGTTATGGAACCGAGTTGTTTTTCCCTGTTTTTTTTTTTTTTTTAATATTGAAATTTTAATTTGAAAGTTATGTCACTTACATGACATTTTTCTTTGTAAAAGAGACGTTAAAATGGCTCATTGATGGCGGCACACAACTTTGTAACATTGCAGCTGCAAAATTTCATTTGTTATCCAACTAATCTAATCTAATTTTGTTTTTTATCGAACAACCATATGCAACATTTTGTTTTTCCTTTTTTCGTAAGACCGTATAAAATACTGAATACCCTTTTTGTTATATTTTTTTGTTTGGCCGTTTTTCATGATTTTTTTATTTTTAAATTGAATTCATACTTATTTCACGTTTTCTCCTTTTATTTTTTGCTATAATGTCTTGCATGTCTTAACATGATAATTTTGTTTCATTAACTCACAATTTCAATGAATTTCCTTTATACACACAAATTTTTAGTTTTTCTCTAAAAATGTGGCCTTAGTATCTAAAAAAAAAAAAAAACAAAATAAAAATAAAACAACAAAATAAAATTGTAAAAAAGTACTCTTTAAACAAAACAAAAAGTGTTCAAAAATAAAAACGAAAGAAGTAATTACATAAAGAAAAATTTGAAATTCCCAACTTAAATTCCAAAGCAAAATTTTAAATACAAAAACAAACCAAACCAAACCTTTTGTATTTGTTGAGATTTCAAAATTACTTAAAGCGTAAACTAACAACAACAACCATTCCCTTAATAAATTTAAATAAAATTGAAATACCACAAAACAAAAAACAATAAATGAACAATAATATTTATAAAACTTCTATTAAAATAAATTACTAACTAACTATTACTTGATATAAAAATAACTTAAACTAAACTACTTATACACAATAAATCATTACAAAAAAGAAAAAAAAAAAAAAAAAGAAAAACAGAAATGAAAATGAAATATTAAAATATAAGACAAAAACTAGCACAAGCGAAACCTAATAAAAGGAAAAATTAAAACGAATAAATATAGCTGGGCTTAAGAATTATTAACGTTAAACCTTTTAAAAATATTAAATTGAATTTTTCTTAAACTTTTCCAGTTCTATTATATTTTTTTTTCTCTAAAGCCACCATAACTTTACTTAAACTAAACTTCTTGCTCCTTAATAATTTTTGCAGTTTCTTTGTAAATTTTATTAAAAAAGAATAGTTAGAATTCTTAAATTAAACCTTTTGATGATGTTAACCAAACAAATTGAGCGGTTAGTTTTGAAAGTGGTACAAGTTTTCTTTAAACCAAATTCTTTTTCTTTCAGTTTATTTTTTTGTTATAAATAGACTTATACCACTTTCTAAAATATTAGCTCAATTAATTTAATTCTTGCGCCAATTTGTATATAAATTGATAATTACTTAGGTCGTCAACTAATGTAAGTTATTGAACAAAATAAAAATTAAAAACAAAATAATTATTTATCTCATTAACATCCTACTAATATTTTTATTGTTAAAAAAAAGAAAAGAAAAGTAAATAAATAGATAAACCAATCCCTGCGTACTGTTAAATTTTAAGATTTAGCAAAATAAGAGTAAAAAATTATACGAGAACTTAAACCTTGAAACAACTAAAACGATTTTTATTTAAAACTTATTTAAATTTAATTTAAATTAAATTAAGAAAACAAATCTATGAACAAAACAAAATAAATGATTTTATAAAAAATAAATAAAAATAAAAATAAATAAATATACACACATATATGCGAAGATATGCAAATATTCTCAATAAAAAATCACTTTATTAAAGTGAGAGCCGAGGGAACAGGAGAAGAGGTAGGTGACAGCTACCATTGGCTGCATTTGTTTCTTAGAAAATAAATTCATTTTGCTAAACAATTTCATTCTTTTACTTTTATAATTTTCTCATACTCTTAATAAATTCTAGGCAATTCAATTCATTTAAAATTTATTTTTTATAAAAAATTTATTAGTTAGTTTTATTTGACCTTTTCCTTTTAAATAATATGGCTATTTTGTTAAGCTGGAGGTCTTATTTTTCAAAAATTTATTTTTATATCGATATTTCGCTCCAATTTTTGTAGCTGAAACAAGCTTAACAAAACATCCATATTATTTTATAAAAAATTTTATAACTCAGATTTTATTAAAATTTTAATATTTTTTTTTTCAAGGATATAGCTAAAGCTCACTTATTGTTCTCAATAAATTACACGATTTTGGGCCAGAGCAACTGAAACCTGTTTTCACAGTATTTTAAAGCTCTGATCTGCATTTTTTTTTAAATTAATTCTAATTCCCGATATACATGGAACGTTATTTCCTAAATTCAATAGGTGACATAACATATGTGAGATTTACTTAAAAATGATATGATTAATTTGATTATCAAAAAAAAAAAATCGAAAATGGCTTAATAGTTTCAGAAATACTGTTGAGTTTGTGGGGGAAAACAACGTCAATTAAAAAATTGTTCATTTTTAAAATAAAATTAAAATAAAGCAAAATAAAAATCTGCCATTTTCTTATCCAAGCAATAAAATAATACTCATTTTGTTTGAAACTTGGGAGTCTTTATGCTTGGATTTTTAGCTTTTATTATTTTAAATAATTTTTCAAAAATTAAAAATTTCTTAACTTTGGATAAAAAAAGTTTTTTTTTTCTGTCACAATTTCTGCTATATACCTGAAACTAGTAAGCCAATTTAAAAACAATGACTTGAATAAAATTTCTTTGAGGAATTTCGAATTTCCTTTTTTAATAAATTAATTTTAATAAATGAATTGAAAGTGGTACATGTTAGAGGTGATTTTAGTAAGATGAGGACACCATCATTTTTTTAAATGTGGACTTATACCACTTTCAAATATAATAGCTCAAACGCTAATAACGCTATACCTTAGAAACTAGAATCAATTTGAAAAACAAAGTGCAGATTTGAAATCAGCGGTTCAAACTACTTAGGAAACAGTTTTCAGTTTTAGTGGTCCAAAAGTTGGCTTTAATTTGTAAACGTGTATTATTTGCAACAATTTATTTTTGTTGACTATTTTTGCAAAATATACAAAAAGTTTTCCATAACGTTATAAAAGTCACTCATGGCTGGTAGGCGTAATCGCCTACTAGAACTAGATAATTTTTTCTTTCATAGTTCATTTCATACATTTACATGGAAATTTCGATGAATATCGAATGCCTTAATTTACCTCATGATTTCTGTAGCTCCCCAGGAAAAGTCAAGATAGGAAAAGAATAAAAACATCAGCATTGTTTGAGTGCTTTTTAATTTCGAGTTAGTACTTTTTATTTTTTTAAATAAACTTTCCCGTGGTGTTGATGCCTTTTAAAATTCAAATATTAAAAAAGCTGATTTATTCTCAGAATGCTTTATTTTAAAATTTTCCTTGAAAAAAAAAATTTTAATTAAGATTTTTAACGAATATTTTTTTCTTAAATTTAGCTATTCGAGTAAAGAAAAATTCTTTTTAAGTAAAATTTTATTTAGGCTGAATATTAAGCATTTCAGTTTGTGGGATTTAAACAAAAAATTCAAAAATAGTTTTTAATTAAAATATAGTTGGAAAAGCAATCAAAACTTGGCACGAAAAGTTAACAATATATTCGCGTGTTTAGGTAGCATATAAAAAGGCTTTTTATTGTACATTAAAAAAATGCAGCCGACTTTAGGGGTGCTAATTGGAAAGTACACATAAATTTATTTATTTTCACTATAAAAAAGCCATTAACAATTCTTCATTAAATACTAGTATTTAAATGACTATAACAAAGTAGTACCTAACCAGGGTTGGGCCTCGCATGCCGATTTGATAAAAATTTTAAAAGTAGGTGTATTAATGGGCGTGTCAAATTTTTCTTTTCATTAAAATATAAGTTGGGTTTTGATGAAAATATAACATTTTTGTACATTCGATCTTCTTACTCTAAGAAATCGTACTCATAGCGTAAGAACCGTGCAAGACCGGGTAACAACAGGTAGTAGATAAATAAGCCAGATACCGACTGCAGCGCCACCTGTCGGGCGGATTTGTGACACTTAAATTTCCAAGCCGTAATCCAAAGGGATACACAGAAATTCAATTAAATCGGACCAGCCGTTTAGGAGTCGTATTTTATATATTAAAATATACCATTCAAACGGCCTCAATTTTTTCTTTTAAATCCTCTTAGAAACTCGAAATCGCTTGATATTCAACTTAATTAGTGTACGAAAAACCGATTTCTTACCCTTAACTCAAGATTGTGGGGGTGTTTGGCAAATTCCAAAAACCGATTCTTATTGTACTCGACAGCACCTACCAGAAAAATAATATCACTTTTTTTTTTTTGTAACACAGTGTTATTAAGGAATATACGAGTACGATTCTCGAATGACTCGTCATTCTAGCGGCCTCTTGTTGGGGAATTACTATAAAACTTACTAAAGAAACCAATCTCTCTACCAGGATCTGTAGAGAGCATAAACTGGAATGGTATCATTGTATTTCAAATACTGTACAGTTCAGCACACAACATGAAACTTTAGTTGAAGTGCTAGACCAAGAATTTGTCTCCTCTTTTCAATTTAATCTAATATAAATATTTTGATAGGCCACACAGGGCGCTCCAAACAAGAAAAAAAAAGGCAGCTGGGGTCTCTTTGTAATGGTTTTCTATAAATGAAATATTTATTTACGAACACACCGCTCACCAGCCTCCAATTTAGTGAGCATAAATTAAATAAAAAAATGTAATTTCTAAGATTCAAGGTAGTTTTCCTTTAGGTAAAATAAAATAAAAACTTTTCTTTATTAAAAAAAATATTAATTTTTTTTAACTTTTTACTTACTTTTCTTTCCCATATTAAATTCTTGTCTGCCAATATTTTCTACACTCTTTTTGTTAAAACTAATTTCTTACACACAACCTTTCTTTGCCTTTTCAATTGATGTTCTGTTACAAAATTTTGTTCGTTTCAGAAAAAAAACAAAAAGAAAAAGCAAAACTTACATTATTTACCTTAAGGGGCTGCTATATGAAACGGATGACAGGAGAAAAATGAACATGAGCTGAGTTTTCAGTTTCTGTTTTTTTATTTTTATTTCATTTTATTTCTACAATTTATTTTTGGCTTTATGTTGTCAATTGTTGCTGTCATGGTTTCCAGCAATGCAGTCAATTTTTATAGAAAAGCGTTAAGGCCAAACACATTAATGTTTGTTTGTCCGTCTATTACTACATCCGTCTATCTATAGATGGCCAAAAAAAAAAAAAAAAAAAAAAATTAGAAAAAAATATTATTTTTATATCTAGTATTGAAAATGAAGGCAAAAACAAATACTAGAGTATAAAATGAACACGTTCACATTTGACAGTTTGCTAAATTAAAGACATTTACAACAAAATTATGTGGAAATAACCACAAAAACAATAACAAAATCAAATGAATTTTCATTTTAACAAATTTCTTCTTTTATATGCTCTGCTTGCTCTCCGCAAGATGAACGCGGTTTAAAAATGTGGTCTACAAACTGAGTGTTCAGTGAATCATATTATTTTAGATGAAAGTACAGGACTGGCTTCCTTCATTCCTTTTCAAAAATGTGAAACAAATTTGTAAGAGAAGAGCATGTCATGCAATATTATTATGTTTTAATGGTTTCAATGGTTTTCTTGTATGTTTGCTATGCCAACTATTTAATAATACGAGTATCAACTAAAATAATTAAAATGAGTAAAGGAATATTGTTAGTCAGTGTTAACAGGCCTTTAAAGAGGTTTCAATTTACTATCATGTTATAAAACTATTTCAATTAATTTTTTAAAAAGTTTTTTTTTTTAAGTCTTCTTTTGGATAAGAGAATGTCAAGATTGGTTTGCTTTTCCTCATAATCTTTGCCTTCATTACAGGGTTAGCCTTCCGCACTTCTCTCTTTTATTATTATTACCTTGTAAATTTAGTTAACCTCCTGATTGTGATTATTAAAAAAAAGACAATTTAAATTACTTTCTTGCAAAGTGGGCATGACCGACCTTTCTTACAATGTAGAGGCTGTATTTCATGATAGATTTAGAGTATGATGTATAGAATCGAAGAATTTTACTAATGATATAGCTTTTTGACAGACCCATCTTCTTTTTTTTATAGATTGTCCTAGTGTTTCATTAATTGTCATGGCAAAGCAAATGAAAGACGTACTAGTCTTTTAAAAAAATATTCCTATAACAACAGCACCTATTCTAATCAGTATGGTCACTTCTAAAACATTTCATGAGAACTTTTTCACCAGTAATGCTGTGCCATTATACAACTAATTCCTAGCAGTTTAACTAGGCCATCAATTTTTTAAGATCTGCAGGCATTCCGGGTGGATTTAAATTCTATTGCAAAAGCAAAAACTTGATTTAGGTGCATGACAGTATCATTAGGTTTTTATGTCTTTGAAGTTTTTAAAATCAAACTAATTTCAATTATTTTGTTTAAAAAAAGCGAGTAGAAATGGGCATGGTCAGTGAAAATTTATATGACAACATTTCTTCAAGTACAGAGAACGTATGTAAACATTTTTATTTAATTTCGTTGCAAAATCTAGGCTAACTAGGCCACCCAAAGCTTTCAAAATTCCCTCAAACCCCAGTACTGAGGGATTTTTACAATTTCCAGAGAAACCATAAAAACATATAGTATAGCGAGGTCCTCTAGACTTGTAATCTATCACTCAATTACTGAGAAATTACTTTGGATTCTTTTAAAAAAAATTTTTTTAAATTTCAAAAATCTGCCAATAATTTTTTTCTAAGAATATTTAATATAAAAGTTTTTAAAAAGGCCTTCCAACAAAAGCCTGCTGAAAACACTTCAACAGTGGAACTATTTATAGGCCATTAGAAAAGAGGCTGAAGGTTTTTAATTGCAAAAAATAAAAACTTAAAGAATTCTTTTTTAATAAAAAATTTAAGGACTGTTTTTGCGAATAAAAAAAATTTGCTTTAAAATGACAAGTTTTTTAAAGCATATTTTTATTTATTTTTTAAGAATATTAAAGTTTTATAATTAAATTCCGGGCTTAAAGTAACTATATGATGCCATAGAATAGTTTCAATAAAAATTCAAAATAAAATACTAGAATAGCATTTATTGCCTAAAAATTAACTTGGCCCGGCATTATTCAAAAAGGGTTTCAATCAACTTTTTCTTAAAACCACAAGTTAATATTAATTATTTTGCTTAATTTGCTTAGCAAAGCGAGTTTCGCTTATAATTGCTAAAAGAAAACTTGGGCCAAAAAAAAGTTTATTACAGAAGGGCTCTAAAGCAAATTTCTATTGTTGGAATTGATGTTCTAGATGAAAGCATAAAATATTAGTTATCAAGAAAGTACAAAAAAAAAAAATGGTAAAAACCAAGACAATATTTTGCTAAAGCAAAAACAAACGACCCCAACACTTCCATCGGCAAAAACGAAAAAAAAAAAAAGCAAATGGGTAAGATGAAAATTGTTTAGCAGAAAGCAATAAGAAATTCTAGTAATTTCAAACAAACATACAAGAAATCATTTAATTTCCCTAAAAAATAAAAACTGCAGAAGGGTTGTTGGATTTCAGTGATACCTTAGCAATCGGTGGATCAGCCAACAGCCAGCCAAGCAAGCCGCCATTCAGCCATGCATCAAGCATCAAAGCAATGAGCACTTTGTTGTAGTTACTATTCTTTAAACCCTCTGACGATGATGCCGATGAAGATGAACATGAAGATGGCAAAGGATACTCTTTGTCATGCATGTTTAATTTAATGGAGATTAATTACATTTCAAGCGCAAACAGCAAACACAAAACGATCAAAAAAACCACAACTTGAAAGGCAAGTTAATGTCACTCTATTCCTTGACGTTTTTCAGTTTGTTTACGAGTTATCAAAGAGGAGAGGAGTTTTAGTTGTATGTGTAAAAACTATAACATTGTGAGTGAATAAGTGGTTAAAGTTGTTGGCAAACACAAATTAAATGCTTAAGTTATAAACAAATTGTGTTGTTTGTGAGAGAAGATGTAAGTTAAGAATAATAAATGAATTTCCATTTAAAGCAGACACTTGCATTTGCATTTCTAAGGAGAGTAAAGAACAGGAGGCTGTGTACTCGTTCGTATTTAACATGGGATAGCATTTTGTTAAACCCAGACAGGACTTGTAATTATTAAGGGAAGTACATTGAAGTGACAGTAAATTTATATGCACTTTCAAGCAAAGTTTCGTTTTATGTTTTTGATAAAAAAAGATAGAGAAAAAGTATAAATTAAAATATGCTTTTAATATTTATAATTTTTAATCTTTTGTTTTAGAGAGACAAAAACGTCTTATAAATTAAAGCTGGTAGGAGTATTCATGCAGCTATTAGTGCAAAATTTGCTGTACTAAGTGTCCTTTTTTAGTTTTTGTAAATTTTTACTTAGCAAACATCATAATCAATGCCACCTGTGCCAACACATAATGGCTTAAAAAAGCTTCAGAGTAGGCAATCCCAGGTTTTAAAACCTTTCGAGGTCTTAGTTGATTTAAACAACTTGTGATAATTTTTTTAAATAAATAAAAAACATGATATTTGATTTAAAACATTTTTCCCTTTTTTTTCTTTCAGTTTTTGGCCCATAATTTTTTTTTTTTTTTTTTTAATACTAAAGAAGTGCTGTTGCTCTAAGTAATTTTAACAACTTCCCAACGAACAATTAAAGATTGTGAAATGGGACACATATCATTTTAAAGGGGAGGCTGTCTAGATTTGTAATCTACCGCCCAAATACTAAAAAGTTACTTTGGACTATTTTTTTAATTTTTTTTGGAATTTCCATATAACCCAGAACTGTTGTTCTCAAGGATTTTGGCAGTTTCCGTTTTGCATCATAAAATAAAAACTACGAAAATGTTGAAACACGTCCAGAAAGTTTAAAACATACAGATTAAAATAATTTTTGGTTTTGGTAAATTTAAGGGGCAAAATCGGGAATGGTACCTCGGCAATGGTAAAAGCCCCTGAAAGCAACAGCAATGGGGTATTTGGAAATTTCCAAAAAAAATTTTCAAAATAGTCCAAAGTAATTTGTGAGTATTTGGACGATAGACGATGTCCCCTTTAAAATGATATGTGTCCCATTAAGTACTTTTAGGTTCGTTTTCATAAAAAAATCAAAAAGTACCATTAAATTTAATAAAAAGTACCCTTAAAATTATAAAATGATTTTTGATTTTGCTCAGGATCGTTTAATTGCAATCTCACACTTCTAGGTTTGTAAATAATAAATTATCAAAAAGTACAAAAAAAAAAATCAACAAAAAGTACCATTTGTCCCTTTAGTGATTTTTCACTTTGCTTAGGACCAGTTGAACCCAACCTAGTACATCTACATTCCTCTACATTGCAAAATCGAAAAGTACTATAAAATTTAATAAAAAAAACTATTTGGTCCCTAAATTAATGATTTTTTATTTCGTTCAGTACCGTTTAATTCTACTGTCACAACTCGAAGTTTGCACATAACATAAAAAGTAGCACTAAAATTAATGAAATACAAAGTCCAATCTCCCTTTTGGTACTTTTTTTCTCCCTTGAAATTTATTTCTTAAATTGGGTTTTGCAAATTAATAGTAGAATGTTCATAAGCTTATGAACATGTATGTATAAATTACATATTTAGAAATATTAGTAAAAAGGGGTAAATATTTTACCCCTTATTTGCTCGAATTTTAAAAAAATGCTAATAAACATTTTAGACCTTTTTAAGAAGAGAAGAATACAATTTAGGTTTTGTTGCTGTTATCGTTACTTTGAAAGATAAATGGGGTTAAAAAAACGTACCATCATTCGTTTTTACCCTTCGTAACCCGCAAATGTATTAATATCGAAAAAGTACCAAATACCCATCCGCTTACTAAAAGTTTTTTAATAAATTAAAATTTTTATTACAAAATTTACATTTAAAAAAATGAGGAAAATTTTTAATAGCTTTTTTGTTTATTTAATAAACATTAAAGTCTGTGTAATGAAATTGTCTAGCGCCAATATAAAATTAAAATAATTCATTTAATTCTTTTTCTTTCCTTCTTTTACTTCACTATTTCGCTACAAAGTTACCTGAACCCTCCAGTACTTACGTTACAGTTTCACTTAATGTCGCTGAAAATATTAAAAACGTAAGTACTGCTTGTGCTGTCATACATTCTCACTCCTACCCAGCCAATGATTTTAATGTTTAAGGGTGTAAGTTAGTGGCATCTGTAGGAGTAAAATTTATGCCGTAGTAACGGTAACGGCACCCACTATTAACCAAACATTTTTATTATTATGAATATCAAGGTTTCTTTTTTCACTTTATATTAAAAGTAAGTGGGAAAGAGGGGGGAGGAGAAGTATTTCATGACAATTTTTTTGTAAAAAAAATAAAGCAAGTTAAAATTGAATTGTGCAACAAAGCAAAACAAGACAATATGAGAGCGTGTAAAAAGAAATGTTGTTCATGTTGTTCAAGATAAATATTAACTTACCTCCTTAAGGTAAATTATGTATTTTCTTGCTTTTCTTTTGCTCTTTTCATATTGTTTTATAGTTTTACATTTTAAACGCTATATGATGCCTCATGGTAAATATTCTTTTAAAAATATAAAAAAGAAAGTTTTGTGGTGTTATGTGCGAGCTAAGGGATAAGTGGTGGTTGGCGATACTCTAAAGAGAGGATTACTTAGCGACATTTACAAAATAATAAAACGTTTTCAAATTGAAAAAAAAAGAAAAAATTATGAGTTTATGCTTAAAACCAAAGATATTTTTGATAAGACCAGTATCACTTGAATGGTGGCTGCAGCAAACACTCTATGGCTGTGACATGCCATAACACAAAGCACCTTTTGGTTAAGTTCTAAGTAATTTCCAGTCAAATTGCTTTTAATGTGTTGCTAATCAACACTAATTTTGTGGTCCAATAATTAACAGTCAATTCGAATATAAAGTACTGAAAAAGAAAAATTTCCGTTCGCTTGTGTAGCAATTTTGCATTATTGCGTTCTCAACTCTACCAAGCCAGTATTGGCATATCATTGATTTCGCTACATAGACATTTTCTCCCATTTTGTCCATTTCAATACGAACGGAGAATGCCAGTGTTTTATTTATCTGCTCTAAGACTCTCACTGTTTCTCTAAGCTGAGCCTTCACTATTTAACATTTAAAAATACCTGGAGAATGTCAGTATTTTATTTATTCTGTCTGAGACATGGCGAGACATGGTGAGTTTTAGACGTACTCTCTGACCCTTCACGGTTTCTCTAAGCTGAGCCTTATCATTTCAAAATACCTGGAGAATGCCAGTGTTTTATTTATTCTGTCTGAGACACGGCGAGACATGGAGAGTTTCAGACATACTCTCTAACCCTTCATCGTTCTTAGTTGAGCCTTCACTATTTAACAGTTCAAAATACTTAGAGAACGATAGAATTTTTACATGCCCAGTAAGATTGTTCTCTCTATGAAAGAAATGATAATGAAATGAAACGAGCAACCTTAAAACAACACTGGCTGCTACTTTCTTAATCGTAATTTCGAAAGAAGTAAGTCCATTTATTATTCTTAAGACAAGGGTACTTCTTCATCGGCCCCGGTAATACTCAAACCGACTATTCGAGCATTATCTGAGCCTATTTTTGTTCTATCTTTGGCCATTTTGCCAAGAAATCTAAATATCTATATTTAGTATGTAGGCAGGCAATGGTTGCCCTTCTCTTACTCATAATAAAAATACCTGCTTTACTCTCTCTGCCTGCAAAACGAAATAAACATTGAGAGTTGTGTTGTCGCATGTTAGTGTTACTTTCATTGCAAATGCTTCTCATAAAACAACCTCTCGCTCTGTCTGAAACATTCATTATTTGAACTCCCCCACAATTTGCTCTTGTTCTGTGACATCTTTTGGTGTTTAATTTTTTATGGGTTTTCATTTGATGGCCATAACACTTTTTCTTGCTTAAAATCTTGCTTTCCTTTGGCATCCAAAAGTGTGTACGAATGTCAGAGCATGGCATGGAATCGTTTCATTTTTGTGTCTGTGATATGCTTGAAGCCCGCATACTGCCTCCACAACTATAGATTATTCTTTGTCAAATTGAAATTGCTATCTTTTCTGTTTCATATTTTCTTCTTGTTATTTTTATTTTACCATCTTTAAAATTAAATAAATCTGTTTTGCTCTGTGCTGTTCTTTCTCGCAGGTAACAAATACCAGCGCAAATACACACAAGACCATAGAAAAAAAATCAAAAACAAAAGATATAAAGTAAAAGAAAATGTAAATTGAATAATAAATTTCATTAAAATGCAGAAAGCAATGTAGTGTTAAATTTCTAACAAGTTTAGAGGTTTTTGCGGTCGGAACAGCTTGTAATATCTTCACATTTATTTCATTTTTAATTTAAATGTAGTTTTCTTTTTTCTTTTTTTCCGCATTCTATTTTATTTTATTTTTTTATATTAACTCGCTTTTTTACTACATTTAATTTTTTTTCTGGTCAAATGGTCATGTTATCATCTACCAGTTGCCGGTTTCAGCTTAACAGCTGAGCATTTTAATGCACCTTAATGAGTTTTGTAATCCTGTGATAAAATTATTTTAGAAAAGGTAAAACCAGTTGTAAGATATTTAAGTCATTCATATAATTATTCACAGAGAGAAAGGGAGAGAGTGAGAGAGAGAGGGAGTACGAAACCCTTAATTAAAAATTTTTATTTAATGAAAATTATTTGAATAAATCTTGAAAATATTCTATTTTATACTCGTACTTTTGAGAGCATTTTGATTAAAGAAAACACAAAAAATTAAATTGTAATTAAAATAATTTTTTTTATTCGAAAAAAAAAAATCCAGCAAATGGCATGAGGTTAGGTTAGGTTTTACATTGCGCTGCATTTATAAGAACACAACTGGGAGTTCTGTTAGAAATTTGGAAACAAACCTTTTATAAGAGATACCTGATACTAAACCATCTATTCTAATTTTGTAAGCCTTGCCTTCATTTTTCGTCTAGTTTTCCATTGCCGTTCAAAGCCAGTCTATGTCTGCTCAAATCCTGAAAGAGATATTACATTATTTGTACCAGAGTTATAGGTATCGATTACAGTATCCCAGAACATTCAATTTCTGGCTAGCACCTTTATATTCACAAAGTAACAACTTAGAATTTAATCTGTTTTCTCTCAAGATCCGGGTACTTGCTTGGTTTTTTCACAAATAAATTTTTGTAAATGAAATCATTACTGGTTTCATTGCAGAATAACTCAAACCTTTTAAGAAGATTCCTATTGGTATCCAAAGAATTCTATGCAATTTCATTTCTTTCTCTAATATTCCGGCCAATCAACTCCTTTTTTTTTGTTTGGCTTTGAATTGCAAATCATCATCACTAGAGTCATTTTGTCTAATTATTTCTAAATCTGATCAAGATCCAAAATTCTGCACTCAATAAAATTCTCCTTCAGACTACAGTGCATTTTTTCGTCGTTGTCCCCATTACTAAGCCTTAGCTTAGGTTAGGTGACCCAGAATTGTTGCTCATTTCTTAACATAAATAAAGTCTAGAGGTGTAAACTCTCACTACTTTAAATTACTATTGATTAGAGCATTTTTCCAACTTAATAAATCGATGATTCTAGTCAATCTAGATCCAACTCATTCAGCCGATGTCAAGTAATCAGCAATATAGCTTATACATATACTACGACCATATAAATGTCACAATTTTGACAAGTCAAGAAAAAACTTGAAGCACACAGCTGTTTTCTTGATATCACCTTGTAGGAATTCGCCTTGTATTAAACTGTTTAGATGAACAAGAACTTGACTGATTAAGCAAAGGACAAAAAAAAACACAAAATAACTAGAATTTTTTTTTTTTTGTAACTTGATTTCTAATTTTTAATCGGATCTTAAGCTAAAAAAAACTAACGATTGCAATGTAGCTCTAAACCATAACAATCGTGTAAAAATTATTTGTAGGCGACCCTTTAAATCTATTGTAAAGCTTATTAGCTTCGAAAGAAATTTTGGTTCAGCAAGATCATTTGCATTAAGCTCTAAATAACTTAAAAAAAAAATTATTCACTTTTGAGGAAATAGAAATAGTTTTTTCCCCCTCATTCCTTACCATTTCCTATAAATTTTCTTTAAATAAAAGTTTATAACAAACTAAAATTTTTTGTTTCTGTAATTATTTATTTTAATAAAAAACTTTTCTTGTTTTTTAATTTTCTCTTTTAGAAAAAGAAAAAAAAAATCAGCAGACATTTCAAATTTATACTTTCAGTCAGGGTTCGTCACCATGTCCAAAATATATTTATTTGTAGTAAAAAATAGACTGTAAAACCCTTTTCACGAAATCGACTTAGTAAAAAATGGACGATTTTTTTAAAGGCCCCAGAGAAATTTAAACTCGAAAAATTAATAAAAAAAATATTTTTTTAATTAAAAAATTTTTAATTTAATTGGCCTTGAGTGACAAAAAATTTTTTATTCGATGATTAACACTCAAAAATTATTTCAGGCATATAGCTCCCGTATCTAACCCATTTTGGGTTATTATTTTGCCTGACGACTGAAAGAATTTTCTTTACTTTTTTACCCATTGCCAACGTATCATTAGATAAACTTTCATATATTTAATGAAATATTTCATTAGTTCACTGAAATATTCATTCATATAATGAAATATTCCTTCAATTAATGAAATACTTTACTGAATGTATTTTTTTAAATTTTAATTAAACTTTATATAGCTAATAGGCTGCATATTTTTTCTGCTTTTGCTTCAATTTACAAAAAAAAAAAAAAAAATAATTATGAATTGCGCTCCCTGCTTTTTTGTGTTATTGTTTTTAACACAGATAAAGAAGCCATTGGAAAATGCTTATGCATCTAAAGAGGCATTCACTCACGTCCCCTTAACACAACATGTGATGACACACTTAAATTTTTCTAATAAATTCAGACACTTTAAACTCTTGTACATGAGATTTGCCTGGTAAAGAGTAAAACACAAAAATAAAAATAAAAATGAAAACGAAACGTCACATAGAGATACAAATTCTTAGAAATATGAATTTAGTTCAAGGTTTTTAACTAAAAAAAAAAAATAAAATAAAAAAAATATAAAAAAGTAGTTTCTGTGATTTAAGCAAACTGTTGTGTGGTTTTTATTTAGTTCCATAAAATATAAAACTTTGCGTTTTAAAATATATGTGTGTGTGTGTTGGGTATGGGGGAACTATGCGTGTGTGTATGTACTTTCTCGTTATTAAGTATTTCCAGATAAAATAAAAGTAAAATAAATAATTTTTTTGCAAGGTTTTGAATCTAGTTTATTCAAATGTAAGGGGACAGTAATTAAAGTAATGATGCTTGCTTGCTTTACAAGTAAAGTTTGTTTGCTGTTTGTGACACTAACTAGATTTTTTTTTATATTCAATGATTACAACGAATTAAGAATAAGAATTTTTAATGAACAAGAGCAAGAATTCTTTATATGTTGCAGTTTGTTAGCAAAAATTATATGAAGTGTTTTTCAATGTAGAAAAAAAATCCAAATATTTTTATACCGGGGGAAGGGTAAAATTTCTACAGTATTCATTTGTAATTGTATTAAGTGTAGGTACTTGTTGTCTGGATCTTTATATGTATATATAAACCTATAGATGTATTGTCTCTTTTTGTTTTCCCCAAAAAATAATTTAGAGTTGTCGTCTCTAGTTGTAGTTAATGCTCAATGGCTTCCTTAACTATTTAAATTTTGATTTAAAATGAAATACTTAAAAGTAAAGTTTGTTATGGAATTAAATTTTATTATTTTCTTTTTTATAACTTTAATTTAATTTTAATTATGAATGACTATATTTGTGCTGAAGTAAACTTTGCTGTTCTTAGTTGGCTTTAAAGTTGAAATATTTATTAAAGAAATAAACATTAAGTCATTTGCTACTTATTGTATAGATTTTTCCTGTTGCATTTTTCAGCACAGGTGGTTTTTGTCGCCACTCAATATATACGAGTAGATATAGTCTTGCTAGGTAAGCGATAAACAGTAGTGATAGACTAAATAGCAGTAGTTCTATTCATGCGTTTTGCTACACCGAAAGGTCATATCGTCGTTTTCTTTATAGAAATAATTAATTATAAGCAATAGCTTGGAGTGCAATGTCTAGGCAATGATGCCTTGGTATCATAGTTTGGGCAGTTGTTAAAGAATTTTAGGTGTGTTTAAGTCATTTTAGAGAACTAAATACAACATTAAAAGTCCTAAAAACAAAAAACAACATATTGATGCTTTTATGATTTTTTATTTCATTCCAGACAGTTTAATTCTAACGTCACGGTTCCAGATTTAAAAAGAACACAAAAAAGTATCATTAAAAAAGCTCAAAATGAAAAGTACTTTTCATTCATGGTACTTTTTAGTCCTTTACAATTTATAATTTCATGCAAAAACATTTGATTCTAGCGACACGGTTCCAGATTTGAAAATAACACAAAAAAGTAACTCTAAAAAAGTTCAAACAGAAAAGTACTTTTCACTCATAGTACTTTTTTTAGTCTTTTAAAATTTTTTACTTCATTCAATATTGTTTGATACTAGCGCTACAATTCTAGATAAAAAAGTTCTAAGAGTACTAATCACATTTTTCCCTCATGGTACTTTTTTTCATATGTTATTTTTTTTATTAATATTTTTTTAAATTGATTTTATTGGGTGTTACAAACTTATAATTAAAGTACGTTTATGACAAAAGTAGCAAAAGGTGGTACTTTTTTACTCCATATTTATTCAAATTTTGTTAGATTAAGGGCCAAAACATATTGGAGAACAAGAAAATAAAATAAGATACATTTCTTTGTTTTTGGTACTATTTCGATAATAGCAATAAGGCAAATTAAAGCAATTTAAATTTTACTGCTGTCAGTTTTACTTTAGAAGATAAATTTGGCTTAAAAAATTTTAGAAAATTTGTGTTTTACCCTTTTTACCTTATGAATCATTTATGTCTTATTCAATCATTTTTAAAAGCCCTAATAGCGTTTCTTTTAAATTTAATTACGCGTCTAGCAAACAATATTGTTTTTATTGCTTTCTAGTTAACTGTGGAATATATCGTCCCACTAACCTTGA
This sequence comes from Thelaira solivaga, assembly GCA_947397855.1. Classification (NCBI taxonomy): domain Eukaryota; kingdom Metazoa; phylum Arthropoda; class Insecta; order Diptera; family Tachinidae; genus Thelaira; species Thelaira solivaga. The sequence goes on from OX377611.1 coordinate 3,390,306, forward strand.
ACCACAATAATAAAGTTATTGAGTTGAAGCCATTTTTGCTTATTAGCATATATTTTTAAAGTTTTTTGTAGCTCCATTTGTATTAGTTCCAAAGATCGGTTTTACCAATTAATACCAGTTTTTTGTACCACCTTAATATTTGTATGAAAGTCAAGTCTGTAACTTTCATGGCCTGAGTAAGGCGATCATGAATCAGTCAGTTAGTTAGTCAGCCAGTTTGATAATTTTGGGATGAAAAAACTGCTCTTTATTTGCTTGTTACTGTTTGCTAAATGTAGACAAAAACTACACTATAAATTATTTTTGCTTTAAAACACACCTTTCTAATCGTTTTGACAGGTTTGGGTTGGTGGTTGTGGCCAGGAAATTGTCCAACTTAAATGACGAGTACAACAGCAAAAAGTTAGATATAAATTTTTTTAAAGCACAAGTATTTTTCTGTTTTCCTTTTTTTTTAAGTTTAAAATAAAAACGAGGCGATTGTTTCAACTGTCAACTTGTCATTTTCCACCTTTTTTGCGGAACACAAAACACACACTAAACTTAAGGGATACAAGGAAAACGCAAGAGAGGTGTAGGGAAAGGAAAAGAGTGCGAGGCTTAACTGGAAACTTGAATGAAATGAATGAATGAATAATAAACCTGAGGTATGTGTTCATATTATGATTTTATTACAGGGTGTGAATAGTTTATAAAAGATTTTTTTCTCTGGAAAAAAAAATATTTTTTTTTGTAAAGCAGCATTGATATGCTGAACAGTTTTTACTTTTAAAAAAGTGAAATTAATAAAGGTTTTTGTGTATGAAAGTGGTAATAGATAAATGAAGAGTTTCAATAAGAAATCAATTATAAAAGCAAAATTTTCCAGCATTAAAAAAAATTAATTATTTTTATAAAAGTCCTTAAAAAATTTTAAATTTAATAAACTTTTAGTTTCTTTTAAATAATTTCTTGTTTCACAATAATTTTATGAATTATTTGGGCAAAACATCATAAGGTAACACGTTCTCAATCAACAGCAAACAAATTAGAAAAATTTGTCTACAAAGACAACAAAACATTTTTTTTCAATTTGCATTCTTTGTTTCTACAAAAAAAAAAAAAAAAAAGTTATTTAAAGGAACTTAAATTTAAACAAACTGCAAATGTGTGTGCATTACGACACTATGGTAAATATGCAAGTTATTTAGTAAAACACACATTCACTTATCCGTATAGAATGGCTCCATAATGGTTTAGTTCTACAAGATTATAAAAGACAAGAATGAAAGAAAAAAAAAAGAAAAACTTAAAAGGAGTCCATAAAACCAACAGTCTTGCAACTACATAATGTTTAATATTATGATTGCTTCATCAATATTTCCGCTTGAAAAGCGGAAGAGAAGAAGAAGAAGAAAATGCAGGCATTAGAATAGTTACAAACAAAAGTGAGGAGTAGAAGAAAAAGGCCTTATAAAAATAACCTTTTTCGCACTCATAAGCAAGTAATAGAAATAAAGTTTTCACTGTTATCAAAAGAGGCCCTGCTTAGTTTAAGCCTGCTATTTCATGACCTTATTTTATTTATTTAATGCATCTAAAAAATGTGTATAAACAAAACACTGGAATTTAATTAAGTGAGAGAAAAACTATTTTCTGTTTAAATCAATTGTTTTTTTTATCTGTGTGTACTTGTTGTTTCTGTTTTGCCTGTTTTAGTCTAAAGTTAGAGCTCTAGATGAAACAGAGTTTAGATCCCAGATAAATTGCGTTATACTATTCCTTGCTTTCTACTATAATAATTTAGATCACTGGCTGATAGTTTGCCAGCTAGTGTTGCATATCATACTCAAGGTACGCGTAGGCAATCATTTATTATTATCATTATGGGCTATGATCGCACCGCGACCTTTAAGATCGCACCCAATTCCTAATTACAATCCGAGACTCTTTGCGAATCTCATAATTGTTGTAGGACTAATCTTGTGTAGATCTTCTGAGACCAATGCCTACCTAATCAGCTTCTTCATTTAAAATCTCTGTCTCTGAAACCAAAAGTTCCTTTCCTTTCCTTGAGTAGATGCATCAAACAATTTTTTGTTATTACCAGCGTCATAGCTAAATAAGAGTGCTGGCGGTGCGTATTCTCTACAATAGTATTAATCGTCTTGTTTAATAAAAACACTAACGATAAACCAAAATAGACTGAAAAATGCCAGATTAAAAAAAAGTACCTAAAATGTCATTACTGGTAAACAATAACAAAACAACTAAAAAAATGTCATTACCTACAACCAGAGTTTGCAAAGAAACAAAATGAAAATAGTGCAAACGTTTCCAAAATAACACTCTGAAAACCTACAATGCGAAACGTTTGCATTTGTTTCGTTTCTTTTCGAATTATATGTAAATACAACGATGGGACATGGCAGATAAATCACCCTAGAAAGCCTTTAAATTCTTAATGAAAATTAGATTCAGGGAGAATTTGTAACTTGAGGGTAGTGTCACAATAGGTTTATCATGGCCGCAGTGACCAGGCCACTAGTTACCGCTCCTTATTCTGAACTGTTATGCTCGGAAAAATCTAATTTAAAAATGAAGTCGAACACTAAACGACTTTATGCATACTAAGCTAAACTCTCTTTTGGCCATTCATCTCTGGCATATGATGTTTCAGCGTAAAGGTAGGCTTGTGTTTCTCTCATTCTGACTTTCATATGTTGCCAGTAAACTGCTATAAAGCCTATAGTAGGTCTAGCAGGAGCTCTAACAGTTTACAGCCAAATACCGCTATGCTTCCTTAAACATTTTTAATATCAACAGCAAATTCTGTTGCTATGGACCATCTCCAATACAATGCTTTCATAGTTAAATAAATATAAAAAGCAAAATCAAATATTGGACCAGCATCTATTGCTAGTAGACAGTGGGCAGCTCACACACCAGAAGAGATAAAGTGGAAGACAGAGAGGGAGGCACAAGGAATGCGAGTTTTGTTTGATGCTGTTTTTTTGTACGCTGTTGCAATAGTGATGCATGATGTTTCCATGTCTAACGACAAGACAATAAGTTATCTTTACAAAAGCATAGAAAAATGGGAGACCAATAACAGCAAATAAGTAAAACAAAATGAATACAAATAGAAAAACTCTTTTACTGAATAAAAATGTTGAATGCTAATCCATTTGAAAACTGATGGTTTACATGTGAGCAAATAAAATACATTTTTAGTAGAGAAGTAAAACAGAAAAAAAAGAAGAAAACTTGAGATAAGAACGGCATACATATTTAAATATTTCAGCAGGATCTATAGTGCTATAGTACATATGGTTCTGTAATGTGTTGCTGTTGTTGTTGTTTTAGGTTACTGTTGCAAAAAATGCTCTTGTGTAAATTGTGTTGGTTGATTTCATTTAAAAATCTAAGGGTTGAAAGTATTTGATATGCATTGTTTGCTCCTTAAGGACTTTAAACAAGAAGACAAATTCATGTGTATGAATTGAATTGTATGCAGAGTGTGTCTAATACGAATGTGTGTGTGTGTGTGCCGTGCAAATATAGTTTCTAAGATGAAATAAAGAGTAATACTCCTCTTTATTTGCAATCATTTGTTTCAATCAAACTCTGAACATGAAAAAGAAACAACAAAATAAAATTAAACGAAAGTACAGAATTTTATTTGCATAAAATATTAAAACGTTGTTCCTTTTCTTTTTTTTCACTTTAAAATGCCTCAAAACAGAGTAACTGGAGATAAAAGAAATTTTTTCAATAGCAACATTGAGCCGTTTCTACATTTAAAAATTTTATTGAATTAAGTTTGACTGATGAATACTTGATCATAAGCAAACTAGCTTTGCTACTCGCAGTTTTTTTTATTTTATTAATTTTTTTCCTCTAAAGGTAGTCCATAACCCAACCAGAGCAATCATAGGCTTCTCATGAATTTTGCAATAGTTGTGAGCTTCATATTGCATATGATTTCTGCTATCTCATTACAAATCGCCGCATTTGATATCGAATGAATTCAATCGAATAATTTGTAATTTGGGCTGCACAAGCACACAAGCACTTTTTATTATAAAATTTTACACACATTTGTGCCACACATCATTACTGATTTTATTCCCCTGTACCCTGTTCAAAAAAATTTTTTTTTTAAATTTTATTATCAGTAAAAAATTAAAATGGCTATTTTATTAAGCTTGAAGTCTTATTTTACAAATTTATTTTTATATCGATATTTCGCTCCAACCTGCGTAGCTTCTTCAGGATATATTTAAAAATTAGTCAAATTATTATTTTTAATAAATAAATAATTTTTTATTAAAATTGAACGTCATATTGCTAATTAAATATGCATAAATAAATCTATCACATCTAAGGAATAAATTTTAATTTAATTAAAAAAAAAAAAAAGAAACCAATACAAGCATAGAAATGTAAATTGAGTTTTCAAATTTATTTGCTGCTTTTGTATGCAATGTGGTGTAGAGAGGCAAAGCTTTATGTGGGAGGAGTGAAACAATTAAAATAAAAACAAAAATTAAGAAATAAATTTACACTCCCACTCACAATGCAAAAGCCAGCTAGACAGTCATTCATTCGTAAGTCGTAAATAAAATAAAAAATAAAAATAAAATATTTATTAAATAAATCAAAAATTGCTTTAGAAGTACTCGTAGTTCTCCACATACGAGTGCATCCTCCATGATATTTTTTTCCTTTACTCGTACAATAAACAAAAATGTTGTTCTTTTAGTTTTTGTTTTTCTTGTTGGTTCACTCGTTCAGCTATAAATGCACACTTATAGTTTTAACAGTAAAAATATTCCAAAAGATTATTTTATTTATATTTTGTTTTGTTAGTAGTTGTGTGTAAGTATGGGGTCAGGGTAGGAAAATTCACAAAAAATACTCTCGTGTTAAGACAACTTATTTTTTATCTAGTTAAAAAATTAAAACATTCAATAACATATGGGATTTTCCATCTCTGTTATATATTGATGTGTTGGTGTTTGTATTGTGCAAGTTTATTTGTTCATTTTGTTATTGTATGCTCAATTTAATTTTTACAAATACGTACTTCATGTACGAGTATATTTCTCTGGTATTATTTCACTTGGAATATTTCGTTTTGATTTCTTGTTCCTTTTTTCTTTCGTTTATGATGTCCATTATTTATTGTATAAGAAAGTAACAATAAAAATTCTTGATAAAATTACAATCATAAAAGCACAAAACCAATTTTATTTATGCAAATAATTTAAAAGGTTGACTAAGAAAAAAAAACCAACTAAACTTGGCAGCAGCAGTTTGATTTCATATGTGTTTTCTAATTCACTTGATTACTTTAATTTTTGTTGTGGAAGCAGATTGTTAATTTCTGTTTTCATCTGGGTTTGCCCGCTCTTTAACAGTATGAGTAGAAATTCTTGGAGTTTCATGGACATATTTATCATATTTTACAGAAACTCATTTAAAAAACTGAAATAAATCGGCGCGACAGATACATAAGTATACTTCGATCTTTCTGAAACCATTTTAAAGTTTTTTATTGAAAAGTGGGCGTGGCCTAGACAGAAGTATTTTGCTATTTTCCTAAAACCAATTCAAAATATTCTATTTAAAATTTGACGTGACAGATACAGAAATACATTACGGCTTTCTTGAAACCATTTCAAAGTGTCCTGTTGGTCTATACAAAAGTATTTTGCAACTTTCTTGAAACTAATTTAAAGTGTGCTTTGGAAAAGTATGCTTATCGTACGCTAGTAACTTTATTTATGTGAATACGACATAAAACGACGATAGTAAAAAATTCTATGACAAGAAAAAACCAGTTTCAAATTGGTATTTATTGCCCAGTTTGAGTAAAAATCATGCACAACATGCATTAAATTTTGTTCTAGGCACGATTAAAAACTGAGCTTTTTTATGCTGTTCAATACGTTTAAATTTTAAAAGCAAAACTTAAACACAGGATCATGCCTGATGATTAAAATATTCAACAAGATAAAACCGAAATTCAATTCAAATACACACAAACAGAAAACAAACAGTGTGATCGCTGATTTAATGCCTTTTGGCATATTTGTGTTTTTGCATGTTTGTTTTTTTAAATTCAAAAGTGTAGAACAGCATAAAAAACAATTAAGTTTTTAATCGTAGCTCAAACATGATTTAATCAAATATTGGGAACAATTTTTTGTGCGGTGTCAGCTTTCTGATTTGTAAATACAAACATCGACTAAGCGTCTGTTTTAGTGTATTTTTGGCGTAAATGTAAGGCATCATATTGTTTGTCAGCTAAAACCAACAAAAAATGATTATCTAATTGCTTCTAGTCAAGCATAACTTTTTTGCTGAGTGGCTTAATATTTACTTTTTTATTTTATTAAAATTTTGCATGTAAAGTCATGATTTTGTTTACAAAATTTCACTTTGATATTTTGCCTTTTGGGATTAAGTTTATGAAATGTGAAATTTTGCTTGACAGTAAAATATTTTAATATAAAAATATGCGCTGCAAAATCTACAAATGCCTAATTAAGCTCACACTCACTCATAAGCGCGTATGCTTAACTGTTGCCATTTTAAGTTGTGTACATGGAAATTATCATTGCTGACCATTAATTTCACTTATCTTGACTTATTTTGAAATGAAAAATTAAGTAAACATCATTAAAAAATTTTCACTGGCTTGGCACTTGTTGTTTGTAAGTGCATGTGCATGTGAGTCAAGTAAAAAAATTGCTACTGCTGCAGCTACAAACACTTGATTTGCTTATTTATTTTTTGGTTTGTGAACAATATTTTCATGAAATATTTATGTTTCATATTTAAGTTAAAAAAAAAATTAAATAAAACAGAAAACTTGAACAAATGCAACTGATGATGGAAGCGCAAAAAAAAGTGCACCTTCATTTCATATTAAAATAAATGCCAAGCTGAAAAGCATGAAAATGAAAAAAACAAATAAAAAATTAAAACAAGGCAAACATTAAATCCCAGCCAACCAGCCATCAACTATTCTGTAACACAATATCAACAACTATACCAACACACACACACACACACTGCACTAAGAACTGCACTTCCCTGTAACAACAGGAGCAAACAAAACACAAAAATATATTTCCAACAACACAGTAACAAGCATACCATCATAATAATATAAAAAAAGTTAAATAAAATAATGAAGGATAAAATAACAAGAGCAACAAATTTTGAAAAAAAAAAGGATAAACAATGGCGCCTTTTGTCCTCTCAAGAGAAAAATTAATAATAACAAATGCAAACAATAAACAAAATAAGTAGTGAAATAATGTGTGTTTTGTGTGTGTATGTGTGAACAGAAAGTAAGTTGTAGGAGAGCTTAAATTTGAGTTTGGTGTGCGACTTTAAAAATGGACACTACTGTGGCATATTTAAGTAGTTGCCAACAAACCAACAAATAAAATGAAAGTAATACACGCACACATACGAGGTGTGCTCAATAAAGTAAGCTAAATTTAATAAATTTATACCAAGCAAGCCAAATGCCAGGTGAACTTGGGCGTAACCCAATGGTATACACAGAAATTCAATTAAATCGGTCTAGCCGTTTAGGAGGAGTACAGTCGAATTTTATATATTAAGATGGACAATAGGCAAACAACACGATTATAACAGATAGCCGATGAGGTCTATTTGACAAAAACCTGTATGCCATTCCGCTCTCAAAAGAGAACAGATATTCGTGAACAGAAATCCGTACTGTAAAGACAAATATGAAGATCAGTGCTACCTCTTTGCTTATTGTAGATCGAGGACAAAGAGTCAGCTTAACATATCTGTGTCAAATTGTAAAGACCCCTTATGTTTTATTGAGTTTATTTAGAGGACTACAACTTTAAAATTGCTAAAAGTTTTTCTTATACAATTATTACGATTCGAATAAAAATTGTGTTTAGTTTAATTTCCCAACACTTTGACTTTTTTTGAAGATCTTCTTCAAGGAAATATATTATTACAAATACTCCCTAAGTCTAGTAGGCTTAAAAATTCAAAGAATTTCTTTGGGTACTACCGTCATGTCAAACCATATCAAAATAGACTATTACACTGACACAATGAAGTCACTAGCCGCACTTTTTCTCGCAAATTCATCTGCTCCTTGGTTGCCTACACATCCACTATGACCCTGTTGTTGGATGCTAGTCTCTTTCAAAGTGTTAGGCACTCCCAAACAAGTTTCATTTTATTTCAAAGGAACCGAGTCCCTGTAATGCCGTCCTGATGTCAGTGTGTATATATATATATGTGCCTATTAGTATCATCTCTTTCAAGTTCTTCCTTAGGCAGAGCTTGATAGCATGTATTTCGTCCTGAAAAAACTAAGTTCTGCTGACTCATACTGCTAAACTAGATTTTCTTAGGATTGGTGTTAGTACACTTTTTAAATTTACTTAAAATTTTTTCACATGCTGATTTCTTTTTCAAATCAAAAAATTAATTACACTTGAATTTAATTAATTAGTCATGCAATTTGCTGTGAATTTAATAGTTTCATTACAAATTGTATTTTTTTTTCTTTAAAATATTTTTTTTTAAGCGAACAAGGGTTAACACACTTTTACTTTATTTCCTCCCAGAGCGCTTAACTTTTTGTTTTCTTTTTTAAGCCAAACATTAAAATGTATATGCACTTTTGTCATGATAAAAAGTTGAAATCCTTGGAGCTTACATTGCACTAACTTGCAGCAGCTAAATATTTACGTAGTTGTTGTTTATGCTTTTCTTTTTCAACAAAAAAATTTTGTGCATTTGCTAATGATAATGTGAAATGAAATGAAATAAAAAAAAAAAAAAAAGTTTTGCTTTGCAAAGAGAGCCAAAGCATTTCCAAGATTGTTATAGATGAAGCACAACTTATCACTGACATCTACAAAGTGAGCGCAACTTTAAAAATCTGTGTGAAAACAATATATTTGCTTGCGGTTGGTGGTTTTGTCTATAGAGAGAGTGAGCTGTCTGCTATAAATAATTCGTTTTTGTTTATTTTTTTGTTGGTGTTTGTTTTTAATTTATAAACAAGTATTATACGCGTTAGCAAATTACACACAAACTTCTTTTAAATGTTGGAAACATGCTAGAAATAAAATTTAAAATATTCACTCAGTCTTACAGATGATCGTTCTGTGTTGTGTAATCAGAAGTTTTAAAAGTAAAATTTTTATTTTATTTTTAAAAATTTTAAATTCATTTGAATTCACTATCTTTCTTTTTTTTATTTATTTCAGAGATTTGTAAGGCTATTGTAAGTCATTTGTCGCTCATACAAATAGTAGTCAAACGTGGTTGCTTATATTTGTACGCAATTTTGTTTTCAATCATGCGTGATCGTCCAACTTTTTAAAAATGCTTACAAGGCAGTCACGTGTCTTCCGAAAAAATTTCTTAGTCACGTTTGTGTTCAATTCAAAGAGTCACAATTTTGCTTTTAAACAAAAAATACCCAATTTGAATTAAAGTGAATATTTGGTAGTCACGTTTGCTCACTCATTTTTTTAAACAATTTTGTTTTCAATTAATAAATACTCAGCTTGCTTAAAGGGGTAACGTTTTAGTCGCGAGTGGTTAATTTTCTTCTTAATAAATGAATATACAACTTGTTTTAAAGGATTATGCTAGTCACTCTCATTTTTTGCTTTTATTTAAAAAAATGTCCAATGATTACACTCTAATCACATACTCAATTTCATTTTAAATTAAAAATTGTTTAAAGTTCTTAGTTGCTAGTCACGTGGACTCACTAATATTTGTTAAACAATTTTATTTTAAATCAAAAACAGCCCAACTTTGTAAAAGTGACTTGGGCTTACTCACGTAGAGTACTAGGTAGCATACTAAACTATCAATCTGGGGGTCGCAGGTTCGACCTTAGGTGTTTTCTGTAGACAAGTCAAGAAACTTCGCGGATTTGTGTTGTTTAAAAAAAAAAAAACATTTCTTAGTCACTTTAGGTTTCAATAAAAAAATCGTTTATTCTTAATTTTATTTTTTTTTTATTAATATTTAATATTAGAAATTAATTCTAAGATTAAATTTGTTAACGAGCATTGGTAACTTTGACCATCGGCTCGCAGGGTCAGGACAGGAATCGTACCTGTGACCCTGAGATAAAGCCCACATACCAGATACTCACGTTATCAATAAAAACTGATCACTTCAAATAAATTTTGTTTTAGGTTGCAGCGCATACAGTGGCTTCTGGCTTTCTTCATTGCGTGTGTATTCTGCAGATAATTTCGTGCTATAAATGATCACTTATTGTAAACTATTTTATGTAATAGAAAAATTGTCACACAATTTTCTCTATATTTATCAGAATAAACTTTTCTTTTCCACAATTTCTGATTTGATTTTTTTTTGTTTGGTTAATTTTATTAATTTTCCATTCTTTTGGGGCGAACGCTTTCTAAATCATTAGCCCGCCGCATTAAGTCGAAAACTTGTATTTTTGTTTTGTTGCTGCTGTTGGCTTAATTTGTTATAAAAGTCACACTGACAAAGCATTAACTTGTTGAATGTTTTTGTTGCCTTTAACTTTTTTCTTTTGCGTTTCATTAGTGTTATTTTCGTAGTTTTTACATTTCCTTTTTTGCTTGATTTCTATTTTACTGTTGTTGTCTTTATTATTGTTGGCAGTAACTTAAAAACAACCTTAACTCCATTTTATTTACACAAAATGACGATAAAAATGCAAATAGAGTGAAAGTATAAAATATTCGTAAGTAATTTTATGTTGTATTCATGCGCTGACATTGAAAAATATTAGTCATGACTTTTGAACTTTCGCATGAAAACTTAATTAGCATTAAGCCATTGAAAGAAAGCCACAAAAAAAAAAAATAGAAGAAGTAAAAGCAGATACTTTTGAAGTAGATTCGTAAAGACATAATAAACCAACATTTCTCAAGTTAAAGTTGGGTATTTTTTTAATTTTGTTTTCTTATTTATTTGTTGAAGTTCGTGTATACAAAAACTATAAATAAAATGTTTGAGTGTGTGTGTGTGTTTTCTGTTGACAGTAAAACGCTAAAGTATTCACACACAATTTTTATGATCTTAGCTCATTCTGGTATCACAAAGGGATCACGTCAGTGAGCCCAGCTTCTGTTTTTCTTATTTGGGCGCCCTATGTAATCTAGCTCATTCTGTAGTTATTCGACGTTTTTATAAAATCTGCCCTGTAAAAAAAAATCATCTAGCAGCCAACTAATTTTAATTGTGCATAAAATCATAAAAACCCGGTTTTGCTTTTGTTGCCCCAGCTTTTTTATTTATATTTTTCACTTAATTTCTAACCCCATAAGTAAAAGATTTGATTATATTAGGTTAGGTTAGGTTACACAAAAAACAGAAGCTGGGCTCGCTTGGATCCTTTGATGTGGTCCCTTTCTGATACCTGTATAGGAGAAAGTGAAGAAGGTAGAAAGTGAAAGGAAAGTAAATAAATGAGAGTCCGTCACTTAAACCAATTGCATGTCGAGCCTTATAGTCGACAGGCGGCGCTCTCCAAAGGTAAGCATGCAATGCAATTCTTACAACAGAAATTTTGTTCGAAACGAAACAAAGAAAAACAATTGTTTTGTTGCTCACAAACAAACTTTTTGTTTCCACTGTTAAGCTACAAACGAGTAATTCTTTGTTTTTCTAATAAAATTTACGCAACATTAACCAAATAAAATGTGTGTAATAAATGCAATGAATATTCATGAAAGTACATTACCTGGATAAGTAATAAAGTACTTGAAATTGTGTAAACGTAATGTTAGCAAGAACGAAAATTAAAAAAAAAAAAAAATGCCAGCTACTGAACTATTTAAATATTTAAGTGCGTATAGGAAAAAGTAATATAACCAAAGTCTAGGTCATATTTTTATTAACAGATTTTGGATCTATAGTTTTCTTTTGCTATTTGGTACATATTTCTAAAAATTTTTTCACAGAAAAAATTAACAATGAATTTTGAAAAATTTACAAAAACGGCTTGTATTTTGCTGGATTTTATATTTATTTACCAAACAAATTTTTAAAATTCTTTTTCATAAACAAATTTGTTTTTAAAAAAAATTTTTTTAATTAAAAAATTTTATTACCTTTCTTTAAATTTTTTTAAATAGAATTTTTCTTTAGTTTTTTTAATCAAAATTTTTTTAGCAAAAAAAAAATTTATTTTAGCAAAAAAAAAATTTTATTAAATAAACTAAATAAAAATTTTATTTGAAAAAAATTAAAAAAAGTCTAAGCTAATAAAATTTTTTTATTAAAATTTTTTAATAACAAATTTGTTAAAAAAAAATGGTAAATAAAAAATTTTTAATTAAAAATCCAGCAAATTTTAGCAAAAAAAAAATTATGTTTTAATTAAAAATCTAACCAAATACTACTTGCTTTTGTAAGTTTTCCAAAATAATTTAGGGAACTTAAGTTTTAAAAACATAACACACAAAAAATGGCTGTTGTGAGCAACCCCTCTTAACTTAGTGTGTTATTACAAATTTGAGTCAGCTGAGTCTTTAAGTAATATAATTATGACCAAATATTAAACACATTAGAAGAAGTCTTATTTCTTTTAAATCAATCATAAAATAATATGACTTTATGACTGATAGGACACTGGTGTGAATCCCCCAATTGGTAACTTTTCGTTGTAAAAATTTTCATTTAAATAATATAAAATTAAATTAATCTTCTTTTACTTTTATAATTTGACATTTTAAAATCATTTTATAAATGAGTGATTTAATTCCTTAATTTTTGTGCATAAAGTAAAAGAAAACCGTAATTTCTTTTCCCATAATCCATCAAATATTAATATGTACTCCTCTGCTGAAGAAAGACACATAAAATGCTAACGCATGAACACAAAATCAATATTTATAATTTTTTTATATTTTCTATGCTACAAGTAATTTTCTAACTAACAAAAAAAAAAAAAAAAATCAACCCAGCAGTACTTGCTTTATTACAGCAGGAAACAATTAAAACGAATTTACATGTCAAGCTAAAGTTTTTCTTGTTTCAGTAACTAAATTAATTTATAAAAAATTTTGCAACACACATTTGAATTGTCTTAAACAAAAGCTCAATCCTTTTGCTTAATTTTTTGAAAAATTCACGTGAGGCAATTATTGTAATTTTTACCTTATGCAGCTCAAGTTTTTGTTGATTGATCTGATTGAAAAATATCTTAACTATTCTGATATTTGCTTCAATTTTTCATGTTGTCAGATCTTGACTTGTATTGAAATCGCGTGTGTAAATTTTTTCTTAGAATTGTACAAATTTGTTCTTAAAATAAAATTTTTTGCTTTATACTCGTAATCATAATTAATAACATTGTCTCTGTCGTCTTTGCTTTTTTTTCTCACATTATTGTATTAAGAACGGCAGGCTGTAAGATGACGACAAGAGTAAATAAAGTTTTCTGAATTGAAAATTGAGCTGGAAAATTTACACTTTTCATTGTTCATTATATATGAGCTAAGCTGTATGCCAGCACACACATACATACGACGACATGTTTGATAAATTTACAAAGGAAATTGTGCTCTCATGAAGGCAGCTATAAAAAAAAATTTAAGGAAAGAAAAAATTTATGAAACATTTCGATGTTCATTTTTATGTCATTTTGAATAGAAAACATAAGCAAATATGTATTGCATATTTGTTACAAAAAAAGAAAAGAATATAAGAGATACGAGGTAGAGAGAGACAGTGGCAGAGCAGAATATAAATTGTAATAGTTCATTAAAAAAATATGCATTCATTCATATCAACTATGATTATTTAACTACTCTACTTTAAAGTTCATTCTGTGTGTGTGCGCGTCTAAAAGAAAACCTTTAACATAACGCTTTTTAACAAACACACACACACACACATTTTTTTTCATGCTCGACACACTTGTAACAAATACATGCATGCTTGCATTCATAATGCCACTAGAAAAACTATGAATACGAGGTAAAGTATGTAAACAATACGCTTTCTATGAAATGATTAAATGCATTTGTGTTGGCTTGTGTGTGCATACATAAAGGGTGTTTTTTAAAAGCATGATAGCAACTTAAGTTATAAAAAAATAACTCGAAAACTTAAATTTTAAGAAAAATTTTTTTTGGAAATATACATTTGCAAAGTACGAGTATATAGGACCTGCGGCCCCAATGGAACATTCTGCAGGTTAACATTTTTTAAACTCTTGTGATGAAAACGGAATCAGTAAATTTTAATGTTCATACACTGATATAATTTTTTTCATTAATTCAATGAAAATTTTAATTATTTTTCAACCAAGGAAATATTTTGTTAAATGAGTGAATATTGAAGAATGAATGAATGAATATTTTATTGAAATATATGCTTGTAATTAATGAACTATTTCATTGAAATTAATGAAATATTTTATTAAAAATAATGAACTATTTCATTAATATTCATTGAAGTTCATTTTTTTTATTAATTTATTTATTTAAACATTTTTTTAAATAGTTATTCAATTAGGGACCCCCGAATATTTCATTAAAATTATTGAAATATTTCATTGAAATTAATGAAATGTTTCATTGAAATTAATGAAATGTTTCATTGAAATTAATGAAATGTTTCATTGAAATTAAAAGCATATTTTATTGAATCAATGAAATGTTGTAATTAGTCTAATGAACCATTAACATTGCTTGAAAGGTAATGAATTATGTCATTTAATTTTTCCATTTTTTTTCCGATATTCCTTTCTTCGATGCACTGGACTTACTCCATGACTTGAAGAGTGTACGCTATAAAATCTACACTGCATGAATTTTCCTTATACATATATTTTATGAATTTTGCCATTAATTTGTAGAAAAAATTCGTCACACATCCACCAATTACACATGTCATTATATTAATGAAGAAAATTTCATTTAAATTGTGAATATTTTTTAGTACACTAATAAAAACGTTATTTTTGATGAAAAATAGTGAAAGTGTTAATTAAATTAATTAATGAAATTCTTTTAGGGTAGCCAAATAAATTTTAATCCTATTTTCGTTGAATTTTTCATCAATCTGATGCACAATTTCATTAAAATTTTACCAATAATACTGTTTATTAGATTGTGCTTACGAAATGAAATTAATATGAAAATTTTCATTAGGTGATAAAAATAAATAAAATAAATTAACAAAATATTAATCTTTATTTGTGCTTAATTATTAATTAATTAAAGATTAATATTTTGTTAAACTTTTAAAATCCAAATAGAAATTATTACATATAAAATAAATTAAGTTAATGAAAAGGTTTTCATAAAATATTTATTTCATTGAAACAATGAAATTTGTTTTTGTTTATACTAAATTTTTTCTTCAGGCCTTCTGCAGAGATGGCCAATTATATAAGCTATACAAATCCCCAAATCGTCTATAAACTGCACGAATTGATGAATGCTTTTCAAATTAAATCTGTACAACTTGACAGCGTTGTTGAAGAACCTATCTTTTCATATGACAATTAATCTGTCCGTAATTTTTTTCGGTCTTTAAAAAATCACTTTTTGTGTTTACATACTCGTAAAGTACTTTCATGTGTCTTATGTTCTGTACGCTGTAAACTACTTTAAATTGATGAATATGCAACTTTTAATGATATACCAGTTTCTAATACCTAAATACTTCAGAAATATAACAAAAAAATATATTCTGCTGCAGGCATTTTACACACAATAGAAAACAGTATGAGAAAAAGTAATAAGACAAATAAAAAGATGGAATACGTACGTACTTAGAAAATTATTGTTTCGTACGAGTAGCTAATTCCACTCACTTATGCATACTCGCATGTAAACATGTTTGTGTTTAGTATTTTTATTTGATTATTGTGCTGCTCCTGCTGACAGGAGTATTAATTAAAATGTAACAAATAAATTTGTGTTGAACTACAATATTAAATTTTAAATTAAATATTTTGTCTGTAACTATTTATTACTGCCACAAAAAGCTACAATAACAGTGATTAATACGCGACTAAAGCAACCATGTATTTAGTATTGATTTTATTTAAGAGTTTTGAAATTTTTTTCATTAATACAATGAAACATTTTATTTTTTTTTCCAATGAAAACGCTCCAATAGACTAATGAAATATTTCCTAAATTATTATTCATGCATTTAATGAATTAATTTCATTAAATATTCATTCTTTTAATGAAATAATTTTATTGAATCAATGGCAAACGCACAGACCTTTTTAATTTCAAGTGACTTAAGCGGCAAGTATACGACCACAGCATGCATATCAAATCAAGTGATTAAGCTAAAAAGTTCGAACCACATAAATCGTACCCTTTAACTGGAACAACTTTCATTTCATTAAATTTAAATTTCTGGAAGGGTCTTTATGAATAGCGAGACATTTTTTGCTATAAATTTTAAAACTATTTAAAAAAATAATGAAAAAGCAGAAATTGAAAGAAAAAGGGCTTAAATTTCAATAAAGGAGCCGTTATGTGTGAGAGTGGTATAAGTCCACTTTTTTAAAAAAGTGAGTTTGCTGTAATTTTGAAAAGATTTTGCCTATATTTTACTAAAATTACCGCTAACTCTTTTTATGTAAAAGTGGACTTATAGCACTTGTAAAAATAGAAGCTCAAATAATGTTTTTAAGGCATTATATCTTGATAGCTAGTCTTCACTGAGCTAAATTCGCCATACGCAAAAAAAAACTAGTATCATCAGCAAAATATCAAAATCTATTGGCCTCATATGAACCATGAGCTGTGTGGCGACATTGATTTAATGACGCACATAAAGTTACAAAGATTGCGCCGGCTGGGTTATGTTATGTGCATGAATGTGGATGCTAGAAAAGTATGCTCAGGCGCGGACGGCCGAAGCTCCAACAATATCTCACCGATGTGAACGTCCCAAATTTTAGCAGAAAAAGAAAGCGCATGAAGAGCCATTTTAATCTCAGCTGAAGACCTAAATATTATGCAAGAAGCCAGTTAAGAAGAAGACTTAATATGCCTACAGCAAATCATACAATCACAAACACTTGATTGCGCGTGCATGCTGAATCATTCGTATGTTGTTGTGTATGGGCCGCTATAGTTATTCGTACCTATTACGTATGAGTAATATTTCTCTACTTGTATTTATTTTTCAATAATCATGCGTAACGTGTGTACTTTGACATTCTTGCTCTGCAAGTGGAGTTCAACATAAAGAAAATGTATTTCTTATGGAAATTTTGCATTTAGAAGCTGTAAAATTTTACGGGAATTCAGTGTTTTATGCAAATCAATATAATAAAGTGTGAGTGTAAAATATTGCCTTCTTCTATATTTAAATATTTTGTTAGTGTGAAGCTAGACAATTTTGCTTATGCAATTTTTCAAGCTTATTTTCATCTTACAGTGAATATGCTCAGAGATTATTTTTCAATATATTTGAAAAGTTAGGCTTGTGAGCCAGAATAGTTACTATTTTTCAAGCGATTAATTTTTATTTTTTTTATGTACGATCTGGTTTCGCTATTTTGCATTCAACAATGAATACAATTCTTTTAAATTAAAATAAGCCTGAATTTAATCCTTGTATTCTTAATAGCTTATAGTATCTGAAGATAGTGATCGAAATGTCAATAGAATTTTAATGAAAATTTCGGGCAAGTCGAATGCTGTAATTTGGCCCCTGGTTAAGTTTATCGTGCCACCAACACGATTATTATCATTCACAGTGCTCAGTGAATGATAATAACTTACCAGCTTATCTGCTCTAATTATTTGTTATAATTTTTGTACATTTTCTTTAAAGCTATAAAAAATTGCAGTCTTAATTAAGGTGATGCTTAGATCTTTGCCAAATAATTCTACTTAAAAAAATTTTATATATTTTCTTTTTATCCTTTAGTAGCTCATTTACTTTCATTTATTTTGTTAAATAAAAAAAAAAGCTTGTTAGCTTTTGACTTGCTTATTGCCAAATACGTGTCAGCAAAAAGAAACACTGTGCAAAAATATGTTTATTAAAAATTTAGCATGTGTTTTTATGGACAAGCGCATATATCTTCTCACAACAAAGTATATAGTCTGTGTTACATTATAGAATTGCATGTAATATGACTTCAGGCTAAAAATCCTCAAAATAATCTTTACAATATGATGGTTCTCTATATATAAGGAAAAAGGAAATGTTGCCATAGTGAAAAAAAATATATTCTGAAGAAGAAAATGTATTTCAAAGAAAAATATTCATTTGTTTTAAGTGAGTAAGTGGTAGTGGTAGTGGGTTTAACATACATTCACTTTGCTAATTCATGAATAATAAAAAAAAAAAAATAAGACTGACAGCTGCTAAGGGTTCTTTAGATATTTTCTTGTTGTTTTTGTTGTTGCGGTTGCTTTCACTTGGTCTTAGGATAAGTGGTACTGCTTTTCATAAAGAAAAATAATATTGCCAACTAAACAAAAACAGCAAAATCGTTTTTTTATGGACAAAAAAAAAGAAAAAAGGAAAGATAAAAACGAAAGTGTGATTTTGTCTATTTTTTTAAAAGTTTTATTTACAAAAAAACGAAACCTGCTTTTTAGCTGACAAGTGAATGAATGCACGAGTGTAATGATGATAAGATGTGGCCAGATAACCTATAAACCTTAATAAATCCAGACTATTGTTTTGCTAAGGCTTTTGTTAAGGGTTTTTGAAAAATATGATTTAAGTACATTCAAGTTCATATCCAGTCATTATTTTTTATTATTGCATAAAATTTTTTTTTTTGATTAATTCGGTCTTATGATTTGTTATAAAAAAACCAATTTAAAATGGCTTGCAGCTGTACGACCTAGTTAAAATGAACGTTTCAGTAAAATGAATGGTTGGGACTTTAATTTTTTTTAATTATTTCGTTCATGGTTCCCTGACTTTACTTTCATCTTAGGTTTGGGGTCACTGTTTATCCTTTATTGATTCTTACTTTCGGTTTGCACTGCTCACTGACTTTTACTATTTCGAATTAAGACATTACAAATAGTAATGGATAAAATCGTAAAATTGTAATCATTTAATTGGTATTAGGTATTAGGTGTGACAGTAAGTCCGCACTTTTTCATTTCATGCTGCAATAACTGGATTATTTCACGCTGTGTGTAGTAGGTGTCATCTTCTTATTGAAACCATACATAATCCAGATCCATGTCGTCCACTTAAGGCCATAAGAACTCCGCTATTATGTTTCTGTACTGTGAAGGCCATTCACACAGACAGAAAACGACTTAGGTTGTGAGAACTAAATTTGTTTCCAATCAAAAATTCAGTTGTTGTAATCAACTTTTTTAGTTTTAGTAACCAGAATTCTATAATATTGACAAAAATTTAGTTCTCCTAAAAATTTTATGAACTATAAGACTGATTTGTTATTGTTACGATTAAGACATTCGCCGGTCGCAAAAGAATTTTCGATTGGAAACAAATTTAGTTCTCACAACCGAAGTTGTTTTCTCAGTGCAATTAAAATTAACGTTATTTCGTTGAAGTCTACAAAAAAGCAAGGCTTAATCAAAATTCTCACTAGACAGTTGCTCGTTGTGACTGTTTTTATTTCTCATTGACTGCGTGATAATTTTTTGCGTCAGTGAGATGGAAATGCGCTTCATTGGAGAAGATAATTTTTGTTTCTCAAAATTGGCATTGATTTCACTTTGCTCCATTAACCCATTGAACAAATTCCTGTGCCAGATCTATGACACTATACTTAATCGGAACATGTGTTCTTTACGATCCAATTAAAAAATTACAAGTCTCTCAAGAAAAATATATTTTTTTTGAAATGAAAAAATTCACCTTTAGTGCGGTGTATAATAAATGCGAACAGATAATATGACGATATTCATACATAGTAATCGTAGAGTGTATAAAAGGAACAATAAACATAAGTGACGCGTCACGAAACAAACATTAACTAGAATTAACAATCATCAGCCAGTAGAGAAAATAAATGATGAACGAAAAAAATTATCAAGTTCATTTAAATGAATTGAAAAGTCAGAACGATAAACTCGAAATAAATAAAATCTAGTGGCTCAAAAATGTTAAAAAACTGTAATTTTTTCTATCTCTTCTCCGGTTAATGAAATGTTTTCATAAATTACAAAATAATGAATTTTTTTTTCAGCGTTCATTTTATTGAATGAATGAATATTTCATTGAATTAAGGAAATTTTTCTTTAGTCCAATAAAATGTTGTTATTGCTTAAAAAATAATTAAATTTTTCATTGGATTAATGAAAAAATTTCTTACAGTGTAGAGTCTATTTGAAAAGAAAACCCATGTGAAATCAACACCCAAAATTACTTTGAAATTAGTTTTTAGCTGTTTTTATTCCAACGTTGGGTTTTTTTATATTCAATTGCATTTTTTGTTAAAAAATATTTTTTTAATTAATTTTATTATTTTATATTTTTTAATTAAAATTTTTTTTTATTTTCATAAAGATGTTTTTTGTTAAACTGTTGCCATCAACATGTTGGTTTTTTATTTATTTTCACTATGCCTGTTGGTGATGTATTTTGTCTCATTAAACGAGAGAACAAAATTTGTGTTTGGCAAAGTTGTTGTGAAAAAGGAAGCCTTCAACCAAAACTTTAAAAATAAAATGCCAAAATATCTGATGGAGTTACTGTTAGCTTTGTTGTAGTAAATTTCTCTTGTTGAAAATTTGTTTTCTTCAACTTTAAAATTAAATTGTAAAAATACTACGTTTTAAGTCCTTTAATACTCATCATTTATGCGTTGTTATTATAATATTTTGTCCTTGTGATAAATATTTTAATTGTTATTGCTGCTATTGCTGTCGTTACTGATTTTGGTTGTTGTTTTTATAGTTTTAAGTATGTCTTGTTTATATTTAAGCTCTCTGGCTTGATATATGACGTTTTAAAATGTTTAATCATTAATTATTGCAGCTTCATATGCACATGTTTGGACACGTGATTGCCACAACTTTACTGTTTTTTTATTTCCTTCAGTTTTGTTTGACAGCATGTCATTTTAACTTTCCACTTTCTGTCATACTTTTTATTATTTTATTTTTTTGCTTCAGATTAAAAACCTGATATATAAAAGTGAGGAGCTGCATAATTCGATGGTATGAACATTCGAGCAAATTTTGTAGCAAAAACTTTTATAAAAAAATTGCATCTTGAAACACTTTCACAAAATTGAAAATTTAATTGAAGATTGGTTGCCAGTCACAAATTCAATCATGCTGATACTATTTTTTAGTGGATTTGACTGAAATTCAGTTTTAAAATCCAAAATATATTTCTTTTTGACTTTGTCAACGAATTTCTATCACCACAACTAATTAAACTATTGTCACAATTAAATAATTTATTGATTGGTAACAAATTTAGTTCCTACAATCAAAGTTGTTTTCTTTCCTTTAAATTATTTATAGTTATTTTCATGCACACACATTTATTGACAAAACAATTTCGGTTGTGATAACCAAATTTGTTACCAATCGAAAATTCAGTTGTGGTAATCGAATTTTTTAATTGTGACAAAATAAAATCGGTGTGACAGTTTGAAATGTTTTTAAAAGAACTAAACTTTGTTTTGTATTATGAACTAAAACATGTGATTATCATAACACAACCGAAAATGCTTTCTTTCTATTATTATATTTTCTGCAATTTATGCTTGAGTTTTTAAATCACCTTCCTTCTTTTAGTTTAAAGTTCATGACTGCAGGCAGGGTTGAACTTTTTTCTTCCTTTTCTTCATTATCATTAAAATTTAAAGTTTAATGGTTTTGCTGGTAAAATAAAAAATAAAAAATTATATTTCCACGTCCCTGCTTCCCATTTATGCATTCATTCATTATTAAATTGACCTTTTGTCGTGGTTTCGTTATTGTGCTCGGATGTACTTGAGCAGTAAGAAGCAAAATTATGAATAAACTTTTACTTCTTCTGCCTTATTCTTTACTTCATTTAATGACTACACGAAACTCAAGAAAATTACTGCTGTGACCACATGAACAAAAAAGCGTAAATTTTATTTTCACCTTTGACTGAAATACTGCGAAAGTGTAATTTCGTTAAGGTTAAAAGCAGACCAAGATAATTAAGCAAAAGGAGTTAAGCAAAAGCTATAAAAGGTCATTTATAAAGTATTTCCAATAGCATTTTATTTGGTTAAATGAATTTATAAAAACCATTAAAGCCTATTTGTTGGAGTAGCTCATCAGAAACAGAGTGAGTTTGCTGGGTATTAATGATTACATGTGCCATGTTTTGATCTCAACTCTTTTGCCATAAATTCTGTAAATTATTTTCTAAGTCTTAAAAATTCCTTTTGACTATGAAAAATCGTTCAAAAATTTCTACCCAAAGCAGCTAATTTCTTTTTCGGCTAAATGCTACATGCCCACAAACATTTTCATGTTTTCATTTTATTGTTTGTTTTTCAATTGTAAATTGTGCTGATTTCTTTGAAAAACTCTTAATCCTTAAGTTAATTAAATCATTATTATGCAATAAAAGTGTGCATGTAATTAGCAATCCAGACAATAAAAGCGGTTATCTGCAGCTCAAAAGGCATTAATTTGGCTTTAGTAAATTTGTGTTATGCGCAATACACGCATTGCGTACTAAAAAACCTTTCAATTGGCGCTGTCTATACCAGAAAATTTAACAATAGCGGCCAATTAAATGAAATTGTTATTTAATTAATAAATAAGCTGTGAAATAATTTTTCAAAGGTAAAAAAAGGAATAAATAAATAGCGGGCCACTTAGAAGGCCTTCTATGGGAGTTAGTAACCGAATAATTGTATAATTTTGTTCGACTGCCACGTAAAGAATGTTTTTTTTTAGCTGCATGAGAAGGTAAAATATTAAAACAAGACAGAAATACTCCCCAAGAATTTTTTGATTTAAAGAAAAATTCCCTAAATGATAACAAACTAAACAAAATTAATTTTAATGCAAGGAAAGGGAAATTGTTGTTCATAATTGACTTGATTGTTTGCTTCCAAGTTTTTTGATTGTACTTTGGCAGATAATTTCAGGCTACGAGTTACAGGGTCCATTTGATCAGTTAAATTTTGGACTTTTTTCAATAATAGTAGCCTGAATAATAACTTCCAACTCTTTTTGCTTTATCGTCAAAAACTAATGATTTAATCTGGCCTTTTAAAATATAATCTAAAGGCGTTCGTTCTCTCGTAGGAAAAAAGAACAGAATCGCTAATTTAAATAAAGTTGTCACTAAATTTGTAATAAATCTATTGTTAAAAACGCGGTACGGCCAGTTGCGCTGTCTTTTACGCTTTATTTTTAAAAGTGGTATAACTCCACTTAATAAAAAAGTCAGACTTGCTTTTTTAAGGTGATTCTTTGTTGTTCCTGTTCATTTCGAAAGAATTAAGCTGTTATTTTTGAAAGTGGTTGGACTCCACTTAATAAAAAAGTCAAACTCATTTTTTTAAAGTTTATTGTTGGTTTTTCTTGTTCCTTTCGAAAAAAAAATGAGCTCTTATTTTTGAAAGTGGTATAACTCTAATTAAAAACATAAGTCAACCGTACTTTTTTTAAGATGAAATTATTGCTAACAAATTTTTTTAAAAGTGGACTTATATCACTTGCAAATAAATATAATATCTAAAATAAGAACCGATGGTGGCGTCAGAGCTACATATTTCTTTGTCTTGTTATTATTTTTCAATCGAGAAGAGTAAAATTAGATCAAAAACACTATGAATAGTTCTCAGGCACCTTTTACAAGTGAAATGCGTTCAATGAATAAAGCCAATTTTAAAATTATGCGACTTGCAAACAGTCAATTTTTAATTTTTTTTGTAAAGGTTGGTAATAAATTAAAATGATTATCGCACTATTAACTCAAGTGAAATATGGTAGCAAAAGTAAAAACCTAGAAGGTTTTTTTTTAATTGTCGCGCAGAAAACACCCATGGTCTAGGCAGGAATCGAATCTGGGACTCCCCGGATTGATAGACTAGTGCACTACCTGCCAATCTACTAAGGCAATTAAACGGCCCAAGGCGAATTCATACAATGTGAAATCATCAATCATTTCTGTGTTAAAAATATACTTGATTTGTCAAAAAAGACGAGTTCAGAAAAAAACTTGAAACGCACTTATGCTTTTTTGATACCGCCTTGTATATACTCGTTTTGAACCCACCTTAAGAAAGAGAATGATTATCGAGTGATATGCTCTGTCACTTTTATGACCTTAAAAAGGCCCTCATATTGAAAACCTTTTAAATTTGCAGCATATTTGTATGCCAGCGTGGTATATTTATGGCTTTTGGCGTCCAGGGAGGGTGTGTTGATTAGTCAGTAATTATTGTATAATTTAATTTAATTTTTCGTTTTTTGAAAATGTCACGTTAAATTGCTTTTCCTTCCTCAATTATTTTTATTATTTTGTTGTTTTCTAAGCTCATTTACATATTAAATAATAATAAAATCCTTTATGCAAAACTTACGCTTATTTGTATTTAAAATGCATGTGTGCGTGTGCGTGTGCATATTTTGTACTATAAAATTTTTAGTTGATAACAAAAAAAAAAATGTACATGCGTAATCGCCTAATCTATTTTACATTTTATTTAATAAAATATAAAATAATAAAAAACTTTTTTACGTTAATTTTATTTATTTATTTTTATTTATTAACAGTAAATAAATTTACATATTAATAATATTAAGGCAGCCGTGGCCTTCGTCCTTTTTTTATGTTAAATTAAAGTAATTGGAAGCTAAAAATTCAATTACTAAATAAAAACATAAAAATATGATTTTTATTGGAAAGGCTTAAATTAAAAAAAAAGTTCAAAAGTTTAATTAGACTTCTTCGTTAAAAAAAAAAAATTTAAACTCTGTTTGTTGTTCTAGTGAGAAGGTCTTTGTTTTGGCGATAGCACAAGTTTACAAATTTTTGTTAACTTTTGCCCAGTAAAACTGAAAACTGTTCCCAAAGTATTTAGGGCGCCCAAATGTCGCATTTAATATTGAGCAACTTCTATGGAAATTTTTAATATCGAATGTGACGATTCTACCTTTCTATTTCGCTTTTTTCAAATTATATTTAGTGTCTGAGTTATAGTCGTACCATTATTTGCTAAATGAAGTTGACACCGCCACGTATGTGTATGAGTATTTTTTGAAAACCTTTTTTTTTGCTAAAAAAGAACATTTAAAAGTCCACAACAAAATTACTTCAAGTCTTACCTACACTGTTTTTAAATATGCTTTGTAGTTTTAAGACTTCAAGTCGGCTTTGTTGTCCAAGTTATATGTTTTTGCTATTTATTACACGAGTCGGTATTCTTAGAGGGCGTATGTACCAAAACAAATAAGAAAAACAGAAGCAGGGCTCACTTGGGTCCTCTGATGTGGTCTTTTTGATGATGTACTAACTTTTAGAGAAATTTATTCACAAGTAGAATTTAAACTGTTAAAAAAAACTCAGACAAATAAAAAAAGCTATTTGCAACTTTATAAAGGGGATCATGCTTTTGCTAGTATTATTACAGAGGCCCCACACAAAGTAGTAAATAAAATATTTTAAAGCATAATTTTAGGGGTAATTAAGTACGGGCATAAATTTTTATAAACAGTGGTAAATGCAAATCATTGATAAGTGGGCATAGATATGGGCGTGGCTAGTCAAAAAAGATATGGCGACCTTCTTTGGATAATAGAGACCAAATTTCAGACAAATCCATTTTAAAATAAAAAATTTGATTAGCGAACAAACACACAAACAGAAGATGCATTTTATTTTATTTATTTATCACACAGTAAAAGACACTATTTTGTTAAGAGCAAATGTTGCCATATGGAAACAAATTTAGTTCTCACAGCCAAAGTTTTTTTCTATGTGTACCAACTGTTCAGGACCCTTGAAAATCTACCTTCCCAAATAATTGGCTGTAAAATGCCAATCATTTCTTTTGAGTTATCACATTTTTATATCAAACTGGCCATTGTGTTTAATTTTCAAAATTTTAAATTCATTATTTTTACTTCAAAACAAAGAAAACTTTATTCTAATTTATTGCACTATAGATATTTTTATTTACTTGTGGCTTTAAAATTCTTTACTTTTATTACAAGTTTGTCTTTTACTCCCACCCATGTTTTAGTAAAAGAAAAAAAGAAAAGTTTAATAATTTAAGCCAACAGTAAAGAAGTTTTTTAGGTTTTCCGCTCATTTTTGTTGTTGCTGTTTTTGTTGGTTTTATGACTGTCAAGTTGACTTTAAAACTTAAAGTAACAAAAAAGTAGAGAAAAATAAAAGTAATTCAACTAGGAAAATCATAATAATTTTCAATTAGCTTTGAGAGAGCGTGGTTTTTTTTTCGGTTTCACAAGTCGCTACAAAAAAAAAAAAAAAAAAAAAAGTTCAAAAAGAGAAAAGAAAAAACATGCATAAAGACAACCACAAAATTTTATTATAAACATTATGAGTGTTATGAGGTTAAAAGCTCTGCCATGGCAAAAATATGTATGCATGTGCTTTTATTACAAAGTTGCATTTAAAAAAAATTAAACAAAGTCTAGCTAGCAGATTAAAAGAAACCAAGATAAATTAAAAATTATTAGAATGTATGTGATGTGTGTTGTGTCTATGTATGTGTTTCAATATGTGTGTGTGTGTGTGTTTGTAAATGTGGTAAAAGCAACTAACTAGATACACATAAAATGTTACATGTGGCTTGATTCTTTAATTAGAAACTTTAGTTTGTTTTAGGTTTATGCAAAAAATAAAAATAAAATAAAAAAAAATTTATAAAAACTATGAAATAAATAATGATACTTTTTTTGTAAAGAAAAAATAAATATCACAGACATAAATGTTAATTAGAAACTTTATGTTTTCAAAAAGTTGTCCAGATGCAACAGTTAAGGTGGATAGCCAAAGGCTGTGCGTCTTCCCTTAACCACCAATGTGTATATGCATATGCTTCCAACTTTTTCCAATTTTTTTATTATTCAAAATAAAATCACTATTTGAAATTTCTCTTTTAAAATTTTTTTTTTATTCAAAAAAAAAAAAAAAAAAAAACGTTTCCTTAGAAAATATAGAGAAACCTAATCATTTTTAGCACGAATTCAAAACTTAATTTTTTCCAAGAATTAATTTTTTTTACCCCTGTTATTTAAATAGAAGCCCTTTGAAGAACTAACAATTTTTAAACCTGAATAAATGGCTATTTGCTGTTTTGGAAATCACTCGTTTTGACAGCATTCGAAGTTAAGTTGGAGTTTTTATTTAAGCGATCCTAATGACTAAATTTATTCACAATTTAATGGTAGCATGTGACACCCTATTTCATGCAATTTCCTTAATAAACTTTTTCTTTTGTTATTTTAAAATATAAAAAAAATTTTAAAAATTTAACTAATTTTGCAAAAATTTAAAAATTCAAAATTTTCCTTAAGAAGTTTTTTTTTTCTACTATCTTATGTATTTATATTTTCATTTTATCAATTCTATAAAAGCATTGTTTCTAGAACAAACGTCAATATTTTCCATGATTCACACATAAGCTTGAATTGCACAAAAATGTAAAAAGAACTCAAGCTTCTAATTTAGCAGTGATCAAAAGACTTAGAAAACAAAATTTAATTTAGTAAAGAAGTTAAAGACTTGGACTTTGGCAGCAATCGAAAGACTTAAGACACAAACTTCTATTGAAAAAAGTAGAAGTTTTATAACAAAAACTTCTAGTTTCGTGCCAATCAAAAGACTTAAGATTCAAACTTCAATTTTGCATACAGGTAAAAGACTATTAACACGACCTTCCAGCTTCTTAGTAATCATAAGGGTTAAGACACAAGCTTCAGTTTTTTTAATTAGATAAAAGTCCTTCTAACACCAACTTCTTGTTTATTAGCAAGCCAAAGACTTAAGACTCGATCTTCAGTTTTGCATAGAAGTAAAAGACTTAAAGCTTGTGATTCTGTCGTACACGTAAAATCCAATGAAGTGGTTTTAGCGATGTTCAATTTTTTGTCTGTCCGTGCGTTTGTCTGCGTAAAGGCGAAGTATAACGTACGAGTTATTCTACATGCCTTAAATATGTACACTCTCGTTGATAAAAGTAAAAAAAAAATATAAAAAATTAAAAAGGAAAAACTTATGTGGATTTTAGAGCTTCACTTGACTCTGATGACCGAATATTTTAATTTTGTTTTACCAGAAATAATGTCAGTCACTTCAGAAAAACATCTTTTGTAAAAAACTCACCCAAAGAAATTGTCTTAAAAAAAGGTGGTCTTGATTTTTTACCCATATTTGTGTTACTTATGGAAATATCGGGTTGCATTTCTATTGTAACTTACAGAGACAACAAACGAGCTTAAAATTTAATTTTAATACCTACATGGAAATGCGGACAAATGGACTTTGAATTCCTTTACTTATGAGCATTCAGAATTTATATCGTAATATGTTCAAAGAAAGGATCTAACTCATTAAAAAAAAAATTAGCAGGAGAAGCCAAAAAAAAAAATATTAATAATAGAAATTAAGCAAAAGATTTAATTGTAGAAATGAAAAATTATTAAATTATTGCGATACATCACAAAGTCGAATGTGAGTGTTTTGTAATTTAGGCCTTTTTTAGGGCATCTAAATTGTAGAAATATTTTACTGCTTCACGTTTAAAAGTTTTTAACTTTTGTTAAAAAAAAAATTGCAATAAAACTAATTTTCTTTGTTTCGCAATTTTATATTTTTTACGTGTATTTCATAATTAAGTTTGTTATATCTATGAATAGAAAAAAAAAAACTTTACGCATTTAAAACCTGTACACGTGTAATCGAATTTTACGTACAAGCACTCACACACACCTGTGTCTCTGTACGAGCACTAGAGTCTTTGTGAAATATTGTGTTGTTTTGCTTAGAGAAATGAATGTGTGTAAATGTGTGTTCTGCTCTATTCTATTTGCTTTACTTATTAACTTAACAACATAATTTTGCATTTATTTGCTACCCTGACTTTCTTTCTGGTTACAGAATTCGTTTTGAAAACTTTCTGCCAAACATCTTAATCCCCTAAAGATTAACCAAAACACATTTGAGTTTTTATTTGCTTCATTTTCAAAATGATTGTTGTATTTCAGAACATAAAAAAAGCCCCAAGAAATAAAACAGAAAATGCTATAAAAAATATATAACATACGCTTGAAGCTTTTCAAAATGTATGTTTTTATAATGTTTTGCAGCAGTCGAGGTAAGCAAGAAAATGTGTAGGAGTGTGCGGCTGTGAGTGTGGGTGTTTCTGTGTGTGTGTTATTTTTATTTCGTTTCAGGACACGTTGTAATACATTTTAAATGAGCCAATAACAATTTCAGTATTTTTACGTTTCAATCTGTAAAGCGTGAAAAAAAACAATCTACAGTGTTGGCAATAATTAACGAACATCGGCAATGTCATTTATACGAGTAAGAGGGCTATCACACTTGTCAAGTCTCTTGCGCAACTCCTGTGTGTAGATGATCGCTTTTTGTTATTTTTTCAGTACTACTTGCCCGTACTCGGCAATTTGTTTTGTTCTCTCATTGTTTATGTGTGTGATTTTTTGAAATTTGTATTGTTTTTGAGTGAGTGACTGAAACAACATATAAGAAATTAAATAAAAATTTTTTTACATTTTAAGCAAAAAGTGAACGGTTGGTCAAGTTCAAAAATAAATATAAAAAAATGTAAAACCTACTTGGGCAACTCACTTGCCAAGAGTGAGAAGATTGCTCTAACAGAAAAAAAGGAAGAAGAAAATAGTGCGCGTTGTTAAGAGAAACCAAAACTACAACGCTAAAAATGTTGGCTTTTTGTCAAATTAAAAAAAAAAAAAATAAATTTAACGTTTTTCTCTTCAGAATAAAATTTCTTCTATTAGAGTGCCAGCGAATTAAAAGCTTTTTGAGGACTCACGTTAAAAATTCCTAGACGAGTTGGTCGTTTGTATTAAAGAAACAACATATAATAGTTTTCATAATTTTTTTCTTAAATTTTTTGATTACTTTACTCTGTTCTGCCAATCTTCTCTTCTGGTTTGGTTTTTCAAGTTCTATTATGTTCTTTTTATAGTTTCTTCAATACCGGTTGTTAGTATAAGTTGTTTGTTTATTGAAAAAGAAGCACTTGTTCCTTCTAAAATAAAATTTTTTGTCATTGTTTTGTTTTCTGAGTAAATAGTGAGAACAAGACTAGACTAGGCCTTCACCAAAGAAACAGCCTACAGCAGCTGTGTTTGTATTTAAAACACAGCTGCTTGTAAGTTCGCTTGAAGGATGTAAAATGATCTCAGGTGTTTATTTCGATGTAATGTTTTTAATTGGAGCTAAAAACATGCGCATTCCTGGGTTAGATTATGTAAATATTGTCATAGCTAGTCTGGCACTTTGTTCATCTAGTCTTTAACTTGGTTGGCCCTTTCACAATATTTCTAAATAATTTTTCATACTTCAATTCATAATTTTCCTCTGTAAAGAAATTTTAAAATTTTTTCATTGCATAATGGTTCCTTTCCTGTAACAATAATTATATTTTTTGTTAAGTTTTCCTACAATTTTCTTTTTCAGATTTAATGTCAAGCAATTTTTGCCGTAATTCCTTTAAATAAAAAACAACTCAGCCCAACAGTTAAACCTTTTTTAAACATTTATTTTCATTCACTTGTGTTTGTAAATACAATATTTATTTTCTTTTTTTTACTTTTTCGCTACAGTTTCCACTTTTATTTATTTTACTTTCATTTCCCTTTATTATAACAACAAGTGTCAGTATATTTAAACACTATTTTAAATTCATTGAATTCTCAGTACAGGTGTATGTGTGTTGGTGTGTATTTTGTTTTTAAATATATTTTTGTATAAATATGAAAAGAAAACGTTTAAAAAAATTGAAAAGAAAACCAACAGTGCAACTCTTTATGGTGAAACTATGAAAATAAAAAAACAACAACCATAACCACCATAAACGCATACCAGCAGGCACGTTAACGATATTTAGTGCTCTTGAGTTGGAACTATCCGTTATTTTCAAAAAAGAAAAACGACTCCCAAGTCTTGTATGACGGTATCGAAGACATTGTTCTGCATACTGTCCTTACTGTTTCAAAATGAATTGAATTACTTGATTTTTGTGTTCTTATCCAGCTCTATATCTTGGTTACTTTCTTCAGCTTTTGATGAAGCGTTTAGAAGATTAAAGCAAAACGAATAAAGAGTCTTTAATAAATAAAAAGAAGCATCTTGTTTTAAACATGGCGAGCGGTATCTACGCTCGGTTTATAGATAAGAAATGTCAAAAATAATACTAAAACGTTTTGTTTAGCAGAGCAGATAACTTAAATGAAAACTAAACATTTCATATGACAAATGCACAGTGTGTGCGCTCATGTTTGAAAGAAATAAAATTTTTTTATTTATTTTTTAAGCAATTTTGTTACTGTTTTGCTATGCAAACATCAGCTTTGAGTTGCTTTAAAGATGTCATTCACTGTCATTGAATACTTGAATTTCTGTTTATTTTCAGTTTTATTCGTATTTGCATATTTCAGCGAAAAAAAAAAGAAAATAAAAAAATGTTGAGCAGAAATCAATACAATTTATGGTTAGTTCAATGTCACTGCAATTTATCTCGGAGATGAATATTTATACACATTACGGTTGCAGCGTTAAAGCATGTGGTGGTAAATGTAATTGCTACAATAAAAATTAATATCGTTTTGTATTTTTTGTATTTTTTGCAAAGTATACAAAGTTGTAAGAATTGCAAGAAACCTCATAAATTAAAGAGTTAGAGATTTAAAATGTTTTATAAAAATATTCCTCATGAATTTCTACTGATCACCTCAATACTGAAAATTTAGTTTAAGGTCCAGAAATAAGTGAAAACTTAAATTGTGCTTAAGGGGTCATTCCTTGTTATGTTCCCCAAACTGGATTTCAGGTGTTTTGTTTACTCTCTCTCTCTCTCTCTCTTTCTCACGCTTTGTCTTTATTTTCTAAACTTGTAATTAATCAAAGTCAAGAAAACAGTACAAATCAAACAATCCATTTGTTAGACAAAAGCCTTTAAAATGTATTTTAACTGAAAGTTAAGATAATGCCTTAGCTGCTGTCCCTGGCTTAAATGCAGCTGTCATTAGTAAATCATATTTGATGGTTAAATAATCGTTTTTAGTTATATCGTAAGTAAATTTAGGATTTTGCTGCATTTCATTGATCAAAATAATTATGACTTGATTGTGTTTGAAGTACAAGAGTTTAAGTAAATAAAAAATCAATTAAAATTAACCTCTCTTGCCTCAGAATCTTATCATTCGTATGATTATTATTTGTGGGGTTTTTGTTATTAAGCATACGCACCCAGCACCACCAACACCTTCACTAACACAGCCATAGCCTTTTTTGTTGCATGCTATTTAAAAATTTATCATAATTTTATATGCGTATTGTTTTTTTGTTTGAAATTCTTTTTTTTTTTTTAATTTTTGCCATAAAGCATTTAATACATTTTGTTTGCTTGTTGGTTTTTAAGAGTGTGAAAATCGAATTGTTTGGGGATTAATAAGCGAAAGGCAAAACCAATTTATAATTACAGCAAATTGACAAGCATTGACAATGCAAATGACAAATAAAATCTGGGCTGCAATTCGTAATCAAAGATTTTTTTTTTTGTAATTTGTAGCAGAGTTTTAAATCTTTCATGTGGGTTATCCTTTTGGTTTAATTTATTTATTGATTTTTGTAAATAAATATTCAATTAAAAGCCAATAGGTGATTTCATTTGTTTAGTTTATTTGACTTTTAATTTCAGAATTAAAATGTTTTAAACCTTAAGATATGATTCCAAATATTTAATTTGTTATCAATAATTGCGTGTAATTTTCTGTAGCGTAATCCGTGAAAGATAAATATTCAACAAATGGAGAATTTTTTTCTATGAAAACTTAAACGTAAAAATCATCAGCATTTCAAATTCTCTTCTTTTTTTTAAATATTACATTTTAGAACAAGCTGTTTCCCACATATTATTAGGTCTGTTCTAAAAATCACGTGATTTCACATCATATCTATTGTTCTGTAAACGACACTAATTTTCTTTTGGCTATTGCCTAGTGTTATGAGCTTCATTGTCGTGAAGAAAACATTTTTTTGTTTGCTGTAAATTGAACTTCAACAAAAAAAGCTGAAAAGTAAAAATGAAAATATTAATTTTGCATTTGGCTTTCAAAATAACCAAGATTATAAATTTTAGCATAATTAGTATATGAGTAGTTTATATTATTGACGCTTTAGTTCATATTTTTGACTTTCAATAGTCCCATAATAATTTTATATTGAAAGCTATCTAATATTCAAAACGTCACTCCAGCAATCCAGTGTATATATATAAAATTGGAATGTATGTGTGTTTGACATAATACTCCTCCTACACCGCTGGACCGATTTATTTGAATTTCTGTGTATGCCTTTATGTTACGGTTTGGAAGGTTTAGCGTCACAAATCCGCCCGACAGGCGGTGCTGCAGTCGGTATCTGGCTTATTTATCTACTACCTATTTTTGCCAGGTCTTAAACGGTTCTTTACTCTATGAGTACGATTTCTTAGAATAAGAAGCTCGAATGTACAAAAATTTTATATTTTCATCAAAACCCAACTTATATTTTAATGAAAAGAAAAATTTGCCACGCCCATTACTACATCTACTTTTAAATTTTTCCTCAAATCAGAAAATGGCTGAACCGATTGGGATAATTTTTGTATTACATAACAATTCATTTTTTTTTTAAAGAAAAATTTGCCACGCCCATAACTATGCCCACTTTTAAATTTAGTTTTAATAATTATTATTATTTTCCTTTCAATATAAATAAAATTTAAAGGCAAAACAACGTTTGCCGGGTCAGCTAGTTTCAAATAAAAAATAAACAAGATTCTTAACAAGAAAAACAAAATTGTGGCTGATCTATCTACTCCAATACCTTTTATACTTTAATATTTTAACTCCTTTTTTTTTGCAGCTAATTTAAGAACATCTGTTGTGGTCTATTTGTTGTTGCTGTTAATATGCCGTTGTTTAATAATTACTTAAATTACTTTTCCCAACGCTGCTATTTAAAATTCCATTTAGAGCTCAGCAATTAGTATTTTTATTATTTATACTCCAGCAAGCAAATTTACTAAGAATTTCTATAAAACTATTAAACTAAATAGTTAAACACATTAAAAAAAAGAAAAAGAAAAACAGCAACCGGACTAAAAAAACTTAGATAATCCTCTCAGATCCGCTAACAAAATAGTAGAAAATAGTTTGTTTTAATTTCTGCAATTTTTATTATATTTTTTTTTCTTTTTAGTTTGTTTTATTTTATTTTTTAGTTTGTTGTTAAAATCCCATTATAAATTCTTTCATTCACAGTTGTTTGTTTGTTTGTGTTTTTATTTTGAATGTTTTAACATGTGTAGTGTTGGTTTGTTGTTGCAGATGTGCTTCTAACTGCAATTGCAATAAAGAAAACTTCATACATACACCTTTTGCTTCAGACTTGTTTATAAAATTCTATAAATTGAAATTGTACTTAATACCCAAAGCGTATCATCTCTTTAATCTATTCTTTGTATCAGTTTTTATTTTATTTTATTTTTTTCAACACAAAACAAAAAAAAGAAGGAAAAAAATGTTCTAGGTTTGTTGTATTCAAGAGTCAGAAGCGTTGCAAGTAAAATAACTACTATTTTTGTTGCATGTGCGGGGTTTCCATTGAAACGGTGTTAGTTTTTAGTTTCGATTTAAAACATATAAATTGCATTTGATATTTTTGTTTATTTAGTTTTATAGCACAAAACAACGAATACTCGTTATATTTGGTTGTTGTTAATAAAACAGAACGAAAAAAAAATTGAATTGCTTTTATACAGCACTTAGAAATCGTATTTGTTAGTTGCTGGTTGTTGTTGGATTGGAACGCTTATGTGTTGCATTATGCCAGGCTTTTAATCGAAAATCATTGTGATGTTTTAAGGCACTAAGCTGCCAGTGGTGGGTAAACAATATTCAGTTTTCCCTTTAAAATTTTTTATTTTAGAAAATGTGGTTGTTTTTGAATTCAATGCGAACTTAATTTCGAAAATTCGAAGTTATTTAGCTAAACTCAGTTATTTAAAAATTCTAAATCTTAAATTTTAATTTCAATTA
Organism: Thelaira solivaga; assembly: GCA_947397855.1. NCBI lineage: Eukaryota > Metazoa > Arthropoda > Insecta > Diptera > Tachinidae > Thelaira > Thelaira solivaga. Next base: position 3,425,579 of record OX377611.1, read on the forward strand.
GAAAATTCCAACTTAATTTCGAAAATTCGAAGTTATTTAACTAAATTGCAAACTTAAATTCGAACTAAATTTCAAAAACTCAAAGTGATTTACAAATTCTAAATCTTAAATTTTAATTTCACTTAGAAAATTCTAACGTATTTTCGAAAATTCGAAGTTATTTAACTAAACTGCAAACTTAAATTCGAACTAAATTTCGAAAACTCAAAGTTATTTAAAAATTCTAAATCTTAAATTTTAAAGAAAATTCGACGTTAATTTAGCATATTTAAATCTATTTAAGAAAAATGCCACCTCTAATTTGAAGTTTATTTCAAAATTTAATTTAAGTTTAATAAATTAAAAATTTTTTTTTGAAATTTTACATCCAATTTCCAAAATTTGTACTTATTTTCAAAAATTCGAATACATTAAAAAACCTCAAATTCAATTTCCAATTTTATTCACAAAATTCGTTACTAGTTTGCAAAATTCGAACTATTTAAAAATTTGAAAATAATTTCGAAAAATCGACATCAATTTCGATTTTTTTTCATTTAAGAAAAGTGCAAAATCAAATTCGAATCAATTTCAAAAATTTGAAATTTATTTAAAGAATTATATCAAAAATTGAAATCTTATTTGGAACTAATTAAAAAAAAGCTTCAAAATCGAATTTCGAAAACTCGAACTTATTAGAAAAACTTTTTTTTATTTAAATTATGTTTTAAGAAATAATTTCAAAAATTCGAATTATACTTTCAGAATTCTAACCTAATTTCGAAAATTTTAATTTATTTAAGAAAAGTGCAACTTAAATTCAAAAATTCGAAGTAAGTTTAAAAAATGCAATGTTAATTTTAAATTCGAATTCGAAGAATGGAAATCCTATTTCGAACTTATTAGAAAAAAATTCAAACTTTATTTTTACTATATTTCAAAATTTGAACCTAATTTAGAAAATTCTAACATTTAAAAATAAATTTCAAATTGAAATTTAGACATTTTTCCAAAAATTAAGACTATATTTTAAAAATTTCGAGCTTATGTCCAAATTTTCAGGCTTGAATTCGAATTTTATTTTGAAAATTAGAACTAAAATTGTTTATAAGTTTATTTGATCTTTATTTGCTTTTATTAAAATTGCTAGTTTTTTAAGCTTGAGGACGGACTTTTATTATTTGTTTTTAGGTCGATGTTTCACTTCAGATTTGAGCATTTTCTTTAGCATATAATTATAATCACAGCTTGTGGTCAAATGACTACAATAAAAGCTGTCATATTTAGGAGAAACTGTAGAACCTCATCTCTGGCACTGGAGAATCTTTCGTTAGAAGCAGCAATTGGTTTATTTCCCTACTACTCTTTATCCCATTTCTACCTCTTTCTTTGACATCGTTCTATCACAATTTTTTTCCTATTATCACAGAAGATCACTCCAGAACCTGCTTCTGTTTTCTTTATTGGGGTGCCTAGTGCAACCTAACCTAACCCTGTGAAAACAAATTTTATTCATCAAATGTTTATGAGTTTAGTCTACAGGCAATGTTGGTCACCTCTGTCTTTGGCCAATATACTTTAGTTATTGTCTGCCTGCATCTCTGCACATTATTTTTCCTTTATCGCCGCATTCACTAGTTTGTGTTGTTTTTTTTAGTAGTTTTTTCTAATCCAAGTCTTAAATAACATTTAGTGCTTTTCCTAATTGAAATTGGCGCAAAGAATTCTGTATGCATGGGTATTGTTACTAAAGCTCTTACTGCTACTGTTGCCGTTTTTGTTGTTGTTGTTATTGTTTTGTTGTTATTGTTATTGTTTTGCTGTTGTTTCGTTTTTTTAAATATTTCATTCTTCCTGTTTTCCTTCATTTGAGTTTTATCGAAAACGTAGTGCTTTTAGTCCTTGTATAAATTATTTATTGTGTAAATATGTAGGAGAAGGCAAACGATAAGGTTGAAATTACATTGCAAGAGGTAAATAAATATGAACAACATAAAGATGTAAGCAAGATATTGATGATTTTAATGTTGGCTGCTGGCTGCTGCCTTTCATTATTACTGCTGGCAGCAGTAAGTGCATTCAACCAACAATCTTCAGTTGGATTGTGTCGTATTGCAAAGTCTGCTTATACCTTTGCCAATGCTGTTTTAAGTAAAAATTATTGTTTATTTAGAACGTACAAATTCCAAAGTCAAAGAATTAAATTAGACGTATTATTTTCTTAACTTAAAATAATGGCCATCAAAAGGTAAAAAATAAATAAATTACAAACAAATAAGTTGTAAAGCATAAAAGCATGCTAAAGGAAATGTATAATAAGGAATGATTTTATTTTCATTATTATCAGTTCCTTGTTTTCTTTCTGAAATATTTTTACAAAAGGAATTTAATTTTATTCCAAGGAAAAAAACAATTCGACTGCAACTACTTAGAAGAAAGATAAATTTAAGCCAAAAATTTGTTGTTGTTAATTATTGGCATTTAAAAAAAACGTAATAACGTTCTGAATGTTAAAGAAGACTTTTTAGCTATAACTGTTTGTTTGTCATCCACTATAGTTCTTGATATTAACTTTAGGTAAGCACTTCACAGCCTGCAGAAAAGTTCAATGCTCTTACTTGCCGTATATAATACTTTTTCAGCAATTGAATTAGCAACTCTTAAGTCACATAATTTAGATTGTTCCTTAATATATTTTTTCAGTGTTTTCAATAAGATTTACAATGACTGCTCATGCTAGAACATGAACTGCCTAAGGAATAAATTGAATTTAGCAAAAAAATTATCTCAGATGATAGAAAATTGAGTTGAATAATAATGGATTAATAAACAAAATTCTTTCACTATATACACGACCAAATCACTGGCACAAACATTTTATTGCGCATGCGGGTTATATTTTGTCAAATGCATGCACAATCAACTGATTGTACCATCAAGCTGGTACAATATTCATTTCATTAAACAAATTTTACTTTAAACGTCGTTCTGAATAGCGGCAAAGTTTAGTAAAATTGTTAAAAATACAAACAAATAAATAAAAATAAAATAATCAAAAAAAGTGAGAGAAAATTTAAAGAAAAAAGCGTGTGTTTACTAAGAAATTGCCGTATATTCAATGAATTATATTTTTATTATGTAGTGCCGGGATGAAAACTTTCTTTAATTGGGCTAATTTCGCCATACACAATACCCAGCAAGCTTGCACCCTCAGCAAAATGTCGAAATCTGTTTGATATCGCACAAAATTCCATTAGATGAGCAAACCGCTGTCACAAACACTCAATTGCTTATGTATGCCCTCGTTGTTTATGGGCCCCTTTAGTTATTCTATTGCTGCCAGTGAGAAATTCGTATGCAAAGAAATACCTCATACGTATGAGCAATATTTACCTGCTTGCATATATATTTATTAATCATACGTAACATATGATTAATGCAACGACACACAATGTCGAGATTTCATATAAAGAATGGCCATAAATAGAAGGACTTATTACAGAGAATTTAAATTTGCAACTTATTTTCAGGTTGATAAAAGTGTCGAAACAAGCATTCGTGTCCTTTCCTTACATCCTGAAATTTAAAAATCCCATAAAAATAAGAAAATAAAGTTCGAAATTCATGAAATATGCTACAATCATTGGATATGATATTCTTAAAGGTTTGACCAAATTTGATACAAATCAGGTCAAGGACATGCCAAGCTCAATAATTTCCTTTTTCAAAAAATTTAAAAAAAGGAAATTTTCTTAAAACTAATTCCGTACGCAAAACACTTATAGTCGACTCTATGTGTTTACAAAATTTTTTCCAATTAGGTGCAAGGTATGCGTAATACCTCACAAATATCCTTTAGATGAAAAATGGTGTAAAAGTTAAAAAACTAGTCTAAAATTGCCTAAAAAATGGTTCTTAATTTATATACTTGACAATAAATACTTGAGAAAACTTTAAGTTCTTTATTTGTAAGGGCATATTCCACAGTGTCGTGACTTCATATATCGAGGGATCAGAAATATTTATTTGAATTTTAACTTTAACAAACAAACGTAAAATTTAAATTTTTCTACTAAATTTATTTAGTTGCACAGGAAACTGAATAACTTAAAAAACTATTAAATTTGCATAATATTTTACGTATATTCCATACGGTGAGTTTAGCGTGAAAAAATTATTTTTTTAAGCATTTTTGATAGGCAAATTCCTCTTCCTGATATTGTTTAGTAATTCTAGATTGATCTCTCTAATTTTTGTTTTTACAAATTCCTCCACTAAGCGCCTGCATGTTTCTGCTCTGCTGCACAACAACTTTTTATTCCAGTAGTGTTTTTTTTTTTTAATAAAAATTTGTTTTATTTTTCTACTACTAGCAATTTTTAAAAAGCTTAAGACAGTAATTTTTTTGTTTTCACTTTTCTCAAAAAGTTTGTTGCAGTCTGCCATCAAAAAAGCTTAAGAAAAAAAATATATTTTTTTTTATTTAAAACTTTTAATTTTTGTGATTTTTTTCTTATTCCAACTCAAATAGTTTTAATAAAAAATTTTTTTTTTTTATAATTCAAATAAAAAAATTCCAACAAGGTTTTATTGCCTAACCACATGTCGTTTCCTGTTTTTTTACTTTTTTTCTTCGCATTAAACTGATCATAACACACAACATTGTGGCTTCAGGCATCTCTCATCAAATGGTATTTGTGTAAGGAAAAGCTATTGCTGCTAATATTTATTTTACTGGCTACAATTCTATACGACCTGTATAACAATTTGTCCTTTAGTTAGTTGTGTTTAAACAGGAGACTCTTGCATGTAACTAACACATGGTTACTGCAACACAATGTGTGCAAGTAATACAAATATTGTGCTTAGCTAAATACTCAATTTAGAAAATTGTTCCTTATTCTCTTTTAAACTTGTCATTCACTCGTTTACTTTTCTTATTTTTCTTTTTTTACAATTTTTCTTTCTTTTTTTCAACTTTTCTGTTGACAATAAGAAGCTAATCATGTTGAAATATAAATTTTCTTTTTTCTCGCTTTTTTTTTTTTTTCAAAAGTTGCTTTTTTTCTGTGACTAAAAAGAATAGAAGAGACTAAATGTGTTTTGGATAAAAAAAAAAAATAACTGTTTGATTTTGCTAAAAATGTTGTCGATGTGCTGGTGCTGGTGCTGCTGTTGTCTATGATGATGATGATGATGATGTTGATGTTGAGCTTCATTTACAGTGCCATTACTGTGCATGTCAAGTGATTGGATTCTCATTGCTATCAACACCAAATTGAATTGTTGTCCTTGTTACAGCATCTATTGCATCCCTTGTAGTGAATATTGAAAAAAAAAAATTATTAAAAAAAAATCAAGCTCAATTTAAACACTCAGAGTTTATATGGTTGCAGGTTGCCTGCTGCCTGCTGTATGTGAGATTTTCTTTTTAAGGCCGTTTTGTCAGATATTTATTTGATGAGTGTTAGCGCTCTAATTGATTGTGTTGCCAGGCAGGGAATATGGGGAAGCAAAATATACAAATAATAAAAGTAACCAAGACCTACCTGCATGTAGGTACTCTTATATTGTATTTGTTATTGACTTGATTTAAGTGTGTAGTAGGCACTTATATAACTAAATAGCAAAAATTATTTTCTACATCCTAAGCAGCGGCTTACAAACTGTGGGTGGAAACCCACAGGGGGTCGTGAAAATTATTTTATGTAAATTTTGCTAATTGCTAATATCTAAAGATGAGATGTTGCTAAAGATGCTCATTTAATTGCGTATGTTTAATATGTTACAGAAACAGAGCAACAAGTTTTGGGATATATGAAAATTTCAAAATAAATTTAAAAATAATCCAAAGAAACTTCTGACAAATCTAGACCACCTCCACTTTATAATGATATGTGTTCCCTTCCGTAATCTTCTATGCTTCGTCCGTTTGCTAATACCCCAGTACGGTTGCTCTGAGAGATTTTTCCAGTTTTCGTTTTGCATCTTAAAATAAAAACACTTCCAGAAAGTTTAGAGCCTACAAATTAAATTCAAAGAATAAAAAGCATTTATTGAACAAGTTAGAAGCTAAATATTTTTTCCACTGCTGAAATAACCTTAAAACTATTTTGAAAAAAAGAGGCTATGAAAAAAGCTAGAGGCTAAAAAAATTCCAAATTTAGCCTTTAAAAAGCTGCCCACACTGGCGGGGGTCACCTACATTGTGGCCTTATAAAAAGTTTCAAAATAGCTGCTTCATCAGTAGTCTGTTGTGCTATTCAGTAATATTTTTACCGATATTTGATATCGTTTTTGATTTTTTTGTGGTTGTTGTACATGATATCCCCAACCTTTGTTGGTTGTTGTATATGGTACGTTAACAGATTGTTATTTAAAACGCATGTTTGATAGTGTAAAAGCAAGATTTGTTGTTTAAAATAAAAATAATATGAAACGTTAAAAGTCAAAAAAATTTTTTTTTTGCTTAAAATTATTTTTTGTATTCCCTTTTCTACATTTAAGCTTGTAACGGGTTAAAAAAAATTTATCCGTATAAATTGACTGACTTTAAAATTTCATCAACTTTTGAAGATGCCTTTGCTGGTTGCTTGTGTATTAAATTTAAAGGTTGCATGCACTTGTTATATCCATACACTGGTATACAATACAAGTACATTTAGACGTTGTAACGTCTAGTGCATACAACTCACTTACTTAACAAAAAATCTAAGTTAAAGTTTGCTGATGTGTTATGCGGCCCCTACACACTCAATTGCAATACAAATTAAAAGCTTTGAAACAAAAATTAAATTAATTATAAATTTCTTTCATTAAGTGATAAATTAACAAAAAAAAAAACATACATAAGCCAGAGGCTGTAAAATTTTATTGAAAATGAGTGTGTATGGGCTGCATTAGTACAGAAAATGTTTTATATGGCATGAGAAAATGCTGTTGAACTTGCATATGCCAGTTTAAGTTGATAGTTTCAGTTTTCCTCTTTAACTCTCTTCTTGTATGTTTTAGCTTTAGTGTAAGACTGCATTTAGGTTTACTATTTCGTTTGTTAAATTTATGATGCCATAAAGCATGCACACATCTGTGAGTATCAGTTTGTAGGGTATTTATAATATTCGGCTTAATAAAAATGATTCCTTACTGTATTTGCACTATTGTAATAAAAAAAAAGAAAATTGTATAGCATTCGATTAAGGTTTTCAATGACTTTTCTTGTTGCATTTTCTTTTCGTTTTATTTTTCTAAAATCTCTGCTATGAATCGTTTGGTGTATATTTCTTCTCTTGAACTTTTAAACATGTAAAGAAGAACTTTTGATGTCAATGTCGTCGGATGTTGCTAACAAATCGTTGCTTTTATTGTTGGTATTTTTTGTTTTTTCTGTTTTGTGATTGCCAAAATTTTACTATTTGTCATATAAATATTTTCTTCTTTTTATATTCAAATTTTAAAGACAGGCAAATAAATTATTCGCTTGTTTTTATATTTATTGATTGAAAATTTGGTTGCAATCAAAAGTGATTTAATTTTTAAATTTAAAAACAAGCATTTGCTTAGTCATGTTTGTGTTAAATCATAGCGACTAATAGTTAAAGAGGCCAAAAATGATGTTCTTCGAAATACAGAATTGTTTTGAAAATTTTAAAGTGCATAAATTCTTCCTTGACTTTAAAGGATAAAACAAACACGTTAAGACCCAGATTACAGCACTTAAAGCTCGATTGAGTAAAAGTGTTAACAACTTGGTTTACGTGGCGGCCTAAACGGTCGCAAGACTCCGTTTTGAACGTGTTAACAACTTACTTTAAAATCTGTAATCATGCAAAAGAAAATGGTCTGTTATTACTGTAGAGGTTAACTCTGGCTCGGTCATGTGACAGAGCATCAGTCAGGGGCTTAGTTGACTTTAACTTTAACTTTTCTATCCCTAGTGTGCTATCCTTTCTCACAAAGGGACCACATTGGTCTTCTGACCCAAGTGAGATCAGCTTTTATTTTTCTTAAGTGTAACCTAAGAGCAATAGAAAGAATTTTTGCCATAAGCCTAGATGGGAGATGAATCTAGACAGCTAAATTTTGTAAACAGAGAAATTACTTGCTGAAGGCGAAATCTTGTTTTTTATTTTTCTTGGAACAAAAATGAATTATATCTAATTTTAGCATGATTTTTCACACTTAGATGAAGAGTAACTCTTTTACTTCTTTCTACTGATTTATGCTCTAATAAGTTTTATAATAATTTTAATTACTCACATTCTTATTCGTTCATGCATTTCATTGTCATTAACAAATAAATATGTTGCAATAAATTTTACATGTAAAATATCAATGCCATCATAAACATTGTGAACTTTTATTAATACAAGGGTTTTCTAGCAGTCACTTTAGTTATTGTCCATTTCGTTTCAGTTTAATTAAAACTATTTGAAATTTACTTGAATAGTAAAATAATTTCTTATGAACTGAAGCCCTTACAATTAAAAGTGTCATCAGGCTGATAATTAATTGTTCATTTAAACGTATGATGTACCTTGAACCGCACACAAAATTATTTGTTTGTAAGAAGAACAAGTAGGAAATATTACTTGCGATTGAATTGTCTAATCTGCCATCATGTTACTCAAGTTGGAATTAATTTTACAAGAGTTTAAGTGCAGAAGCAAATTTATTCTAGAAATACTTCATTAGAAACTTTGGTTCATAATCAATATTTTCTAAATGTTTTTGTACTTACAAATGTTGCACACTTTTGAGACTCTGCTGTGAGTGAAGGTTTGTTTGTCACAAAACAAGAAGCGTACAAGGAGAGTGGAAGTAGCTTCTTAAACTTACATCAATTCATATAAAATGGCAAGTTGCTAGTTGACACACACTCAGACACAAATACAACCAAGCAGCTATTCATCAACATTATCATGTGTCAATGTTTGTAATCAATACTAATTTGTGATTGAATATTGATTTGTATTTTATTTGATATAAACAACTGAATTAGTGTTTGTTTGCGTTTGTTGTTTCATTTCACTCTCACCAACACACACACACACATACACCACCAACTTTCATTCTTACTTAAACTAAAGGGGGCCATACACACTCAACTTTAAGTAAAGTGAAAAATTGAAGCAAATATTGAAATGATTTTCAGTTAACAAAAACGTAACCATGGCTGCCTCGCATTTGCAGTACAATTGCTTTAAACTTTAGCGTGTATGGACCGCATAACCGAATGCAAGCTTGTATATGAGAAAGTGATTGAAAATTGAATTGAATTGAGGCAAGAAATATTTTCATCAATATGGGGCATGATGTTTGAATACTCATCGTATTCATGCATGAAAACATTTCCAAATGTATAAATAATCTAATAATCTTAATCTACTTGTTTTATTCATTGCTAAATGATGTTAAAATTTTGTGTAACTATTTCCATTTGGTTTTTGGTCAACAAATACAATAATACTCAAATGAAATTCAGTTTAAATTCAGGCTAGATGTGTAGTTGCTAATAATCATTCTCATTGAGGCATGCAAAATACATGCATTCAACAACTTGATTTTGATTTAAATTTTTCTTTATTTTAACATGCTTGAATTAACTAAATAAATAAATGAATGAATTAAAATTTCAGAGAATACTTTGAAAAAAAAAAACAGCAAATAAAATGAATTTTTTGAATACTTTGACTGCCTCTAAGCTGTTCACAAGTTTTGCATTTTTCGAATTCAATTCCTATAATTGAAGCTGTTTTCTTTGTATTTTTTTTTTGTTGTAGTAAAATAGGCCATATATGCCGTAAACCAGAGCAGCTTTTGTACATACTACAAGCTTCGAATAAAGCCTATTATTCTTTAAGGACCATAGGGACACCACACAACAAAGAAAAAATGTGGTTTAAATCAAAGATATTAAAAAGACCTTCCAACTACAGATGTTCTGGTTCAACCCCCAGTCAGGGCTAAAAATTTTTTTAATTTTTTTTTATTATTTTTTTAAATACATAAATTTTTTTATATAAATATTCTTAAAAAATTTTTTAATTAGAATTTAAAAAAATTTATTATAAATTTTTTGTATAAATAAAAATTATTTAAAAAATTTTTTTGGTATAAATAAACTTTTTTTATTTCATTGACTTTTTCGTTTCTATTAAATTTTACTTATTTATTACATAATACTTCGGGCTTCAATTTATTTTTTTTTTACCAGGATTCGAAATTTGGAATATATAGTTAAGAAGCATTAACTTGTCACTCAACCACTTCAGCCATAAAGCTCAGTTGAGTTTTGTTTTATACTCACTTTATTTATATGCTGGAGGAAGAGACAAAATAGAAAACAACTTACATTCAACCATATTTTCTCATTATTATGTTTGCTGTAAACATATTTATAGTTTTAGTTAAAATTTTATTAAACATAATATGATAATGATATGGTTGATCTAAGACACTAAACATAATATGGTTAAAAATAACTAGAAACATGTTTATCGTGATCATAATAATGTTTAGATGCTTCAAATTAATAATAATATTTTTGTGAAGAACAAACTATGTTTGCCGTGACCATATTCAACCATCTTTTTTCTTTGCGTGCAGTGTCTTAAGCCAAAAATTTTATTTTTTCTGTATTTTACGTTTTTATATTTAATAGTTCTTGAGCATCGACAAGTGTTCATATGGCGTCACTTGTGTTAAAAATTTTATTTTTAAGACAGAAATTGTTTTTTTTTCTTCAAAATCCTTTTTTTGGACTTCTAAATTGACGCTTGTGATCTGGAAAGGGTTAAAGTGTTGTCTGTACAATAGAATGAAGAATACAAGAAGGGAAATGTTATTTTTTGGTTTTTTCATTAATTTAATTTAATAATTTTAATTAAAATATTTATGCTTCTTTTCAAAGAAAATTAAAGTAGATTTGAAGTCGATATAGTGACAAATTTGTATGACTTGAAGTCGCTATTAGTCATTTTGAATACCAGCCTTAGTTTATTAAACTCAAACATAATAAACCAGCCATTTTAATTAATAAGAAAAAGTTCAAATAAACTACGAGTAACAAATAATTTAATATTTTTTTTTGTTAACGAATAAAAAACGTTCATAAGACTATTGAAAAATTTCATTAAATCACAGAATTAGAGATATATAATAAATTATGCTTTCAGTGTCTATCGAATATTTTTTATTGGAATTTTTTTTGTAGTTGATTCTAAAAAAAATATATTCTAGTCATGTCACAACACAGTACAACACCAATAAAATGTCTCATGAAATATTTTTTTAACAAAAAAATTTTTTTTTTAAAACAAAGAAAAACTGTTACAAAAAAGAAGTAGGAAATAGTTTAGTTTTCGTTTCTAACAAAAAAAAAATTTTTGCTAACAATAGAAATTGACTTTAAAGAGTAAAAAAAGAATTTAACAATTTTTGTTGTTGTTATTATTGTTATACAATTGTGACTTAATTCTAGTCTAAATGTGCATAAGTAAGTAGGGGAATATGTATTTGTAGACTCTTCTAAATACTTAAATAAAACAATAAAAAGAAAAAAAAAGAAAAAAAAAACAAAAAATGCAAAGACTAAGTGCAAAGTTAAGTATCTACTTTTCGCTGTTGTTGTTAAATAGAACATGTACGAGTTGTTGTCATGCTTTGTCCCGGGGCCATTGTACAATTTAATGTGAAAATGATTTAAAAAAAAAAGGAGAGTAACAATAGACAAAAGGCACAAAAAAAGGGGGGAAAGAAAAAATTAAATAACAAATAGGCACATACATATTTACAGGCATGTAACATGGAATGCGCCTTAAAGTGATAGGAACACACTGGCGGTAAGTTAAATTTTCAAAAAAAAAAAATTAAAAAATATTTTTTTTTCTTATTTCATATACTTTTATTTACAATATATTAAAAAAAATTTTTTAATTTTTACCCTGTTATCCAGAAAACTTAAAGTCAACGTTATCAAAATTGTTCATAAGTTTTGCTTTAAAATTACGTCAATTTAATTTTTTTTTTGTGCATAAGAGCGTTAGTGTTTTATGAAAAATATCAAAGTATTCGGTTTGTATTTTCCAACAAATGAGAGCTACATATTCAGGGCTTACTGTATATTACAAAAAAATTTAGAAGCAGTAGAGTTTGAAATTACAATAGTATTTTTCGCATCTGAATTCAACTAAATACATTTTTTTATAGAAATAAATCCCACATTTTTCAGTAGGGAGCTACTAACGACTTACAAATCTTTTTTTTTTGATTTATAGAAAATGTAAGCCTGGGGACATATTACGCCTGAGAACATTTTAAATAGAACCATTGCTCCCCCCTTTTTTTCCTCTTACCTTATAATTTATAATTGTAATTTAAGAATTAATAAATAAATAAATAAATAATTTAAATAGAAATTTTGATCGATATCGAATGCTCCTTTGTTTTTAAGCCCACAAATTCTATTTGAGTTTGTACAACAACATGTCCGAACACTCTGGCCTATAATCATAGTCCCTCTAAAGTCTGTCTTTTTTTAAAATGATTTTCAATTCATGAAATTCTTAATAACAAAACTCTTTACTCAGCTCTTTATTGAAGTGCACTTTTCTGTGACTATCACTTTGGCCGTCTGTCTCTTTATTGCTGATTGATGGTTGTTTCCAGTATTAGGTAGCTGCAAATAACATTTGGGGTTCTTTTTTCCTAAAGAGATTATTGGCCAAAAGTACAGCCAAGGACACAAAAAGTCTGCACAGAAAAAATAACTTCGAAATTAAGTTGTGACAATAAATTTTTTTAATTATAATAACCAGAATTCTGTAACTTACTTCAAAATTTAGTTCTCTTAAAGCTGTCTTGATATTAATTTTTGATTCAACAACAAAAATTGAGTATGAAATTTAGGGTTGAAAAAATTTTTAAAATTATATTTTGTGCCTTAACATTTTTGCGTGCATAAACAAAATTATTGTATTTATTTATATTTCTTTAAAGTGAACTGTAACAAAGCTAAAAGACAAAATAAAATATTTCAAAACACGTGAGAATTGCCATGCATGTACTTATAGGCATGTGGCTGCAGCTTTGGCACATACGAGTACAGTTTCATATTTGTATCGGAAGCAACAACAGCTACAAGAACTGTAACAGTAACGGCAGCAGTAGCACGAAAACAATTGAAGCACAATATGATGGCAAAATACTTGTAGTTTTACTAGTTACCGGAACAATCACCATTTTAAAAAGCAATAGGCATAATAACAAAATGGTTTAATAACAATAACAATAATAACAACAGTTATGTGTATGTGTGTAACTCATTGTAGTAGTAGTAGTAGCAGTAGCGGCAGGAAGAATTAAAAAAAAAGCAATTGTTAAACCTAAAAGTATGCTACAAAGAAATCGGGTTGAATGTACAATTAGCCGGAAGCTCCAACAATTATTACGCTGTCATTAAATTTTATGCATTTCTTGAAAATAATTTACTTTTTAAAAACACTTTTTTAGCTATAAAATTTTATTTAAACCCTTAGCAGGTTCACACAACAAAAATAAAGGCTTTTGGTGAATTTATTACGTTAGAAGAAGGATATTTTTTTTTGCAAATAATGATGTTTAAATTGTTAAATATTAGAAGAAAAAAAATTAAAAACATTTTATTATTTAAATTTAATTAAAAAAAGGGATTGTAAGCCTTTCAAGCTGTACTTGTGCAGCTCAAACGAATTTATAGCAATTCTAGCTTTGCCTTTGCATGATTATAACGTTATGTAACCCAATATAAGTTTTTGTTTTTTTGGGTTTGACACTTAGTTAGCACGTTTCAGTGTTAAATTAGCAAGAACGTTTTTTTTTTTTTTGCTTTGAGTAATTTTTAACAAATGAATGCACATTAACAGCCAGGAAGTTGGTGCCAAAAACATGTTAAACGCTTAAGAAAATACTAATCATAACAACAGTTGCAACACGTTTTTAGGAAACAAATTAAAGTTAAATTGTTACACGAACAAAAAAAAAAAAGGGTAAAAACCAAATTACAACTTTGTTCCAAAGCGTTAACAAAAAAAAAAAAAACAGAAAATCACCAGCAACACAGTTGACTTACTTTCAGACTTAAAGAAGAGTACGTAGCAAAACGGAAGTAATTTAAATGTTGAACAGAAGCAAAAGAAAAAACAATAAGCAAAAGTGTTTAATTCTTAAAATTAAAAAAAGAAGCAAGAAATTGCATTCCAAATTAAATTAATATAATATTTTCCATTTTCCTATATAAATATTTTATGATGAAAGCAAATAATTTTCAGTTTATGCACTGCACTGCTCTACCCATTTACTCCTTTAAATTCATCTTGAGCCGTGTTGCTACAGTTTGTTGCAAATGTTTCACTGCATATTTTTATATTTTATTTTATTTCCTTAGTTTAATGTGTAATCACTTGGCAGATTGTAGTTCTGGTTGCCAGCAGTAAGATCGAAAAAATTTTAACAGAAAACAAATGTGACTCGCTAAAGGGAATTGTGGGTTTTTAAAATTTTTCGTTTTAAAAAATTTTATTATTCTATGCAAAATTTTGAAATTTGTAGTTTTTAAAAAATTATGAAAAATAGAGAGACAAAAATCGGCCATTCTTTCTGAACGAACATATAAATTAAATGAATTTTATTTTATTAAAATCCATACCCAATTTTTGATTTTATTCATAATTAAGGCAACCTATCAAAAGCACAGCTCTAAGGGAGTGAGAACTAGTCATTTGGCCACTGCGGACAAAACAGACCTATTGTGACAGGACTCTCAAGTTAAAAATTTTTCCCAATTAGGATTTCAAAGACTTTCTTCTGTGATTTGTCCGCCATGTCAAACTGCTGTAGGTAGTGATGCCCTAAGTAAAGAAAACGGATCTAAATTGGACCATTGTGCTGTCTCTTCGTCTTTGTTACATAGCTTGCAAAGGTTATCTAGTCTGATTGTCATATTTGTCAAGTGTTTCAATACGTGACCATGAGAATTCCTTAGTGAATCAGTCAGTAGTAAGTCATTTGTTTCCATTCGAAAAATAGCCTTAAAGATTTCTCTACTCTGATACTCTGATCAAGAAACAAGGATTATAACCTTTTCTAGCCACTTTCTAAATCTGAGCTCAGTAGAACTCCAAGACAGCTTGCAGAATGGTTCTGGTCCAATTTTTCTTCCCAGTTTGTCTGCCTGTTCATTGCCTAAATATCCATTATGACCTGGTACCCGTATCACCAGAACCCTGTTATTAAATGCTAAGCTCTTTAGAAGTTTTAGGCAATCCCAGACCAGTTTCGTTCTGAACTCAAAAGCATTGAATGTCTATCTAGTGGGAAATACCAAATCAGTTGTTCCGAAAGAACATGTTCCACGACTTGTCTAAAATACATTGTACTTATCGCCTATGAGCATTTCATGGAAGCAACTTTAATCATCAGTGGACAGTTGCCACATATTTTTTTTTTTCAATTCTAAAAATCTTAAGCTGTAAACCTATTCCAATATCTCTAAACCCAAAGATTGTTTTATTCTTCTTTTAATAAGAACTGTAATCAAATTTTTCATTAAATGTCTCACCTTACTAATGCACTTGGATTTTTTTTTTAAATAAAATGTAAACGAAAAACTTTTAACAAAAAAATTGGGTTAAAAGTTTTTCTATCTCATTCCTGGTATGCGGTTGCAACGCTTGAATACATCAAACTAGCCCAGCAGTACTGTTGAAGTCGCACTTTGAAAAAAAAATAATTAAATATTTAATTTTGGTTTTCTTAAACCTCAACTCAGTATTCAGTAAACAACTCATTTTCACAAATCTATTAAAAAATTACCTTTTTTTTTTAATTAAAAATATTGAAAATTTAATTATTTAAATTTATTAAAAGTTTATTTCTGGGAGCAGAGCCTATAGATGTGGGAGCTTAAAATTGCAACAGCTTTGAACATTGAATTTACAAATATCAGAACTATAGGGTTGTAGGTGGACAAGTATAAGAACAAGAACAAGAATAAGAAGTACATAGTTTTGTTTAAAAGCGTTTTACTAATATTAATATGTATGTATTAGTGTATAAATGTCACTGTAGTGGCTTTTACAACATTTATCATCATTGTAAGTGGAGAATATATTATATAATCATGACACAAACTTACACTCAGTCATTTCATTCATTTCTACTTGGAATACTAAATATATACATGCACACAAACACACACATAAATATATTTGTGAGCAGGATCAAGGAGTTATCAGTAAGAAAATTTGTGAATGCATTTTAATGTTTTCTACATAAATTTTCTACTTAAGCTTGAAATGGCCAACATGAGAAATGCATAAATTCTTATTTACACTTTGAGAGAAGGTTATTGAGCTAAAAATTTTATGACAATTATTTGTTATTTATCGTTTTTTGTCAAGTTTATGAAAAACTGAGCAGCGAAATAATAAATGAAAAATAAATTATTTTGCATGTTTTAAATAAAAATAATAATAAATTTAAGTTTGAACATTTGGCAATGAAATTTTAAAAATTAATAATTATTTAGGTAGATTATTAAATGAAAATTGTAGGAAAAAGAGGCCAATAAGACTTGTTACTTTTACCAAAAATTAAAATTGGGATTTAGTGACAACTACAAAATTTTTAATTAAAAGCTACCGCTAGACTAAAGGCTTTGGTACATGTAATCCATCAAAAGTTGCACTTTGCCTTTTTTAACTGACATTAAAGTACTTACCGAGAAGGTTGACACAATGAGTATTTTTTTGGCGGATATTAAATCGCATGTGTTTTAAACAAAATTTAATAAAAGTAAACAAATTTCAATGGAGTTCCATTTTATTTTTAATTGTTTTATTTAACTTAAAACACAAAAAAAAACCAACTGACCAAATGAGCTGTTTTATTTCCAAGTGTATTAAAAATGATATCTCAAAGGCCCAAGTATTGAACGTAAATTTTAAAGTTAATTAAGTGTCGATTAATCTGTTCTTATCTTTCCGTGAAATTCTGGTTTAATTAAAAGCCTATTCAAAAACTGCTTATATGTAATTTAAATTCTGGGTAAAAATTTTATATTAATATGGTATAAAATACATGGCAGTATTAAAATTTTTGTACAACAGTTTTACCGCATACGGGGGACTTGCTTCCTGAACTTAACTTTTAATTTCTAGAATTCTATTATCAAAACAGAAATTAAAATTTTTTATTTTAAATTTTATAGTCCACTCTTAAACAAAATTTCAGCTGGTTTTTTTTTAAGTTTTTTACACAGTGTGACATTACAAATCGGCTTGAGAAGTACTAGAAGCTCGAAATTACAGTGTAAAAATATTATTTGTAAATGTGCAATTGTATGGATATTATTGCAAAACCCACAATTAATTTAATTTCTTTCTGGTATTCCAGATTTATGACAAATTGCTTTATTTATTTTTATTTTTTTTTATAAACAAAACAGAAAACTAACAGAGTATAGACAACTTTCTAACTTGTGACCCCCTGATTTAATACAGGGACTCTTTATTCCTCATTAAATAACCATCAAAATAGAAATAATTTGCTTTAGCTTGTTGAAATTTGATATTTTATTTATTTTGGAATTTATTAAATCATAATTTCTTGTGCATATATAGTAGAAAACAATAAGTAAGTGATAAAATAAGTAAAGTTGAAAACAATTTTTGTCTAAAAATACCCATTTAAATTCCCTTGCTAAAATTCCCATTTTAATCAAGTCGATCATGTCAATTAAATTCTCTTGCATTAATAAATCTGTCTGCAATTGGCAACTCTGCTCAAATTGCCAAAAAATAATTTAGTTCTCAACTTTTCATCACCTGTTTCAGTCGTCTTAAATTTCGTTCGCTATTTAAAGTGTAATTTCAAGTGCAATTAAGTGATCAATTGTGTTAAAAATATTAATTTCATTTATTTTTATATTAATATAATTAAATAAAAAGTTAATTAAAAGTCTTAAAAGCAAATGAAAAAAAGTAGAAGATAATGAAATAAGCAAAATGTTATGATGGCGGTGCTCTTTATGTTTTTTTTTTATTGCTTAAGTTGTATTTTTTTCTCCTTTTTTTGCTTGTGTGTAGCCGAAGGGCCTCTTCATTGAGTAGAGAAAAAAAATGAGTGTGTGTTTGATATTCTTACATGCCTTCAAAAAAAAAAAAAACAAGAAAAAGCAAATTCAAAAGTAAAAGCATAAATAAATTCTCTATAAAAAAAGCAAAATAAAATATGTAACAACAAAGGTGTTAGTAATTGTTTTTGTAATAATGCAGTGTGTATCTAGTAAAAATAGAAGTTCATAAAAAGAAAAGCAGTGTTGCCAAAAATTATATAAAGCGGTTATCGGTTCGGGATAAAAATATGTAAAATAATAAAAAAAAACCAAGAAAAGAACCTACCTACAATCATAATTTTTAAATGTAAGTTATCACAAATTTTTTTATATAAATATAAAATTATTAATTAATTAATATGGGTTTTTAAACTCTTGTTTATATCTACTTAAATTAAAATACCTATAGGTAATTTTCTCTAAAAAATTTTGTTATCAACTGTAAAAGAAATTCACAAAAGATAATTTCACCAATTTAAAATTTATGTATACAGCAGCTACATTGTAAAATAATTTACTGGTATTTTTTAAAGTGGTATAAGTTCACTTAAAAAAATATTAATCGCAATTTCAGTAAGACATAGACAAAATAACAAATAGGGTTAATGTGCCAGTAGTCGGGAGTTTACGGCGTCTCCTTTTTTTTAAACAAGTACCATTTTATACATGATCATGGTATTACTCTGATAATACACAGTATTGGTACAGTTTTAATGGTATTAAAGTATTTTTAAAAATTATGTTATTAAAATTGAGTATTAGTATTTGTAAATATCTTTTCAGTATTTATGACATATTTATCAAATAGGCCTTATGTCATTAAATATTTATAAATATGTTTTTAATATTTGTGATATAAAGAGTGATTTTTTTGCTATTATCTTTTTGGCAACACTAGTTTTGACAGCTCACGCACGTTTTGTATCTTGTGTCACTGTCAAACATCTTCAGTTTTTTCTATAATTTAATCATGAATCGTCTTACAAACGAACAACGCTTGCAAATTATTGAATTTTATTACCAAAATGCGTGCTCTGTTAAGAAAGTTCATCGCGCGCTTCTTCCATTTTATGGTCAGTTTAATCGACCTACTGAGGCTTCTATTCGGGCTATTGTAACAAAATTTCGCACCAAATTTACATTGTTGGACATTAAACCACCAACACGCTTACGTAGAGTGCGAACTGAAGAAAATATCGCAGCCGTATCGGCCAGTGTTGGTGATGACCGTGAATTATCGATTCGGCGCCGTTCGCAGCAATTGGGCCTCTGTTACTCCACTACGTGGAAAATTTTGCGGAAGGATTTGGGTGTGAAGCCTTATAAGATACAACTGGTGCAAGAATTGAAGCCAAACGACCTACCACAACGCCAAATTTTTGGTGAATGGGCTCTTGAAAAGTTAGATGAAGATCCACTTTTTTATCGAAGAATTGTGTTCAGCGACGAGGCTCATTTCTGGTTGAATGGATACGTGAACAAGCAAAACTGCCGTATTTGGAGTGAAGAGCAGCCAGAAGCATTGCAAGAGCTACCAATGCATCCACAAAAAACAACCGTTTGGTGCGGATTATGGGCTGGCGGCATCATTGGGCCGTATTTCTTCAAAGATGATGCGAATCACAACGTTACTGTGAATGGTGAGCGCTACCGTGCGATGATAACAAACTTTTTTTTGCCCAAAATGGAAGAGCTTGACTTGCATGACATGTGGTTTCAACAAGACGGTGCCACATGCCACACAGCACGCGAAACAATGGACCAATTGAGAGGCGAGTTCGGTGAACAGTTTATTTCACGCTTGGGACCAGTCAATTGGCCGCCCAGATCGTGCGATTTAACGCCTCTAGACTATTTTTTGTGGGGCTTTGTTAAGGCTAATGTCTATAGGGACAAGCCCGCTTCGATTGACGCACTGGAAGCCAACATTGCCAACATTATTCGTGAGATACCGGCCGAAATGTTGGAAAGAGTATGCCAAAATTGGACTAAGCGGATGGACCATTTGAGGCGCAGCCGTGGCCAACATTTGCATGAAATAATCTTCAAACATTAAATTATATCGACCCAACTATCGATCCAAATAAATATTTCATGCATTTTTCTGAATTTTATGTGTTTTTTTTTTTTAATTTCCGATAGTTCTTATAAAATCACCTTTTATTTGTAAATATGTTTAGGAGAAATATAAATGCATGGGTTCAAATATGAATAAATACGTTCGTTACTCTAAGAGACTTTATCAATATTTCGGTAATCTACTCAGAAATTACTTTGGATTACTTAATTTTTTTTATTTTTTTTAATTTCCTCATACCCCAATACTGTTGCTCTGAGGTATTTTGACAATTATATAATTAAAAAAAATGGTTAATTTTTTCCAGCTTGAAATGGAATTATTATTATTTATTGTTATATCGACCGGGCATATCAGTTAAAATCTTGGCATAAAAATATTTACCGCAACTCCCATTTTGTTAGTATTGTTGCTTATAAAACAATATAGACAGACTTAAGAATAAGATAGAAAAATATATATGAAGGCTTTGCTTGTAGTAGAAAGAGCATATTTAATAAATTTTTAAAAATATCCATTAAAAAAAAAAATTATATATCATTGTTGTTTCAATTAGATTTTGTGCATATTCGAAGCTCTTGTCAGCAGTTATTTGAATCGAAATAATAATAACAAGCAATTTATCGGAATATCCTGTAAAATACAAGCAAACAACCAGTTGATTGTTAAATTGAAATTTAATTTTAATCATATTAATTTAAACACAAAAATGAACTCGTGTGTACGTGAAAGTGTATATAATCCATGGTAATAATTACACTAATTAAACATTTAGTTGGCGGGACATTAAAAAATTAAAAGCGAAAATTGAAAGGCTTTTAAGTATTCAAGCGTGCAAACAAACATTCAAATTAATAAATTTTATTAAGCTGGCAGTTGATTACATTTTACAATTATTCATAAAGACGACCTCCCCTTTAAAATTATATATGTTCCATCTCGTAATTTTCTATGGTTCGTCCGGAAGTCGCTAAATCCTTTAAACTCAGCACTGGGGTATATGGAAATTGAAATTTTTTTTTTTTTAAATAATCCAAAGCAACTTCTGAGTATTTGGGCGGTAGATTACAAATCTAGACGACGTTTCCTTTATATGTCTCATTTCGTAATCTTCTATGGTTCATCCGGAAGTCTCTAAAATGTCTGAGAGCTACAGCACAGTAAAATTCAAGTGAAATTTAGTAAAAAAAATTGCTTTTATTGACAAAAATTTTCAGGTTATCCATTGTAATGGCCAAAAGTATATTTATTAGGTCCTTTAAAGCTTGTTTATGTGCTTAATCGCTATAGAATTGATACAATACAATATTTTGTATATCCTTGATACGAGTATCTCTGAAACATGTATCATTAATACAAATTTTTTTTTAGTTTTTGCCAATAAAATTTGTAAAAAACTGAATGGAATGCTCTCCTTTAGCAACACTGCAATTCGGTTTGAAGTTCATGTGCTTAATATCAATTTTGGTGCGATAAATTTTAGCTTGTCACTACAAATTATTTACATATTTGTGACTTGCTTTTTTTTAAATTTTTTTGTTAATGTCCGTTCATCGTTATGCTGCAACATGTATGAGTTGAGTTCAGTTAAGCAATAAATTGTATTAAACATGACACTTATTGTCTGTATAAAACGTGAAAATATAAATGTACTCACACATGCACACAAGATGACATGTGCAAAAAGTTATGAGTGGACATGTGTGTGTGCGTATACATAAATATATATCAAAGCAGTAGGACTGCATTGTTAAAAAATATAACAACTAAAATTAAAGAAAAAGCGATTTTCCTAAAGCGGAAGGTTCATATTTATTACTGCTTTTAATTAAATAACACAAACAACAGCTCCTGAAAGTAATAAATTAATTAAAATATTGAAGGCTAACCAAAATTTAGAGCAAAATTCACTGACGATCAGCAATAACTCTTATTCCCACGTTTGGAGAGTTTAAAATTCACTAAACCTTAAATGAATACAGCTTTTGGGCATTAAATATAAAATTAAATGAATTTTCTTAAACATGTACAGCAAAGCAATAAGCTTTTCATAACAAATTTCCTTTTAATGTAAAAAAAAAAAAATAAACAAAAATTTTTTGTGAATAATTTTGTATGTTGCACTCCTTGCTTGTGCACTCGCATCATGTACACAAATAAAAAACGCAATTTAATTTTTAATTTCATTAACTTATACACCTTCACAAACACGCAAGCATCACACTTAAATACACATACACACTCACCCACCCACTTAATTATTCACTTAAACACACTCGATCGCATGGAACAGAGATGCCCAAACAAACACAGCAACAAACAAAACAAATGAACGAAAGAATGAGTAAATAAGCGAACAAACATTCATTTCAATTGCTTTGCAACGTGATAATTGGTTTAATGATGTGCTACTGATAAAAAATAACAACAAGAAATATTCTTATTAAAAAAAAAAAAAGAACAAGCAAAGTGAAAAAAAAATTAATTTATTGAGAGTCAGCAAAAGTCAATACGAGTTTGTGCAAAAATTCTGTATTTAAAAATTTAAAAACTGTTGACAAACATTTTAACTTCCTTTTGATGGTAGTGTGTGTGTGTGTGTGTGTGTGTGTGTGTGTGTGTGTGTGTGTGTGTGTGTGTGTGTGTGTGTGTGTGTGTGTGTGTGTGTGTGTGTGTTTTTGCTGTAAAAGCTGTTTCATATTAAAGCCTCTGTTTTCTATTATTCTTAATTTCTTATCTCTTTTTACACACTCAAGAAAACTTTTTTCTTTTGCTTAAAAAATTTTTACAGTAGATTGAAGGATACTGCACGTGTATTATGATGTTTATATTCTAGAAATTTGCATGTGTTAATATTTTTTTACACACACTGACGTCTAACTGAATAAAATTTTTGCTTGTGACTTTGAACCAAAGTTGGAATATAAACAAAACGAAACGTTTGCTTTTTTATTGTTTTGTACTTTTTAGTGTGTAAATGAATATCAAAATACAACAAAACTAATTTTGTATTTGTTTTGTAATGAGCACAATCTGCACTATTGCTTTCAATGAATGCAGCCAAAAGAAAATACACTAAAAGTAAAAACGTATGTCTAACCATGATTACCTGTACAAACATACACATAACGCACATGTACAGCTTAAAAACGTTTCTGATTTTGTTTTGTTGGCAAATTTTATTATTGTTATCATATACTAAAGCAAGAGAATGAGTGCAAAGCCATGTGCTTTTGTTTGTATTATTGTTGCTGAAATCGTTTTGGTTCTGTTTCCGCTCATATAAAAAACGATTTTAAAATCGTTTACGAAACGTTTTGTTTGTTTTCATACACGGTTTTGAATTTTATTTGAGTAACATGTTTAAAATATGCTGAACCATTTTCTACAAAAGAACGTGCCCGCCCCATGACTTTTTAGAAGTATCTTGGTGATAAAGGCAATACACCGGGACTAGTGAAAAGAGAACTCATAAGCATAGCTTACAATCACTTTTTTTTACAAAATATTGCAGTCTGCTTCTATAAAGAACAAACAAATTAAAATAAAAGTATATTTAACTTTTTTTTTTAATTTGCCATATTCAAAAGAGTGACAGTAACATCCAACCCTACGTGTTTGTTAAAAATTTTACATACGTATGTTTACATATGCAAATTTTATATGTAAAACATTGTATTAGACACAAGCCTTAAGAAATTTCTAGTTTTTCTTTTTTTTTAGTTCGCTTTACTGCGTCAGTTTTTTTTTTATATTTCATCACATTACAAGTACAAACAAGACAGTTTGTATGCAAACCTTACATAAGATGTCGTAATTTAATTTTTAATTTCATTACAAACATGCAATTTTTGTTGTTGCTAGTATATACGAGTATTTGTATATAAGTCATCAGTCATTCAGTATTAAATGCTGTAGTACGATTCAGTAATTTTTTATATAGGAGAAACAAGTATAACGATATTTTATAGAATTCGGTATTCAACAAAAATATTCTAAGTTTTCGACGAATTTAAAAGCACATAAATAATCATCGTAAATAACGTTTTCTATTGTACAGAATATTTTTGTGAGGAAGCTACTAAATATCAAATTTGATAAAATATTGTTGTATGTACTTGTTTTTTCGATACGAATGTCCCTAATAAAAGTTACTGCATTGCACTAGAGTATATGAAAATTTCAAAATTTTTTTTAAAAATAATCGCAAGCCACTTCTGAGCATTTAGGCTGTAGATTACAAGTCTAGACGACCTCCCCTTTAAAATAATATGTGTCTCATTCTGTAATGTTCGTTCGTAAGCTGCAAAAATCCCTCAGAGCAATAGCACATGGGTATATGGAAATAAAAAAAAATTAAAAATAATCCCAAGTAACTTCTGAGTATTTGGGCAGTAGGTTACCAATCTAGACGACCTACTGCTAAAAATATATATAGAAGTATTTAGTGACGTAAGACGTATTTGATAAATATACCATTAATACTGAAAACATATTTACAAACACTAAAAAACTTCAGGTTTTACGTTAAAACATATTAAACTCGGCATATTTATCTTCACTCTTTTAATATTTTTGTGTGTTTTTGATATTTTAGAAGGCTGTGGAAAGTGAAAAATATTAATATTTTGCTGACACAGTGAAGGGTATATAAGACTCGGCACAGCCGAATTTAACTTGTTTTATTGTAATCAGACATTTTATAATATGACTTTATAATTTAGGGCTTTAGAATATGTAATACTTTTTGATTATTTTTTTAAAAAGTGTTTTTTTATTATTTTTTTTTTCAAATCATATATTTTTTCCGATTAGATTTTTTTTGTTTCCTAATTTTTTCTTTGTTTGAGAATATTTTATGCGAATATTTTTCATGCAATAATTTTTCGATTTGAAAAATAAGTTTTTTTTTTCAGATAATAATTTTATTTGAATATTTTTTATTCTTAAAAGTGTCAGTTTTCATTAATATTTTTTCTTTCAAATATTTTTTTCCTTAAAAAAAATTTTTTTTTTGTGTCCATAACACAACTGATCTATAAATTTTATATAGCAAGTGTGAAAAAAATATAGTATTTTTATAACAATTTTCTGGACAAGTTGATAGCTTGTGCTACGGAAACGGCCCATTTCTTAAAAAAAAATACATGTTTTGTTATTTTTGTTTTTGTAATTTTTTTTATATTCATTTGATATTTTTGTTTTTACTTAAATGTATTTTTTTATTATATAAATTTTGTAATTGTTTTTTTATTTGCAACATTTTAATTTAAAAAATACACATTGTTTTTCACAAGTTATAATTCATTTTATATTTTATACACTAAAACCTTATAAAAGGGTCGAAAAAATTTGATTTTTATATATTTTAAGAAAAGAAACATGTAATTTTTTTTTGTTTTTTTTTATTTATTATTTTTGATTTATTATATTAATTGTTTTGCTTTCGAAAACATCTTTATTAATTTGCCACTATTTTATGCACAAAGAACTGCTGCTCGCAATTCTGCTAAAAGTTTTTCTTTTTTTTTTCTTATTGCTTAAAGTCGACTTAAAATTTGCAATTTATTCAGTTCTTTAAACTAGTTTAATTGTACCACTTGAGTTTGTCTGCTTGCATGAATTGGCTTTTTTTATATTTAATTTCTTTGTCTGTATATTTCTGGTAGTTCTGATGTTGGTAACCTGTACAAAACAGACTTCTTAATGTCAATCGTTTGTATTATATTAATTTAAGTTTATTTGTATGGATCTTACTGAATGTATTATTCTGCTACATATAAGAGCATATAAAATCCAACTAATAATTAATTTTCCCCTTAATGAAAAATTACTTTTAAAAAGATAAAAGTTATTTCCTTTTGCTTAAATAAATAATTATTGCAAACATAAGTATTTTAATCAAATAATTTTTATTCATTTAATTTTTTAACATTTTAAACGAAAATATTTGTAATATTTTTATTCGAATGTTCTTATTTTATTTGAACATTATTTTATTCGAATATTTTTATTGCAACTTATTTATATAAAAACATTCTGTTTTTAATGCGAATAATTATTTATTTGAATGCTTTTATTCGAAGATTTTTTGCTACAATATATTATTTTATTAATTTATTTTAGTAGAAATTTTTTTATTCTATTTTTATTATTCGAATGTTTTCTTTGATAGTTTTTGTTTGTTCCAAAATATTTTTTTATTGATAATTTTTTATTATTCGAATAATTTTTATTAGAATATTTCTTTAATCGAACATTTTTCATTCCAATATTTTTATTCGAATATTTTTAGCTAGAAAATATATTTTTATTCCAATGCGTTTTTGTTTTATAAAAATTTCGTTTATTTATTTTTATTATTTGAATGTTTTACTTGAAAATTTTTTTTATCGAAAAAAATGTCTTTGAATGAATTCATTTAAATATTTTTAATAAATATTTTCTTTTGAGAATTTTTTAAATAAATAAAAAATTATTTATTTCCCGTTATATCAGCCAGAGTTACAGGGTCTTTTAATAACTCATGTTTATGTATTTTCGCAAGTGTTGCAAGTATTTGTTTGTTTGCATATGTGCTTGTGTCATTTTAAGTTTTTAAGCCATAACATTAATATTTTACTAAGCAGAATATTTGTATATAAGTAAAAGAAACTTTTTTTTTATTTTATTTTTGGTTCAAATTCACACTTAAGTAGATAAACTATTTTACAAAATACCACTATGCAGATAAACAAAGCGATACGGTTACGAAAATACAATTGTCTGCTGCATTGGCTTAAACACATGCGAAAACTTTTTGGGAAATCGTATAAAAAGAGATAAAGAATTTGAGGAAAACCACAAAAAAATGGGAAAACTCATACATAAGAAATGGTGAGATGGATTAAAAAGTTTGAAATCTATACGATAGCGATAAGTTTCTTTAACAAAAAGAAAAACTAAAATAAAATAAAAAAAGTAATACTTTTTATAGC
The DNA here is from genome assembly GCA_947397855.1 of Thelaira solivaga. Classification (NCBI taxonomy): domain Eukaryota; kingdom Metazoa; phylum Arthropoda; class Insecta; order Diptera; family Tachinidae; genus Thelaira; species Thelaira solivaga. The sequence goes on from OX377611.1 coordinate 3,452,763, forward strand.
AGCTTAAAAACAGTTTATATAAAAATAACGTTGGAATAAGTAGAATTTAAGGGAACATATTTAATGGTTGTGATTTTGAAGAAGTTTCAGTTGAATATGTAGCCAAGGTTTAGGCAGTAATCGGGCCTGTAGAGCTCAGACTGCAAGGAAAATTTATGTAACTTATTTTAATTTAAAAAATTATCATTTAAATTTTTAATTAAATAAATTAAATATTTAATAATTTTAACATTAAAAAAAAAGAAATACACTATGCAACGAATTTTTTTTTTTTTAATATTTATGCTTGATATCCAATTTTGGACAACGTTTTTGCCCCATGTCTAAACAAAAATTAATTAACCCTATCGTGAATAAAGGTGAAATTCATATTTTCATGAAATTTTCATTGTCTCGAAGGGAAAATTGCTATCACGTTTAACTTTGTTCACTTTATCAGTGCAGAGTGAATGAATGTAAAATAAAGAAGAATTTATTAGTTTTTAAAGAAATTTTATTCATTGGGTTTTGCTTCTAATTCCTTGGATTCGCTGTAATAGACTTTTTTCCAAATAAGTTTTACTTTATGTCTATTCAGCATTACAGGCTAAATATAGAACTGTTTCTGTATATTCTTCAAATGTTAAATGACTCTCTGTGAAAAAACCGCAAGCAAGCGCAGGCAATCGATCTATTGCTTTGCATTTTATTTTTTTAAATGTCGCTATAAGTTTTAATAATTGATCTAGTCCAGACAAAGAGATTCATAAATTATTAAAATTTAATTTTAAGAAGAAAACAAAAATAAATACTTACATTTTCTTATTAGCAAAACGTTAGTGAACAGATTAGCACAAAAAAGTTTAAAAAAATTATTTACGATAACATAATTCGAAGGAAAGGATACTCATGATAAGAGTGATTTTAAGTTTTAATTTATTGCCAGCCAGCTCTTAAGTTAAGCTTAAATCATTAACGTGTTCACACATTAATAGTAGAATTTCACGAATACTATTTTTGTTTTGAATATGTTAAAACTCTAACTGTGCAAGTATTAAGTCTGTTTTACCCTTTTTAATTGGAAGCCAAAAAAGTGCAGTCTTTTTAAATGAAGAGTTAGAGGGTTAAAAGGTTTCAGAAAAATATTCCTCGTAGTGTTTTATATCCCTGTGCTCAACATTTCATATACCTAAAATGTAGAATTTGCATGGTTACCTACTCCGATTCACAATTAAACTTTGAAAAAAAAAGGACAAACTTTAAGCCATATTTTGACATAGAGAAAGACCTAAATTTTCAAAACGCCAGTACACGTGTACGGTTCTTTGGTTCCCTCTACCATTATCAGTTGTCAAAAAGTTGGTATTTCCTTTTTGTGTTGTGCAGTGTTATGTAATATAGGCAAATAAAAAAAATTTTTTTTTGGTAGTTAAGCCCTTTGGCCTTTCTGAGAACTTTACAAATTTCCATTGTGTGTGGGTTTTGTTAAAAAATTAATTCGTTCGTTAGTCAGCCAATTAATTTTAATTGCACAAAATTTTATAACTTTTTGAATTTGCTATCACTAATTTTTACACAAAACCGCACCCTTTCAGCTACGTTATACTCGTATCTTCGGCATTTTTTCTTTTTCAAAAGTTTTTTAATGCAAAATATTGAATTAATAAAAAACCACAATTAAACATCATTAAAAACAAAAATTTTCATTATAAATAATGAAAAGTTTTAACAAACTCTGGGAGGGTGAAGACTGGAAATTAACAAAGTTTTCTTTGTTAAAGTTTTGCAAAAAAGAATTAAGTCTATAACTACATATTGGAGCGAACCTTTAGATGACCAGCATGGGTCATCTGAAGTTGTTCGACTTATCTAAGCAGTTGAGCCACAGCAAAGAAAAAGAGATTTATCACTGAATTCCTAATTCTTCTAATAAAAATTATTTTTAATCTTAACCACTAAACTTTTTGATGAGCAACATATTCAACTCTCACTGCAGTAGTTTTAAGCCAGTTACGATTTATATAAAAAGGTTGAGCCACATTAAAGAAAACGCTTCTCTGCAACTCTCACTGCACCAATTTTAAGTCAGTGAAATTAGCTACGAAAAGTGTTAATTTGATTAAATCATGTTCGAGGCATGATTAGAAACTGTTTTTAATGCTCTTCGACACGATTACATATAAAAAGCAAAATTCAAACACAAAACATTCAATAATATTAAGGCGCATTTCAATACAAATAAAAACCATCTGCAGTAGTTTACTATGTGTGATTGCTGATTTAATGGCCTTTTGCGTATTTGTGATTTTGAGTATTTGCAGTTTGATTTTGAAATTCAATCGTGTCGAAAATGATAAAAAAAAACTCGAACCAAGTGCTGTGCACAATTTTTTATTCATTGAATAAATCACACACACCGCTTTCAGCTGCTTGATGTGTAACATACCAACTTACAGTCTTTTACATCTAAGAGATCAATTTCATTTAACCAAAAATATTACATCGATTGTTGTTTCAAACTTGAGAATTTTTAATAAAACTGATTAAATCTTAAATCACAGTTTGTTGAGTTAAACAAAAAAATATTAAAAGTATTCCCTTGACTTTAAATTTGTTGTTTCTGATTTTTTGTCTTCTTTTTCAATTAAAATTATTGCAAATACTTGCCTTTTGCTATCTGTACAACATTTTGTAACTACGCTTTAAGCTTAATAAATCTTAAATCCCTAAAGGCTTTTGTAGCTGCATAGAGGGCATAAAGCACATGTGGCAAATAAGAAAAGAATAATCCAAAGCAACTAAAGAAAAACTAACAGAAAATTCAAGAAAAAAAAAATGTAACGAAACAGATTAAATGTCATGAGTGGCTTGAAGCAGGAAAAATTGCATAAAAATAGAAAATTAAAAATAACACACAAACAAAAAGTAAAAACATGCGGTTTAACTGCACTTTATAGCTTCTTAAATGTTGCTTTAAGAGCAAAATTTCACAATTAGGACTAAATTATAGTCTGCAAAATTAAAAAAAGAAAAATTGAGTTTTTTTTTTTTAAATTTTGATGATTAAATTTTTTTAATTTCTTGTTTTTCTTTCATTGTCAGAACATGTATGATTTGTAGCATCTTTTCAAAATTCCAAAAGAGATATAACCTTGCTTAGGGCCTTCTTGACTTTTGCTTTTGGTGCTTGTATGCCCGAAGCTGGTTTTATATTTCTGCTATTTGCGCAGTTTAAACTGTAGGATTTTTAAAATTGAAGAAATTTCGCTATTAACTGTAATAAAATGAATAAAAGAGCCTTTAAATTTATTGTGTTACTTTATTTTTTCATATTTCTAGTTATTCGATTTACTTTCCAGCAAGTTTGTTTACTTGATTTTGAAATGAAAAAGATTATGTGATTTAGTTTTGAAATGATTTTTTTTTCGAATTCAGTTTGCAGAACATTGCCGATAAATAAATAACGTTTTAAAATATCCTCTGTGTCAAGATTAGAATTAAAATTCAGTAAAAACTTTTTCAAGGTCATCACTCTCAACAATTTTGATTTATCAAGTTTATAAAAACCATTTATGGTATTTAATTTCCTTTTTCCAGTATTTTTTTTTTTTTTTTAATAAATTTTGTGTTCTCTTTTTGTGCTCTTGTCGTACGATTGTCGTTCATGTTTATTTATTTTGTTTCGTTTCCTTTATTATTTGATTTCAATAGTACAACATAAGAAATATGATAACAGTAACAGATTAAATCTTTAAAAATATAAAAAATAAACAAACAGCAAAGAGAAAACAAGTTGAATTTCTTTACTTAAGGCTTGAAATAAATTAAGAAGAATTAAAGGTAAGTAAGGGTAAGACCAGGACCACTCAGGGCAATTCTTTCTCAATTCTCTTTTAAAATTATCGTTTCATCCACAAACAAATTTTTTGTTTCGACCATTTTAGCATTCTTATTCAGCCTTCAAGCTACCTCTCTTCTTTTTTAACATCTTTATAAAAGATACGAATAGAGAACAAAAGAGAATTGCCGAGAACGAGCAAGTTTATACCCCTTGTCATACTTACAGAAAGTTGGTTGGAAGAACTAAATTTCTCAACAATCTAAAATTCCGCATTTGATATAGAGGAACTTTTTCAATCAATTTCATTCAATATCGAGTACGGCAATTTGGGCTCAGTTGTGATAATCAAAATTTTCAGTTGCAAAAATCGAAATTCTATAGTACAAGCCAACATTTACATCTCTCAATAATATTTTAAGTTCTATTACCCAATTTTTATTAATATAACTAAAACATTTGAATTTTTGCTTGATAACAAATTTAGTTAACCCAACAAATGTTGTTTTCTCGGTGGTGTAGTATTCGCAGTGAAATGAGCCAGATTTGCATTAATTTTAATTGTTCTTGCTAATACTTTCATTGCTAGGCTCTGGCTTCCTTGATGACTGTTTTCTTTTAAAGAAAAAAATTGTTTCTGCTTCAGGGCAGAGGTTGTTTTGAGCTCTTAGCTGAGCTGCTGACAGGCCACTGTAAAGTCAACTGCCACATCAGTAAAATTGATGTGGTACAAGACGCTGTCTGTCTTTTATGAATGAGCTACCTAAACAATAGGAGGCTGACTTCAGAACGCCAAACTATGATGAAGCCTACAAAAATCATTAGATTCGTAAAAAGTCTTAAATTGTAGGCAGCACAGTAGATCTTAAAGGAGCTAATAGTAATGAAAACATAGTTACTGGCCTTAAAAATCTTCCAAAAAGACCAATTTTGTTAAATACTTAATAAAAACATATTTCTCTTCTAAAAAAGGAAAACTGATCATCAGGAAATTTTACTCTTATTTTTCTTAAACTCTTAAAATATTTAACACAACTTACCTGGCTCACCCAAAAAGTGTTTTTAAATCAAATTAGCATCGTTAAAATCAATTAATTATTAGCATAAATTAAATTGCCAACCCATAGCCCATAGCTTCCTCGTTATTTCATACATATCCTATTATGACTTGTTTCGATTACATTGCGTTATTTTCGGTTTTTTTTTTCTTTTTTGCTTTATTTACAACAATTTCCATTCATTTTATTGGGTAAACAGCAACAAAACTGTATTAACTAGAACAGTTGTCGTGCAATATGTTGCTACACGTACTTTATTACTGTTTAGCAATTTACCAAATTAGTTATGCTTCCTATTTCAGTTTTCCCTTTTTGTTCTTGTTTTTGCTTTCTTTTTTCTCCCTCTTTCAATAGCTTTCTTCTATGAAATTAACATTTATTATAAAAACAAAAAAAAAATTATTTCTGTTCTTGGTGTCCAAGGGGAAAATACGAATAAACTTTGAAATAATATCACACACAAACTTTGGCCCTGCATTAATGAGAGTACTTACCCTCAAAACTATATAAAAGAAAAAAAAAATATTGTTAACGGTCACGCAACAGAAACCCCTCTAGAAAATCTCATGAGCCTCAAGTATTTGTTATGTTGTTTTTGTATTTAAAATATTTTATTGCTTGGGGCTTCCATTATGAGCAATAATTTATTTACAAAAGCTTAAGTTTTAAGATTTATATCACTTAAATAATTTGGTATTTAATTGCTGATGTCCTAGGACTTCTTTTTATAAATGAACAAATAATCTGCGTAAAAATTTAATTAGTACTCAGTTGTAGACTGAATAGGAAAAGGAATAAATAATTAAGAGTACTTTAGAGTGACCATTTACATAAAAATAAAGCATTTTCACACTAATTTTCATTTCATGTTGCAATAAATCGATAGTTTCAAGGGCTGAAAACAAAGAGTGCCGACGGTTGCGTTACATGTAAAGTCGACTCACGTAAACCTAAAGGCCGCATAATAAACGGGGTTTCAGTAAGAGTGCACTTTTTCATTTCATAATAAAGCGATTGTCTCATGCGCTGTGTAGCAGGAGACTCCGTCTTGCTGAAATTAAAAGTCATCCAAATTCATGTCATCCAGACCACCACAGCTCTGTTATCATGTTACTGTAATGAATTCTGTTCACAGTCACCGAAATCTCGGCCTTATTTACAAAAAAGTAAGGGCTAAGCAAAATCCATACCAGACAATTGCTCGTTGTGGGTGCATTTCCTTCTCATGAATTGCACCCAAATTCTACAATTTTTTATTTTTGTATTCACGAAACCATTAAGATGGGAATACGCTTTATCGGTCACTTTTTTTTTTTTTTTGTTGACAAATTGACATTGATTTCACTTTGCCCCGTTACAATTACAACGCTGTAATAAACGTATGTATATGACAGCTGTTAAATTTCAGAGTTGCCACTTGCACTAAATTTAGAAAGGTGCAGTGTTACCCATTACTTATTGATAAAATATTTTAGCTACTCCTAGCTAAAAGATACTAAAAGGAGCCAGGAATAGATAATTTTACAATATAAAATATGACCTCGCTATTTTTTCATTTCATTTGGGAATTTTGTAAAATTTGCCCTGTAATTTTTAAATAATGTAAGACAGCTAATCAACGTCGTTTTCAAGTGATCGCATAGCCGCAATGGCACCTTTACAATTTTCAAATTTTTTATTGCAAACACCAAATTTTCTTACTGGTGGTGAATAAGGAGCCTTCTCGAGTCTTCAGTAAACTCTTCGCTCCGCTCAGCTGTTGCTAAAAAAAAATACATCTCATTCACTCTATTTGCCCACAGTTTCCACTAAATTTGCAGATTTTATTTAAAAAATTTCATATTCTTTGTAATTAATTTAAAATTTGCTCCAATTGTTGTTGCCATTTATTATACTAAATATTTCTAGTGCAACAGGCCATTACTTATTTTCATACAAAAATTTCTTTCTGGCCGTATGCTATAAATATTGTCCCTTTTCTGTCACATAAATTTAATTAAAAACAAAAATTCTCCATTATCTGCAAATGAAATACATACTGGTAGTAAAATGTTGCTCTGAAAATGTTTATCCAAAAATAAAGAAAAAAATAAACAGCATGAACAAACACAACGAAAAAAGAAAATAATGAAAAGACTACAACTTCTAAAACAAAATTGAGTGCAACTGCAACAAAAAGTATGTTTGAATAAACAAACAAACAAACAATCAATAGGAAAATAATGAAACAAAAACAGTAAAACAAAATGATTGATGGGCTATGAAATTAATCATGAAATGATGCATTGTCGAGATCATTAAATGACAGCAAGCAGCATATCTAGCACACAATACAAACACACTCATACACACACTCACAGCTATACATAAAACTCTTTAAATGTGTGCATATGAACTCATAACTGCAACAGTCTTACTGTGTGGTTACATTCATTCACTGATGAATAATTGCTCTGCCAAATATTGAGTTTCACGGGAAAACTGTATAACACAAAATCTATGCATCATTGTACTTCAGTAAATACAAAAATAATACAAGCGTATGCTATGTGAAAAACCATTAATAAGAGTATTAGTCTGGAGAGACTATGTATGTGCATTAACGTAACATAACGTAACCTCACCAGGTTCTCTTCCGCGTTAAGTTTAATGGGTCGATTATTGATTGCAACCAAACTTAAATTGCATAGTCAGTTGCCCGATTAGTATTACAGAAAGAAACTGAAAACTAAAACCTATCAATTTCAGCTGCTATTTGAAATATTTTCGGCAACCAGTTTTTTGTGTAGTGGAAATAAACAGAATACTACACGTTTTATAGATAAACAAATTTTTATATATGGTTAAAATTACTACCAAGCAGCAATTTGAGGCCTTAATACAGCACTTGGAGGCTAACAGAAACGTTGCTCGAGGGATTGGCTACGTCAAAAAACAGTCACATTCACTATTTCTTGCTCATCTTCAATAGTTTTTATTAAATTTATTTTTTTTTTTTTAAATAAAAACGATTTGTGTCTCTTATTGCTTATTTTGTTTATTTTTATATTTTCAATTTGTAAAAATAGAATTTTCTATAACTTCTTGCCAACTAAAAATCGTTGCCATTCTTAATAACAATTTTCATTTCAGTTGTGTTGCTCATTGAAAAGGCAACTGATGTTTAGTTGGTATCCCATCTTATCCCAACTATATATTTTTTCGAAGTCGCTTAAAATAATTTAAATTTGTCTTACATGAGTTGTTTGCAATCTTTTTAAATCTTTATTAACAAATACTTTCTGCGGCATTATGGCTGCATATTAAATATTTTTATTTTATTTTACCCGGGGTTTTTTTTTGTTTTTATTTATATTTGCTTTTTTTTAACCTTTTTTTTAACCTTTTTTTTTGTTTTTTTTTTTGTTTTTTATGTAACAGAATAATGTCGCTGCTTTACAGCTTCAGTTTTATCTGCGTCAACCATTCATTCAACTAACCGCCAACATGTACTCGTATAACAGCGGTAACAACCACTATAACTGATGAATGATATTTCATCATCATTTTGTGTTTTATGTAGTGGAAGTGTTACATTGTTGTTGTTGTTGCCGAGGGGCTGACTATCTGTCTGTCCCTCTGCATGATAACAAAATATTTGTCTCGGTTGCGTGTCTGTGTATAAAAAAATCATTGACAAAAACTTGTTAGCTGCTGCTCTTATTTGTTGCAATAAAGACAAGCATGATATGATGATGCCGCTGATGAATAATAAAAAAAAATATTCTAGAGAGCTCATGAAAACTAACACACAAAAAATTGCTCTCTTACTTATTCGTTACCCTGAAAATTTCATCCATTTTATTTTTAAGCTTTACTTTTGTGTGCAACTTTATTAAAGAGGTTTTATCAAAATGAAAGAAAAAAAAGTAAACTAAATTCAAGTGAAGGTTAAAAACTGCATAAATATATCTGCTGTCAGCTGCGAGTATAAAACCTTCTGCTGCTGATGGATGTGCTAGTGTGCTACCAGTATTATCTATGTGTTCATACAAAACTTTCTAAAATTATCTTCCACAAAAATGTGTTGTAAATATTTAAAAAAAAAATTTATGGAATATTTTTCTTTACAAATTTTAATGAATTTAAAAAAGAGAAAAAATTTAAGATCTAACTATGCATTGATGCACTTGTACTTTACTTTTGTTTTTAATCTCAAAATCTCTTTAAAAAAATGTTTCACCTTTAGTTATTAATTAGAAATGTCTATATAAAATATAGTAAAGCTTATGAAAGGCTTTAAACTAAAATTTCAATATTTTGTTGCCCATTTTCGGTTTATTGTTTGTGTTGCTAAACAACTAACAACAAAGAATTATACACACATTTTCTATTAAAGTATTTGTTTTAATTTAATTATTTAAACAAGGATATTGTACACACACAAACTTACACCTACACACATACCTAATGCTGCTAAGCAATAGAATTCACTTTTAATTGGCTTAATTAAAACTTTGTTTCTCTCTCTTTCTCTTGTGCAACTATTGTTTTTATATAAAATTTGTTAATAGTGTTTGAAGCTGTTAAACAACAGCTTGCATAATTTCATTGTTTGGTTGAACATGTTTAATTTAGAAAATAAATTTATTATTAATCATACGAAATGCTGCACTGAAGTCAGCAAAGGAATTGCCTAAAAAATATTGTAGAATATCTTGTGTCATTAGTTATATGGGGAATTTTGCAGACCGTCAAATTTTTATAACTTGTCATATGCCGTTAAAATATCTTTTAACCGGGGACTACAGCAAAGCAAAATATTTTTTACTAATTTTTTCTTTTAATTTCTTTATTGCTGCTTAAGTTTTGCGGCTAATAAAAAATATAATTTTTAATTTGATGAAAAAAAAAAAAAATAAATACCAATACCGACAGCAATAGCAATATCAATAGTAATAGCCATACCAATAGCAATACTAATACGAACAGCTATAGCAATAGCAACATCAACAGCAATAGCAATAACAATACCAATACTAATAGCAATAGCAAAAGCAATAGCAGTAGCAATAGAAATAGGAACAGCTAGAACAATACCAACACCAATAGCAATACCAATAATAGCAATAGCAATACTAATCTATAACAAAGCAATAGCACAAGTAATAGCAATAGCAATAGCAAAAACAATGGTAATAGCAATACCAATAGTAATAGAAATAGTAACAGCTAGATCAGTACCAACACCAATAACAATAGCATTACTAATCTATAACAATAGCAATAGCAAAAGTATAAGCAGTAATAACAGCTATAGCAATAGCGATAGCAAAAACAATTGTAATAGCAAAACCACTAGCAATAGCAATACCAGCACTGATAAGCATCGCGCCTTGCCCATGCCCATGCTCAAACCCATACTGTTACCCATAATATAAATTTATGCTTGTATATATAGTGTCTTTGACTATGGTTACGGACTAGAATCTTTATATGCTATAAATATGCTTTCCCTTTACGTATAAAAAAAAATGCTTGCGTACAGCGTGTGTCAGTTTTTCTTTTTACGTAGAACTCATCCATGTATCTCTTTGAAATAAATTTAATTTTGTAACTTGTTTTACTTGTAGATTTTCTTGACACCTTTACATTTTCTCAAGTGTATTGTACACATTGTTAACACATCTCTTCACTAAATTTTATTTTTCTTTTTATTGAATTTTATTTTACACTGTTTACTTCCTACAACGGCAAAAATAAAAACACTTTCTTGTGTGTAGTTTGTTTGTTTGACTAGATTCACAAAAAAAAAAAAAGAAATAAAATCGTATAAAATACATTGAATTTAAACGATACGTACCACCTTCTTATTTTAAAAGGTTTTATTTTTTTTGTTTGCCAACTAGAACACTAAACTACCCCTACGTTGTACCAACACAAAAAAACATTGCTTGGAATTTTCTTCAAGTAACAAAATAAGCAAAATTCTTTTTAAGCAAAATACTTGAGAAAACTATACTTGTGCTTACTTGCCTGTACCACAGCAGTAACAGTGGCAACCAGCATTTAAGGATGTCTAACAATAGTGTCATCAAATAACAACCAAATCGAAATCAATTTTATTGATAACATTGTAACAATATTTATTCAACGTCTTTGTGCTCTTTCTTTGAACAGCAAGCACAGCTAGGGAAAAGTGCTAAATAAAGAATTTTGTAACTTAACTTGGGATACGTACATTCACTGTTAATAATGGGGAGAAAGAGAGAGGCCAGTTTTAATTTGATAAAAAATGTTTACGTTTACAGGAATTTGGAAATAGTTTTTTACATCACAACAAAATTAAGTTTTTTCTGTTTGCCAAGTGAAGTAAATGAATTTTATTTGAACTATTTGTTATTGAAAATTCGGTAGGTTTTCTAAATAAGAATTGAAAACTACAAAGTTAAAACACTTCCAAAAAGTTTAGAGCTCACAGATTAAGTTCCTTTTTGATTTTGGTAATTTTCCTATTCAAAATCGAGAATGGTAACTCGGCAAAGTAGGGAATTGTAAAAACCTCTCAAAACAACAGCACTGGTAAGTTCAGAGTAAGTTCTGTGTATTTAGACAGTAGATTACAAATCTATGTGTCCCATCCAACAATCTTTAGTGCTCCATTGGGAAGTTGCTAAAATCACTCAGAGCAATATCACATGGAATAGTATATGGAAATTAAAAAAAAAAATTTAAAATAATCCAAAGTAACTTCTGAGTATTTGGGCAGTAGGTTACCTATCTAGACGACCTTCGCTAAACTATTGCTAAAAATATATATAATAGTATTTAGTGACGTAAAACGTATTTGATAAATTTACCATTAATACTGAAATAATATTTAGAAACACTACAAAAAATTCAGGGGTTATGTTAAAACATATTTAACTCGGCATATTTATCTTGACTCCCTTAAATTTTTGTGTGTTTTTGATATTTTAGAAGGCTGTGGAAAGTGAAAAATATTAATATATTGCTGACACAGTGAAGGGTATATAAGACTCGGCACAGCCGAATTTAACTTGTTTTTTAATCAACTTGCTATACATCACTGTTATTGCTATTTAAAGGAATAAAAATATCTATAAAATATTGAGGTGAATAATTCATTTTCTACTTTTTTAAAAGCTTTTACAGCATGTCTTTTTTATTATTTGTCTTTATACAGTCCTCAAATAGAAGGACTTAAATCTTTGACCTTGATAATGCCATTTTCAATGTATACGTTACACAGAAAAAAATTTAAAAGTCAGTTAGACAGTTTTCATTAAAAAAAATAAATATAATACATTGATTAATAACTAAATACACAAAAGTAAATTTAGCTTAATGCGAACTTATTAAATAAATTTCCCATAAAAAATTTACTTCATAAGCGTTTAATAAACAAAAATGTTTTTATGAATTTGAGCTTTAATCAATATATGGCGGCGCAATAAATCTTACAGGTAGTGGTGCAATTAGAGGCCAATAGAGACATAATAAAACAACAGACTAACTGGGAATTGTTTCTTAAGTATTTTTAAATTTTCAATTTATTTTTTATTGGCTCTAATTTGTGAGATATGCCGTTTTTCGCTAAATTCACAAATGAGATTTAGTTAAAAAGAGTTTGTTATCTTCGATTATAATTCTAAATTGGCTCATTAGTTTAAAAAATTTCTTAAAAGTTGTACTGAAAAAAGTACGGTTTTTATGGAAAATTTAAAAATTTTTAAATTTCTAAAAATTATTTTCAATAAAGAAAAATAAAAATCTATCATTTTTTAACCCAAGCTGATAATCTTCAAACAAAATGAGCCATTTTTTTTTGTTAAAAGCAATGGAAAACTTTTGCTTTAATTCTCAATTAAATGATGATACTTCTGTAATGCGATCCAGTAACTTTTATTACGATGAATCGCATCATAATTTTATAGAATTCGCTACTCAGTAACATAGTGATTGAAATGTTTGGTACGATTAAATTTTAAAAAGACATTAATTTTTTATTTAAACTGAAATATTTATCGGGCTTATAATTTTTTCCAGTGTATGTAGCAAGACGAAATGAAGCAAAAATTGTCATTTTATAGTTCACTTAGTGAAGGGATTATTGGGTATTTGATACTCTTGTTTGATTATAAGCTTAAGTATTTTTTTATTATTATTATTTGCTTTACCACAAGTACTAAAACCAAGAAAGAAAGACTGTACAAAATTATAGGAAAATCAAATGTCTTTTAGGCTGTATAAATGAATATTCGTTTGATTGTGTTCATGTTGTGACATTATTAGATGCAAATTTTGTGATAATATAACAAAAGCCACAGTAACCACAACAAATAAATTAAAATAATTTAAACTTAAACAAAAACAATGAGGATGCAAGTAAAAATAGAAAATTATTTAACTCCTACCTCTAACCAGGCTAAAATTCTTTCTTTCATAACACTTTAATTTTTGATTTTAATTTAAAATGAGAAATTTGTGAGTGAATATATTAAAAATTAAAGAAAAAAGAGAAAACAAGCTGAAGGTAACTTAATGGTTGATGGCACATTATTGACATGGCCTAAGGATTTACGTATAAATTATTTTGCAAGAAAAATCTTTTTGTTAGTTAAACAAAAAGAATTGATATAAAAAGCAAATTAATTCTGTGCGAGCAGAATTAATTTTTGTAAATATAAAAGTAAGTCTAAATTCGTTTAATTAAAATAAATTAAATTAAGTAGATGAAAAAATTCTTCAGGTTTGAATTATTTTTTTTATTAAATACTTGATTGATTTATCTATGATAATATTATAAAACTTAAAAAATTGTTTTTTGTTTGTAGCTGATAAACTCTTAAACTATTACACCGATTTTAAAAATTCTATCCCTATTATAAAGCTACATTATCGATGATTTAACAATGAAAATTATATTTTTCAACGAAATGAAATTGTTTAAAATTTGTTACATAAAATCAATATATTCCAAGAATGGTCATTATAGATTTTAAGATCGCCAATTTGTACTGGCCACGTGACACCGTGTAAAAACAGCTAATGAAAAAATCTGCTTGGTGTATGAATTAATACTCCCGGGGGCAGGTTAGACCGGGCTAATCTTTATAAATAAAATTTATTTTTCAATATATTTCTCTGAAATTTTATACTTAAACTTTTTATACTCCAAATATGGTTACGTTTTTACTCTATCATAAAACGTTTAGTTTATTATGTTTCGGTATTGTAAAATAGAACCCAGGTAGTACACTTTTTACCATTTATTATAGACACACTTTATTGTTAATTACACAACTCGTTTACTGTTTAACGTCTCAGCTAAAATAATGTCACCATCTTTATATACCATTTCAGCTTAGCCTAGAACCAAACTGTAACCGACATTTTAAATCTAACTTATTATATAACACTTAAAACTAACATGAAACCTATACACTAATACATTTATAAATACTAAATATTTTCCTTTATAACTCACACACAAGTATTTCATTCACAAAATCTACAGTGGGACAACAGAATGACTTTTCATAACAAGTGGGCCATGCCTACTTTTGCTTCCACTTTTTTCCAAAACACTTTAGATGGGTCTTTTGATAAATAAAATTTTATTTTTCAATGGATTTCTCTGAAATTTGGTACTTCTGTACTTTAAGGTAGATTACGTAAAAATCCTTACGATCTGCTTATTTTAAGAACTCCCACTCATAAAGAAAAGAACCGGGCGAGATCGGAGTAAAAGCAAATTTTTCTCACATCGCTGGCTACTTTTAAAATAACGTTTTCATACAGGATATTCACGATCAGTCATGTTAATGGACAAAATATTAAGCATGACTTTTGTGAAATTCTAGTTCAGAAAAAAAATTAAATTAATTAATTTAATTTTTTATGAAACGTTTCATGGGACCCATGATCCCCATGGTAGTGAAAAGGTTAAGTCTGGCACCATGCATATGCTACTGCAGTATAAGGGGGTGTTTATGCTGTTTAAATAGTGAAAGTAAAATTACATTATGGCTGTAAGTCACTTTATTACTCTGTTGGCTGTTGGTGAGTAGGTGGCTCAAAACGAAATATTGTGATTTTAATAAAAGGCTGTCAGGCCGCCACTCAAACCCAACAAGTTTAATAATAAAAAATAATAAAGTTAAAAGTAGACTGCACTCACTTAATATTATTTTAGTTTTATTTAAAGCACCATAAAGCCTAAACCACAAAAAAGCATCTTAAATGAAGAGAATTTTTTTATGAAATAAAATAGAAAATACAGCCCTTGGCATTTCCTTTTTTTAATTTTAATTATTTTATATAAAATCAAGTGTTACATGTTAAAGGACTTAAAATATTTCAATGTCTACAGGAAAACGAGTCAAGTATTTGAATTATTCAAGTTACAAGTTTTAAATAAGAGGACCAAGAAAAAAATAAAATTCAATATGAAGCATTTTAAAATCTAAAAACAAAAGGAGAGAAAATAGATGCAAAATATTTTCAAACATGTATTTTTCTGTAAGCTTTTCTAACAAAAAAATTAAGACAAAACTAAATATTCTTAAATTAAAAACAAAATTTTTATGGAAATCCTTTAAAAATATACATTTTGACTTTTACAAAAGTTTTCCTTTTTTCTTTTCTTGGTTACTTTACCCCATTTAATAATGTAAGTTTAAATTCTTGTCTCTGTTACTTTTGCAACTTCTGCTTGTTGTTGTTTGTTTGTGTTCTGTTTTTATTACTTTCATTTTAATTTTTGTGCTGTTGCATTTGTACTAATCCCTACAACATTCAATTGAAATCCAAAGTGCAACAGGTTAAAGTGCTTGTTGTGTGTATATTACGCTAACAAACCGACTTTACAACAACAACAACTACAAAAAAGGTAGCAGAAGTGTAGTATTAAAGTCTAACACCCTATTCTCCATTCCTTTTCTATTTATTTTCTTTTCTTTTTTATTTTCCGAGAAATAACAAACTACTCATAGCGTTTATCATCTGTCCATCCAACCTTTCATATTGCAACCACAGACAAAGACACATTCACTGTTGTTGGTTTTATGCTCCTCTTAAATTTTCCAGAACTTTTTTTTTCGTCTGGTTGTTGTTTTACTATTTTTCTTCTCTCATAAACAAAAAAAAAACATGATTTAGTTTATTTTATTGTTAAAAAAAAATCTGAACAAAAAGGAAAACGAAAAGAAAATCAGAATGTGAAATGAATTCCCTCATTTAGGTCAAGCTGCACATAGATTTAAGGCAAAAATACTTGAAGTGCAAGTGAATGATGAATAGAAGTAATTGTAAATTGGAATTAATAATTCTTAGAAATTTGTATTCTTATAGAAAAGTAAAAACAAAAGCGAAGTCCAGTAAAGGATGAAAAAAAAACATTTCTAAAATTTCTTTTAAATGCTCATGAAACAAAAATGCATCAGTAAAGTAATCACTTATGGCATATTTTAATGTGTGTGAATTTAAATACGTCTAGTTAACAAGGTTTTTTTTAAATATCGCATGCGATAAAAAAATTTCCATGTAGTTTAGGGCGGGTCGATTTAAAAATCGCACAAATTACAGGGAAAATCGTATTCTAGAGATCAAAATAAGAAACTTTGCCGAAGGAACCACATCTCTACAATGTATTTTGATGTCCCGACTTTTGATCCGAAGGGTCAAATTTTGAAAAATCTCACTTTGACCCATTTAGAGTGCCTCAATCGAGTCAAAATGTATCACCGACCCCAACTAACTTTGGAGGGCTGACTTACCTATGCCAGTGGCACACCCCCTGGAACCACCCTTAGGGGTTCCCCATATAAACATATCAAAAACTTACCATTTTTGGCACTTTACAAGAAAAAATCAGCGAAATGGCAGTTTTTTTATTTTTGGAGTTTATTTTTCTCTTAACAAAATTATTTAGTCAGAATTAAATGAAAAAATGAATTTTACTTAGTAATAAAAAAGAAAATAAAAAAAAATTATTGATCCTTCGGGTCAAAAGTCGGAACATCAAAACACATTTAAATAAAATAAATTTGTTATTGCTTTTGCTGTTCTTCCTAACAAAAGTTATGTTCATTGGTTGCTATCATAAAAAGTCTATTTGAACAATTTTTCAGCTACTACTGATCTCTCTTTTTTTTATGAAAGAAAAACCTAAAAAGCAGAGACCATTTTGAAAAGAATGAAATTAACATTAAATGATGTGCCTAACAAAATTTAAAATATTGCAAAACACCTCAACAATTTTGAAATTTAAATTTTCATTTCTATATAGCCAAACTCGCTCTCGTTATTATGAAAATTAATATTCATTCCATCATCATCATCATCGTCATCATCGTAAATTTATTACAAATAATAAAACCTGAAAATACTTCCGTGTTTTTTGTTTTTTTTTTGTTTATGAAATTTTATACACTGTAAAAATATTGAATGATTGATTGTGCGTAAAATTAATCATGAAATAATGCATTTCTGATGTGACTGAATATCATTATTACTAGTAAACAATTGAAAAATACTCGTTAAACAAAAACAAAAAAAAAAAAAGCAAGAGACAGTGAAATATAGACGAAGGATTTTCTTTGTTTTTATATTCCCTCACTGTCACCCTCCATTACTACAGCCAACGTTTGCTACTTTGAATTATTTATTTCTTTGTTTTTTCTTTTTACTACAAGTAAAACAAAAAAAATTATTTCACATACACACATGTAAATGCACACATACATTTATAATTTTATTATTGTTGATTTGTTCCAACTGACAGTTACGACAGGCGAACAGAACAAACATATTGTGTACAAGTATTGTGAATTATTATTGTTTTTATGTTTCTATAGTCTCAGATGACAGTAAAAAATATAAACAAAAACGACAACGACAACAATAACGAAAAATTATGATGATAAAGCAAAAAATGTTACTTGATGAAAAATATTGTTTAAAAGTTTGCCATAATTTAGGCGGCCCATACACACTCTGGTTAAATGCTAAATTCCGTTAAAGTGAAATAATTTTGATTTTCTTTAAACAATTGATCAAACAAAAAAACAACACTGCACACACGAGGCAAAGTCTGCCGTTCTATTGAACTAAAATTGCCTTAAACTTGAGTAAGGCGAATCTATACAAGATGGCCGCACTAGAGAATTCGCTCAGCAGTTGTTGTACTCCAAACACTTGGCGAATATGAGGATCAGTCAAACTGACCTCTACAAGTTATGTAATGGTCACTGTAATAGTCTAATTTGGACCCGTTTTCGCTACTACAACCGTTTACCTACAACCATCGGACATGGCGAACAAATCACCCAAAGAAGTCTGTGAATTCTTAATGAATACTAGACTCTGGGAGCATTTGTAACTCGACAGTATTGTTACAATAGGTCTATTTTTGCCGCAGTGCTTTGTTACTGCTCCTCATTCTAATTCTAATTTTATACTCCGAATTTCTTTCGGAAAAATGGCTTATTTTAAAAATTCATTTTTTAGAATTACAAATCCTGCACCAGTAATTTCAGTTTTAAAAGAGCTCAGGTTTTAATTGGATTTTTAAAGAGTAAAATCAAATGGTATTTGAAACGACTGTTGAAAAATCAAACTTCCGTTTTACACTATAAAGCGCCTATTAGACGATCATGCGCGGCATGTCAGCCCGGTATGATGAGAGAGAGAGAGTGAAAATATAAAAAAAATTTAAAGCCATCATGCGCGGCATGTCAAACAGCATTTCATCATACTGTGCTGAAGTCTAATAGCCGCTTAATAAAAGTGTTAAGATTTTCATTGACTTTTGTCAGCTTTTGTATGCAAAAATGCAGCCCTGATGCAATGAAAAGTGTAAACGTTTAGAAAATTTTCTAAAAATAGTGAGAGCCATAAGATCGTCAAATTGATGTATTGTTTTCACATTATTGTTTTACATCATACTCTTTTACATGATTTAAATTTTTAACAAGTCGTTTTACTCAGTGTTACAATGTACAAGTTTCATGCGGAAAAAAACACCAGAAAGTTTTTTTTTTTTTAATTTTTTTTTTTTTTTTGACGATTTAAGAGAAAATAATAAGCGATTGTATAGAATCGCCTTAAAATGGAGTGTGTAGGGGCTTCATTAGATACTAAAAATATAGAAAGATTGTCATATTAAAACAATTTGTCTTGTTCTTTTAATTCAAAAAAGGTCCTTTGACATCCTTAGACGTTATGTGGTTGAAAATTGTCCTAAAAATTATAAATGATTGAATGTTAGCCTTGTGTTTGATAAGTTCAAAGAGACTTATTCTAGGATGTATTTTTAATTAGAATTTTAGCACTTAAAAAAGTGGCTTAAAAAACTGCAAGATTAGCCTGCTTAGTAGTAAAGTGAAGATTATTTTAATAATTTTATTGAAGCGTTTTTTAAATTTGTTATTACTTTGCATGACAGCTTAGAGCAGGCCAAATACAATTAAAATTAATAACGAGAACGAATCACCTGGCCACTAAAGCCAAAATGGAGCTTGTCGTGACTCTATTCTAATGTTGCAAATCTTCCCTAAGTCGTATGTTTATTAATAATTCAAAGCCTTCTTTTGGTGATTTTTCTGACATGTCAAACGGTGGTAGGGAGTGATGCTCTAGGTAACTAAATCAGCTCTAAATTAAACCATTTCGGTGGCTTAGTAAATATATGTTCTGATTATCTCTTCGTGTTCGTTACATAACCTGCAAAAGTCATTAAGATTAATGCCAAGTGTTTCAATACTTTGCAATGTCCAGTCGTGAATCTCTTGACAACACGAATGCCTGACCTAGTCACTCAGTAGTAAGTCGTTTGTTCTCTTCGGACAATAGAATAGCATGAATTTTTTCGCTACTCTGATCTCCCTTGCTTTTGGAAGAGCAACTAAAAGATCTGTTTAAAATATTTTGCAGCGCTGATTTCATATCTGTATTTAGTTTTGCCAAAGCTAAAGGGAAAGAATAATTAACTGAAGACCGAAGTAGCTTCCGTAAAATGGTATGTTGTGCCTCTTAGACTTATTGTATTAAGTAAAAACTTTTCCGATTGAATAAGAGAATAGAATTTAAAAAACAAACCTAATTGGAACTTAGCACCCAAAAAAAATAAATATTTTGGTAAATAAATGGTAAGACTGCAATATTAAAGTATTCGACCCTTTCGTTCCAAAACATTGGCTTCAGTTGGTTGGTTTGCAGCCGCTCTCACGGTCATCAGGACCCTGTTTTCAGCCACTTACTCACATAAACATTTGAATAATAAAATAATTTATAATTTGCTTTAGTATTCCAATTTATTTGAAACCAAATGAAACAAATTATTTTATTATACTTTAGTTGGCTTCTTCCGTTCGCCTTAAATTTCCTTCAGAACTCATTTTATCCATCTTGAATTTGCTTATGTTGATTAAGTAGTAATAACTTCATTATTCTCATTATTCATACATATTTTCAATTCGTTTCAAGCTTCTATTTGTTTTTATAGTCAGCTGGGTTTTGCCAAAGAATATTTCATTGATTATATAAAACAAGATACACAAGCAAGCAGAGAATAGCAATCATTTTTCAAGTAAAACAAAACAAAAAAATTTACATAATTTCTATGGAAATTGTTAATGAAGTAAACAACAATTCGCTGAATAGATAATTAAATTTTTTTAAGCCAACAAATGATTAATGCTTATTTTTTGTTTCTTTGTTTTTCTAGGGAAATGATAAACAAATCCAAATAAATTTCTCAATAAAAAAATTTCAAATGGGAATAAATAAAATAATTTTAATAAAAAAGTTGCTTCTCTAAAGCATAAGCAAACGGGAAGAAATTATTTTCAAGGATTTTAATACATGAAAACAACTTTTCTAATAAAGAGAGTGGTAAACGTAACTCTTGTCTCTCCTGGCTTGGTTTCTTTAGAATATTAGGATGTTTGAAAAAAATACGTAGAAAATTTCAAAAATAAATTCGTTAGAGACAAAAGCCTCCAGTTCCAGATTCTACTTTTACTGGAAATTAAATATTTTTTTAGTTTTAGATAGACAAAAGGAGAGAGAGAATTAACAAAATAGAATTTTAATTAAAAAAAGAATTTTTGGTCTCTGAACAAAAATTATCTTGTTGGTGTTTTCTGTAGACAAGCTAAGAAACTTCAAAAATTTAGGATATAGAAAAGGAGAAAGAGAGAGAAAGAAAAAAGGAGAAAAAAATAGAAAGGAAGAGACAAAGTTAGAGGGAGAAAGCAAGAAAGAGATAAATAAACACAGAGCGAGAATAAGATAGCGAATTAGAAATGCGACAAAATAAAAAACCAATCTAAAAAATTATATATTTTTGTCTCTGATTTCAAATCTGGTTGGACTATAAACTTAATTATGATTGGAAAGCCAAAAAAACTATTAAAAATTTAGGTTATTGAGATAGATATGGAGAAGAAGCAAGAAAAAAAGAATAATAAAGATAAAGAGAGAGAAACAAGGAGTAAGAGAGAGATAAGGAAATATAAACTGGAGAAAAAAATTAAAAGAAATAACAAGAAAGACTGAAAGAGAGATTTAAAAAAAATATGAAATAAAGAAAGAGACAAAAGAAAAACTCATTTAAACACAACAGAATTAACAAGGTACTGACAGCAAAACAGCATACATCTCCTGCTATCTTTAGTAAACGTCAAAATTTGTTAGCGAGCCGTTGTTTTATACCCATACATACATAGAAAGTGCAAGGGATTACATTAATATTTTCTCTTTTAGTAGTATATGTGTTTGACACATAAAAGAGAAGAGAGGCCTGCTGCATTTTAATGTTTGTTGTAGATTTATAAAACTTATGAAAATTTTATAACAAGTCCTTTGAAATTTATTTTTATTAGTCTAATTAACATTAAAATAATTATATAGTTTATTTAAGCTGCACCAAGATTTTCTTCTTTTTTTTTAATAGGACTTTTTTCTGCTTCGATCAATTATTTCGACTTCTATAGTCACTGCTAAGCAATTCAAAAGCTGAAAAAATATTAGTTATTTGTAAACAAATGGTAAATCAAGACCCAGACTGTCGCTTTCAATAACGAATGAAGTTGTTGAACAAATTTTTAAATTTCGTTCGATATAGAATGCATAAAAATTCTCTCTTAATTTTGTCACTAATTTCGGTTACTACAAATCGCGTTTTAATATTTTTATTTATTTTCTCATTCTTATGATCACAGCTAACTAATTAAAATCTGTGTTTAGGATAAAACAGAAAATATCTTATTAGAAGTATATTCAACACCCACCCATTTGCTTTGCTGTAATACATACTTGCCTTGCGTTTTACTTAAACGTTAAAGATTTTTTTTGTTATTGCATTTTCCTTGAAACCATGAGTTTTTCTTGGCCTAAAGGTTTGTATGATTTCGAATAAGAAAAAAATAAACGGTAGTTAAAAGAAAAATAAGACACGCATACTACTGACAAGAATTCAATGCAAAAGATGAGGGAAAGGACTTACGTGATTTGCAAACACGTACAAGTATATTTAGAAACGCTGCTGGAGGTTTAGGTTAAATTGAAAAGAAAATTAATTAAATTAATTGAAAAAAGTGATTTGTTTTTTGTTATACACGAGTGGCTTCTTTCCCAAACCTTAAGTATTTCAAATACAATTAAGGCTGATGGAAAATATTAAATTTCAAAATTTAATTTTTGCATTAAAATCTGCGATAATTACGTAAAAACTCTTAAGCCGCCTTGAGTAAAAATGATATTATTGTCGCACTTAACTAAATAATTTGATTATTATGAGAGCAAAATGGCAGGATGGAGTTTGCTAACTAGAATCGTAATTAAATTTATAAGAAAATTGTTTAAAAGGGCTGAATATGGTTTTTCCCTATTAATCATGTTCCACCTCTATCCATTTGTGTGTTTTCATTATATAAATTTCGTTTGTTGTGCGAATTTTCCTTAATCTAAATACTTATTTTATTTTCTAAAATATTTACGCTTGTTCATGAGCACTTAGATTTTTTTGTTCTTGTCGCTCTGAATACAAACGAACATAAAAAAAATTTGTGTCTTTTAGCAAAAGTGTCAGAGTTTATGTTAAACTAGTAAATTATTTTAAGTAACTTTTGCCAAGAATTACCTTCCGCATTAACGAGCAAAAACTAAAAATTTATAAAAAAAAACATGCACTTAAAATTGAAAAAGCCATGTGTAAAAAGTTGAAAAAATTTTATAAAATGAAGAGGAACAGAAAAAAAAAACTAAGTGATGAAAACAAATACTCAACACTCATTCATTCATTCATTCACCCACATAAATAAATGCTTTTACAAGTGAGTGTATGTTTGTACATGAAACTGTATGAGAGATAAAAAGTCGAAATTAATGTTTAAAAAGTTTTTGGCAAATTTACTCGCTTGATAAGACATTTTTTTCTTTGAAAAAAAAAAAAAATAGAGAAAACAGGCAAGTAAAACGCATTAGCACTTCACAAGAATTTTATTTTTTTTTTATTTCAAGTCTTGTTATGCTCTAAGCCATACTCGTGCAGTAGTAAACAAAAGGATTCTTTACTTTGTTCCCATACTGTACCCCCAAATTAGGTGCTGGACATTTGGTTTATATAGCTCGTAAATGTAAATATTTAGGGTTTTTTTTTAATAAATCTAAAAAAGAAAATAAATTTTATGGCACCCACTTGCCTGCATGAAAATATTTTTTCAATATCAAAATAAAATTCCTAGAAATTTCCTTTATTTAAGAATTTTACAACTGTTTATTTAAATAAAAATTTATTTTTATTCTAATTTAAAGAAAATTTAAATGCTGGTTGCCCTTGCATTTCGTCTGCCTAAATTTTCATCTTTCAAATATGGCTGTAAATTGTTATTTGCTTCTTTGTATGCTTTTACAATGTGACCCTTTTGTTGTTTATTTATTTATACGAGTATATTTCAAGGATTACACACAAGCACAATCTTCTCTTCTTTATATTTTGGTGTGCTTTATATAATTTAGTGTAAATAGATAACGAAGAGATTTTAGATTTCCTAATAAATTTATTTCTTTTTTTAAATCCCTTTACAAAACATAAATTATAAAATAAAAACCTCAAAATGTAATTGTTGGTAAGAAAATCCCTAAAAATACAATCAAGAAAAATACAACGAGTAGTAGAGCACTGCTACATTCGGCAATGTGAAATTTGTATGATAAGTTGCCAAAAGGTGAGTGAGAATCATTATTTTTAAGAAAAACCAAAAAAAAAAAAATAATAAAGATTTAGGTCGGTCGAGTCGTTAAAGAACAATATTTGTTAATTGAAATGAAAGTGATGCACAAATTCAAAAAAATAGAAATCGAGAATAAATGCGAAAATATAGTGATAGAGATAAACATAGCGATAGAGACAAAGACAGAGATAGAGATAAATATTGCGATAGAGATAAGCATAAAAAGAAAGATAGAGATAAAGATAAAGATAAATTGGATTTAGATTTGGAGCTTCAGATAGAGATATACATGGAGATTGAATAGAGATAAAGATAGATTCATATTTAAATATGGTGATTGAGACCGGAGTTTAAGACACAAACTAAAAAAAAAAAACAAGTTAAATTCGGCTGTGCCAAATCTTATATACCCTTCACTGTGTCAGCAAAATATTAATATTTTTCACTTTCCATAGCCTTCTAAAATATCAAAAACACACAAAAATTTAAGAGAGTCAAGATAAATATGCCGAGTTAAATATGTTTTAACATAACCCCTGAATTTTTTGTAGTGTTTCTAAATATTATTTCAGTATTAATGGTATATTTATCAAATACGTTTTACGTCACTAAATACTATTATATATATTTTTAGCAATAGTTTAGCGGAGGTCGTCTAGATTGGTAACCTACTGCCCACATACTCAGAAGTTACTTTGGATTATTTTTAATTTTTTTTTTTATTTCCATATACCCATGTGCTATTGCTCTGAGGGATTTTTGCAACTTACGAACGAACATTACGGAATAGGACACATATCATTTTAAGGAGAAGATCGTCTAGCCTTGTAATCTACTACCCAAATACTCAGAAATTGCTTTGGATTATTTGAAAATTTTTTTTTTAAATTTCCATATAGTCCAGAACTGTTGTTCTCATGGATTTTGGCAGTTTCCGTTTTGCATCATAAAATAAAAACTACGAAGTTTTCAGAAAATATTAAAATACTTCCAGAAAGTTTAGAGCCCACAGATTAAAGTATCTGGGCAAAGTGGGGTATTGTAAAAACCCCTCAAAGCAACAGCACTGGGGTATATAGAAATTCGAATTTTTTTTTTAAATAGTAAAAAATAAGTTCTGTGTATTTAGGCGGTAGATTACAAATCTAGACAGTCTCCCCTTTAAAATGATATCTGTCCGCTCCCACAATCTTTAATGGTTCGCTAGCCAGTTATTAAAATCACTTAGAACAACAACGTATATGGAAATTTCAAAATAATCCAAAGTATATGATTGCCATTTCATAAAAAAATGGGTTCCACGTTTTGTTGTGTGTCTTGTATTTTAGGCAAATTATGCAAAAAACCCACTAAAAGTGGTCAAAAAATTAAGGTAGTCGCGATTTTTGACTCATAGCTGCGCCATTTATGAAGAGATCTGGCAATAATCTGACAGAAACAACTGACAAGATTGCTGTACTAAACTTAAAGAAAAACCTGTGAAAATGCAAAAATCTTCAATTATTTTCATAAAGCCGTATGGAAAACATGTTTTTCTAAATTGTTTTTGCCTAAGTACATGTGAGTTTTATAGAGTTGCTATTTAGAATAAAGCCGTTTTTAGTCCTTAAAAATAAAAACAACAAAATCAAATTCTCACAAACTACTGTTTATTAAAAAGAGAATATTTTTGGAAGCCACACAAGCATCAAGCGACTGTGTAGCGATTCCATAATGTAAAATTCACAGAACAGAACTTAACATGAACTTGCCTTTAGCTAAAGGGTAAACATAAAATTTGAAGCTTTTAAATTTTACCACAATATTAAAAAAAAAATTCCAAATAAAATTTTTATGGTCGTTAGTTGTGCAGAAAAGGTTTGTACTCTATAAAAAGGTTTACATTTACTAAATTACTTTGTTGTTAATAAATTATTTAAAAAAACTTCAACAAATAGAATTTGTTATTAACCTGGGATGTGACATAAATATTTCGTTTTGGTCATCTTAAAACTTATTTTATTAGAAAGAAAAAAATTTTGCTCAATAAGTTTAGTTGCAATATGCTGATTATCGGGTTATATTTTTCTGTTTTCGGGGGTTTTTTTTTTTCAAAAGTACTCTTGCAATTAGTTCAAAGTGTTTTGGATACTGCTATAACGGAGCAGATGCTCTTTACATTCTTATAAATATTTTGTTGACCAGCTTCGTCTTGAGTTTTTTTTTGTTTGTGTAAAATGAAGTTTTAATTTTCATAGAAATAAAATGCTCCCAAAAATGAAATTATTTATTTATAACTACGAGTACATGCCACAAAAATGGGCACCACCTTTAAAAACATTTTTCAAACAGTAACACAATGACACAACATTTATGCCTACTTTAATTTAAAAAGTTTTTTTAAGATGGCTCACAACCCTTTTTTTTTTTTAATTCAAAAAAGAAAGAAAATCAAAAATAAAAAACAAACGAAATGGTTCGTTCTTTCGCATCCACATCAAGATAAAAATGTTTGTACTTGTGCCCACATATTGTTAATGTATAATAAATGTTGCTGATTTTTATTTTTCTTTTATTTGCTCTCTTAATGTTTCTGAAGAAAATTATGCGTAAACCAAAGATGGGAATGTTCAATATCTAAATGATGCTTTTTATAAGTAACAGAAATAATACATTTTTAGTGGGCCAGAAATCAGCTGTTTGTCGTTTAGAACGAAACAGTTTAAAATAGCCAGACATTTCTTTCTTGTTGTTTTGTATTTAAATATTTTTTTTTTTAATTATAAAATGAAAATATTTTTCTTGTTTTCTAATAGAGAGAGTTTCCCCATGCCTGGCATGAAGTTAAGCATTTTTCCAATGATTTTAAGTACCGGAATCAAACAGAAATTGATGTAAAGAAAAACGTATACTTTGATTACATTAAATATTTCAAACTAGATGTTTTTACCCAACCTCGCCCAGTGCAGTGAGTCGATATCTTTAAAAGAGTATGTACCAATTTTAGAGAAATACGTTTAAAAATAGAATTTTAATTTAAAAAAAAAAAACCAACCCCATGCCTTTGCTAGCATTATTAGCAGTGGCGCCACCTAAAGTTGTAAATAAAATATTTCAAAGCATAATTTCAAGCTTAAATTAAGTACTTATGCACATATTTGTGTATAGTGCAGTAACGAAATTTTTTTATTTATATTCATGCTTTCAAATCAATGATTTTTTAAGACGTTATTTTTCTGAGTTTCCTTTAATGAAGAAAAGTTATAAACAACGCAAACATCTTCTACTTGAATAGCTTTATATTTTAAAATATTGATTTAGGTAACAGACATTCCATTTAAAAAAATTATGTTACTTAACTTTGAAACCCTTTTAAAGGTACACTTACGCATGCACTCAATTTCATACACAAAATAAAATTGTGTAGAAAAATAAAACAAAAGTTTTTTCTTTATTTTTAAAATGATTAATGTTAAATAATACAACAGTAATAAAAAACAAGCAAACACACGTACGCACAACTTAAGACTAAGAAAACAGGATGTTAGAGTTAAGAAACAGTCTAAGTTGCCAAGCGGAAAGCAAAATATAAAATAAGAAAGAGAAAACATTTTAGAAAACTTAACAGACTAACCTAAATTTTTATTTGTTTAAAATCCTTATGGTTTTACAAAATGTATGAAGCAAAACGAAATATTAATTTTGACAAAGAGTTTCAAAGTGAAATTGGCTGCAAAACAATTTTTTTTTTGTAATTTGTGAACAGTAATAACATTTTAGCTTTTTAATCTAGCGTTTTTTAACCCCCAAAAGAAAAACAAAAATGGTGCTAAAAACACTTGCCGCGTTAATTTGGGTTGGTCTGTAAGAAAGTATTTTACAGTTTATGATAAAAGCTAAACAGGAAAAGAAATAGTTTTTTTACAGTTAATACAAAATTGGACTGATATTATGATCTACCTTTAGTTTTTCTTTTTTTTTTCTCTAAAGGAATTAATTTGTTTGAAGTCTGTTAGCAACAGTAGCCCTGCTCAGGTAAATTCTTTTCTTGTAACAGATTTTCAAAAACTGTGCAGCAAAATTTTATTCAAGTCGACTGATTAGATGTATTTTATTGAAATGTAAATAAAACTACAAGCGAATTTGTGTCGTTTGTAAAACATTTTAACTGATTGTAGTCCTTATGTGTGTCAAACGAAAAAGTTTTCTGAAAATGTTTATAAAAAAGAATTATTTTAAATTTTAATGAGTTTTTCTCATGCAAAAGCTTATTATCACATACAAAAGCTATTAAAATTTTTAGCAAGAAAAACTGAAAAGCAAGAAATGAAAACTTTTTAAACCTCAACATTTCAGGGTAAAAATGAGCTTAAATAAGAAAACAAGAGTTTCTTTATGGGTTGTAATTTAAAATTGCCAAACAATAGTCTGGATGACTGAACACATTCCTTCATTACTGACATGTGTTTTCTTATTTTTTTTTTTTTTTTCTTTCCTCATAAATAAATAAAATCATTTGTGAGTTGTACTTTTTTTATAGTCAACACTAGAGTGCTTAAGTAGTTTTGTTGTTTAATAAATAATTGTCATTTAACCAAAATTTATTTAAAACAATTTGTTAAAAAAGAGAATAAAAAATGTTGGTGTTTGGTTTTCGAAAGAAATGTGTGGAATATAAACTTTTTAAACTGTTGTTAAATACACTCATATCCAACAAGTGCAGCTAAAAATAAAAAGTAAAAAAGCCTTTGAAAAGGCCTTTTTTAAAGACTTCAAAAAACCTTTTCTGTTAGCCTACCACTTTTCGTTCAGTTCAAATGAGGAAATATGTAATTCGTTCTTGCATTCTTTCAAGTCCCAAGAAGTTCAGGAAGGCCCTCATATGGGTTACTACTTTATGGAAACATCTGCATTACAAAACTTTTCAAACATGAGCAGGAGAAAAAAAATCGGTATTACATTCGTCTCCTTGTTTAGAATGGCAAGATTCCGTTTTGATCTAGATTAACCCCATGACATTGTTTTAGTCTACTATTGTAATCGTAAAACCGATTTGCCAAGTACGTGCAAGTCAGTAGTTTTTTTCCCTGTTGTTGTTTTCTCTAAACTAATAAAATGCGCAACTAAAATTACGTGTGTTCCCGGATAAACTAAATATAGAAGCATAACAAACAGGACTTTTTCGTTTTGGTGCACTTAATGTTTATTTATTTTTTTTTTTTTTAAAGATCACAATTAAGTAAGACCAACGGGCCTGATAAAGTTGGTGAGTTGCTGTTTGTATGGATGTGTATGTTTATGTGCGTGAATATGCTTTCGGGCTTGGGTTCTAGCAGTTTTATTACTCTTTTGACACATTTGCAAGTTAATGTGCTGTTAAATGTTTTATTTAACTGCTTGCGGTTGCCATAACTAATGACAAGAGACTCACTGACTTTGTTGGGTTCCTTTCCCTTCCATCCCTTCCTGCCCTCCCAAACAAAAACAACAACAATATACTTGTATCTGTCACAACAGCATACTGTAACTAAGTAAAGTTTGGTTGTACCCAAAAACCAAAAGCAGGCAGGAAAAATAAAAGAAATTATTTTTTCTCTTTTAATTTCTTGGCAATAAGACACTAAAATGAAACGTCTAAGACTTTGCATGAGCATGTTAGCCTGTGTGTGTGTATGTGTGTTTTCTTCTTATTTTTTTAATTAAAAATTCATGAGACTGTAAACCAGTCTGGTTGTTTGTTTATTGTACTTTTGAAGCACTACAAATGAAATATTCTTCATTTAATTTATTGCGTTTTGTTTAAACGTATTTTAAGTGACACTATTGTGAATTTAAATTGAGTATTACGCTCACAAGCCTTTCTAAATTGTATTTAATTTCGTTACAAAATGGAAGTAAATTGAGAAGATTAACGAGTTTTAGTTACTTTTTAAAACCATCAAATTACATAGTTTTGTTATTCAGGTAAGATTTAATTAGATTTCTTTCTCAGAGTGGGAAAAGAAACAAAACGAAATGTTTGCATTCATTTAGGGAATTTTGCTTGGCTCCTCAATTGAGAAAGACGTTTCCGATAAAAATTTTTCACATTAAAAATTTTCTAATTTTTGACCCACGAATTTCTTCCATTTCATATCTGTATTCCAAAGCAGATTTTCGATATTTTTCACTTAATTTTTACTAGAATTTTTTTTAATTATCTCTTTTTTTCTGCTATTTTTCTACCCATCCGCCTTTAAAGGGTTATTCTTGCATAAAATCGAAATTTCCCTTTTTCTTTAAAATAATATGACTATTTTATTAAGCTTGAGGTCTTATTTTTAAAACAAATTATTTTTATATCGATATTTCGCTCCAATTTGTGTAGCTTCTTCAGGATATAATTATAAATTATAAATGGTAGCGAAATATCGATAAAAAAGTAAATTTTTTTAAAATAAGACCTCAAGCTTAATGAAACAGTCATATTGTTTTCAATAAAACATATCTCGTTTTGTTTGAAACCGTAAAATTTTGCTTGGCTTTATTTTAAATATGATTTCTTTATATTGAAAATTTCTTAATTTTGAGCAAAATTTTTAAAATTGGAACACAGTGTAAGCACGACTTAAAGGAAATGTATTATAGCTGGGCAACTTCGGATTTTCTTTTTTTTAGCAAATAGAAGCGACTATTTTCTGTCACGACTATGTATGTCACTTTATGTCATGTCACTTTTTGAATTTAAATTATGCTTTTTCAATTGCTCTGGTGTAAAAGTAGACTTGAATATCTAAACTTGTGTTCTTTTCTCTTTAAATCAAATAATTGCTAAATTCATGTGCAATTGTATTTAATAACCTTTTTTTATATTAAATTCATTGTCTTCTTTAAAACTAAAGATTATTTTTCTTTGTTAAAGATACGTTTGTTAGATGTGCGTTCTTTGCATATTTTACTTTTATTTATTTTTTTTTGCTTCAATACAATTCCATAAAGTCTGTCTTAATTTACGACTTTATTTCTTTTCTTTTTTTTTTAATAAAAATGCTTAATGATTTATTGTTTCTTTTATTTATTGCTTTAAGAATAGTAAGTCTTAAAAATAACGTTATCAAACTTGTTTTTTTTTTTTGTTTTTTCATAAAAAAAGGATGAGTAGGCTTAAGAATTAAGAAAAAAAACCAGCGGAAATCATAAATTATTTATATTGAAAATTTCCTTTCATAGCAACTAGCACAAATCTTGGTGGTGATCAGGGCCAGGGGAGGGTTAGGCATGTAGAGATAATAAAATATTAAAAGCAAAAATAAACAAAAAAAATTTGTTTTTAATTTTTTAGCTACCCAGCAAAAATTTTAAAATTAATTGACTTCTTACTTGATTTACTGCTGAAGAAACATTTCATTAATAATTTTGTGCTAATAAAGCAAAATCACTCAAGTCGACTTAAGAAAAAATTGACTTGTTGTCGCTATTAACTCAATAACGTTATACATTGAACACATTCGAGACAGCAGGATGCCGACTACACGACTACGAATGACGTTGGCTACAAATGTCGCCGTTCAGTCAGCAGCAATTGGTTAAAGAAAGACATATTTCAGTGGTGCCACGTTCAATTTTTTAATATGTCTAAAAATAAAATTATTTATTCAAGCTCACAAAAAACATAAAAACAATTCGATTCATTGTTTTAACGCTTTTTGATTGTCAAATAAAATGAAATACTTTCAAATGTTAATTTTTTTATTATACTGGCAGCACTAAATTGTTCATTGGGGCCAGGGCTTAGTTAGGACTGAAACCCATAACACCCAAACAGATAGTTTAGCTGACTATTGTAGCAATAGGCGTGATTGGGAACAGAAATCAGGGGAGTTGATGGTTTGTGCTATGGAAAGAGCACATTAATATCCTAAGGTGTCTCACTAAGAGTGCCCTTTTTCATTTCATACTGCAGTGAATCGATTGTTTCACGAGCTGTGTGACAGGTGAGGCCATCTTGTTAAAACCACGTGTCGTCCAAATTCATGCCGTCCAGTTGAGGCCACAAGAACTCCATTATCATATTCCTAAAATAAATGTCCTTCAAAGTTAAAAGGTAACATCTGAAATAAATCTGCATTAAACACTTGCTCGTTGTGGATGCATTTACTTATTTTGCATGGAGGGCATGATGATTTTCTGAGGCCCAAACTCGAAAATTTTGGGTATTCCCAAAGCCATTATGATTAAAGTGGGCTTCAGCAGAGAAGCTGATTTTTTAAATAGACTGACTTCCCTTTGCTGCATTACACTTAAGCGCTCCATTCTTAGTAATAGGAATAAATCTATGTGACAGCTGACAAATTTCAGAGTTACCACTCTGAAATTTTACTGAATTTAAAAAGTGCTCTTTTTTTAGATACCCATTATTTGTGCTTAATAAATTAAGATGCTACAGGGCAAGAGTTTTTTTTCTTTTCTGATACATTTTTTAGCTGAGTTCGTTTAAAATTTAATTTTACTTTACGAAATTGATTTTCTTATAAACAATTACAGAAAATAATTAATGATCTTGGATAAAAAAAAAATTAAAAAAATCACTTGCAAAAAAAATTTATGTTAAATGGTTTAATTTCAAAACTAAATAATAATAAAATCCCAAAATAAGCACGTCCAATAATTTTGTAATTTTAATAGAAAATTTTTAATTTTATATGGCTTTTGTGTGTCAAGGTTTGTAGTGTAAAAATTGTGTAAAACAAATTTAACTGTAACTAGACCCCTAAGCTATAATCCTATTACGACTTAAAAATCGATTCTCTTCTAAGTGCTGTACAGTTAAGCTTAAGTTTCCTTACTCAAATACATTTTTCGAAGTCATGTCAAAAAAGATATAAATAAAAATCTGCCCTCCGAATTCTGCCATTCAGTATTAAGTAAATTGACAAATTGGCTTTTTTCTTATTCTTACTGGAAGCTTCTCCTTTGCTATCAACAATCACAATTCCAGCAACCGGCTGTACCTTGAAGTGCGTTATGAAATGTGTGGTTAAGCTTTTTTTTTCTTTTTTTGTTCAATCTTACCTTTTTCTTGCAATTTGTTGCATAAAGTTAAAAGCCTTTACTGTATGAATTGTATTATTTTTTTTTGGAAATATTAAAAAGCATTCAACTGAATTTAGTCCTGTGGCCTAAATTTTATTTTTAATATTTTTATTTTTATTATTTTTCAATTCCTATAAATCGCTTATATTTTTAGTATTTTCTAAAGCAACTAACCTAAAAACATATTTTCTTTGTTTAAAATTTATTAAAATAAAAAATAAAAATAAAACAATTTCATGTACTCTTTTTGTGTTAAGTGCTTAACCGCAACTTTAAATATTTATGTTGTTCTAATGGCAACATTCTACAAATGTAAACCTGTGGAATGAAAATGAAAATAAAAATTCATGTCAATAGCTTTTTGTGACAAACAATAAAACCTCAAAGTTACAAATAATTGTGGGTAGAAAAATACAACTCAAACACGACATAAATTTTTTTATTTATTTTTTTCAACTATAAATGCACTTCCGAAAAGTAAAGTACCAACATGCCGAAAAAAATGTAACAAAACAATTAAACAAAAGAAAACAATAACATAAAAAGCAACATCTCTGCATATGTGTGTATTGCAACATTAAAGTAACTGTCAACATCATCACTTTTACAACTCAACAACAGTTTTAACTCATACAAATGGTTACTGTTGCTGTTTGTAAGCATGAGTTTGTAAAAGGCCAGTTAGAAGGCCTTTTTAACCCATGGCAGGTCTTGAGTGCCATACGGCACTCCAATCCGTCTCATGTACCTCTTTAACTGTATTTCTTAAGAATCATATCAAATGTTTTGCGACTCATAAGCTTAGAAACTCTTGAAATTATAACACATTTTATTGTAGAAAGTCTCATGACCACTAATGGGTTCAGAAATAGAAACTGGGCTGTCATTCCCTTTTTTTTTTTTAATTAAAATACTTGTTATTCAACATGTTTGTGGCAGTTGGTAGCAAAAGTGGCATGTGCCACGTAGTTCATTTCTTACTCTGCAACATAGTGCCAGACTTATCTTAATATTTATAAAGTTCAACTGGTCGCTTGTTTTACATTGTACTGCTCCTAAACGGCTGGACTGATTTAATTGAATTTCTGTGTATGCCTTTATGCTATGTCTTAGAAGGCAAAACCGCCCGGCAGATGGCACTGCAGTTGGTATCTGGCTTATTTATTTAATGCCTGTTTTTACTATGTCTCGCATCGTCCTCTACTGTATGATTACAAAAATCCAATATACAAAAATTTTATATTTTATGAATATTAAAATAGATCACGCCCATTACCATGCCCACTTCTTAAATTTTTCTTCTACACCGATATGTTCGGCATATCCCAACTTATATTTTTCTACTCTTATTAATTATTTTTCAATATAAATAAAATGTGAAGGCAAAACAACGTTTGTCGGGTCAGTAGTAAGAGAATAAATATTTATCTGTGCAAAAGTTGTAATAAAAAAAAAACAAAAAATCACTCCCAAAAATCCTTTTACTGCTTATTTTGATGGCCTGGTATTTAATTCTTTTTGTTCAAGTTTCTTTAAATTAATTCTCGGGCAATGCGACAGCTATATTTCGCATAAAATTTTGTGGTTTGAATTAAACAATATATTTTAATTAAATTTACTTTAAATTGAAAAAGGCCTTTGGTGGCCTTTCGCTTTCACCATCAACTTGTTTATCAACTTGCACTCAGTTAACTACATTTACTCTCTCGCATGATAAGTTAAAAATAATAAAAACAATTCACACACACACAAGGGAATTTACTAAAAATATTCGCACAAAAATATATAAAGTATCCAATACACGTTATAAAATATATTTTGGAGGCTTTTGAGATACAACAACGACAACAACACCTAGAAAGGAAAAACTAACTAAAACTAAACCAGAATCATTCATACGCTAGAGAGTTAAATTTAAAAAAATTATTTATGGAGGTAGTAGTGGTGTAATAGACCATAAACACACACACACTTACACTTCCACATTGACATACATTGTGTTTGGCTTAAAAGCAAAGTAAAAATTTGAAAACAAACAGTCAGTCTCTAGGTGGATGCTCTCAATTCATGCAATATCCATCCAACTCATTGACAAAAAGCCATAAGAGTATGCACAGAATTTTTGTATGAGTGTGTATTTTTATTTGCAAATAAAAAGGACTTGCTTGCATACTAGCACAACTTCATAACAAACACTCATGTATACAAACTTGAATACATAAATATTGAGGCTTTCCCACACAATAAGAGGACTTGATCAGTAATGGTGTGTGTATGCGTGTCGTTACAAAAAGTTAACCTTAATTGAAATTTGCTGTTAGCAATGTTTATTGACTCTTCTTT
Organism: Thelaira solivaga; assembly: GCA_947397855.1. NCBI lineage: Eukaryota > Metazoa > Arthropoda > Insecta > Diptera > Tachinidae > Thelaira > Thelaira solivaga. Next base: position 3,488,273 of record OX377611.1, read on the forward strand.
TTTGTTTTGAAACATGCTAATGCTTATTAGAGTTACTTTCTACTGATTGTTGCTTGTTAAATGTGTTGAAAATTATATGTTTGATATGAATTTTAACCGTATTTTTTTAGAATCATTTCATCTGCTTCGCGACTCATTAGCGAAATGTTAGAAAGTTAAGCATCGATAAAAATTAATAAAATATTTTTACTTTATTTATAATAATTTCTCAAAAATGACAGAAATCCTAAATTATGCCTAGAAAATTCTTCTTTTTTTCTTACAATGTGCTTGAAATATTTAGGGAATACAGAATAGTATCATTCAGTCATATTATTTTATGATAATTTAAAAAAAACTTTGGTTGTCATTCAAAGAAAAAAGTCCCATTTTGTCATAAGTATTCAATAGACTCAAATTATGAGGGTTGGGTTTTTGTTTTTCTTTTTAAACATGTGACTTTATGACTATATTTTTGTTCTTATTCTGCTGTTTTGTGAATTCTTTTTACTACTTTTTACTACTACAAGCGTTAGTATCTTTCATGATTAAGAAAAACTTAAGACAAAAACTTTAATTTCAAACATCAGCAAAAGACTTTGAACACAAACTTTAGTATCAGTTAAAAGACTGAAGACATATATAAGGTGATAATCATAGTCACATTAAAGTCGCATTCTTATTAAAAACGACTTTAAATTCATATAATTTCTATAAACAAAAGCCAACTTTTAATAAAAGCTTACTTTTTTGTGACTATCATTATGGCCCATAAACTTTAGTTTTAGAAAGAACTAAAAGACTTAGAACACGAACTTCCAATATGTCTGTGTAGTTATTGAAATCAAATTTTTGGCTTACCTGTTATTATTTACACTATTTTACAATTTTGTATGTATTTAGAATATTTCACTCTTGGCTTGAAATACTTTTTCATAAATATTTTAGCATGAAAAAATGTATTTTTCAAACACTATGATTTTTTGTATTTACTGCACCTAATTCTCTTTTTACACGATTAATACGTACCAAAAACATTCGTGTGAAAAGAGAATTTTAAAAAAAAATTTCATTTTATTTATTTAGTGCTCAAACATTTTAAGTCATTAATTATATTCTAAAAAATAAATTAAATTTGGAAAAAAAGAATATCAGTACCATCACCGAAATAATAATATTCATCATTATTTCTGAATTATCAACTCTAAATTGCCTAAAAATCGTGTTAAAACAAAAAAAGAATTTCTTTTGTCTCTTTTAATTCGTGTTAAATGAAATTTTTGGTAAAAAAAATTCGTGTAAAAAGAAAATTAGGTGTATTATTATTTAACCATTTTTTGAGAATTTTGTTTTCTTTTTGTCAAGCTTTTATCAAATGATTTGCATTATTTTTCCGGTCTATTAAGCGCTTTAAGTTTTACAAGCACATGGCTGCAAAAAGAAGACAAAAACAAAAAGTTTAAGAAACACGTTTGGTAAATAAAACGTGTCTTACATATTTATTTGTATAAATTATTATATTTTGTACCTATTTACGTTACTTTATACATATTTTTTTTTTCAAAACAGCAACAGAAGCGAGTCAAAAATTAAACGTCTGTTTTCACTTAAACTTTATTTATTTTTTTTAATTTGGGAACAGAAAGAGAAAATATTTTTATTGAAAATAATTTCAGTAACAGTTTCATTGTAAGAAAACCAGGTGACTTTAAAAATATTTACAAAGGTAACAACATATATTTTGTTTGCTTTTGAGGCTCCCCTTTCAAAATTTATTTCTGCTGCTTGATATCCAGAAGTGTGCCAGAGTGAAACAAAAATTTTTTCCGTTTTTGATCTTAATTTTTGCATTATTTATTTCTTACTCTGAAAAACTACAAAACGAAACAAATACAAACGTTTCATTTTGTTCTTTTGAAATTTAATTATTTACTTCTATTTGTACAAGCACACATACAACATATGTATGCATGTTTATGGGCATGGTTACTTAAAGTTTGCCTATTATGTGTTCAAATGTTTGTTGCCTAAATTTTAATAAAAATGATTTTCTTAAAAATTTTGAATTAAATTCTTTTTGTTATGTAAAATTAGAAAAAAACTTATAATCTTCACTATGTATAGTATGTGTGTGCATTTAAAATAATGATGTCTGCATATATTTTGTTGTAAATAATTGCACATGCATGCTTGCATGGCAGGCATATTTAAATTTAAAAATTAAAATTTAATTGGCAAAATTTTTTAGATTTATTTGGAATTTTTCAATGCAGAAATTTAATTGCTGTATTTGTTTACAATTAAAAACAAACACAAGAAAATTAACAGATACATGAATAAATTAATACATAAAGGATTATGTCTGTCTGTAATTGACATTTATTTATTGCATAAAATACCCGTGTGTATGACTAAGTATTTTCCTTATAAACAATAAAATTTTCTATAAATTGTTTGAGTACTGTTATTCTCAAGGATTTCGGCAGCTTCCGTTTTGCATCATAAAATAAAAACTACAAAGTTTTCAAAAAATGTTGAAACACTTCCTGAAAACTTAAAGCCTACAGATATTAATTTTTGGTTTCGGAAATTTTCATGGGCAAAATCGGAAATGGCACCTCATCAAAGTAGGGAATTCTGTTTTAAATTTAGCACGTAATTGTTTGACTTTTAATGGGAAATAAAAATATCATAAATTTGTACCCGTGCACTTTTATTTCTCCTTAGAATATTTGATAAATATGCCATAAATACTGAAAAGATATTTACAAATACTAGAAAACGTTAAAACATATTTGACTCAGCATATTTATCTTCACTCACTTTAATTCAATTGCAGTGCACTGTGATTTTATTGGGTGGCATTTTACATAGGATGGGTTTATTTTCTGACTTTAAAAATCTTCAAATTAAAACTCTTTTTTAAGAGTTTATAGGAGCTTTTATTTTTATGTTGAAAATAGATGATTTTTCATTTTTAAAATTCTCAAAATAACTATTATAAAATAATTTGTTGATATCGATATCTGTATTTTGAAGTTCCTGGCCCCTGGATAAGAAATTCAATGCTTGCCTAGACCCTTGTGTTTTTTGCACAAAAACTGAGTGCAAATCACCATGTCCGATATCAAACCAATTATTTTACAATTTTTAAAATCATCCTCGTTAAATGGTTTTTTTGTCGCTTAGTTGTGTTTCCAACAAACGGATAGAAATTGTGCATAACAATGAAATGCTTCGGATTTAAATTTTTCATATAGAGAGTTTCATTTAAATAATTAATTGATTTTTATTTTTGTTATGGTTTTAAGATTTTCAATTATTTGGCAATTATCTGGATTAAAAATGGCATGAAAGGGAAAAAAATTAAATGAATAATAAATGGTTTTTGTATTTTATTTTGTTTAAATAAATTGTATGTTATAAAAAGGTTAGTTTGGCCAACAAAACATTTGGTTTTTAATATGAAAATCAATGTCTATTTAATTTCCCAGAAATTTATTTTCTTTCTCTCTCACTGTCGCAGTCATGGTAATTGTTTGTTTAAACACCATTAATTTATTTATTTTCCATTAATTTTATTATAAAAACTTTAAATTTTTTTTATTATTATTTTTGTTTACTTGTTTACTAAACTCGTTTTTGTATATGTGAAGTTTTTAAAATAAATTCTAAAGTGAACGGAAAGTTTAATTAACACAATGCTGAATATAAAGCTGTTCTAGCAAAAAGCAAAACGACTGAAAACTCTATGTAACTAAAACTAATATTTTGAATTTAAGTCAAGCTATAATTTTGATAATAATTTATTTAGTATAAATACTTATATGTTGTTTTTATAACACAAGCGATCAACTCGTCTGAAAAATTTGTATGAAAACACTCAATATTTTGAGTACCTTTCATATAAAATTTCTAGACGAGTTGAACGCTTGTGTTATAAAAACAGCACATTAAAATTTTAAAAGAAAAATGCTTTAACAAGGGTTAAACAGCCAAATTAACCCTTATAAACATCGAGAAATATGTATATATTTTTTTTGTATTTCCATTAGTTTAAGCCAGTCGCTGGGAAAAGTAATATTGAAAAGAAATCATATTTGTGTGCAGTTTCCTTAACGCAAGTGATCAAGTCGTCTAGAAGCCCTTTGTATGAAAAGCCCTTAAAAAAATTGACTATTTTTTAATTTTCTATTTATGTATTTCAAATTAGACACACTCTTAATTAATTAACGATTTGGACCTGATGTATGGAAATTTTTTTTAACAAGAAGAAATAAAATTTTTTTACATTCAGCTCAGCTTGTGAAGTAGAGAAAATTAAAATTCATACGCTACGTATGATAAATAAAAAATTACATGCAAGTAGAGAAATATAACTCATACGTAAAAGGTATTTTTTTGCCATGTCAAGAACATCAAGTGTCTGATATACGCTTTGTTGTGGCGATATCAAACAGATTTTGATATTTTTTGTAGGTCAAAATTAGCTTAGTTGAGGAAAAAATAATAAAAAATTAAAAATGTCTGTTTAGACAAAGAAAAAATTACAATAAATTAGCCGTTATTTTTGACATTGGTACAAGTCCAATTAAAAAAAAAAATAAGTTGCTGGTAATTTTGGCAAGATTGTGTGTCTATTCTACTAAAATTACAGCTAACAATTTTTTTTTTATATAAAAGAGGACTTATACCATTTTCAAAGATAACGGCTCAAATAAATTTTTTTTAGTAGCATTTTAACTACATTTACAAACAAATTTCTCACCTTTCATAACGTTTCTTCCAGTAATTTGTATTTCAATGACATGAATACTGTAGCAGTTTGATGATAAATAAGGTATGTAGTTCTAGCATAAGGGCCTCTTAAGCGATAAGTCCTTTCAGTAACTGTACCATGCAAAGTAGCAGTTTGCTACTTTGATTCGTGCCACAAAACTTTCCTTTAGACGGAAGTTATAGATTCGACTTCGTGTTTTATCATCTAAAGTTTCTATTTTTACTAAATTATCTTGAGTTAAAAAAATAAAGCAATAAATAAAATAATACTTAGCGCTGTTTTACTTAAATTTTGTTTTAAGTAATTGCTTGTTGTTATTAAAATAAAAACTAAAAATTAAATTAAATACTCGTGTCTGCCAGCTTAAGCTTAAAATTAAGTGTTCATAATTCAACTTTAATAAAAAATTACTTTCTACGGTGACTTCAAATGTTTAGGGTGAATTTGTATAATTAAAAATTTTCTGGCACAGCCCCATCACCACCCACTTTAAGTCAGAATTTTTTAAATTTAAGGGAGATGGAAGCAGTGATGATAATTTTTCTTTCTTTTTGAAATTTATATTAAAACAATTTTTCATTACTTAATTAATTGTACGGGGTTGTAATAAACATTAAGCAGTCTGTTTTCTTTTACTTAAACTTCTTATTTTATTTCACTGGACTTCTCAATCTAGTGGTTTTAATGACTGCCTTAAACTTAAATTAAATTATATTTAAATTCCATAACAATTTTAAAGTTCCATTAATTGAATTATTATTTCAATTTTATATTTAACTTAACACAATATAAAGGTGCGTTCACATTAGTCCAATGAGCTGTTATATTTGAAAGCAGTATAAATCCATTTTTTTTAACATTCAGCAGTAATTTTAATAAAATGGTTCTACTAAAATAACCGTTATTTCATTTATGTAATAAAATTGACTTATACTATTATACTTTCAAAAATAAGCGCTGAAATTTTAGGCACAACAGCGTAACCACTATTATCACCATGATTTACAAACCCGTTTATAGATTTTCAAGAAGATTATTTTTTGAGATATAAAAGGTCGTCCAACATGCTTTACGTACAAGTTTAGATTACTTTAGGTATAAAAACTTATTAATTTTTTCCTTTTTGTTTTAATGTTTTCTTGTGAAAAACCCTTTTACATAGAAAGTATATAAATGGCGTAAATTGATAAAAATAAGTTTGTGGCAGGTATATGATGACACCATGAAAAGTTTTTAGTTTTGCTGCTGTTTTTGTTAATAACATGAAAAGGATTATAAGGCTTTACCTTTCACTAAAAAAAAATAATAAACAAAGTTTATTCTCCACTCATTATAACGTGTTTCCCCTGCAGATTTAAAAAACAAAATAATAAATTAAAATGTCAAAAGAGGAAATATCATTCGTATGTTTTTATAAAATTTCTAAATTACATTTATAAAGTTTTACTGGGAAAGTCTTTTAAAGCAAACTTTTAAAAAAAAATATTTTTTTTTAATTTAAGTTTCAGCGTAAGGTTTTTTTTTAATTTTAAGAGAGAACAATTTTGCAGTAACACCCTAATTATTAAGGCGCTTCATAATAAATCAAAAAGTGAAATTTAAATTTTTTGTTACTTAAGGCTTTTTAGAAAACAAAAGAATAAAAATTCCCCTTTTCTCTTTCCTCTTATTATAAAAAAAATTTCTCCATTTTTTAACATGGCAAATTATCTGATTTAGGAAATTTCTCCCACAAACCAAAATTCTCCCAGGGAAAAAATCCTTGGGAATATTCATAATTGGTATGTACGAGTATATGTGCTTCTTTTAAATAAAAGAAAATAATATTTTTTAAATTGGAAATTTGTAAACATAAAATTTAAGGTCAGTTAATACAAGGCTCATTTACTTCATTCAATACGGTTTTAAAATGAGAAATTTGCTAGCACATTTGCTGTTCTTCTGCCAGAGAAACTAATTTTATGAAAATGGATTCACCTATTATTTTTATTTTTATTTTTTACAATCGCATTCATGAGTGTTTACATAAAGAGAGATAAAATAAAAGCACACAGTTGCCACACAACTCAAATAAAAGCTTATTTACTCAAACATTAAAACAATAACTAAAAAAATAAATTAAAAAAAAAAAATATATAATAAAAATAAATGCAATTTTCAATAAATATTTAATTTTACTTTAGTTTTTTTATTTTTTTGCATCAGTCACTATCAAAAGTTATTTGTTTGCTTGTTGTTATATCCATCTCGTTTTTTCCGTTTGGTATTTAATTTTATTGTTTATTTTTTCTTGACCCACTGCTGATGCTGATAGTTAAATAAACAATAAATTTTTGTTTTTAATTTAATTGCAATCAGCGAAATTCATTTTGAAATACAATCGTGAAAAAAACAGAATAGAGTTGCTGTAAAAACAAAAAAGAATTACTTACAAACAAATAATGTAGTACATTTTTTAACAATAATTTAAATGGAAAATTAACAAAAGAATATATAATTTAAACAAGTAATTTGCAAACACAAAACATAAACAAACAACAAAAAAAATAAAATTAAATTTCTATAGGAAAATAAAAAAGAAAAATATACAAATTGCCTTTGTGTGTTTGAGTAAAATAAACACAAATTTCTGCTTAATTTCTACTATATGCTTCCATGCATAGTCCCGGTATATAACTTTTTAGTGTTAGAACACACACATTCCCATTTCCTAAGAACCATCATTACTAATCTAAAAAAATAAGAACTTTAAAAACAAAAACAATTTGTGAATTAAATAAATAAAATTTTAACTTAATTCTAACTATTTCTATGCGAAGCCAAAGCTCATTTTCGACTGAAAACGGGGCTCACGAACTTTTTAATTATCGTTCGATTAGCCTTGGGACAAATGACCCAAAGAAGTTTCTGAATTCTTAATGCATACTAGACTAATTTGTAATTTGAAAGTAGTGTCACATTATGTCTATTTTGGCTGCAGTGACCAGCTGACTTGTTTCCGCTCCTCATTCTAATTCTAAAAAAACTGCTAATTTTATTTTTTAATTAAAAAGAAAATTTTATATTTATGGCTAAACAATCAATATTAGAAGATAGAAAAAAAATTTTATTTCTAATTTTAGAGGTTTCTGTGAATTTTGTGTTAATTTTATAAGAAAAAATATTCAAGTGACACAACAAGAAAACAAATAGTGATTTTCGCTTTTGTATTCGTACAACGAGAAAAAATATTTTTAGTGAGCCCCAATTTCATATAGAAATGCTTACGCTATTGTTTCATGAGAATTGTGGTGTAAAACATTTTTAGTGAGCCGCAAATCAGCTGTTTATCATCTGAAGTAGAGGCAAACGATAGTTTTCTTCATAGGGACCCTGGTCGTAAATTTTGCTCTGCTTAAGAATTTTTGTTATAATTTTTTTTTTGTATTCATTAAATATTTTTTTTGTTTTTTAATTTAGTATTTTAAATTCTTTTACCAATTGTGAATTTTGAAAATAATGTCTTTTTCCCGAAATTGATTAGTTTTCGAATATTCCAACACAAATTTTTTAATTTTTTTTCGACTTTTTGCATGAAATATATATTTTTTTAAATCTTAATCTTTTATCAATTTTGAATTTTCGAACATAACAAAATTAATTAGTTTTATTAATTTTATTTGTTTTGCTGAATCTTTACGATATTCTATAAAGGTTATTTGTTAAGGTTCTTTAAGTTTTAGATTTATGTATTTCGAACCATAAGGTTCGTCTTCAGGATCTTATATGATATAAAAATTTTTATTTTTAATATTAATTTTTCTATATATTTTTCAAACAAAAGCAAATATACATCTTGATTGACTTTTAATAAAAGAATTGTTATGTGATTATTGAGTAAGTCAAAAATGAACTAAATCATGAATAATAAATTACTCATGAACGTAAATTTACAGATCGATTAATATACACTTCGACTTTTTATTTATTTTTATTTCAAAAATCTGAAAGAAGCAAAACAAATAAAATTTTTTAAATGAATTAAAATTTTGCATAATTTTTTTTTTTATTTTTTATTTTGACCTATTTCTTGCAAGTTTTGATATAAAATTTGGAATTTTGGAAATTATAATTTTTAATTTGTTTTCGTTGTAGATAAAGTTTACTAACTTTGATGACGATGTGGTATTTTCATATTTGCATAAAATAATTTTATTTTAACAATTCTTATCTATTATTCGAAAGTCCTATACAAGTTTCGAATTTTCGAACATGTCCAAATATTTTTTTTTTTTTTTTTGTAAATAAAACCCGAAAATAATGCAATAGGAATTTAAATTTTTACACATCAAAAAAAATTTCATATTGTTTTTTTATATATTTTTTTAAATATAATTTTCACAAAAATATTTTTTTTAATTTCATTTTGGTTTAAAAAAAATATAGATAAATTAATTTTAATTTAAAAGAAAGAATAATTTTTATATATTTTGAAACGTCATCGGCATTCTGTTTGTGAGATTTATTTCTCTATTTTTTTCTCCAGCGAAATTTAGTTATTTTCTCAAATTATATTTTAAATTTATTTTAAAAAAATAGTTCACATCTTGTTGCTAATTTACAAACATTTCTTATGCAGCCCATACACACTCAAGTTCAATGTAATATTAGTGGCAAAGAGCGGCAACGTTTGGCGAGTTAGTGTTCAGTGACGAAAATCAAAAGCATTTTGTTGTACCTTAATATTTTCACATTGTCTCTTTTTAGCATATAATTTGCATTGCACTTGGGTGTATATGGCCCTCATTAAGAAAAGTTTCTTTAAAGACTTGAAGCATAATCAAACTCATCAGACATAACTTTTATGTGCAACTTTTTGGCAAGCCTGTTCTTAATTGAAAGTAACATCAATCCTAGATTCCTTAGACAGTCATGACATTGAAGGGCTACAATTTTATACCACTACAAATGTCTTATTCTAAAATCACTTTCTGTTCGAGTTAAGTTAAAAGTTTTAATTTAAAAGTTGTGCAAAGCAATTGATTTTGGTCACAAATTTTTCGGCTTAACTAAAATAATTTATTTAAGTGTTTTATAATCTTTAATATGCTTAAATAAAAATAAAGTTATTTAGTAAATTTATAAAGTCGTTGTTCTTTAAACATTTTTTTTAATAATGGCCTTAAAACTTGAGTAGATTGTGTGCCATATTTGTTTTGTTTATGCTACTTTGATGTTATATGCTTTCGTTACGCAGTACTGAGATAATTATTTGCAGAAACTACTTGATTTAGTAAATAAAGCTAAACAAGTTTTTTCATTTAACTAAAAAAAAATTAAGAAAAGAAACAAATTCTGTTTTTCCTTCTCTAATAATTCCGCTTTTGCTTACTCATTCAGCACACGATCCTTCTCCAAAGCTTGTTTTTGTAACCAACTAGAACTACAGGGTATTAAAAGTGTTTTGCAGTATTTATGTAACTTCCGACCGTTTACTTATTAATTATGCGCCCAATTAAAGATTGCATCATGATTTTTGTTTGTACTTCTATTAGCCTTAAGTGTCTGTTGCCAAAAGAAAACTCTGGTTATGGCAAAGCAAAAAAGAAATTAAAAAACGAAAACTATCGCAATGTAAAAAGAGTGTAGAGAGCCAAGAACGAACTCTTGGCAACAATTGTTACAGCAGTGAGTGCTATAAAAAAAACTGAAAGGCTGTTTAGTTTCAGTAATTCATTTATTTTTATATCAAAAATTTTATATAAGAAATTTTTTCAATTCTGTAATAAAATTCTTATATCAATAAAAAATGTTTCTGATTTTGCTCCATGTGTCCTTTTATCCCGATTTTCCCCAATATTTCTTCTTAAAATTTTCATTATGAAAGTGAAATTTCTCCATGTGATAACTTGTGGTATTACCGTGCTTTAGCTTATTTCTTGTCACTTTCAATTGTACTGTCACAATTTCATATTGAATATTTATTTGAAATCTAGAATCAGGATAGCTGGAGAGACGTTTCCAGAAAAATCTCTTTCCTCAGCAGCAGCATTTTTGTGATTAACTTTAAAATTTTTCTCAATATTTTTTTTAAATGTTTGCCGAAGGAGAGTGAAAAATAAAAAACAAACTTCGGTTAAGCAAATAAATTTCTTTTACAAGAAAAACTCTCTCTTGATGCACACCTAATTTGTAAAACTACACCTGGTCTCCTAGTTTTAGTGAGTTAGTATTCTTTATGAGTCGTCACGACCCATTCTTTCATTTTCGACCACTTTTATTGCCCTGCATTTAAGCTATTTTTTTTTTTAATTTTATTGTACCATTTTTTTTGCTACAGAGAATTCAAGGAACAAATTAAATGCTGCGTTATTTGTAAACATTAGGAGTGTCTTTCATGTTTTTCTTTAACTTTTCAAAAAAAAATAAAAAATAGAGTAAAATTAGCAACAACTGATCTCAAGTTGCTGACAATTTAATTCAAAAATCAATAATGAAATTGAAGAATTTACATTCATATAAAATATTTTATAATAAATAAAATGTTTGTTAGCCATTCAAGCTATGCTTGTGCAGCACTCTAGTGTTTATATATGTCTTCTCTTCATTTGTTATGCAAGGAACTTGAATGGGTCTGTAACTTTATTCACAAATTCTATTTCTATTCAACACAAGCCTTTTATTTTCCTTTATTAATGTTGTTTAACATTTTTTAATTCTTTGTTGAATTTTTAGACTTTGAAAAATTTGTACCGCCCTTATTAATTTTTGTACAACCACTTAACAGCAAATAAAAACAATAATTCACCAAGTTAAATAAGCAAAAGTAATGTTATTACGGCTGACAAAGCTAAATTATAGTTAAAAAGAAAATAAATAAATAAAAATTATTTAAAAATAAATATTAAATTTTATTGTTGATTTTAAATAGTTTAACTAAGACCGCTTCTTTTATATTTATATTTGAGATTGGGCTCTTATACTATCATCTTTTTATGCAATGATTACGAATGCTTTATGGTAAAATCATGTTAAACTAGGGCTACAAGTGTCTTTTACTAAGCCTAACCTCTTATACTTTCTACAGTTTCGTATTGTTACCATGAATGTCTTATACTAAGGGCCATTAGTACAAGCTTCCAATGGTTAAAGTTAAAATTGTATAAGTCAAATATCAATTTTTTGGTAGAATACTAAATTAAAAATATCGGAGAGTGTGTTCTTAACTATACACCCAAATTTGGTTCCAAAATTTTAAGGAAGTAAAGATATGAGCCAAATAACTATAACCAAGTGTTGTCTCAAGAAAAACTCTACTTCTTATCCTTATGCATACACAACACAAGTAATTATTTTGAAAATTAAATGATTTAAAATAAATAAATTTTATATTCACATGATGTGCTATAACTTCACGTATCATTAACACCTTTTCCCATGATTACAATACTACTCTTGTCTTTCGTTATCGCTCTTATTCATCTTCCTTAACATCATTTCATTTACTCGCCACTTGCAATTTTAATATTCCGTTTTTATTACGATTTTTTTATATGATGAAATGAGTCCCCTGTTAATTATTTTAAATGTAAAATCTGTAAATAAAGAAAAAATCCATTTCCTTCATTAAAATTGTATAAAGTCTAATTACATTCACTGTCAGTATTTAAATGGGAATGCAAAATGTAAGTGTGTAGGAGTGCGTCTACGTGTACATGGACATGGTTATTAATGTTTAGTTGTTTGTTGTATGTTGTTGTATTAATTTTTTTTTTTTTTTATAATTTAAAAGCAGTTTTTTTATTGTTGTTGTTAGTTTTTAATGTTAAAAAAAAGATTTTAATTGTGCTATTGTGTGTAAAAATGGTTTGTTTTTGTGTGCATTATTAATCTCTTCACTAGTCAACCGAATACAATGTTGTATTACAAACACGGACATGCAACAAACAGACAGTGGGGAAAATAATTAAAAGTGCGCTAAAGTTGGCTTGCAAGATCTAGGTACGAATCGAAGCTACGACATGCATCCATCCATAGCACACGGCTCACCAATCTACAGGGCACTAGGTGAGTTTCGTTACTGATATAAAATTTTATTATGTTTTTTTTTTTCTTTCATATAAATATAATATCTAAGCTTTCTACTGCGCTGCTGCTTAGTTTCAACAAAGATCATCAAATTGGTAGTCCGCCAGATTTCGGTGAAGCAGGAAAAAGATCTCACTTTTAAAATTACATATCGTTTCTTGCTGTTTCTGTTTAAGGCGTTTAAATTTGGAAAACTTTTCCAGTTTATAGCGAATGTTATCGTTCGCTTAGGTCTTACACAGGAAAATATAAAAACATTTACAGTAACGGTCGATATTTCTATGGCAAGATATAAAAACCTTATTAAGTCATTTTAGAAGATAGAGCTAGGATTTGGTAGAACGAATAATTGAAGAGTTAAAGCCAAAATATGCGATATTCAACTTATCGATACTTTTAATTTAATATCCAACCAGAAGCTTAATATTTGGCTTATAACTATCGGTAACTTATAAAAATGGCCTTAAAAGCCCTAAAAGTTGTGAGTAGTGGAATAACCTGCCAATGTGGGGGTCGCAGGTTCGATTTCTGACCCTGGCTGGTTTCTGCAGACAAGAAAAGAAGTTTCCGGATTTGTTTCGCTTAAAAAAGATAGATTAAACAAAAATTCTCTTGTTATAACATTCTTGTCCGAAATATTCACAAAACTATTCCATAACAACCTTTGGATGCCTACAGAAAGAAATAAAAGAGATTCTAGTTAACCATTCTCGTTAATTTGTGAAATATATCGCGCCACCATCCCTGCCTATTCTATAATAATAAAGTGATTGAGTTAATTGCGAATGCCAGTCTATTTTTTCTCGTAAATGGACTTCAGCGATGTTTTCTTATTAAAGCAGATTTAAAGCTCGCTTTTGATTAAATTTTATGCTTTAAGGTATAAGGGAACGATAGCGTTGGATATGTTAAGTTCGGGGATTAATTTTTATTATTTTTTTTTTAAATGATTAAGTAACTTGTGTAACCCCTTAACTATTGCTAGTAGTGTTTTTAAGATACACTTATTTATATTTACGCTGTATGTGTGCATGTTGTTTTTACGTGTAGAGGAGTGTACTGCTTAATTGTTAGTCACATTAATGCAGTTGTACAACATTTTTCTTTCCGGTGATAGTTTTTCCGTACTTTCGTTCACTATAAACTGTCCTCTAGCGGTTAATTTTGCGGTGTTAACAATTTATGTTTTGTGCCTCGTCATGCTTTCTCTCTCTCTTTCACTCCTTTTTTTTAATGACTGTGTGCACGAGTACAAACAACTTCATGTAGTCCTTGCCATTAATGCTAATTTTGTTTTATTATAATTTTACTTGTAACAGTCAGCTATATATAGGTGGAAGATATTTTTTTATTTACTTTTATTTAAATTTATTTAATGATAAACGCTTGTAACAAGAAAAATACATAAATGAAATTGATGGAAAAAAATTATTTTCGCTTTCAACAAAAGTGAGCGTGATTGATACAAAAGTATATGGCGACATTCCTTGAAATTCGGAGAAATCCATTGGAAACAAAAATTTGCTTAACTAACGAAAAAACAAACAAAAAATGAATTTTATTTATGGTTTTGGAATCAAGAATTTTTTTTAAGTTAAATATTTTAAAGAAGCAATCCCATTATAACAAAGAGCTGTCCTTTTTAAAATATTTAAAAAGTCAACATCATTTATCTTCTTCTATATAAATAAAATTTCTTTTCTGTTTGCTTGTTCGGTATACAAATATTTCTTTTCCAAAAGATTTTTCTGAAATTTTGTACTAATAATCTTTGCACTCCAAGCAACACCCTTTTGGTCGGGTCTTTTATTTTGCAACTCTACAATTCAATTTTTAATTTTTTTAATAAAATAATTGTAGTTTCTTTTTTAATGATTAAAAATCTACAATGCAAGATATGATGCCAGGAACTTCAAAGGCATATAATAGTAATATACAGCCCTGGACCCAGATTAATCTGTTGCATCTAATAGAATTTTAAAATTCATTAAATTCAGCCAGAATTTTTTCTCTTAAATTACCTCTAAAAGTTGATTAACCAGCTGCACTTCTAGGGAATATTGCTTGCATTAAACTTTGCAATGATTGCAGACTATTGTCTTGGATCTGATCAAATATTTTAGAAGCTACCATACTGATTAAAGTAACAAAAATAATCTTGATTTCATATCAGACTTTGATTTTAAAAGGCTGCAATTCGCAGCCACGATAATTAATAAAGCACCTGGATGATCTCTTAAAGCAAGAGACTGCCTGATTTTCTCATGAATAATTAGTTGACTGTTGCTTGCTGCAGTGTTGGCAACAAATTAGGAAAACCCTGAAATGTTGTATATTCGCAGTCTCTAAAAGAAGTCAAATTTATCAATTCTAAGCATCGTACTCGAAATCTATTTTGCAATACAGCCTCTACACTCAAAGAGAGGTCGCCATGTTATGTCAGACATGTCTACTTTGGCAATAAAATAATTTTAATTGTTAATTTTTACTAATTAAAAACCTGTAAGAAATCCCTCTCATAGAGTAAAAAACTGGAAGAGACCGGGTAAAAAAGAGCTATTTCGTCAAGAGAAACCATCCGTTATCAAAATGACCACAAACGGTATCAATAGTGAATCAACCACATTTAAGCTCACTTTGACAAAGCGTGGTGTCATTTTAATAACGCTTAATTGACAACATAGCGTTGCAGAATTGACAACGAATAGTATCAAATTGACACCATACTGATGTCGAAATGCCACTATACTGGTGTCAAAATGACACCATACCGGTGATAAATCAACACCATCTTTGCTTTAAATGACACCATACCCAGTTGAAATGACAACGTGGATTGTCAATTTGACACTGTTAGTTAATAAGTTAGACATTTGACAACATATTGTTGTCAATTCCACAACGTTCATTAAGAAGTTGACAAAAAATTTAAATCGTAGCTTTTTTTAAGTTGACAACCAATAGTTGCCGATTTGTACACGTTTGTTAAAAAATTAAAAACACAACGAGTGTCAATAAAATCGGCAACGAGATGGCGTCAAAATTACCACATACGTTGTTAATTCTGCAACGGGATTTTTGCCTCAGTGAAGTCTTATAGTTTCTTGGCTGCAGTCTTTCATGTGTTGAATTCATAAGTCTGCAGTCGTCAATTAAGATGTTTATTGTCTATGTTTAATAGCACTCCCGAACACTCTTACCATTCTGTTAATTTTATTTTTACTGTGAGTGTAATTTAGTACAACTGATTGGATTTCTTATTTAAGTTTTGCCTTAAATTAGTAAATTTTTGAAATTTAAGAACTAAAAACATTTTAACTGGAAATAAGTTTAATAATTTAACAATTTAATTTTATTTTTATACAAACGCTGGCAATTATTAGAGCTAAATGCCAGCTGCTGTTGACTGGGTGAGTGTGTGGTGTGTATGTGTTCAATTCTTTTATTCTGCTATAATTTCCGTTTTCTATTCCCTACAATAAATACACCATCTTCCCTTAACGATTTTTATTAAAACTATTGTACTTCCTTAATTTTCATACTTGTTTTTCGTGTTTTTGTTTTTTTGTCATTTCATTTCGTCTTTGTTATTGAAAATTTAATAAACTGTAATTGAGGTTTTATGGCAACATGTGTTGGTAAAACTTTGTTGTTTTTTTTTTATTTATTTCTTGTGCAGTTCGTATTTACATTAAACCCCAATAAACCAACATGGTTCGTTTATTGAAATTTTCATAGAATATTAAACAGTCTAGCATTTTAGAACTTTAGCCATTTTCGGTTGGGAAAATGTTTTTTTTAATTTTTTTTTTTTTTTTTGGTTTGCAAATTGGCAGCAACACAAAAACACACAAACACATACATTTATGCTTAAGTCGTTGTATGCTGTAACAACAACAAAAACAAACTACAGTAAATGGTTTTAGAAGACTACAAATGACCCATTCAATATTCTATTTTGTCCTTTTGCCCCTTTTTTTGTTTTCTTTTCTTTCTTTTGTATTGTGTAAAGAAAGCAAAAATTCTGCATGTGCTTTTTTGTTGTTGCTGCTGCTATAGTTTCTTTAGATTTGTGTGTGCTTGTGTTAACAAATTGAAAATTTCACAAGTTTCCGCCAAACCATTTTTAAAGGAAATAAGTTACTTATCGCTCGCTTAGCACTGGCCCTATAACAACAGTGACATCTAGTGCTACTGCCCAGCAATAAATACACAACTAACGAAAATTTAAATTAAATTTTGCTTTAAATGCCACAACAGCAAATTATTTCTAAAAATATTCTCTTTTGTTATAGTTTGCTGGATTAAATTAGTACAAAATATTTGTTGTTTTTTTTATTACTTATTTTTGTTGCTTGAATTTCTTCAAATATTTTCCTTAATGGAATTAAAAAAAATAAAATTTTGTGTGTAAGAAATCATTTAAAATAAAAAAAAATTTAATAAAATTGTAATTACAATATTTAATATTATTAATATTTTGTTTACACTTTTTGTTTAAAAAATAAAAAATAATTTTTTGGTTAGTTTTTCTCATATCTAACATTTAGCTCACAAATCGTCACATTCGATTGCAAATTTAATCTTCTTGTATGAAAAAGTTTTACATTTTTAAACAAAATTGCGCCATATCGAATGCAACACTGGGAGGAAAAGTTTGCTAAAAAAATTAATCTCTAAACACATTTTAAGTTTTTACTTGTTTCTGGCATTAAAGTTAAATTGCATAACTTTTTTTTTTAAGTTTTCCATTTCATTTGCCTCAAACGCTGAATAGCCATATTATTTCTATTATGCCTGGACTTGCTATACAATTGTTGTGCTCTGCCAAATTGCAAAAAAAAAGTTTAATTAATTTTTATTGTTTATGACTTCCATTATCATAATAAATCAACTTTAAATTAAATTATGTGTGTTAATAAAAAAATAAAAAAAAAATATTATCAATTAATTGAATTAATTAATTACATGCGTTGCAGGCAACACATGCTTCAGAGTTTAATAAAATTTTATGATAAAAAATGCCACAGAAACAAGCCTACATAAACATTTTTGTTTTAAATAAAAATAAAAATAAAACAAATCCATAAAATAAATTAACTTTCTGGAAAGAAAAAACAAGGAATTTTAAAATTAATAAAAAGTACAGTTTGTCGCTGTACTGAAAATATAATTCATTATTATTTCAACAATTACAATATGTTAATGACAAGAATTCATTAATTGAATTAATATTTCAATGAAAAATTTTATTATTTTCAATGAAATGTTTCATAATTTCAACGAAAAAGTTAATTAATTTCAATGAAAAATTTTATTAATGTTTCATAATTTCAACGAAAAAGTTAATTAATTTCAATGAAAAATTTAATTAATTTCAATGAAATATTTCATTAATTTCAATGAAACATTTTATTAATTTAAATGAAATGTTTCATAATTTCAATAAAAATTTTTATTAATTTCAATGAAACATTTCATAATTTCAACGAAAAAGTTAATTAATTTCAATAAAAAATTTCATTAATTTCAATGAAATAGATCATTTTTTTAATGAAATATTTAATTAATTTTAAAGAAATATTTAATTAATTTTAAAGAAATATTTAATTAATTTCAATGAAAAATTTAATTAATTTCAATGAAATATTTCATTAATCTAATGAAACCTTTTCATTGATTGCAAAATAATTATTTTTTTTTTAATAGCATTAATGAATAAATTTCGTTCAGTGTATACAAAATGCAATCTAAGAGATTCTTAATTGGTCTTTTTAATTAAACGTAGTTTTCAAAGCCTGTTTTTTGTTTGGTTTTTATACCAATTTATTTCATCTGAAGAACTCTTAAAATAATATTTTCCAAGAAACTATAAAAGCGATGTTTCCTTTTCAATTCTTAAGAAATACAGATTGACATGCACATAAAAACAAATAAAAAAAAACAAAGTTTTATGGAAAAACACAGGCAAATGAGTTAAAAATGATAAAAATACATTTTCTTTGTTAAAACTTGTTGTTCGTTGCTTCTTGTTGTTTTATTAGTTTCACTTTGTTGTTGATAACATTTTGTTTTTATTATCCTGTCTGATTCTATAATTTGCTTTTGTATTGCTGTTGTTTTATTTCATGTTCGTGAACATAAAAAAAGAGACAAACAATTAAATGAAAAGCTATTACCATCATATTGTAGCTGAAGAGCCAACTTTAGCTGCCAACAGGAATTTTATTAAAAGAGAAAGAAGCAAGAAAAATAATACTGAATCAGTGTAAGGTCCTTCTGTTAAATAAAGTTATTTCAGTTTTAGTTGTATTCCTTTCTTTCACTGTACATATTTTTATAAAGAAACAATCATAAGATACTAAACAACTTCTCTAATTTGCACGTCAACACACTGGACTAAAGAGAATACAAAGAAGACACAAACGGACCATATTCCCCTTGAATAGAACAAAACAAAAGGAAAACATAAAATCATGTTGAAATAATAAAAGGGGAGAAAAATTGTATTGATGGCAGAAATTAAAGGGAAAAAATATATTAAAATATAATAACTGACTGCTTAAAGTAATCGTTTAACTAACTGAAGATAAATTAAAAGGGTCCCTTCTGCTGGTCCTGGAACACACATAGCAATTTTAGTTGCCCAAAGTGAATAAAAGTTTGGCTTTTATTTTATATTTCTCCTATAGTTTATCTCCAGCCTAAGCAGGATCTCCTATGGTTGGAGTAATTATAATTAAAAGGGTCATGATAAGCATTAGTTTCTTATATAAAGTTAAGAGCTACTGGACTGCAAACTGGGATTACTGATTATTAAAAGTCTGTATGATTCTTTTCCTAAATAAATAATTTGTAGGCAGGTAGTTCACAGATAATTTTTATTTTTGGAATGTATGATATGATGCTTTCCTACAGTTTTAGTTTAAATTTGGCCTTATTTTTCGTTTTCACTTTCGTTCAAGCAAAATAGAAAATTTTTAAATGACATTTGATTCAATTAAACTTTTTATTTCAGTTGGTTAAATTTGCTTAACCAAAAGTGCCCTCTTGGCTGTTCAAATACAGAACAATTGATTTAGGTGATGGATTCGTCTTACTTTTTCTCTTTTATTTTATTTCTCTTTGTTCTTCTGTTGTCCTTACCTCGTACCGCAAAAGAACCATGTCGAAGCAGCTAAGGGAAACACATTGTGTTTATTTTTTCTTATGGGGGTGCCCTGTGCAACCTTACCTAATCTAGTTTGATGAGAAATCGGGTGGCGTTTTTTTATCTCTTTTTATGGCGCCTCTTAAATTCTACATTAAAGTAATTTTAGCTAACAAGTCAATAAAGGTCAATTCATTGGATAAAATTTATTAATTTATAAAATTAGTAATTAAAAAATCTTCGACACTGAGAGGATACAGACTTCTCGTACTAAGCAATTCTGTTTTTGCTTTATTTGTATCTCTTAAACCCTTTAAATTGTTTGTGTAAAAGTATGATAAAATTTGTCGAAACAAAATTTTTATGTGGGGACACAAGCAACTTCAACTGGCAGAGAGACTTAAAAAACTGTTAAGCACCTAAAATTACCCTGTGTCTTCCAGTTTTTTTTACTTGTTTTTTTTTTCATGAAAACCGAATATGATTTCCTTAAGTAACTACACTTGGTTGCTGCTGAGAAATTAACTTTTACTTAAACAAAAAAAGGTAGGAATAATTAAAAGAAGAAAGAAAACAATAATTGGCAAAATAAACCGGGCAACAACAAATAAACAAAATAGTAACAGTAATAAAAAGAAAAACTTTGTAGAAAGTCAGAGATATAAAAAGCAAATTAAATTGTATTTTTCTTTTTTTTAGCTGGGCTTTCACTTGTTTATGTTGCTTTATTTGTTTCCTTAATATCCACAATGTAATTAGTTGAAATTAGTTAATGACACTCAAAAAGGAAAAGGAGTTTGTAATAAAACTTCTATTAAAAAAACATTTCTTTTCATTTCATTTTTTAAGGTGTTGCAGACCTTTGTTTTAAGGGCTTTTTAAAAGTAGCACAAAAAATTTATTAAAAAACATGAAAAGGATATAAACATTTGCTGCCTATGTATACTGAAGGAAGATTAAAAAATATTTTTCATAAAAAACAAAAAAAAAATATGTTTATGTTTCATTAAAAGCATTTTTATAGGATTTAGCAGAGCCATAATTTTTTTAAATGAAAATTCTTGTAGCTTTTACTGTAGTGAAAACAATAAAGTTTGTTTATTACGAAATGAAAAATGATAACGATATGGTCAATCATCATTGTTCCAGCTCTCCTTAAGCGGCACACATAAGGGTCGTTATGAACAGCAAAACAAATTTTTATGACTCCTAAGTCAAACTAATGTTTGTGTCTTAAGTCTTTTGATTGCTGTGAAACTGGCAGTTCGTGTTCTAAGTCTTTTACTTCTAAGTAAAACTGAACATATTCACTTTAGTCGTGTGATCGCTGTAAAACTAGGAGTTCCTGTTCCAAGTCTTTTACTTCAAAGCAAAATTTAAGCTTGTACCCTAAGTCTTTTGATCGCTGTGAAACTAGGAGTTCCTGTTCCAAGTCTTTTACTTATAACAAAACTGAAGCTTGTGCGCTAAGTCTTTTGATCGCTGCAAAACTGCTAGTCTGTGTTCTAAAGCTACGTTCACATTACACAAATATTTGTCGAAATAACAGTGACCACTACTTTTTAGCAAATATTTTTAGTCTGACATAGTTTGAATGACATAAAATTAATTCAAATAATATGAAAACGTCAGTTTGTGTGTATTTCAATAAAAAACTTAAATTAGTTTATGGCAATATTTCTTAAAAATAGATGACATAGAGGTTGTGCTTACTTAGACAAATATGTGACCATAGCTTTAGTCTTTTACTTCTGTGTGAAGTCGAATAAGAGTATGTCTTCAGCATGTTATTTCTCTCTTTACAAACTTCAGCTATCTAGATACACGTCACATCTAGAAATAATTTTTGCTCTCAATTTAATCGCATTCACATACGCTTAAATTTAAGTCTATCTAGAAGCCTGTATTTATAAAAACAGAGAAAAAACTTGCTGACGACGTAATCTTGTTTTCTATAATTAATGAGTGATTACTGGAAAAATATAATTTGCTTTTAAATCTACTGACAGAGAAAAAGCAATTGTTCAGAACATATAAAAATGCCAGTGACATAAAATAGCTGCTGTTTATTTTTTTTATAAACCAAAAAAAAATTTATTACATTTTAATGCTCCTAGGAAAGCATTGGAAAATTATGGCCTGGATTATAAATTGTAACATTGGTCAAGCCATTTGGTTTTTACTTTGAAAATAAAATAAAAAATTTCAGGGTTTGTTTTCTGTACTCTTGAAAATATTTGCTTGGGTTATTGTAAATTAAAAATAATTTTTTTTCCTCATTTCTGACCTGGAACCAGTAAGCTTCTTAAGCAAAACATATGGTTTTAACTATTTAAAAATTTTTTAAAAGCAGATTACTTTAAGGACACACAAAAAAATATTTGTGCTTGTTGGCATACAGTAAACCAAAAGCCATTAAAAAAAAAGGAAAAGCATTCCAATGTAATAGCCAACGAATATTCAATTTCCGTTGAGGGTTGCCATAAAATGCCAAAGTGAATAAAAACGTTAATAAAAAATAAGCAAAAAAACAGGAAACAGAAAACAGAAAAACATGTTTTAACTTGCAAAAATGTGTTTTCATATTTTGTTTATTTATTTATGATTGGACCAATTATTAGTGTTACAAGTACGTTGTAACAAAAAGTTGTACAAACAAACGTATTAGAAATATTAGCCTAAAACAAGTTTTTCCTTTTTGTTTTTTTTTTTTGTTATTTTGCATACAAACAAACAAAACATGTTTATGCATACGAGTATTAAGGTCAAAGTTATAAATAACAAAATTTTATGTTGAAAAAAAAAGCAACACACCACCAAATGTAATAAAGAGATAATCTTTTTATTGACAATATTTTGCTAAAAGCTGGTTGGTTGAAAACAAACAAAAAAAAAACTGAAGCTTTAAAAAATTGCAACTGCCAAAACAAATACATACGAGTACATGCTTGCGTAGGACTATATTAGGGTAGCTAATGTCAATGCAAATAATGCAAAATTTAGGAGCGTTTACCACTACAATGAAATGCAGACATTTCATTTCCATTTTGATTAATTTTTTTCCACTTGTACCAAAAAAATTAACATACACTCACAAGTTTAATGCAATTTTAGAGCAAATGTTCAGCAGTTTTTCTCGCGTTGTTGTTTTAATTGCAGAAAATCAAAATCATTTGCTTCCATATATCACCTTGCCAGAAATTCTCATTTAACTTCTGTTAAAATTGAGTGTAGATGGGCCGCATAAGTAAAAATATTTTTAAATTTTGTTTAACAAATTTTTTAATTACAAATTTTTTCCCGAAAGTGTAGTGATCCCTTATTATTTTATATTAAAAAAAATTATTTTATAAAGTGCAAACTAGAATTTGAAATAAAACTTGTATTACAAAAAAATTTAAAAAAAATTGTTTTAAATAGTATTTCTGTCTCAAAGCTTTTCACGATAAAAAACAATAAATTTTAAAGGACAAGTGGCATAAGCTTCGAAAGGATATCGTTAGCGGCTATTTCCTCAGGAATAAAATTTTATTTCCTCTTGCAATACAAAACAATAGATTTTTAATTAATTTCATCAACTTGCTGTACAAAAGATCCTTACATATGGCCTAATAACAATAATAATAAGGTCACCGAAAAATATTTTCAAATTAAAAATTTTTGTTTTCTTTTCAAAAAAATAAAAAACAGAAGAAAACAACTATTTACCTAAACAAAACACTTTTGTGTTATTTTCATAGCAGAAGTGTTCAACTCGTAAGTTTTTGTGCTTTTTTTACAAATTTTGTGCTGTAAAAAAAAACGCTAATAAAAAAAATTTTTTAATTTTAAAAGTCTACTTTATTTTTTTTCAACAAAATAAAACACAAAAAACATCATTATGGGGAGAGAAAGAAGAGTTCTTCTGTGTTGTCTTTAAAATTGTACCATTTTAAAGGAATATGAGCGGACTTCTCCCTTAAATGCAAATTAAGGTTAATTCAAAGGCAAGTCATACAAATTTTGCAGCTTACAGCAACATATTATAGCGGTTTTCACCCTTAAATGCAAACTACCCTTGCAAGCCATGCAGATACTGCAATAACAAACTACGAGTATATGAAACTGAGACTTGCACCGATTTATAAAATTCGCAAGATTGAAAATCAGTGCAAAAAGCAAACTCAAAAAGTTTGCATCCCTCAAAACAGCTGAGCGAAACAACCAACTAAAGCTCAGAGTTATCAAGTTTTACGACGCTAAATTACTAACGCAGGCTTAAATCCATTTTAAGTTTGGCTTAAAAAAACACTGCTAAAAGAAATTAGAATTATAATTTTATATAAAACTCCATCAGTTAAATCCAAATTTCTAGAAAGTTCATACAGGAACTGGAGCTTAGCTATCGCCTTACTGTTTTCTCTACACGCCTTCTATAAAATAAAGAAAAAGTTTAAACAAAATGCTGAAATTTATTTTAAGTGACAGCATTTTGCAACAGAAAATTTATGTTTTTTTACTTTAAAAAAATTATGTTAGTGTTTTGTTTATTCTCTATGAAATCAGCTGTAAATGATTTTTTTGCTACAATCTTAGAAAAGTTATTGTAGCAAGAAATAGGTGAACCCCAACAACAGTTTTACTTCGATTCTTTGATAGTATTAAATTTATTAGATTTAAGATCCTTTAGACAATTGTATCGAACATTAACAAATATCCTTCCTTTTTTTTTGGCTTGTTTTTGTTTTTGCTTAAAAAAATATTAAATTGCTTTAATTGTTTGTACACAAAAGAAAAACACACACACACACAGATTCGAACGGACGCGTACACATACACTCATACAAAACATTTCCTTTATCCGTTTAATATATGCACGCACATCCGCTTCATTTTGTGTTTTTTTTTCGTTATTTCTATTTATTGTTTTCAGTATTTTATTTTTTGTTTTTACTCATTTTTAATTTTATTAATTTTTTTTTTCCTTTTTTTTTCATATGAATTTTTCAGTTCGAACTTTAATAGAAAATGAAAATTCACTCTCTTTTAAATTACTTACCTTTAAGTGGCCTCCAGTTTGTGTAGAAACATTTAATTTAATTATACATTTTCAAAACTTTGCTTAACGAACTGCTACCAAAGAATTTTTCAAATTTTAAAAAGAAAATGTAAAATTCCTTTAAGCTGTACTTTTTGAGTTGTTTGGAAAGTAATTTTGTAATTTTCTCGACAGTTGACTTTAGTCTATTTTTTCGAACTTCACACTTTAATACAAAAGATCTCCTCCAGCTCTCCTTGTAGTGATGTGTCAATTAATTCTACTCAGTATTTTGATATCGAAGATAAAGGTCGGTTGAAGCTGAGAAAGACACAGTTGATTTTAATTGATGTCAACAACATTAGAGATCGGTAAGAGTATAAATTTATCGAATTCAGCTGTGTATGACCACTTGAAAGAAAATTGTTTTTCATTTTCTTAAAAAAAAAACACCAAATTACCTTCCGGAAACCGAATAAAAGTTTTTAAATTAGCTCAGTAGTTTCAAAGATATCGTAGAAGTTGTAACGAAACAAAATGGTGTTTATGCAAAATTTGGAAATTTTTAATAAGAGAAAAAAATTATCTATTTTCTGTTCGTTTCTTATTTTTTGTCTCTACACTCATCTACTTTAGTATCAGTTGTGCCCATTTTCACATCCACTTTTCAATGACTTTCACTCTGCATAAAGCAGAATTTATTTGACACTTTAGATGCCGCCTCTACTAATTTCTAAGGCAAAAAATAGCAGTATTTAGATATTTTTTTTTAATGATTAAAATTCCATTTGTAAAGCGATTTTTCTAAAAATTATTACATACGTTCTTTAAACTCTAATGATAGATAATCATGTAATAAAAGGCCGGGCCATTCGAGACCCATCAAAATTATTTTAGCTTAAATTAATTGTAATTTTAATTACAATAAGTATAAAGTTCCTTAAAAACAATTTGGTGTTCACATAATTTTTTGTTTTTTTTTTTTCTTCTAACTTTTTTGTTTTTACAAGTAAACGACTTTCCTAATAGTTCAAGTGCAGACCAATTTTAATTGAATTAGTTTTTATAAAAGTTTGTTTAAGTAAGTCAAAAAAAATAAAAAATAAATAAAGGAAAAGAAAAGAAAAGAAAACTTGAAGAAATATTTCTTATAAATAGAAAGAGCAAAGGAAAAGGCGCCGTAAAGTATAAAAGCAACATTTTATGACTATTAAAAAAATAAACAATTATGAAAGTTGTTGTGGGTGAGCAGCAACTACGAGCTAAAATCGATACACCTACTCTGCCACTGCTACTGATTGATATTCTCTCGTTCTATTCATCTGTCGATTGTACTTGTTTAAAGACAAGAGAAAACTTTTTTTTAATAAAGCTTAGAAGATAAGAATGCGTTTGTTTAAACAAGCGTTTTATTAATTCATTTTGTGTTTTCTTCTTTTGGTATGAAAAGCAGCTTTAACTGTAATTAGAAAAGTTCAAATTTCCCTTAAAATAAAATGAAAAATAATTTTTTTAATCATTCAGTTAATAAATAAAAAACACAATTAAAAGTCTCATTAAAATTTTTGTTTATGTATAAAAACTTCAGACAGACTTGTGTAAATAATTACAAATAGAAAATTAAATTTAAGCCATCAGCAGCATTTTATTTCATGTCAAGATTAAAGTGAATTTTTTTAATATTTTCCTTTAATTTTGTTTGTTTTTAAATTAAGGATTTCCGAAATTTATAGATTTCGAAAAAGGAAATTAAATAACAACAAAATTAAAAATTAGTGCTTTGAAAAATACTCACTAAACAAGTTGGTGCCATTTCAAACCTAAGTTTCCTAAGGTTGCCGTACTTTTTTAGAAACTTCAACTGAATTTCAACGTCTAGTGTGCAAAAAAAAAATTAAATTCAAATTAAATATGATTTGAAAAATAATCCGTAATTGTTCATAGACAGTGACTACCCATTGAGATTAATGTACTTCACAACTGATTCTTAATGAGGGAGTGAATGGGTTGCTTGGTTTAACCGCCCACATCATCAGTAAATACTTGAATGCATCTTGATTGGTTCGAGTGCTGCGAGTACGCTTTGGTTACTGTGAATCAGTTAAGTTGGGTTAATGATGGTCAGTTGAGTTGGAGTCCATTGCAGTGAGGCAAAAACACACAAAACCCCACACACAATTTCATACGAGGGTGCTGGAATAAAAAATTAAAACAACAAAAATTTAAATAATAAATAGTTCGTTTTAAAATACAACAAAATGTCTGTGGTAATAAGATACAATTGCTTAAGTCGACTTAAAACAAATTGATTTTACTATTGTGGTTCAGGAATAGTGGGGCGTTATTTTCCACAATGAAAACAAATTCCTTTGCTAAAATCGAAATAATTTTGTAAGAAAAACTAGTAGTTATAGTTGCCCAAAATAAATCAATAAGATATAATCGGTTTTTCTATATTGCCACAGCCATAGATTTCATAAGCTAAATTTTGTTGGAAAGAAATAGCGTCTGTCCGACAGCGCTATTCTATGGGGGATTGCTGTATAACCTCCTTTAACTATGACAAGTAAAGTTTATTAGAAAGAAAAAAAAAACTCTCTCTGTCAATACGATGTCAATACATCGTATTTTTGTGGGCTTTAAGCAACATATTTGCCAGCACATTCATTTGGGATAATGCAAATATCCGTACAACTCATTTCCTTTCGTTTCTAAGCCCGTCCCCTAACATTTTGTATTCTTTTTGATGCTTTTTTTTATATGCTTCTCATCTGCATCTGTAAATTTGTATTGTGGGTTATTCGGTATTGCTTTGTTGCTTGATCTTCGTTGTCAATGCAGAGAGCTTGTATTCACTTGCTCTATTTATGCAATAAAATCCTATAATACTGAAGGGAATTTCGGTTTATGATGACAGCTGTTTTACTTAATAAATCAACGTATTAAAATTTATGTTTGTATGAATGGCAGTGTAAATGTGAATGTGAATTCAAGACTTTGTGTACGTGTGTTTGGAAGTATACATGTATGCATTTGAGTGTGTAAAACCCCAGTAAGCTTTTTCTTAACGTCGTTGTCATTAAAATTTATTTAAATGATTATTTTGAATCGTGCACGACTATATATACGATATTGTCCTGCATACTGTTCTCAATGACCAGCTAAAATTTGAAATAAAATATTAAACCAAATTTTTTCTTATTCAAACTTAAACTTAAATGAATAAATGATTTTATTTTCACTCTAAAAACTAAATAAAAAAACAAGTTAAGTTCGACTGTGTCTTAAATGCGAAATATTCATATTTTTCACTTTTTTGAATATCAAAAAAAAAATATATATAATTGTAATGACTAGCTTTTTAAGCTTGAGGTCTTATTTAAAAAATTTATTTATTGATTTTTGGAGCGAAATATCGATATAAAAATAGAATTATCAAAAAAACGCACTGAGAAAATGCTAAAAAATAAAGATAGTCGCAGTTTTCGACTCATAGCTCCGCCACTTATGAACCGATCCGGCTGAATTTCAATACCAAAAATTGAACAGAAACAGCTGACAGATTAGTGTGCTATACTTTTCTGTGCGTTGCCTAGGGACCTTAGAAAGCTGATTTCAACGATTTGACGGACATTGCTAAATCGACTCCACTAATATATACTTTATAGGGTGCGTCATGTACCATATAAAAATTACAGATGTAATCACCTTCTTACTTGCAGTCAAAGATATAAAAAGACAAAAAAAAAAAACCAAGACAACAATAGCAAACGTGAAACGTAATAATACAATCAATAAAAAAATATGTTTCCTGAAAAATATCATAAATCATGTACAAATTTCCAAAAAAAATTTAAAAAATAGTCCAAAGTAATTTCTGAGTATTTGGGCGGCAGACTACAAATCTAGACAACCTCCCCTTTAAAATGATATGTATCCCTTCCCGTATTCTTCTTGAGAAATCAACGTCTTTATATTTCTCCCAAAACATATTTCAAATTCTGTGGGGCCAACATTAATGAAATTTCAAACCTGCTGGGATAGTCATTATTTTACATGCACGCATTTGCATTTATGCTTGATGACAAGTAAACCGGAAGCTTTGTAAAATTTATTTAACGGATGTGTAATGAAATCTTGTTTAAATAAATATTGGTTTTTGCCAACAAACGATGCAACAAGAAATTGAAAGTGTATTGACACACGGCAAAGGAGTTTTCAAAGTGTGTAATTATTTTTAGCGGGTAAAGCAAATGGTATAATTGAAAACAAAAGCTGTTTGGGTTTTGTAGAATTGTAACGAAATATTTTTTTAATTCTTTTATTTTGTAGAAAATATTTATTTGCTATCACATGCCACCCTGTAAGAACCGAATTTGTCAGTCAACGAAAATTCATCTGTGATAATATAACAAACGAAATTCATTAAAACAGACCAACAATTTGTCGCATTTAAAAACAAAAATTAATAATCACAACTGGAATATTTGATTGACAATAACTTGCACTTTCACAACCGAAGTAAAAAATAAAAAAATTGTGCCCTAATCGTAGTCACAAAAAAGTAATCTTTAATTAAGAGTTTTTTTTTGTTCATAAGAATTTTTATAAATTTAAAAACGTGTTTAGAAAGATTGCAACTTTAGTGTGTTTATGGCAACGGGCAATTAATTTCAACAGCATTTGAGAAAGGGTGCGTCTAAACTTGTTCTAAATTTTCCTCAATTGTCTCACTCAGTATGCAATTTTATTCCTTTAGATATATTAGATTAAGAGGGCGTAGCTCACTGCTGACCCATCTTCCTTAAGTCTACTATTCTTCAAGAATTCAATAACTCTTTTGGGTGCTATGTCTGCCATTTCAGATGGTTCTAGAAAATATTCTCCTAAGTGCTGAAAATGATTGCAAATTAAACCATTACAGTGACAAAATGTATGATCCGCTGTCTCTTCTTCTTTGTTACACAGCCTGTAAAGGTTGTTTCGACTAGGTGTTAAGTGTTGCTGCAGTGTCCAGCCTTGAAGCCTATGACAATGCAAAGTCCTGACATGAATATTGTTACGGTTCTCTTTCCAGCCACACGCTAATAAGATAATTACACTAGAAAGTCGCCCAGTATTCCAAACGACGTCTCCGTTCATAATATACATGTTTTGATTTTCTGCAGCATTCAGCTCTCGGTACGAATCCAAGAACAACTGGCCTAGAAAACTGGTAGCGATTTAGTGTTCGAAGTTTTTCCAAAAACCTGTCTGACATTGTTGAAGCTAGGCCGGTATAGATCCTTGTTACATTGACCCTACTTAAGCCCCCTCACCACGTCAAGCTACATCAACTAAAAAGGAGTTTTAGGTACGAGTATATAGATTTATTTAGTTTGAGGCACAAAAACTAAGTCTTCTTTAGCGTAAATGTGTGCTTTCATTACTTTTTTTTATTTCATATTGTTTTGTGAGCGTGTGGATGTGTGCGTTTGTGTGTGTGCGTCAGCTTGTATTTTAACTGCAAACATATCTTCATCTTTTTTTTTTTAAATTTCCACTCATTCATCTTAAGAAGTTGAATTATTTAAAACTCGTATAAATAAATCTTACTTTTGCTTGTATAATTCACTCATTCATTGTACACAAAAAAAAAAAAAAAAAAAAAAACGAACGAACCACTTCTTTACAGTTCCATTTCATACACTAAACACCTGAGGGAAGGCGTAATTATATTTTTATGTTGTTGGCTCAACATGCAAGAAAACAAACAAGACAAGCTAAACCAAGCAAATTTACAAACAGCAAACAAAACAAACAAATTGCCAACAACATGCAGCTTAACAGTTTAATGAAAATTTTTTGTTGTTCTGGTTTATTTTTTTTGTAATTTTCTCTTCTGGCAAAATATATCTTTAAGTAAGTGCACACTTTGCCAAAGTAGTTGCTTCAAATTATACGAGTGATTCAGGTGGTAAAATATTAAGTGTTGGCAAGTGAGTGAATAAGTTTGCCGCGTCTTATCATCAACATCCTCCTCCTCATCGTCAGTTTAACATGAAAAAGAAGGCGTTGGCGAATTTACTGAAATGTTTTACGTACATAAACGAACTTTTTCAATTAAAATTCTATTTTGACAGTTTTAACTAAACTCAACTCAACTAAAGTATAAATAAACTTTAAAGGTTACACACCTTGTTCTTCAACGTAAAGTAAGGATATTAAATACTAATTACATGTGTGTACCAAATAAGCAGATAAGAATGTGTTTGCTTACACACACAAACAAAAAACAAAATTTAATTCAAATTTGTTTAAAAGAAATTAAAATGACAAAGAACTACACCCGGATAGTGTTTAACACCCAAAGATAATATTTGTCACGTACAATTTCGGTGGTAATTTGAAAAAATCTTGCTAAAAGCCTTAAAATTGTGTCGATTCTAACAAACTGTATTGTTTTCATGGTTATCTCGTTAATGTATCGACACACAATAAAAAATGTTATGAAGTTGATTGCGCCAAGTCAATTTTTACTCAAGTCATCTTATGTGTTATTTCACAGGTCTAATGCGTTTTCACATAAACCTTGATATAGAGATCGTTCCTAAAGAATTTGAGTATTCTCAGATGTTCCAACAGTTTCTGTGCCCGGCTGGAAAAAAATTTCCGCATGTGTTCTCTACATAGAGATATGCAGAGGAGGCACATGCAAAAAGGTATCTAAACCCTACAGACAGAAAACAAACTTCTGCATAAATTTAGTTGTAATAATCAAAGTTTTTTACTGTCAAAAATTTAGTTTTCTTAAAAATATTTCAAGCTTTAAGACCGACTTTCTACTGTCACCATAAAAAATCACAACTAAATTTTTAATTGGTACAAAATTTAGTTCTCACAACAGAAGTTGTTTACTTAGAGGACGTAGAAGAAATTAATTTGAGTCAAAGTAGAATTGGTTAGATTTTTTAATACGCCCCATAAAAGAAAGAGAAAAAGGGCCCACTTGACCTATTTTGCTCTTTTTGTGATGTCTGTGTTTAGGGATAAAGAGCGCTTTGAAGAAACGCTACAAATGTCAAAGAAAGAGGAAGTAGAAGGCTGGAGCAAAGGCTAGTAAAAAAATAAAAAATAAAACAAGACGATTATACTCCTCTTCCTAGTAAAGATCTGTTTAGTTTTAGGCTGCCCCACTAGTTCTCTGTTATTTAGTGATATTTCATGTGGTTTTTTGATACTTTTTGGTTGTTTTTTGTACATGATATCCCCAATTTTTTCTGGTTGTTGGACATGGTAAATTAACAGCTTGTTACTGCAGCGCTTATTTCAAAGTTTAAAAAACAAAATGTGTTTAATTAAAAACAACAATTTGATGAAAGATTAAAAGTTATTTACTGAATCGCACTTAAGAGCAGCATAGCTCTGATCATATTGATCTTGCGAGGGTCTTCAAAAGCAGTCTTGGTTTTAAGCATCACCAAATAAGAGTGCTAAGCTGAATACATTTTGAGTGCTATTTACTTAACCGCAACTGTTACATTTATATGTATTTAAATGCATTCATAAAAATAAATAAATGCAAGTAAGTAATGCAGTGTTTATTTGCATTTTATGACTTTCCCTTTCCTGTTTTGCACAGTGTAGAGGAGTGGTAGTTTGTGCCAGATTGTAACACTTTTTCAATGTTTTAAAATATCATTCAGAAAGTGGCCTTTTTGTTGTTGTTTAAATAACACTTGCTAGCTTACTGTTCGTGCTACAGCCAGTCACTTTTTGCTCATTACAATGTTGATATGGATGATGACGTTGAGAGATTTTGTTGTTGTTGTTGTTGAAGAATTTTGACATGGTTTATTTTTATTTAAACATCATCATGTTGCAAAAGTAATTAGCAACAACAAATTAAGAAAAAACATTTTTTTTATATTTTAATGTTTAAATGCATGATGTGCAGTGTTTTATGTAAGTCCATGTGTATATGTGTGTGTTTTTTGTTTAAAGAAACTGTTGGCCCATAAAATCAAATTGCATTTTATGACAAAAAGTAAAGCTTAAGTTTGTAATTTATTAAAAAAAAACTTAAAAAGAGAAAGTAAAGAAATTCTTCAAACTTTAACAAAAAAAAATTGTATTTCTTTTGTAACATAAAAAAACAACACTTAAATTAAAAAAAAAAAATAAATTCTTTACGAAATTGAGCATATGAATGTAAGGGCCAGCCAAGTGACTGCCATGCAGGCAAAATATTTTAAAAAAAATAGTTTTTAAAAGTGTGTTGATGTCACTTATGCATATTTTATCTTCAAAATTCAGCCTTATTAAGAGTGTCGTTGTCGTATAGCCGGCGCTACCACATATCACAGTTTTCGCCACGACAACGACACTCATAATCAGGCCTTTTCTTTTAGGTTTAAATTTTAAAACTTTTAGTATGACCAAGGATACTTAAAGAGAGCCGGCCACCAGCCAATAACTTATTGACATACAAAAAGACAAACAAAAAATGATTATCTTATAAATAAATTAATAAAAATAATTTTATGCATGTAACAGACACCACTGTGCACTGCAAAGCCTTATATAAATAGAATATATAAAAGAAAGTCCAAATTTAAATAACAACTATTTGTTTCTGAGGCTCTATGGTTACCTGACAGTAAACTGCAGAAGTATTTCTAATTCTAGGGATAAAATTTTTCCTTTCTCATCTGATATTTTGTTACGAAATATTAAAAAAACAAATCCAAATTATATTGGCTTTAATTCGTTTTTACATAATTTTTTAGTGCATCTAATATGTTTCGTTTAATTGAGAAAAATTTCATAAAAAAAATTAATTTATTTTAGAGTATGAAATTTTTTATTTTTAAAAATTAACAAAAAAAAAAAAAAATTAAACATTTCTTACGAACATTCGTCGCGAAGTATAACGATATTTTATAGAATGCGGTATTTGGTAACTTTCCGACAAAAATAATCAAAGTTTGCATCGTAAATAGCGATTTCTATCGTACCGAATATTTTTGTCGCAAAGTTACTGTTTTTCGATACGAATGTTTGTAATAAAAGTTACTGAATCGCACTACAGTTTTATTATTTAATATTAAATTCACATTTAACGCTTTTGCGCCATCTTATAATTTTCCACGGCACTGCAGTTTTTTTTTTTTTTGTTCCACTGTATATTGTTGCCGTTTTAGCTGCTGTAAATTTATTCAAAACTAGAAAAATTAATACTTGAGTCCTTTTATTCCCTAGCATATAAAACTGTATGAAATAATTTTAAAATTTCAAGACAATCTGTTGTTTATGTACTGAATTTAGCCTTTTGATTTCATCTTTAAAAAAATTTTTCTTATTAATTAATTAAGTAATAAAATTGAGCATTCATATTTACAAATTAAATCTCTTCTAACAGTATGTAAAATTGCCAGTAAGTATGTCAAGGACTTTTGAAAATTTTCTAAATAAATGAATTTTTCTGTTAAACATTTTTCTAAGGAAATGAAATTTTATTCTTTAAAAATAAATCTTAATAAATGGGTATGCATGTGGGTGTGTGTGAGTCCTTTGTAGCATATGTTAACAATAAGATAAGTGAATACGTTGGCTTATGCCAATAAATTTTAAATAATTTGAAAATTTTATGTTACCAAAAGCTCTTCCAAAAATAATAATAATAAAAAAGTACAAGAAGCAGAGCAAATTATTAAATTAAATCAGCAACATCTTGAAAGAAGTGGAAAATTGTTTGTGTGTGAATAGATAAATTCTTAAGGGTATCCCAGTTAAAAAAATATTTTTTTCATTGTAGACAAAAACATCCAAAGGCAAAATTACGATAGCGATCACCATTTTAATACAATTTAAATGGAAATTTCAATTAATATCGAATGTTCCCTAGAAGTTAGAGGTAGACAAGAGAAAAATTTATTTTTTCAAACGGTGAAAACTGTTTTGTGCAGCCTAAACTACTCTTTGTTCTATGGGGACATTCTGTAAGATATTTTCATTAATAAGAAACTACTATTTACCTCTAGAATTGCTCTTATTAAATTTTTAGCCTAAATCCGTACTGCCCTTAAATTACGTTTGAAATATGTGAGTCAGCTTAAAAAACGTTTTTAGACGGGCGTTAATAAATTTTTTAATGTGTGATGGCAGTATAAATTGCATTGTCCTACAAGTTGGAGGACATTGTCCTACAAGCTGTCATCGATAAAATGAAAATAATATAAAATGCGGCCCTAAGGCCGGACTCTCACAAAGTACATGGAAGTACATGGTCTAATATTCACTATCTTAGACTGGTGGCATCTAAGACTTCAAGGGTCCGTACACCATTTTGTTAGGCGTCTGAGGTTGCTCTTTTATGAAATGACGATACCTTATGGGATGTAATTTTCTATTTGTTTCTCTAGGTCAAGTTATCGATTTGCCGTGTTTTAAAAATTCTAATTCTAGTATTGGGGTTCTTATGTCCTGGCACCGAACATAACATAAGGTTGTTTTGGATCAGAAGTTCTCTCAAAGACAATAAACTACCCATTAGGACGGCTTATCTTAGCTCAGGTACAGCCTCACTCTCTGATATCAAGCTTAAATACTAAAGGGCTGCACAAACATACTACCAACATTTTATAATAAAAAGTGGTCCTTAAGAAATACACTCACCTCAATAACATCTATGACCAAATGACCTGATCGTGCTTAAATATATTGTATGTTTGTGTGCATGTAGCAAACATGAATGCTGTTAAATTTAAAATAAAAGGATTGCAGTGCGAAAAGAGCGCTTCTTTGAGTAATAAAAGGATACCGATTTGATAAGTTTAGAGCCCTTCTGCATAATAAGCAATTATAACCTGCATAGGAAGGAAAAAACGCAGTCTACAAGTTTTCCGGAGAGCCAAAGCTTTTAATGCGACCAGATGTTAGACTTAAAATCAGCAGACATGACATCCAACTCTATACAGATCTTTTAACAGGACATTAATTATCACAAGCATAAAATTGGTGTAGTACATGACCACTCTTGTCGTTTCTGTCAAGAAGAAAAAGAAACGTTATAACATATGGGACATTAGACCCAGAAGACTTAGTTAAAATGAAGAGTCTTGGATTGTTTTAGTTGGCAATTCGGTGCAACTACAGCCCATAACAATAGATAATAAATAAAAGAAATAATAAGAAATAAAACCAGTTAAGGCATGATTTCTTTGTTTTTCTTTTTCTAGCTCGCATAAAGTATTTCGTTAGGACTTCTATTTTAATCTTTTACTTTTCTCACTTTTGTTTTATAATAAAAATATTGAAATATTGATTTTCCTACATGTGATTACAATTGTGTACAATATTTTTAGTTACTCTGTGCATTTTAAGAGGTCGACACGTATACAAAACAAACACACCTAAACATCATAAGAATTTTGTGTTAAAACAAAAGCGTCAAAAGCGGTATGCTTACATACACACACATACACCCCTATAAAAACACTAACATTAACACTTGCCTAAGTGCTTATAAAAACACTTATACAGATACTCGTTGTGCATAAACATAAGTGTGAATATAAGATTTCAAAATATGTGGTTTAAACAAAATATTTTGCTTAGAATAATAGTTAGAATATTGTTAACACATACAAGCACACATACGCCTGCACAACCCACAAACACTGTGTTGTGTGCGAGTATAAATATTTTATTTCTGTGGCATCAAATTGGCATTTAAGAAATTTATGAACATGATTAAGGAATTTTAGAAAGTTTTCAAATTCTCGTATATTTTGATTTTAATAAATTCAAAACAAAGCAAAAGTAGAATTAAGTTTACTCTATTGGTAATACAAAATGAATGGTTTAGTGGCAGCAAAAGGGTGTTTTGTGGTTTTGCTTAAAAAAAAAATAAAAAACTCTTTTTTAAGCTGCTTTCCATATAAATAAATCAATTTGAGTTTAAGATTTCTACAGCCAATTATAGTTGATGCCAAATGATGCACACAAATGTTTCAATTATTGTGTTCGTTTATTCATTCATGCAACTATTACCAGCATGGCCAACTAAAGGTTGGTGTGTGTGTGTGTGTGTTTTTTTATTTCAGGTTTCTTTTGTTAGAGTTTGTGTGTGCTGTTTTTGTGGTTGTCACTAAATCTAAGATTTACTGCTCAACGTTCATCATCACATCACATCACTGTGATGTTTGATCAAAAAGGAAGTACACAATTCATTTGAACACACAGCCCCAAACATGTATGTGTTTATACTTTCACTTCTATGCAAATTTATACTCGTAAATATAAAATCCCATTGTGTTGGATATATTGACAAAGTCCTTCATAGTTGTGGAATAATGAATGTTAACGAGCTCGGCTTTTGTGCAAGAATTTAAGGTGAAATCTGTATGTATATTTGTAGGCAAAAAGGAATATTTGTTTGTGTTTTATTTTGGGTCTTTTAGAAGAATGAGAATGATAAATATTTTTGTTTTTTGAAACTAACGCAGCCTTAAGTAAATAAAGCAAAGCG
This sequence comes from Thelaira solivaga, assembly GCA_947397855.1. NCBI lineage: Eukaryota > Metazoa > Arthropoda > Insecta > Diptera > Tachinidae > Thelaira > Thelaira solivaga. Next base: position 3,525,777 of record OX377611.1, read on the forward strand.
TTTTGAAACTTTCTATCTCTTACTGGCTGAATAAACATTTATCGCAGAGTAGCCTAAAATGGAAGACTTAATTGAATAACTGAATTCGGCATCGACTCCATTTAATTCTCAAAATATTTTAACTGTTCTTTTGAACGCCTATTTATTAGCTGGAACCCTTTCAGCTGCTTAAAATAAATAGAAAAACTATAGTGACATATAAAATTATAACATTAAACATATGGACGGCAGTCCGTTCATAAAAAGGGCGCCAAAAAATTTGTGTATCAAACCCAGAAAAGCCGAGGTCTTGCAGAGAAGTTAGAGCCTGTCATATTATTTTCTGGTTCCCGGTAGGTGCAGGGCAGTCCCAGCTTGTCAGTGTGCTCCCTTATTCCCCAGTGATAAAGAACCAGTCTGCAAATATTCGTCATATTCCTGCTTAACATGCAAGCAAGGCCATATTTGAAGCACAACCCTGCACGTCTTAATACCCTGTTATCTAAGGAAGAGGTAAAAAAGAAAATATCAATAATAATCAATAAAATTTGTAACTTACTTTAAGATTTTTAAGTCATGTCCAAAACTACATAATTGTCTTCAATGAACAGCCCTAGTGTAAAATCCAAGGTTCACCAACAAAAAAAAAAACTTACTCGTATACCAAGTGGAATTTGTTCTTTCTCCTCATCTCTTCACACGTGATTGATTTCCCAGCTAATCATTTAAAAGTATTTTTTGGGAAGAGTTTTTGTCTTGTCTTTTGGGTTTTCAAATTAAACAAAGAGGACAAGATAAAAGGATTTTGTTTTACTGTCATTCGAATAGACGAATATTTTTTATTACAAAATACATACACACACGTATACGCATACGAATTCTGCTCCCACAACTTGATTATGTGGATACTTGAAAGTTGTTTATCGTTATAAAGAAGCCCAAAACAAATTACATGAAATCTTTAAAAAGGAGAAAACGCAGAAACCAAAATAAAAAAAAACATTAAAGACATAAAGATTCAGGTCAAACATGTCAATATTCGTATAATCCTAAACAGCCAAAAAGGAATTCCATTCTACACACACAAAGCCAAAGACATATAAGATACTTTATTGCTTTGGCAATAGTGAAGCAGCTGCTGTTGTTGTTGCTCACATTTACCAATTTTAAAATTTCATACTTTTGCTTTTACTTTTTGAACAGTAAAACCCAGAGCAACGAGTGAAGTATAAATTTTCATCATTGGGTTTGATATTTCATTTCAAAGCTGTACTAATAGACAGGATATGTGTATGAGAAATAAAGAAAAAATAAAATATATTTCGTCTCAGTGCAGTTTAAATAATTTTTTTTTAAATTTTCAATCAAATAATAATTAACATTTTAATTTTTTTTGACAAAATCTTTGGCCTATAATGCTTTTCTTGTTATTGGAAAGACAGAAATAAATATATATCCTGCTAACTTTTTGTTGAGTGAAATTTCTTTGTAGCTGTCAAAAAAATTTTTATAGCAAATTTGCTTTTCTATACGTTCGCTTAAGAATCACTTAGGCCTTAAAGAGAGTTTAGAAAACTTAAAAAAAATTTAAATTTAACAAAAGTATACCAGCAACTTGAGCACTTGAAAAATTTTAAAGAGCTTGTGTCATTGTGTTAAATAAATCCTTTTTCATTTGCTTACGAGGAACAGGCTTGTTCTTCACAAATTTTACCAACATAATTTAAAGCTACTTAAAATTTAAATTGTTTTATGTTGCTGGTACTGCTGCTGCTATTTTTTTTTTTATTTTTTTTTTTTTTTTTTTTTTTTTTGTAGAATTTAAGCTCTATTTGTTTTTGTTCCAGCAATTTCTAGTTTAGTTATCATCAGCATTTTTAAGCTGCTTTAAATTATATGAACGTTTTTTGGTTTTTGTTCTGTTCGTTTGTTGTTTTTAAAGCTGCTGCTGTTCCATAAGCATTTAATCTCTACTCATTTTAATTTCATTTTTGCTGTTGTTGTTTTTGGTTTTAGGTTTACGTGCTACCGTTGTTATTGCCACTGCTTTGCTAAGTTTTTTTGGTTTTGTATTATCCTTTGGGTATGATAATTCAAGGCTATTGGGAGTCTGTTGACTGTCATGAAAAGATTAATTGCTACAAGCAAAAGTTAAATGGCAATTTTATTACACAAGCACTATAAGCACAAAAAAAAAACATTTAAAAAAACTCATTCAAAATTAAGTGTTTTCTTACCTTGAAATTTCTTTGTTTGCTTGCTTAAAATGTAAACAATTTTGCAAGCCAATTGTACAACTGAAATATTTAATTAATTTTTATTCTAATAATTAATTTTAATAAAAAAATTTATGATTATAAATGCATATTATCGTTATCGTTACTCTGATACGAACCTAAAGTTAATTGCTTGTATTCAAAGAAAATTAAAGTAGACTTGAAATCGATATTATGACAATTTTGTATGAAAAATTTGTTATAATTTCTACTTGAAGTCGTTATTAGTCATATTTAATACCAGGAATAACAATATTTCCAGCAAAATCAAGCATCAATTTGCTAGTGCATATTTTTGCATATTTTATTATAAATGCATATTTTTTGTCATACTTCATAATATTTATAAAAAGTAATTGCTATTTTCTTAAATTTTTCTTTGAAAGGCGAATTCATTATAAGCCGTCAAACAATCAAAATTCTATACGATAATCGCCTTTGATATTTTCAAGGAGCAAAAGTATAGTATTACCTACCCTTTATAATAAAGTCGCCCTGTTTCTGGTGCTAGTTTCAGGGAGTTGTATTTTGTAGCCAATATTTTTTTTATTTAGAAAGGCATAATTAGTATTTTTACACTCATACTATGTGTTTCTAATCGAAACAATAACCAAACTGCAGGGATTTAAATCTTTAAGCACCTCGGTTAAACTCTTGGATGATGTCATCATTAAAATAAAATAAAGTAAAAGGTCAAATCGGCGAAAAAATAAAAGCCAAACTTGATGCCCTTTTAAAAAAGAATGCTGGATTTAAAAAATTAAAGAAATTGATAGAATTTTTAATATTACAAAAATTAATATTCTACAAAATAATTGATCACCTATTATTTCTAATGATATTGAGTTAAAAACATTTTTAAAGCCATAGGGAAGGAGTTTTTGATAATTTTGATACTTAAAAAAAAATTATTTATCTACAATTACTTTCACTTATTAAAACTAAATAATAACCCCCTTATCCAAAAAAAAAAATTAATGTAGACTTTAAAGTCAACGTTATCGAAATCTTTCATATAATTTTTTTAAAGCATTTTACTTTAAAGTCTACGTCAATTTTTTTGAATAAGAGCATAATGTTTAAATATATAAACTTTAAATGCATATTTTTTAAGTTTTATTTAAGCATGAACTTCCTTTTTTTGCTCATGACTGGTGCTAAAAGAGAACTTGTGAGAAAAGAACTAATAACGGAAATAATACCAATGAGCAACTAACTATAAAAGAAGTGTACAAGAACATGAATTATTTTTTGTTTTTCGAATTTCTTATTCTAATTTTTTTTTTTCCAAATTTACTTCATTAAATTTCTGATACGGTTTACAACTCAAGTCAGTTGAGTTAAAATTAACATAATTTTTTTAAATATAACACAATAGAACTGTAATTTTGAAATTTCAAACAAAAGAGAGCTGAGTTGTAAACAATATTAGTGGCATTAATTAATCAGCGCAATCATAAATATTCTCCAGGAATTTTTTTTAAGAAAAAAATCTTTAAATGTCAGAATATTCTATAATAAACAACAACGAAAAATAAATTTTTATTATACCAGGAAAAGCGAAAAACTACCTCATACCACCTGCTTTACTTCAGTAACATCAACTCCGTATATTGAGTGTCATAATGGCATCTGTAGGGAATTTTAATGCATTTTGTTTTCATTCTATTTATGTTCTTTTCTTTTCGTTTTTTGTTTCCTTTTCTTTTGTTTTATGTAGTTTAATTGGTAACTTAATATTTTTTATGGTAAGTGTTGCCAGCATTAGCTCGAAAAAATGCATTTATATGCAACGTTTGGAAAAAAAATTTAAAGACAACTGGCAATTTTATGCCCCTATTCTGGTTCACAACTAAACTTATTCGACTTGTAATTGAAGCAACTGCTATTGATCAGTAATAGCACAAACAGGTTGTAATAGCAAAATTGCAACTAAAGTAATTAAAATTGACTTGTGAACCATATTAAGGGCAATAATGAATGGCGTTTAATGGTAGAATATTTTATATGATATTTTTTCGGGTATAAATAAACCATAAACCATTTTTAATTCAAGTAAAAGCTTTGAGTTGTGAACTATAACCGTTTATCACGATATGCATAACAATGGCAACTTAAATTAGAGTTTTTGCTAAAGGAAATTCTATAGAAGACAAAAGTTTCTTAGTAAAAAAACACAATTACTGGTCAATTAAAAGTTTATATTTTTTTCAAAGATAAATTTTAATTAAGTGGTCATCTATGAAGTGCTGGGTCCTGCTATAAAAAAAAGTACATCAATAATACAGTACTTTTTAAGGAGAAAGTCACAAATGTTTCTAAAACATTAACTCAATTCAGCTATTACACGCAAAGAAAAAATATGATTGAGGCAATCATTTTCTGGTGGAAACATTTTATAACTTGATTTATGGTTGCAATAATCATAAAATCATTTCTTTTCAAACATATTGCACCATAATCCTAGTCACACTAACATCGGTATCTTTTTAAAAATGAGTTTAAAATCACTTAATTCTTACGAACAAAAGTCGGTTCTTAATAAAAGCCCGCCAAAATTATGGCGAATTAATTTTAAATTTAATTTTAAAGCAAGCACCTGTCCCGGTTCAAGCCCCAGCAGGACCGAAATATTTTTTTTTTATTTTTTTTTAAACGCAATTTTTATGAAAACTTTTTATATAAATTTTTGTATACAATTTTTATATAACTTTTATAAAATAAAGAGCCATAATCATAGTCACGCTAAAGTCGGTCTTTTTAAAAACGACTTTAAATTTATATAATTCTTATGAACAAAAGTCAGGTCTTAATAAAAGCCCACTTTTTTGTGACTATGATTATGGCCCAAACTTTTTATGCAAAACAAATGTTCTATTGATTTTTTTTAATTTCTGTTATTTTATATTTAATTAATTATTTATTTTTTATTACATTTCATTCATTTGATTCGAACTTTGTCATATACAAACAAAAATTCAACCACTTCGGCCACAAATCCTACTTGAGTTTGAACGATGAAGTTTTTGTTTTATACTTACTTTATTTATGTGGTAGCAGAAGAGGCAAATTAGAGAGTAATTAATTTCTTACCATGTTTTTCTCATTTAATTAAACGTATTATGTTTAACGCAATCAAAATATGTTTACTGTAAACATATTTATCGATAAATGCAACCATATCTATGAAGATAAACATGGCTAAAAATAATTAGAAAAATGCTTATCATGATCATAATACTATTTAGATGCTTTAAATTAACGATATGTTTGCGGTGACCATATTCAATCAAATTTTGTTGTTGTAAGAAATGAAAAAGAAACTTTAGCCATCAAAATAAGCTTTGGTTAAGGTCTCCTTTAGCATATTTGACAGCATCCTAACTTCACTATCTGGGGTCGCAGTTTCGATTCCAGTATTGATCTTAGATGATTGACTGGTTCAAGCGATTCCTTATATCGCAGGTTTTCTTGCTAAAGTTAATTGAGATAATTTTTTTTTAACTTTTAGTTAATGTTGCAGAAGGTACGCTAGAAAAATTTTATTAAGAATAACCCACATCTGCAGCATTTAAAAAAAAAGAATCCAGAAAGTGCAATAAATGGCAACTCTTAAATGCTTCTAATTAAATGATTTGCAACAAGTAAAATAATCTGCTTAGGCGGTAGAATTTTATTACGTTGGATTTATGTATTTCTTGCTTACACCAACATATTCCACATATTCTGCTCTAGTTCTTCAGGTATTAGTGCAGCATTTAGTTGCTTATGGGCAACAAAATTTGTGAGCAACCTATGCTTTTCTGTATACGTATTCACACATACACACATGCCATTATACGCCAGCACATAACAGAATCCTGTAAACGAGTAAAGATGATATGGTCTTACACAGTGTGTAGCTTAACACTAATTAGCGTAACATAAACTTCCTGTAAAACAACAATAACAATAACAATAACAATGATTCTGTTACATTAAAGTTTTTGTTACAAAAACCCACACTCTCTGCTACACATTTGTTTTTTTTTTTTTGTAAGAGAAAAAGTGATTGATGTTTAGAATTGCTAGAGAAAACAAAAGCAAACAAAAACTTAATAAAAACAAAACGAGTTTTTCAAATATCAAATTTAAATAGAATTTATTTTTATTAAAAAAATTTATTTTTAATTTATTTTCTTGCATATTTAATTAAATTTTTTTATAACTTGTACCCTATAGTGAGTATTACAATTTGACATGAAAAGCACATATTTAAAATTGAAGCAGAATCAATTACAATGTTTCATTGTGGAACAGAAGAAGCCTAAGCTTTCTTCCTTAACTACACTAAAAGAATTGTGTTTATTAATCCAAAGAAAAATTGCATTATTTTTCAGCCAATGAAAAAGTTTCATTAAACTAATGAAATATTTTAATGATTCATAAAATGATTCATTCCAACAATAAATTTTGTGAATAAATATTTCATTGAATTAATGAAATCTTTCATTAATTTAGTGAAACTAAAAAGTAATGAAATTTTTCAAAAATTCTTTCAGTGTATTATAGTTAGGGAAGCTTGGAGTGCTAAATAAAAAAATTAAGTTCGGCTGAATTTCTTTCGTCATGGAGCTTTTTTTCAACTTTTGCTTGGAAAATAATATTTTTTTTAATATTAAATCAAAAATCTAAAATAGCAAATTTAAAAAAAAAAATATTTTATTATTTAAATAAAAAAAAATTAATTTTGTTTGGGTTTCTTTCGTTCCACTAAGCACAAGCATTTTACTATAGAGCTTTTTTTCAAATTTTTTTTTTTTTTAATAATCTTTTTACAAAATTCTTACACGGCACTTAAATCAAAAATCTCATTTAGCAGTTCTAGTGTAAATTAAAAAAAAATATTTTATTATTTTTAAACAAAACTTTACCAAAAAAAAAAAAATTATTTTAAAGAATTTATTTCCTCCACTTACCACTGCCAGCCAGCCTTTAATTGAAATGTGAATTTTAAAGACCTTAAGTAGCTATTAAAGGGCTGCACAAGCATACTTGAAATGGTTTATTGTAATATTTTATTATAAAATTTTACACATTTTTGTAGTGACGTGTGACTTTCGAGTATGCTTCTGCAGTAGTCTAGTATCTATTATTAAATTTTATAAATCATACTTTTTTTTTTTTGCTGTTTGCTTTAATGTTAGTTACCACTTTTCGTTTTAATATACCCAACAGCCAGCCTTTAGAATAACGTAAAAATAGCGCAGAAAAAAAAATTCCAAAAAACTTTTTTAATTAAAAAAATTTTGCGCAGAGTAATAATAATAAAAAAAAGTAAAACATGTTCAACTTTTTAAAAGCGTTAACATTTTTGTTTTAAGCAACTAATAGCAACTGTTCATAGAAAAGCTCTTATTGCAAAATAGACTCTTTAAAATGAAAAGTTTGGCAGAAGCAAAAAACAAATCAAATGAAAAACTAAAATTTTAACTTGATTTTAAAACAAATCTCAAAACAAAAAAGATTTTTTTTGCTAAATTATGAAAAAAAAGAAGAATTGAGGGTGTGTGTTCTGGATGGTCTCCATATGCACACTCATATGCCTCTAATTTTTTTGAACTTCAATCAATTTTTCTGTTGCTGTTAGTTTTTGATATTTCAACTGTCAGACAAACTGACAACTAATGACTGCTTGTCTGCCTGCCCAATGAGTTTCTAAAAAAAAAAAAAAACAATTTAACTAAATAAATACATAAATTTTTGAAGTAGAGAGCAAAAATAAAAAAAAAAGTTGAAAAGTATAACAAATATTTTCAATTAAATTAAAACTTTTCTGCAAATGTTGAGCACAGAAAACAAACTACACCATTTCCTACAATTTTTGCAAAAACATTTTTTAATTGAACTGAATCTTAATTATGTGAATACTCGTAATTTTTAAAATTTTTTGGCTCAATTAGTTTCGCTTGTTCAAGTTTAGTTATTATCTTCAAAATCCGCACCAGAGAGTTGCTCATTTGTTTCTCATGGATTGCATGAATGTCTTTTGATTTTTAATTTGACAATACTGTCAAACTGAAATGTGCTTCATTGGAGAAGGTAACTTTTTTCTAAAAGTTTTCATTGACTTCACTTTGCTCTATTCGAGTTGTCACTTGCCCAAAATAATGAAACTGTTACTGGGACACCCCTTTTAAAGAAATGTTTTACATTAAATTATGTTTTGATGAACTTTTCATTAAGAAAATAGTCCTGCTTAGAATTTTGCTTCATAATTTAAATCTGTTAAGTAAATAGTGTTTTATGCCAGTTCACGATTGAATTTGGAATAGAAAAAAAATTATTTTTTTTTTATAAAAAGAATTCAATTTTGTTGTCTTTTTGAAACGTTAGTGACATTTGTTACAAATTTATTTTCTTTCTTTTGCTTACAGCTCATATTTACATGTGTGCCGACTTGACTGACTGGCTGGCAGCAGTACAGTTAACAGCTGTACTAGGGCAGAGCATGGGGTAAGTGATGTAAAGTATTTATTGTTAACTTATTTATTTGTGACATTCAGTTGCGATATGTTGCATGCAAGTATATTATTTTCCTTTTACAAATTTGTAGTAAAAAAAAAAAAAAAGAAGAAAATATTTTTATTTTTGAGATATTTGGCATGAACTTGTTTAAGTCTTAATAACTTGAGTCAATAAATAAAAGTTTTTCTTTTTCGTATAAACTTTTTGCTTGCAAAACTTTTCAAAAAATAATTTTTTTTTTTGTTTTAATTTTGTTTGTTTGTATGAAAAGTTTAATGCAAGAAAAACCAGTAAAGCAATTGATTGGCATAAATTGAAAATATACAACTGAGCTCTACATACATACATAATTTGGTGGTTTGCACATCAATCTCACACGTTGTTAAGTATTTGCTTTAATTTTAAAAGAAAACAATTAAAATTTTAAAGCCAACAATAAAATGGAAGGCTAAATAGCAGACCCTTAAAATATCTAGAAAAGAAAAAATTGTTTAAATGACAAGTGTGATTCTTACTGTGGAGAGGCAAGCAGAACTATTTTTAGCATCATTCCTAAATTAGAGCGTTGGCGCTGCGTATTCTCTACAGTAGTGTTATTCATCTTATTTAATAAATCCTAAAACTAGCTAAAATGTCATTACTGGTAAAAAAAAAAAAAAACAATTGTTTTGCAGCCAACTTTACTACAAAATGCGCTGTCAAAATTGGATTTTCCATTAACTAATGTTTGTTTAATTAGCCTTGTATTTTTTTAAAAAATAACAGTTAAAGTGCTTGAGTGTTTTAGTTTTTAAAAAAATATTTTTCTTTAGCTTTAATTTTTTTAATTAAAAATTTTTTATTTCATGTATGACTAGCTTAGGCTAAGCTAACTGAGTGTCCCATGCTGTTTTCTAATAAAGACTACTCTGAAAGATTTTGTTCATTCATGAAATGGGGTCAATATGCTAATGAAATATTCATTAATTAAATGAAATAATCATTCATTTAATATTAAACTCTTATTGAATTAACAAAATGTTGTCATTACTCCAATGAAATGCTGTCATTGGTTGGAAATTATTCTTATTGTAATTACTGTGGGCCATAATTGCACAGCGAGCTTTAAGATCTATTGTGCGGCCCAGTTCCCAGTTACAATTACATAAAAATTTCGTAATTGTTTTGGAATTTTGGGACAAATTTCTGTGTAAGCGTCTTTCCATTGCTGGGCCCTCGCACAGAATTTTACTCATGTGCTGGTTAAGTCTACAATGACCCGTCAGCGGCTCAACTCATCATTTCCGCTGAGGCTTAAAACAACCTCTGCCCTAGTGCGCTTGAGGTTAATGATTCCCTTTGACTGCCGCATACCAACTTCAGCTCTCCAGCACTATTGTAGACTTCGTGTCTTATCGGGGTTAATGATTCTCTTTGACTGCCGACTACCAACTTTTGCCGCCTGCCCAATTTTGCATCGTAAGGTACCAATGAAGCTGTTATTCACCCTGCATACAGACTCTGAAGCTATGAAAAGCTTATTCGCGCCCTTCTTAGCGAGGTAATATGCCATTTCATTGTTTCTTTCTTTAAGTGTATTATAAGATTTGCTTTTTTTTAAACAATTTTTAAAAAAAGTTAACAATTTTTTTTTCTATTTGAGTATTTCAAAGTCATGCAGATTTTTTGTTCGCTATTTTTATATAAAAAGTTTCCTTAAATTTTATTTATTTATGTGAGGTTGCTTTTTTTCTTTTTTTTAAATGATTATCCGACCTTAAACTTGAGAAATATAAATTTTGTATTAGCAATTATTTTTCAATTATTTTAGAAATTTTAAGTTTGTGCGCTTTAAATAAAGTTCACTTTATTTTATTGATCACAAAGAAACCTGACAGATCTTTTACCACTTGCTGCAGCAACTCCTTAGTTTCCCTTGACTAATGATACATAAAGTTTAAATAAAAATTTGTGTTTAATTTTTCTTATTCAAGTAAATTTTTTTTTGTCTTCTTTACAAAAAAAGAGAAAATAACTTAATAATTGTTTAACAGTTAGCAGTAGTTTGCAATACAAATGTTGCTTACGAATGGTTATTAAGCAAAAGAAAGAGAGAGAGAGAGAGAATAGCAGTAGGTGGTGTTGGTGAAAAGTTTGAAAAGTTTTTGGCACACTTAGGTTCACAATGCCATTAAACTGTCATTAGTGACAGTTTGCCAATGCAAATGTTTGTTAATGACAGTTGCACAAAAGGAATTAAAAGGGCATTTTATGAAAGAGATTTAACACACAAAAAAAAAATAAAAACGAAATTGCAACAACTGCAGCAAATGCCAATATAAATGGATGGCTAAAGTGTTTGCAACAATTTGAGAATTGTAATGCCATCAAGTAACTAGAGGCAGGGGGAGCCGAAGCAAGCAAATAAATTTCTTTAATTAGTTAAACCAAAGCACGCAACAAAAATAGCAGGAAACTTAAATGCTGTAAAATGATTGCAATTGAAATTGAAGTTTGAAAATAAAAAATAAAAAAGAAAAAAGTCTACACAAACTGTAGCTAATTTTCTTTTAAGTTTTAATTTTTTATTTTTTTTTGCACAAAATCTGTATTTATTTACATTTATTTACTATTTTTGGTTTGCTAACTTTATTTATGTTTTTTCTTTTGCTTAAATTTCTAGTGCAACAAAATAAATCCCACAATAGATTTAGTCGTTTGCATTTCATATAAATGAAATAAAATAAACAAAACTATTGATTTTTCATGCAGTGTTAGTTTTCCTTTTTTTGTTGTTGTTCTCAATTCTCAAATAAATAATATTTTTTGCCGTTTTAGTTTTCTGCTGACAAACAATTTATTTTGTTAAGCAACAAAGCACAATTGAACTCGAATGCAAAATCCAACATGAATTTATTTGCTCTCATTCAAGAATCTATTTGATTGAGTAGGAAAATGACAATGAAATACACATACAAACAAACAAATAAATAAACAAACCGAAAACTACAAATTCATTTGATATCTAAAGCTGGTATTTTAGTTTCAAATAAAATAAAAGATTAAAATCATTTAGTATTCTTTAGTTAGTTTATTTTAGTGAAAAATAAAAAAAAAATTTAGGATCAGCTAGTTTGAGCCAACATTTGTAGGATCTGGTATTTACGACCGCCGCAAATCTCGTTATTTTATAATTTCAATTCATTTTAGCTTAAGATTATAGAATTTTTAGGTTATATTTTCTTAACTTATTCGGTTTGACGACCCATCACTCTCCGTCTAATGTTCTCCTCTCAATACATCTTAATCACGACTCTCTGTAAGTGATCTTACTTCTTCCACGTCTCAAACACAACTCTCTTGCTGTCTGTCTGTCTTGCAATTTTAAGTCATGTTGTCATTGTTGATTAGTTAAGCCCGTTCCCCACAAAAATAAATAAATTCCCCACTTTTGTGAAATCAGCAAAGAAAATAAGTTGGGCTCTTTAAAGACTTGACTGGTTTTTGTAATTTCTTTGCAAACTCAAACAATAAGAGCCTAAGAGCTTATTATGTCGATTCCTTTCCCTCTTTAATTTGATTTGATTTGCACAACATCTTAAATTATTTGCTTGTGTTACCAAAATTAAATTATTTTTTCACACAAACCAAAATTGCCATTTTTGTGCATAAAACCAACTGATTGTGTATTCTGTAACAGAGAAGGCTGTCTGTCGTCAAGTCATTTTTAGTTCAGTCATGTGTGTATGCCGTGATATTTATGATATTTTGCTTGACTTGAAAACAACGTTTTATAAACCCACCATTCAGTAAAAAATAAAAAATAAAAATCATAAAATAAAATAAAAATTTACGTTCGCTAGTTACCTGTGTGTTGTAGTGCTGTCATCACTTGCATGTTTTACTGTGGCTACGCTTTGGTTAGTTAATTCTTTTTTTTTTTTTAACAACAAAAACAAAAATGTTAGAAAATTACACAGAAGTAAGAAAAATAATGTCAGGAATTTGAATCAGGTTTGTACCATTTTGTTCACAGTAGATCTAGCTGATTTCACAGGCAAGTAAATTCTTTGCAAAATGTCGGCCAAATTAATAAAACTATATTCAGTTTCATTAAACAGACTCTTACATTCTGATGTTTCTTAAAAAAAAAAAGACTGAAGAAACTATGGCTTTGGTAGAAGCTTTTAATGTTGCATTAGTAAAACTAGTGATGCGTTGGGTTTAAACCTTATCAACAGAATGCAAGTAATTTGCTCGTACAGCAGCGCATTTATCACTTCTATAATATAAATATGGAAAATCCTTACAAAGGGTCTGTTCAGCTAAATACGAACGAAAGCTTCGTTCGAATAATTGTGTTGCAAACAAAAATACTACGCGAAAATTTGTTTTTGTTTTCAATACAATTATTCGAACGAACTTTTCTTTCGCATTCAACTGAATAGGCCTTAAGTTTTATTAAGGTTATTTAGAGAACTATAACTTCAAAAGTCCTAGAAAATTATTTAGATTCTAGCAAAGGGTGAAACACAGTAATAAATTTATTGAATCAATTTTTTCTCAAGTGGATTTAAACGATTTTTTGCTAATTAACACAGACATCTTAAACCACAGAACCTGCCATGGCTGAAGCCAATATTTTATAACTTAAACTGGTGATGTTTAAAACTACAGTGCCCGGTAAACCAACCTGTCTGTGGCTACTCTTATTGAGTGACAATGACTTCTGTCTTAGTTAATAGTGAAATATGTTGCCCCTACCATGTTTGAACCAAAATAATAAAGTTTTTGTAATAATTGCGATAACAAATAATTTTTTTAAGTCGACTTAAGCGATTTTTTTCCATTAGCTCAGAGTGACAAAACGCAGTCCCAAATGCTCATTTTTGCATTATTTTTTTTTTTTTTAATTTTTGTGTCAGAAACTGTACAAATTCAATGCTGTTTGCCAGCAATATTTCTCAGCGCTGCTATGCCTGAAATACCTGTAAATAAGTGTGTTTGGCTGTCTGAGTTTTTTGTTAAATGGCAGTGAGTAAATTTTTATTTTTTGACATACAACTAAAGTATACACGCCAAATGTTGCTAAAGTGAAATCTATATAAAATATACTTTGTTCCTTCAACTGCTATTTAGTGTGTTTGTGCGGGTATTCAGGGGTATGGTTTTGGCTGGCCACATGCCTAATGCACTTGTAAATACATTTCATCGTTTTAGAACTTCTCCTGGTTTTATCATGTTGTTGGTATTTGTTTTTGTGGGCCTCTTTTTTTTTGCTGTTTATGGCTGGCATGTAAGTACGTTTTACGTGTATGTGTGTGTGTGGGTGACTTGTATGTTGAATGCTGTGAATATTTTTCGCTTTTAAAAACGTGCTCTTTTTTTCTTTCCGCCATATAGTAAACAATTTTGAAGCAAATAAAAATAAAATTTAAAAAAAAAAAACAAAAAAAGAAAAACGTTGAATTTTAGAATGCTAGAAAGTGTAGTTGCCACAAGATTTCACCAAGTAATTTATGCATTTTTTTGTGGTAAATACCAGCAACGTGATGTGTTTCTCTATTATTATTATTTTTTGTTTGTGTTGTTGTTCTGTATCTGCAGGATGTGACTGAGCAGCAAACACAAGTGGAAATGCAACTGTTGGTTATATTAGTGGCAAAATTTATAAGAGTGTTTAGAGTGTTCTTCTGTTATTCTTTATTGCTTTAAAACATTTACAATTTCAATTTGGAATGTTTTTCTTTTATTTATAGAAATGTTTGTGTGTCTGTGTGTGTGTGGTTGAGCATAAAGTTGTCAATTTATTTTTCTTATTTATAAATCATTGCAGAGATTTAGTCTACCAGATAAATTATGAAAAAAAGGAAGAAGAAAAGAGCATTATTTATAAAAATTATTATTTTATTATTTTAAATTTTAAGAGGTTGTTTGTTTGTTTTTTATTATTTTAATTTTTTTTTTTTTTTTTTTTTTTTGAGAACGTACAAGTATAAATATTTAATTAAGTTCATTGAAAAAAGTGCAGAAAAAAACTTAAAACTCACAGAAATTTGTTAAACAACAACAATAATGGTACAAATCACACATGGGAAGCGGACAGCAAAAAAAATGAGAGATCATAGAATGTGTTTAATTATACCTCTAGAGAGTATGAAAGCAAATACGTAATATATTTTTTTTTAAATCAGAATTGAAATTCAGATTTTTTTTGTGAAGATTTTCTATTAAAAAAACATATCAAGCTTCGCCATTCGCTAAGATCTTTCTTTTCCTTTTTTGAAAAATAAAATAATTTTTAAAAATAAAAAATTTTAACTCCAAAACTGGAAGTAAAAAATTTCTAATGAGTTTTTCAAAAACTTTGACCTTTTTTTTAATTTTTTTATTCCAAAAAAATATACTAGAATTTTCATAGTGGGAAATTAGGTAAATTAATGTCACACTGAGTGTAACTAGTTTATGGCAGCAGATGTTTGATTGATTCTTAAATAATTTTGGAAGAATTAATGATTCGTCTAGGGTATTCAGTGAGGGTTCATATGAGAACAACTAAAGTATATGGAATTTCTCCATTACTTGCTAGAATTAGGCGCATGGACTTCATTTTTAAGCTGGCATATTTATATAATATCACGGGTAGAAGAAACTTTTGACGAGAAAGAAATTATAAGAAAACAATTTATACAAAAAAAGTTTTTAAAAAAATTTTGACTCAAAGTGGACTACTCAAAGCATGAAATCCAACAAAATTTTTTTAGTGTTTATAATTGAATATTTGGATGTAATAATTTATTGTCCTATTTGGAATTTCAAAAGTCCCATAAAAAAGTCAGCAAAGTTTTTCAGAAATAAATTAAAAATTAATAAAAAAATTTCAATTAAATTATAAATATAAATATATAATAAATAAAAATAAAAAATAAAATTATATTTTAAAATGGACTCACTAATTAATTTATTAAACTTCTGCTGCAAATACTCATGATGAAATTTCTGCTTGAAAAATATAAGTTTGATTTCGATTAATTTTTTTTACACTTTCACTTTAAATTCTTCTTCAGTGCAACAACTTGACTTTATATTTTAATTCTTAAAAAATTATTTAAAAAAAAAAATTATCCAACCCTGATAAATAACTTTAATGTGGTTTTGAGTCGCCAAAAATCTTAACGGCAACAAATTGTTTTAATACATTAAACATAAATATTAAATCTGTACAAACACACAGCCACTCATAGATATGGCCAACCCCACCAAAAGCCAAAGCAACATTCACATGCCCACACTGACATATAGCTGTACTTGCCGACTTGTTTAATTGGGGGTGCAGGCGAAATGTACTCACTCATGTGCATATAAAGTCAATATTAAGCAACGCTGTGCGTATGAGTGATATTTAATTAAATATGAGAGATTCACCACAATGCGTATACGTACTGTGTGTTGAAGTTCATTATTGTGAATTTGAAAGTAAACTTTGTCCGATTTGATTTTGTTTACTAACGGATTTTTTCTTGTGTGCGCTTTAAGCTGCAGCAACAAAACAACTCAAATTATTTATTTATTTTTTTTTTTGCTTTTAAATTTATTACATTTTAATAATTTTAATTTTTGCTGATATTGATGTGATATGCAAATGACAAAATATTTTATAAGCACTTTTGCTATATTTCTATTTACAGGTATGTATGTGTGTGTGTGTGTGTGTTTATTCATTTTGGCATAAATAACTGATTGTTAAATTTATACATTTATTTTGTATGTTTTGTGTGAGTTTTGTGAAAGAATAAACACCTGAATCATAATTGGCCTTTTCACCATAATGGCTGTGACATCTGTTCATTCTAATGGTTTTTGCGGCTTAATAACATTTATCAACCGCAATGAAGCATGACAAAACACATACATGTAAACAACACATATCTAACCCAGCAGAAATTGTTGGACTATAAATTATATTTTTATTAAAATTGGGCTAGTGGGACAAACATTAAAATATGAGCTATTATATTTGAAAGTGGTATAAGTCCTCATTTTAAAAAAAAATTTAGTTAGATACAGACATCATCTTACTAAAATTAACGTTGACTCACTTTTTTTAAGTGGACTTATACCACTTTCAAAAATAGCAACCCATACATTAATTAAAGAATTAAACTTTTATTTAAATCAAGTCAACTTTTTAATCAGAGCTATTGAAAACCGTTTCCAAAGTATTTGGGAGTGCTGATTTCAAATCTGCTTTGGTGCTCGACATGTAAATATATACCATCATCCCTTGACTTGCTTTTGATGTAATAGTTTGTCACAATTTCAGTTTTATCAAATTCATTTTGTATGTCTTTTCATATAAAAGAATATCATTACTGACTGACTGACTGACTGACTTATCATCATCGCCCAGCCCAATCGGCTAAAGCTACGGGCTTAAAATTTGGTGAGCAGGTACCTGTCCCAATGTGTAGGACGAATAAGAAGATATTTTTGGAAATGCGAATATTAAGGGGTAAAAAGTAAAATCGAAATTCGTATATCTGCGGCACTACTACAGAAATTTCAAGATATTGTTCAAAATAGTCCAAAGAAACTTCTGAATATTAAAGCGCTAGATTACAAATCTAGGCGACCTCCCCTTTAAAATGATATGTGTCCTATTCCGTAATCTTTCAGAGAAGTCAATGTATTTATACATATTTTTACCCATGCACTTATATTTCACCTAAGCATTTATTACAAATACTAAAAAACGTAAGGGGTTACGTTAAAACATCACTTAAATAATATTAGCGAAAGTATGGTACCTCGGTGACGAAGTAACGAGTATAAAATAAAAACGTAAAGTTTTATAAATTCGAAGGAGATTCAAAGAGAAGCCATTGTCTGCACGTTAGTGATCTGCCTGATTTCAAATTTCTATCTCGTTTTTTCGGATGGGCTTTGGTGTTCGAGCTGGTGACTCAACATACATATGTATATGAGCTTTATTTGTAAAAAAAAGTCCTGTATTTTCAAAATCATCCTCGTTGCGGTATAACGCGGTTACGACGTCTTATGTAAGAGGTATTTTAACTTTTGAAAAATTTTTTTAATGTGTCTAAACAGAAATAATATAAAAAAGCTATTTATGCTTTAGTATTATATATTTAATTAGGCATGAGACTTGTTCTTTGGGAGCAATTTCCCGCAGGGTACTTATTTGCCTGTGTTGTCGATTTATGTAAATTAAAATTTGACAGCAATTTTAAGTTTATTAACAGATTTTTAGTTGTGTTTAATTTAATTTTTTTATTATTGTGTGCTAGTTATTGCAATATTTTTGGTTTTAATGTCATCACTGAATTGAGTCGAATTGTATTTGCCATAACAAATTTACATGTTTGTAAAAATTTTCTATAACAAATATTCAAGTAAAAAAAAAAAATCAAAATAGGCGGTCATAATAATAAAACATAAACTTTTAATTGCATGTATTTGTTTTTTATTTTTTATTTTTTTTTTATTTTAAAAATCAATGAAATAAAACACATTTTTGGTTTTGCAAAATTTCATTGTAGAGAAATAAATAAATAAAAAAATGAAACAGTTTATAAATATTTTTAAAAGAAATATTTACTTAAATCTAAACTAGTTAAAATTTTAATTGCTGCAATTGTGGTTTTAAAAAAAAACAAATAACAAAAATATTTATTTAAAATAGTAGAGCTCTTAATGCGGTTGTTTTTCAATATTTTAATGCGATAAACGAAATACGCATGCCAGTGTTTTTCCTTGTAGCTCACTGGGGGCCGATTCTAAAAACTTTTTATCTGTTTTCTAAATTGGCAGCAATGTGAATGTCTGTTGTTTCTTTTTTGCTATTAAAACCCTTTAAAGGTTTTGCTTAATTTCAAAAGATAATCATAGTATGTTTAATAATTAAAGTTAATTGTCATATTTTCAAAAAAAGAAAGAGAGAGAGAGAGAGAATACAAAAATATGCAAAGCAGCAAATGAGCTGTTATATTTGATTAAGGTACAGGTGAATTTTTTCACGTATCGAGATATATAAGGGTTGGCTTTTCATTTGATTTAAAAATATTGGCCAACTAATATTACTATTTTATTTTATAAAATTATTTTATATCGACATTTCGCTCTAAATTGTGTAGCTTCTTCAGGATATAATTATAAATTATTATTAATTAAAAAGAAAAAGCTCAAATAAAACTAACAAATAAATATTGGCAAACATTAATTAATATTCTAAATTAAATAAATTTTTTTTGTAAAATAAAATAAATTTTATGTTAAAAATAAAAAAAAAAAAAAATTAATTTAAAAAAAATCATCCTACCTCAAAAATCATCTATCATATTTACGAAAATATTCAAAATTTTGCTCAAAATTCATCATTTCGTGGCTTCAAAACGCCAAAGTTAAGCGTTTTGCAGAATGTGAGTGCAGATCTCAGAAAAATTAACGCTAATTAATTTTTTTAATTGAATATATGTTACTAACATTTCAAATATAGTTTTTTTCCTCATTCAAATAAAAAATAACAAAATTTTTCAGGTAGTAAGAAAATTAAATTTAAATTTTTCCTGGTTTGGTTTTCCTCTCTCTCCCTCTCTCTCTCTCTCTCTCTCTCTCTCTGTGTTGCTCTCTCTTCCTATTTTTTTTTTCCTATTTTATAAGCAAACTTAAATCTTAATTCTACTTTTCATAATCTTATTATAATTAATTCTATTACCTCAACAATTGCTATAATGTGTGTGTGTATGTATGCGTGTAAGTTTATGGTAAATTTATTTTTTAATGCTAATTTCATTTTTCATATGAAAAGCATATTTATGCGATTTAATTCTATAAGGGCACCAAAAAATACACACACTCACAAATTTTCCCAAAGAATTATTTTTATTTTAAATGAAAAATGTGAAAGAAATAAATCAGAATACATTTTTGTGTGTGTTGCTAAAAATGTTGATGTAAATTATCATTAAAAAATTTTGTAAATAGAATTCACCATAGCAATTGTACGCAGCTCATTTAAAAAGTTTTAATTTTGATGACAGCAAAATGTTTGTTAAAAAAAAATTATTTTTAAGTGGCATCAAATTTCAAGCATGAGTGTGTGTGCTTACTTTTGCAAAATGGAAGTCACATCCGAAGTAATATGATTTTTGTGCAAAATTTGAGAGTAATTTGATGTCGTCTGTCATCACTTTTTCAAAAATTGAGTGTAAATATCGAAAATTTTTAAAATAAGCCTGGAGGAAAAATTCTTTTAAAGCATTGCCAGACGTTTGGGATATAAAAAGCAAAGATAAAAAAGAAAAATTTGCAATACGAAATTCTATTAGAAAAATATAAGGAAAATTACGCAAAAAGTCAGAACTCAATTAGAACTCGTTTAGCAAAATTTCAGGCATAAACTCATTAATTCTTTTAACCACTCCTTTATCCAAATTTTTTTTTTTTATTTATATAATAGTATCGTACCATAGTGCAATAGAATACATATTTTTTTTTAAATCATCTTATTTTTTCTTGATGTACAATCATAATTAAACTGTATTGGTTGGGAAAAAATCATCAAAATACAAACCAGAGTAAAACTGTTTCTCCGACGGCAAATTGTATTATTTTTATTTTAATCTGTTTTGTCGATTAAAAAATCACATAAAAATGAGATTGAGATCAAACAATTTGATGTGGGTACTCGTATCAGCCAATTTGAATTTTTACCAGCACAAAAGCATAATTTGTTGTTGAAATTTTATGTGTCTGTCAGTAACTTTATATATAATTTAAAACTTGTTTGGATGAGGAAATGGCCTAATTTGTTGTCTTAAATTTTATTTCAACTTCAGTTTTAATCGTCGTTATCACTTCGACTCTGCTTAGGTCTTACTACTACGACGACAGTTTATCGTTTTTGTTTTTAATAAAAATTTCATTAAAATGGTTTTATTTTGTTTTTAATTTTTATAAAGAAATTTTTTAGCTTTTAATTTAAATTTAAATTCAAGTGAAAAGAAAATCTTGCAGTAGAAAAAAACTTCTCGGGAACAATTCCGATGTATTCAAGTTACCTAATTAAAAGCAAGCATCGCAACCAAACTACTTCGACTAATATTTGCTACCTTAATTAACTACAGGTTAAAAAATTACTTCGCTATGCACAACTCCAGCAAATTAGTAGCATCAGTCGAATATCAAAATCTGTGTGATATCGCTACTGCAAAGCGTACATACACGACCATTACGCTGACACTTGATTGCACATGCAGGCTGCTTTAGCTATGTTTCTTAACACTTCCGTTAATCTTTACTTTACTGATTAAGAAAGCAAATGTTGTAATAAAAAATCAAATCAAGTACAATTTCGTTTTGGCGCTGAAATCTTACCTGAACTTGAAACGAGGTTCAATAGTCTTTTCAGCACTTTGGTAAGACTGAACTTTTGATGAATTTACATGCACAGAGTACAACTCTATAGGCTTTGAAAAATTTTAAGACTTTTAAGACCAACCTGTCATCAAATGGCTGTAGGTAATACGTACGAGGAGTGTGTTTTTTAGTGAGCATAACAATTATTGTTATTATGACAATACAAACCCACAGAGCAGGGTGTATGTGCTTGCCTATTTGAGCTTGTGTTTGTGCACATCACTTTGGGATGATATTAAATTTAACTTTTCACATTAGAGCAAATTTTGTAATTTCTGCAAATTAGGCAGGCACCAAACAAACTTTCTTTTTTTCTCTTTGAAAAGAAAAATGTTTTCTCCTTTTGCCATCTCTTTTTTTATAATTTTTATGTTACATGTGGTGCTGAGCTTTTTTTTTTTGGAAATGTAAATAAAATATTTATAAAAAAAATGTGAATGCTCAACGTTATTTGCTAGTCAACTCGCCTATTTATTTTAATTAAAATTATGTGTGTATTTTTTTTCTTTTTTTTTTTTTTTTTTTTGTAAACTGCCATCAACATGTTATTCAAAGGCATCATCGTCATCATCATCGTCATCACCATCGCCATCATTGTGCTCATTAGGCTGGTTTCCCAATGAGAATTTTATTACAAAACAAAAAAAGGAAGGAGCAAAAAAAAATAGAAAATTATTTTGTAGCTTGTATTTCTATAGAGGATATTTTAATTTGTAGCACGTGTTGTGAAGAAAAAATAATAATAATTTATGTTAATTTGGTAGATGTTTAGCAGGATTGCAAAATAGTTGCAACCGTTCACAAAAGTTATAAATCAGTGGGTGGAATTAAGCTGCTCTACCTGAAGCTGTATTTTGTGGATTTTAGTATTGCGCACAGATGTGGCTAAAAATTTAATCTCGTTACTTAAAATTCAATTTGTATATTGGAAAATAGAACATGAAATTATAGATTTCATAAAAATAAAATAAAATAATATTTGAAAACTTTTTGTTCGCCCTTTTTGCTGTTGCTGCAGCCGCAGTTAATAAAAAATATTTTATAGTTTTATTGATTAGTCTAATTTCGTTTTTAAATGTAACAAAAGGCCAATTAGCTTAAAAATCATCATAAAACCATTCAAGGATTAAGTTGAGAGTGCATATGGAACTAATAATGAAATTTACTCATGCAAACTGCAGAACCTGTAAAGGCTGATGATAATACTTTTTATATTGTACTGTTGGTAGTTAAGACCATAATGCCCGGTAAACCATGCCCTTAGGAGTTTGCGTACAAGTGCTTTATGAGATTTTATGTTTAATTACAATTAAGAAACAATGATTAGCATTAGCGTATAAATACTTTCGGAGTTCTGAGTAATGTCAGCGATTCCTAATTGGTATACTAAAGCCTGTTGCTGACTTAAAATAGTTACTTATAAATTGTGTCCCAGTATTAGTGCATTCGTTTCCTTTCATTTCTTTGCGAACTCTGCTCATAAGATATTTTTTGTTTTTATTTTTTAATGTCAATCAACTTGCAAATTAATCTTATTTTATTTTAAATCATTTAAAAAGTCTTTGGGCTTGATCTTTTTTGCATCTTCAAAAAAATAAAAATTATTTTTATAGTAAAACTTTTTAGTTTTTACAACAAACTGTTTGACAACAATAATTCCTGTCCCATTTGTTAGAGATTTTATTCCTGCATTTTTCTTATGGTTCGTGTTTGACCAATAACTTGTGAAAACAATTTGTTTTATGTCAAACCAATTGAGAAAATATTTAAATAAAAACCACACAGAGTTTAAATACGAAACTGAAAGTTATTTCTTCAACACAAACAAAAATAGGAAATAAAAAATAAAAAAAAGCAGCTTTATGTTTTTAGTTTGCAAAACGGGAGTATGTTTTTCATTTTAGCACGTACTGCTTACACTTTTGTTAAAGCCAAGTTGCTTGCACACAAACGGCTTTTGTCTTTCTAAATTTTTACGAAAAAAAAACCAAAATACCTAACAAATAGTACAGGATGTACTTTATAAAAATGCCTGCTTACTAAGTAATACGAGTATCTGAGTACCAAAGTATCTCTGGTGTAGTGAAATAAAAAAAAATGTTTTGTGTACTCGTTTGGAATATGTTCAGCATTAAGTTTCTAAAATGAAAGCAGCAGCATGCACTGTTGAGCCAATTGAGAAAATTGTTTTATGGTAAATCAAAATATTTGTTTTTTATTTTTTATTAATTAAACAAAAATATTTTAATTCCCTTACATGCACTTTTAATAACAATTTATAGTTTTTAATTCTTTACTTGACTTCCTTCTAACGCTACTTTCAGCTTCTTTTTTTCCAGCTTCGTAAATCATTTGAATCGTATTCTTTGAGTGGCATGCAAGGCTCAACATTTTTAATAAATTTTAACAATTTCTAAGAAAAAATTCTATTTTCTGTTCTCATACCAAAGTATAAACCGAAACGTTTCATAAACGTTTTGCTGAAAACTCTCAAAAGTTTCAATATTTTTAAATCGTTTCTTACATTGTACAAATCGAAATGTCACAAACAAAACAATGGGCTTTGTGCACCATTTTCTTCTTCTATGTATTAATACATTCCTACATTTGCTAACAAAATAAAAGCAGAAACGTATTTTTTGAGTGAACGAATCATTCATTTTTATCTTAGAGCAATAGCCGACTATTTACTGCGTAGTTATTTTTAAAATAAAAATGATAAACATAAAAGCATAGATGCGTGCCTCGTTATTGTTGAATTTAGCTTGTTTTTACTTTCATTCATTTATTTTCTATCTGCCTACGTTTAAATGAATCGTACTGTGTTTTACATGTTCAAAAATAAATATTTAAAAATAAATCTGCCCAACTGTTTGCTTTGCTTTTTATTTCTTTTTGTTTTATTCTCTTAAAACTTTCACAACTCTGTACAAAATCTCCAGTAAAAAAACATAAAGTTGATGTATATTTTTCACTTTCAATAGAGATTTTAAAGTAATTTAACTTAAAAAGCCTAATCTCTTAACTACTTTAACTTAAAAAACTTTATATTTAAAGTACTTAATTGAAAGTATAATACTTTAACTGAAAATACACTATCTGTAAATTACTTTACCGTAGAATACTTTATATTTAAAGTACTTAAGACAAAAATACTAATAAACACGTACACTTAATAAAAACTATTTCACAAGCCCAATAAATAGATTTTAGCTATATACCTTATCTGAAAGTACTTTGTCTGAAGAACTTTATCTGTAAATTATTTTATCTTTACAGTATTTAGTTCAAAAGTACTTTATCTTAAAATAAATTATCTTTTAAGTACTTTAAATAAAGTTTTTTATCAGAAAGTACTAGAGAAACATTTCTATATCTGAAAGTACTAAATAAAAAGCACTTTAACAGAAAGTACTTAAGAAAAAGTACTTTAACAGAAAGTACTTAAGAAAAACTACTTTATCTGAAAGTACAAAATAAAAAGTACTTTAACAGAGAGTACTTAAGAAAAAGTACTTTATCAGAAAGTACTTAATAAAAAATACTTTATCTGAAAGTACTAAAGAAAAAGTAGCTTAAAATATTATACTGAAAGAAAACTATTGCACAAACCCAATAAACAGATTTCTTAAATATAATTTATCTTTAATGTACTTTATTTTTAAAGCACTGTTGAACTAAGCTTGCAACTATTCAAAAATTTTTTTGCCACTTATATTTTTATCATTAAATTTTTTTGTTAATTTTAAATGTAAAATAATTTTTTTTTTTTAATTTTTTTTATGTGCCCACTGTATGATACAAAAAGTTGTTGCCTTTTTACACTATAATCCTTTATGTAGCTTTAAATATGCATGATATCTGACTGAACATGCATGCTCAGTGAGTGAGTGACTGACTGACACACAATTGAACAGGCAACGAGACAAAAATTGTAACACGTGAGTGAAGTGCGGACAATAGTCAGGAAAGAAAGAAAAAAACAAACATTTGAATGAGTTTTCCAAAGTAAAAGGTTATCTGAATGTGTGTCTAGTTGTGTTTATTTTGTATGTATTTAAAAAAATTCTTCTTAGCAACTGATAATTCTACAAAAACAACAAGAAACAATTTTGCTTTACGTATGATGTATGCATGTGTCTACATGTTGAATTTTTTTCTATATTCTTTTTTGGAAATTTTTTGAAATGTCCAACTAACTAACTTCTTGTGTATGTGTGGCAATTTGCAACTCAAGCTTAAGTTTTACTGTACAAAATTAAGATGAAAGAACAACATCAGCTGTCTGTTGTTTGCTTGCAGCTAGTTTTTCTTTTTTATTGTTGTTTTAAGTTGTGTTACTGCATCATTTGGTTAAGGTTTCTGGTCTTTTCAATTCAGTTCGTTTACATTTTTTTTGCTTTCTTTTTTTATTGTTTTATTTCGTTTTTCTCCAGAAACATCAATTGTATTGTTAAGAGGGAAAAATAAATGAAATTATTTTTGGATTATGTTGCAAGTCTTGCTTACTGAACAAAATGGAATTAAAACAACAAAATAAAACATGTTGTGAAAATAACAAAAACAACAGCAAACAGTATTTGCAAACAAATGTGGCAAAAGTTGCTTTAATTTATATTTTATTTATTTAATTAATTGAAAACACCACATGTTGAGTTACATGCTTGTTTTTGATAAGACATGAAAAACACCAAGGGAAATCCTTTTAAATTGATAAAAATAAAATGAGGAAAAGTTAAAAATCATAAGGCACAATCAAGTCAAGCATGAATAAAATTTCCCCGAAAGTTTTTTTCAGATTTTCTTTTTTTTATCCCAGAAATTTCCCTGATTTAGAGAATCAGTTATTATGAAGTTTTGATATCTTTCATTTTGATATTTTTTTATCCCTTTGAAAACAAAACAATAAATGAATGATTTCTATACAAATTCTTTTGGTTATTTTGATTTTAAATATAAAATTTGGGTAAACAAAATTCAAGAAAATAAAATCATCAAACCAGTGCTGGGCTTTAATTTTGATTTTTCTGCATTTCTGAATTGAAAAAGTAAATAAATAAAATTCAAAAATATAAAAATATTTTAAGCTTTCAATAATAAAGAATTCTGTCCTAGTGTGAAAAAATCCTGAAGTCGATTGCTGTTGTAATAAACTGTTTCCGAGAATCAAAATAATTTTAAGCAGCTTGTTCATAATGCCACAAAATTATTATGGAAGTTATTAAAAGGTTAGAAAAAAAATGAACCATTAGCAATAGAAAAAAGGAAAGCAAAGGCTTGTTAATATTTATTTGATTATTTTTTCATTTTGCAATAAACAAGTTTGTTGGTTTTCTGTTATTTTCTTTTATTTATTAAGTTCTTTTGCAAAACTTTTTCGTTTTATTTCTTTAAATTTTCTTTGGTACTTTTTTTTACCACACTCGCTTGGTCTTATAGAAATAAATTAGTACCGACGCTTTCACATAATATGTAAAAATTGTTAAAAGAAATTCATTTTATTTAACTTTTTTACTCCACTTTTTAGTTGCTTTTTTTAATTTTCTTTATTCATCGTAGGCATTATTAGCATATTAATTTTGTATTCATGTGCCGCATCATAAGTAAGTATGTGTGTGATGTTTGAATGTGAATGAACATTCACTACCCCACGCCCTCCAGCTGTTTAAACTTTTATCACATGCCACCTACTCACTCACACACGACTTTTCAATATCTCAGATTTTTAGTTGAATTAATAGTTCCCCATTATGCTTTTGCTGCCATGGCGCATCAGAGGGTTTGTGTACGTGAGTGCCTACGTATGTTGCCTCTTGTGTACTCGGTGTAGTGTTTTGATTGTATTTGTGTAAATTGTGTGATGCTTTTGTTGTAAAATTCTCTAAAGGGCGAGGGGTTTTTTTTTCCTTCATGTGGCTCATTTTGCCACATGTTTTATCATAAATTTGCTTTGTCACGGTTAATAACATACAAAATGTGTATAAAGATGTACAAATCCATGCATGCATAAGTGCATACACACATGCACAAGCTTATTTTAATTTATACTCTAATACAGCTGTTTGTTGAAAAGTGAAGCGGATTATACTGTGGGACGCTTGAGATTTTTTTCTCACTTTAGTTAAAAAACATTTAATAAATAAATTCATAGTAGAGTAGCCAAAGTCCATAACATGTCTGCAACCAATTATGAAAAAACAACTCCAAGGAAGTTTATTCACTTTTCCTTCTTCTTCTTTGGCATAGCAAATTTTGTAATTTGAGGCATTTTTAACCAAAAAGAAATTTAAAAAAAAAAATTCCTGAGAATACGCATAACACAGTACAACAGCCAATCTGGGGGGTGAGAAATTCCAAGTCAGGGTGATGGTACTAGGTCAGTATAGTAAAAACTTTTTTATCGAATTTATCGAATATTTAAAAAAAACTGCTATTTAAGAAACAAAATGTAGTATTTATAAGAACAGAACTGCAAAACAAAAGGGTTGGTTACTTCTTTCTCTATTTTTTGTATTGAGTGCACAAAAAATAGCCAAAAATGAAATTGCGTCTTTCGCTTGGCAATGCATGTTTACTCATCGGCGTTTTTGTAATTCTGATTTGTTCGATGTTAGTGACAAACAAATCACACGTGCTAGCTTTATTGACAAAAATGTTATAAAAAAAAAAATTTTTTTTTAAGTTTAGATTTTTTTAAATTTACAAAAATTAGCAAAATAACAAAACTAAACGGTTTTTATATTTAGTCTTAAAATTTCATATAATGGAAATAAATTGATGTTATTATCGTCAAAGTGAAAATAATCAGTTTTGAAAAAAAAAAAAATTTTTTATTTTTTAAAATTTCAACCACATTTTATGTGGAAAGGATGTAGTAGATATATTTTAATAAACAAGATTATGAAATAATCAAGTAAATAGTGTTCCACTGTAAAAACATTAGTTGGTCCAATTACAGTGAAACGTGTCCCACTGTAAAAAACGTTAGTTGGCCTTTATTTTTACCATATTTTGTGGTGTTCTTTTTGTTAACAGTGTTTGTGCTTTTTTTTAATGAAATTCTCTAAAGTCTCTAACAGGTAACAGCTAAGGCGTCACTACAAAAGCACTGCACTGAGAGCATAAGTTCGCTTCATTAACAAACAAAAATCAAAAATGTTCCTTATCTTCATCCCAACGTAAGAGCAAGTGGCAAAGCAGGCCTTTTTTGTTTAGTCCTTATGCTGTTTGCTCATCTTAAAGAAAACTGGAAAGACTTTATTCACTTAGTAATTGATTTTTACAATAATTAAATTAATGAATTTAATTACAGTTTAAAGCAACAATTAATTTATTTGTTTCAATATTTTTACAATAAAAATTTTAAAAGTTAAATGAGAATGTATGCAAAGACTTGTTTAAGAATCTTTGCTGAGTATTTTTTACTAGTGGGTACATATAAGTTTGTGATTACATTTGTAATTTCTACAACGTGCATGTTCTGGATCCTTAAAAATAGCTCTGTTCGCCTATTTGGTGTGGTCATTGAAATCAACTTTCTGAAGTCTCTAGGCAACGTACAGTAAAGCTAAGCATATAAATCAGTTGTAATTGTCTTCCGGTTGCTACTAATATACAGCTCGATCGGTCTATAAATGGCGGTGATGTGAGTGAAAAACAGCGACTACCCTTATTTTTTTTTACCATTTTTTTGAGTGAATTTTCTGTGTATTTCGTCTATATTACAACGCAGACAAAAAAATCTTGGTTCGCAGTTTTGTCACAAACGTCAATCAAAATATGTGTGCAGAAGATCAAAACAATCGGCTAAATGACTAAGAAAAATCAAAAATACAAGCGAAATTTTAGGTTTTCATTAATTTTGCTTTGCCTTTTTTATGGAAATTTTTACGCCGTACATGTGTCTAATGTAAAGGGTGTTTTTTATAGACGTATAGAACATTAAGTTGGCATTACTGTTCAAGATGGCGACCGATTTAACAGCTGTCAACTGATTTATTCTCAGTTTGGTTTGGCAATTCATCATGAATAGCCAAGCGATCATCAAGTAAGGCTTGTGTGTAATAGAACTACAAATGCAGAAATCTTATTGGAAGAGGGAATCTATAGAAAAGTTTTCGATTTTTGACGTTAACTTGAATTTCTTTATTTTTAAATATTTATTTGTTTGGTTTAAATAATATTTTTAATTAAATTAATAAATAATGAAGAGGTCGTCTTTCATTTTTTTTATATATATAAAAATTTAGTACATTTTCTGGCTTTCACAAACGGATTTTTTTCTGAATATCTTTAATGTGAATTTCTTTAACTGAAATTAATTATTTATTTTAGGGTTAACAAAAAATTTCTGTTTAAATAAAATTATTTTAATCAATATTTTCTATTTTAATATTTATTTTCCTTTTTAATTAACATGACTATTTTATTAAGCTTGAGGTCTTATTTTACAAATTTATTTTTATATCGATATTTCGCTCCAACTTGCGTAGCTTCTTCAGGATATAATTATAAATTAGTCAAATTATATCCTAAAGAAGCTAAATGAAATATCGATATAAAAATAAATTTGTAAAATAAGACCTCAAGCTTAATAAAATAGCCAAATTAATTTTTTATTTTTCTTTTTCTTTTTTTATTGACTATTTAACAAGAATGTGCAAAAAGAACAGTATGAATATTTGGCTACTATAGTGAAGGGCATATAAGACTTGGTAGAGCCGAATTTAAACTGTTTCCGTTAAATAAATTAAAAAAATTTACATAAATGTGAGCTGACCTGCTGCTGCAATTGCAATTCGTTACTTTGATCATTATTCACATTTTGGGTTGGAATTTAATGTTAATCCTTTTTTTATTTTTTAATTGAACTTTTGCCTGCATTCAGAAATTGCTGTGTTGTTTATTTAGGTCTGCAGCACAATTTTTTTTTTCCCCTTTGGTGTGTATTTACATTTAATTTTGCTTATTTGCAATTATTTAAATGTGAATTTATTTTAACACGTGTTGTGCTGAATTGCAGTCACTGGGTGCAATAAATTCACTGAATAGCAAATAACTGATGTGCATGAATTTTTGCCTGGACACCTGTTGTTTTACTTGTTCTAGTTTTTGTTTGTTTGTTTTTTGTTCGTAATGACAACTTCAAATATAAAACAAATTTATTAAAGCAAAACAAATACCTCGTGTGTTATGGAAAAAGTAAAACCCTTTTACCAGTAGTACCAGTATAATTTATGTGACAGTCTTTGTGCGAGTAGTTCAGTATGTGTTTGTGTTTTATTCATTTAATTCCCATAAAATAAATAAATTTTGAAATGATTGTGCAATTCTAAAAATTTGTTTTTCTGATTTTTGTGTAAATAAATAAAATACTTATTTCTGAGTGCATGATGATTGCTGTAGTCTCTGTCAAGAGGTATAGTAGTTATTTAGCTGTGCAAAAAGCCTTTGGACCTTTGAAAGAGGTATCTGTGCAATTTTAGCCCAATAGGGAGCCATTTCATTGCCCACATTCCTCAAATGCTTCGACATGACAACAAAGTAAATAAAAAAACATCCAAAAGCTTATAGCAAATGCAAACCAATCTCGATCGAAGGAATAGGAGCTGCTGGGCTTTCTAAAAAAATGTTTATTCTGATACCACACTTGTCTTTTAGTGAAGATTCCTTAGCACATAGCTGTAAAGAAGGCAGCTTTGCCTGAAGAATTTAAGTTGTTTAACCCAGAATTCTTACCCCAGCACCATCATCTTTCATTTTAGATCCATCAGTACAACCGCCCCAATGATATTTCACGGTTTCTTTAAGCTGAGCGTTTGCTGATGAGCGCCTGGAGAAATTCAGATTTTATTTTTTAACAATCAAAAAACAACATTTAATTAAATAAAAGTTTAAAAAAAATTCTTAAATTGTAAAGTCACTCCATGCTTTTTTGCTTTTACAGCATCGGCTTGTCCTGGCTAAGAAAAATAAAATAAAGAAAAAAACTTAAATTTTGTGGAAATTCAAACAACTGCGTGTTGCTTTCTTCCACTCAGATATTAAATTCATTTTTAAAATATTTAATTTGTTTTGCAGCGTGACATCAACATTTAAAACATTTTATTATCGCGTGTACGTAAGTTTTAGTAGGGACACAATTTAATTTAAAAAATAGTAGAAAAACATAAACTACAAGAAATAAAAATAAAAACACTAACAGCACTAAAAAAATCGAGTCCTTACAGATTTGCATGTGTGAAAGAAGGCCAATACGACACACGCACTCACTTACTGTTAGTACCCAGATAAACATTCATCTGTTAACTGACAATCAAATATGTTTGTCACGTCTCTTACTTGTTACGAGTATTTATTTAATTTTTTTTTCTTGTTTCTTATTCAGCTGCTCATATTTGTTAAACGACAGCCCAAAAAACACCAACTTTAGCCCACAAACAATCTTGTTCTAGTTAAAACAAAAAAGACTACAATAGAATTGAAAAAAAAAAAAGATGAGTGTAAGAAAATATGAAACGGACCAGCTGTTTTTATCGACAACAAGTCATTGACTTGTAGCAGCAGCATACTTGTTTTTGCCTTTCTTTCTTTCTTCTTTTTATAACCCTTATATTTTGATTTCACTTAATTTTCTTTTTTATGTTTTTCGGTTTGATAGCGCAGCTTTTGCTATTATTTTTAATACTCTCTTTTTAGTTCATGGTGTTATCCAGCTGCTGACTGTGTCATTTAACGTAACACACTTAGTGTTTACTGTGCTGATGCGTGCTTATGCGTGTAACATGCAAAAATGTACTTACGTGGGTCACTTAAGAAGTCACTTAACAAAAAAACTTGTTACAACAACTTCATGGTATTTTAAACACTTTAAACACCAGATTTTGTAAACAATTTTAAGCTGTTTGAGAGGTAATGGAAGACTATGCTACCAAGCTAGTGGGCTATTGTCCAGCTAATGCACTTATTTGAAGGTTTTTCCAAAGTTGCGCGCTATATTACTGCAAAAAAAATGGTGTCTTAGCTCCTTCATTACATACAGAAAACAACTTCGTTGCCAATAGAATTTTGGCGTTTACACGCACTATCATAGAAGTATTCGAGTACACCGATCTGGGTGTCCCCATAGATTAGTAGGTAGCGTACTAAACCACCAATCTGGTGGTCACAGGTTCGATTCATGTCTAGACCCTGGGTGTTTTCTGCAGACAAGCCAAGCAGCTTGCGCGGACTTGTGTTGTTATAAAACAAAACAAAAATATAATCCGAAAGACGCAACTGAAATACTACAAAATAATAGATACGGCCACTAAAATGAAATAATTTAAAAAAAAATTATTATTTTTTGTCACAATTTGGTTTGTGCCAGACGAAAATACATATCAAACACAAAATTCAATATTTACAAGCAAAAATTATTTCTGTGTTTGACCATTCCTTAATTGGATTTTCCAATCGTAGTCCAGAAAACTTAAGAAAAGAAATAGAATTGTGATACAGCTGAAATATCAAGACAAATACTTGCCACCAAGTTTACATCTGGCCGCCAATAGTCCCTTGAGTTTCTTTACTTTATTTCATTTTATTTTAAAAACAAATGTGATTGGAATTATGGTGTAACAAAAACTTGATGGAGTTGAATCTGAACAAATGTAAGCATATGTGTTTCTATAGGGGAAATTATATGAGATTAAGCTTCTCACTTGGTAGTCACACTTTGGAAAAAGTTGATTCAATTTTAGATCTTGAAGTTGTGTTGGCTGCAAAGCTTCACTTTATTAAACATATTTCCATGACTGCAAATAAAGCTCGCAGTGTTTTTGGTTTTATTAAACGATGGGCAAAGGATTTTCCCGATCCGTATGTTGCCAAACAACTAATTGTTTCGCAGGTTAGGCCTGTTTTAGAGTGCGCGTCTGTAGTTTGGGATATAATTTTTTGAATATTTAATTTTTATTTTACTATTTACACAATTTTTTTCGACTTTTCTTTGAACACAACACAAAAAACAACGACGTCAAAATGATTGGCAATTTAACACAACATCAACGTCAATATTTCTTAGTTAATACCAAACAAATGTTGACAGCAATCAATAAGAGACAATATTGCCAACTCTAAAGCCGGTTTACCAGTTACACTTTAAATTTATTTTATGTTGTGTCGCCGTCACCGGCTGATTTCTTAAATCAACCCAAAGTGTTTCAGTGCATTTCTTAACCCGACCTCTTACACGTAGTTTAGTGAAGCCGTATAAATGTCTCTGTATGTGTTTTAAAACAATGAACATTTGCCTTTTGGCATTGACATTAATTACGTACGTATGCATGTTAAATACACACACACACACACACACACACATACACAGATATATACTTGCATGCATGCGAATGAGTACATAGTCAATTCTCTCATAGATGGTAACTTACAACTACAATGGCAGCACAATAAAACATGTGTTGACCTCTGCTCGCAACGAAACGAAGCCAAACCAAACCAAACCAAACCAAACCAAAATCAAAATCAAACCAAACCAAACGAAACGACTGAATAAAATGGCGCAATGCAGAAATTTTGCCCGTATTACATAAAACGTGACAGATACAATTTGGACCAAACATACATAGTAAATGCACATAGTCAAATATACACACAGACACTTTTACATCTTTATATGCTTGTAAGTTCAAACGTGCATTATGAGTGGATACAGCAGCAGACACCAGAAACAGATATAAAATGTAAATAAATACACCCAAACGAACGAACGTACAGGTAAATACAGAAATGAAGGTTCATCCATCGCCAGTAAAGCTAATGAAGATCAAAAGTTTTTTTGTTTAAAAGAGAAATTTACACTAAATTTAATTTTTAACATTTAAAAATGTATAAAATCTAGTTAAGGGCAGGTGTGATGCTTAAATATTTTTCATGTGTTTTGTGTGGTTAATGTAGCAGAATAAAGTGTAAAAATTGAGAAGAGTGAATGCATTCATGAAAAGCGTGCGTTACTTTTTATAACCCTCCCAAAAAAAGACCTCATTGCTGCTGAGTGAATATGGTGTTTGTTATCACAAATTAATTCTTTGCCATTTAGCAACAACTTTAAATTGTGAAATCTATGGCTAGATAAAAAAGGAAATTTATGTTCATTTTATTTGCTTTTAAATTGTTGTTTGAGTAAATATTAACACGTTTTTAATTTATGCACTTGATTGTCAGACAAGACTTACAAAAACAAGAGCTAATGCTCATGGTTCTCGTCATCATTTAGCTTAAAATAAAAAAAAAATACTTTTTTAATGTAAACATAATCAAAAAGGGGGCATCGTAGGCGTATAAAGCAAATCCAATCAACTTATTGAACAAAAGTTGGGTCGGTATGTAAAATATTTGTTTTTGCTTAACAGTAACAGAAGTGAGAGAATGTGAAAATTAAAATTAAATTCAAAGCTGATTACGAGTGCTGACAATAGCGATATGTGGCAACGCTGATCACATAGTTTGTATTAGCAATTAGCAAATTCCCCTACAAAAATGATACGCATAATACGGCTGAACAAAAACTAGGCTTTCTAAGTTTTCTATGGTTAGCCAAGAGCTGGACTTAATTACCCTGTGCAACAAATTAAAAAAAAAAAGCTTACCTCAAGCAGACACTATGATTTATAAAAAACAAAGATCACTAACTTTAAAAATCAACAGTGGGTCGTATTACAGATTATGCACGGAAAGGAACATTTTGCGTAAAGAAATGTCGATCGATATACATTCCTGACGAATTATCTTACTATTTTGAATTGTTTAATTTAATTTTGAATTAAAAATAGTCTATTGTGAATTAAATGTGTTAATTTTTCAGTTGTTGGTGATAGAAAAAAATGGCATTTCTTAGCATGAAAATAAATTTTAAATAAATAAAAAAGAAATTAATTTTTAATAAATAAAACAAAATTTTATTTTCTACAAATACAACCAATTAAACTAAAACACATTTATATGCTGGTTTTATAACACAAGCGATCAACTTGTCTGTGAATTTTATATGAAAAGTACTCAAAATATTGAGTGTTTTACATACAAACTTTTAGACGAGTTGATCGCTTGTGTTATAAAAACAGCACATAATTTTTGAAAAATTTTTTATTTTTTCTTACATATTTGATCTTTCCGTTACCCTTGTGTGAGAAAATTTTAGCGTAAGCAAAATGTAGAAATTTTTTTATATCGTGCAATCAATAATTGCAAATTTTGCTTCCGCACAAAAAATGCTTTCCGCAATCGCGGAACGGAATGAATAATTAGACTTAATGATTCCGCACGGAAAGGAACATTTAACGAAAAGAAATATCAATCGATATACATTATTCATTCCTACGGATCTTATTATTTTGAATTTTTTTATTTAATTGTGAATTATTTTAAGATTTTTTTTTATATTTTTGTTAAAAAAGGAAAGTTTTACCTGAACAGGTTTTAACTTGGCTCACTAATTTTAAAGATATCACAGAAGTTGTGACGAATAAAAACGCTTTGTATGCAGAATTTTAAAATTTTTCATTTTCAAAAAATTATTCACAATAAAGCAAAGTAAAAATCGGCCAATTTGGTCATTTATTTCAAATATAACAAAAAATATTTTATAAAATTATTTTCAATATCGCATGCGATATAAAAAGTTGCAAACAGATTCTTCACATGTGCACTAAAATTATATCGTTTTTTTTTTGATGGGTGAAGCTACTCTGCCAAAACTATCTCAGTTAATGAAAGTTAATAGAAAACGCATAAAGGGTATCTCAGTAAGAGTGCACTTTTCAAATTTGTGCAAGTGGCAACTCCGAAATTTGGCATCTGCTTCGTCATTTAATTATTCTGATTATTAAAAATGGAGCGTTTTACGAAAGAACAGCGCCCGCTCTATAACTGTGTAATGAAGCAAAGTGAATTCAAAATCAGTTTTTTGCTAAAAATCATCTTATTCATATACAAACATACATACAAATCAAATTAAATAAAAGCTTTTCAATAAATAGACATTTTATTATAAAATACAAACACATACACACTTATTTCCATTGCTTCGCTGCGTATTATTGAACCTTTAAACTATTTAAAGCTCTCGTAAATTTTTTATATTTTTTTTTTGTTGTTTATTATTCCAACAATACTACTGCATTAAATAGATATTAAAAAATTATTAACAGCAAAATGCAAATGTACGATTATGCTAGTTGATCAAGCAACAACAGCAACAAAAAAAAATCTGAAATAAATTCATTTTCACTGGCAACAAACTACCATCGCCATTTATAACATCAAAAACAACAGCAGCAATAACAACGATAAAATGGTTATAAATACAAGCAACAATAATGAAATAACAAAAGCAAAAAAAGAAAAAAAAATAGAAAAAGGATTCGCACAACATTTCATTCATACAGATTCTCAACGTGCATGTTTTACAAGTGTATGATGGCAATTTGTCAACTAATGGTGTGGAAACCCATATTGTCAACGTGCTAAACATTTATTATTGTTGCTGCTGTAGCTACACTGTTGTTGCATTTAGCAATCATTGCTGCTGTTGTTGTTGTCTGCTGCTACATGTCATTATGGTTTGTTGTTGCTATTGCTTTTTGCATATTATTTTTGCTGTCTTTAACGTTGATGCTGTCACTTATAAATTTATTTTGTTATTGTTGTTTGTAACACTTATTGTTTATCTGTTTTTACACTTAATGTCTCTCTCTCTCCTCTCTCTTTCCCTTTATCTGCCACAGTCTGTAGATAGTTTTTAAAATATGACTAGTGTTTTTTTATTGTCCTTTAACTTTTTGCCTCCCCTCAAAATTGCATGTCACCCGTTTTAGTTTTTGCTGTCCTTTGGGTTTTCATTTAAAATCTGCCATTAAAAATGGTTGTTAAACACCAGCAAAACATTAGTTTACACTTGAAACTTGCTAAATACAACAACAATAACACTAATATCACACTAAGTTGTAATATTAGTTATTTTGTTGTTTTTTTTTTATTGTTAAAACAGTCAATATCCAACACAATGCACCAACAAAATTATGATTTCCTTAAAGAAAAAAAAATTTAATTTAAAAAAACAATAAAAAAATATAAAAAATCACTCAATTTGAGGGGAAATTTTGTATGAAAAGTTGAGGAAAATGTAATTTTTTCCTTTTAAATATTCATTGCATTCATTCGAGTTACAGAAACGGGCCATTATTTGTAAATCACTCCCCCAAAAGCTCTTTTATACATCCCAACAGTATTCCCTATTCGCCGCATTTTAAAATGAAATAAAATGAAAACGAACAAAATTTTGCTGAAAATAATGTTGAAAAAAGTCAAGTCATGTGTTGATGAGTGCAGGTTTTTAGTTTTAAATCGAGGCAGCTAGAGCAGAATATCGACACGTTCAGCAGTTTTAGCAACCGCGAAGCTTCTTGGTTTGTCTGCAGAAAGCACCCAAGGTCTAGGCAGGGATAGAACCTGCGACTCCCAGATTAGTATGTTACCTACTAGTCTACGGGGAAGTTTTCAGAATGAAGACTAAGAAGCATTAGTGGTACCATGAGTCACATACAGAAAAGCAGACGGCCTACTGTGTTATACTTTCAATAGTTTCTAAGTTTATGAGAGCCGGAAAGCACATGAAATGATTATAAAGAAGTTATAACGGTACATTAAATACAATAAAAAAATTTTATTCACCGTTTTTTTTTAACATGAGACTAGTTTAAGTGCCTGTAGTGGGTTAAGCAACTTCTATGTTTTATGGCACTGGAGAGTCAGCATGAGTTTTATTTCGGGAAAGGCTAACTGTAGGGCCTCACTACGGTGTAAACTGCAAAGGTCGGCGTGCTTCGTTAGAAGTAGCAACTGGTTTAGGTGTAGATTCATTTTCTTTTTTTCACTTTGTTCTTCTGTCTATCACCATCCTTCTTCATTATTCCTGTTATATAAAAGTACCACTTCAGAAGACCCTAGTGAGCTCGCTCCGGTTGTTCTTCCTGGGGCATCCTGTGCAACCTAATCTTTTTTTTCAAAATTATCTGCTCTGATCTGTGCATTTTTTATTTCTTTTGTTTTGCTACTTGTCGGTAAAGAAATTAAAAAAAATTTTAGGACTCCTTCCTTAATAATTCATTCATCTTAACATATAAAATTCGACTGTACGTGTGTTTGACATTGTACTTCTCCTAAGCGGCTGGACCGATGTAATTGCATTTTTGTGTATACTTTTGGATTATGTCTTGGAAGGTTTAGCGTCACCAATTCGCCCGCCAGATAGCACTGCAATCCGTATCTAGCTTATTTATCTACTAAGTGTTTTTACCTGGTCTTGCACGGTCCTTTACTCTATTTGTACGATTTTTTAGAGTAAGAAAATTGAATATACAAAAATTTTATATTTTCATCAAAACCCAACTTAAATTTTTATAAAAATTAAAATAGACCACACCCACTTTTTTAATTTTTTTGCAAATCGGAGAACGGCTGAAACGATTTGGCTAATTTTTTAATTATATCTTCGATATAACCCAACTTACATTTTTCTTCTCTTTTTAATTATTTTTGTTTTGAAGTCAAAACAACGTTTGCGGGGTCATCTGGTATAAAATAAATATTTAAAATCTCTTACCCATTTTTTTCAAATTCGTTGCCTAGTGTAATGAAGCCAATAATTAAAGGGAGTGGCAGTGTGGCATGTTGGTTTGTTAAATTCCTCTTAATTGTTTCACAAACTAACAATAATAAGTGCTTCAAAGGAAATGTGATTGAGTACAAAAATTTAATTTTTTTTATTGTGATAAAGTTGCTATTGCATGTTGTAGCGTAAAAAGTAATATTTTTGATTTTTCCAAATGGCAAATTAATAAAATTAGATTTAATTAAAACTGTTGTGTTTTAAACAAACAAAATATTTAAATAAAATAATTGAAATGAACTAAATTGTTTATTAAATACTCGTAATTTTTTTTTGGTTATTTAATTTACTTTTTTAATTTAAATAC
Organism: Thelaira solivaga; assembly: GCA_947397855.1. Taxonomy (NCBI): domain Eukaryota; kingdom Metazoa; phylum Arthropoda; class Insecta; order Diptera; family Tachinidae; genus Thelaira; species Thelaira solivaga. The sequence goes on from OX377611.1 coordinate 3,564,988, forward strand.
TTTATTTTCATTTTTTTAGAAATTGAATGAATTGAAAACTCCGCTATCGAGCTTAGATACACAAATTCACTTTAATAATTAATCAGTTTGTTTTTAAAAGTAAAATAAATTAAATAATTTTGAAAATAATTTCATTTAAATAAAAATTGATTTTTTTTTTAACTTCTAGTTTTAATGCTTTTGTTAATATGAAAGCATTGTTCACACAAAATCTGGCAGCTTTACAAAAGTATTTGAGAAAAATCTTGTGGCAACACTTAGAAAAATTCTGTAATCTTGGGTAGCCATGGCAAATCAAAATAGAAAAATATTGCCCACAATCATTTTGAAAATCTGACATGGTCAGGTGCTAAAATTGCAACAACAAAAAAAGGGGCAGGTCAAAAATTTTATGTTGCAGCAAAAGGAGCAGATGGCGATTTATCGCCATTTATCGTGTCTTTAGTCACGACATCAGATATTTATATCAAAAAATGGCCACCACTCTCTTGTAAATTTTTGGCCTGACTTAGCGTCTCGCCATTACTAAAAACCTCCAGTCGTATTGTATCAAAGAAATCAGGAAGTAGGAGCGACTGTATCCCATGGTAGAGAGGGCAACGGGGAAGACCGCAACATTAGTTCTCTCTCTATAAGATTCCCTTGTTTTTTTAGTGTCAGTTTTTTTTTTAATTTTTTTAATTTTGATTTGTTTTGTGTGTAACAGCCTACAGCTGTGAGTTGGTACCCTCACCAAGCTTTGAAATTTAGTTGGCCGGAGAAAAGGTTTAATAATTGACTTGATGGGCTAGAGCCTGTTTTCTGTCGTATCTGCCAAGGGGTACAAGATATCATTAGAAAATGTTCTGCACCACTACCAAATACTGCATAGACGCTAAATGCGTTATTTTGCCTAGTAATACCCCCCATTTCAAAATTATTTTCCGTAAAAGCATTTTCTACGGAATGCAAGGACAGACAAACACTTATAACAGCCCATTTTTAAGCTGTGACTAGAAGCAAAAGCTTTAGGTTATTTTGTACAATCGATGAGGCACTCAGCCTACTTAAGGAATTTTTCCTTATTAATACAGATATAAAAACGTCATTCGTTAAATGACTCTTATTATAAATTTAGTGCAAATAAAACTGAGTTCTGAATTTAAAATAAAATGAAAAAGTTTTGGGGTTTGTAATCTGTTAAACACGATTTGTTTTCCAAAGAAAATTTTTATACAATGAAAAATTTAATAACATGAAAAATTTAATAACATAAAATATATATAAAACATCCCCACACACACACACCCACACACACACATCATTAATAATTATTATATCCACCCGTTTGCTGGAACAACTATCTTTCTGTCTAAATATTGAGCTTCAGTTTTAATGCTATCAATCATATATATTTTTTTCTGTAGATATAAACGAATACACACACCCACACCTACACTCATATTTATATTCATAAACAAATAAGTTGAAAAATACAAACTGAAAAGGAAAACAAACACGCTGCTGCTACAATTATTTATGCTGTGAATATTAAAATGACGATAAACAGGAAAATGGCGTGTAACAAACAATATATCAAGTAGCATAGACATAGACATATCATAAACATATCAACAACAATAATAACAACAACAACTGTGTACGTTCTAGAAACAAAAACAACAACAACAAATCCAGAACATTAGATTCTCATGCAAACATAAATAACAAACTGGCTACACACAAGCATTGAGTAGTAATGAAGCATATCCTTAACTCATAGACATTAACCTAAACAGTGTAACACAATACAGCTCAGGCATAACCCAATAGCAATCAACAATGCGCTAGAGTCATAATTAAAAAAATTAATACAAGTTTTTTACATAGACAGTTGGGCCTGGACTTTACAAAAAACTTGGTCTTATGTTAGAATATTTTTAATAGAAAACAAGGCTGTTAGGGTTCTGTACACCCAGAAAAAAATTATATCATTCTTTGTGCTCGCTTTGGCAATGTATGGTGTCATTTTAAAAACGCATTATTGACAACATAGCGTTGAACAACAGACAACAAATAGAATCAAATTGATAACCATACTGGTGCTGAAGTCACACCATACTGGTATAAATCGAAACCACAACGTGCGTTATCAATTTGACAACGTTGGTTAATAAGTTAGAAATTCGACAACATATGGTTGTCAATTCATCAACATTCGGTGACAAGTTGACAACTTGCTGTCAAAAAAGTAATATCGTAGCTTTTTTCTAAGTTGTCGGTTGTCAATAAAATAAGCAAAGAGATGGTGTCGAAATATGCACATACCGCATAGTATGGAGCATTTAACTCGACGGAGTATTTCACTCCTATCTCTTCAGTCAAAAGGGGAAACGACTTTGGTGGCATAAATAAAAAAGGAGCAGACCTTTGTCGATCCTGGACAGACTGAGTGTACTTCAGCTGGAAAATAAACCTCGAGATATACCGCTGTATAGAAAAAAGAGGAGGTTTTGCCTTGCAATTTGCAATAACTCGAGAAGTAATGTGCGTTTTTTTTTTTTTTCAATTTTTTACCAGTCTTGTACTTTCTGAAATATTCACAAAATTTTGGCAAAAAAAAAATTATTTGCAGAAATTAAAAATAAAAATTTTTTTGTTCAAAAATTTATTAAAAATCTAAAATTAATAAAATCTTAAATTTTGCTTTTCACGTTAATACCTGCATATGATATAAATGAAATGAGAGATATTTCATTTAATTAAATTCTTTTTTTTTATCAAATGATTATTATTTATTCTTTTCTTCCTTTTAAAATAATACGTTTGCTTGCCTATACACACTTGCTCAAGCAAGCATGTGAGTCGAATATGTCTCGTGCATGGCAACCATACATCACTTGTTATGCTACAAACATAACGAGGCATATCCTGTTTTGTTTTCCATTATATGAAAAGCACAAAAAAGCACACAATTTGTATTGTTAAACAAAACAATATGTTATCTTTACTGGTAGCCTGTAACCATAAGTCCAATAAAAGTAAAAACAAAACAAAACAAAAAAATTATCAAGTCTGTGTATGAGCTTCTATTCTAAACAGGAGACTTTTACTACTTTTGCTACAAGACAAATTTGTATGTTTACTACTTGCTAGTGTTCATTGTATAAATAAATAAAAGTTACTCTCGCATAGACATTTGTCGGCATGTTTAGCAGGAATACAGAGAGTTTGCTAATGAAATGTTGATAACAAATTATGAGAAATAAATTAAAATAAATTCATGGGCACCTACAAACATTTCCATTTTATCTACAAGCACAAGTGCTTAGCTTTACTAAGCAGTACAATAAATTGTAAAAAAAAGGAATATGATGTTTCAGATCCTCTTGTTGATATCTAATAAATGATGTTTAAGAAAAAACTTACTTTTTTCAGATTTGTTCTAAACAAACAAACTAACAAATGAGCGAAGGAAAAAAACTTTCTGAATTTAAGTGTAAATGCAGTTGCTAATTTCTTATTTCTTTTTTAAATATTTTTACAGGCTGTTCTGTTTTGTTCATAAATAAAATATGCTTGCATGCCTCTTGGCCGATTCTTTACTCTATGAATTACACAAGTTTACAAATACAAATCAACTTTCGAACCAGAGCAACTAGAAACTGTTTCCAAGGTATTCTATAGCGCAGATTTCAAATTTGGTGTCCAAAATTCAAACACGGTGATTTCTATTTGTTAAAAAAATACGAAATTTCGCAATGAAATTTCCTTTAAGTCCTGCATTATTTATAAGTCTGTTTAGAAGTTTTAAATTTGTGACGAAAAAATTAGTTTTTTAAACAAAATTGAGACAATTTTTAATTCTACAAAAATTATGTAAAATAGAAGTAGACAAAAATCCTCTTTTTCTTTTACATGGAAATAGCCTCATGACAGCGCAAATCCGCGAAGTTTCTTGCTTTGTCTGCAGAAAATATCCAGGGTCTAGACAGGAATCGAACTTTGGATTTTATTCCTAATAAAGTTAATAAATTAAGCAGTAAAAAATTAAAGAGATGAAAATTAAAACAATGACGTTTGCTAGAATCGAAATAAATTTATACGAAAAGTTTTAGAGACTTTTAAAGTTTCTAAATATTGCCACCGATATATGGTTGGCTTCAATCATATTGTTATTACATTCAAAATAGTCCCCCTCTTCTGCAAAATGCAAAAAGGTTAATTTTGGCGTTTTCAAGTGATGAATTTTGCAAAAACTAAGAGTCAAAAATGTTGCCCAGTTCAAATTAAATAGGTTTTTTTTATTTTAACCAAAAATAAAAAAAGGAAATTGGCCATTTCAAATAAAAAATATGATTTTAAAAAATTTACTTTGATTTTGTCAATTGTTTACTTATAAATCGGTGTTGAGTCAGGCACATTCTATGAGATAAACGGAAGCAAAATGCGCGGTTTATAGAATATTCTGTGGCGTTTCGCAAAACACTTTTCGAACATGGCCGAATATGTTTGATGGTAACCATTGTTATAATAATATAACCATAATATTTCTTTCGGTGTAGCTAAAACATCTAACTACTAAAGACCGGCTTGCCTATAGTAACAATTTTGCAAGATCACTAAATTTAAATTTTATAATAAAAGCAAAATCTTCTGTTTCAGTTTTCTCTTTCCGAGTTGCATAACAACCAACTGTCTTAAAGGAAGCCGGTATACAAGCACCCGATTCAGTATGAAATTTTCCTGCTTTAGAATTCCTTAAATGTTTTTATTTTTTGTTTTGCAAAATAACATTATGAATACGACTTTCAATAGAATTAATTGAAAGTTAAAAGTTTTGTTAAGATTAAGCGTTTATCTCAACACAAAAGTTAAATTATTTTCATTAGTTTCATAAGCTCTTTCTCTCTTTTTAAACTTTCTTGTTGCATACGGATGACAACTTTAAATGTTAAGTCAGTTTAAAAAAAAAAAAACGAGAAACAAACAAAAAGCGAAATGCATTTTGTTAATTATTCAGCTATTCATTTCAGTTACTCCTTTGCTCGTTATGTTATACGTTGGTTTATTTATTCACTCTCTCTGACACACACACATACACCCATTTATGCATTCATTCGTTCATTTATTTTCTCATTAACAATTGAAAGGCAGAAATCCTTGTGACAGCCTTGATTTCCATAAAAGATAATTTTCATTTTCTTTTTTTTTCTCTTTTTTTTTGTGGCAAAAAGAAAAAGGAGAAAAATTTATTTTACAATAAGAATGTTAATGAGACAAGTAAAGCTGTTGAAATGTCATTAGAGAATTATGCTTAATGAGTAGTTTATTATGGTGACGAGATTAAAATATTTAATTTAGAAAACAAAGAGGGAAAAACAATCTGAAAAATAAAAAGAAAACGTTTAACCCCTTAAATAGTTGGTAGTAAAGCAAGAAAAATTATTAAATAAAACAACAAAATGTAAATAATTTCTTATTTACATTCCACTTTGTGCAATTAATTACTAATGATTTCATTATCAGTTCATTCTTCTTTATTGCTTTTCCTTATATTTTATTTTCTTCTCTTAATTTTTTTTCTTTTTAACCCTTCAGTATTGAATGCTTATTTATTTATTTATTTTTAATCAATCAATTTCTCTTAAAATAAAGAAATTTGTTTTTTTTTTTTTTCTTCTTTTTTTCTTGAATTCGTCTATTATCTTTTGTTGGAAAAGTTCAACAAACAAGACAATAACAATGACATGAAAACTATATAACAAACTAAACAATTTCTTCACAATTTGACACGCAAACTTTTATTGCAACTAAAATTTACTACTCGTACTACTAAAGCGACCAACTATGATTGCCATAATCCAAAGTAAAACAGTTTAATAAAAGAATTAATTCGTTAAGCAAATTACAGAGAAGCAAAAGCATTTGAACATTTTTATAAAATTTATTTTAGTAAGTAGAGTGTTATTTTCGAAAGGGGTATAAATCCAATTAGTTGGGTACAGGATGAGAAAATATTCTCTTCATTTGCCCAGCGATGGGAAAACGTAAAAAAGTTTACAATCCAGGAAACTTAAATAAAGTGAAACATACTACGATTACCAGTTTCATGAAAAATTTAAGATCCTTCAAGTCATCGTGCTGATATCGCAAAAGCAATTTTTATTTCCAAAATGTGATATCTGAAGAAAGACTTCTTCTCCTTTCTTTCTTCCTTCTGAGTTAAAGCTATACCAGTTTTTTTTTTTTTTTTATAAAAAGCAAAGTTTAGCTTTAGTTTTGCAGTAGAATGCCATTGAATTTAAGTCTAAAATAAAAAACTTTTGTTATTCGTTATTTCTCTTCTTTTGCTCTCTGCATGTGCGAGTCGTTTGCAAAAAAAGTTGTATACAAGACGAAGAACACAATGTCGAAAGTAAATTTATTGCCGTAGTCCTTTCAAAACGTTGCATACTTTTTAACTTCGCCATTTGTCTGTGAGGCTGTATATGTGTGTGCGTTAGTGTGCAGGTGTTTTTTTTTTTATTTCTTCTACATCCGTAAACTAAAATTCTTGTAGATTTCACGAAAATAACTGAAATAGTTAGACAAATGATTTTATTTGCGATTTCATAGTTATGATAAAGTTTTGTCTCCTCTTTTTTTTTCTTGCTGCAAACAATACAAGAAATTTGACATACTAATTGTTTTATTCTTTGGCTGAAATTTTTGGCGATAAATTTTTATAGAAAAGTAACGCAAAGAAACAAATTGTTTGTAACAGAAAGAAAAGAGAAAATTCCTAAAAAAATTATCAAATAGATTTTCTGATAAGATTTTATATTAAAAAAAGAATTTTAAAATTAGTATTTAATTAAAAATTATTAAAAAAAAAAAAAGACTAAGTCTGTTACATCAGAAATAGTAACTTTTAATAAGACTGTCATTTATCGTTGATCAAAAAATATTTTGCTACAAAACAATAAATCGGTAAATTATTTAATGCGCTTTTGGTTTCTTGTAACATAAATGTTTTTGAAGTGGAAATAAAATATACGTAAAAAGCTGAAGAGCAAGCAGTGAGTTTTTTTAAGGGGCCGTTTAGTTCACCGACAAAAAGTTCTCTTTATCTTCTCGGCAAAGTGAGTGAAGATAAATCTGCTGAGTTAAATATGCTTTAACGTAACCCGTTAGGTTTTTTAGTATTTCTAAATATCTTTTCAGTATTTATGACATATTTATAAATATGTTTAGGAGAAATATAAGGGCATTTGTAAAAATACGTATAAATACGTTGACTTCTCAAGAAATTACTGGATAGGACACATATCATTTTAAAGCGGAGGTCGCCTAGATTTGTAATCTACCGCCCAAATACTCAGAAGTTACTTTGGACTATTTTTAAAAAAATTTTGAAATTTCCATATACCAGAGAATTAATATCTTACTGAGAATTTTTACCATTCCTCGTTTTACCGTGGTCTCATTCCAGATCTTGCCCAAGCAAATTACCAAAATCAAAAAGTAATTTAATTTATAGGTTCTAAACTTTCTGAAAGTGTTTTAATATTTTCTGAAACTTAGTAGTTTTTATTTTATGATGAAAAACTGAAAATGCCAAAACCTTTGAGAACAACAGTACCGGAGTATATGGAAATTTCAAAAAAAATTTAAAAATAATCCAAATTAACTTCTGAGTATTTGGGTGGTAGATTACAAATCTAAACAGTCTCCCCTTTAAAATGATATGTGTCACATCCCACAATCTTTAATTGTTCGTTGGCAAGTCATTAAAATCCTTGAAAGCAACAGAACTGGGGTATATGGAAATTTAAAAAAAAAATTTTAAAGTAGTCCAAAGTAACCTCTTAGTATTTATTTGCGTTCAGCGTCAAATTCTCTTTTAGATAAACTGAATCAGTTACTTTATATTTGAATATAATAGTTTTAATACCCAAGTATTGTATTTAATACATTTACCAACAGGCCTTTTTTGGTTTGCCTTGCCTTGCCTTACGCTATAAAATCTCTATAAAATTTCAATTAATATAAGTAGCAAAAAAACCAATTTATTTTCCCTAATCTTAGATAATAATATTACTTTAAGTCTACTTGCTGTTTTTATCTTTTTAATAGTTTATAAAATAATTCATTTAAAAGAGAGCCCCCACAGAAAGTTTATAAAAGTTAAACGCTAAAATCTATTCAAGCTCTCCAACAAATTTACTTTCGTCTCACTTATTATGCATGTAATTGAAAGATAAATGTTATGATTTCATAATTCAAAAAGAAGAAACAAAAAGAAAAAAGAACTTTGGTTTTCAATAAAATCAAATGTTTAACACAAAAAAAAAATAGAAAAACTACATAAATTCTTTGAAAGGTGGGCTGAAGACACTTCCATTGCCTGCCTTATTCCGTTGTTTTTTTTTTCTATTTTTTCTTTCGTTTTACTTTAACATGTCTTTGGCACACTGAACAGCATTTCGAACAAATTGAAAGTTTTATTCAACGAAAAAAAGATAATAAAACCAGCAACAACGTTCATTGATAACTTAAGATGTTAAGCGAATATCTATTTCCTTAGAGAATATGAAATGTTAAAAGAATTAAATAAAAGAAAGCAAAAAAAAATTTCATAAACTTGTAAAGGTGGCCTCAAAATTTAAATTTAAAACTAAAATGTGGGAAAACTGCTTAAAATATTGAGTGAATCTAATGCCAGAATTTACAAATTCACACTTAAACACACGCTCTCATTTAAAATGTAAGTAAGGATGACGCCTACTGGTGCGTCATAATGATCTGTTAAAAGTCGTTTAAATTAAAATAAAAAAAATTGTTTTTATAAATCAGATTATATAGTAACTTTATTCAAAATAAATAAATGTCTAATTATATCATCAGATAAATCTGTATTTTTTATAAAAATAAAAAAAAAATTACTTCTTTTAAAATAATTAAAATTAATGGCTTATAATCATAGTCAGACTAAAGTCGGTATCTTTTTAAATTCATTAAATTCTTATGAACAAAATTCAGCTCACTTTTTTGTTACTATGATTATGGCCCATTAGTTTTACTTTAAAAAAAAATATTTAATTTAAAAAATAGAAAAGATTTGCACAGTCAATGTCATTAATTTAAATAAAACTAATTTTTTGGTTGATTGAGGACTCTTGTATTAAAAAATAAAATTTAATTTTTAAAATCTTTTAAATTTATTTCACCATTATTGTTGGCTTTCAAAATTCTATTTATTTTTTTAAATAAAGTTTTTCTTCTCATTATCCAAACGCGCAGGTAAATAAGAGCCTGAAATTTATATTAACAATTTTACACTTGATTTATTTATTTTAATTGGGGAGCCAAAGCAACTCAAAACATACAAAAGCATGGAAAACAGAAATCTTGCATTTGCTTTACTTGAATTATTTGCCAGTTAAAAATTAATAAAATCTACTCTTTTATGCGCTGTGGCCAATGTTAGGTATTTGATGTTGTGGCTTTGTAAAAATGAAAAGAAGAAAAAACCATAAAAAAACAGAAAATTGTTGTTGCTTCTATTATCTTTAGAATTAACTCTTCAAAGGTCAACTCATTTCAAGATTATTTCTGGTTACTACAAAAAAAGAAAATAAAATGTAAAATTAAATATATGAAATTCTGCTTATACATGATGGGGTTGGGCTATTACATTTCATGATAATAATAATATCCTTGATGCACTTGATGCTTATTTATTTTATTTATATCATGAAATACTATTTTATAAAGGCTTGCTTAATATTACATCAATGATATTTTTTTAGTGCTTTGGAAATCTCCTGTCTCTTTTTATTCTTATCTCAAAGTCATCTCACTGTTATATCTATCTAAAAAAAAATTTTTAATTAAATATCATATCGCTTACATATGAATGTCGTTCCACTATCATGCCACTGTTCTGTGAACGTTATGAATATATCATGTCATTGTCATTTTAATGTTAATTCAATACAATGATAATATATGGCCAGTCTTATGTCTATTCCATACCAATATCATATCTATATCATGACCAGATGGTGCCACAGTCATAACAAAATTATCATGCTAATGTCATGTCAAATCTATTTCAGTGTCATGCCAATTAAATGGCAATATCATATCAATGTCATAGTAACCATTTCAATATCATGATAAGTAAGATATTAATGTCATAATTAAAGATTGTAATGTCCGGACAATATCATGTCTATTTCATATTAAAATCCTCAATCAATCATCCATTACAAGTCAATATCATGTCTATGTCCATATTGTTTCAGTGTTAAGACAATTCCAAGCCAGTATTTTGGCAATATCACATCTATATCATTACAATATCAGGTCAATGTTGTAATAAAGGTATGTCTATGTCATAAGAAAATCATGATATTTTAATGTGATATCATAAAAAAATCATTTTTGAATCATGTCAATATCACGACAATATCATGTCGATGTCATCACCATGGGGTTTAATCACACCGCGATCTTTAAAATCTATTGTGCAGATGTCAATGTCATAGTCAAGTCCTGAAAATATTATTTCAATGTCGTGGTTAAATCCTGTCAGTGTTACGAAAATTTCATCTCAATGCTGTCAATGGACACATGTCAATGCCTTAACAATATCTTTTCAATAGCGAAATGAAATCATGTCAATGTCATGATAATATGACATTGATATGACAATATCATATCAAAGTCATGTCAATATAGCGTTCATTACATGCCAATATCATATCAAAATCATGTCAATATCATTAATACATAAAGTCATGTTATTGTCATGTCCTTATCATATAAATTTCAGAGATATTAATGTTAATGTTAATTTAACTCTTTAATTTTTATATCTGTGGCAATATGGAAAAACTTTATTAGTTCATTTTAGAGGACTACGATTTTAGAAGCTCTAAATGTTTCTCTTATAAAATTATTTCGATTCTAGCAAACGATATTGTGTTCATTTTAATGTCGTTAATTGCGACATCTTTGAACCACCTCAACAATAAGGTTACTGAATTAATTGCGACCATAAATTAATTTTCACTTAACCGACAAGCGATTTTTCTTTATTAGCACAGATATGTAAAGACAAAGATTAAGTATAATAAAGATGTTTTTGTTATTTTCGTCCAGCTAGCATATTTGAGGGTTAAATTTTGTACCACAGTTGCTATAGTTTGGTTATTTTAGTTGGCTGCATTTCTAAGTACTTTCTTTATGCACCGACAAACATACTCGTTACATTGAAAATACTAACATATAATTCAATTTTACACAAAACTAATAGAAAAGTTGAACAAAAAACTCATACATACCGCGTTTGAAGTTTATAAAAAATAAAACTTTAAAATTCTTGTATCCGGTTACCCCAAAACAAAATTCTTTAAAGGCAAACAAGAATCTTTAAAAATTTTTTTCAGAAATTTAACTGCTTAAAAATCAATAATTGCAAGTGTTTATTAAAATAAAGAGCCTGTTCACTTGTGAGACCTTTTCGTACTACTTTGAAAATTTGTGAAACCGAAATTATGTACTGGAAATACTTTCAGGAGTTTGTATCACATTTATTAGGCTGTTGATTACATTTCAAGCTAAAGATTTTTTTTAATAATCTTTGTAATTGCGAATAAAAAAGTTATTTTTACTTTTTAGTGATAAAAATCAAAACTTTGTATTTTAAACTGATAAATTTCTGCAATCTAGGGCCAAATTACGGCATTTTGTATTACACAAAATTTCCATCTAAACCACATTGAAACTTCTATAGATTGGGAATGCAGTAATTTGCTTCATGGCCTTATTTTAAGCTAAACTTTAGTTATCCTTTTAAGCAGATTTTATGTTATCATTATGCTTATTTATGTCTTTATGAAGTAAATTTTATACAGGAAATTGCCTTATCAAGCCTTTATTATAATTATAATTATATCCTGAAAAAGCTACACAAATTGGAGCGAAATAAATAAAATAGAAATAAATTTTTTTAAAATAAGACCTCAAGCTTAATAAAATAGTCATATGTATTAATTAAAAGAAAAAGGCCAAATAAAACTAACAAATTTAAGTATTTTCCTTTTAAATAAATCCATAAAAATACAAAGAATTTAAAAAGTTTTAAAGATTTATTTTTATTTATTCTTTGAAAAAGAAGAAAAATATAAAATAATTGATTTTGATTTGTTTTGTATGTTGTGGTTGTAACATGAAATCAAAATGTAAAGTAGAAAAAATTAAAAAAAAATGGGTAATTGTTTAAGGACACAAAATAAAAAATACTCTTAATCCCTAAACAGATTACCTTTGTTGTTTTTTTTTTCTAAAAAAAATGTATTTGTCATTTCTGGAATATTTTAATAAATTTTAATTTGCAATAACAAAAGATTATAAATAAAATAATAGAACTAAAATGCCCAAGTGGATGCATGATAAATAAATATATCGATAACAATACACATTCAAAAATTAAATGTGTGACAAATTGAGGTTTCAAAAAAAAACTTCTGCAAAATTAAAAATATTTACAAATTATGTTTTTCTTTACCGACAGAGAAATCAAAATAAAAAATTAAAAATATTAAAATGTTGACTGAAAATGTTTGCCTTCCGTTGTTAAAGTCTTTTATTTTCTTCTTTCAATATTTTAAACTTTTTGTTTGCTGAAATTAACTAAGCTTGGGAGTAATTCACTGAAGTTAGAAGCAGCTTCCGTGAAATGGTTTATATGAATGTACTTTCCCTCTTAGTACTTATCTTGCCAAGTAAAAAAATTTTAATTATCCATGAGAATACAAACATTAAGCACCAAAAAAGATTAATACTTTCTGAGAGACTAAAAATATTTTAAAATATAAAGCTGCGTTATTTATTACTTGAATTAGTTTTATGCAATACAAGTCATGTTAGACTATAAAAATATTTTCAAAAAGTAGCGCTTACGCTTAAGTCGACAAATATTTGGGTAATGTGATCGTAGCTTAAACCATATCCTTCTTTGGCAAAAAAGTTTGTTTAAAGTTTTAAGAACTAGTAGGAAATAAAAGAAATCAGATTGTAATTGCTACTGCGAAATTAAAACCATTCCGATTGAAATTCACTTAAAAAACGAAACTATGCGCATGAAACATGCGCTTAAAAATACAAAATATGCACTAATGCCTTTATAAAAAAATAAAAACATTTTTCATATTTCCTTAAAAATATTTATTAAAAGTTTTAATTCAGGTGCATAAATAATCAGAAAATTACTTTTAAAAATTTCTATTGGATCAAGTAAACGATTCAAACGGTAAACTCTGAGAATTAAATGTCGTATACTTGTAAGCAAATATGCTTACGTTTACAACATCATAAATTAATTATTCCGAAAAATTAACAAAATGCTTCTCTTCATTTTACAAACGGTCAAATCGTCTAGGAAATTTATTTTATACAAGTAAGAAAAGCAGTTCTTTTCATACAAATTTTCAAGATGGTTCGGTCGCTTTCAACAGTAAAAAAGGCCAAATATCTATTTTTTGCATGTTGGCTGTTTTGATGAATTAAGGAATCCAGAATTTTGTGAAATACTTTACAGATTATCAGTAGGTGAATACTTTTGAATATTAAAAATATAAAAATTGATACAAAATATGCATTAATAGCAAAATATGCAATAACAAATTAATCAATAGATTTTCCAAAAGTACTTGATCAGAATCGATTTTAAGTTACTGAGTAAAAACATGTATTTGCATACAAATTCTTGCCCTGGTGATAAGCCTTATATATTTATTTTTTGTTATTTTAACAAAGTAATTTGCATATTCACTTTTTTATTTATGTCACCTTTGTAATAAAATAAATGAAATTATTTTCTAATAAGCCTGGTTGCTACTGCATTAAATTTTTTTTGTTCGTTCTGTGTGTGTGTATGTTTGTAAATGCATTATTATTATTATTTTTAATTAATTATGGGTTTATTTTTAATTGTTATTTAGTGTTACTAATCTTAGTTTCTATTTAATTAAAAAAAAATTAGTACAAACATTAACATTTCATGTATTAAATGTATTTCAACTTTATATTTAGAATAGAAATTAATTTTATGCGGTTGATAGATTGTCAAACACACATACATACACACACACACACATTCTTATGTTTAAAATGCATTAAACGAAATTTAAATCATGCAAAATATGTATTTTAATTTAACTAAAAGCAGAATTATAAATATTATTTAAATAGAAATTATTGTTATTGAAAATTGTTGTTTGTGTAGTTAAATGGAATGTATAAAAGAACAAAGCGGGTTATTCAACAAGAACTTTGGTTTTCATAACAAAACTTCTAAATTAAAGAATTTTTAAGAAATCTATTCAATTAGTTGCATTTATGAAAGCAATAAAGTAAAATAATTAAAAACAAAATGCCAATTATGTGCGATCCCTTAAACAGGTAAGCGAATAATCCGTAATTAAAGCCGAATTTTGTAACTTATATAGCTCTAGGTAGCTCAAGATTAGCTTTTGGATTTTGAGAAAAAATGCTTTAATTCTACTAGTTGCTGTTTTAAATTAATTTGAGCCGGCTTCGTCTGAAAAAAATTCAATTTCACACACAAGTAAAGAGTTAAAACATGAACTTGCAGTTTCGAAGTGATCAAAAGACTTAAGATACAAACTTAGAAATAAAAGACATGCGACATAAACTACAAGTTGCGCAGTAATCAAAAGACTTCTTATACCGATAATACTTACGAAAATGACAGGAAGAAATAGATTTTTGCTTTTTATACCCAGTGCGTCTGGCTGTGTGATCGTTGAAATTAACTTTTTCAAGTCCATACCAATCTGTAGCTCATGCAGATATCAACATGAAAAATAAAATCTTAAGATTGTGTTCAATTTAAATTTGTAGTGAATTTTTAAAGAAGAAATTTGTGTTTTTATTTTTGATGAAATATGATTTTTTGACCAAATATTTTTATTTTATTCCGCAGCTTATGTACTTGTATTTTTGTTAATTTAAGCAGAGATTTTGTTCTCGAGTGATTGCTAATTACATAGCATAACCGCGGTAACTACAGCATTAAAACTCTATTTAAAAGCGATTGGAGTTTACTATCATTTGAATTTAAAATGTGTATCAAATCTTGAACAACGCAAAAAAATTTTCATTTTGTTAAAAAGTTTCTAAGTCACCTACAAATTACCTGCAGCTTATCAATTGCACTAAAAAATGTTTTCCTGGAACATTTTAAGAAATGCCTATGCTTGTTTTGCTTATAACGATCTCTTTTAGTGCCACTGATAACGAAAAAAAAATAAAAGAAATCATTAAAAGTAAAAAGCCTTAAGTGAGAAATTTATCGCATGGAAAATTTTAAAAAGCACTAAAAACAGTGCTAAAAGTACCATCAGCGTTTATTTTTGTAATTCAGTGTTTGCTGTAGCGATATCGTTTCCTTGTATTCTTCTGCCATGACCTATATTTTTTAAAAACAACGACCCTGAATTTTTAAAATCATTGAAGTTGAGGAATCAACTTAAAAATTTATAAATTGAATTTTTTTATGCCGTTTAGTTTAAATAATTCAAATGCATGTTTTGTAATAACCTCCTAAAATTCTCTTAACCCTTTAAGGACCCAAGCCAAAAATTTTATAAAACGTAAATTATGTAAGTTTTTTGTGTATCTTACGTTTTTATATTGAATTATTTAACATTTAATTATTTATTGTGTCCAGGGCCCAAAATTTTATTTTTAAGACCAAATTTTTCTTCAAAATCCTTTTTTTACTCCTAATTTAGCTATATAACAAAATTAACTGCTTGTATTCAGTACGCTTGGGGTCCTGAAGAGGTTAAAACTCTCTCTCTTTCTAAATAAATTTTTGTTTAAGCAAAACTATTTACCCATTGACTGGCAGGAATTGAGGTCAAACACATAAATAATATTTTGTTAAAGCAAAACAAAGTCATTGTGTAAGTATTGAAAAGACAACAACAACAAATAACCACAGATATAAACTTAATGACCTTCACATTTAAACAAAAACATAAAACACAAACCCCCCAAAAAAAACATGAAAAATAACTAAAAAAAAAACACAGACCAGACAAAATGGTTACACAGTGAGGGAGGAAGAGAGGGAAAGAGAATTATATAAAATATAAATTTATATTTATGGTCTGACATGGCAACTTTCAAAAAACAAAAAAAAAAGAGTTAAAAAAAATAAATTGTAATATTCGCTGGAACATGATTTAAATAAAATAAACATAAATTATTAAAAAGTTTGTGTTTATGCTTAGTTTTCATTTATTTATTTCTACTTTTCGCCTTAAAATAAAATGCATAATGTGAGCAGAGAAAACAAGTTTTACTTTAGAATAAATAAATTCATAAATAAATAAAAAGTAAAATTGTTTCACTAAAAAAAAAATCATTTTATGTGAAAATAAATAAATAAATATTGTTTAAGCTTTTAAATCTCTTTTTATATATATTTCAATTATTCTTAAATTAAATTCCAATATTTCGACACGGCTTCGTGTGTCTTTCTGAAGGAAAATAATTTTATAATTTATTTTCAGATAAAAAAAAAATTAAATAATCAAGACTTGAAATCATTTTATGTTTAAGAAAATAATTTTCGACCAAAAAATATCACTACTGGCTTATAAAAATATTTAAAAATATTATGATTAAAAGAATACAATTAAATTTTTATTTAGTTTCACAAAATATTAATCTTTCTTTGTGCTTAATTCCAGAATTGTGTTGGGTTACTTGAAATTTATTGTTCTCATGAGTTATTTATTCAGTACAATAAGTATCGAAAAGGATGCATATCTATATGGACCATTTCATAAGACGCTGCTCTGAATCCTCAGTAGATTACTCCCAATGTTTCTTGCAAACATTAGAACCTTTATATTGTAAAAGCAATTGACTAAATAAGAATTATTTGTCAATAATTCCAATATTCAAACAAAAAACTCACTAAGCGTTGAACTGAATAAACAAAACTTCCCAACCAACATTTTAATATTGAAAACTTTATATTCAATTTTTATTTTCTTAAAAAAATTCCTAAAGCTCAAGAAAATTATTAAATTAATATTTGCACGATGTGCAAATAAAACAAAAATATTTTTTATTATGATAACAGGATCTATGACAGTTATGTGTAAAACAAAATATCGGGCAAATGCTCGCCTCAGCTTCGGCTGGATACCTCTATCCGATGGTCCATGTTTTCAATGACTTTGAGACATAATTGATTTTCAAAGTCTTTAATGTGCCGAATTATCTCATCCTTTAGCTCTTGAATTATTCTTGGCTTATTTCTTTTAAATATTCCCTAAAAAATTAATCGAACAGTGTCAAATCATTTAATTTCTCGCCCAAAAGAGCCATTGTAGCAAGTGGTCACCATCCTGTTAGAACTACATATGGTCCAGATTCATATCCTCAATTTCTGATTAGTGAGATGTTAAATTTTTTTGTACGACGACGTGTCAGGGTTGACAGCTCTTCTGCCACACTATCACGAACATCAGTAATGATTTTTTTAGAACGAACTGAGTGAGCATGTGTTTCTACATTTTATTCAGTTAAAAATTACAAAAAAAAAATATAATTCTTGTGGACCCAAAGTATAACTCCCAATATCGAACAAAATTTTTTTTAATCCTTTAGAACTATAAGCAGACTATTTTAGGCTTAAAAAGGGCTCATGGCCCTTAAAACTATCCAAACTAAGAGAAGAAGTTTTTCAAAAAATTATATAATTTAATATTTTAATTAAAGGAATTTGCATTGAAAGTTTTTCTGCACACCAAAAAAATATTATTTTTTTAATCTAGTGTAACCAAATTATAACATTCAATATAAATTAAAATTTTCATTTAAATTCTATTAAAATTGAAATCGATGTCCAAAAACCTTAGCCAAAGTCTAAGGCTCTAGTTGAAAATTTTATAAACCAGACACGAAATTGTATTAAAAACAAAAGAGGAGTTGCCAAAGAAATATGAAAAATTGTAAATTGTCACGTTACTTCAATAACAAAAAACAAATTATTTATCTTTTTTGGAATGAAAACAAATGTTGCTGGGGTTTTGCAACACACATAGAAAATGTTCTTGCTTAAAGGAAACAAAAACCACAAACTCATTTAAAGAAATTGAAAAACTATACGGTTGCATACAAAATGTAGACTTATTTGCCACAAAAACAATTTTATTTAATTTTTTTTACTTCAGTTACCGTTTTGTTGGCTTCAGTTTCCTGTTTTTAAAGCTGAACGTGCTTACAATCGATTATAGATAAAAACAACACACACAAAAAAATGGCACCAGACACGTTGACGTCAAAAGAGCTCAACACCCTTAGAAAAAGATGAAACAGAAAAAAGGTAGAAGTTTTGCAACACTCAAGAAAGAAACTATTTTAGATAAAATTTTAGATTTCTTTCTTTTTTTTTATTTTGGCAATATGCAACTCGTTACTTGTAGACTTGCTTCAAATCATTTGCAATTACCAACGTTCTTATGCTTTTTTTTTTTTTTACTTTAAAACATTCATACACCAACCACAAAATAGACACACAATACGCACACTCACATACCACTCATTACCTGTAGAGGCACAGACGTGAAAGGAGGGAGGTTATTCGAATGGATTGAAATGAAAATGAAGACTTTGTATGCCGCATGATGAGCAAGTGTATAAACGGGTATTGTTTTGAAACTATATGGGTCATTCCCTTAACTTTAACAGCAAAAAAAAAAATAAAACTTATTGTGGACAAACAGTTTAAAGAATTCACAAGAAAATGTTTTCGTTTTTCATTATTTACAAATATTTCTGTAAGTTTAGTGGGCACCGTGCTAAAATTTTCTATAATACAAAATATTAATTTTCAGTGTACGCTTACGCCACATTTCTAGCGTTTACGTTTTGCAAAACACAGAATTTTTTATTTCAAATCGTAAGCGCTTTTCAGTTTATGGGTAAATTAATTTTTCTTTCATTTATTTGATTATAAAAATTTTTTAAAAATAAAAAACGCTGTTTAGTCTGCTTTAAATTAGAATCAGGAGCAGGAAATAAGCTCCTATAGCCAGAATAGGACTATTGTAACACTATTTTCAAGTTGCAAGTGCTGACTAAGGCTACTATTCATTAAGAGTTCAAAAATTTCTTTATCAGACAGAATACAACATGTGTTCTGTTCCCTCTTGGTCTTCGGTGCCTATCCTATAGAAATCGTGTAGGCTGATCCTTATGTTTGCCAAGTAATTCAATACTCAGCAATAGATAGTCATAAAGCCCGCTACAATGTGACTTCCTGAGCAAATCAGTCAGTAGTAAGTTATTTGTTATCTTTCGAGAACCTACTCTGATACACCTTGTCTCTAACCAATAATTTTGCTATTCTTTTCCCACCAATCACTAAACCTGAAGCTTTATAGAATTTCTAGACAGTCCGCAGAATGATTCTGGGCTAATGAAACTACTAGTCACAACATATCTGGCCAGTTGGTCTGCCTTCTCATTGCCTAGACTTAATATGATTTAGTACTCATATTATTTGAATACTGTCAGTCTCTTCAGAAGTGTTAGGCAAGTTTGAGCTTGTAATTGATCTCAAAGTAATGATGCAGTGCTATCAGATTAAATGTAGAAGTGACTGATTTTATCCACACGTAAAGAAAAAAGCTGGTTGAATATGGTCACCGCAAATATAGATCGTTGTTTACAAAAATATTATTATTGATTTGAAGCATCTCAACATGAACCGCAACATCTGCAGTTGAAAGGTATTTTTAATATGTTTGATTTAAACCAGAATATGGTTGCCTCAACCATATTTTTTCTTTGCTTGTATGTATTTGCAATTTATTTAATTCACCTTAAAGTTTTGATTGTCTGTAATGTTGAAATAATGAAAATTCCCATATCAATTGATAGGAAGAATACAGTCTCACATCTCTTATCTGGAAATACGACACAAGTATTTCAGCATGAGTAACAATTCGAGTACCAAATTGTTTGTGTATTTAACATTTTACACGTGCCACTCAGACGCAGTTATTAGAAACTTTTATTTAGTTTTTTTTTTTTTTGTTTTGTTTCTTCTGAAATTGTTTGGGTAAAACGTGTATACTTTAGTTTGGAGCACACAAGTCCACCCAAAAGTGTTTGTTAATTAACTAAATGTCATTGGAAAACAAAAACGTGCTTAAGCTCTTAAATGATTTGGATTACAGAAATATTTAAAAGAAAAAAACTTCACCAGGAATCCATAATGAAGAGACAATAAATAAAGCACGCACACATACGCACATATAAAATGAAACAAAATGCTTAATTTGATAAATAGAAAGAACTAGTATGTACGAGTATGTGGTTTTTTCCAAATTTATTGATTTGTTATTTATGGCAGGGATGGGGGCTATACCTGGATATTTAAAAAAAAAATATAAATTTTTTTTCCTAAATTAATATCATATACGAAAATTTGTTTTTGCTTTCACTGCAAATGTTCTCATTTACTTGAATAGGCCGTTAATATACTTTTAGTGATCTGCTCATAATTATATGGAAATATATGTGATATTTTAATAAAGGATATATGAGAAACTATTGTATTTTTCGTCCGATTAAAATTATATTTGACAGAGAAGTTTCTAATAGAATCCTACAAAGAGAAATCAATTTTCATTCCTACCATAACTGAAGCTAAAATTCAAGACATAAGCGTCAATTTTTGCCTATCAGACTTTAGAGAAACATGCTTTAATACTCGTATAAATTCACTATGAGACTTTAAAGACAAGTTTAACGTTAAGTCTCATAAAGCCTTAAATAACTCGACAAAATATTTATTAAGAACTTAAGCGTTTCAATAAGAAAAAATATTTCTGTTTAAAAAAATAACTATTAATTTTATTTGCTAATTGATTTATGTTTTTTACTAAAATTTAATTTTAAATTTCATTTATTAAATGAAAAGTTGGTTTTCTTAATTTTGCTATTTAATTAAAATGCCAATTAAGGTTTTCAATTAAAAGTAAAAGCATTAATTTTGCATGTGAGTATCACAGCCCACTTAAGGGGTTAATACAGTTAGTTTGCTATTTAAAATTGTCCCAACTGACAAAGTCAAAAGTCAAGTTGATTTTTATACAAAAGAAAGGAAAAAGAAAACGAAAAATAAAAATAAAAGAGCAAATATAAAATATTTCATGTGCTTTCCTGGTGTTCCGTTTCCTCATGCTGTTGCTGCACTTCCTACTTACGGTAGTTTTCATATAAATTTTAGTTGCAACAGAAACACATACACGAAGACAGCGAGACTTAAGTACCTACAAAGGAAAATATTAAAATAAACTTCTGACACCTTTTAAAATATTTCTGTTTGTATCTCTACCTGTTTCCTCTCTGCTACTCATACTTGCCACACACAACGAATAAATTTTTACATTTTGCTACAATTTTATATGTAAAAATATTGAAATTTCTTATGGGATTCTTGGTCGGTGCTTAATCTTTACAACCAACACTGATAATTTCGATGTGTTGAAAAATAATATTTTTCTTTTCTTTTTTTCCTTTTTAGTTTTTTACTTCTTTCATCATGAGTCGTTTAAGTAGATGCATAAATAGAACATGTTGAAAGTAGTTGAATATGCTTATCTTGTAAAGACTCCCCCTGCCAGAAAACAATTTTATATCAAGTCTCGCAGGCATTGCCAAAGATAGACAGAAGCAAAAGTAAATTTTTTTTTTTTAATTTTAATTTCCCATTTTATACACAAAGACGTGTGTACTTAATGCGCTTAAATAGTTGTAAGTAAAATTCACTGACGACCCCAGCTTTAAAGCAATTCAGTTGAATAATTTAAACAATTAATCATAATGAAACTTTGCCGTTTGCTGGGTAACACCTGCTTAACCCCATTTCCATTAAAAGTGCTTTTCAACACTTAATGCATTCACACAAGTGTGTGTGCATACATTTACTTATAAGCACGTTACATTTATTGTCTTGTAGCCGCTTTTAATACAACTTAGGCTTGTAATTTTATATTCTGTTTATTTTATTACAATTTTAAAGTGTCTAAAAAAAAAGAGAAACAATTTTGTTTTCATGTCTTCCTTGTGAAAAATGTGGGTTAAAACTACTCGTATGTTTTTATATTTTTGTTGCTTTTTTAATGTTTACATACTCACAGTTTTAAAAACATTTTTTTTAGTATAAATTTTATTTGCACTTTTAAAATTAAATTTACGAAATAATAAAAACTTATACGAAATTTAATACACAATGTTTTCAATTAAAATAATACAAACAAGCACGACTTGATTTTTTACTTCTCACAAAACTCTAAAGTGTTAAATTGAAAAATTTATTTCAAACAATTTTTTTATGAATTACACAGGCCTACAAACAACAAGTTGTAGTAAACCCTCTTAATCCTTCGTGTAGTTCTCAAAACCAAAAAAAAAATAGGTTATGCCATATAATTTGCAATAATTTCATCTTTGATGAAATGGAAAAGAAACTCTTTCAATTCTATTTTAATAAATTTTTCATTATTCTTTTGGCTAAGGAGATAATTTGAACTTTTTCATAAAGAAACAAATTTTACCAAAAAAAATTATCTTCAAATGGTATAAACAAAATTAGGCATTTTTTATTAAAATCAGTTCATAACTTCAGAATTCACTCAATTAATTAAATGATGGCAGCTATTTTCTGGAAAAAAAATTTCCAAAGGTTTTTTATTAAATTTGATACAGAAATCAAAATATTTAAAAAATAGTCTGGGATCGGTTCGAAACCTTGATTTTAAGCAGATTGTTCTGAATTTTTAAATATGCAATCTGCTTAGTCTAAGAATGCGAGACCAGTATACGTGCGTATAGTTTATAGGGTGCTACATGTATTGTGTAGAAATCACAAAAAGAATTTTACATACAGTGAAGGGTATAAAAAGTAAATCTCTATCGCTTTTTTCCACAAGCATATGCGAAATTGTCTTGATCGCTACGAAGTTTAAAGTTCGTGTACCAAGTCTTGTACTGCTTTACAAAACTGAAGTTTGTTTCTTAAGTCTTTCGATAGCTGCAAAACTGTGTGCTCGTTTTCTAAGTCTTTTATTTCCTTATCTAAGCTAAAGTTTGTGTCTCAGGTCTTCTGATTTCTGCGTAACCGGAAATATGTAAATAAGTTAATTATTTATTAACGGATTTTAATGAAAAATGGCTCATTTTGTTGTTATCATTTGTAGGTGTCAACATTAAGAATAAAATGGAAGATGTTGTTCACTTTCGCTTTTTAATGAAATTCTTAAGAGAAATATTTAAATGTTTTTTATATTTTTAATGAAACTTTTTCAACTTTTAAAAATTTTGCTGCAATTTTTGTTTTCTTTAATTTTTAAATATGTCTTGCTGTGAAGTGCTTAGTTAAATATTTGAAACATAATTTTTGGATAAATTTTAGCCCCTCATTTTTTTACCTGTAATTTAGCATCATTACGTTGTTACATACAACAACTTCTGGGTTTACTTCTCTTGTTTTGTAATCAATTTGATTACAAGAGCAAAGGATTTTTTTCCTTCCATTAGAAGCTTTTTTTATTTGGCTTTACTTGCTGTTGTTGGTTGTTTTTTTTCTTTTTTGGTATTTCTGTTCTTTTCATTTTTATTTCGTTTACAATCAGGTTTGAAAAATTCAAGGCTTTTTGTATTGTTGTAATGCTTGTTTTCTTCAAGATGCAAAGATATTTTTATGGAAATAAAATTGTTATTGTACAATAGACCAGCCCATTATTTGAAAAACAAAAATAGGCTGGGTAGAGCACGATTATTGTCAAATATTACAAACTTTTAATGGATTACTTCAACTTAGATTAAAGTCTTAGAGATTACTTAATAAAAGTTATGAATAATGGTGTAAGTCCACTTTAAAAAATAAGTTAGCAATACTTTTTGTAAGATACAGACAGCATTCTATATAAAATTCTCACTAACTAATTTTTTTTTAAAAGTGGACTGCTCAAATTTTTTTTTATAATTCATTTGATGAAAATATTTTTGGTTTTTTATAATATTTTTAATAGTTTATTTTTTTAATTACGCAGGATAATTATGGTTGTGTGATTTTCTTTTCTTTTACTTGAGCGGGTCTACTATAAAGCTAAAGCTACGGTCACATTACACAAATATTTGCCGAAATAAGCGTAACCACTACTTTTTGACTAATATTTTGAAAGTCAAGCATGACTTCTTTTACCTGAAATTAATTAAAATAATGTAATATTGCAAGTATACTGTATTTTAAGAAAATTTTAACTAATTTAAGCTAATATTTCTTCAGATAATATAAACGTATATGTAGATGATATAGTGGTTATGCTTATTTCGACAAATATTTGTTTAATGTGACCATAGCTTAAAGAACATTAATTTTATTTTCATACATTAAGTACCCTCTAAAGAGTATTATTTTTATTGTTTTTTATACTTTAGCCTTTAAGACTGTAAGTATTTTAAATTTTGGGCCTATTCAAATACAAGCATACTTGTGTGTGTTAACATTAAATGCCATCAAAGGAAGCACGTTTGAACGTTTCCTACTTGTAAAGAATAAAAAAAAAACAATAAAAAGCACTTGATAGCAGGTAAAAATTTATTTTCGAAAAGAACTGAAAGAATATGGTTACAAAGCAAAAAGTTTTTTTTTTTCTTTTCTGTGTTCTTTTTAAACTAAAACGTTCACTGTAAAGCTAATTTATTTTACTTTTCTGCTGGTATCAACTTTATTTTTCGTTTAGTTTTGTTTTGTTTTATTTATACGTTTGCTGCCGTTGCGATCAAAAGTTTAGAAAGGTAATTAGGAGGTGTTAAAAGATAAAAGGAAATTACATCGTAGCAAAAAAAAATATATTTTTAATAGTTTCACACTTCTTTGTGTTAAAAAAATACAATTATTAGACGTTTATTTACAGCAAATAAAAACAACTGAGGAGTTATTTACGTTAAATTAATTTAGAAAAGTTTGTTAAAAAAATCTTATTAACAATAATTGAGCGGCTATTTTGGTTTCATAAGAGGTATATCCTGTCAATGTTTCATTTCTATTTAAGGCTAAGAATAACATCTGCCCTAGTAATTTTGGTTTTAATTTTTATTTTATTATTCTTCTTGTAGTTGCAGTTTTATTACAATTTGCCAAACTAGTTTCCATAAAAGTCACCACAAATTTCACCTTTTTTTGGCAACTTAAGTCTAAGTCACTGATTTAACACATGACTTTAAGAATTAAATATGGCTTTATGGTCACTAGTTTAAAGATAATTTTATAGCCACATAAATGCGAGGAGTCATAAATTTATTTAAAATAAACAGTTACTGATACGCCCACAGCCGCATATTAACAAACAAATAAACATACTAAATACACACACACACATGCCCGACTATACTCTCATTACGCCTGTACACATGCACGCAGGCAGGCATATTTGTGTTGTGCTGCAAATAAACCAACGATAAACCAAACAAAATCCAATATTATTGTTTGGCTAATGTTGCCATTAAATTAAAAAAATTTAAAAAAATATTAAATTCACATCAACAAAATTAAATTACGAACCAAAATATACTTTAGCAAAAAAAAATTATTTTAATTTTATTTTTAAACAATTACATGTTGGCTGTTGCTTAATAAAGGCAGCATAATTTTAATTAGTTGTTTCTGCAACAATTTTAATTAAATCACTCGCATACTCATGACTTACTGTATGTTAAGCCACATAATTTGTGCTAAAATTATTATATTTTGATTCACTAAAAATTATTAGGCTTAAAATATAATTATGAAGCCGTGTGAAGGAATGTTTTGACTAAAACCAGAAGTCTTGAGTCAGTGCAAATTTATTGGTCATAAATAGAAAATATTTTCTTTTTCTTTTTATCTATTTCTTTTCTATATTAATTGTTTGTTTTTTTTTTTTTTTTAATGAAATAATTGAATATTTTGCTCTATGAAAAATATTTCCTGCTCACTTTTGCAGTGGCAGAAGGAGTACTTTTGGCACAGAATGTTTCATAAATTAAATTTTTGTGCAGCTTGTGGCCTTTCATTTTATTTTCAATTTTACTCTCTGGAATTTTTCATTCAGCTCACATACAAAAGTAGTAAATTTTAGTTAAAAGTGTGTGTTTGTGTGTGCAGTATTGTTATTATTATTATTCCTACAAGTTTGTATTTCGAGGTCACTGTATCGTATGAGCAACGGCTGTACTTATTAATATTGAGATGATATTATTCATACGCACATGTGACAATCTTTATAAATAAAATTCAGTTTTTGCTAGTCGCAATAAAAATTTTTGTTTTCTAACGATTTTTTCTGAAATTTAACACATATAATCTGTATACTCCAAGTAGGGTCATAATATATGGACTCACAACTATTTATAAAGATGTACCTTTTAAATGCAGTCAGCTCTTTTGTGACTATGATTATGGCCCATTGTTTTTAAATCCATTCAGTAGTTTTAAAAATGTAGTAAAAGTTGTGGCGAAACAACAAATTTTTTTAGGAAATTTAAGAAATTTTTAATTTTTAAAAAATTATTTAATATAAAAGGAATCAAAAATCTACTAAACAGCAAATAGCCTAATAAGTTTCCTTCAAAACAAGCCATATTTTGTTAAAGTCAATACACAGCTTTCAATTTTATTCACCATTAAGTCAATCTATCACCACACAGTAACAGGCACTCACCCTTATATTTATCCATTTCCAAGCAACATCACTTTTTATCGCCGTTTTTTTTTTTTTTTTTTGTGACGGTGTCAAGTGGAATAATTGTGAATATTTTTTTAGAAACAAATGCTGCCATATGAATTAGTTAGAGTTTCTTAGACGTGTTTCCTAGCAGGTCAGATGCTGTTGTACCTTTATGGATAGTTTTTCTCACTTAATTGAGAATTGATTCAAATTTTGTGCATTGATTTCAATAAAGCAAAGCTTGTTTGGAACTTATAAGGCTATAGTCCAGTACAAAGAATTATATTAATTAGGCTTTTTTCTATTTTAAATAATTTTGTGAAAATTAAAAATTTCTAAATTTACGACATATTTAAACCAATTTGAAAATAATGTAAATACGACTTAAAGTAAATTTGGTATCAGAATTTCTGATTTTTGCAACCGGTTTCAGGTAAATCTTTTCTCTATTTTAAATATTTTTTTTTTTTTTTGAAAATTAAAAATTTTTAAATTTTTATAAAAAAATTTTTTTTCATCACAACTCTTACGATATGTTCAAAACTAGTGAGCCAATTTGAAAAAAATTTAGGTACGACATAAAGCAAATTTTTTATCAAAATTTCTAATTTTTTTTAACAAGTAAATAGAATCAACCGTTTTTAGGTAAATCTCACATATACGATGTCACCTCTTGAATTTAGGAAATAAGGGGATATTTGGGAAATTAGAGCCAATTAAAAAAACCAAATGAAGATTTGAAATCAGAACTTCAAAATACTTTGGAGACAGTTTTCAGTTACTCTAGTCTAAAAATAAATAATAAAAAATTTAGTATTTTTTTTTTTTTGTTATTTAGTTATTTTAATTTTCAGTTTCTACTACTGCTACTGTTTTAAGCTCTACTGCAAGTGTTGCACAGAATAAGATAACAAAGCAATAAATTAATTAATGCTAATTCCTATACAACGACGGTACGATAAGCTGTAAATATCAATTGAAAACAGCAGCAACAGAAGAAGGTAAGTTAAAATTGAAACAGACTTTTCACATTTACCACATTATTGATCATTTAATTAAAAAAATATTTGCACCATATGCTTGCAAAAAGGCCCTAAATTTCATTTTTTGCATTAAAACCCTAAAAATTTTCTCTTCTTCTGAATTTAAGCTTCAGTTGAAAAACGCTGTTTTTAAATATAGAAGGGGAAAATAGCAGGATGCAGCCAAACAGTAGAATTTGAATATTTTGTAGCTTAAGGTTTTTTGAAAACATTTGACAATTAGTAGCAAGTAAAATATTAAATTTTAAATTAATTTATTTGCCCATAAAAATTACAACTTTAACTACGAATTTTTTTTTTTTTTTTGCTTTATTTGTGCAGTAAAAATATGCTGCATTAATAATTTAAAATTGTCTGTTTAAAAATAAAAGACTGTAAATTAAAGCCATTTTTGTTTTTGTTGTTAAGGATTTTCTAAAGGGTTTATAATCTTTTTCTCCATTAGTTTTTTTTTTTGCTGCATCAGTAATATTTGTTGGCAAATATTAAAAATTTCCAGTAACAAAAAAATTTAAAAAAAGGCAAAAAACAGAAAGAGCAAAAAATCATTTACAAAACAAAAAAAGGGGAAGCGTAAATAATAACATAAACATAGAATAGTGCATGTAGATATAGAAAAGAACACACACACACAGCTAATTATGCGGAAACGGAAACGATGTGTAAACGATTTTGCATGCGACAGAGGTTTCAGCAAAAAAAAAAAAAAAGTGTCAGCAAAAAAAGTTTAATGGAGGCGGAAGTAAATAATGGGGGAAACGCTAGTGTTTCAAGTGAAAAAACACATTATTAGCATGTTAAGGGTGACAACAAGCTTCAAATATTTTATGATTAATGCATTTTACACTTTACATTGGCCACAACTTTACAACGATTATAGATTCCGCCACATAAATACTTGTTGCTTAATTTAAAGCAAAAAAAAAGAAGAAACACAATCTTGCTTAAATGATAAATTAAAAAAAAATTTGTTAAAAAAAACTTCTAACAAAAATTGTTCTACTGTCTGCATAAAATCAAATAAAATTTCTAATTTGTGTTTTTATGCTGTGTGCGTACAATTTAATGTTAAGCCTCTATTTCTTAACAGAAATTGTACATACAAACATTTCTATAATACTACCTTTTATTTAATTTTACACACGTTATTGTTGTTGTAAGAGTTTTATTTATTTGAGTCTTCTACTTACTGTTCAATTTTAGATTTTTTTTTTTAATTTACACCCTTTGAATGTTGCAGTAATCTAATTTTTTATTGTATGAAAACCGTTTTGCAAAATGTTTTTAGTAATAATTTCATTCAAATAATTTTTTTATGCCATGAAAACATAACACTGTACAACAAAATGTTTATCAAAATGACAAGATTCTGCTTGTGTTTTGTACATCTGGCCGTACGTCATTTTAGAATTTCTAAAGTCTCTGTCATGTTTTTACTAAAAGCTTCCTTTTGTAGGGTAACTTAAAAATTTAAATTTAAGTCCAAGCATTTTTTTATACAAAATTAACATTTTTGAGTAATTTCAGAATAGTAACACATTAACCCTTAAGCGCAGTTTTAGTTAGCCTCACTTTGAATTTTAATTATATTTTTTGAATAGCGAATACTTTGCCTTTAACACTTTAAAATATTTAAAACAGATTTAAACACTAACGTTTTGACCTCAAAAAAATAATAAAATCTATTTTAATTAGCTGTAATTAAAACGTATTAAAAACATTTTATAGAGAATAATAAGAAACTAAAGAAAACATTTTATAAAGTTTTGGGTAATAAATTTCATAATCTTTTTAAATTTGAGCACATTTGCTGTAATTAAATTATGGTGCTGATAAAGCTGCTAACAATTAATGATACTTTTAATTAAATACAAGAGTATGAGCACAAACAAATGTTAAGATTCATATCAGTGTTACAATGAAGCCCGCAGCACAGCCATTTGTTAACACAACATTATAAAATCTCTTAGTCAATTGTTAATTGTATTTTGTTACAAATGATTTTATGCTTTTGTAGACAACATAAAATAAATTACAGACATAGAGAAAAAAAAAACTCTATTGTTACACAAGCAGTACAATAAGCACAGGATACAACATTTATAAAAATAATAATACTCGTATTTCCTTTTAAAATATTTTTTTTTCGTTTTTGTTGTTGTTGATTTCAACAAAAGAAGCATAACATACCGTTCATACTTGTACATGAGAAAAAAAAGAGGAAATATTTTGTAGGACTATTTAGTTTTAGAAAAATTCATTCACCTAATACTTTTATAAAGTAAATGTTAAATACTTGTAGCTTTTGTAAAATGAAAATATAATATTTATGAATGTATTCATGTGTGTATGTATGTATTCATTCAGGTAAAGAGTAAAAACTAAATATAATAGAAAGAATCCTTTTATTTGAAATGTTAGAAATGCTATTGTTAATTTCTTGAAATTATTTATTTTTACTTTTGCTGGAAAAATATTGCCCGGTCTCGCCCGGCATGGTTATTTATTACGTGAGTTAGCATCTTTAAACAGCGTATGTAACAATTTTTAGAGAAATTCGTTTACAAATATAATTTTAATTGTTAAAAAAAAACCCAATCAAATGATGCAGCCATTCACTATGTTTTAAAGTGGTTTATGTTTTGGCTAGAGTTGTTATCAAAGGCGTCAACCAAAGTGCTAAATTAAATACATATTTTCAATTAAGTTGGGGCACACGTATTTTTGAACCATGGCAAGTAAAAATCGTTGAAAAAGAGGCGTAAAATTGGGTGTGGGCGGTTCAAAAGTATTTGGAGACTTTTCTTGTAGTATAGAGATTAAATTTTTGAAAATAAATAATTTATAAATGCTAGAAAAAAAGGCTAAATATAGCCTATGATTCAAATGTAGAATATGTGACTCAACATACTTGTGACCAGTACAAAATTACATACTGCAAGTGACTGCCGACAAAAGCAAGCAAAAAATCGCAAAATAAAAGTAAAACTTTATTCGTTTCATGAAGCAGCAAGTGCATGAAATTTGCCTTTCGTACTTTTCGAAATCGGTAAATACGTATTTTACGTTTTTAAAATATTAGCCAATAAAAACAGTGATGTGCTATGTGACCCTTTCAAGTAATTTAACCTTCTAAATTTTCATATTTTTATTATCACAATAATTTGTTTAAGTAAATAAAATATTGCCAACGTAATTAATAGTAAAAATATAAATCAAACTGTCAATTAAATGGGAATTTCATAAATTCCTACTCCTCATACATAAATTGTGTTATCTCTACTATTTACAATATTTGAAATTATTAATTTCATTGTTTCCCTAAAACAATTTGTAATATTTTGTTTTATTACAAAAAAAACGAGTACAAGTTTAATACCCTGCAAACAATTTTGGTAAGCTTATACTGATTTAAAAAAATTTATGGCCAAAAAAATTGAAACTTAGAACAAAATTCGGGACCAATTGTTGCAAAAGATCAAGTAAAAAATTTAGTAAATAATGGCTAAATGCAATATAATTTTTTTAACTACTACAAAAAGGATTTATTGCGCAATTAGTATTAATAATGAGGTTTTACACTGTAATACCATTTAATGCTACCGTCATAATTTTAGAGTTGCATATAACATAAAAATACCACTAAACTTATTTAAATATAGAGTACCAATCATATATCTCCTTTTTGATACTTTTTTTCCCCCTTGAAAAAATTTATTTTTAAATAAAGTTTTATTGGATTTTACAAATTAATAACAGAATGTTCTATGCTAAATATTTAGAAATAGTAGTAGAAAGAGTACATATTTTATCCCTTATTTGCTCGAACTTTATAGAAGAATACAATTTAGTTTTTGTTGCTGTGATTGTTACTTTGAGAGATAAATGGGATTAAAAAAAACGTACCAACATTAGCTTTTACTCTTTTTATCCCACAAATGTAAAAATATCAAAAAAGTACCAAATACCCATCCACTTATTTTTTAAATAGAATATTTTGTATTTTGTGGTAGTTCTGGGGATATAAGAATTTCGATTTTACCCGTTTTTACCCTATTCGAATTTCCAAAAATAAAAGTTCTGCACATTGGAACAGGAACCTGCTTACCAAATGTCAAGTCCGCAGCTTTAGACGTTTGGGCTGGGCGATGATGATAAGTCAGTCAGTCAGTCAGTAACGAAGTTGCCTGCAGGGTACACTTATAAATGTTTAATATTTATTGTAATTAGTCAAACATCTGATGCAAGTGTGTTTGTATTCATAAATTTGTTTTCGTTTATGTTAAAATAATTATAGATGCATAAAATTCAAGTAAAATATTATTAAAATGAAAACTCAAGTCATGTCAGTTGAAATTTGAATAGAAACAAAAGCATTTTTAGAACAATTAAACTTTAAAAACAAAAATAATTAAAAGTAAAGGCTCTATTATTTAGCGGAAAGTAAATAATTTTAAATGAAAGGATCTGAATTCCATAAAAATTACTGGAAATTTTAAAATTCATAAATTATATTTTAAATGTGCACACAGAAAACAACTTCGGTTGTGAGAACTAAATTTGTTTCCAATCAAAAATTCAGGTGCGATTATAGAATTTTATAAACTTGACAGTAGGAATTCGGTGTTACAGATCGAAATATTTTTAATAGAATTAATTTTTGTCCTGTATTATCGAATTCTAGTTGCTTTAACTGAAAAATTTGATTTCACAAATTAATTTTTGATTGAAAACAAATTTAGTTCTCACAACCGAAGTTGTTTTCTGTGTGTGCCTTGGAATTCAAGCTAAGCCTTTATGAAATTTCTCTTTGTTCTTCAATTTGTGATGTACACGCAAAGAAAAAATATGGTTGTATATGTTCCCTTTACATCAATTCCTTCAAGAAGTTAAAAGCTTTTTAAATAAAAATTTGTTTCTTTATTTTTTTTCTAATTTTTCATTTAAATGTCTACCAACCGTCATACACATTAATAAAAAATATTTACAAAGAATTGGCACTTGCTTAATAATTTACCTTGTCAGTCAGTTTTAACTTTCAATTGATTACCATTTTAACGTATTTCAAATTCAAATTACGAAATTTGTATTCATCATTCAAAACTACTTTCATTCAATCCCACTGCGCAAGCAAACGTTTGTTAAATGAATATCATTTCCAAGTTGTTTTTGCAAAATGTCTCTTTATACGAGAGCACGCTAAGAAATTATTTTGAATACAAAAAAATATGTTTTAAAAACTTTCTTTTCTACAATTTAAATTAAATTACCAACTAATCCAAGAGTAAAGAATTCGATTTATTTTATTTTCTAGTCTGTAAAGAATTTACGTCCATAGTCTACACTAAATTAATAATCATTATCATGGAGCGCAACAGCCCTATGACCTAAAGAATCTACTATGAAACGTATAAACGAATTAAAGAAAGAAAACTAGACTTTTAATCATTTTATCAAGGTTTTCGGGGTCAGTATTTATAAAGAATTTAAATCACAGCTGTTTAGGAGTGTGTATGCTTTTGTCTATTGTCTAATTTAACTTTAAAAAATATATATTAAATAACTTTTCAGATTGCTTTCATACTACAATCCATTCAGACAACTGTTTACGGCAATTGAATGAGTTTATATTTATTGTTGGAACAAATAATGAATATAAATATTAAGGTGTACATTTAACTTTATGCAGCAACACACAATGGTTACACAAAGCAACAAAACACCAACAACAACAACATCAAGTCGTACCAACATACGAGTATTTGCATATTAATTTACTTTTAGATACTTAAGTATGTATGTAATCATACATGTTTGAATAAGAATTTTTGAATTTAAACTTCAACTTTAATTACATGTCATACTCAAGCAAACAACAAAATAAGAATAATAACAACAATAATTGTAACAACATTTGAATGATATTTGAGCTGTGTATGGCATGAAAAAAAACAAAAAAATTCAAATAGGGTAAACGCTCCTAAGTTCGGCATGTCCTAGAAGTTGTATTTTTTTTTTAAACTCTAACAAAAATATAGGAATAATAGAGAGCTTATAATTAAAAAAAAAAAAAAAAAAAAAAAAAAAAAAAAAAAAAATTTTTTTGTAGTAGAAATAAAACTGCCGAAAACACCAAATTAAATGCAACCCTGTCATTTAAGTGTTTTTATCAAAAACTAGTCATTTGTGATGTTTATTAAAACATTTCAAAATCGATGGATTTTAGCTCTAAAACAAGAATATGAGCCTTAAAACACGCTCAAAAACCTGGGTGTGGCCATGGTATTAGGTGAAAAAATATTGTATCACTGCCTGTAGTCGTCATTGGCTACTATTCCTAAATTGTTTTTTACCAGTAGTTGGCAAAAACATTTTATGGAATAATTTAAGTCTGCCGAGTACAGCATCATGTTTCTGGAGTCGGCAGCTGATTGACTTGAAAAAAATTTCAAGACAAAATGACAGTATGCTGGCAAATTCGGTATATTTTTAAAAAACTATAAATTATTTAATTTTAATAAAATAACTTTTAAAAATAGCTTAATACATTTAAAAATATACCCAATACTGTAACATTACAGCATGATATCAATAGATAAAAGTAGAAATGTTAAACTGCCGACTACCGGTACTTTTACCCTATACAAACTTTAAATAAAAAAAATTGTAAGCAAATGGAAAACTGTGCA
Organism: Thelaira solivaga; assembly: GCA_947397855.1. Lineage (NCBI taxonomy): Eukaryota > Metazoa > Arthropoda > Insecta > Diptera > Tachinidae > Thelaira > Thelaira solivaga. The sequence goes on from OX377611.1 coordinate 3,599,518, forward strand.
GAGGGAGAGAGGAAAAGAGAGAAAAATCTATTCATAATGTTTAGAAAAAGTTGTTGAATTAATTTTGCAATTAATAGATAAGCTGTTATTTTTTAAAGTGGTATAAGTCCACTTTAAAAAAAATTAGTTAGCGGTAATTTTAATAAGCTGTCTATATCTAACTATAATTACCGGTGATTAATTTTTTTTTTGCAAAAAGTGGACTTATATCACTCTTAAAAATGACAGCTTATATTTCAAAAGTCTGTCAAATATACCCGCAGACTATAAAATTTTATATTTTTTACCAGCGCAAGTAAACTATTCTAAAGGTCATATATACTTACGTGCGTACTTTCAAATATAAATTAACTCAAAGTTTACTTTCGTAACTAAAATTCTATTTTACATATTCCTAATTAAATCATTTAACCCTCAATAAAAAATATTTGTTTGATTTAAAATCACTTTAACGGTAACTATTTTTACCATTTTTTTTATCAAGTGTTCTTTTGTCTTTCAACTAAAACTAATTCAAGTGTGCTTGTCAACTACTTCGTAGTACTTAAGCCGGACAACACTAACATCCATTCACTTCATCATCTCAGGCACATAATCTAAAAACAATTGACTCGTCTGAAACATGGTGAAGATGAAGGCTAAGAAAAGAAAATGCTAAAAAGAAAATAAATAGAAACGCTAAAAATAAGAAAAAAAAACGCCGTAAATTATTTAATAAAAAAAGGGAAATAAAGACATTGTAAGTCAGTTTGGCGCTAAAGGCCAAAAAAGTTAAACTGTTGAAAGAATTCAATTACACTCCACGTTACGTGCAAGAAAGCCAGGTAACCGCAAGAATTCAAATGCAACAATATTACAAAAAGCCCATTTACTCCAGTCAAATGTTATTCCCTTTAGTACAAATCAAAAATTGGGTTCGAGTGAAAAGCAAAATTTTTTATTCACTATAAATCTTTACTAAGATTTTTTTTAAATTTTTACCTCAAATTTTTAACTCAATCATAAAAAAAACTATTTAGTTGGCGTCTCTGTGTCCGCATTACCTAATTTGTTAATGTTTTTACCTCATCAAATTACAATTTAAAAAATTAGTTTAAGGAATTTTATTGTGTTAATTTTATTTTAAATTTTGCTTTCAAATGGTGACAGCGTTAAGGAATCTGCTGCGTTTTACAGAGGAGTTACTCTCTATTGCGATGCGAAAGAAAACGTATCGCAAATCAATGTAAAAATCATACAGATGCCAATGGTTTTTCTTTCGCATCACAATAGAGAGTAACCCCCCTGATGTTTAAATCTGATCATTTAGAAAATTTAATTCAATTTTTTTTTATTATTAAAAAAAATTTTACGGTTTTTTTTTTTAAGTCAATATGCAATTCTTTCATTCAGTATTTAGTTTGTAGGTAGAAGAGTGTTCTTGTTTTGTTAACAAGCACATTTCTTTTCAAATAAGCTCAAATGAGAAATATCTACAAGAAAATTTGTTGTGTTTTGAATAAAATATGGCTACGTTTTGTTTGAATCATATGGCTGTGGAAAAAAGGTGGTTTTTTAAATTAAAAATTTCTAAATTTTGGGTAAAAACATATTTTTTATTACAACTTTCACGATATCTTCAAAATTAATGAGCCAATTTGTTGTTGGTATGACTTAAAGCAAATTGTGTCGCGGAGTTTCAGATTTTTTTTAATCTAAGCATTTTTAGAATTTAGAAAATAAAGTTATATCTTGCATGTTGTAGCTAATTTGAAAAAAAAAACCAAAAATTCTTTATAAAGAGTTTTTAGTACCTCTGGCCCAAAACCTTACAGACTTGCTTAATCAACACAATTATAACTAAAATTTAAATTTTGAAATAAAGGATATATTGAAATTATATTCAAGGTGAAATTTCCTAAGGAAATTCTTCAAATAGTTGTGTTCTAAACATAATTGTAGCTAAAATTCAATATGTGAAAAAAAGGATATATGGAAAGCAAGTGCATTTTTCATCTGATGGAAATTATACTTGGCAGAGAAGTTCCTTATGATATTCTTTAAATAGCTATCAATTTTCACTAAGTTCTAAATACAATTGTAACTAAATTTAAAATTTTCAAATAAAGGATATATGGGAAGCAAGTATATTTCTTAATGGAATAAAATGGTATTTTACAGAGAAATTTCTAAAGGCATTTTACAAATAGTTACCCACTTGTATTGTGTTCTTTTTGAAAAAAAAGATATATGAGAAGAGTAAGTGTGCTTTTGAACATTGATTAATTTTTAAATTGATTTATTGTTTTAATTCAGTTTCAAAGTTTTCATATTAATTAAATATTTAATTGATTCAATTAAAAAAATTATTTAATATGACAATCTTTTTTAATTAAAATGTGTAATAGTTGCTTAGTTTTCTGTGTATCGTATTCATTTAGCATAAGGTGTACATCATAGTCATGTATGCATTATCTGTGCTGTTTACTTACAACTTAATCAAATAATACTTTTTCTCCACTGCCTTTATTAGTTCGTTTCGTCCTTTTTAAAAGTTTTCGATTAACTTTAAGAGGATATAATAAATAACTGTATTTTTTAATCTACTTTTATTAATTGTAAAGTCTAATAAAAAGAGTTGATACTCATACAAAGGATGCCTTAAGTAATAACGAACAAGTACTTCGATTTATAAGTAATTTCGCCTTTAATAACAGCCAAAAAGTTCTTGACTTATTTCCTTCTTTTTTCTATTTCTTACAGCTATTCATTCATTTTTTACTTTTCGTGACATCGCTTATAACAAATTTATTTTATTTTAATTTTTTTTTGTTGTTGTTGTTTCTTTCATGATGGCATGTTCAAAAATGTAATAACAACTTTTCATTTTCATATTTCTTATTGTTGTTTTTGCTGTTATTTTTGGCAATGCATGACTGCAATTCGTTATGTTGCAAGTGTTGTAAAAAAAAGCAAACTTCATATAAATCGATTTAAACAGAAAAATTGCATTTCATACTTGTTTGCTCTGACTTGAGCTGCTAGCCAACCAGCCAAGCAGAGTATTTTTTTTTTATTTCAGCAATTTATAACTCATTCTTTTAACAAAAAAAAAAGGCTTTTTCATGTACATATGATTTCGATATACTCGTACGTTTGTTATAAAAAAAGGGTTATTATGTTTGTAATGCAACTAAGCTAGCAGTAGCTACAGTTTTATAAACATCCACACACATACAATTCATATAAATTATGTAAAGGATGTGTGTGTTTGTGTGCTTATCAAATTTTTCATATTATTTGTTACGGATTGTGTTTTTGTATTAAATCGAATAAAATTGTTATTTTTTTGACAGTATTTTATACTTCGTTGATTTTCTTATTAAGTTATTTGTCATAATTGGCAGATGTTATAAAAAATCAAGAAAATATTTCATAAAATTTTCTATTTCTTTGTTATTTATTAATTTGTTTTCAATAAAAATAAATGAAAAAAAACTTAAAGTAATTAAATTGCATGAAATTGTTTATGCTGCCTAAATTTAAATGAAAGCAGCTTGAAATTTAAAAAATCTCATGTCAACTTATATTTATTGCATTTAAAAATTGTTTTAAAAAAAATTTATGTTAAAAATTGTTAATAGAGAAAACGCTAGATTGTATAATAAAAAAAGGATTATAATTTGTTTTTGGTATTCTGCTCATGATTATGGCAAAAAACTTATTATATTATAAAGGATATATAAGAGATGGACATGCCCTTGAACTGTTTGAAATAAGAGTTAACAAGGACAAATGGAGAGAGAGAAATATAACAATAAACAGCGTAATTTTTTAATCAATGACCAGCTTTTGCTGTATTATAATCATAATTTTTAAATAAATTATACATACACTCCTTGCAACATTAATAGGACCCCCTAACAAAATTTTTTCAAAATGTTAAAACTTCTAAAAAAATTATTACAAACTTAATTTTTATTTCTATTTATTTCCTCATTTCCAGCAGGAAAATGCAAAAAATTCATACTGCCTGGGTGGTAAAATCATGTGCCCCATGGGCCCCCTTAATCGTCAAACCTTAATATCATTGCAAATGCTTGGGGATGGCCATTTCGTAAAGTGTTTGCTTCTAGATAGCAGCATACTACCAAAAAGGAAATTAATAAAGGCATAAAAGTGCCTTGGTCGACATTTTCGCTCGATTACATAAAGTCATTGCAAGATTCTATTTCCAATCGAATTAACAAAGCAAATTGGTAAAAATGGGGGCTCTATGCGGTATTGAAAAGGCTTTAAAATCTACAAGCTTTCATAAAATGTAAATATAATTAAAAAGTTTTATTGAAAACTACACATAAACTCTGATTTTTCTAGAATTGTCCTATTCATGTGACACAATTTTTGAAGGCATTTTTTGGATTTTTTTTTTTTTTAACTTATACATATTGAACCCATTTTTGTAGTATTGAATAACAACTAAATAGAAATAAAAATTAAGTTTTTAATAATTTTTTTAGAAGCTATAACATTTTGAAAAAATCATGTTAAAGGGTCCTATTAATGTGGCAAGGAGTGTATATTAGAAGCAAGTGTATTTCTAAGCTGAATAAAATTTTTTTAACAGAGCAGTTTCTTATGAAATTCTAGAAATAGTTACCACGATTGTTCAGTACATATTTTTTTAATATTTAATAAAGGATATATAAGAAGCTCGTATTTCTTTTCAGCCCGATTGAATTACATTTAACAGAGAAGTTCCTAATAGAATAAATACTACAAATAGTTGCAATTTCTTTTTTTTTACGTTGCAAGCTCTATATTAGCTAAAATTTTTTTTTTTTTTAAATAAAGGACATATTGTTAAAAAATTTATTTTGAGCAACTTGAAATTTTATTTAACTTTTTATTAAAATTTGTAATGAAATTTACAAATAGTTAAAAATTTTCTTTGCATTCTAAGCAGATCTGTAGCTAAAATTTAAATTTTTTTAAATATAAAGGATATATTACAAGTAAATGTAATTTGGTGCCGATTGAAATTTTATTTCACAGAGAAGTTCCTAATGAATTTCTCCAAATAGTTAACAATTTTGACTGCGTTGTAGCTAAAATTAATTTTTTTTGTAAATAAAGGATACAAGGGAAGCAAGTAAGTTGACAAAGAAATTCCTAATAAAATACAACAAATTGTTACACATTTTTACTGTGTATTAAGTATAATTGTAGCTGAAATTTCGTATTGTTTAACGTACGATTAACAGAGAAGTTGCTAGAACTTGAAAAAAAAAACAAAATTCAACTTCATAATGAAAAAAAGGTTACTTGATTGGAGCTGTAGATGCAATAAAAGTCTTTAAGGTAGCTGTAAAGTTCTTCTATGTATAATCATCGTATTTAATTTCACTAAAATACGTATATTGCGTAAACAGTTTCTAGATAATTATCATTGGATAGACAGTGACTAATTTACGATTACAAATTTATTTAAAACATTTTAAAAATGTGTGAGTCTCTCGTGGCCATTTTAAAACATATTTCAATTTAACCTCTCTCTCTCTCTCTCTCTCACACATTCTTTCTGATTCTTTTTTTTATCTACCCTTAAGCAAAGACATCATTCTATAACAAAACACTTGTAAATAAACTATATCGCTTCTCTCCACTATAAATTTCTTTATTTTATTTATTTCATTTCATTTATTTCCCGTTTAAATACATAAATAGTCGTTGTCGTTTAGTTTTAATGGCCGGTTTGATGTACAAAATGTATTGCAAGGATTTTTGTCATCGTTATTTGAAACAATTTGGAAGTCATTACACCAAAAATAAAACACTGAAACCAACAAAATATTATTTTCAGTTGGTGATAATGATGATGAAGCAAAATTACAATTGTTGTTTATTTGCAGTTTTTTTTGTTGTTGTTATTGTTTGTCTCTTATGGCTGCTGGCTGGCAATGTAGATGACAACGGCAATGATTATTGTTTTAATGTGTTTTCTTAGGTTGTCACAATTTTATTTTTTTTTTTTGTTATTTACTTCTGCTGGCAATGAAATTTACATAATTTATAATTTGTTTTATTTAATTTTTTTCTTTGCTGTTTCGCTTTTAATACTCAGTCTTTGGTTTATAAAACGCAGCAACAACAAAAAATGAACACCTTTCACTTTCCTGCACTTCCTCTGTCATCTTTTCATTATGTTTGGGAAACCGTAAAAAATTAAAAGAAAAAAGAATTTATCTATGGCCATTAATTCAAATTTATGTTTAAAACTGAAAGAGAAAAAAATAAATAAAACACACAACAACATGGATGATAAAAATGTTGTTGAGGAGAACAAGTCATGAGTGCAGTGCTAACGCGTTTAATATATATTTTTTTAAAGAAATTTTTGGAAACTTTTTTTTTAATAAAATTTTTAGGTCAATTTAATTTGATAAAAAAATTCTTAAAGTTTTTTTTTTTATATTTCTAATGAAGTTTTTAACTTACATTAATGTGTTGACAAAATTCTTAAACAAAGTTTTAGTAAAAAAACCTAAATTAAAAAAGAAGAATTATAAAATAAAGAAAAATAAATAAATCAAATCATGTGGAAAATTTATGGCAAAAGCTTTAATTTTTTTGTTTATTTATTTTAGAGTAATAACAAGACCCTCGGTACCCAATCTTCTTTACAAATTTTTTAATTTTTGGCCTTAATTATTTTTAACCATACATTTTTTTTTAGAATTGAATAGTTGCAGAGCAAAGTGCAGAATTACCACAAGTTATTGGCCCTCAATATCAGCAAGCTTTAACGCCTAACTGAATGGCTTATAGAATAGTGGGGTCTTAGATGTTATCAGTGTAAGTTGAAGAATATTAAGAATAAATTACTTGACTAAGGCTTCATAAACCATGAATATATTTCATTAGATCAATGCAACGTTTCCATTAGTCTAATGAAATATTATCATTGATTGAAAAATAATAAATTATTCTTCCAGAGTAATTTTTCCCCTAACCAACAACCATTTTTTTTTTTTTTTTTTGCCTTCATTCGTTAACCAAAAATAAGTTGAATGCTTTTAACACAAGATTATATTTCAGTTATTTTACTTCTTGTTCTGGTTTATTTTTTAACATTTTTTTCTTTGTTTGCCAAATTAATATTTATAACACTTGCAGGTTTAGTAATCTTTTTATTTATTTTTTAAAGTTTTCCAAAGCTATAAAAATAAAATTAATTTGTATTTTAAGAAGGTTTAGATGTTAATGTTCATGATATAAAAATAGTAATTATTTAAGTATTATCCAGCAGCCGCAGGAATTTGTCATAATCAAAAGTGTTAACAACAGCAACACAAATTATGGCTTTTAAAATTAAAAATTCAATTAAACAGTCATATTTTTTATTGAAACGGTCGGATTATAAATATAATGTTTGTTTATAATTATTATTTTTCATGATTTCCTTGCAAAATCTTGTGGCATATTAGCTGCCATAAAGTAAGTCATCAATTCGACGCTGGCCTTTTTAATGCATTTAACCGCAAAATTATAAATTCCACACAAGTGAAAAGCCAGTGAGCTAAACCTTCAAATTAATTGCAGTATAATTTAAATTAAACATTATTTTTGTTGTACTCGTGCTATAAATCTTATATTTTTATATTTGTGAACAATTTTGTGTTAAATTAAAATCGTTTGTAATAGATCTAGAAATGAAGCTGATAGTGAGTCATGGCTTTATGTTCACTGGTCAATTCTATTCTTTCTTGCAATGATGATATCGCAGATCACAGTGCATAATAAATTATGCCGCCAAGAGTCAGAGGTCAATTTTTCCATATTTTTTCTCTCTCTTAACTCAATAAAGAGTTTTACCAATCTAGCTGCAGTCAGAGGCTTTCAATTTTTTTAGAATTGATTTAAATTGATTTAAAAGATATTAAACTTTGAAAATTTTTTAATCATGCTTTAATATAATTTTATTTATTAAGAAAACCTCTTTTTTGTTGATTGCATTAACAAAAGAAGGTCATTTTATAAAACTTTATTTAACATTAAAATTCTTTAGAATATTGCGGCTGATACATCAAAGTGTCTAATTAAAAACCACAACATTAAGACAAACGATACGACTATTTGAAAGTAAATTAGCTATTTAAAGTTTAATTTTATGCATACTGCAATTATTCTCACACACACTTAGAGAAAATTTGTGTGTGAAATATTAGAATTTTGAAAAAATCATTACCGCAACCTTTAAGAATTTTAAAACAGTTTAATTGAAAATTAATAAAAAAAATTTAAAATAAATTGCACAAATTTTTTTGTTGCCAGGAAAATTGCTTACTAGGTGCTTAGTTATTTTCATGTTACAAAACTTTCATTTAAATAAAAACTTGATTAAAAATAATGGGCCGTAATCATAGTCGTGAAAAAATGGGCTTTTGCTCATAAGAATTTAATGAATTTAAATCGATTTTAAAAAGATACTTTAGTCTGACTATGATTATGGGCCAATAACTTTAAACATCAAACTAATTTTAGGCTGTCGAATCAATTACCACCGTTTAATTGGCTTCCGTGTAATACAAATAGTGGCCGATAATGGCTATTCTGTATTGTGATAAGAAAGCATCTGCTGTAAAAAAGCCAAATGTTTTGCATTTGCTTTTTGCTTATCGCAAAATATTGACGTTGATGTGCACTTACGCTTTACAGAGCGGGGTAGTAGCAGACCAATGCAAAAGGTATACTATCAAACACATTAAAAATTCGATTTCGTACCGTTTTTTTTCGCATCGCACTACAGAGTATCTGCTTCTGTTAGAAATTTAGCGAAAGGTTTTTCTTATTCAATACTTAGCACCGTTTTTATTAACTGTTTCCATTGTAATTCCATTCCATTTTATTAGGAATATTTTTAACGGTATATATTCATTTAAGTGTAAACCTATAGTCACATTAAACAAATATTTGTCGAAATAAGCTTCACCACTATCTCATGTACATTTGCGTTTATATATTTTGAAAAAATATTAGGTTGGACTAGTCTATTTTTTTTTTTATTAAAATACAATATAATTGCATTATTATATTATTTGTCATAATTTCATGTCTTAAACGACTATAAAAATATTTCGACAAATATTTGTATAACGTGACCATAAGTTGAGAATATATTTTGTGGCATGACTGTTTTCTCATTAACTCATTAAATTTATTGAAAATTATCGTTAGTAAATCAACACACAGACACATATCTTGCGGCTACGTAGACAGTTCATTAGGAATTTGTAAAGCATTTGTTTAAAAAAGTTTAAAATTTTCCATTTTTACCAACACATTTGCAATATTTCTTGGCAGCACTAAATTAAATAATAAAAGTTTATTTATTTATTTGCTTTTTTCTTCTAACTAGAGTACAGATTTTAAAAAACTTTAACTTTTTCACTAAACACTTTTTTTTTTAATTTTAAAATAAAATAAAATATTTTGAAATCTTTTCAATCTGCCATAAATCATAGCAACAAGCAGTTAGTTCCTTAAGTTTAATTTGAATTTAAAACCATCAAAATGTAAATAAAAATTTAAACAAATTTTATAATAATCAAATACTCTTTAATAAAAAAATTGAATTTATTAGTAATTCAATACAATTGCAATTCAATGTTGCATAAATTTAACAAGAAAAAAATAAACTAGATTGCTAGTAATTTAAAAAAAAAAGAAAAGAAAAAATAAAGAAAAACTGTGTATAACACAAGTATACTGCACAAGATTTGAATAGGGCAATTTTAATACTCGTATCATAAATATAAATATAAACTACAAGTATTATAAGCCATAAAGTACAATACTTAACCCCAACTGTAAACCAAGATCTCATTAAGTTGCAAGTTACCACTAGGTTTTATTCACATTTACCTTAATGTAATGAAAATGTATTGGACCTAGGCCCAAGTCACTGCATTCGATATCGAATTAAAACTAGGTTATTTTAGTATATATATTTTTTAAGAAAAGATTTTAAAATTTAAATATGTACGAGTTGCTCGATGTTGAAAGATGTGTGATTTGGTCTCTGATTATGAGTGTCATTATAATAATGAAAACAGTAATATATGGCAACGCCAGCCATAATTTTATGCAGAGTTCGCAAAGAAACAAAACGAAACGTTTGCATTTTTTTCGTGTTGTAGTTCTTCAGAGTCAAAAACAAAAACAAATAAAATGCACTGCAAACATTTACTCTGATTTATTTTATATTTGTATTGGTACATTAAAAAAAAAGTACCATTCGCTTAAAACATATGAATAAAAAACGAGCAGTGCCGTAACACACATATGCATAAACACGACTGTCTGTTTATTATTTTCATTTTCGAAATAACTAGGCAGTAAAAAATTCTTTGAACGAAGCGTTGTGGTATGCCCTTGCTAGTAAATAAACAACGAATGATTAATTCAATAAAAAAGAACGTTTTGGCTTTTGTTTTGTATGCAAATGTACGATTTGATTGGAAGTCAATCGTTTTATTTGTGACATTTTTGCTGTAAATCGTTTTGTCTTTTGTTTTGTTTGTACAAAATTTTTAAAAAGAATTGTATCTTTATAGGAAATATTTTGTTTCTTTTCGAATTGTGGTTTAAGGTAAGTCTGTGCCATAAAAATTCAAAAAATTAAATCTTTTCAAGAGTTAAATTCCTGATGATCTAAGAAAAAAACGTCTGTGCAATACATATTAAAAAATGATTATTTTATTTAAAAATAAAATCCGTCATGGTTTGTAATTTAAATTTCATAAATTTTCTCAAGAAATTTATTGTCATGCACTCCTAAACTAAGCTGGTGGATATGGTGGTCTTTTTCTTTATGCCTTCCAGCACATTTTGTCTTGTTTATTTTTATCATTTTTAAATGTCTTGTGTAAATTAAAGTCTACCATTCAAGTTTGTGTACGTACATTTTCTGCATGTTTTTTTAACTTTTTAAGTATATTTGCAGACTGTGTCTGGGGTTCACCAAATGTTGCACTTATTTTTTTGTAAACAAAAGCATTTTCCTTTTCTTTTGCCAACATTATTTTATTTTTTTTTGTTAGTATTTTTCTATTGTTTATAAATGAAGTTCTTAAATATTTTAAGAACATGATGTCTCATAATGCATTGCAACGCATACAAGCAATTTTCTTTATCGGTTTGCTGTGACACATAAAAATGTTCTTGAAAATTTTTTTAAGAATATACAAAAGGAAAGACTTTACATTTTTCTTTCGTTTGTGTGTAATTTTTCTTTTTTTTATTTATTTTTTATTATTTTTTATTCTCTAGATATTTTATCTTTCAAAATTGTCTCGTGGTGTATAAGTTTACAATGTGAATATAATAAAATTATATTGTGGTTTACTTTTCACATGGTTTCAATATTTTTAGTGTAAACTTGCAGGTTACTGCAAATATACTTACACCATTTTCAATCAAAATTAAGCTTAAACAAATTTTATAACAAAAAAACTGGGTTTCAATAAAATTTTATTCAAATGAATTAGTTAGCTGGTAAAAAAAAGACTTAAAAATTGCTGAATTCCTTTTCTCTAATATATTAACAGCAAGGTTCTCTATGAAATAAACTATCGCTCGCTTCTACTTCGCTAATTTGCGGCTCACTACAAAATGTTTACACGGCAATTCTTATGAAAAGAAAATCGAACAATAGCGAAAGCATTTCTATATGAAATTGCGGCTCTCAAAAAAAATTTTTTCTCGTTATACGAATACAAATGTCAAAATCACTCATTTGTTTACCTGTTGTCGTTATAATATTTTTTCTTACAAAACCAATAGAAAAGGCACAGCAACCGCTTGAATTAGCAATAAAACATTTTTTTCTCTCTCGAATAAATCAATATAAAATTTTCCTAAAGCAGATACCGCTCCCGATCGACCTCATGTTATAGGAATTAACACAAAAAAGTTCAAAAAAATTAATTTGAAAAACACTGAAATTTAATTTAATTTTACCAAAATTCGTTCGATTAATAAAACCAACTTTTTGGCCAAATTTTTATGAACATCACACAAGGAACTACTTGCAAACAATGTTTGTTAATTTTATAACACAAAAACTTGACTTTGACACTTAAACAAAAATTCAAGTTTAACTTAAACTGATTTGCATAACACAAAATAGCCATTTTTTCACTTAAATTTTTTTTCTTTTTCACAGCTGTACGTTTTACAAATTAAAGCCGGATAACACAGCATATTTATTAATCATATCGAACATTTACTTCAATAGTCTCCTCATAAAGTAAAAAATTGTAAATAATTAATTCTGAAAAGAAAATCATTTTTAAGTTATGACACTATTAAAGTAAATGAGCAAATGTACGTACTTAGAAGTAAATATTTCTACACTTTAGTAATGGTGTTCAATGCTTATATACTTTTGTATTAAGCTTATATACATTCATATGCATGTATGTATGTGTGGGCATATGTGCATGTACATGCACATAAATCCGTGCTTGGTACTACATAAAAAGTCAAGCTTACACCAAATGTGACCACTTTATTACTGACAATAATAAATGGCAACATTTGTATCTAACAAACAGAAAAGTCAGCATAATAAGAGACAGGCAAAGAGGAAGAAACAAACAAAAAATATTTCCCATGAATTTTTTAATCTTCAATTTGAATGTAGTTTTGTGTAAAACTCTGTGTAAATATTTGTCTTTATTTGAATGCCAATGATTATTTTTGCTTCATTGTTGGAGGATGTAAAAAAAAAAACAAAAAAAGGAACACAATTTCTCTACTGGGAATGAATGTGTTCCGTCTGTTTTTACATTTATTGGAAACAAATTTATGTAACTAAAACAAGCGAAATAAAAGAAAATGAACCATATTGTTATTGTAATGCAATTAGTTTTTGTGGTGGTGGTGGTGTTGTTAGAAATGCATGAATTTTTTAAACATAAAAGCAAATATACGAAACAATTTTTTATAAACTACCAAATTTTTAATTTTTTTTATAAAAAATCTCAGAACATGTTTAGGGTATTGTAGGACAAGACTTCTGGTAGACTTCTTGTGAGCTGTCACTCAGCGCTATAATTGACTTCCTTCGAAGTCTAAATCTTAAACAGTGAACTCATGGATCCTTTGGGTCGGTACATAGTACAGAGATATGACTTAATTCACAATAATAATAATAGATGTATCTCAAAAACCAGAGTCATTTAGTCACATAAAATTAATTAATTTACTTAATTACAACGTTTTATTATTGTCATTCTTACACAACGGATTTTGATGCAGTTTTTTTTAAAGATTCAAGAGGAAGGTTTATCGTCACAAATCGGCCCGGTAGGTAGCTCTATAGTCGGTATCTGGCTTATTTGCCTACTATCTGTTTTTATCCGGTCTCACACGGTTCTTTACTCTATGAGTACGATTTCTTAGTGTAAGAAGATGGAATATATAAAAATTTTAAGGCAAGACAACGTTTACCGGGTCAACTAGTATATTTATATATAATAATACTGCGGAACCCGCAGTAAATTATAAAAAAAAATAAATACTCTTAATGAAAGCTTTAAAAATGTAAATAATAATGAAATACATATTCCAGTAGTCTAATGAAACGTTATCATTATGTTAAAAATAATGAATTATTTTTTTCATTATTAAATTTATTTATTTATTAAGTAATTTAATTACTTAAAATAATTAAATTTTTTTATTAATTAATTCAATTCATTTATTATAATTTATTTATTTATTAATTAATTATATTAATTTATTTAATTTAATTAATTTTTTTAATTTATTTATTAATTAATTCAACTACTTTAATTAATTAAACAAAATCAAATAATTTATTTAATTTATTAAATATTTAATTACTGCACTAAAAAAATAATTAATTATTTTTAACCCAATGACATTAGTTTTGTTAAACTAATCAAATATTTCATTCATTTAATAAAATATTGTATTAATTCAATGAAATATTTTCAGTATTCTAATAAAATGTTTTCATTGATTGAAAAATAATAAATTATTTTCTCATTCTAGTAACAATTTTCAATTGCTCTGACTAAAAATCGTGTGTATACTTGCGTAATTAAACACATTTTTCTTTGCATAAAAAATTATCTGTTTTTAAAATTATGATTTCCTACAATAATTTTAAGTCAAATTAAAAATTAATTTAACATTTTATATTAAATAAATAGAATCAAATTAAGTATGTAAATGAGAGTAGAAGTGCTCAACATCATTAAAAATTGATTTTGCTCTTTTCCTTTTTTTCTTTTATTTTTTTTTTTTTTTTTTTTTTTTTTTGGTATTCAACAAACAATTGTAGCTGATGAATGATGATGTTGCTTAATAATTAAATTATTATTACTTAAGTACTTTATGCAACATATAATTGTTTTATCTATTTGTAAATGCATCATTAAATATTGTGTTATATGGCAGGCTTCAATAGTAGTAGTAACAATTGTTGTATAAGCTTTGCTGTAAATTTCTATAAAATTTATATGTGTAAGCTTTCATATGTGAGAGTGTATGGGTATTTATAATTTCGTATATCAATTATTTTATTTGTGCCAAAAACATGTTTGTGATGCGAACTCACAAGAGCTCAGCAGTAAACATGAAAAGGCCTTCCTCGACTAGGCCACCTTAGACATAGTATGAGATGCGATGCTCATTCTAATTCACCTGCACTTTCTTGGGAGCACGAAAATTTCTTAAAAAAGAAAAAAATTAAATCTGCACCAAAGAAAGTTTAATGTTTTGTTAAACAAAATAAATAATGAGGCGTTGGCTAGTAGAAACGACAGCGACGACATAAAAATGGTATTATCAAAGTCGCCGGTGGCAATAAATAATTATATCGCCCTACCACTGTTGAAATACAATACTGAGTTAATTCCGACAACAAGTAAATTTTTACTTAAGTCGACTTAAGCGATTTTTATTTATTAAAAAACATTTGAAAAAAAAAAATGAATTAGGAATGCGATAAAAAAGACTTACAACTCTTTTACACAAGGCCTTCGAAAAGGCCTGCTTATTCTTTTTTACCGCTGAACACTACATTTGTAGGTGTTTATGCTTGTTTGTGGGCTGTATGTTTAAAAGTTTTCATATTGATGCACATGAGAGTGTACAAAAGAAACAATTGTGAGCCATAAGTAGCGTTTGTATTGTATTATATTTGCATCATTATCCTTGTTGTAGTTCCGAATTATATTTGTTAAAGGTAAAGAAAATGCCTACGCATGAGATTTTTAATTAATTTTTTCGTTATTGCCAGCAAATTAAAAAAAATCAAAAAAAAAAAAAAAATAAACAAAATGAAAATTATTGCTTTCATTGGGATTTTTTTTTTTTTTCTTTCTTTAACCATACGCGTTTATCATTCATGTGATTATTCTTCTACTTGAAAATTTAGTGCTTTAATTTTTGAGAGTAAAAAAGTCAAAATTAAATTTTTTTTCAAAGGAAATTTCCTTCGTAAAATGTAAGAAAATTAAAGTGTTTTCTTTGTAGACTTGTGTATGGTAAGCCATCTCTCTAGTTAAAATAGTTTATAATTGCGCATCTTTAGTAACTAACGTCAGCATATTATTGATTCAGTCAATGCAATAATAATGAGGCAAAGTACTCGTAAATTGATGTTTACTGCAATTTAATTAATGTGAATGATTTTAATTACTCAGCTGTTATATTTGCAATCAAATAAGTAAATAAAATGAGTTTACTATTGCTACAACAACAACAACAACAACACTACTAGCAAAGGAAATTAAAACAAATAAAGAAAAAGACATTTTATTTTCATTAATTAAATTTAAAAGAATTTTTGTATTTAGTGATGTCGAGAGTAAATTACTTGAAATGTTTGCTTCTTGCAAGTCTTCAATTAAAACTAATTTTTGTAAATCATGGGAAAGGAACAGCTAACCATTAGTATACTGTTGGTAAAACCGTTTTCTATTAATAATATGTATGTAGTAGTGTGTTTGGCGGCTAGTCAACACTGAAAAAATTCTCAAGAGTGGCTGTATTCATTCTCTATTAACTAAGTGTGCTGATTACAAAAATACCACACAAGTTTTTACACAATATGTTAACTTTTTAATTAAAAAAAAAATGGAATTGGGTTTTTAATAATTAAAATTTGAGTTCTCTGAATTTGGTACACACGTTCTTGATACTTCAAAAATTGTTGCCATATAAATTTACATCAACCATGCCCACTTTTTCAACAAATTTATTGAAATTTGTTTTTTATAATTCAAATTCTAGAATTTAAAATGTGATTTCAGGACCTTCAAAGACATATAAATCTATTAATTCAGTAATGAAACCTCTTGTCTTTTAATAGAATTTTTAATTGCATTCAATTCATCCGACATGCCGGCAGATACACTAACTACAAAAGTTGGCATGCCAGTTACACGTCTAAAAAATATTGATTCTTTAAAAATTTCCCAATGTTACAAGACTATTTGTGAAAGGCTCTCAGCAAATATTTTAATAGAATGGAAGTGGTGGAAAAAGTTTTTATACCAAGTATATTCTTGATTTCAACAGATATTCCCGTTGATTTTAAAAGACGACAATTCCCAATGTCTTGGATTTGTTATGACAATTAGCAAAGCACTCTTAAATAAGCAGGTATTAACCTAGAGACTCTCTGGTTTGGACAGTTAATTATATGTACCCTGCTCCTGAGTTGCAAGCCCTCACAATCTTATCAAAAAAAAAAAAAACTGAAAGCCTCTAGAACAGGTAAAATTCACCAATTTTGAACATCATGCTCTAATTTATAGAGAAATACAGCCTCATTTGTTTTCCAAAGGATTTCTTTGAAAAATGCTACAAAAAGCCTCTATGCTCCAAAAAGATAGCCACGCATGGTGTAAGTAAGTAGATTATGCGGCTCAAGTGTGAAGTTGGTTTTCAAAAAATACAACTTTTCGAACAACTCAATATAAATATAAAACAAATTAAAAAGCTTTTTATATTATAGATTTTACGAAATAGTTAACTGTCACACGCATTATTTGATTACTGGTATTTCACATAGGAACACGTATGATCATATGCCCGACATCGTTTTCAAAAGTCAATGCCAGGCATTGATATTTCAAATACGAAAATGTTGTTTTATTAAAATTTCATTACTTGTATCATTTTTTAATAATTTAAAATTCTGTTGGCTATAAAAAACATAAACACCCGATTTAACATCCATCATTGTACTCATGGTACGTTAGTTGGTAAAGCCAGGCCATAATAAAAGACACAATAAATGATTTATGTGTATTTTATTGCTTCTATTCTTTAGTTTCGTATGTCGTGAATCACTCAAATCAAGCCTTCTGTTTGAAAAGTGTTTACAAGTTTACACAAGCATATTCAAAACTGGAAAGCCCGCACGCACACACACACACACACACACATCTCTACACTTAAACATGTTCATTTATACATTTTCACTCTCATCAATGGTGTACAATAACAAATAGAACAAAAGAAAAAATGAGATACAAATTTTTATGGCAGCAGCAACACTAACAAACGGAATTCAAAAAAAAAAAAAAAGAAAAGAAACAATAACGAACTTTCACTGGTGCTTTGAAAGTGTGGAAACACAGCCATGATTTATTTCATTACGCACACATTCACGCACCCAGAGAGACATAGTTGTGGGAAAAATAAACATAAAATTACACACACTATAGATTATCACCAACCAAAAAACAAACGTGGTAACGTAGGCCCCACACACACACATAAATTTCTGTATGTCTTTTAGAAGAGCAATAAACAAATGTAACAAATCAGACAAATAAACATAAACAATGTTTCTTTTTGATTAATAAAAACAACGCGCACACACTTATACACACTTAATATCCCCCTCCACCATTCTGTTCTATTGTTGGCCATAGAAAATGTCAAAAAAAAAAAATAAACAAAACAATATACAAAAAAAAAACAATACAAACAACAACAATAACAAACGTTTCCGCATAACAACTTCCGTTACAATTTTTACAATTGTTTCCGCTTCAACTGGGGATTATTTATTGACTCCATACACAGTTTATTCACCTACACAGACAACAAACACATTGAAACAATAATAGAAAAAAGAATAATAAAAAAATAAAAGAAAGAAAAACATTTATTAAGTTGATTATGATTTTTGCAAAAACGAAATGAGAATTCACTCTGACCAAAACCATGGCCAAGAAAATATTAATTAAAAAAAAAAAGTTGTACAGAAATTATGTTGTTTGTAAACAATTATTTCAACAAAACAACATCACTGTGTGCTTAAGCTATGAGATCTGAAAAAGTCCTTTAGCTTACTTTGCAACTACTTCAAATTAGTTCTTCATTAATACGTGATCAATGTCCAGCAATGTGTATATACTTTTTGGATCACTTTTTGACGTCGACTGTGTAATAGCAACAGTTCTGCATTTGAGTGTATGTGAGTATGTTGTAACTGTGGATTTTTTAAAATTAAATGCAAAAAATATGGATCGCGTCAATCAAATATATTTACTATATAAATTTTTAAGGCTACAACAAGCTTGCTGAGTTCCACAGCTGATGTAAACTTTTTATGATGGTAAACACTTTGCTCAACAGTTGAGCAGGAATAGCCTGGTAGTTATAATTAAGTAGCTGGTGAGTATCTAAGTGTAAAGAGACTCTATAAGCCATTTACAATTTTTAACTAAAAGTAATTGTTAAATTGATTAATTTTTTTTTAATGAATCAATTAAATATGTAATCCAAAGCATTTTTTCTCTGATTAAGTAGGCGTTTTTTCATATTTATAAATATTTGAGCTGTTTTAAGTCCACCTGAAAAAAAAGAGTCATTGGTAATTTTAGTACGATGGTCTATATCTTACTAAAATCACCGCTAACGAATTTTTTTTTTTTTTTTTTTTTTTTTGGAAAAAGTGGACTTGTACCACTTTCACAAATAACAGCTAATTTAATTGACTCCTTTAAAAATTTTATCAATTTTACAATTTTTTTAAAATAAAATTTTTAATTTTTAAGAAACGTTGGGAGTAATCTACTGAGGATTCAGAGTAGCTTCTGACGAAATGGTCCATATAGATATGCTATCCCCTTCAGTACTTATTGTACTGAATAAATAACTCATGAGGATATCATGAGTAAAAGAATAAATTTAAAAGCCAACACAATTTCTCGAATTAAGCACAAATAAAGATTAATACTCGTAGTTTGTTATTTTTAATTATCTTATAGTTTTTTCTGTATAACTTCACGAAATAAATTTCTCGAGTCACATTTTATGGACGGCATGATATATTTGAGTTAAAAGGAGTCGCCATGCTATCTGTCCTCGTTAGAAGTAGCAATTAGCTTAGGTGATGAACTCGTCTCCTTCTTTTTCTTCTCTTACTAGTTCCCTATTTCCCTATAACCTTCTGTCTTCTATTTCTGTAAAATCTTTCTAAGGCTTTCCTGCTTCACAAACGCCCATATCACTCTTATTATGGTGCCCTGTGCAGCCTAACCTAACCTTACCATATGTTTGCCCTGCACTGCTGCTTTAAATATTATTTCTTCCATAAAAAGTATTTACTTACAGTGACAGTAAGGCTGTCAGTCTTAATTGCCAAAATAATAAATTATATTTGTGTGTGAGTTTGTTATTTATGTATTTATTTCAAATTACATTTTCATGAAAAAAAAAACACTCAATACAACAGCAACATTTTGTTACGGACATGCAATTATTATTGTGTAACTGCCATTGAAAAGTACATAATTTTGTTTTAAATTTGAATTTATAATTTATGTAAAAAAAAAACTAACAAAAATTTATTGTTTCAATTTAAATTGTAATTGAAATGTAGACACAGACAACACCAGCCCGATTTCTAGGAAATGCACTTTAATACGAGCCCCCTAATACTGCTATGCGTAATAAAACTAGAAATCTAAAATGGAAGTATGTAATTTCCATTATATCAATCTCACGTTTATTGCCAAAAATGTTTTTTTTTTTTTGTTATTGTCTGTATTCTTAGTTGGTTTAAGCAATGTTTTACAATTAGTCGTAAGTTGGTAACATCTGACCATAATCTGTTTATCTCTGAGGCACTGTCAGTCATGTGCTTTCATTTCTCCTTAATGCTATAGTCAGAACTTTAATAATCAATTTTCATTTTAACAGAGCCTAAATTATGGCATTCGTAATTGAATGAAATCTATTGAAATTTTTAAATTTCCATGAAACTTGGTTTTAGTTTTGAAATTAGTCATGAATTCATTTTTCAATTTTTTCTGTTCTTACACTTCGGTTGTGAGAACTTCGGTTGTGAGAACTAAATTTGTTTCCAATCAAAAATTCAAATTTGATAATCAATTTCTTTAGTTGTAGTAATCAGAATTCCATAGTAGAAACCAAAATTATTTCTCCTAAGAATGTTTTGAGTTGTTAGACCGATTTTCAATTATTGCAATTAAAAAATTAAATTTTTACAATTGAATTTTTGATTGGAAACAAATTTAGTTCTCCCAACTGAAGCTGTTTTCTGTCTGTTGGTAAACTTTCATATTGTTTTTAATTCGCTTATTCGTTAAATATTTCAAAAATAGTAGTTTTAAAAAACCTGTATAAAAAAAACCCCCATTCAATAAAAATAGTTGGTTTTACACTCAACCAGTTATACAGTGATTCGGCTGAATTTCAATAGCAACCTGACAACAGTAACACTTGTACGTTGTGTAGGATCCTGACAATATCTGTGGCAGTATGGAAAAGTCGCTTAAATAAAAAAATATATTTTAAAGCCTATGCGGACAGATGGACAGCCTCTGCTGCCTACACACAGAAAACAACTTCGGTTGTGAGAACTAAATTTCTTGTCAATCAAAAATGCAACTAAAATAAATTCATAACATAGACCAAAATGTAGCTCTCATAAAAATATTTTGACCTCTAAGACCGATTTACCAAAGTTTTTTTTTTTTTTTTTGTAAAGATCCAGAATACGAGTACATATACTCTTGGATATTAAAATATGGTTACATTTACTACCTTTGGTAATTGACTTTTCTTTTGTATTGTCTATAGTGATCAATTTTTTAATCCTTTTATCTGAAGAATTTAATTTTTAAGGGTCTGTTGCTCTAATTATGCTGATGTCCAGTAAAAGAAAAGAACATCAATTGATTTTTTTTTTTGGTCTTTTGTAGCCAGCATGACATGCATATCAGACCAAACTAGGCCTCGTTTTCATGTAATGATGCCACACACAATGTGCATCATTGCCTAGAGGTTTACAAATGGCAGTTTTTAAAAGAGCATTTCAACTTGAAAGAAATAAGTAGCACATAAAGCTCATTGGCTATGATACCCTTTACGAACACCTCCCTTCACCTTCCATCCTCCTGTACGCACAAACATTCAAGTGCGTTAATTCTACTTCAATTCGTATGTTGTTTTAAAAATTTGATTACAAGAATAGAATTAAACCATTTAAAACACATTTGCAGTGTTTGCATACACAATTAAAATTTTATTTTTAATTACAAACAAGCGATAAACAAAAACAGAAACTGTGGCAAATGAAAAGCAAATTAATTCTTTAGCAATTTTATAAATTAACCGCATGTGGTTTATTCTGTTTTTTATGCAGTCTATGACGGCGCGTAATTAATTTATAAATTTAAACGGTTTATCGGGTAGTAGATAAAAAATGCAATTTGCAAATAAAAAATGTTACCACCAAAAACTATTTAAGTTTTTTTATTTGTAAAATTGAGACTGCACACTGCATGATACTCAGGTCTTAACCATTAATTAAATAATTTTACAGATTTTTACTGAAAACTGTCTCCAAAGTATATTTGCACTTCATTATTTTATAAATTCTGGAGTTGGCATTAGATGTGTGAGATTTACTTAAAGGGGCAGCAAAATTGTCTTTAATTCGTTTCTACATATATTTTTTAATCTGCTCAGTAGTTTTAGAAATATTGTAAAAGTTGTCACGGAAAATTATGTTTTTTATGCAAAATTAGAAAATTTATAATTTTAAAAATAATATGACTATTTTATTAAGCTTGAGGTCTTATTTTTAAAAAAAATTTATTTTTATATCGATATTTCGCTCCAATTTGTGTATCTTCTTCAGGTATATAATTCATAATTATAAATAATAAAATAGTCACATTATTTAAAAGAAAAAGGTCAAATAAAACTAACAAATAAATTTTAAAAAAATTATTTAAAATAATCGTTTATTCATGCTTAATTCTAATTTATATCGGTATGCAAAATTCATTATTTTCCATGATATTTTCATGGAAAATCTCAAAAAATTAGAATTAAGCACAAATAAATAGTGCTGTTCTGTATTCCGAATCCGAATATCTTATTCAGAATTAAAAAATTTAGCACCTCATAACTACTCTGTGGTCCATTTTAAGATTTTTAAAATTTTATTTTTGCTTTATTTTGGGTGCGAAATTATTGGTAGAATTAAAAAAAAATAAAAGTTTTCATTTAATAAGAAGAAAAAAATATAATTCCACATGTACGAAAGATTACATTTTGTTAAACTTTATAATTCCAAATAATTTAATATGTTGTATAATTGCATATAAAAATCCACTTTTTTATTGCAAACAAATAGCTTGATAAGTTTCAAACAAAACGTGCCATTTTTTTAAATCGATGCACAACTTTCCATTTTATTCCAAATAAAGTAAATCTATCACACAGTTCATCTTAAGGAATACTAAGCTTAGGAAGAATTTGTAATATGAGAGTAGTCTGGATTTGTTCCCGCTCCTAATTCTAATTCCAAATTCTAATTCTCTTTAGCTTAAAATTGCTAACTTCAAATGGCTCTGCTGTATTTTTTATCATGATACTATTCAAGTAAATGAAAATAAAAAAAAAATTATTCGATTTTTTAATTGATTATAGTGCAGCTTATCAATTAACATTTTTCTGCAACATTTTTCACTGCTATAATCAAAAATAACGTTCTTGAAATAAAAATGTTTTTGTAAAATGTTGCTTAAACTTTCGTTTTGTATTTTAGGTTTTTTTTTTTCATTTATAGAACAACATGTAAATTCAAAAAAATTTTAAATAATTCCTGAACAAGTCATGTAGCTGTACAGTTGACGTTATTTAAATAACTTTTATTTTTATTATAAAAATCTTAGTATTAGTTTAAAACATAGTGCGCACGTTATACTGGTAGGTAAAATATTTTTTTTATTTAAAAAAAAAAAAAATTGCTAGATAACAAACTTAGTAAATTAAAGCAAAATAAACAGTTTAGCCATAAAAAATTAGATAATACGGAAGAAAACAAGATGTCTGTATGCAAGTATTAATATAAATATTAAAATAAACACATGCTTATACAAAATAACTAACTTGTTGATAAAAAAAAAGATCAGGAAATATTTTAAGATAAGATGAAATACAAACATTAAGCTCTGTTAGATTTGTGTCTTTATTGTAGTTGTACTAAAATATTGCTGCAGCTGACACTATAATCTTCTGTTTTATATACCATATTTTCAAAAACTCCATTTCTATTAAATTTTTAAAAGATTTTTGTATTACAAATTTACCCCGTCCCCCATATTAAATTCTAAAAATAATAAACTTGCATACGATCCATTTAATATATTATAATTGCAGTACTTTATTGTGTTTTATTATTTTTAATTTTGTTAAAAGACATTATTTTGCAGGACTTGTTGTTATACATGCATAGATTATAAATGCATATATGCATGTATGTATATAGTAGTTAATTTACACATATTTCTTTTTATTTTAATTATACAATATATTGTGGTTAAAAAAATATAAATTATGTAGTTTATTTCCTTTAAAATTTAGTAATCATTATTACAAAAATAGTTTAAAACAAAAGAAAGTGAAATAAGCTACAAAATAACACAATTTAGGCCCAATATAAAAATGATGGCTAATGGTTTCGAGTGTTGGACTCAGCTCGTAGGTTCATATTTACAAATAATAGAAAATGTATCACCGCCCAAACGTTGGGCCAACCATTTATTCTTCACTACAGCCAATTTTAAAGTGTCACAAGTGAACTTGGCGTATAGATTGGTATGCAAAGCTCGGCCCATTCCTTCAATTACCAATAAATCAGTCTCATTTTGTTGTAAAGCTTCACAGAGATCTTGGGGTAGTGTACGCATATCAAGGCAAGGGCCATGTTGGCCATTACCAAATACTACCAGTTTTCCATTAGTATAAGCCTGCTCTATGACCGGACATTGGCAGTTACAGGAGTCAAATATATTGCTCAACTCACTACTAGTGACGTCATTTAAAGAGGGTTCAGTGTTAGCACATAATATTACTTTTGTACCTCGTTTGAGTAATTCACGGGCGAAAGGTAATATGCCAAGTATAATGTCTATGCCACTGTTGTCCACAAAAATAGCGGCACATTTATGGCAGTCTCCTTCTAGGCGCAGCAACCATTTGTCCAAATCATCAATAAGCCAAGGTCTTTTCTGTATGCGGTCTAGTGCTTGATGCAAACCAAATGTTTTTTCTTTTTGTAAAATATTTTCGACAGCTTGTGCGCCTCTATCGAACATGTTACCTGCTAATACACCACGCACTAATTGAAACCATTTCTGCCTGCAATCTTTTATATTATCAATTTCTTTAATACGTTCCGTAAATAAAGACAAGGCTTCTTCGTTTTCTAATTTTTTCTGCTCTAGCCAGGGGTCTTGAAATCCACACAAACGTAATTGCTTATCATTTAATTCTAATAATTCTCTTACTCCCAAAACTCTATTGCAGGCAGCATTTTCTTTGGTGGCATTACGATATTCTTCCAATTTTCTGTGAAAAGATTTTTTAAACATTTCGGCTCTGTCATCGGCTGTATCATCATTGTCACGTTGTGATTTAGCAGCTTGCAGAGCAAATTTTTCAATCACATCATGTAAACAAGGAAACCAATACTTTGCCGCCTCTTCGTCTTTATTTAAATCCAAAGTATCTGGCTGATAAGTTATGGCATCTTTTACCAAAGCATTACAACGCCATTCACACATACTACGCTCTGATATCACCGAACACACATAAGCAAAAAACACAAAAGTGAAAGAAAAGAATTAAATATTTATTTTTTGTTTTGTCGCTACTGCTAATTAAATTAATATTTATTTTTTTTTTTGTTCTTACCTATTAATATTTTCAAGTTTAGCTGTGTAGTTCTCTTCGTTTTTTAATTTTTTAAAACTGTGAATTTTTGTAGTGCGACAAATTCTTTGTATATTTCGTTTGCATTGGATTAAGCTACCAAACAATAAGATCATAGAAAATAACAGTAATTCTCTTTTGCTTTAAGCTTGTTAATCACTTGTTAATAGCTTTTAACATCTTTCTTTTAATCGTATATTGAAAATACTTAAAAGCGAGTGCTAGCGATGAATAGTTTATATTTACAATTTTAATAACAATGCTAACATTTAATGTTAAATCACAACAAAAATAAAAAACCGCAATTGACAGCAGGTGCAAAATCATTTTGACATTTAGACAGCGCTGCCACGCTGACAAGCATATGCAAACAAAATTTTCTCAGAAAATGTACATAATAATTTTTGTGTTATAAAATCTGTTTTTCTTTGATTATTAATCAGCAAGAGAAAATACATTTTTTTATTGCGAAACTCGAGCTGTTCTAAGAATCATTGGTTTTTACGGCTTTTTCAACTCTATTAAACGTGTTATTATTATTGTTCAGCTTCGAGTCCTTTAAGCAAAATTATTTCTGTATGAATTAACGTTAATCCTTACAAATTGAAAATTATTATGCTGCCATCTAGTGTGTAGTAGGAAATTAATATTTATGTTATATAATTAACAGCAACCAACTTCACACCCATAAATGTTTCTTTCCTCTTGAAATTTTGACAGATCAACATCTAAAAAATGGTACGAAAAGAATAATCTTAAAATTGTATATAAATCCTTTATCAAAAGTAAAAAAATGTAGTGAAAAAAGAAAATATAACAAATTATGAAGCAATTATAACGAAAATTTTTTAACTGGAATGAAAGCTTTTTATTGTTATTGTAAATAAAAATTGTGAGCCAACTTTACTATGTCTAAAAAACATTATTCATTATAAAGTGGACACAGAAATATGTATAGTTTTTGTTCATATCAACCATTATCTAATACATTTACTTTGTACTTTGTTTTTCGTAGGCCAAACGCACCAAGAAGGTTGGAATTGTAGGTAAATACGGTACCCGTTATGGTGCTTCCCTGCGTAAAATGGTGAAGAAAATGGAAATTACCCAGCACAGCAAATATACCTGCTCGTTCTGCGGCAAGGTAATGTCTTTTACTGTAACTAATCTCAAATATAAAGTTAATTTTTGTGTGTTTGTAGGATTCCATGAAGCGTGCCTGTGTTGGAATATGGTCGTGCAAGCGTTGCAAACGCGTCGTAGCTGGTGGTGCTTGGGTATACTCCACCACTGCTGCCGCCTCCGTACGTTCTGCTGTACGTCGTCTCCGTGAAACCAAGGAACAATAAACTTAACTCCAAAAGGAAGAAATAGTTTTTGTCTAACAAAGATCTGTGTTGTTTGGCCTTTTAAATTTGCAGTTTGTTAGCTGTAAACATTGGTCTAAAAATAGTTAATAAAATAACCATTTTTTTAATCTAAAACAAAAGCTGCTACATAAAAATGTGGTGTTTATTATGTTATTGTAAAAGGAAGATTTACTTACGCATATGAGCCGACGAAATTATCCGCACAATTGAAAATGTATCATTCAATTAGTCTTTGTATCAAATGATAAGGTAATAAAATGCTGTAGATGACAATGATGTGAACTTAATTATGTGTAGATTCTCTTGAAATAACTTCATAAAAAGCAACTACAAAAAACTGAAATACTCAGAATTTGCTTATTTGTTTTTCCTATATCCAATTTTATTATTGAAAGGATTAATATTTTTTAATAAAACATTTTTCAGATGATGGAATGAGATAATGTGATTTTCTACACGCATGGCCCATTTTTCACTACTTGATAGAACTTCCAAAGGGCTACCATTCAGTAGAAGACTTTCAAATCGTCCGAACAGTTCCAACGTTTTCAGTCTTCAAACTTTACACGCTTTTAAAATAGTGTGATTATGGCAATGGTCGAATTAGGGAGGTGACTAATTTTTCACTCTATCACCTGGTAAGGTTTCATTCAAAAATATTAATCTGTTCAAAAGTTGTAACTAAAAAACAAATACATTCTGAAAAATCCACCTGCTGCCGATTCTGTTGGCCTGGTTTCTTTCGGTCAAATTTCTTTAATTTAATTCTCGCACAAGGGACAGGTGAATTTTTTATAGAATTTTCTGTTTTGGCAATAACTTTGGGATGAATCAATATTATGTAATGAAACTTGCACCATGTGGCACAGTGGGAAATTGGCTATCTGTTGCATGCCACATTCACTTTATTTAAAAAGCGTTTTACTTAGAAAAACGCTTATAATTTTCTTAGCGTCAAAGCGATTTTATAAAAATGTTCCACTGAAATATAGCCCATTTCCCACTCTGCCACCCGGTGAAAATTTTATTAAAAAATATTAATCCATTCAAAAGTTATGGGGAAAAAACCAAAAATTATTTCAATATGAACTTGCAACATGGTATTTTTGTCTATTTTTCCTCTTTTTTGCTACAACTTTTGAACGACTTAATATTTTCAAATGAAATTTTCACTAGATGATAGAGCGGGAAATTGGCTATTGTTCCCTAGAACATTTTTTATAATAGCTCAAACGCTCAAATAGGTATTAGCGTTTTTCTACTTGAAACGCTTTTTATTCTACTCTAATATGGCATGTGGCACCAAAAGTGGCATGTGGCAGATAGCCCATTTTCCACTCTGCAACATGGTGCAAGTCTCGCACGAAAATATTTATCCGTACAAAAGTTGTAACTAGAAAACAAAAATTATTTCCCAAAAATCCACCTGCTGGTGGTTCTGTTAGCCTGGTGTTTCACATTTTTGCGCCCATTATTTCTTTTATGAAAAACAGTCACACTAAAAAGTGTATTTTTTTATATTTTTGGTTTTTCGTTATAACTTTTGAATCGATAAATATTTTTAAATGAAATTTTCCCCATGTGGTAGAGTGGGAATCGGTCTACCTGCTGCATGCCACATTTTTTGCCACATGCCACATCCACTGTAATAAGAAACAGTTTTCATTAGATAAACGCTTATAACTTTTTAAGTGTTAGAGTGATAAAAAAATTTTTTCAAGTAAAATGTTGCCCATTTCCCACTCTGCCACCCGGTGAAAATTTTATTAAAAAATATTAATCCATTCAAACGTTATGGGGAAAAAACCAAAAATTATTTCAATGAACTTGCAACATGGTATTTTTGTCTACTTTTCCTCTTTTTTGCTACAACTTTTGAACGACTTAATATTTTCAAATGAAATTTTCACTAGATGATAGAGCGGGAAATGGGCTATTGTTCCCTAGAACATTTTTTATAATAGCTCAAACGCTCAAATAGGTATTAGCGTTTTTCTACTTGAAACGCTTTTTATTCTACTCTAATGTGGCATGTGGCACTAACAGTGGCATGTGGCAGATAGCCCATTTTCCACTCTGCAACATGGTGCAAGTCTCGCACGAAAATATTTATCCGTACAAAAGTTGTAACTAGAAAACAAAAATTATTTCCCAAAAATCCACCTGCTGGTGGTTCTGTTAGCCTGGTGTTTCACATTTTTGCGCCCATTATTTCTTTTATGAAAAACAGTCACACTAAAAAGTGTATTTTTTTATATTTTTGGTTTTTCGTTATAACTTTTGAATGGATAAATATTTTTAAATCAAATTTTCACCATGTGGTAGAGTGGGAATCGGTATATCTGCTGCATGCCACATTTTTTGCCACATGCCACATCCACTTTAATTAAAAACAGTTTTCATTAGATAAACGCTTATAACTTTCTTAGCGTCAGAGCCATTTTATAAAAATATTCCAGAGAAATGTAGCCCGATTCCCACTCTGTCATATGTTGAAAGTTTTATTAAGATGTGTTAACCCATTCAAAAGTTATAAAGGAAAAACCGAAAATATATAAACTTTTTTGTAAATTTTTTACTATAACTTTTGAACGAATTAATATTTTTAAATGAAACTTTGACTACATCATAGAGCAGGAAATGGGTTCTTATCCTTTTTAAACTTTTTATTCAATTGGGGTGTGTCAAGTGATGAGCCAACAGTCTATTTCCTGCTTTATTACGTGCTGTTTTTTAAGGATTCTAAAGTGTGAACTTACATGAATTTTTAATAGCTTCGTGTTGTTAGAAAGGAATTCTCATTTGTTTTATTGTTTTATAAAAATCATTTCTTATTTTTAGTAATAGGTTTGTTTTTTATTTCTTTCTTGTTATTATTTTTATGATTTTATCTTAAACATAATAAAAAAATTTAATAGAAAACATTTACCAAAAACTTTTTTATATTTTATTTTTGTTTCGGAAATTCTTATACAATTTTAAGTTAAACTGTTGTAAAAAAAACATGATTTTACAAATATAGGACATGTTGCTTATGTTGCACATTCTGTTTTTTTTTTAATAAATTAACATAATTATAAATTGAATTGAATTTAAATCGTTTTATTGCACCTTCACCTAAATTATACTATGTATTCTTCATTAGTTAGTTTGTTTTGCTTCATATGAATGAGGTGTGAATGATTTCAGTTAATTATTTAGTTATTCTTTTTATTATTTACGTTTCATTAAGTAATAATATAAAATTTTTTTGTATATATAAATATATGTGTAAATTTAAATGGAATTATTAAAAATTAGAAAATTTATTTAGCTAAAAAAATTATGATTCATATGGATTTAAATTTCTGTATTAAATTTTTAATATTACATACATGTTACTAATTAATTGGACATTACCATTGCTATCATTAATAACATTAATTAGTTATGTTATTATTCAGTTTTAATTGAGCATTATCAATTTTCTATTACTCTTTTTACAAATTTTTATGTGTCAAGAATGAATAATTTTTTAGGGCATCTATAAATATTTAAAATTGGTTTTCAACTACAAAAATATATAATTTAATGCAAAATAATTACATACATTCAGTTTCAAATAATTTCACAAAAAATGTGTGTATGTGTGTGTGTGTGAGTGTGCTGCTGCTGCTTTCAAAATGCATAAAATGTAAAATTCTTTTAGAAAAAAGTTTTATAATAATACGCACACTAGTCGTTACAACGTAAAATAATTAAAACTAAATTAAAAAAAAAAAAATAAATGTAAAATATTTATATATTTGTGTATGCATGTAGTATATAAGTTTGTAGCTTGATTTTATAAATCAACGCTTTTTTTCTTTTTTACCCAAGAGAATTAAATTTTTCATTAAAAACGTAATACTTATAGTTATATTTAATTTTAATATAATTTAATGCTCACGTTTTTCTATTTATTTAGCTTAAATTGATTTTATTTTTTTTATTTACAATAAATTTAGTTATTTTTAGTTTTTCTATTATTTTTTTTAATTTAAGTTTTTAAATATGAAATCCTTATGATATGCCTATTAATTTTTAATGATATTAACAATGAAAATATTATTGAAATCTTAACTAACTTCTATTAAAAAAAAATATATATGTATATATATACGAGTATATATAATTTTAATAAAAATCTAACAACTTCTCATATTCATAATAAATATTTTTGTTGTAAAATCAATTAACAGGCAAATGTTCATTGGGAAATTGGTTAATAAGCTTTAACTTAACAAAAATATTTTTTATGAATATGACAGCATAGGATGTTAGTTTAACAACAAAAACAAAAATATTTTTTATTTAATTAAAAAAATAAAAAGTAATAAATAAAAAAATAATTTTTTTATTTTTTAATTAAAAAATGAAAAACTTATAAGAGCTTTGCCTTCAATTTCTGTTTAATTTAATTTATTTTTAATAACTAATTTAAATAAATATTGAAAATTATGAACTCATTCATGATATTTTATTATTCTTATTTGCATTTTATAATTTAATTAATATTATTTGAGCTTGAGATAATTTTTATTAATTATTTTTTATAAAACATAATTTTAATATTTTTATTTCGATATTTCGGCACCTCTTTGTGCAACATCTTTAGGAAAAAGAGGTAGCGAAATATCGAAATAAAAATGATAAAATTATATTTTTTTTAAAATAATTAATAAAAATGATCTCAAGCTCAAATAATATTATTTAAATTATAAATTTATGAATTCATGTTCAAAAAAGATTAATGTGCTGTTTTTATAACACAAGCGATCAATTTTATATGAAAAACAGTCAACATTTTGAGTACTTTTCAAATAAAATTTGCAGACGACTTGATTGCTTCTGGTATAAAAACAGCACATAATTAAAGTCTTTTTACTCAAAAATAATTTTTATACATTTTCGTTTTTAAGTAAATTAAATTAAAAAAACTCAAGGTTTATTTTTATAGTTGGGGCGTGAAAAAACTGTTTCAGTTCATAAAAACGATAATTTTTATATTATATATAAAATTAATTTTCTGTTTGTTTGTTTGTTCGCTATTTTTGTTTTGCAACGGATTTGTTTGAAATTAAGCAACACATGTAATCTCTATAATCTAAGGAGCAGCCACTGCCACTTTTTAATGAGTTTCCCTCACCACTGTTTTTAAAGCTGTGTGCCCGTACTTAATTTAAAACAGGAATTATGATTTGAAATATTTTATTTAGTTGGCTCTTCCACAAATTTATTTATTTGGATGGTTTTTCTAACTATTAAAATTTAATTGGTAAACGGATTTCTCCAAAAATTGGTACATACAAACAAACAAAAATCTTGAAACTTATTATTATGTAAATTATATAAAATTGTTAGTTGACTTTACCCTTTTGTTTTAATTATTTAGTTATTTAGCAATTTATTTTAATTAATTTAATTTTAAAATACAGTAAAACAATTTTTTTTATTTTCTTATTTTTCTATACAGTTTTGCTCATTGTCATCATTACAAAAAAATTAAGACTCTTGTTTTCTTTTTTATACACAATATTCAGTATTTGAAATAAATTGCTCTTGCAAAATTAAAATTAAAAAAGTTGCATGGCTGGCTTTTCATACGATATTTTCTATATAAACTTTTGGAAATTTTTTGTTTTTACAATTACACAGTGTAAAATTAATTAGTTTAAAATGTAGTTTACATAAAAAAAAATAAATTAAAAAAAATTAAAAAAATATAAATCATTTCGGGAAGACGTTTATTTTTTTTTTTTTTTTTGTTTGTTAAGAAAAAATAAAATTTAGTTTAAATAAAATAAACTTTAGTTTTATTTAAAACTGCATTTCCGTTTTCTTAGTTTTGCAAGTCCTTTTTATGTATAAGAGAATGTTAAAAAATGTTAAATAGATTTGGCAATGAAATATAATAAAATAAAATATTTTTCACGAAATTATTTGGCAAATTTAAAAATTAAAAAAGTATGTTTATTTGGAATTAATTCCTAAAGAAAACATTTTTGTTTAAAACGCGCTTAACCATAGAAAATTTGTTTAATAAACTTTTATAAAAAATGATTTTAATGAATTTTACCATTTTGTTTTGACTGCATTTCAAACCAAAATAAGACTCTAAGGCCAGAATTTTACCATCTTAACTTAACTAAAGACTGACTGTGATTAAGTCAATGTTAATGTCATGACTTATATAAATCAAAGTTCACAAGTTAACTAAAGCTAGTAAATTTTGCTCTAATAAAAAAAAGTAATAGATTTAGAAAATAAATAATTTGTGTAAATTAAATGCATTCCCTTGAGAAAAAACATAAAAAATTTATTTAGAAAAATATTTATGTAAAAAAATTCTTAAAATTTCTTGTCAATCTATTTTCTTGTTTGCTTGCTTTTTGTTAATATTTTATTTTCACAAATAAAAAAAAAAAAATTAAAGTATTAAAAAGAAAACGGATGTAAAAACAACATTTACATAACATACAACCGAGAATATTTTAAATATTTAGCATTAAATACAGATATAAACTCATAATCACAGGCACACTAAGGTCGGTAACTTTTTAAAAATCATTTTAAATTAAAAGATTTTTATGAACAAAAGTAAGCTCTTAATAAAAGCCTACTTTTTGGTGGCTATGATTATGACGCATATAGTTTTTATAAAATTATAAACTAACTAACTAAGATTTGATTTATAAAATTTAATTTTGTTTAGCTTGCCATTTGAAATTCGATTTCATCAGCCATTGCTGGCCCAGACTGTAGTCGCAGGGACGTAGCAGCGGTGTTGAAGGATCATCGTTGGATGCTCTTTGTAAGCAATTGCCAGTATTTGTGTGTCGTATAGATTTAACCTATCAAGAGAATTCAATTAATTCAATTGATTTTTTTCTTATAACTCAAGTTTGCAAATTGCAAACAACTTTTGCATCAGTAAAACTAAAAAATGTTTCCAAACTATCTGAACATTTTTGTTTTTAATTAGCTCTAATCTCTGAGTTATAACTCTATTTTCTTACATATATTTATAAGGAAGGTTTGTTATCATTATGAATATTCCCTGGGAGAATTTTGGTTTTGGAGAGAAATTTCCCTAAATCAGATAACTTGCCATGTTAAAAAAGGAAGAAATTTTGTTTATAATAAAGGAAAGGGAAAAGTGAAAAAACTAACAGGGAATTTTTATTCATAATTATAAAGAAAATTCGACATTCCGCAACAAAATTTTGCTTCAAGTCGTACCTGAATCGGTTTTAAATTAACTCACTAGTTTCAATGATATCGTAAAAGTTGTGATTGAAAAATAAAAGTTTTTTATGCAAAATTTTCGAAAATAATTTAAAATAAAGCAAGCAAAATGAGTTATACTTTATTCAAATGGATGCACAACTTGTGATTTTGTTGATAATTAGGTGATGCTTCATTGTGGGAAAAAATTACCCTAAAACCATGGCAGAACTATACACGGTAAAGCATACCTTACAACAAACACTGAATTGCAAAACAGCTCTTTCGTAAATTTAAAGTAGATGCGGTTATAAAGAGTGATTTTTTTGCTATTATCTTTTTGGCAACACTAGTTTTGACAGCTCACGCACGTTTTGTATCTTGTGTCACTGTCAAACATCTTCAGTTTGGTCTATAATTTAATCATGAATCGTCTTACAAACGAACAACGCTTGCAAATTATTGAATTTTATTACCAAAATGCGTGCTCTGTTAAGAAAGTTCATCGCGCGCTTCTTCCATTTTATGGTCAGTTTAATCGACCTACTGAGGCTTCTATTCGGGCTATTGTAACAAAATTTCGCACCAAATTTACATTGTTGGACATTAAACCACCAACACGCTTACGTAGAGTGCGAACTGAAGAAAATATCGCAGCCGTATCGGCCAGTGTTGGTGATGACCGTGAATTATCGATTCGGCGCCGTTCGCAGCAATTGGGCCTCTGTTACTCCACTACGTGGAAAATTTTGCGGAAGGATTTGGGTGTGAAGCCTTATAAGATACAACTGGTGCAAGAATTGAAGCCAAACGACCTACCACAACGCCAAATTTTTGGTGAATGGGCTCTTGAAAAGTTAGATGAAAATCCACTTTTTTATCGAAGAATTGTGTTCAGCGACGAGGCTCATTTCTGGTTGAATGGATACGTGAACAAGCAAAACTGCCGTATTTGGAGTGAAGAGTAGCCAGAAGCATTGCAAGAGCTACCAATGCATCCACAAAAAATAACCGTTTGGTGCGGATTATGGGCTGGCGGCATCATTGGGCTGTATTTCTTCAAAGATGATGCGAATCACAACGTTACTGTGAATGGTGAGCGCTACCGTGCGATGATAACAAACTTTTTTTTGTCCAAAATGGAAGAGCTTGACTTGCATGACATGTGGTTTCAACAAGACGGTGCCACATGCCACACAGCACGCGAAACAATGGACCAATTGAGAGGCGAGTTCGGTGAACAGTTTATTTCACGCTTGGGACCAGTCAATTGGCAGCCCAGATCGTGCGATTTAACGCCTCTAGACTATTTTTTGTGGGGCTATGTTAAGGCTAATGTCTATAGGGACAAGCCCGCTTCGATTGACGCACTGGAAGTCAACATTGCCAACATTATTCGTGAGATACCGGCCGAAATGTTGGAAAGAGTATGCCAAAATTGGACTAAGCGGATGGACCATTTGAGGCGCAGCCGCGGCCAACATTTGCATGAAATAATCTTCAAACATTAAATTATATCGACCCAACTATCGATCCAAATAAATATTTCATGCATTTTTCTGAATTTTATGTGTTTTTTTTTTTAATTTCCGATAGTTCTTATAAAATCACCTTTTACTTCTCTATGTATTTTGAGCCTAAAAATAATGACTGCACAGGAAGTAAGCAAATTTTGACAGATATCGAAGAAAAAACTAGGAGAGCAAAATATGAATGCTTTACCATGTATAGTTCGGCAGTTTCCCACTGCAACACTCTAAAGAAACACTAGCGAGCGCATATGGCAACATTTGTTTCTAACTAAATACCGTAATTTACTGTGTGTTCATCGATTGTAAAAAAAAATGGCTTATTTTGTGTGGAATTCATGATTATAGGAAAATATTACCGATTTTTATTTTGTTTCATTTTAAATATTTTTTTGAAAATAAAAAATTTCTTAATTTCGCATAAAAAAGTAACTTTTCGTTGCAACTTTTACAATATTTCTAAAACCACTAAGCAGATTTAAATTTAATGTTTGTACGACTTGAAGCAAATATTGTTGTGGAATTTCTGACTAGAATTTTCAGACTTGTGTAAGATATTTTAATTAAATAGTTTTATTTTTTTGTTAGTAATTTAGTGGATATGATTGTTATTAAAAATAATTTTACCTCTTTATCGTAGACCCATTCTTGATTACCACCCATATTATGACATCGCACCATATTCACAGGTCCTAAAGCAGCTGATGCGTCTAGGCACAAATCATCTGACATAATTTGGTGGCGTTCTGTGTAGGCAAAAACTTGATTGCCACCCATGCCATGGCAATGACTTAAACCAATCTTTTCACCATATTTACGTCCCATCGTATCTAAACAGGTATCTGTTTCAGAATTGCGTATCTAAAACAAGAATCAATTAATAATTAATTTAATTTATAAATCTTTAAATAATTAAAAAAAAAAAAATACTAAGACTTACTTCACCCAAATAATAATAATGTAATGGCATTAAGCTTTCCGGATAAATATTTTCCAAATACCAACGGAAACTTTTACACTTTAGACGTTCTCGTAGCGCTTTGCGTTCGCTTACATCTCCAGCAGAAGCTGTGCGCGCACCTTTAGTATATTTAATTGTATAAAGAAAATCTTTCTTTAATAAAATTTTAACAGGAAATAATTATCATAAAAATATTTAATGTGGATGTTAGTGCTTCAGAAACAAAAAAAAAAAAAAACAAAAATAAAATTGTGCTTTTTGTTACGTTTTTGTGATAAACTTTAATTAATAAATAATCACGCGAAATATGTATTCAAAAGAAAAAAGAAAATAAATCTTATATAAGAATACGAATTAGAAAAAAACCAAAACACTTTGTACTGAACGAAATTTTTGTCCATTTAAAAATTTTTTTATACAAAATTTAAAGTCTCTCTCACAAAAAGAAAGCTCCAACTCAAATTAAAAAAGATTTTGGACGGAGAAATCTTTTTTCTGGAACTACTAAAAAAATTCAGCCTATTTTTATTATCACTAGGGGCTATAATCGCACCGCTTGAAGTTTCGTTTTGTGAGTTTCCATAATAATACGGAACGTTTCGTTTTTTTGCGAACTCTTATTTTAAGCGCAATTGGCTAGGAAGTATTTTTCAGTAAGAAATTTTGCTGTTTTCCATGAAGTACACTTTCCGATGTGTGAACTTAATTTTTAACTTCTATAAGATTCATTTTCATAATTTAATTGAATAAAAATTAAAAAAAAAATAAGCGTTTACTTTTGTGCTCATGAGTGGGTTTGGATAGAGTGTAAAGTTAATTGGTGTACGACAAAAATGTAATTTATGTAAAAAAAAAAATTTTTAGTTACGAGTAAGTACGAGTATAACAAAACCAAAATACACACACACACACACACGCATATAATTGTATACAGCCAAATTAATTACTATCTAATAAATAACTTAAAGATAAAGCTGATTTATAAAGCATAAAAAGCACAAAGTCACATTTAAATTTATTTAGAAGCCAACACCAAATATTTAAATCTTGATTTATTTAACTTTTAAGCAACTAAATAAAATTTAAAATTTAATAAGCTAAAAAAAGAAAAACAGTTTTAAATCAAACAAAAAGACAGGATATGATGTGCGAGTAAACGCATGAATGTATGTAAATAATAATTTTTGTAAATAAAATGTATGTATGTACAAAGTAAAGAATTCTTTTTCGTTTTATCACAGAAATGCATACAAGAAATATTTTTCATTTTTGTTTTAAAAAAATTTGCACAAATTTGAAGTGAAATATTTATAAAAAAAAATAAATGTTTATAATCATTGAATTAAATTATTTGGCCTTTATAAATTTTATATTAATAAATATTTGTGAAGCTTAAGGTGTTCAATACTTATTTAATAATTCTCTTAAATTATAATTATTTATTTTAAGGAAAGAAAGAAAAAAAGGGCACAGATCAATGGCATTTTAGGCCTTCAGCTCAAAGGTGTTCTATAAAAATTGTTTTTATTTTTATTTTCCACTGTCTTTTTTAAGAAAATTAATTATTATTACTGCAATAATATGAAGAGAGAATGAAGAGAACATCTAAAAGGTAGTCGAAATATTGCAAAATAAAAGCGATTTTTATTAAAGAGCTTAAGCTTCACAAATATTTATTAATATAAAATTTATAACACTGAACAAAATTGAACTTTTGGTAGAATAACAAGATTCTCACCACTGACCAAAAAAAACGTACTCATGTATCGAAATTTTGCCAGTTTTCATCTGAAACTATTTCAAAATGTTGCTTAGAGTTTCCCCTTTTTTTAAATTTTGTTTGTCAATCGACGTAGTTAAGTATGCGAGTCCTCCATTTTAAGTTTATTAAATGTTCAGCAAACTTATGTAAAACACTGTGAGGAATATTTTTGTGGAATCTTTTAACCCTCCAACTCTTTAAATAGTGGGACATTTTTGACTGTTAATTAAAAAAAGGACAAAAAAAGCCCATAAGTTGCAGAGTTAGAGGTTAAAATGTTCTACAAAAGTATTCCTTCTTGAAATGCTACCATAAGTCCCTAAACACATCAATGTTAAAATTTTAACATTAAGGCCTTAAATAAGTCAAAACTTAAAAAGTATTCGGAAACCAAAAAAAAAAAAAAAAAAACAAATCACAAGCCGCCAACTCCAAATTTATAAAAAAAACATTTTTGTTTATTAAGAGCTTCTAAAGGAAATTTGTTTAATAAGCGCTTAATTGACAAGAATGTTTTTGTGAACTTGGCTGTAAGTAAATACGAATTAACCCATGATTAATTTAAGTTTTGACTTATTTGTCAAGTTAATGATAAAATTTCAACATTCATGTGTTCAGGGACTTAAAGTAGAATTTTAAGGGGAATATTTCTCGTAGCACATTTTAGCCCTCTAACTCTTTAATTTAAACATGTCAAAAAAAGAAAACTCATAAGTGGGAGAGTTAGAGGGTTAATAGCTTCTGCCGAATATTGCATGTAGCTAAAATGGAGAACTCACATGGTTATAGCAACATTTTGCTATAGTTCAAAACGTTTTTTTTTTTGATCCCCTCTACCATAATCAGTGATCAGATCAGCAGAAAATTCATTATTTTGCAAATTTTCTATTTCATTTGCATTAATTTTTAATTTTTTTTTTATTTGAAATTAAAAGCAAAACGACAGCAGTTTGAACAAGAACAATTGACAAAGTATTTTGGAATGCTGATTTAAAATCTGCATTTAGTTTTATCAAATATAAGCTCTGCTCTGCTAAATGATGTGACTGGCAGAACATAAGTGAGCATTAGCTAAAAATAGTTTATTATCTTTGATTATAAAGTAAATCATTAAAAGATTCTTTAAGTGTCTCAGCATTTTCATAGGTATAAGTGAATTGAAACTTTTATCTTGAAATGGCTTCTTTTGAGATGTGATTATTGTTGCGTTAAGAAAATCAAAATTATTTCATATAAAAACAGCAATAAAATTTAGTTTTCAAGACCGGGGGCCAATTTACAGCATCTAATATAAATTTTGATCGTTTTTGAATGCCGCTTTTTTAAATCAAAAATTCAAAAGTTTGATTCAAGTATGCATGTAGTCTTTTTTAGAGTATGTACAAGGTAGTTATGTATGTGTATTTGCCGATAGTATGAGGGAATATTTGTACACATAAAATTAAAAAAAAATATATATGCTATGAATGTACACATGGTAAGTATGTATTTATGCAGGTAATTAAAATTGTAGGGTTTTTCATTAGTAAGCAATTATAACCTGGATTAAAACTGTAGTAAAACTCTTTCCAATCGTCCAGCCAAACCTCAACCAGACGAGCATTATTATGATTAACAATTTCAGTTGTACCGCCAGGAAATGTATATGGTGTCGATTTGCGAAACACATGACCAACACGTGAACATGGAGCAATTTCTAAAACACCGCCACACATCCATACCTAAGGTTACATTGTGTTGTGTTACCCCCGCAGATGTATTATTTTTTTATTTTTTTTTTTTATTTTTTTTTTTTGCAGGCCCAGTATTTAAAGTTAGTTGCAATTTTATTTTTAATTTGATTAATAAGAGTTTATGAGCATGAATTTAGAAATGAGGGAAGATATAAAATAAAATAAAAAAAGAAAAAATCGAAAGAGAAACAAATTTTTTTAATTAGCATTTAATAGAAAACTAACAAAATATGTGTTTTATGGGATGTTAATGGAAGCTGCTACATTTTTTTTTTAAAGATTAAAAACAAGCTTAGCATTAATTGTTTTAAACATTTTACATACAAATTTATTTGCAAGACGAAACAATTCGCCTTGTGTATTTGAATGCACTGGCAGGTTTTCAATTGTCATATTCAAAAGCAAAATCCTCAAGTTTGTAATGAAATTAAAGTCACAAATTCACGGTTGTTTAATGTAACCAACTCATGTAAATGTAAAAGTAGTCGGCCTTATAGCTTGGAGGAAATATCGAAGAAAACAATTAAAATGAAAAACGTAAGTTTATATCTGGTTTTCGTAAAACTTAACTTCGCGTGATATCAAAACGAATTTTTGCAAAACACCAAATAGCAATTTTTTCGTTTTAAAAAACGATTATTTAACAGGCTATGCCCACTTTTTACCAAAACAATGCGAGAAAATTATATTTTCCCAATAAATTTATCTGAAGGTCACCTGACACGCCCACTTTTTGTTATACAATTTTAAATAGGTTTTTTATAGTAAACGTTCAAATAATTAGTTATACAAATTCATTTTCATAAGGCCAAGGATACCCAAAACCAATTTCAGATCACAAGTATGACACACAAATAACTCGAAAACGGTTGAAGGTGTTGGAACAGAGGTATTTGGTCAAAATCGCGGGAAAAGTTTATTTGGTAGTATAGATCGAGAGAACTTAGATTTCAGGATGAAAGACATGCTATTGAGCTCTGCTTAAGAGAATAACTTGATAGAGATACTAAAACAGTCATATACTCTGACAGCAGGGCGACATTACAAGTAGTCAGCGTTTTTGAGATAATCGAAATTGGTTTGGCATTGCCTAATACTTCTGAAGAGTTTAGCAGCTAATAACGGGGTTCATCTGATATATCTAGGCAATGAGAAAGCAGACGAACTGGCAAAAAAAAGAGCGGTTACTCTACTGTAAAGGGAATAGCAAACATATTGGCTGAAGATAGGGCGTATTAGGGTAGCGAAAACATTCATGCCATTTCATTTTCGGAAAAGAACAAATGACTTACTGCTGACTGACTAGGTCAGGAATTCGCATTGTCGGATTCATTATTTAGCATTGTAGCGTATTGTAACTGAAATGGTGTAATTTGGACCTCACTATCTACAATCGTCTGTTAAAGAGGACAAATCACTCTTAAGAAGCCTTTGAATTCTTAAGGAATTCTAGACTTAAGGATCATTGGTAACATAGGTCTATTCCGGCTGCAGTGAACAGGTGACTTCTTCCCGCTCTGGATTCTAATTCCAAGGCAAAAAATTTTAACTCTTTAACAAAGAGCGATTACACAAACAGCTAGTTTTTAACTTAAACAAATTAAAATTTAATAAAAAGTAAAGTTATAAAATAATAAAAATATTTAATTTTTTTATATGGCAAATATGGTTCGGTAGGGGGTCTTCCTTTTGCAAATAATGCAAAATTTTTCAAAATATGACAATGAAATTTGCCAATTAGACAGATATTTTATTTAATAAAAAAAGATCTGAGGGCTAATTACTACATACAGTTTCACATCAAAACTTTTAATGTACTCGTATGTGCTGTTGCCATAACACAAGCAATTATAATTATTTTAGTTGATGGCAGCACTTTAATTTTAATAGAAATTTCATTCAATAGCGAATGCCGTAATTTTACCCTTGAATTAGTAAATCAAAGAGGGAATTTTGTATAAAACCTTTTTGGGATTTTTTTTCCATACAAAATTCTCTTTCATTTTGTTTTACAAAATTGAGGAGAGCATAATAAGACTCTTGTTAAATAATAAACATTTTCATAAAAAAGATTATACAAAAAACTTTTAAACTAAATTAGTTACAATTAATTATTTAAAACTAATTAACCAAACACAAGTAAATAATAAGAAAATAAATTCAAATTAATGAGGCAACAACTAAAACTATTAAAAAAGTGAACAAAACGTAACTAAAACTAATTATTTTTTATGGTTAAAACAAAAATTAATTATAATACCAATTACATTGTTTAACATTATTATTGTTATTGTTATTCATTTATTATGTTTATTAATTATTAGCAATGTGTAGTTAGTGGGTTTTTTGTATAGTTGTCGTTGTTTTTGGTTTAGACACAAAAAAACACTCTAGTTTAAATTTAAATACTTTTTGCGTTTTTTTTATTTTTGGTTACGTTAAAAAAACACACACACAATACAGTAGTGGTAGTAGTAGTACGATTAAAAAAAGGTGTTTTTACTTGCAATTTTTTATTTTTTTTTGTAAAAGGAAAAGAAATTGTAGATATTAAAAAACATTAAAACATTATGAGCACAAAATGTCATCACATTTATTTTGGAGCACAAACAGAAGCACGTAAGGCAAAAAAAAACTAATTTTGTTAACACAATTTGAGTGCAGTTTAGCAGTTGATTTGATTTAAATCATAAAAAAATGCAATCACAATATCAAGAAAAAAATTAAATGAAAAAAAAAAATGTTTTTAGAGTGATGGGTGCTAAAATTATTTAAGACACTAAATGCTTTTGCTAAAGCTATGACCTAAGCCTTTACAATATTTTTATTTAAACTGTCACAACATTTTAGAGCAAATAAAAAATTTTAAATCATAAAAAACTACTCAAATTATAAAAAATAAATAAATTAAAAAAAAATCGGCGAATATTTTAAAGCCGTTAAGAAGGCAGCAAATAGTCTAGGTACGAGATTGTGGTAAATGCTGAAGGGCTGCACAAGCATATTTGTAATGGCTTAGAAGCACTTTTAAGTATAAAATCTATACATGTTTGTAATGATGTGCTTGTGCATTGCTTTAGTAAATATTTGCTGAAGACTCTAGTCATGGATGGTGGCAGCTAAATTAACAACTTAAAAACTGTTTTCTGCATTTATTCACTATTTTAATAAATAATATGGCTATTTTGTTAAGCTTGAGGTCATATTTTTTAAATATTTATTTTTATATCGATATTTCGCTCCAATTTTTGTAGCTTCTTCAGGATTTATAAGCTTGACAAAATAGCCATATTATTTAAAAGAAAAAGGTCAAATAGAACTAACTAATAAATATATTTTAATAAATTTTTTTAAGGTCTATTTCTCCACAAACAAACGATAGCTTCAAGGCGAAGCTTAGCCATTTGCTTTCAAATTGTCAAAATGTTTAGAGCCAACCTTTTTTTAATTTTTATTTATGGGTTTAGGATTTGTGATCCTAAAACATTAGCGGAATTCACGCTTCAGTGTAAAGTCCCTAGTATAGAGTGTACAAATGTTAAAATAAAATAAATAAAAAAAATTTTTTTACACTATCTAACTACAATATGAAAACCTATTAAGGGTATTCACGCTTTGAAGTATTTTTACAATTAAATGCATATTTTCGACAAATTTTATTTACAAAGCGTGTATTTCTCAAGTGTTGTAGAAAATAGTAGGATAGTGCATTTTGTTGTTGTGTGTAAAAACATTTCTACATTTATTTTATTTTTACATTTGTACCCTCGAAACTAGGAACTTTACACTGAAGTGTGAATTTCGCTATTATAAATTAAAGATTGCTTATTCCGGATCCTTATAATAAGTTCCTAATTTACTCTAGTTATTGTAAATTATGTTGTGCAACTATTTCTTTTTTCTATTCAAGGTTAAATCTCAAGAATCAGAGTTAAATTAAAAAAAAATAACTTACACGCATAGAGGCTTAATACCACATCTATTTAAATTAATTATGAAGCTGAAGGCAATACGAAATAAAGTTATTTTGTTGGCCTGTGTTAACGACGTTAAAAATTTTTAACATAAAAAAAAAAGCTCGCCATTTGTTAAACATATTTCTTTCAATTTTTCTTGTCTTTATATTTATATATAGCAGGCATATCAACTTAATACTTTCTAACTCACAGTGATCTATGAAGTAAATTAGTCAAATATTTATTCTAGCACCACCAAATCTTTCTCAAACCAGCATTTTAGTTAAATATTTTAGCATTCAATATTTTTAAAGTATTTAAATTTAAAAAAATAAAAAAAAATCAAATCAATCAAAGCTCAAAATCAAAAGTTATACACGAGTAGGCTTAATTTTAATTATTTTTTGTGTTAAAAAAATAAATATATTTTTATTATTATTTATTATGCGAATATTTTATATTAGGTAGAAGAAGAAGAAATTGAAGTAGAAAAAAAAATTGAGAAATATCGAACCTGTGCTCATGGCATAGTAAAATTCACACCATTCATCCAGCCAGACTTCGGCTACACGTGCTGCATTATGCAACACAATTTTGGCAACACCACCGGGGAACGTATAAGGAGACTTATCGCGAAATACATGACCCACATGGGAGCATGGTATAATTTCTAAAATACCGCCACATTGCCAAATCTAAATTATTTTTTTATAATTTAAAAATATTTTTTCATAATTTTGAAAAAAAAATTATGTTTTTTAAATAAAATAAATAAATTATACAAAAGTTTATAATA
The DNA here is from genome assembly GCA_947397855.1 of Thelaira solivaga. Taxonomy (NCBI): domain Eukaryota; kingdom Metazoa; phylum Arthropoda; class Insecta; order Diptera; family Tachinidae; genus Thelaira; species Thelaira solivaga. The sequence goes on from OX377611.1 coordinate 3,644,157, forward strand.
ATTTATATGAAAAGTATTAAAAAAATAAACTAAAACTTAAAAAAAATAATTTGTTTAAAAAATTTTATATGAGACGAATATATTAAACAAGAAATAGTAAAGGAATTAAATTAGACTTACCCTGAAGGACATTTCTAAATTTTCACCACCCCAAATATCCATGCCTTCATCGTAGGAACCGATTTCATAAAAATATTCTTTATCTATTGAGAATAGGCCACCCGCCATGGTGGGTGTACGCAATGGAGCCGTACGATCATTATTACGTCGCTCCATTTCACGTTGAGGAACACGATACCTTAATAAAGAGCGAAAGAATTTTTTTTTTTTGTATAACGAAAGTAAAAAAATTAAATTTTATATAAATTTTTACCATCTAAAGTTTAATTTCCAATTGAAACCACCCCATGTAACATCGGATGCTGTCACATACTCAAATGTCTCATCAGAAATAACATCGATTATGGGGCACACGACTGTACGACGATTTTGTACAATACGTGCTAATAATGGTTCCAACCAACCCTCTGTACACTCACAGTGGGCATCCAGGAATGTTATGACATCACCCTAAAAGCAAAAATGTATTTCAATTCGAGCACTGATATCATTAAAAATTCTTCCTGCATCTTACAATACACTGTCAGAAATGTATGTAATAAAGGGACATTTAAAAACTATAAATAATGTCAACATTTTACGAACAACATAAGTATTATTTTAAGGTTTGTGAAGGCGTTCATATTTATTTTTGTTTTTAAATCGAATATACAAGAGAAACAAGTGCTTGCTTTAACAGGAAGAAACCCTAAAGCTCATTATTAGAACTTTCAAGTTAAAGTTAGAATTTTGTGTGGCAAATAACCGGTTTTTGTTAAAACCTTTGAAAAAATTCACAAAAATTAACTAAACGAAAATTGCCCACGAAATTCTTCTCTTCTCTTCTCTTCTCTTCTCTTCTCTTCTCTTCTCTTCTCTTCTCTTCTCTTCTCTTCTCTTCTCTTCTCTTCTCTTCTCTTCTCTTCTCTTCTCTTCTCTTCTCTTCTCTTCTCTTCTCTTCTCTTCTCTTCTCTTCTCTTCTCTTCTCTTCTCTTCTCTTCTCTTCTTTTCTCTTCTCTTCTCTTCTCTTCTCTTCTCTTCTCTTTCGAAAAAAAATAAAATACTAAAGTAGTTGTATTTTCTATTTGCCCTCCGCTATTCTGAGATTACCATCATTTTTATATTTCAAAAAACAACTAAAAAGTATTAAATGACCAAAATAAAAAGAAAATGTAAAGAAAAGCACATACCGTCACATGTTCAGCACCTAATAAACGAGCACGTATTAAACCAGAACGCTTTTGTGTACGTAAAACGAATGTGGGTACGCTTAAAGTGGCAACATAGTCTTCTAATTTTTTACCAAGATAATCTGGAAAATATAATAGAAACAAAATATGTACATAAATAAAACATAGTATACAAAATAGCAAGTATGATACAAAAATACAGGATGTTATTCTACCTATAGAAAGAGCACACACAAACAAGCAAACATTTCCACACATAAACACGTACATACATACCTCTTTCACTAGCATCATCTACTAAGATGATTTCTTTTAACAAGGAGCGTGGAGAACGATTTATAACACTCCATACCGTACGTAATAACGTACTCCAGGCTTCATTATGAAATACTATAACTATTGAGGTGGTTGGCAGTTTCGAAGGATAATGTTTCTTTCGACAGCTAAAGTGTGTAGAAGAAAATAAATAAAAAGAAAAGTAAACCATTAGATCAAATGATGAATTTAAATGACATTTTTTTCATTAAATTGTGATTCTTTTTTTTTTTTTAATAAAATAATTTGAGTTTTAGTAAAGGCAGTAAGAGGCTTACGGTTGAGTAGAGTGGAACTTACTTTTGATGTCTGACATCTGTGAGTGAACGATTTAGTGAGATCATATTACTAGCTACCAAATTAAATTGATTTTCCTTGAATTTTTCTTTTGCAAATTCTTTCAATTCTGATGGTACTTTAACAGGTTTACCCATTTCACCAGGTTTGCCTTTATTTTCTATCACCGTTGGTGCTGCACGCCATTTACGTAAACTGGTACTACGATATGTTGCTGATATGCCATCTGAAAAACCACTTTCAATTTCTCCACCAAATTTGTTCACTAAGCCGCCACCGCCACCGCCCCCACCTCCATCGTTATCTAGATTTTTCTCTGTGTTAATTTCATTGTCATCGACCATACTTTGATCGACAAGTTTTTGTGAATCAGGCAGCTAAAAATACATAAAGAAAAATAAAAAGTAAGAAGAAAATAAAGCAATTTAATTCCTTTTAATTTTTCATAAGCCGTTATTTTTGAGTGGTAAAAGTCCACTTTAAATTTAATAAAACACAAATTAGTCGGCGGTAATTTCAGTAAGATGTCTGTATCTTAAAATAAAAGTACCGTTATACCACTTATAAAATATAGCCGCTCATATATAGTTTAGTTTCTGAAAATAATACATACAACGAAAATTAGCCCCAAGTGCGATTTTCGGCACTTTTTTAATATAAGCCCTCCCCCGAAAATAAGCCTTGAGTAAATTATTGTGAAAATTCGGTAAGAAGTGCTGTTTCAGTAGGCTGTGCAATTTATAAGTAGAATATATATTAACCCTGCAATACTAAAGTTATTTCATAATAAACAAGCCATTCAAGGATCATTTGAATATCGAAATCGATGAGTATAGTGAAAATAGAATGGTGAGAAATGAACGAGGAAATTTTGTAAAATCAAATTTACAAGAAATTGTAAATTTCATGGGAAAAAAGAAACAATTGCGTTTCCGATACACTACTTCGAGGCTATTTAGATAAGAATTATTCATTTAATGACAGCTTTATTGCAAAACATGACAAATTCGTTTCAATGATTCTACAGAAAATGGAGTTGGAGGAAACTCAGGAAGGAAGAAGATGATATGATTGTTGTTGAATAAATTGTAGTTTCTCTAATAAAATAAAATTTACTATAAAATTTGTGTGTATTTATTATACGAAATAAATAAAAAAAATTAATAAGCCCTAGCAAGTATTTTGAACGTAAAAAGAAAATAAGACAGTGACTTGTGTTTTCGCAAAAAGATGGTATGTACGTAGATTGTGTTGTAGTAACTCTTTTCTTCCATTTCTGAAACTACAGCTACTTTAACACGAAAAATATGCCGATGAAGAATAGGCGTCTAAAATTAATTTAAATTTTTGTGTAGTTGAAACTGATGATACTTAAGAAAATTGCTTGACAGTGAATAATGGATTGTATTATTGATTCTGCACGGAAAGGAACATTTTGCGTAAAGAAATATCGATCAATATACAAATTGCTAATATTCATTCCTGCGGAATTATCTTATTATTTTGAATTGTTTAATTTAATTGTGAATTTAAAATAGTCTGTTGTGAATGAATTGTGTTAATTTTTCAGTTGTTGGTGATAGAAAAAAATTTGATTTTTTAACATCAAATAAATTTTAAATAAATAAAAAGAAAATTAATTTTTAATAAATAAAACAAAATGATTTTCTACAAATACAACATATTAAGCTAGAACACACTTAATTTTTGCGAAACTTTTTATCTTTTCTTACATTTTTTATTTTTCCGTTTGCTTTCCGTGAGAAAATTTTAGCGTAAGCACAATGTAAAAATTTATCTACGAGTATATCGCGGAATCAATAATTGCAAGTTTTGCTTGCGCAGAATAAATGCATTCCGCAGAACGGAATGAATAATTAGACTCAATACGAGTTAATGGACTTGAAACTAAATTAATAATAAAGATAAGCCCTTTTTAAAATTGAGTGATCTGAAGATGAAAGCTTCAAAAGTGAAGTATGAAATAACAATTTCATTAAAAATATCTTCTAGCATTTCATCCATAACGTCTTACCTTAACACTCATTGTCATTATAATAAGTGCAGTTTAATTTAATGTCACATAAATGAATGTGAAAGTGCAGTGTGTGTGTGTGTTTGTGCAAATTCAACGACACATAATCGTACTTTAAGTTCAATTTTGTTTATTTGTGAGATTTATGCAAACATTAATTATTTTTGCTTTAACGCTTTTACTCTTAGAATAAAATGTGATGGTGAATACAGGCGCAGTTCTAAGGAGGAGTAGTGTATTTAGGAAAAAACATTAAAATTTTCTCTCCGCTAAATGAATTTTTTTTTATTAATAAAAACACGATCTCATTTCCTACAAAATTTCTTTTCCCTAAAGTTTATTTTAATACGCCCCTGATTTTAAGAGAAAATATGCATTAACAACAATGACAGCATTAGCAACAACAAAATAATTATTTACTTGTATGTACATATTTTCATGTTCATCTGCGAGCTTGAATGAATCAGTATGGAAAATGTTTATGCAAATTCTAATGCAATGATGTTTTTGTATAGTTTTTATTGTTGTTGTTGGTAAAAAAAAAAACAAAACGAATATTCAAATACATTGTAAAGACAATACGAGTAAGTACGAGTACCTACTTCACAAACAAACAGCAAATTCACACGTAGGTACCAACATTTGCACACTCTTTAAAGCCAAACAAGATGGTGTTAATTAAAAAATATGCTAATGGCACCCCAAAACAAAAACACACATACCACTATGCACATATTTATGTACGTACATAAATCACTAAATATGTAATTCCAATTTTTGATGAAACATTTTTCGACAGAATTCAAGGTTGTGCAAAATAGTACATGAACACTCCACTCATACATACGAATAGTTGCATAAACTTTATCATTCATTTACTTTTGTTACAAAACGAATTTGCTTTTAAGTTGATTATAAATAATATGCTTGTATGAGAGGGAGTGTGTGTGTGTGTGCATGTAGTTTGATTTACTTAAATTGTGCTTCCTTCAAAACTTATGATAAAGGAACTATGGCAGATAAAGGGGCTTAAAACAAAAATATTGTTTTCCTACAAAAATGCCTCTGGAATAACCTGGAGGGAAATACGATATCAATCGAAATTTTAATGTAATTTAAATGCAAATTTCGTTCGATATTGAGTGCTGTAATTTAGACTCTGATAATTTTGTGTTTTTACTTGCTGGAACGTTTTTATAAAATGAAAAAAAAAAAATGTGTTTGAGATACAAGTATAAAGTGCTGTATTCACGATTACTTTTCGTTGCTATACATTTTTTTTGACAATTATTATTTATTTAGAATAAAATCAAGAGTTGTGCATCAATTTTAATAAAAAAAAATTTTTTTTATTTAATTTGGAATTCATGAACAGAATGATTATAGAGAAAAAGCAGCTGGGTTTTGAGTCTTTCTAATTTAAATAATTTATTTTTAAGTTTAGAAATTGTTTAACTTTTCCGTTGCAACTACGAAAATATCTTTGAATTAATTAATCAGCGCAAAAAAATTAATTTATTAACAAATTGCAACCGCTGTATGTTTGTGTTCATGACAGAATTATACAAGGTAAATAAAATATAACAGCATACATCTCTTTCGCAAATGTCAAAATTTGTTTGCGCCGATGTCTTGTAAGTGTAAGTGCATGAGTGCATTACATTCATTTTTTACTTTTAGTAGTATATGTGTTTGACATATAGGAGAAAAGAGACGACTGTTGTTTTTGCATTTTAATGTTTTTTGTAGATTTGTCGTTACCTTGTATAATTCTGACGAGCTGGTGAAATAATACCAAAATAGTTTTTGGATATAAAATTCTTTTATAAAAAAAAAAGACCAAAAGTAAAACTTACCTCTACGTCATATTCACCATTACGTTTACAGCGCCAACCATCTTTCCCAATGCAATCCGAATAACGTGCGATTAATATAAAGTCCACTATTAACCACACGAGTGATGTGAGTAAAACAATACGGCAGGTATTTGAACGCATGCGACCGCGAAATATTCGCGTTAAGCTGATAAATGACATTTTTTTGCTGTTGTTGTTGCTAATTTTTTATGATTTTTTTATTTATTTAATTTTTTTTTTCAATTAAATTATTAATTTTGTAGACTTGATGTAAGAGCTGTCAACTAAGAAAACCCTGTTTTTGTTGTTACTATGCTGCTAAGCTCTTTTAACAAGAGAAACAACAATTATACTCGTCTCTGTTGTTAGTTTGCGTATGCTTCCAAGTGCAAATGTAATTTCCCACTATTGTCAAGCTGACAATGACAGCAGGCAGCAACAAATAAGCAAAATTGTTTTAATTTTAAAACAACAATTAAGCAAATTTTTTTTTTATAATTATTGTTGAATAACCGTTTAGAAGATTTCAAGGAAGATGTTTAGTTAGTTGTTGCTTTTCTCTTTACTTTTTTTTCTTATATATAAATTGTAGTTGTAAAATATTCTAAACAAAAATATTAGAATAAAATGCTGGCGTAGAAAAATAAAAATGCGGAATTAAAGTTTAAGTTTAAAAATAAAAAGTTGCTTTGTTGCAGTAATTTCTTTCCTTGTATTTTCGTCAGCTATTTAATTTTAGTTGCTAATGATACTGAGTTGTAGTTGTTGGTGTTATTCTGTTTCTTTTGTAGTGTTTTCAAGTTTTAGTAATTAGTTACAGTTGTGGTTGTTGTTTTTCTCTACTATTACAGCTTTTTATCACGTTGCTGTTTGTATTTATTAAATGTGTAAAATGCAATTGTTTAAATGTTGCCTTCGGTACGATATCATTATCATTAACAACAAGATCATTAATATTATAGCTTGTTGTTAGCTGTTGTTGTTTGTTGTATGGTATTTAACATTATTGTAGAGGTTGCTGTTATAATTGTTATTAAATATAGCGCACAGCAGACCCAAGTCCCAGTTGCAATTGTGTATCTGAAAGTAAAAAAGAAAAAAAAATATAACAGAATTCTAAGTACATGCGTAAAGCATAATATTTTGTATGAGTATCATTACAAATAAATAATTGTAATATTTTATAATAAAACGGGGCTTGTAAGCCCTTTCAAGTATGCTTGTCATGCTCGTCATGTGACTACACTATTCTTATGCCCTTTTTACTTCAAAAACAGATATAACTATGCTAACTAGTTCCTTTGGTCTTTTACTTTGTGAGCTAGAATCCTTAGAGTAAACAGAGTGTATGTATAGAAATTAAAATAATTCTTTTGAAGAGCAGACATTTCACTACTACAAATCCATTTAAACTTTCAAAATTCAAAATTTCCTTGATTGGTACTCAGCTGTTAAAATTTCTACAAAACAAAATTAAAAGGATTTTAAACTTTATAAACTCTGCTGCATGTAAATTTATTTTCTTTTTTTTTTAATTTTTTGTGTTGCTGAAGTGTTCATCGCACTTTTTCCGGTTTAATAATTCTGTTGATAGTTTTGAACGCTTTTTTAATTTATACTATTGCCGCCGCTACCTTTTTATTTTTGAGTTATTTTTTCTATTTTTTATTTAGTTTGTTTTTATTTTTAACTTGTTCTCTTTTCAGCACTTTTTAAACAACAAATTCTTTTGAATTTGGTTTCCCATTTTTTTTTATAAAAATGTAATAATGAGTGAATGAATCAGTGAACGAATAAACAAATAGCATAAAGGAACAACAACAACAATGTAATCATAATAATAATAAAAAAAAGAGTAAATAAAAAAAAATAAAAGCTTAATATGCTGGTCTCTCGGTCAATGGGTAAAAATTAGAAATGTGCAAAAGCGTATAGAAACTAGAAAAATTATTACAACAATTTGTACGTATGTGCATTCATATCAAACAATATAAACAACAAATGAATTTCCTTTCGTAACTTTTTTGTTTGCATTTTAATTTTTCTTTTCTACTGTCCGCTTGCTTTTCTTCATTTAAATGCAAATTTTTGTAATATTTTTTTCTATGTTCTTTTAAATTTTTATCACCATTTTTTGTTTTGTTTTTTGCTGTTTCTGTTTGTTCTTCTGTATTTGTTATGAGAGTGTATGTGTGTTTACTTTTTTATCCCCTTCTTATTGAAGATAAATGTAGCCCATGCATTTGTAATGGCGGTCGGTTGGGTCGGCATTTTTTTAATTTTCTTCTGTTTCGTACAAAAAAGGTTGTTAGATAGACCTTGAAATTTATTCATGTGCAAACAAAACTGCAAAGAAAATAGAAAATAAATAAGCAAGAAAGAGAACGAATGTAAGTGAGAAAGACAGAGAGAGAGAGAGAGAGATAGGTTAGAGGTAAACAAACAAATTTTATGCGTTGAGCAAATATTTTTCGCGTTTAAGACATTCATTTAATAAAGTAAAAATGGATGATCCATTTTTAAGCTTTTTAAGGAGAACAATTTTTCCTGTGACCCTTGAATCAACAACTTATAACACTGTGTCACAAAAAAAAATACTATTTTTCTGGTAGGTGCTGTCGAGTACAACAAGAATCTGTTTTTTGAAATTTGCCAAACACCGTAAAAATCTTGAGTTACGGGTAAAAAATCGGTTTTTCATACCTTTATAGACTTATAAACCAGTAACTGAGTTGAATATCAACCGATTTAGAAAGAAAAAATTTAGGCCGTTTGAATGGAATATGCGTATTTCTTCAGCAAACGACTTTCTTTTTAATTTTTCGTTATTTATAGTTTTTAATTTATTTTCAAAATATGTTTATTTATAATAAAAATCCAACCTTTTATTTTAATTCGTTAAAAATTTACTGAGTTATTTTTAAAAGTAGTATAAGTGTACTTTTAAAAATAGTTAGTCAGCGGTAATTTTACTAAGATGGTGTCTATATCTTGTTAAAAATTAATGCTAACTAATTTTTTTTAATGGACTTATACTACTTTCAAATATAACAGCCAAATATACTTGTATGCATGTGTTTTCCAGTTCTACGAGCAAGAACGCCAAACAAGCAACGGTTTATTGCATGAACAATTAACAATTAAATAACCGACACTTAATGGTAAATTTATCTTTATGTTTTTTTTTTATAAATTCCCTTAATTTAGTAATTTTCGGTTTAAAAATGTGTCATTATTTTATTGAATTGTAAGTTTTCCATTAATCATGCACCGCAGAAGAATTAGTACAAAATAAAATCTGGTTTTTCAACAAGAACTTTGCTTTTTTTTTAACCTAAATAAAATCACTTAATGCAGCTTAAGTTTCTATTGAAAAAATTTTCAATTCTATTTTGGCCCTGGCAATATGGTGTTTTTGTTTACTTTTTGATACAATTTCTAAATGAAACTTTCACTAGGTGCTAGAGCGAGGAATGTGCTAACATTTAAAAAGTTATAAGCGTTTTTTAATGAAAACGTTTTTTATTCGCCTTAGGTGTGGCATGTGGCAGCAAATGTGGCCTATACCTTCACAATTTAATATCAAAACTGAGTTCATTGATGTGTCCATAACTAAAAATGTAAAACTTTCATGTTTATTTTGAAAAAATGTATCTGCTGGAAAAAAAGTTCTTGTTGAAAACCCTTTTAACACCAGGGACTGTAATTGCTGTAAGTTTTAATTAAAATATTGCTTTTTAAACAGTTCAATGGCTTAATACACTAAGTTAACGCAAGTGTATTGAATTATTGAAATCAACACACAAACAAAGAAGAAAAAAAAATTAGCTAAAAGAAAAAATGTAACACAAACAAAAATTAAAAAAATTTCGACATTCATCCGATCTGCTTTGAAATGAAATGCACATGATTCTTTCAGTTTTTGTTTTTATTCAGAGAATTAAATTAAATTAAATATCAAACTTTTTAAATAATTTTATTAAATTATTCTATCTTATAAATTTAATATTAACAAATATTTTTCAATTTCAAGCTTAATAAAAATTGTTTTTATTTTTACTTTCCTTTGAATGTCTTCTTCAGTTAAATTAATTATTATAATAAAAAAAAAATAATTTTTTCAATAAAACTTAACTCATCGTTTGCTACAGTAGGAAAACACAGTTTTAGCCGATTTCCGTAGCAGAAAGTGCTCTAGTGTTTTTTCTGTTAATCAGAAGACAAAAATTCCCATCCCTGATAAACACCTTCATAACGATTTGCACGAGCTAAATTGTAATGCGTAGCAAGCATAAAGTTATTGTGTATGGTCAGTAAGTAAGCAAATAAGTTATAATCTGTACTGGTATTTATTTATATTTTAATTTTAATCAATAGCGTCAGTAACCGTGTTAAATATGGCAATTAATATTAAACCAACAAGTGAAGTGGAAAATTATATTTTATTATCATTTGAATACAATTTGCTTGCCTTCAACTAAATATGCTGTTGATTTCCAATATTCGTAAATAATTTCAGTATTTATGTGGTATTAGAAATAATCATATGCCTGCAGTAACGGCTTATGTTAATTTTAAATTTAATTTATTGCAGTAATAAATTATAAAGGCATGTATGTATCGTTTACTAAAATGCAAAAGGACATAGAAAATAGTTTTGTATAAAAATTATTTAAAAAATTTAGTATTTCTCGTTAGTGTTACAGCAACAGCACTACAACGAAACACAACAACTCCAACAGTTAATTTTGAAGAAATTCAAAATGGGTTGATATACACACATCTGGGGCCTTCAATGAACGGTTGCTTGTATATAAAACAATTAAAAACTACTGAATGGATTTTAGTGAAACTTTAGGATAGTAAATTGTATATCAGAACAAGACATAGACTATTTTTAGACCGGTCACACCCACTTTTATGTCTTTAATAATTAAAATTCCATGTCACTTCCAGAAAAGTTCGTTTTTGAAAAGACCATGCCCAATTGTTTATTAAAATAATTAAAATTGTTTTTTTAATAATTGAAATCCTATTTTTAAATGGATTTCTCTGAAACTTGGGGTAGTTCTCGAGTAATTACAAATTATATGCACCGCCCCGGCCCCCTAGATGCGAAATTTCAAACCCTAGAACTGGTAAAAAAAACCAGTATCATTTTCGTAATCAACAGACTTTAATTAACTGAAAGCGAACCTGAACACTTAGGGAAATTTGTCAGTGTTGCCCAATGTAATTATAATGCAACCTGTTATAAAATCTCTAAAAATAAACAAATGCTGATGAATTTTTAAAAAAATTTAATTTCTTCCAAATATTTTAGTCTACGTTATGTAAAATTTAGTATTAAAATTTAAAATATAATTTATTCGTATGTAGGACTTTTATATTGAAAATAATTCAAGTTTTTAGGCTTTATAAAATAACTTTTTTTTGGGATTTTTTTTTTTAAATAAAATTTTACTTGCAGTTTTTGAATGAAAGATTATCACTGCTAAGCATTTGTGTAACAGTAAAGGAATTTGCTTAAAGTTTTAAATTGTTTTGGTTGGCATTTCGGCATATTGCCGACAACAACGACACTCTTAATCAGTCCTCAATATTCTTTCATATGGCATAGTGTGTTCTTACTAATAAAAAAAATCTTTTAACAGTTTAAAAATCTTACTTTTTTAAGAAAAATAAATTATCCTGGTTGTGATAAATTTTTCAATAGTTTTATTTAATATTTGAAAGTAGTTTTACAACAACAAAACTTGTTGAAACAGTCACTTTAAACAACAGCCGATAACATGAAACGAAATACAAATTTATACCATCTCTTACATAAAGCAACAATTTTAAATCCAGAAGCTAAACTTTAATTCTTAAATAAATTAATATTTTTTTTTTTAATTTTCTAAACAAATGGAGAGACAAAACTTTGTATTTACTGCTATTGATTGGTGTGATTTACACAGTTAGAAAACTCCAGTTGCACAAATTTAGTAAGAATGTAAATGGTTGTGTTTGCTGTTATCACTTGATTAACAAACGAGAGAAAATATTAAAAATAAAATAAATCTTTTGCTGTTGATTTTGCTTTTATAACTATAAAATGATATCGGATTGCCGGTACATACACAAACATACCAAACAGCATCAAATGTTTTAAAAATAACTCGTATGTAGTACCCTTAGGACTACAAATTGAATTTGAAACTGAAACTTTAAAAAAGAATAAATAAAGAAAAATAATAGATTATGCACTCGTACATGCGCTTAATAAAATCTAAAAATTCAAAATTTCTATTTTATATTTAATTAAATCCTATAAAGGATTTCAGTATTAGATCCCATTACATATCCTATGATTCATTGCTTATGTGCTGTCAATGATGTTAGACTCTTTTTGGAACTTAGAAAATAGAAAATAAATTTATTTGGCTGCTTTCAGAACTAGTTTTTTATTAATAAAATGGATTTTTCAAAGTCCCTTTTTGGTTATGGAGACATGTAGGGCATAAGGATAAAACAATGACAAGCAATATGGCTATAAAAAAGCCTTAAGCACTCCATTCATAGCTCCAGAACTTCATGAATGCCTTGTTTGGCATACGTGGCAGCTTGACTGCCATCAATTGGAATCTCAAGATTCCGCCAAGACAACTGAATAACAAAGTGGTCTAAATCCATCCTGTGGCATTAAGATATCTGACTACTAAAACTTTATCTCTGATAAAATGTACAACGAAAAAATTGTGTTCCGAAACCAGAAGAGCCGAAAACTTGCAGAGAAGATGAATTGCATGCAGGTGCCCCACTGTTGCGACAATTTATGTCCAGACTAAAAATATTCTTCTTATTTCTGCTTAACAGTTTAGCGTCATAGCGAGGACCTATGTGCAAGAGTCCTTACCAAGGATTCAGATTGAACAACACAGCCCTGCTATGGCCAACTAGAGCAGAAGATGTAACATTCGATTGAAGAAAGACATTTGACTATTTGCGAAGATGCCTATCTAGAATGAACTGCTAGATCTAATTAAATACGAAATGATGGTATAAGATGATTTTAGAAAATGTCACAATGCATTTTGTCTAAAAGGGAAGGTGTAACATGATTTAAATGAGCAGTGAGATACTCACCCCAAAAAACCTAGACAAATTGAAGCCCGGCTTGATTGCAAAATTTATAAAAAGTCTAGTTTCAATTAGGGCTGTTTCTATCCAGAATTCGTATTGTCAGAGTACTGAAACTCTTGGCAAATATGAGCATCAGCCTAAGCAACTTCTGCAGGTTATGCAATGAAGGCAAAGAGACAGCGACACATGTACTATGCCACTGTAATGATCTAATTTGGAGCAGTTTTCGTTACTGAGGGCATCACTAACTACCACCCTCTGACATAACTGTCAAATCACTCAAAGAGGATTTGAAATTCTTAATGAATACTAGACTTAGGGAGAATTTTTAACTAAAGAATAGTGTCACAATAGGTTGATTTTGACTGCAGTGCTCAGGTTACTTGTTCCCGTTTCCGTTTCAGATTCTAATTTTAGCTTTAGCTGGATATTTAGGCAACAAAATATATCTTTAATAAATAAATTCCAAAGCTTTCTACTTTTAATCTCCAGCAAATAAAACGTTTTCTCTACTTACGAATATTTTGTAGGCACACATACGAGTACATAAATGTGTATCCATATATACATATGTATGTACTCGTGCGTATGTATTGTTAATGCCAGTTTTTTGGAATTTGTTTATGTGTTTAAATAAATGCCATTCAACGGTAAAATATTGATATCCAAACCCAACCCCCCAAACATTCGGCTGGTTTATTTATTTACAAAAATAGCGAATTTTAAACTTCCAAAAGTAAATTGTTTTTTTTTTTTTTTTTTTATAATTCCATCATCTTACCAAACAAATTGTTGAGAAACTTTTCATGTTAATTGAGAACTGCTTTCACTTTTAAAAAGTAATTTTTAGATAGCTACTAAAGGGCTGGACAAGCATACTTGAAAAACACACACTATTATTACAAAAATGTGTAATATTTTATACTTGAAAGTGTTTGTAAGCCATTTCTTTAATAGCTACTAGGCTTGTCATGAAGCAAAAGCTGCTTAGTAAATAGAGGGAATGATTTACCGTACGTCCATGGCAGAATTAACACGGTAAGGTATTTAGTACAACAAACACTTAGCCGACTCATAAAGTATGTTAAAGTGGCCTAAGTGTAGTATTCGCCCTAAATTTATGACTGGCGTAAAAATGTTGTTGGTATTTATTATATAAAAGAGATTTAGGACATTACTACTTTGTTTCCTGTGTTTTTTAGTGTGCTATTTAATCAGCTGTTTTTTGTTGACACAAAAATAATTTCCCCCCATTTTTATGAATTCAAAATTGGAAGCAAAATTTAAATTGATGCAATAAAAAATTAATAAAATTGAGAAAACACAAGGAAATATTGAGCGAGTGTATTCTTTGGCAACAGTACTATTTTATCTAAGTAGTAATTTATAACTTAGCCATTTACGACAGTTTGTGAATTGACTAACTGATTCACAAAAACAACCTTAACATACATATATGTACTCGTATGTCAAATAAAAAGGAGGAAATTCAAAATGTACAGCTGTTTTATTTGCTTTACCGTGTTAATTCTGTCATGCCTACGTCATTTATAAAAGATTCTTGGTAGGTACAGATAAGCATTTAGCATACACTACCAAGATGCTTACACGTGCATAGTGTTTTAAGTAAGTAAATGATAATTTTTATAACTTTTTAAAACAAGTTGTTTTTTTTTCTTGTTGTGTTTTCGCTGCCATACAGCAGAAGCATTCTGTCTTGAAGATACGACTCTGATAGCCACTGGTCTACCCCAGTTACAAATTCTAATTCATTCAAAGGACCTAAGTATTATGTTGAATCCTACTATAATTACGAGACTCGTAAGGGGTCTCGGATTGTTGTTAGGAAAATGTTTGCTGGGATTTTTTTATGAATGTGAATGTGTATGTGAATCATGAAAAATTTATGAATTTCTTGTATAGATTACAAACACACACACCACACACACATACACAAAAAAGTTTAATTTTATAGGAGTAAGCATGTGGCTGATGTGTGTAATTCCCCCATTGAATATGCAAAATTCCTTCTTCTTCTTTTTTTATTTATGTATTCCCTCTCGAGAAGTTGTCGTTCACAAAACTGGCAAATACACACTCGTGTTTAGCTTCTCAGTACGAAAGAGTAGGTATTAAAACGCTGCACAAGCATACTTGTAAGCCACACATCACAACAAGCATGTGTAATATTTAAAAATAAATAGTGCTTGTAAGTCATTTCAAGTATGCTTGTGCAGCCCTTTAGCAGGTATATCAGTGTGTGTCTTCTGCTACTGACTTGTACTGTTTGTTTGGTTTTGCTGTTATTTATTTTATTTTTATAATTTTTTTGGTTTTTCCTTTTTTTGTTGTTGCTAATTTTGGTTTATGTGGTGCTACGTTTTTCATGTGAGCCATACAGACAATCTGAAAAGACCACAAGTTGCCCCACCAACCAAAACCAGCATTAGTGTGAAAACATTGCCACTGCTGTGTATCCAATATGTTTGGTGTACTCACTCGTGAGTAGTAACATTTTTGTTATTCTTTGCATTGTTGCTACAACTCAGTGGGCAATGTTATCGTAACTTTAACATTCATGACAATATTGCATTTATTATTTGTTTTCAAATTGTTTAAAATTGTGATGCACACACACACACAAACACTCAGGATGGGTGTATGGAGAGCAAAAACGAATTAAACAAAACCAAAATTTTTTTCTTAATGTGAATATTTGTATCGACTACTCCAGTCGATAGCTGATTCCATGGCTTTAAATAAACTGCTTTTTATGTGCTACAATTTTTAATATTTAAAAAAAAAAATTATTCCGTCTTATTGAAATGTATATGCTGGCTGCGGCTGCTGCAACATTATTTCATGGAAACACCCATTTATTTTCACGCGCTTTAAATACATGCAGGTATGTCGGTATGTATGCATGTAGTATCATAAATTATTTATTTTTATTTGTGTGTCAAATTTTAAATTTATATAATTTCGAAATGAATAAACAAACTTTTTGTATTAATTATTTGTTTGATATTTGTTTTTGAATGGAAGTCAGCATACTCCTATTTGCAGAATTATAACACGGTGCTACCAAAGTTAAACAGCATAAACACATTCCTAAATCATTTTAATGTTTGTGTGATTGAATGGCTGAGTGACTCACTCAGCCAGTCTATTGGCATATTGAAGGGAGTGTCCTCAAACTAAAATTACAAATTGTTACTTTTGTAACCATTTGTGTGGCTGAATAAAAGAAAAATAATTAATTTTTTATTTTTCAAATTATTAACAATTTTTCGGACAAAAACTATATAAAACTCTGTTATTTTTTGTAAATTTTTACTTTAAATTAATTAAGATTAAAAATTATTAATTAATTCAATTAATTTTATACAACAAAACAAAATAGTGGGCCAAAAGTCCCACTACCATTTTCATTGCGCGCCATTTTGGTTATGTGACGTTGAGTTCAGTTTTGCTTTAACCATTGTGTTGTGTGAACGTCCAAATTATATTGTGGATAAATATATGCCACAAGAACAAGCAGCAATACTGACAATATTTATTGAAAATAATAATTGCGTCAAAAATATCATAATAGTCCAATGCCTCACAAAACCACAATTTATCGATAGCAGACCGGCCTCGTTCTGAAAGACAACGGCCGTCTTGTAAGGCTGAAAATGTGGCTCTGGTGTCCAATAGTGTTGCAGAGTCCAGAAACATCAACTCAAAGTTACACATATCTGCACGCATTTTCGAATTTTGAAAACTGATTCGAAAATGTTCGCCTAAAAAATTCAATTAGTGCAAAAATTGCTACCGACAGATGCTGGTCAACGGGTTGAGTACAGTACTGCTGTACTCAACTGCTGAAATTAAAGATTTTTCGTCTAAATTGATAATGAGTGATGAAACCCCTTTTCTTCTCAATGGCCAAGTCAATAAACAGAACAGTCGGTCAATTAATCATTGCATCTAGTAAAAACAACTGAGATCTTGCAGGATGTCATGAAAAATGCCTTAAAAACAGCCGAAAGTTGCATAAGGAATCGCGGTCAGCATTTAGCCGATATAATTTTCCAATCATAACGAAAGAAAAATGTAAAGACCAAATAAACCTTTTATGAAAACCAAACTTACTTTTCTTTGAGCAACATAATAGGCAATCAAAGTGGTAGCTGGACTTTTGCCCCACATGCTTTAAGTTGTGCAATGCCTTTTTTACAGATGTTTCTGCGGCTATTTGAACTTTCGAATAAAAACTTTTTTTAATTAAAATTTAAGTTTTCTTTATTGAACTGAAGAATAGGGGGCAAATTACGGTATTCGATATCAATCGAAATCTCGATTTATATTGTATTAAAATTTTAATCGATATCAAATGTCGTAATTTGCCTGCAGTCTTTAATTATGACCCTGAATTACTTAATTTAAGGAGGCTATTTGACGGTCAAATTTCAAAAATCTTATTTTCAATACAAAATATAAATTAATCAGTTTAATTAACTTTAGTTGTTTAAAATTTATTTCCTTCCGTTGTGAACACAGTTACGTTTATTTATTTATATATTTTTCTATGTGGATGGATGTGTGTGTTTTTTGTATCAGTTGATGTACAACGCCCATTAGACAAAAGTGATTTTATCAATTTATTTATATATGTACGTGTGTGGCTGTGTGTGTGCGTGTGATTTTAATTTAGTTTATACGAAAATTAAATAATATTATGGTGGGAATTCGATTGAATTTAATGAAAGAAAAAAAAATAGATAAAATCACGTTTAAATCAAACGTTTATTTCACATTTAATAACGATAATTTCATATTAATTAATGCAAATTACAAGCATATGCGTGTGTCTGCCTCTGTGTTTGTAAGTGCAACTGTAAACGTTTAATTTATTATTAAACCTTTCGATAATTACTGTCAAAATTTGAAGGGAGATAGCAAATTAGCAAACAAAGGCACAAGGTCAGCAGGTCTTTGGGTTTGGCATTAAATTTTCATATTTATATAATATTAAAAAGAAAGTTGCCATTTAGGCGACAAATTACAAATCTAGACGACCTTCTCTTTAAAATTATATGTGTCCCATCCCGTAATTTTTAATGGTTCGTTGAGAAGTTGCTAAAATAGTCCAAAGTAACTTCTGAGTATTTGGGCGGTAGATTACAAATCTAGACAGTCTCCCCTTTAAAATGATATATGTCACATTAGGTCGAATGCTTTAAGATAGAAGGATTTAGCCACAGTAGCCTTTATCCCTCAGAGACCACATACACGCTTTTTTTGTACTAAGAGAAATTTTCACCGTTTTCTAAAAAATTTCACAAATAAAATTGAGGGAAACCGTATTCTTAGGATGATGGCCCTATCCATTGTGATTGTTTTCCATTAGGTCTCATTCCTTGGGATGGAAGGGTTTGGCCAGAATTGCTTCATCTCTCTATAAACCATTTTAAATTCAGTACATATGTGAAGAATATGTATGAAACATTTTTAATCGCATGAGATAATTAAAAAAAAACGTATTTAACTAGAAGTATGCATTTTCACATACTTTAAATATCATGCTATAATACACTAATTGGGTGACCTGTAGATTGATGGGTAGGCTAACCTATAAATCTGGGGGTCACAGGTTCGATACCTGCCTGGATCCTAGAAGCAAATGGTCATAGTCACCCGGGCTCGTTAAAAAAATTTAATTTTAGAATTAATTTCTAATATGAAATAATAAATAATAATAATAATACATTAATTTCGAAAATACCTTTAGGTTTGTTATGTAACCTTTTTTTTACTCAACACGTTGTCTCAATTCGTTCATTACTGGAACTAGATAAATTTCAAAACTAATTAAATGGTACGTCAACGTTTAACAAATGTTAAAAATCTACTGATTAAATCAAGTGGAGAGATAAAATTAATTGTACGTTCTTAGTTCTATATAAAAACAAAAACAAAAACAAAAAAAAAAAAAACAAAAAAAAAAAAAAAAAAAAGATAAAAAAGTAAGTAAGAAAAAAATTAGTTATTTCAAAATTTTGTTAACTATTTGCTCAATTAAAAGAAATAAAAAACGTACAAGTTAAGAACTAAAATATAAAAAAAATAACAGTAACAGTATGCAGAGCTTGAAGCAAATGTAAAATAGCATTTCACTATTATAATGCAAAAATGGGAGACCTAATAGTCTGTATGAATGAAACTCATTTGCTATTTTTTGTGTATTTAGTTTGTTCGCTATATTGATTTTCAATGGTTTATTCTGAACTTTGGTACATACAATTTTTATACTAGAAGACATATACTTTTGGACTGCCCACCCTCGCTTTTATATAAATTATTTAACACAATTACATTTTTGTTCTCTATAGTTCAAGGAAGGTTTGCATATACTTTTGGACCGACCATATTCACTTTTACGTGCCATTTCTACGAAAGTAATTAAAAATCCTATTTTCCAACAGATTTCTGTAAAATTTACTCCAGTGTAATAACCAAATATAAATTAATAGAAACGAAAAAGTCAATAGAATAAAAAAATTTTATTTATACAAAAAATTTATATAAAAAAAAAAAAAATTAATTTAAATTGAATAAAAAATTTAAAAAAAATTTTTTCTTAGAACTGACCGCAAGATCCGAAGTTGAGAGGTATTTTTAATAAGTTTGGTTTAAAAATATGGTTAGACGCAATCATAAATCTAACCATACTATGTTTCTACCAGAATACGATTGCCTCAACCTCTGGCGAGTCCGCAGTCCAGTCTCCAAAGTTGAAAAATGGCGAATAAATAAAAAAAATTGTTTGCTGGAGAAATACGCACAGATTTCTCAAGTTTACTTAAATAATTTATATTCCATTTAAAATGGCTGTTATGTATATATGGCAACCTTCTATTATTCTAATAAGATCAAATAATCTGTAACTGATACTCATTAACCATAAATAGTTAGTAACTAGATATATGTATAAATGGAACAACCATTTTGGTAATTCTTATTATAATAAAGCCTAGAGTCATAAGAAACACATTACATGGTGTCAGGTGTGTCAAATATAAAAAGAAATAAGGCGATAATTGAAAGAAAAAATTAAATAAAGACAATTAAATAAGTAAACAATTAAACAAAAAGTTTTAATTGAGTCAAAAACAAATAAAGTGAAATTTGTTTAGCCCCGGCTGTCACAAAACAAAATGCCTGAAAACGTGCCTGTAAATGTGCCCGCAAATGCGTGTGAAGTCTCACCAAAAGAGGTTATGTTTTCCTCAACGATGCCACCATTTAATTTAAAAGCATACAATATTGCGATAGAGTGGAAACAATGGAGTACACAATTTGAAATCTTTATGATAGCCTCCAATTTATATTCACAACCGGACCGGAGGAAGGTAGCGATATTATTACATCATATGGGTCCTCAGTGTCTACCGATTTTTAATTCTTTCAACGAGAATATCGATACTGTAAGTTATGCCTCGTTAGTGAAAAAATTTGAGTCCCATTTTATTCCAAAAATAAACCTAGCGATGGAAAGGCATGCATTTTTCACTCGTAAACAAAAATCAGAAGAGTCCATTGCACAGTATGCAACTACACTAGAGAATTTGAGCAATACATGTGAGTTTGGCACATTGCGCCAAAGCCTAGTTAAGGACATATTTATTTGTGGTTTAGCTGAAAATTATAAGGGTGTCAAAGAGCGTTTATTGAGTGAAGGAGGTATAGAATGGCAGAGAGCTTTAGAAATTGCCAAAAGTATTGAAATGGCGAAAGAAAATTTGGCCACCATACAGAATGAAAAAACAGATGAGGTTATGGTTGCAGCAATTCAGCAAAACAAAAATATAAAATACAAAAGTAAGTACCAACAACAACAACATAGTGAACAGTTTGTCAAAAAACAACAAAAGGCTTCTATGTGTAAGAAATGTGGTCAAGTACACAAAAGCAAATGCCCAGCTGAAGGTGCAAAGTGTCATACATGTGGAAAAATAAACCACTATGCTAAAATGTGTTGGTTTAAAGGCAATATAAAGAAATATAATCAGAAGAAATATGTGAAGACTGTCAATGAGGATGACGTTGTGCAAGAAGAAATGCTGTTTGTTGGGTCAACTAAAGAAAGGAGCAATGACAACATATGGAACGTCAACATAGAGCTTAATGGCAAATCCGTGACTTGCCAGGTTGATACGGGATCTCAAGCGAATCTGATGTCTATGGATACTTTCAACATGTTGGGTATAAGTAAGATAAATTATAAGGTATATAATAATATATTTACTTTAAGTGGTGAAAGATTACCGGTAGTAGGCAAAATTTATTTACCTTTCATTTTTGATAATGAAATGTACGAAACTGATTTTTACTTACTAGATATGAAATGCAACAATATATTGGGTTTGGAAATGGCATCCAAGTTAAACTTAATCAGAAAAGTAAATGCAATTAATTGTGAAAATATTATAGAAAAGTATAAAGACATGTTTCAAGGTCTAGGGCAACTTAAAGAAGAGTGTCATATCAAGTTAAAGGAAAATACTCAACCAGTTATTGATCCTCCACGTCGAGTACCTTTTAGTCTTAATGAACCACTAAAAAAGGAAATAGAAAGAATGATTAATTTAGGTGTTATAGTTGAAGTAAAAGAACCTACAGATTGGGTCAATTCTATAGTGCTAGTTACAAAAACAGACGGTAGTTTGAGGTTATGTTTAGATCCTCGAAATTTAAATAAAGTAATAGAAAGGCCTAGGTTTGATTTTCCTACATTGGATGAATGTAAGTCGCGTATGACAGGTTCTAAATATTTTAGTCGGCTTGATGCTAATTCAGGATTTTGGATGGTGAAATTAGATGAAGAATCGTCACGAATATGTACTTTTAATACTCCTTTCGGACGATATCGGTTTTTACGCTTACCATTTGGTATAAGTTCAGCACCGGAAATATTTCACGCCCAAATGATAAGACTGTTTAGTGATATATCAGGTTTAGTGATATATATGGATGATTTTTTAATTCATGCAGTGAGTATAGAAAAACATAATGAAATTTTAAACAAGGTTTTGGAGAGGGCAAGAGTGGTTGGCTTAAGATTTAATAGAACTAAATCGATAATACTTAAAACGGAAATTAAATTCATTGGCCATATATTTAATGCAAGTGGTGTAAAACCAGATAAAAAACGAATAGAATCCATTTTAGATATGCCTCCACCAGAGAATAGAAAAGAGTTACAACGTTTTTTAGGAATGGTAACGTACCTAGGACCATTTATTGAAAATTTGTCGGCTAAAAATAAGCACTTGAGAGATCTTTTGAAAATTGACACAGTGTGGTGTTGGAATAATGAACAGCAAGTAGAATTTGAAAACCTAAAAAAGGAAATTACAAAAGCACCGGTTCTGGCATATTATGATGAAAAGAAACCTTTGAAGTTGTCGGTCGATGCATCCCAATATGCAGTGGGAGCAGTCATTATGCATGGCGATAACCCTGTAGCATATGCGTCTGCGTCATTGACGGATAGTCAAAAGAATTACGCACAAATTGAAAAAGAAATGTTTGCAATTGTGTTTGGTTGCACACGTTTTCACCAATATATATATGGAAGGCATGTGACTATTGAGACAGACCACAAGCCACTTGTTTCTTTATTTAAAAAACCTTTATACAACGTTCCGACACGTCTTCAACGGTTCATGCTCAGGTTGTTGTCATATGATCTTAGCCTGGTATATAAACCTGGAAAAGATTTATTTATTGCTGATACTTTGTCCAGAGCACCGCTCAAAGATAAGGTATTAACTGATTTTGATAAAGACATTGATTTACAGTGTAACTCATTAATTTGTCAGGTAGCACTGCCTGAAGATGACATAGATAATATTAGAAGGGAAACTGAGAAAGATGAAGTTTTACAGAAAATTATAAAATATTTGAAGGAAGGATGGCCAGAAAATAGTAAGCAAATAGAGACAGATGTCAGGCAATTTTGTTCCATAAAAGAAGAATTACACATGGTAAAAGGAATTATATTCAAAAATAAGAGAATAGTTATACCAAAGAGTTTACGGCAAAAAATGTTAAAGTATATACATGAAGGTCATGGTGGAATACAAGGTTGTCAGAATTTGGCACGAGGTTCAGTTTATTGGCCTAATATTAATTCTGATATTTATAATATAGTATCGAATTGCGACAGTTGTCTCACGTATAGAAATTCTAACCCTAGACAGGAATTAAAAAGTCATGAAGTTTTTTACACACCCTGGTACAAGGTAGGATGTGACTTATTCGAATTTGAAAAGAAAACATACTTAATAGTAGTTGATTACTATTCAAAATTTTTTGAAATAGAACTTTTAAGTTATGGTTATTCAGCTATAAACGTAATAGCTAAATTTAAATCTATTTTTGCTAGACATGGCATTCCTACAATTCTTATATCCGACAACGGACCACCCTTTAATTCAAAAGACTTTCGAAAATTTTGTGTTGATTGGGGTGTACAGAATATAACATCGAGTCCATATTTAGCAAGGTCTAATGGTCTTGCAGAAAGGTCCATACAGACCATGAAAAGGATTTTGTACAAATGCAAGCATTCGGGTTCAGATCCATACATATCGTTATTACATTATAGAACAACTTCCCGGAAAAATATGCCAAGTCCCTCTGAATTGCTAATGAGCAGAAAATTACGAACTAAATTACCGACTGTAACGGATAATTTAAAACCTAATGTAGTAAAACAAAAGGTATTAAAGAAAAGTATTGAGCAAAGGCAATTAAAATCGGCTAGAATATATAATAGAAAATCTATTGTCCTTAAGCCCATAGAAATTGGAGAATCGATTTATTTCAAAAAGAATCCAACATCTTTGTGGTTTAAAGGAAAAGTTTTAAAGAAAAGCAAGGAACCAAGATCATTTTTAATAGAGGATGAAAAAGGTGTAGTCTATAGAAGGAATAGGCAACACATATTAAAAATAGCTACTAATAGTAAAGATATAAATAATAAAAACAAGACAAACAATTTAGAAATTGGTAATGAAAATATATATTACGATTTTAATACTTTTGAAACTCCGATTGGTGTTCAGAATTCTAATACAAATTGTAATGAAAATATTAATAATAATAATAATAATAATAATAACAACAATAATAATGTGAATTATAATGAAAATGGTAGTAATAATATTGTTAATAACAACAATAACAGAATTTATACTTCAAGATACGGGAGAAGAGTAATACCACCTAAAAAATTAAATTTGTAAAACATTATAAAACCTGTAAAATTTAAAAAAAAAAAAAAAATTATTACTATTGTAAAATCGAAAAAAAAAAAAAAAAAATTATTACTATTGTAAAATCGAAGATATTATATATTTATTTTTAAACATTATAAAAAGGGGGATGTTATGTATATATGGCAACCTTCTATTATTCTAATAAGATCAAATAATCTGTAACTGATACTCATTAACCATAAATAGTTAGTAACTAGATATATGTATAAATGGAACAACCATTTTGGTAATTCTTATTATAATAAAGCCTAGAGTCATAAGAAACACATTACAATGGCCTAAATTTTTTCTTTCTAAATCCGCTGAGAAACTGAAAATCGCTTGATATTCAACTAAGTTAATGGTTAATAAGTCCATATAGGTATGAAAAACCGATTTCTTATCCGTAACTCAAGATTTTGAAGGTGCTTGGCAAATTCCAAACTCGACAGCACCTACCAGAAAAATAGTATCACTTCCCAGGTGTCACTGCGGTATCACTAAAATCAATTTTATTGTTAACTGATTTTATGTCCAGAAATAATTAATTAATATTCTGCAAACGCATTTTTATAAATTTATAATATTTTCCCTTTTTGTGTGTGTGCGTGTGTTGTTAAAAATGTACACATTGTGTCTGGTCTGGTGCAAAATTTTATCAATAATTTACATTTTGTTGTTGTTGATTGTTATCATTTCATTTTATGCCACATGTTTTTCTTTTAAAATTCATTTTATTTTGCTGTTGTTTTTTTAACTTTTTAATTTAAAAAAAAAAACATTCGCATCCTTGTTTATTTAATTTATTCTGGCATATAATTTAACATTATTTTATTCAATTTACAACTGCATTTCTACATGATTCTCATTTCTGTTAAATAACAGAAAAATATTTTTTTTTTGTTGCAAAAACAAATAAAATAAAATAATAAGAGAAAAAAAAACAAACTAAGGGAGACAATAAATACTTTAAAAATGAAATCCTTTATTTGTTTTATACTCATCCTGTTAAGTTGGCTGTGTTATTTACTTGTCTGCATGTCGGCACATTTGTTTTCATTTTCACTCGTCCTGGCCGCTAGTGGCATTCAATTTTTTTTTTTTTGTTTTTTCATTGTGGTAAAACAGCAAAAATATAAATTTTTTTTCTAAACACAAAAAAAAACGTTTTCTCCATAAAAAAAAACTACTGAGGTAGTAGACAAGGAACCTCAACAACTTTTTATTTGAGGGAAAAAAGGAAAAAGAATAATTTTTTTTAATGCACACAATGTGTTCCTGCGTTTCCTGTCCCTGTTAACAAATAGGACAAAACATTCATCTTGTACTCATGTGCTAATTTCGGTGTACAATGTCCTGCAGCAGGTAAAAGGTAAAGAAAAAACGACATTTACCGGCGAGCCCACAAGGAAAAACATTATGCACCAACTACACATTTTAATTTAAAAAATGTCTTGTTGATTAAAGTTTTAATTGATTCAATTAAATGTTTAATCAATATAATAACTTTTTTATTGTAAAGAAAAATTCTCAAAAAACTTATTTTTCAACAAATGGCAAATGAAATATTTCATTAATGCAATAAAATAATAATTAGTTTTATGAAATATTTTTTCGAATCAATGAAAAGTTGCCATTAGTCTAATGGAAAAATATTTAATTATTCTTTCAGTGTTCACATAGTAAGACACAAATGAAATTCTTGTTTATCTTGCGTGCGAAAGGCGAGACCGCTGCGTTACTCACACAGCCCTCTTGCCTCTGTATTATTCACACCAAAAAGCCAAAGCATCTAGTTTTTTTAAAACAATTTTCATGTCAAAAGAAAACAAAAACAATATAGCTTTAATAATTTATTTATTTATTACATTAAAATAATATTTCTTAAGGTTTTTTTTTTTTATTTGAATACTTTATTGTTTTGACTTAAAGCTGCTGGCTGTCTGCTGCACTGTAAAAACAAACTCAAGTATGAGTAATTTAAAAAAATTTTCCCTTGCTCGAATTAAATATTATTTTTTGGTGTTTTGTGTGGCTCTGCAACCAAATAAAAATATCAAAAAAAGAACAGCAAAAGCAAACTTCATTTAACAAAAAAAAGTTTTATTTATTATTTTTTTTAAATTTTTTGTAGTAACTACGTATTTCAAATGTAAATAATTGCCTTAACAAAAGTGTCACTGCATATTAAATTATTTTTGTTGCAGCGCATGAGAGAGAATGGCTTTTTTTTGGTTCAATCATTTTCAAAAAAATTTTCTCTTTATTATTACACTGGCTCTTTTCACCCGGTCTTGTCCGGTGCTTTATACCTTCACAACTTTTATGAAAGTTTGGTCGGATTTGTAAAACTGGCATTGCCAGTCTCTATTCAATAAATTTTTTGGTTGTATTCATTTCATAAAAACAAGGAAGTACAAGGAAAAAATTAATGGCGCTGAGAACAGGAATGCCAACTTTCCAAGCCCGACTAAACAAAAGTTAGTCTATGAATTGGAGTCCTTATATTATTATATTAGCGTATTCTTCAAGTTTTAGAGAATTTCATTAAAAAACAAAAATTTAACAAAAGAAAAGTGGGCGTAAAAGTGGGAGTGGGGAATAGGTATAGAAAGCATATGTGTAAAATTTAAGGGCTATTTGTTGAAAAATAAGTTTTCCTTCCTGCTAGGTTTAGCAGAGATTTACAGGGGCTACAGAGAGCCTAGTTAAAGAGTCACTGCAGTTGTGGCAACCATGCTAGAAGAATAGCTTTGTCATCAAATAACTACTGTAAAAGTGATCAGTACGAGAAGGAGGAGTGAACTTGTGGAACAGCTTCTTTGTCTTTACGTGACACTGTAGAATCAGCACAAGCTTTATTTTGGTGAGCGTTACCTACATAAGCTCAAGGCGCTGGGTAGGCATGCTATCTGGCTTCATTATGTGACGAACTCATTTTCTTCTTTTCCTTTTACTATTTTCCTACTTTCTTCGACATTTTTTAATCCTATTTTTCTTCCCTCGGAGTATACAAGTGATCCTACTTCTGTTGTCCTTATTAGGGCGCCCTGTGCAGTCTCATCTAATTTTTAATTATTTTATTAAAAAGTGGGCATGGCTGGTACCTTAAAGTATACAGATCATACGTATGAAATAGCAGCACAATCCATTGAAATATAGATTTTTTCATTATT
Source organism: Thelaira solivaga (assembly GCA_947397855.1). Taxonomy (NCBI): domain Eukaryota; kingdom Metazoa; phylum Arthropoda; class Insecta; order Diptera; family Tachinidae; genus Thelaira; species Thelaira solivaga. The sequence goes on from OX377611.1 coordinate 3,671,559, forward strand.
AAAAATAAATTTTCAATTACCATGTTAAAAAGTGGGTGGGGCAGGCATAAAAGTACTTGACGACTAATCTTGAAGTATGAAGAGCGTATGTTTAAATACAATTCGTTAAAAGAAAATAACTAATCAAAAGAGTTGTGTTGAAAAAGGGGCGTAAATTTTAAAAGAAATTCATTGGAAACCAAAAATTTTAAATGGCAAACAAACAAATAGACATACTCTAAATGGATATAAAACAAACCGTTTATAGTGCACTTTAGCTCCGCTTCCTCATCATTATCATCATCTTAATCAACATTTTTAATACAATTTGAAAAGTATCAGTGAGTTACTTCAATTTTAATTTCTTTTCTGATATTTGATAGCAGATTCAGTGCAGCGCAGCAACATTTAAATTTGGGAGAGAGCATTTCAATGCTTAAGTGAATTATTCATAGAAAGAAACAAATTCAGGCAGAAATTTTTAAGCTAAACAGAAAATAATTATGAAATTCAAAATAATTGCTGCCGATCTGGTTATATAGAAAACATTAAAAAATAAATATGTATTTGGAAACGAAAATTTAACAAAAATTTAGTCTTCTGTTGGGGCACTAATTCCAATTACAGTGGATATCATATGCTATCAGGTTTTTTCTAAATGTTAAAAAATTCGTATTATTGAACTATTATCTTTTTTGCCTTGATTGGTGGGCTTGAGTAACGCCCCACGGTCCTTAATTAGAATCGCACAATTCCGTTTTTAACCAGCTACTCGCCGAGACAACGGAGTAATATAAGTGAAGATATCCCTGAAATTTGTGTATCGAAGGCATAAGAGCCGGAGAGAAAGTAAAAGACCTATTTTTATATGTATAAAATAAAATTAAATTTCTTTTTTTTAACCTATTTTACTTTGAACATAACAATCTTGTTGTCAGTAAAAAATTTCATACCAACATTTTGACAGTTCAAACTAAAACGAAAGATTCATTCATTAATAAAAAACTTACACACATTTTTTTTTTAATACAGTAAAAATGTTTCTTATTCGTATTATTGGATGTCCACTGTATTTTTGGTTTTAAAATGTTGCTTGACTTTAAAATTTTAAATGGATATCAGTAATTGCTTCGGCATATTGTGATAATTGTTTTTATAGTTTTATTATGTATTTTAAAAGTCTTTCCAACATGCCAAACGATTAATTTCTTTCTTTCTTATTTTGCTCTTTTCAAAGAAAATAATTGTGGATTTTACATTTTTAACGTTTTCTTTAATTACATTTTTTAAGCAACATTTCAGGTTTATGGTGCATTTTATTACAAACTTTGTTTCAAATAATAATGAAAACAAATGTGGCTTTTTAATTAATAAATAATTTTGTTTTTTTTTACAATTTATTTTGAACTAAAAGTTCAACTTCAAGTTCATGTCGTTGCTTTGCGTTCAATGTTAACTTTAAAATTACGTTTTCATACATTTTGATGAGCCGTAATATTTCTTTTTACCACTCAAACACACACGCGTAAAATTTTGAAATGTTGCTTATTAAAATAATTTTGAAAAACTTTTAAATATTTTATTTTTAGAGAGTAAAATTGACCACACGTACAACAAGTATTTATTTAGGACTGGTTTTCCTTGGAGTTTACAAATACTTATATTCAACAGAAGTGTTTTATATTTTAACTAAAAATAAAAGTTGTTGGAATTGTTTGTAACAGTTTTGTTTATTTTAATTTTGGTATCATAAATTTTTAATTATTGGTAGATAGACTGAACTATAGGCACTCCCTTGGCAACAGTAACTAATAAAAAATATTTTTTTTTAATTTTCTTTAAAGCCAATCGAATTATAAATATAAGAAAAGGGTTCACATTTTCAAGTTAAAAATATTTTATTTTTATTTTGAAATTTTATAATTTTCCAACGATATTCTCAGTCTTTAATAAGTTTAATAAGAACAAAATAGCTTTCGTGAAATGGTTCACAGGAATGTACTATAGCCTCAGTACAAATATAATTTAAAATTATAAATTTTCATACCAAAATTAGTGACCCAAAGAAAAATTAATTTTTATTAATTTTTTTTATTTCTGCGCTGTAAATTTCCTGATACACACATCAAATTTAAATTTATCAAATCTTGAATTTGAGTGCGTTTTTTTTAAGGAAGTCACATGCAGCGTTGCCTGAAAAAAAGGCTAGAAAAAGCTTAATCACTTACAAAAAGTTAGGAAAAAGATAAAAAAACTATCGCTTAAGGCTATTTTGAAAATGAAAAAAAGGCTAGGAAAAAAACTAGAGGCTAAGTCATAAATTTCAAGGCTAAATGCGAGAAAAAAAGGCTAAATCTAGCCTAAAAAAGGCTAAAATGGCAACGCTGGTCACGTGTATACGTTGTGTGAATTTAACGATAATCAAAACCAGTTTGATTTTTGGATACGCACGCAAATGCATAATTTGATGTTGATCGTTTAAGACTTGGGACAGATAGTTGAGTATATTTTTTCATTATTGTCTCTCAGACTAGCTTTTGAGCGAAATATTTTAAAAGAAAGCGTGAAAAGGAGAGAAATTAAGAAAAAAATATTGCACTCCCCTGCTATACGAAACGTTACTTGTTTAATTGGTTTTATGAAACCTATTCTGTAAAAATTTTAAGTTTCATAATGCAAGAGGAAAATTAAAATTCATAAAAAAACATTTACGCTTAATACGGGCTTATTGTCGTAGAAAATTTGCTTAATACAGGGGGTTTTACACTGTAATATTGAGTAAAACGACCTGCCAAAAATTTAAATCAAATGAAAAAGTAGAATAGTGTGTCAATATTATTTAAAAAAATACAGATAGAAATTTGACAGTCTAAAATATTTTTCATTGCTGCATTTAAGTATATGAACAAAGAAATAACAAAAACCGCAAACAAAATCCAATCAAAATCTTGAAACCTCGTCTGAGTTTTCGACAATCGTCTCAAATACCATTTGATTCTGCTCTTTCAAAAAAAAAAAAAAAATCTTAGCTCTTGTAAAATCCGCATAAGCGCTTATTAAACGAAAATGTTATTTATATGAAAAAAAAAAGGTTTTCAATGGTTTTGTTCTATTTGTCTGTCAGACTTTGCAGTCTGAGCGATTACTTAGAATTAAACGGCTTAATTTTGTTAACACATGCGATGCTAAATGAATATCAATCACTTTATACACTTTTAATTTTCAAATAACTTAAAATTACTGACATGATAGCACAACAGGTGGACACTTTCAATATTAAATTAGCACACACATTCCCATCTTAGGGCACATTATCATCTCAAGTATAAGAAATGGGATTTTAAATACAGTGTAGACAACAAAAAACAACAATTTACTTGACAGCTTAACAATGATATTTATTTAACATAAAAACAAAAAGTTTACCTTATTTGCTTTGAAAATGAATATCACATCGATAATTAAATCAATTTCAGCTGAAAATTTTTAAATCAAGTATTTTGAGGTCATTGACTGACTGGTCATCACAAAATGGAAATAATAAAAAATCATGCATACAAACACACACACGAAATTACTGGTTTTTTGACGTTTTTTTACAGTCTTTTCTGGTTTTAATTTCTTTCAATACAATTTCTTCAATTGCATACTCGTAGTTGTTCCAAAGAATTATAAATTATGCGGGTATGTATGGTACCATTTCTTTCTCTTTGTTCAGCAAAAAAAATAAATTCATTAAAATAATTTTTTACTTTTAAGAATTAATTTCGATTTACGATATTATGATGGTTGTGGTATGGAAGGCATAAAGGTATGTGAGTTAAGAAGATTTTATTTCAATTTAATTTTTCTTGTGTTAAACAGTTTTAATAATTTAAAGTAAAATTTCACAAGATTTATTATTAATTATTTTGCAATATGCATCGAAAAAATAATTCAATGTTGAACTCTTGATAGTAGTAAAGCTTGTTTCTTTATTGAGTAGATTTTTGGGAGGCGTGAAAAAATACTTATTTAATTATACTTCATTAAAACTGACTGGTTTTTATAAATACTCGTATGTAAAAACAAGACAGTAGAAAAGTCACTTTCAGAAAATGCTATTTTTTGTTGAATACTTAGCTCGGAATTTTGTTAAACAGAAAATTATTACAATTAGGGGCTTCACAAAGTAGTCATAAAGTCACACTGAAGTCGATATTTTTTAAGAACAATTTCAAATTCTTATTAGCAAAAGTCAGCTCTTAATAAAAGTGTACTTTTCTGTGACTATGATTATGGCCCATATGTTTTTAAAAAATATGTCTGCTGTAAGCTCAGACGAGTTTCGAGTACATAGAAAATATCTTAAGGCAATTAAAAATTTTAAATAAAAAAATTGTTAAATTGATTAAAATTTTAATTGAAGCAATCAAAATTTTAATTGACGCAATCAACATTTTAATTTAATCAATTAAATATTTAGTCAATATCTATGGCAACTAAAGATATAATACTAATTACACTATGCAACAAATAAAATTTTTTTTGAAGAACCATTATTCTTTTTTCACAGAAGAGGGAAATAAAATCAGTATTTACTAACATAGTTTGTTGTTTTATAGTTCCATTTATTTATATAATATGCCATTTTAATTATAAATAATAAAACCAGTAAATATTGGGCGTTTTATATGTTTTGTGAATATTTAAAAATCAAAAATTTCATAATTTTTTTTTTTAATTTAACAAGACTTGGAATTAATCTACTGAAGATTCAGAGTTACTTTATTTCAATATGCCTTATATGGAAAATAAAGTTTTTGTTGACGTAGGCACGAGTATAAATTAAATTCCATTCAAATTAAGAATTATAAGGCTGTACAGGCTTTCAAGAGTATTTTATTATTTCACTTCACAAAATTAACAAAACTAAAAATTTATTATTTTTAGCTTAAAGCCAATTTTATAAATTGAGAGAACAACTTTAATTGAATAATATAAATAAATTGGCATCATTTACTCGATTTACCCATCTTTGAGCTTAAAAAAATCTTATTAAAGAGAGACACTACGTACATAATTACACACACACCACACAAGTAGTTGCGAGTATACACAATAAAACATTTCTAACTCATACAATTGGTGATTATGTATGGATGTGTGTGTGTTCATACAATTCCGGGCAAGTAATATTATGATAAACTTGGCATTGAAGAAGTCAGTCAGTCAGTACTGGCACCAAGTTTTGGCGCAAATGTGCAGCGAAACATCGAAAAACCCATAATAATTGCACATTCTTGCTAACAACATTACACACACACACACACACACACACACACACACACACAGGCATTTCATTTAAGCTCACATCAGGTGTTTTTTAAAGGCCTACAAAACTTAAAATTGTACACACAGAAAACAAACTTCGGTTGTGTGAACTAAATTTGTTACCAATTCAAAATTCAGTTATGACAATTGAATTTTTTCGATTTTTACGATAGAAAAAACTTTTGAGGTAACTTAGCTTTGGTTACTAAAACCAAATTTAATGTAAAGAAATTCATTAAAATTCACTTCTCATGACTGAAGTTTTGATTGGTAACAAATTTATTTCTTAAAAACGAAATATTTTGTTTTATTCCAAAGCATTCCATCTCAAGGTTTTGATCGATACCAAATGTCATTATTTACATATAAATGATAAGGCTAGTAGTTAGATTGGCCCAGAACCATTTTGCGTATTGTCTTGTATCTCTAAATATAAAGCTCAGATTTAGGGTATCAGGGTAACGAAAACATTACGTTAAGAGAACAAATGGCTAAACATTAGAGCGTATTAATCCACTTGGCAAATATGAGGCTCAGTCAGAACGACCTTTGCTGGTTATGTAACGAAGATGAAGAGACATCACTATGTGACGGTAATAGTTTATTTGGGCCCGTTTTTTATTACTTAGGACATCATTAATCATTCTAAGAAGTCTTTGAATTCGTAACAAATACTAGACTTAGGCAAAATATTTGTCTTCATTTGAGGCTTAGAGCTGGAATAGTGAACGCATGGGCTGTACAAAAGATAAAATTAATAATCTTAATACATAAAATTCGACTGTACGTGTTTTTGACATTGTACTCCTCCTAAACGGCTGGACTGATTTAATTGAATTTCTGTGTATGCCTTTGGGTTACGCTTTAGAAGGTTTAGCGTTGCAAATCCGCTCGGCTGGCTTATATATTTACTACCTGTTTTTACCCGGTAAAAGTAAGAAGGTCGAATATACCAAAATTTTAAAGCAAAACAACTTTTGCCGGGTCAGCTAGCACTAAGCTAAATTTTTAATTTAAGAGTAGCGTCACAATAGATATATTCTAGGTGATTTCTTCCCGCTCCTGATTCTAATTCCAGTACTACCCACAGGTCAGTATATGGCATTATCAGTTTTGAAAACATTTTGGAGATGTAATTTTTACAAGCTTGGACAGAGCTTCTATTCCTGCAACTGACAACGAAACAATTATTTTGGAGCTTCTTTCACACATTCGTTTACAGCGGCGATATTCTTCTTAACAAGCACATTTCTTCAATGAGAGTAGAAAAGCATGTGGTATATTTACGGCTTCTTAAAATGAAAACTAATGGGCACCCTAGAAATCACAAAGATTTTTATAAGTTGACTGAATTAGTGACTGCTTTTCAAACTAAATCTGGATTATATTTTGGTAGCGTTATATAACGATCATAAATGACAAAAAAAATGAAAGCTTTATGCAAGCTCGTTTGACTTGAAAAAACACCCTTTACAATTTCCTACGTAAATACATAATGGCGTAGATACATATTTTTTTTATGGCCTGGAGTAACGAATTCATGTTTGTGTGTATTTTTTTTTTTTTTTTGAGTTTGAGTTTGACTACTCCAACAAGTATTTTTATTGATTGCACATGAAAGATGCTGACTGACGATGATGATGACGATGTAAAGTAGTTAAAGTAAAGAAAATTGCAGAGAGAAAAAAACAAACTAAAACTTGAGTGGTTAAACAGCAAACATGTATCCACGAGTATGTAACTACAATTTACAGTTACGTAAAAATGTATAAAATAAAATGTCAGATACAGACACACATACACGTACACTCTTACACATACATAAAAGAAGTCAGCCAGACCCAGTTGCAATTATTTAAGTTACATGAACAACAAAAGCTGTATCATCTAGCCTCTAGAGATACTAAATCAAAATGTCATCGTCATCATCTTCAACACTAAAGCCGATTGCTTAAAAAACAATTTTTTTTTTCTTTTTTGTTTTAATTTAAAATATGTGCTAAGTTTGTTGTAATTGTTTAAATATTTAAACTGTAGTCACACACTCGAAAAAAAATCATTTAAGGAATTAAAAAAAAATTAACACGCAAAAGTTAAAACAAAAATATGATGAAAAATTACAACAAGAAAATTAAGAAAAAACAAACAAAAAAATAAAAATAAAAATCTAAACGCGCTAAGCGATAAACCCACAAAAATGATTACGTCTCACATAATCAGGAAATAACATTTTAATAAATTTTTCCAAAAAATGAAAGACAAGAGAACGAACGAACACAGCAGCAATTGCAAAATCAAGCACAAGTAAAATAATAACCACAAAATGAACTACAAAAATTCCAAAAAACAAAAAAACAAATTTTTAAAAAGGTAAAAAATAAGCGAATAAATGCAGATCTATAAAAGAGTTGAGTTAAATCCGCAATTTTTTCTTTAAAAAAATATTTGCTGTAATTTTTTCTAACTTTCTGAAGCTGTAATCTTCTTATCTATCACTTTTCACATACTTTTTATTTTAATACACAGTCCAAGAAGGGACAATCAATATTTTCATTTAATAAAATAAATATAAATAATATGGCTGTTTTATTAAGCTTGAGGTCTTATTTTATAAATTTATTTTTATATCGCTGCAACTTGCGTAACTTTTTCAGGATATAATTATGAAAATGAAAATCTATTATTTGGAAGGAGTAAAAAGAAAACGCTGGACTAAATGTATTGATAAGATTCTTATTTGGCGAAAAAAATTTTTAATGCAAACAGCTCTCTCCGCGCGCTAGCGGAAATACTACTCAGACACCATATTACTAAAATTGCCATTGACTCATTTTTTTTTAAAGAATGGACTTATACCACTTTCAAAAATAGACTTTTAATTACTTTACTTTGCCGATAATATAGAGCAATAGTGTAATATATTAACGAATTTATTCAAGCATTATTTATTTGCTCTTTAGCTTTTTTTTCAATTCTTTCACATAATCAATTGCATAAAAAGAAGAAAAATTAATATTAAAGAAAAAAATTCGTGATGAACGAAGTAAGAAAAAAAAAATAACATGTAACTCCAGAGGAAAACCATCATCCATTGAAGTGATGTTAACCAATGAACGAACAGCCTTACCAATACAAAAAAAAACAAAGCAGCAGCTGGTTGACTCTACAAAGAAGATGAAAAGCGGCTTGGAAATTGTGGCATGGGATGAATTGTAGTTGGAATACTTAAAATATGTGTTTGTGTGTTTATAGATTGCTTGAGCATGTGTACTGATGCCAACAAGAAGGAAAAACTTAAGAAAAATATTTTTCTTTAACAAAAAATTAAACAACAACCCAAAAACTATTTCAATGTTTTAATCAAATCCACCAAAAAAACAAGGATTTCTTTTTCTCTTTTTTTTTTAATCCAAAGCATTTCAAATTAAGTTGCTCTAAAACAATTTCTTCCATTAAACCAGCCGTCAAATGCACTTTTAAATTGTTGTGGCTTTTTTCATCTTAAATGGCACACATTTCTCATGACTTTAGGTTCATCTTATAAGCAGCACCTTAAAAACAAACAAACCACAAAAAAAAAAAAAGATTTTGTTTTTAAAGTTTAACTTAAAGATTAAAGTTTATTGTGGGGAAAACTGCAATTTATATGGAATTTAAAAATTTAACAAAACCTTAGTGGCAGCAATAAAGAGTTTAAAGTTTTAAGGTATTAAAGAAATGGAGTGATTTGCAAATGGCAGCAAGCAAGCGTAATGGTGGCAAAGTACGAGTAAGTAAGTGTAAGTAATCGAAAATAAAGTGAAAAACTAAAGTAAAGAGTGTTTTTTTACGGCCAATAGAACTTTTAATTGCAAAAAAATAACACAAACTTTTAAATTTCAATTTAAGAAAAGTATGTATTTTGTTTTTGTTTTATGCTAAAGATCAAATCAATGAGTGGCATTAATACAGGGTGGCATACCAATCGTGCTATAAAAACAAAACAATAGCTTTCGCTATGTATGCGTAAGTAGTCGTTTTATGTTTTTTTATTTTGCAGGTTATTATTTAGATTTATTTAAATGAATGTTTGTATGCAAATCTGTACAAGGTGGCATTAGCAATTCGCTCATAATTTTCTTTCAAATTGTCAAGACTTTTAAAGATTTTTTTTTATCTTTTGTGCATGAAACTTGTACATTTTTATTTATTGATACAGAAATTGTGATTCTAAAAATTTTTTTATTTTAAATGCATTAATTTTTCTAATTCATATTGTAAATTGAAATAAAATTTGACAATTTGGAATATAACAGCTGCTGAGAAAATTTTGTAATGCAGTAACTAATTAAAGTTATTTGAATTTCTTATAGCAGCACAATTGGATGAGTCACTCGTTTCAGCAATTCTTGACCAAGCGCATTATGGGACTCTAATTCTAGAAATTTGCATAAAGACCTAAATTGTGCTGCCAAAGAGGAATCGATTAATTTGCAGGTACGTTCTTTCTATGCAAGGCAAAATCATACAAAATGATATCAAGAAAGCGTTTCAAGTTCGGAGGGAGTCCATAAACCATCTCTGTCTTTTTTTGTAATCATAAATATTTTAACTTACAAAGATGTTTGATGTATGAATTTGAATTGCTTCTAGGTGCTGGTGTATTGCATTATTTACAGAGTAAGTTAGGTTGCATAAGGCGCCCCAATAAAAGAAACAGAAGGTTCTCACTTGGGTCTTCTGACGCAGTTCCTTTGAGATATCTGTATAAGAAGAAAAATTATGAAGAATAGGCAGAAGGACAAAGAGAAGTAGAGAAATAATAAGAGAACAAGCAGAAGACGAGTCCGTTACATAAAGCAATTTTAATATCTAATGAAGCCAGATAGCATGCCGACCCCTACAGCTTTGCTCTCGTTGATACTCCAGTTCCGGCCAGAGCAGATATCAACTCTTTTTCAGAACTAATTTTTCAACTAAATCGACATTGTCAGTGAGCGCTGCATGACAGTTTGTTCAACAGTCAACGCTTTCGTAAGTTCTATCAAGTTTGAAAAACACCTTTTACATTTCATAGTGTGAAAGACAAAATATTTGGTTTCTTTTTATTTAAGTTTTTGAATAATAAATACGAGTAAAAAGAGTAAATTAAAATTTTACTACTCTTCACTGCAATATATGCAGCTAAAGTTGTAAAACTTAAAGAGAGAAAATATTAAAACTTCTGCATTGTAAAAGCTATTTGTCTGTGCAACATATTTTACTATAAGCAGGTGTATGTCCGTAAAGAATTTAACATATTTTAGTCTTAATTTATTCTGGTCATTAAGTGGAAACTATAACAAACTTGCAACCAGTAAACCGACTACCTAATTGTTCAATAAAATTATTTTCATCTGGAAGGACAATTAAGTGTGTAGATATACGTATGAGTGTGTATGGGAACACTGATAAATTGATGACGTTAAAGAAAAGCTTTTTTTTGGGAAGGATGTTTTTTGAAGCCTGCTAGAGCTAATAAAAGGGTTGTATGTCAAATAAACTGTCATACTAGGGGTAATCACGTCGATTTTGTGCAAAATTTGCTTTTGGCAGATATGCTGCCCTAATTTTTGCTTTGATAACATCAAAATCAATGGTACCAGATCACAAAACCCCCTGAAAAAATCTGGCAACCTTAGCTTTAACTGTCAATGTTTTCGGCTTATTGACATTTGAGCAAAAATTCACAGCGATGTTCGCTCCAGATATTTTTAGTGTAAACGAAGGAAAATTATACAAAAAGCAAACTGAAGCATTTTTGCACTCATTAGCAAAGTTTTCACCCCTAATATTTTCAATTTTTGACATTTACGATGAGTATACTTTCGCAAAACCATTATTGAATAGATTGACGTTTGAGTAATTCTGCCACATTATCCAGACAGAGCAAATTACCGAACGAAATTTTAATTAAATTGAAATAAAAATTTCATCAGCGGTTTTTCATAAAAGCTTTTTGGACCAGTTGATCGCTTGTGTTATAAAAACATACTTCATAAATAAATGTATATGGTGCAGGAATAAAAAATTAAATTCAAACTTACATGATAAAAATTGTAAAATGTACCTACAAAGAGATAAATAACAATAATTAGTAATTGAATTTTTTTAACAAATAAATTTATAAATAAAAATTACAATGATATGAAATTATTTTCATTTAATGCGAGAAAGCAAAAATTATATTTTTACTGGAAAACAATTTTATTTTTTTAATTGTCCACATTTAGTTATGTATGTTGTTTTCTTAATAACAATAATTATAGGTGGCAACGCCAGTTACATATTTTACATCAGCTTGTCGCAAATGAAAAAGACACTCATAATAAAGCTGAATATTCCATGCAAATCTTACTTGTGCCAGATATGTTAGGTTCACGTGTCACAGCATTAAATTTAGAAAAAAAAATGTGATTTTAATTTTGAAAATTTAAACTTGTATTTGGAAGTGTAGACACTGAAGCAACTTTCAAAGATTTTTAAAAATATTTTCATAAGTTGTGCACAACTAGCAAGAGCTTACTAGCATAAAACGGTCCATACACGACAGCAGCACGCATGTGCAATCACGTGATTGAGCCAATAAATTCGAACCCCATACACATGAAACTGATACAATATCCATTTCATTAAAAAAATGAATAAAGTTTTTTGTTATGAATTTCAAATGTACTCGTGCTGTTTTTATAACACAAGTAATCAATTCGTCTAGAAAATTTGTAGGAAAAACACTATATAATTTGAGTTGGTTTACGTGGCGGCCTAACGGCCCCCAATTAGAGTCGCAAAACTCCGTTTTGAACTAATTATTTTGAGCAATTTTCATATAAAATTTCCAGATGATCGCTTGTGTTATAAAAACAGCACAAAACTAAAATTACGAAAAGTAGAAAACGTGAAAAAATTTAAACAAAAAAATGTGTTGAAATAAAAAAGAGCTTAACTTTCAATAAATGAAGTGTTCTTTTTGAAATTAGTATAAGTCCATTTTTAAAAAAAAAAATTAGTCTGCGGTAATTTTAGTGAAATGGTGTCCGCGTCTTACTAAAATTACCGCTAACTTACTTTTTAAAAAAAAGTTAACTTATACCACTTTTAAATATAATAGCTCTAATAATGTTTTCCGACAACTGTCCATCAGCTAAATATCAAAATTTGTACGATGTCGCTACAACAAAGACTACAATCAAACAAAATAGCACACTCACTTCATTGCCCATGCATGCGGCTGCCGTGTAAAGGCCGCTGCCTAAGGCAATAAAGAGTTAAGACATTTTTTTGTAAAAGTACAACCTTTGTTTAGCCGTTTTAATGGAAATTTTTCGTATAAATAATTATAAAAAAATATGTTAATTTGGAACCAATATTCGAAGCACCGTGAATGTTTCTTTAAAACCGCTTTAATCGTTGGTTGTCTAATAAAAAATGAATGAAATGTGTGTTTAAGTATTTTTCACCTGAACAAATTTTAGTTGTAGTTTTTTTTCTTTTTCTCTTTTTTAGTTATAAAAACTAAAAACAATTTGTGCTTAAAAGTGAATTTTACGTTTTACATTTTAGCTTTTCACTACCACCACCCTACAAAACATACATATCGTCGTATGATTTCATTAAAGCCTTAATGCAAGCTTTAAGATTATCATTGAATTTGATGCAACTGTCGAAAAATCATACGGGGTTTTTACAGCTGGTATTATAGCTTTAAGATTTTCATTGGATTTTATCAGCTGTTTTTGTTATTGCTTTGCTTGTATGCAAAAATGCATTTCTAGATAGAACGAAAAGTATAAACATCTAGAAAATTTTCTAAAAATGGTAAGCCATAAGACTGTCATTTGATTTAAATTTCTGACAAGTCAGTCGTTTTACTCAGTAATATAGTGTAACACTTTTATGCGGGTTTAAAAATTAAAAAAAAAATTAAACTTGAGGTCTTATTTTTCAAAAATTTTTTATTTTTATACCGATATTCGCTCCAATTTTTGTAGCTTCTTCAGGATATAATTTGAATTTATAATTATACAAAAATTGGAGCGAAATATCGATATAAAAATAAAAATTTTTTTTAAAAATAAGACCTCAAGCTTAATAAAATAGTCATATTATTTAAAAGAAAAAGGTCAAATAAAACTAATTAATTTAAAAAAAAAGTAAAAAAGCCGATAATTAAAAATAAAATTCTTAAACTGAAGCTTAAACTAAACAAAAATTCAAAAAGTTTTGTTAATTAATCATATCGAATTCTTTAGCTTCTCCTCTAAAATTTTGTAAATGTAACTTAGGCCTTTAAAGAAATCATATAACGATATGTCGTTGATGATGATGGTGGTGATGATGATGATGATGTTGATTTACTATGAAGTGTAAGAGTTTTTACTTTATGAATATTTAAGTGCATTTAAGAGAATTTCTTTTTTATTTCGACATTAATGCCAATAGAACAAGAACAAGAACAAAAAAAAACGAAAACACATTTAATGCATTCAAAGGGGAATTATATTCATAATAATGTAGAGCAGTACATGTTTTATTAAAAAAAACAGGAGCAAGTATACAAAAACAAACATTAAAAAAATATGGCAGAAAAATGGGAAACGCTTAGTATGTGGGTGACACACATTGCTTTTGCACAAACATAAACCCACAAAAATTGAAAAGGAATTACATCTAAAATGTTTTAAATAAAAGAAAAAGCAGGACTCCACTAAATAATTTAATACGTGCATTCATTTTATTACCTCAAGTGTAGTAATTTGTAAAAGTGTAATAAAAATTAAAAAAACCGTTAATAATTGTAATAAAATTATTTATTATTTTTTTTTTTGTATTTCTTAATATAATTTGTGAAGTGTTTTCAAGCTCATAAATAATTTTATCATGTGCAAGTCGAATCTGGAAAATGTGGCACGGAAAGAAACCATATTCTAGTGGAAACATAGTGTAGTTAAATTTAACTATCTAACCAGATCTATTTTTAAATCAAAAATATTAAAAATGCCTCTCAACTGCATAAGGTACATGTAAGTTTCAAAAAAAAAAAAAAACAAATTTTTAAATAAAGCAAAAAAATTTTCGAAAATTTTAAAACATTTCCTGAGAGCTTAGAGTCTACAGATTAATTTGCGTGGACAAAATCGTAAATGGTACCTCGGCAAAGTGAGGAATGGTAAAAATCTCCCAAAGCAACAGCTCTGGTGTATATGGAAATTTCAAAAAAAAATTTTAAATAGTCCAAAGTAACTTCTGATTATTTGGGCGGTAGATTACAACTTCCCCTTTAAAATGATATGTGTCCCATTCCGTAATCTTCTTGAGAAGTCAACGTATTTATGCCCTTATATATCTCATAAATACTGAAAATATATTTAGAAATATTTATTAACGTAAGAAGTATTTGATAAATCTGTGATAAATACTAACACGATATTTACAAATACTAAAAACTGTAACGGGTTACGTTAAAACATATTTAACTCTTCACTCAGTTATTGATTTTTTCGTTTCTGTTCATTTTAGTCTTTTGCAATGAACAGCTGTTTTGATTTCCTTTCCAAAGTTTTTTTTTACCAAGATTCCAACTAGCGCTTATGCAGTTAAGAAGCATTTACCCTTATTGTGAAGAAGCTACATTTTAGATACATTGAAATTTTCTCCATAAGGAAAATTGCTATCACTAATTTCACGTGAAAATTTATGAACGTTATTATTTTTTAATTTTTTGTTTTACATTTACATTTACGAAAGAGAAAAAAGAAAACAATTTCTTTTCAACCGTACTTTTCTCACTTAATTAAACATATTATGTTTACTGTAAACATAATATCAACCATATCTAGGCTGGTGAACAAAGTAAGGTTAAAAATAACTAGAAACTGTTTATCGTGATCATAATAATGTGTAGCTGCTTCAAATTAACAATAATATTTTTGCGGGGAGCTCAGAAAGTTGATTTCAAATGCTATACGGACAGACAAAAAGACGGATAGCGCTTAGTCGGCTCTGCTTTTCATAAGAATTTAGAATATATACATATACTGTATAGAGTGTCCCATGTACGGTGTAGAAATTACAAGCGGAATCACAAACTTATAACTCCCCTTCTTATTTACAGTGAGAGCTGTTGGACAGGCATTAAAATAAACGTTTTTCGTACAACACGAGTGTGAAGTGGATTTTTTGTTAAAATTTTTTGTCTACAAAAAATAAAACTGACTTCTTTTTGATCTTTAAATTACCCCTTAAACAAAAAATGAAAGGGGACCCCTGACTTTGTATCTGCAAGTTCTTCACCTGTATTGAAGTATTGTGTGTTTAATGTGTGCGTGTACGGGGATTTTGTGTGTGTTATTACTTGTATACTTTGGGTTGTGAAGGTTTTGTGTGAATGTTTGTATACGTGTGTGTGTGTGTTTTATGTGTGCACGTGTGTGTTTGTATATTAATTTGTGTATCTTTCTGTCCGTTCATACAAAAATTGCCTGTATCACCCACAAATAAAAATTTAAATTTTTCTCTCATTTAGTAATACCATTTTATTGTCAAGATAGTTTCTCTATCTCTCTTCTTTGTGTGTGTGTGTGTGTGTGTGTGTGTGTAAGTGTGGATTGTCACCATATGCATCATCGCTTTGATAAACCACAAATAATATTTAAAACGAACGGTTTTAATTGCTCACAAACTTTGGCCGTTTTTATATCAACAAACTACGCACACACATGCATACACACGCATGCACATGCAAGCAGTTACATTTATAAAATTTTTCAAATTACAAAAGATATTAAATTTACCCTGTAGAAATGGTGGCTATTCCATAAAGGATTAGAATAAATCCAAAAAAAAGCCTCCAAATGTATGAAGAAAATTTTAATTTTCCCTAAAGATAATTGGCTTTCCATTAGTCATTTACAATTCAAAAGTAAGGCAACAACATCAATACGTTTAAAAAACGTGTGCACTGAAAAATATATCGCCGCTACGATGAATTTTTAACTTTGTTTAAATTAATAAATACAATGAAAAAATTCATTATGATGACGTTTCATTAGACTAATGAAATATTTCATTAATTCAATGAAGCGCTGTTATTGCTTGAAAAATAATGAATTATTCTTTCAGTGGATACACGAAAATGTAGAAGAGTACCCGAATTCTAATTTGGACTCGTTTTCGTTATTTGCGACCGTCTGACATGGCGGACAAATCACCAGCAGAAGTCTTTTAATTTTTAATGAATACTCGACGACTTAGGGAGAATTGTCACAATCAGAGTTGGAAAAAATAAACAATACGAAACGTTTGCACTCTGTTCGCTTTATAGTTTCAAGAGATTAAAACGAAAACAAATAAAATTAATAACGATTTCTGATTTTGCGGCAAACATTTATGAAACTTTTGGTTTCTTTGCACATCCTAGTCACGATAAGCCTATTTTGGCCGCAGTGACCAGCTGACATGTTCCTGCACCTGATTCTAATTCTAAGCCCTTTTGTAAGGTCCATCGAACTTAAAAATGCTATAAAATTACACCATTTTTTTTTTTTTTTTCAAATTGTAGGTCGAAATACAGTCATTTACAGCGACAAATATCTGCAAATAAAAAAGTAAAACAAAAAATTTGTGGAAAACTATTGTTGTATCAAAATGAATATTGGTTGTTGTTGGTGTTGTCTGTATTGCATATTCCAACTGTTAATTATTTTAAGTGCACTTTCAGATTTTATTTTATGTCCCGAGGGCTGTTTTATTATTTTATCTGATGATATTTAAATAGTTGCCAGCCAAACCAAAAAGAGAACAACACATTGTCACACACACACACGCACTAATTACAATGAAAATATTTTTAAAATAATTTTTGTTTATCGTTTTTAATTTCATGTTTACAGCTGTTGTTAAAAACCTTGAAAAACATTTTTTTCATAAACACAAATTTTCAATATTTCATTTTTAAAATTTGTTAAAATAAAAAAATAAAAAAAAAAAACCTTTTTACTGTTTTTATTTTAATTATAGTATAATTATGCAAAGTATACGCACCATATATTTTTTTAGTGTAAAATTAGATATGGAATGTCAAAATGAAGAAGGAGACGATAGCACAATAATAATATTATTTCGTAAACAAGCAAAGCAAAATAAATAAAATTTTGATAAAAATTTAAACAAAAAACACATGTAGACTTGCTTCCACTTGATATAATTACACTATGATAATGATGAAAACCATTTTGTAGAACAATTAGTTAAGTGCCATTTATGATAAAGAGAAAAGAAACAGGCATTCATTAACTGAGAAACAATTATCAATTTATTGGGTTTTTTTTTCTTTCTTTTTATAGCACATACACGGTTCCCTCCCCCCAATT
Source organism: Thelaira solivaga (assembly GCA_947397855.1). Lineage (NCBI taxonomy): Eukaryota > Metazoa > Arthropoda > Insecta > Diptera > Tachinidae > Thelaira > Thelaira solivaga. The sequence goes on from OX377611.1 coordinate 3,689,240, forward strand.
CCTGCAGTTATTACTTGGTTTTTTGCCTTTGAAATAAAAATTATTTGTTTTTAACAATTCAACAGATCCTATACCATTCTCTAAATGAAAATGACATGTCGTACATGTCGTCTTATGTTTTCAAAAATGCTCTAAATTGCAAAAAAAAAAAAAAAAAATAAGATTTTTTGATGCAATATTTTCTTTAAATTTTTTTTTTATTTTTTGTTTTTTTTTTTTTCTAAATAAAATTTATTTTTGTTTTCCAACGGATTTGTCTGAAATTTGGTACATATACGCTAAACGCGAAGGAAACCCTGGCTATCATCCTGGGAATACAGTTTTCCCCAATTGTATTTGTGAAATTTTCACTTAGTACAAAAATAGCGTATATGTGGTCTCTGAGGGATGAAGGCTACTGTGGCCAAGGCCCTCTTTCTCAAAAAATGGACACATATCATTTTAAAGGGAAGGTTGTCTAAATTTTTAATCTACTGCCCAAATAATCAGAAACTTCTTTGGACTATTTTAAAATTTTTTTGAAATTTCCATATACCCATGCTGTTGCCTTTAGGGATTTTAGCAACTTCCGGACAAACCATTTGTAGAATGAAAACGATTGTAATTTTACTCTGAAATGATTTGGCTAAGATTTTTAATTTTTTTTTTTAACTGGATATTTATGCATTAGCAAGGATAAAATCAGTAGTGATTTATGGGTTGTAATGATTTATGTTTTAATTTATTTCTATTCTATGCAGTTTTGTGTTTAAGTAACAAAATCGATAAGTTTTCAATTTTTTGAGAATTTTTAAATATAAAAAATTAAATAATTTGTTTTTAAATAAATAAAAAAATATTTATCAGAAAAATAAGAGAATTTTTTTTTGTTTTGTTGCCTAGTGTAGTGAATAAACAGAACACTATAGTTATTAAAAGGAAGTTTTGAAAAAGCATTTTAGCTACCACTGATACATCCATCAACAAGTAAAATGTCACATTTACTCGTAACTTTTATTATTTCCTTTACAAATGAACGTCTTCCTTTTGCAAATTACATTTCATTTAGAATAATAAAAGTAATTATTGTTTAATTATAATTTATGCAATAAATTTCTTCTATAAAGTATTTATTTGCAGGAGAGGAAAACAAAGGCTAAACACAGAAAATATTTATTTAAAGCATTCTTAGCAGTAAACAAGAATGCGCTTATACGAATGCAAGAGTTTGATATTTTCTATTCCGGTAATTATTCACTAACTCCCATTGCTTGTTAAATTTGGCATCATTTGCTTTAATATTTTGTTTATTTCTACATATTTACCAGACAAAGTTTGTCTTTTTCTCACTTGTACTTGCAATTGGCAGAATTCGTACTAACTCTTAAGTGTTGAAGGTATTCAGCAACAAAAGTAATCAAGAGAAAAATAAATAACTTTTTCTAAATATTTGCTAATGTAAATATTTGGTTCTTACAAGGAGCGCTATACCTCTTTTTTTAAAGGGGAAAATATCACTACATAGTATAAAACAAAGTCGCTTTCTCTGTCCCTATATCCCTATGTATGCTTAAATCTTTAAAGCTACGCAACGGATTTTGATGCGGTTTTTTTTTAATTGATAGAGTGATTGAAGAGGAAGGTTTATATGTATAATCTTGGAAGGTTTAACGTCACAAATCCGCCCGGCAGGTAGCGCTATAGTCGGTATCTGGCTTATATGCCTACTATCTGTTTTTACCCAGGTTCTTTAATCTATGAGTACGATTTCTTAGTGTAAGAAGATTGAATATATAAAAATATTAAGGCAAGACAACGTTTGCCGGGTCAGCAATAAAACATACTCGTACACTGAAAGAATAATTCATTATTTCTAAAGCAATGAGAACATTTGTTTCATTAGACTAATAACAAAATTTCATTGATTTGTAAACTCAGAAGTTACTTTGAACTATTTTTCAAAATTTTTTTGAAATTTTAGTGGATTTTAGTGACTTCCGGACGAACCATAGAGGATTGCGGGATGGGACACATCACATATCATTTTAAAGGGGAGGTCGTCTCAATTTGTAATCTACCGCCCAAATATTTTTTTTTTTAATTTAATTTCCATATAACCCAGTGCCCTGATTAGAAAAAAAGTTTCCAAATTAGGTAGGTGACACAATATATGTATATGAATTTTACTTGCAAAGAGGTCCTTCGATTTGATTTAAAAAAAAAAGGAAATTTAATTGTGCTGGCACGAACAATTTCAACAGAAAATATTGTTGGTTTTTTTAAAAAGTGTTTTAAGCCTGTATCATAATAACGTTTGTTATGGGGAAGTTATTTTTATAAAAGTGAAACGATTAAATAACTCGTAACAGATTATTACGAGCAATGATTAAAATTCAACACAACTAAACTCAGGACACACCTACAACTAAGTACGAGTACCATTTAAACAACCACAGATTTTTAGACGTAATCACCACCAACACCCAGAACTTAAAGCCTATTAAACGTTGGTTTGTTGCCTAGCAAAGGCTCTAATTTGTACTGTAGGTGTTGGTTTAAAAATGTCTCCAGGTGCAAATAGCAAAAAAGTAAACTTTAATAATACGAGTATGTAGTACAACAACACAACAACAACATTTAATAGGATCAAGAAAAGAAATGTGCTCGTATTAGTTGTATGCGTGAGTGAGAAAAGGGTGGGTGTTTGTTTAAGAACAAATAAGACGTTGTTGGTTGCAGATTGAGTTGCTAGCTGGGTGTTGTGCAAAAGGATGTTGTTATAATTCAACATTACAATGCGGGTATTTAATGCTAAAGTAGTTTAGAGCATAGAAAATTGTTTACAGGAATAAGGAAGTCAGAAAGTGTATAAAATAAACAACAACTACAGCAACAACACACTTCTTAATAAAAAATTAAAAAAAATGAAATAAAACGAGGTTACAAAATAATGTTAAAGCCATCAGGCAGCATAAAACAGCAAATTTGCAGCTTAAAAAGTGTGTCACCAAGAGCGAATGTTGCTTCGTTGCTTTCATTAAAGAGATAGAAAAAAATAAATACAAAAATCTTGGCAGAGTTACTGCATGTTTGGCCAAAAAGAAAACAAAAACAAAATGCTAAAAAAAACTTTTGTCGAGTTACAATTTTAATGGTTGCGATGGTGGAAGAGGCACCAAGTATTAGGAAAATTCAGCTATTTAACAGCTAAATTATTACAACGAACAAAATTTTAATAAGAAAACATTTTTTAAATACATTCACAAGGATAAATTGGAATATTTGACATTTTTTTACATAACAAATTAAGACTTGCAGCTCGCTAAGAAAATGATAATTTTATTTAAGGTTTGCCTCAAACATTTTTTAAAAACAATCCAAAGTAACTTCAAGTAATCTTCTATGATTCGTCCTTTAGAGCAACAGCACTGGGGTACATGGAAATTTCAAAATTTTTTTTATAAATAATCCAAAATAACTTCTGAGTATTTGGGCGATGTCCCATTTCGTAATCTTCTTAAGAAATGAACGTATTTATGAATATTTTTAGCCATGCACTTTCTCCTTACTAAAAACATATTTGGAAATTTTAATGACGTAAGACGTATTTGATAAATATGCCATAAATACTGAAAAACGTAACGAGTTACGTTAAAACATATTTAACTTGGCACTTGAATGCACATATGAAAAATTCATTTACACTTCTACGAACATTTTAATCCGTTAGAAATAGAGTTGGAGTGTTAAAAAAAACTAGGTGTTTTGTGACTGAATAAAATCAATATGCTAGAAACTTAAAATGAAACAGAAATGGACTTTCCTGCTTTTTGTTTTTGGCTAATATATTTATATGAAACAACTGTTGCTATTGTTAATATTTACTTTAGGCACTTAATACTGCCGCCACGCCATGCCACGTGCATAAAAAACACCTTTTGAGTTTGTAAACATTTTGTAAAAGTGTAACAAAATAAAAATCAAAAAAACGTGACCATTGAAACTTAGGAAACTTAATTGAAAACTATAAAAAAAAATACATTAAACAAGCAGCTGAGTAACCGGTCAGCTTATGAAAATATTATTATTTTATTTAACAGAAAGTAACTAAAATATTATGAATAAAGCGATAAGCTAGTCTGGAAACTTTTTACGAAAAGTATTATATTCAAAATATTGAGTAGCTTTTATACAAATTTGTTTTTATATTTACTTTTTAAATGACAAATTTTATGTTTATAAAAGTAAAATATTTTAAAATCACTGACTAAAATATGTTTCTGTAAAATAAATCTCAGCTGACTGCGATGTTGCTGCTGAGATATGTCGCTTGCAATATATTTATGCAGCTGACTACACGACGACGAATTCAGCCAACTACATTTATAGTAGCGTAGACTATCCCTTGCTCTGTTCAATGTATAAGTTCATTTTTGTTTCGTGCATTCAATTGGTTTATTTTTTATTTTTAGGATTTAGTTCATTTTAAAATTCTATTCTATATGAATTAAGACTCCAATTTTTAGAATGTAAGTAAATACGATTTCGTTTTACGGTTTTGTGTAGTCCCCAACATATATAAAAATACGTGTTAGAAACTTTATTTCTAAAAGAAACGTCATAGTGAATATAAGCAGAACGTCTTGTTGAAACTCCTGTATTTTTTTTTTACTAAAAACAAGGCAACTGATGGGGGCTCATACACACTGAAGTTCAATGCAATTTTAGTGCAAAAGTACGGCAACCTCTGGAGCGTTTGTGTAGTGAATGGGACTGTCTTTGTTTTTATTTTAATTTTATTGACTCATTAGATACTAATTTTTTAATGTCAACAATACATAGAGTTTTAAGAAGTACTGATAGCAGAAATAAAGTTTTCCAAAAATGATGTCATCAGCAAAAAAATATCTAAGATTAAATACAATTATGCTGTATTTAAAATATTAAAAATTGTTATAGATGACGAGAGATTTTCGTTTATAAGAAATTAATTTAGAATTAATAGAAGATTTCGAAAACTCGCAAGGGACCTCAAAACACTAATTAAATTAATAAAAAATATTATTATTGTCACAATGGACTATGAGTGCAACGCGATCAATAAAAAAAAAAAAAAAAAAAAAAAAAAAAACGAAAACCCATTTTCGCATACAAAACAAATATAATTATTTTATTTAAAATAAATTAAATAATTGAATGAATACGCAAAATATTATAAATGAAAATTTCAGCAATAATGAAAAACGTATTTAAATAAAATTTAAATTATTTTTTATTTTTTATTATTATTATTAATCACAATTCAAACAAAATAAATGCTTTTATTGCAATTTTATTCAATTGCTATGGCTATTTTATCCATTTTGTTTTGCAACAATATGTGACAATTAAATTAATGAAAATTGTTAATAAACATTTAATTTTGTCAATTATTCATTAATGTTTTTCTGTTTCTTTTAGTTTAAATTATGAAAAACGGAATGTATTTTAAAATTAAATCAATCGAGTCACATTTTTATTAAATTAAAACACAAATATTTTAATTGAGATCAAGTAAAACGACGTAGTAACGGTTTTCAGATGTAAATAAAATAAAAAATTGTTGTACTCGCGTACACACAAAATTAAATTAGGGCGGCATGTTTTTTTTACCTATCAAGATTACTCGTGTTCATAAAAAATGTCTGAAACAAACCGAAATAACACGATAGCAACACTAAGTGGTTGGAAAATCCGCTTTTGCCAGCTCGTTATATAGTGAAGTTGGCTGCAAAGGAATTGCTTCTTGTAATTTTTTGTTGCGTTATTGTTGAAAAGTGATGAAATTTTGATTATTTGATTTTTAATTTAGTTTTTTTTTTTTACTCTATTTTTATTTTGCTTTAGTTTGTTTTATTGATTTAAAATTACTGTTGAATACGCAACGCCGGGGTTTTTATTTAGGTTTGCCCTGTCAACATAAAAGCTGGGCTCTAAAAAAAACGCTACGCTTGGCGTGCTAATTTATTTTTGTCTGTTAATCACAGCTAGTTGCTGGGTAAAAACAAATATTTTCCACGTTTGTTTCTTATTCAACAACAGCTTTATTAAAGGAAAGTTATTGTGGTTTTAAATAGACGAAGCAGCTGAAGAATATTCTTTATAAAATTTCATTTAGTAAGAAAACCCTACTAATTAAGGATTTTATCTACTACGATATGTCAAACACCAGCTTAGTTTACAAGAACTTTAGTTCCCAAATTTGGCGATTATTTCAGCTGTAATTTTGGAATGTGCTGTAAGTCTGCTTTCAAAAATAACAGCTCATTTATATCACTTCAAAATTGGGGAGTTTCTTTCTAGTATTGAGTTGCCACATATCACTGTTTTGCTTTTAGAAAAACGTCACTCATAATCAGGTTTCTTATTTTTGTTGGTGTCATAAAAAATTTAAAAGAAAATTAAGAAAAGTCTATTCATAATGAATGACGAACAAATGAAGGGAATACAAGTAGAATAAAGCAAAAAAGTTTTGTTTTATTTTTTTGTAGCTAAATAATGAAAAACAACGTTATTTTTTTTTTTGCACTTTTAGTTTGGGTGAAACAACGGTAGATGCAGCTTAAAATATTTCTGATGCTGTTGCAAGTGAACTGAATTGAATGAGTGTGATGTGATGTTAGTAAAATATATGCAAAAATTCTTTTATAAAGGGTGATTCAGTAATTGTATTATTCGGTTTTTATTTATGTAAAGAAAATCAATTTTTAGTTGCAAAAACCCGGTTTTATTTTGCAAAAAACCGGTTTGTTCTAATATTGGAAGTTTTTTTTTTTTTTTTAATTTTAGTAAATAAAATTTTTCAATTTTAAATTTTACTGCAGTGTGACCACAATTTTATTTCATTTGAACTTAGCTTAGGGGGCAAATTACGGCATTCGATATCCCTAGAACTTTTCATTTTCGATCGATATGGAATTCGACAGTATGGCTATCAGTCAGTCGAAGTTATTTTACTCTGTAAGTACTTTCTACAACAACATTGGCTGAAATTCTTGTCTGACAAATGGGCACCTCAAATGTGAAATATTTAATGATTTAGAGGCCATTATTTTTCTTCTCTTAATAATTGAAGTATCTATTTGAAAACCGGTTTCAGGAAAGTTACCAAGCTCCTGTTTGCTGGCTGTATCTATTTATTTGTCTAACTCACATTTATTTTGTTACACCCTTTATTTGTATGTACATGAATGCACGTACGGTTGTGTTAATTTTTTAAGGAAAAAAAGTATTAATTTTAGGTTGGTATAAAAAACACTCCGCTACTTTTTGTCGTTATTTTTTTTTTCATTTGCCAGCACCTGTCATTAAGTCTGTTTGACTTTCTCATTTCTTTTGTTTGTTTTTATTTTTTGTACTTGCACTTGAACACTTTTAAATTTATAACTACGTATAACATGTTTTTTTTTGTTTTTAGCTTTGGGCTTATTACTTTAGAATTTTAATCTGGGGAAATGCTTATGTGCACTCACTCACTGATTCGAATTTGTTTGTTTGGTTAAAAGTTTGTAACTTGTAGCTTATGGCATAATTAAAATATAAAAAACTTGCTCTACAATGTTGTATTGTTGCTCTACAATTGGTATTGTTTTAGAATTTATTTATATTTTTTTTTTTTTTTGTGTTTATCAGACATCAATGTCATCATCATTAAAGCCGTTATTGCATTAACAGCAAAACTACTGAATTTGTTACAGATTTTAAATTTAATAATCAACTGAAAGGCAGAAAGTAAGATACAAGAGGTGAGTGTAAACAGTACACACACACACATGTTTACATTGCCAGCAAATCTTTAATTGTTTTCGTCTAGCATGACAAAGCTCATGTTACCCTTCGCCGTTAGTACAGCATCAACTGTAACCAAAATATATTGTAACAGGGGTGGCCAACCTGCGGCTCTTTGAAGTATTATTTGTGGCTCTGGCTCACAGTACTCGAGTTTATTTTCCGTTTTTGTGTTCTTGTTCTAATTTCTTTCAATATTAAAACTCAGCTATTTGAAATAAATTTCATTTTCATGAAATATTTTAAATCGTTTTTTTTTAACTATTTGAAATTTAAGTAATCCAAGGTAAATTTTCCACTTCCAATATATGAAATTATGAGTTGTAAGAAAGTCAAGCTCTAAAATTGTGAATTTTGAAACTAGTATCAGAATTAAAGTATCCTGAATTAAAAAATGTTCGGAACTACGTACTTATGTGAATCATTTTATTCCACTTTAAAATTCGCGAAATGCAAGCACCGATCAGACGCTACTCTGAACCCTTTTTTATTTGTAAAAGACATTGATTAAATAAGAATTTTTTTTTACAAAAATTATATTAATTGAAAGTATAAAAACTGTGTATTGAGTTTAAATATGTGGCAATATCGAAAAACCTTATTAAGTCATTCCAGAAAACTACATTTTTAGAAAGTTTTTCAATTCTAGCAAAAGATATTGCTTTCATTGTAGAATACGAGTATATCGCCCCGCCATCTGCGAACTACAATAATAAAGTTATTGAGTTGAGAACAAGTCAATTTATTCTTGGTCAACTTAAGCGATTTTATCTTAAACACATTTCTTTTATTTCTCTTGATAATTATTTAAAATTTGCTGTATAAGTACTTTCAGTAATTCTATTAGAAGCTGCGGGATTATTATGTACTTCGATTCGAATCGAAATGGCTTTTGAAAAGAATATACACAGTACAACCTTCCCGGCTAAGCCTACGGCAAAAACCAAGGTTTCACGTAATTATCATCATAGGCTATAATCGCACCAGGACCTTTAAGATCTATTGTGCAGGCAATTAGCTGTTACAGTATCGTCACCATAAACACCATTGACAATTCCAGCCGAAGCCGATTGGCTTGCATTTTCAACTTCCATTTTTAACACCCTGTCCTGTAACTCAAACAAAAAACACCAAAATAAATTATTTAGGGTGAAATATCACCTTGACAACGAGCATAAATTTGAAATTGTTTGATCGATACTTTACGAGATATCGATCACTATCGGCATCTACCGAAAAAATAATGGACTTTTTTTATTTTTTTATTTTGAGAAATTTCACTCAGAATATATTACAATAAAAATCTTTGACTACAAAAAATAGGCTAAAATCGAGATAGTTACTGAAGTGTAGATTTCCAAATTACAAGTACTCAAGAGCTGAGCAACTAAAATTGCTCTCTTTGTTTCCCAACTCAATTAATAATTTCTTTTTTAGCTATTATTCCACTTGAACGGGCTGTATAATTTTTTTTTTTAAATTATTATCCTTACAACTCAGTGTTGTTGAGTTTTTGCTGCAATTTATTTGTCAGCAACAGCATTTTGCTCTTATGTACGAGTATTTAAGTACTTTTCATTATCGTCATTGTTGTTTATCATTTTTAATATTATTTAACATTCTCTTTTAATCTTAAACAACAACAACAATAATAACAATACCAACAGTTACTGTTGTGTTTTGCTGCACAACTAGATACGCGTATATTGCAAAATGACAATCAATATTTGCAGTTAATCCTGTTGTTTTTTTTTTAATGTTGTTTTCGTTGTCAACTTTGATAACAGAATATTTTAATACGAAGAGAAAGAAAATTTTACAACGTGTGACATACACGGATGCGTCCCTGCAGGCAGTTCAATTAACTATTTCTCAACCAGTTACTTACTTTTAATTAAACTTAACAACTATAAATCTGTGACAATACGGAAAAACCTTATTAAGATCTTTTAGAGACTAAAATATTAGAAGCCTTCAAAAGTTTTTCTTATAAAATTGTACAATATATCGCTTTCCCTCCCCTCCATAAAGCACAATAATAAAATTATTGAATTAATTGCTTCAATTATTCCTTAACCAATTTTTCCTAATTAGAACAAAACTATAGATATGTTTTCGTTGAGCTAATGAAAATAGTTTATTAATTTAATGAAATAATGGAAATTTACAAAATTATTTTATTGATATAATGAAAAATTTCATTTATTTAATGAAATTTTTCATGGCTTCTCTTTTATTAAACGAAATAATTTCATTCATGCAATAAAATAGTTTCATTTGCATTAAGAATATTTTATTAATTCATACAACTTGTGTAATATTTCGTTGACCACGTATATGAGTGTACTAATCTGGGTATCGTATGTTCAATTGCTGCTTAGACACTGGGTGTTTGAGAGTAGTGTCAAAATAAGTTTATTTTGGCCGCAGTGAGCATCTTATTTGTTCCCGCTCCTAATTCTAACACTAATGTTTCATTGAGTCAACACTGAAAGAATTTTGTTCGTTAGATTAATGAAATATTTCATGAATTGAAAGCAATATCCACTTCATACATTTAATGAAATATTTATACGCACTCTTGAAATAGGGCGGTTTTTGCAGCACACTTTAAGTCCAAGTAAAAAGAATTAGTTTCATTCATTTACCAAAGAAAACAAATCCTCCGTTATGAAAGTTTCCACAGCTTAGGGACATGTAAAATTGTAGTGGGCCTTTCAAAATAAACTGACACAAATAAGCTTTACTATTTCCGGACGAACCAAAGGGGATTACTGTTTTAAAGAAGAGTTTCTCTGGATTTGTAATCTGCCACTCAATTACTCAGAAATTACTTTGGAGTATTATTTTATGGTTTCTTCTGAAATTGTAAAAATACCTGAGAGCAAAAATACTGGGGCATAGGGGAACTTCAAATATGTAATAATTTCTATTTGGAATTTAAAAGTTTAACACAATATTAATCTTTATTTGTGCTCAATAATTTTGTAACTATTGATTAATAATTCTTATTTAGTCAATTGCTTTTACAATATAAAGGTTATAATGTTTGCAAGAAACGTTGAGAGTAACCTACTGAGGATTCAGAGTAGCGTCTGATGAAATTGTCCATATAGGTATTCTATCCCCTTCAGTACTTATTGTACTGAATGAATAACTCATGAGAATATCATGAGTAAAAGAATAAATTTTAAAACCAACACAATTTCTGGAATTAAGCTTAAATAAAGATTAATATTTTGTTGGAATTTCAAATATTTTTTAAAAATACTCCAAACCTATTTTTGACTAATTGGGTGGGACATTATTTAGAGGAACTCCCACTTAAAACGGTGTGTGCCCTATTCGGCAATATTTGATGTTTCCCTTTGAAATTGTAAAAATCTGTTGGATCAATCATACTCCAGTATGAAGGAGTTTCAAGAATACTCCAAAGTAATTTCTAAGTAATTGTGTGATAGATTACCAATCTAGAGAAACTCCCATTTAAAACGAAATCTCGTTTGGTTCGGTTGGAAATTGTAAAAATTTCATTACTAAAAAACATAAGGGGCTACGTTAAAACAGATTTAACTCGGCATATTTATCTTTACTTACTTTTTCTCAAACGAAAGAAAGAAAAAAATAACAAATTCGATTTTTGTTCATTTACACAGAATAAACATTTTTCCATCTATTTAAAAAAAAAATCAAAATAATCAAAAAGCCAAACTAAAACTCTAAAAACTTGATTAAGATTACAGAACAAGAAAACATATAAACAATGAACTTTTCTTTATATTGCTTTGCTGACACACCCACACATGTATATACTATACAGTCATATAAGTCCTCTCACAGTTCCTTTAAAGCTTAGCTTAGCTTAACTTTTCGATTAACAAACAATTTCTGTAATTTCCGGATTTTATTTAAACTGCCCCAGCAACCAACAAGAACATGTTATGCATGTTCATTTCATACCAAATACAAATGAATACATGCAGCGACTTCATAAATATCTCATGGTTAAATTTTCAGTCCCACACACATACGTCTGTGGCTTCTAGGGCAAAAACGTATGCAACAAGAAAATAAAACCCAAAAGGATGCATCACATACTAAACGAGTAAAAGCTTGTTGCTTGTTGTTTTATGAGGCTGAAAAGAATTTCTTTGATGTTAAAAATTTGTTCACTATTTGTACAAACTACCGACGTGTATGAGCAAATAAACTATGTAGAGCTTAGGATTATTTTAGCTGTGGTTAAAACTTGCATTTTACATTAGTATGCATTAAGGAAGAGATGTACACACACAAAAAAAAAATAAAATTAAGGCATGTGCACATACTTGGCTTAGGTATATAAATTTATTTGTACAAGGCTTTTACACTCGAAGAAAACCTTATTTTTATTGATTTTTGCTTATTGATTATTTATGTTCATGAAATTTTTTATATAATTTTTAAACCTCAAAACCCTTTCGCAGGTATTCAAAGAAAATTAAAATAGACTTGAAATCGATATTGTGACAAATTTGCAAAAAAAAATTGTCATAATATTTAGTTGAAGTCGTTATTAGTCATTTTGAATACCAGCCTAAAACTCTTCCCAGTTACTAATTTTCCCCAACACGCAATGAAAAAGTTCATTCGTAATAAGAAGGGGGATTATATTTATAGAAAGATCTGTATCTTTCGAAAAAAATGTTTGTCAAAACATTTCGTGATTCAAATAATTTTTTTCTTCACTGTAATTTATTTACACGTTAATTTTAAAAATTTTACAGGCATTTAATATTGTTCTTGAGTTGATGTTGTATAGTTTTAGTGTTTTCCTGCTGGACTAACAAAAAAAAAAATCTGTCTACTAACTCTTCATAGCGTTCTCTTTTTATTTCTCTCAAACCAGAACCACGTTCCAGTTTACCATGGGGTATGTATAATAGTGTGAGTTTATTTTAAAAAAAAGAGACAAACTGTTTGTCTGCAAAAATCTGCCAAGTTGTTCTTATTTACTAGAAAAACCGGAAAATAATAGATACACTTTTTATTGCAGTTGTTGTAAACTAACATTGAGGTTATTTTCGCACGTACTGTAGGCGGAAGAAATACATGGTAAGTAAACATATTCACACACACACACAAAATTTTTAAAGCTTTAAACAACGAACTCTAACAACACAAACAAAAGCAGCAGCAGCAGCAATTCGTATTAAAAAAAATATTTGATATTTAAAATTCAATTATGACATGTTTGCGGTATTTTTCTTTTCTTTTCTAAAAAAAAGAGTTTAGACTAAAAAAAATAATGGTGAGAAGAATAAAAAGAAATAAATAAATATAAGCTGAACTTGTTACACGAAAGCTTTCAAACTTTACATTTATAACGGAAATAGTTTTCAAATCACATGTAACTTGTTGCAATTGCACAAACAACGCGAAAATATGTATCTACGAATACAAAGAAATTAATTTACATACAAATACATGCTCACGAAATTAATAACTTCAGTGGCATATTGAACTCGCAGTTTTAAGACAAAAAAGTTAATTTTTCTTAAATAATTTTGCCATAATATTGTAGCTTTTTATTGAAATGTGATAACGTGCTACATACCTATAACGTAAGCCAAGCTGTAAATTTCAGGATTTTTATTAAAAAAAAAAAATTGCTGCCAATTTTTTATAAAAAATCCTTAAATTTATAGCACGTTATCAATCGTTTACATTTTACAGCACACATTTCAATCAAAAGCTGCACAAACAACACAAACGTACTACAGGGCCTGTATAAGCATACTTGAAATGGCTTACAAGCACTTTTTATTATAAAATATTACACGTGTTTGTGGTGATGTATGGCTTTCAAGTATGCTTGTGAAGCCTTTTAATACAAACATATATTTTACGGCAAATTTAAGCTTATCTGTGATTGTGTTATGTGAAAAAAATTCCCTACTTACACTCGTTATACTACTCATCAAACGCAAAATGTCCGTATTATATTAATTGTATAAAGGATTGCAGCTAATGAAATTGGAAAAACCCACCCTCTTTAAGCACACCTTGAAAGCAACATCAAGCACCAAATATGCATCCTAAATATAAAAAAAAAAACCAAAGTAAAGGAAACAAATTTGATTTATTTTTGACTAAAAAATTTGTATTTTAATTGTTTGCATGCCATCCCCCCACCTTCTTCACTTTCAACACAGTCCCCTACAAATACCCAGTCAATAATCATGCACAGAAAAAATCAACAAACTGAAAAAAGTATGCTCGAATAAATAGAATTTAAATCAAATAAAGGTAAAAGAAAATAATATATGTGTGTGTGCATGCATCAATATGACAATGGAGTTTGTAGGTGGTAGAAAAAAAATGAACGACAGCGCTTCATAGATGTAATAAAAATGTAAAATATCGATGAATTTTAGCATTACGATAAGGCATTGAAAAATAATGTGTGTGAAGATAAATACGTCTAGGTATATACGTACTGAATTTAAAGGGGTTTATAGAGAGATGAAGCCATTCTGGCCAAGCCCTTTTATCTCAAGGAATGGGACCTAATGGAAAACAACCACAATGTATCCCAAGAATACAGTTTTCCCAATTGTATTTGTAAACTTTTTTAGAAAACGTTGAAAATTTCACAGTTGTTCTGTTTAAATACTTGACATACAGTATCCCAAAGTTGCTGACACAAATGTTGCCGATGAGGAAAAAGGGATTTTTCCGTAAGCGTCGTTCCAGCAAACCAGTGTCTGGGAATAATTTCAATTTTTCTTATTCAATAAAATTAATATACAATGAAAAAATTGTATAAATAAGAATCTTAAACAGCAATACAAACTAATTTCTATATTAATACAAGTTTACTTTTTTTTTAATTAGTTAACGGTAATCTCTGTAAGATATAGACACATTCTTACTAAAATTACTGCTGACCTATTTTACAAAAAAAAAAAAAAATTGACTTATACCACTTTGGAAAATAACAGTAAACTTAATATCTATTAGTATTACTTTCCTAATCTTGAATTAACATTTTAGAAGACCAATCGCACATTTAATTTTTTCCAAATATAAACGAAACTGATTTTTTATATAAACGACGACATTTTAGGGGTCAGACTGTAACAAAAAAATTTATTTAAAAACTTTTTTTTTGTAAATTATTTACATGCACAATTTGAATTTACTAGAGATAAGATTTTTATATGTACAACGTGTAGATCAGGACAAGACACAAGATTACGCCATGCGCATATTTCCCGTTAGATGTAATTTGTCTGCTGTTTGTAATATTAATTAATTCCTCTACTGTTAGGTTTACTTTATGTATTTATTAGTCAGTAGGTACATATCGCATGACACAAGATTATGCAGGATGGCATAATCTAGTGTCTATCGTTCTTGGTGTAGATTAGGGTGGATCAAATTTTATGAAGAAATTAGGGGTTACAACTAAATAACAATAATTAGCTAAAAATAATAACATTTATATTAAAAAGCAAAGAGATTATATTCGAAAAATTATAATAAGCCAAAGATCAAAAATCAAGTTTTATTTTAATAAAATTAAATACGTCTTACGTTATTAAATATTTCTAAATGTTTTTAGTAATTATGACAGATTTATTTTAAAAAAATATGCTTAGGAGATATATAAGTGCATGGATAAAAATATGCCTAAATACGTTGAATTCTAAAGAAGTTTATGGAATGGGACATATAGCATTTTAAAGGGGAGATCGTCCAGATTTGTAATCTACCGCCCAAATACTCAGAAGTTACTTTGGATTATTTTTAAAAAAATTTTTTGATTTCCATACACCCTAGTGCTGTTGCTTTGAGGGATTTTTACCATATTTCGCATATGAAAAAAAGGAATTTAATTTGTAGGTTCTAAACTTTGTGGAAGTGTTTTAACATTTTTGGATAATTTCGTAGTTATTTTGAAAAAAAATTAATTTTGTCATACAGTGTTATTTTTCAATAATAAACTTTAAAATTTAATGGTTGTTAAATTTAATGTGCATTACATTAACTAATAGCTTTAATTATTAATGTAGTGTGTCCATGCATGGAATATATGAGCTGTTATTTTTAAAGTGGTATAAGTCCAATTAAAAAAAATAGTTAGTGATAATTTTGGTAAGATATAGACATCATTTTATTGAATTTACCACTGACCGATTTTTTTTTTTTTTGAAAAAGTGGACATAGCATTTTCAAAAAGAACAGCTCATATGTTGATACAAGCAGTTTAAAAACAGTGGCCTAAAGGTTTTTGAGCACTTGCTCTGTTGTTTCACTACAACACTGCACAATTTTTTCGTCGGTTATGCCTACTCTAAGAGCCCATTATGTCTTCTAAACTGGCTAATACATAGATACAACCTATAATCGAATTATTGAAGTTCTGTTATATTCGTAAGTAAACAATAATATAATTAAATAAACCGGTTAATAAAAGGAGGCTTTTTAATTAGACAGATGGCACATAGTATACCATACAGAAAGTTAAAACGATTAAAATAAACTTACCTTTTACTGGAAAAAAAACAAGATGATGCTGTTTTTCACCTTCAAGGCTATGGAAGAGTAAGAGAGGATAAAGGAGCAAACAAGATGCTTCAAGACGGGTTTTGTAATTTGGTATATTGAGTAGATAAGTATGCTTTAAAGCAATCAATAGAGAATTTTTTTAGCAAATCAGCAGAAAGTACAAGAAGACCCAAAAATTAAACAAGATAACAAAATTTTATTAAACAAATAAGTGCAAATATTTTTTTATTCAGTTTTTCTTCACTTTCAACACAACATTGTTTTCCTCCTTAGCCCTCCTTCACAATTCCATTCCAATATGCAGTTAATTAATACTCGTACAGTAGCCAGCCAACTCATTGATGTACAACACACGTACCAATTTATAACTAACGGTCACTCATAGCTTTTACTCTATAAGCGTTTTATAAATTATTTCATTTGCGCTACATTACTACATCCATTGCTTATTTTATATTTATTCTAAATTTTCTTTTAATTTTTACTTTTTTTTACACTTACACACCTTTGGTTAAATATTTCACTTTTTTAGCTTTACTTTTTTCTGTAGGCACAATTTAATTTCTTTTCTTTTTTTTGGTGTGGAAATCACTAAAACATGATTTTATTTTATATTCTGATTTTACAAGTGTAGATGTGGTTGTTATATTTTTTTTTTTTTTTATTAATTGGCTATAATCAACAGCAAGTGCAAAGTGAATAAACGAACATTAAAATTTTAAGCCAGGGAAAACTAATAATTCTGTCACACGATCTCCATTAAATGCAAAATTCTTACTAAACATATTATTTATTTATATTTTTGCCAAGCACTCACTTTCTTTGTTTCTAGATAATTTTTTACACACGTTTAGTTAAAAAAAAAACATGAAAATTATTAATATTACTTTAGAGCCGCCGCATTTGCAACGAAAAACTAGCAACAGCGAACAGTAAATGAATTATTCCACACAATGGAGAACACGAAAAAATTTTTTTTCATTTGACATCTACAACAACATTAGTTAGTAAACACAGTTGCTATGGACATGTAGTAAAATATATAATAGTGTTATACAACTCTGTACAAAATTAATATAACTTGGCTGCACCTAAAAAGTAAAAACAAAAACAAATTTTCCGTTGAAATAACAAAGTAAAGCGAAACGCAACTTTTTATAAAATTTGTGATAATTAATATTTCAACAATCCTTTTCGTTATTCGTTTTTAAATAACAAAAATAAAAGCCGATAAACGAAAGCTGAAAATTTTAGTAAAATGTGTTGCCAAACAATAGTTGAGCCCTGCTTTTTTAACTTTTTTGTTGTTTTTCTTTGGATTGTTGTTTAATTAGTAATTTCTTTGCAATAAATTCTTTATTTATTGTAGTTTTCTTAATTTCCCAAGAAATAATCAAACACATTTTAATATGATTATGGTAATATATAATTTCACTACGATTTTTTTATTGGAACATTACTTTGTTTTTATTGTTTTGAAAAGTATTCGTTATGCATTTTATTATTATTATTATTATATTTCTGTTATATAATATATAAAGTTTAACTATATTTTGTATTTTTATTTTAACGACCACATTTAAAAAAAAAATATTTTTTGTTTAATTAAAGTTTTATTGAACAAATTTTCGTATGAAAATTTATTTAATAAACTTTATTTATATATTTTTTTAATTTTTTTTAAAAATTCATCATTTAAAACTTAGCACTTTTCTTAAAATCATGTTTAAAGCTTACAAAATATTTTTATATATAGAAATAGTCAATTATATTTTTTTATTTAACTGCCGTAACAGACTGCGAGTATCCCTTTGTTTTTTTTTTTTTTCATTTAGAAAAAAGTTTTAAACGCTTTGAACAATTAGAAACAATATTTCTAATAAAAAAATTTTTAATAAAAACTGACTAATTTAATTTAAGACTTTTTTATGTTTACTTAATTTGCTAATATAAAGGCCAATTGGTTTGTTTAGATAAAATTTATTTTAATTTTAATGTAAAAATTAATTTTCTGCAACATACAATTAAAAAAGTCAACGTGTTAAATACTAAAGCTACAAGTACTTAAATGTGTTATTTTTTCAATAAACAAGTTAAATAAATAAAAATAAAACGCAAAGAAAGAAGGAAACAAACATAAGTAAAAGATTGTATTAGGATTGAGGGCTGGTCGGTCACACAAGTTAGCTATAAAAATACCAAATAGGATTTTGATAGTAATTATTGCTTTTCAATAAAAATGTTTGTTTGCATAAGTCAATTTTCTATGCTATTTGACTTATGAGTTTGCCTCCTTTTGCTTTAGTATTACTAAATAAAAAAAAATTAATTCTGATTTCGTATTGTATTGCAACACTTGTGATTTAACTGATTTTTTTTAATAATATAAAAAAATTCCTTTAAATTTAAAATATTCATCATGTTAGCACAACGAAGTTTTCTTTTTTCAAACCACAACACAAATTGAGATTCACGTAAATACAAAACATGAAGAAAAAAATATGATTTCAATACAACCAATACATATGATACATAATATAATATAGCAAATAAGCTGTAAGAAATATAAATTTAATTAAAATAAATAACTAATATACGTTACTTAACTTAAATAAAGATTAATTGATTTAATTCTACTCTTCACAATTTATTTTTGTGACCTAACCTTCTTAATGGTTTGTTTTTCGGCTTCGGTAAATTCCAAAATACTTTCGATGGCTTGCAAATGGCCCTGGGAATTTTCTCTGTCTGTGAGGAAATAATACACAGCACTTTTCAAGAATTGTAGTGTAACTTCGGGATCAACATGAGTGCGATTCTTTTGCGCTTCCAATAAACGGCGATAAATGGTCTGCAGTTTTGGTTTTCCAAATTTTGTTAAACATTTATTTCAAAACACACACAAATATTGCGAGTAATACAAAAACAAAAAAAGAAGAATAGGGGAAAAATAAAGTAGCAAATATTATATTTAGTTTATCAATAAAACAAAAAAAAAAAAAAAAAAAGGAAAAGGAAATGGGATAATTTTAAATTAAATTAAATTAAAAAATTTGAGTATTTAAAAAAATGTTCTATATAAAATTTAAATGTTGTCAAATGAAAACTTAAAACACCAAAAATATTTCAAAATGTATTTACAATATGATTATGTTATGGAAATACAAATGTATGTACGTATAAAATAATAATAAAATCAAACAAAATGATATGATAAAATGTGCTACGTATTTAATTTTTAAACATAATGTTTATATTTATTATATGATTTATTAAAATGAATGAACAAAATGAAACCTACCCAGGAGTATTTCTTTTTTCTTTTAAATTAGAATATTATTCTAGAACGCATATAAAATTATTATAAAATTTGAATTAAAATCAACTTTTGAAAAAGAAGAAACATAAAATTATTTTTCTCAATAACCAGTACAATAAACGAATTTAAAACTGAAGCAATATCTACATACGTTCTAGAACCATGAGGTTATGCTAATTCAATTTTTCTTTGCTGGGTATGAGTACTTGTCTATATATTATAAATATTCAACATTTATTACTTGTTTTTAAAATTGTTTATAAATATTTAATAGAGAGTAGTCAAGTTTAATTGTTTAAAAAAAGAATTTTTTTTAATTTAATTTAAACATGCTAATTTTTTTTAATTAAAATTATCCTCTAAAAAATATTGTTTACAATTTTAATTATTAAGAAAATTATTTAAACCGAGTTTATAAAAGAATATATGTATGTATATATATAGTGTATATTATTTAAATACATGTAATACACAGAATATAGGGAAATTTTAATTAACTTGTTTGGAAAATCTAAATTACTTAGATAAATAATATTTTCTTTAGATTCAATACAACGGTTACATACCTTTTACGCAAACAGGCCTGGTAGTTTATAGTTTTTGTTTATAAAAAAAATTTTCGAACCAAAATTATTTTTTGTTGAAAAAGAAAACATGTATTTCAAAAGAATAATTTAATATTTGAAAAAATCCAAACATTTCTTTGACTTTAAAACTAACAAAATTCCTTTTCTTTTTTAATTTTAGTTTACTAGAAAATGTAGGCAATATATCGAGCCATGACCGCCAAAAACAAAAATTATCCAACAATTATAAAATTTTACAGGAGGTGTTTTTAAAATATCTTTGCTGCAAACAAGCAAGCAGCTAAAATTGTTTTTGCTATAAAATTCTAACGGTATTTTCTATGTTTATAAAATTTTAACGAGTGATGCAAATGTGATTTTTATAAAAAAACCCGCAAATCGAATGTGAGTTGATTAAGCTTTTTGGGTGGTCATTTTCCCTAAAAATCTATGCTCATAAAAAGTTAAACTGAAAAAATAATTTTGCGAAGATAAAGTGGCATAAGTATCAATATTTCCCAACTTAACAAGTAAAAATTTAAAGTTTGTATTCAAAACGTGTAATGAAATATAAATCATCATAAATTTGTTACAATATCTACTTCACGTCTATTATAATTTTTTTTAATTGTCTCTAGTCTTCCAAATATACCTTTTTTTAATAAATTCAAGAAGTGACATGGTATATGTGATATTTACCCAAAAACAGTTTATTATTTATTATATTTGATTATAAAAAAAATCCGAAACTCCGCAGTAAAATTTTTTTCAAGTCTTACCTACATGATTTTTAAAATGCCTCATTAGTTTCAAAAATATTATAGAAGTTTTGAAAAAATGTTAAAATTTAAACATTTTTAAATTTTTAAAAATTAGAAAAATCCATCTTTTTCTCTATAAACATTTAGCCTAAAATAGATGAACAACTTTCGATTTTATTACCAATTAAGTGGCTACTTCATTGTTCCAAGAAATGTCTTGCCGTATGCAGTATAACACGTCAAAGAAACACTTACGAAATCATATAGCAGCATGTGTTTCTAGCAAAACTGTAGCGGGATTCACGCTTTGAAGTATTTTTATAATTAATGTATATTTACGGAAAATTCTAACTACAAAGCGTGATCGACTTATTTCTGATAATTGTAAACTAATAAAATGTAAACAACGTGTTTTCAGCACTTAAAACGTAAACAACACGTTTTATTGGCACCATTTAGCGACAGCTGTTTTACACAATTGTAGAACGTATTTACATTGTGTTTTCATAAATTGTAAAACAATGTTTGCATTTACTTCAATTTTACATTTGTAAACTCGATACAATAGATTTTACACTGAAGCGTGAACTCTGCTATTGTTTTTTTACTATGTGATTGTTTGAGTTAATTACGAATCAAAGGTTGTGCATCAATTTTAATGAAATATGGCTTGTTTCGTTTGAAACTTAAGAGGCTGTATGGTCGATTTTTACCTCGCCTTATTTTAAATGTTTTTCAAAAATTAAAAATTTCTTAATTTTGCATAAAAATATAATTTTTCCTTCAAACAATTTCTAAAATTACTTAGAGCATTTAAAAACAGTGTAAATAAAACTTGAAGCCAATTTTGTGGCAAAATTTCGAATTTTTTTTTTAACAAATAGCACCAACCGTTTTTAAATAATGCTTATACATGTAGAATCACCTCTTGAATTTAGAAAATAACGATACACATATCTTTGAAATTAAAGCCAATTAAAAAAAGAATCAACTGCAAGCGCAAAATCAATGATCCGAAATAATTTGGAAAGAGTTTTCAGCTTTACTGAGTCAAAAGTTAAATTAAATCTGTAAACTTGTGTTATTTTAATTACTTGCAGTCTGTTGCTAGATAAAAAAAATTTATTTTTCAAAAATTCTTGTTCTAAAATAAATTTAAAAAGAATTTCCAAGGCAAAAAAATAATGTCTTCAGAATTTCTTTTAATTTTTTTTATAGTTAAGTTCATAAAAAAAATATTTTTATTTAATAAGCACTTATAAAACAAATTTGGAATAGGAAATGTGCTTAATAAAATATTTTATTTAGTATCAAAAAATTTAATTTGATAAAATATTTTTAATAAACATTTTTAAATTGAATTTCTGCAGAAAATATTTTTTTTAGCACTGTTGTTCTCTCACAAAAAAAAACTGCAACTTTATTGCAGAAGTTTTTGTTGGCGAAATGTTGTTTCAAATTTCTATATAAACATATAAGAAAACATGTAGGGTAGCATGTTTATGTATGCATGTTTATTGAAATTAGCAACAATATTTACAAAATACAACTACAATAGCTGGAACATTTAACAATTACAGCGACATATTTTGAATTTAAAAAGCTTTAAACTCGGTTTTATAATACCCAAAAAAAAAATACATCGAATACATGACAACATGAGACCAATTAGACCCTTACTTTGTAGATAATGAATGAATAAAGCCCCATAAGATTCATATGTAAGTATGTATGTAAATGCAGCGTATATGTATGTAAGTCAATGGATATTCATAAACACCTTTAAAAATATCCAAAATGGATTCTCCTAAAAACCGATGAATTATTTCAATGAAAATGCTTAATAAATTAAATTAATTGTAATAAAATAAATAAAATTACAGCACAACACCGCCTTTAACAAAAAAAAATATATAAACTACAATAAGTTATTACAATAAACCAATCTATTTAAAGCAAAAAAAAAAAAAAAATATAAAAACTTTTTTTTGTAAATTATTAAAAAATTAATAAAATTTTTAATAAAAGTCAAAAAGAAGTAGAAGAAAAAAAAATAACTAAATAATGTGTGAGTGGAACTTTTACAAACCTTACGCGCGCCGAGTACCCACAATGAAATTGCCTCTTTTGCTGTAAGGAGAGCATGATTATTGCCGCATTCTTTTCTACATTCTGCTGCCTATAAAATATTGGATATTTTGGTATGTTTTTTGGTTGGTTGGATTTTTGTTTGTTTGTTTATACGAAAAAAATATAAATAAAAGAAAATCAAATAAATTTTGAAAATTATAATTTAACTAAATGAAACGTCTTATTATTCGATGCATTCGTAATAAGACGTTTTGTTAAAAAAATTGTTGACGTTATTTTTATTTTGACTGTTTGTTTTATCACTTAAAAGTACATACTTAAAATTGCGTAGATAAAATGCAGCAACTCAAAAGTTTTTTGTAAATTTTAATTAATACAAGTATTTTTAATATAATATGTATTTAAAATTAAAATAAACTTTTTAACAACAACTACTTTTTTATATTAAGAAAAAAATACATGCACAACAACGTTAATATAAATATTAATTTGTTTAAAAAAAAATAAATTAATAATTTTCATTTCATTACAATTTGTTAGTTTATTTATTTTTTTAACCATGCCCTCCTAATGATTTTTGAGGATAACGTTTTGTGTTAAAAGTTTGTTGTATATGGAATGAAATAATACAAACTAAATATTAATTTTAAATTAATTTTGTACATAATCCCAGTAAACAACATCGATTTCAATGGACTTTAATGAAGTCCAACCTAAATTGGAGCAGCAAGCGGAGCGTATTCTCTACAGTAAGGCTAATCATCTGGTTTAATAAAACGTAAACTAGAAGTTAAATTAAAAAAAAATAACAAAAATAAAACAAATTCACTAGAAAAGGCGCTGTTAAAATTTAATTTTCCAATTGCTCAGTGTTGCCACTGCGCTATTCTCCAAAAAATTTGAATAGACATGAGAATTTTTAAAAGATAAAATACGCTTACCGCGCCAATTTAGGTATAATCGTATAACGTTGCAACAGTGTTTAGATTTGAAATGATTTCTTAAATTAAATCAGTTACAGGCACTTTCTGATGCTTATGGTACAATGTCGTCATAAAACACTACTTTTCTGGGCCATAAAATGCACCAGTATGTGTTAAAGCAAAAAATAAAATAGCCAAAAAAATCTTCAGGCAAAAATTCCTATCTGGTACAATACTCTTTTTAAAAATATTTTTTTGTTTCTACATAACCGTTTTTTAAAAACTAAAAAGCTACGGTTTTAGTCATAACAAAAAGTTGACATGAGTTTTTTCATATAATAATAAATTTTCTAAACTCCTACCAGCGAGTTGCTAGTGAGTTAGCTAACTGTGCAAACAAGCCAAAAATACTGCAGAAAATTATTCAGCCCAATCTTGAAATTTTTACCCTGGGAGAATTTTGGTTTTTAGAAAAAAAATTTCTAAATGACAGACAACTCCATCAGCCCAATCATGAATATTCTTCAGGAATTCTTTCCCAAAGAAAATTTTGCTTTTTGTGAAAAAAAAATTATTTTGAATACTTCCGATTGCAAAAAACCTTACTAAAAGAACACAAAATTTTTTCTACAGATCTTAAAAATGTTTGAAAAAAAAACATAATTGAATCAACATTTTACAACAAATCCACCCAAAAATCATAATTTACAATAATAAAATATATATTTAATATGTGTTTTTGTTAAGTAATAGTAAATGTATGTACAAATGGATGTATGTAAGTAAGTATGTAATTTAAAAATGAATAATGCGCATTAAAAGTTAAATGAAATTTTCGTTGTTAATTTTTTTTATTAAAATAAAAGGTTATATAAATTGTTTAACTTAAACTTAATGAGAATTATCAAGTGAATAATTAAAACACACAAAAATAAAAAATTGTATTGTACAAATAAATAATTATTAAATTTTGCTTTTAAAGTAACATAATTTGCAAAAAAAAGAAAATTAATTGAAATAAAAAGCAAATTAAAAATGTATTCGTATTTTCTTACAAAAAAAAAAAAAAAAAAAAAAAAACAGAAGCTGAACAGCTGTAATTGTAATTATTCTGTAATTCGAATTCGCTTTAAGAAATAATGAGTGAAATTCGTTATGCGTGTAGACTGGAATTTTTGACGAAAAAAAAACTTATGAAATGAACATGCGCTTACACAAACACACATAACAAATACAATTCAGATGATGACAAAAAAGAAAAACAAAAAACAAAACATTATGATTCTTAATGAATATTTAAGACAAATAGAAAATTGAATAAAATCATAAAAAATAAAATTGTATATTTCTGCTTTTTACTTAAGGCACAGCGAAAAAAAAAATGCAAAATGCAAAGAAAAATGCTACAGATTATAAAAATGATTCTTAAAAATCTTACACGTATATTTTCCAATTCATCCTGGGTGGATTGCAATTGATGCAGCAGCTCATTAAGCGATACTCTATTTTGTGGTGCTCGGTGTGCCAATTCTAGAGCCTGTAAATACAGCAACAACAAAAAAATAACACACACACACACACACATAAAATTAATTCAAGTTAAAAATGCTTGCAAAACAATTAAAGAAAACTGATGTTTACCTGATCGGCGCGAGCAATACGTTCGGCTTCTTGACCCTTCTGATACATAGACAAATACATTTGCTTTTGTTTCTCTTCGTTTTCAGCTAAACGATACTGTAAATCTTCCAATTGTTTTTCCAACTCACGGATGCGATCCTTGGCTTGGTCATACTCGAGTGCAATATTAGCATAACGTTCATCATTTTGGGATAACATTCGCAATAAAGCAGTAATCGGTTCAAGATTCGTATTATTTGTGGTGCCATCCCCATTATGCATTAAATTTTCAATACGTTGCACATATAAGCGTAACATTTCTTCACGTATATCCTCATACTGTTCAGGAGTTGCAGTTGAGTCTGCCGGGGGATTGGGTGAACATGATGCAACATCACTGCCACATGCCTGTTCGTGGGCATGTAGTGAATGTGTATACGATGCAGAATCTTTGGAATGTACGGAAGAAGAAGTCATATCTTCGAAATGCCCTGAATCAGCGTATGAACTTTGCATGTCCGATGATAAATGCATCATATTATGTTGTTGATAGTGTGGAGAGCTTTGTGGCATATACTGCTGATGTAGCATAACTGAACCAGTTTGACGTGGGCTAGATGTCTTCGGTGCATCATCGACCATATCGACAATCGGCGAAACATCTTGAGACGTCTTTAATTCTGCTTCGCGTACCGTGACAGCGTCGCTTGAGGCCGAACGCTCATCTGGGGAACTAAGTGATTTTTTAAATAAACGCAATTCTGCCACTTCATGGGTTAAATGCAAAATTTCCGAATCCTTGCACTCAAGATTTTTTAGAGCATCCTGAAGTAGTTCTTTAAGACGTTTTATTTCCTGTTGAACCCTCTGCGTGGGTGTAAAATAATTGGGACCCACCTGGCCCGCATAGCTTGAACAATGAACCACATATTTCTTTTGGCGACCACTAAAAGTTGTACCGTTTCTTAAAAATACCAAATACAACAATTACAAAATAAAAGCTTTTGTCAGGTATTTATAAAACAGAAGAAATATTTGCACACACACAAGCATAAGTTTAGAAAATATGTTTTACCTGGCAACATAAGGATGATCACAAGACATTTCAGAAGGCCCCGAGGTTGTGGTATTGTCTGAAATATAAGAAGCTAAATCATCCTCCAAATACGATGTTGGTGAACTTGGTGTCGCCGGTGGTGTTTTGGGCGTTACTTTTGTGTCCGGCTGTTGCTGATGCGTATGATTATGAGAATGATTCTGCTGTCGATTACGAGAATTTCGCTGTGTCGTTGAGTTAAGACCACACGTTTTAGTCAAAGGATTCTTTGGGGATTTAGACCCTTTAGAAGATGCTGATGTTAATGCTAACGCTGCTGTGGCTGTTGCTGAGGTTGTGAGTGGGGATGCATTCAGTGTTGATGGTCTTGTTTGCTGTGTAGCTCTCGTTACTGTTGTTGCCGTTTCACTTTGTGTTGTTACACCGTTATCATTCAAAGACTAATCCAAGAGAAAGGGTTAAGTGGTTAATAAAATGAAAACTAATTTTTATGCAGCAGTTTTTTTATTTCTTAATGTTAAAAAATCTATTCCCATGTAACTTTTTTCGTTCATGTATGTATTTATTCGCTTGGAAATGAAAGATTTTTGCTTTTTCTTTTCTTTTCTTTTTTTAACTGTGTGTTATACTACAATCACTATAAATATAAATATGCCGAGGGCCACACAGTTTGTATTTACAAAGTATTTCACTTAATAGGTGTGGCACAGTGGTTTGGAGGAGAAAACCAAACTCTCAAAATAATATTTAAAATTCCCTTACATTTTAATACCAACATTTATCATAAAGTAATTAGAAATGTAGAAATTGACGTTTGAAAATGAAAGAAAAAAAAAATCGGGAAAAAGTTTCAATTGAAATTGTATGTGCGGTTTTCAGGAAACGAAAAAATGTTTATGACAAACATATACAAAATTTTTAGATGATTTAATTGTTCGTTTCCTTCAAGCATCATCTAAAATTTCGATCGCATTCACTCTATAGCGAATGGCATAATTTGAGCTTAAATTTTTTTATTATAAAAAAAAATAAATAAAGTGCAAAAAACTGAAAAACAAAATCATACGATTTCACCAATTGTTTCGTAATTCGTAGTTCAGATGTTAGTTTGTATTAGTAAAGCTATGGGAAATGTTTTACATTACAAAAACAATAGCGGAATTCATGCTATGAAGTATTTTTACAATTAATGTACATTTACACTAATCGTCTTTTTTTTTTTTTTTTTTTTTTTTTTTTTGATAATTGTAAAATAATACAATGTAAACAAGTGTGGTGCTAACATACACATTTTTCATGTAGATAAGTATTTTCAGTATTTAAAACGTAAATAATACGTTTTATTTCAAGTTAAAAGTTGACACCAATTAGCGACAGCTGTTTTATACAATTGTAGAACGTATTAAATTGAGTTTTCATGTTGTAGTTCTGAAGTGTTGTAGAAAATAGTAGCATTTTGTTGTTGTGTGCAAAAAAAATTTTACATTTATTTTATTTTTAAATTTGTACTCTCTATACAAGGGAGTTAACACTGAAACGTGAACACCGCTAATACTTAGTTATTGTACGTGTATAATTACACCATGAAAATGTTTTTTTTTTTTAAGAATTCAAATCATTTAATAAAAACACATTCAAGCTATTCTAATTTTTGTTTTTTTATTTTTAAGTAATTAAAGTAACTTTATTTTTTATGCCATTTTTTAGGTGTTTGTTATTCTAGTTTCGCAAGAAAATACATAAAATGAATTTAAGTGAAGGTATTTAAACTAAAAAAAAAAAAGAATTAAGAAAAATAGTACAAAATGGTAAAGTTACATTCATTTGTATGTTTGCAAATAGAGTTAAATAGAATTTCAATAGGAATAAAATTTTTTTGTATCTAAGGCGATTGATTTATGTCTGAATGTGTGTTGTTGTAAGTAAGTCTAGCAGGTATTGCTCACTTTCCAACCACTTATTTCATGCATGAGTTAAGCACAAAAAAGAGCCACATTTCTAGCCACAATAATAATAATAATAATAACATGCATTTGCCTCTGTTTGGAAAAAAAGAATAAAAATCACTAAAGAAAATATTTATTAAATATTAATTGTATCAAAGAAAATCATTGAAGCATATTTGAAAATTAGCATTTTCACAAACGCGTGAAAAGTAATTTAAATAAATATCTTAAAGTTATAAATAAAATATGCAAATTCATTATCATTTTTTTTTAATTTCCAAATGTTATGATTCAGTGATTAGAGCATGTTTTGCGGAAAACTTGTATGGAAATTTCTCAAAAATGATTGGGAAAAAGATTAAGAAAAATCTATTTAAAGAAGACGAAAAGCATCCCTGAGTCATCATGCTACAGGCACCATATTCAATCGTTTTTGCAGATTAACATTGATTGAATTTTGACCTTTTGATGCTTTGACATGTCGGCCGGCATCATTTTATCTCTATAAAGTATATTATGCCATTATTTAGTTCAAACTGGACCATACCGTGTCCTATGACGGTTTGCCTCTTATGTAACTTATTATTTTTTAGTAATGGATTTCTTCTCACTATTCGTCAAGGAAGATTAATTTCCCATAATTCGCTGTACTCAGCTGTAATGACGTCCTGTGCAGCATTGCATTGCATCAATCTGTAATGAGGCCACGACTTTTTATTATTTTTTGGGACTTTAGACGATTTACAATTCCATTTGTTATGAATTTATGCAACTTATTCTATTGTTATTTCGTTCCCAAAACCTGTTAATCAGTCTTCGCTTTTCCACCACGCAATGCTGTGCTTTACCCACATACAAGTAATGTTTTAAATTATTTTTTAGCCTATTATTGTGGTATAATTAGATACCAAACCTCAAAACATTAATTTAAACCTAAATGTTTAGAAAATGAGAAAGAATTTATCAATTTTAATAACCACTAAAACAGCTAAAAAAATTCTTAAATTTGTGTATATTTTATAACGGCTTTTTTAACACTGTAAATATTATGCAGTTCATATGCTCGTATCTATTTAATTTTTTTTATTTAAATATTAAGAACTTGCCGTTGTATGGAATATTCATTCTTATTTTAAAAAAAAAAGGTTTTTTTTAATAAAGAATGTCATCAAGCTTAGACATTAGAGGTCGTATACGAGGGAAGTAGCAGAATTACCTAAGAAATAGCAAATAAATAACAAAAAAATTCTGGGTACTTTTCAATTACTTCTCATTTTACAAATAATGAATATCATGAATCGCGAATAAATTTATGAACAATTGGTTCAGGACTCTATCCAAAGCGAGATCTTAATTGATAATAAGCTGCATAATGTTACTTTGCACTGTAGTTTTTTTTTTAACAGTCAGTCCACACCTTAATCCAAAAAATTAACAAACAGTACACGTAGACGTACGTGTATTGTATGTTTGCAAGTACGAGTGTGCAGAATGTGTTTTAGAATGTTAGTACTTTCTTGTTGGCAAACTTAAAACCAAAATAAATATCGTATTTGGTCTCTTTTCGCAAGATAAAAAACAAAATTGCAACAAGGTTACAAGCCAAAATTAAAAGAAACAAACAAGACTTTTAAAAAATGTTACACATTGCACTTGTAGTAGTAAACTCAAGCGTACACATGCAAACTAAAATAGAACAAAAATATTGTTTTTATTTTATGATGCAAAACGGAAACTGCCCAAATCCTTGAGAACAAGAGTACTGGGGTATATGGAAATAAAATAAAAAAATTTAAATAGTTCAAAGTAACTTCTGAGTATTTGGGCGATAGATTACAAAACTACACGATCTCCCCTTTAAAATGATATGTGTCCCATGAAGTACTTTTAGATTCCCATGAATTACGGTTTAATTCTACTGCCACAATTCGAAGTTTGCACATAACATAAAAATTAGCACTAAAATTAATTAAGTATAAAGTCCAATCGTATTTCCCAATTTTGGTACTTTTTTCTCCCTAGAAATTTATTTTTTTAAATAGAGTTTTATTAATAGAATGTTCATATGCTGCATCAATTTACTTAAAAGTATATATTTAGAAACAGTAGAAAAAGGATTAAATATTTTACAATTTATTTGCTTGAATTTTAAAAAAGTGTCAATATACATTTAGACCTTTTTAAGAATAGAAGAATACAATTTAGTTTTTGTTGCTGTGATTGTTACTTTCAAAGATAAATGGGGTTAAAAAACGTGCCATTAGTTTTTACCCTTTTTATCCCGCAAATGTACAAATATCGTAAATTATTAAATACCCAACCTCTTACTTTTTTAGTAGAATATTTTATAGTTTGAACTTTGGCTCTATCTGTAGTAGTTCCAGAGATATAAGAGATATTAGATTTTACCCTCTTCTATCCTTTTATTCGTCCTACACATTGGGACAAGAACCTGCTTACCGAATTTCAAGCCCATAAATTTAGCCGTTTGGGCTGGGCGATGATGATAAGTCAGTCAGTAACGTTATTCTTTTATATGTATAGATTAGTGTATAAGTTGCATGTTAGAATTAGCCTGATTAAAACTGTTCGTTTACTTAGGAACATGCAGTAATGTCTAGCTATTTGTAAAAGGTTCTAGGCTCAGCTGCTACATTTAAAATGACCGTTACTGTTGCATTGTGATTAGATAAATCTAGAGGAATTTACGCTTAGGTGAAACGGTATAAAAAGCAATGCTGAGATTTCCACGAGAGAGCGTTTTAGTTCAGACAGTTAAAGAGTAAAGTGTCGTTGTGACGATTGTAATAAAAATGTGTTTTTATGATAGTGTAAAAACGTAGCAATGTTTACTAAACATGAATGATATCCAATACATGTGTGGGTATGTATATATTCAAAGAATTTTTTTTTAATTAAAAAAAAAAAAAAAAACAAATATATACAGTATAATTATACTCAGCTTTGTGAAGCTTTTTCATGATATAATTATAAATTAAATTAAATTAAATTAGTTTTTGCAGAAGGTCTGGGAATTATCAAATTATCCTTGTTGTATAAAATTTGGGTAATTTGCAAAAACACAATTACCAAAATACACACGAGTACATACGAGTGTGTATGTATTTATGTTTATATGTGTATTTGTAACTCTGTATAATTGAAGGGTATTAATTGAAATGTATGTTGTCTGTATCAGTGTATGTATGGCTTACCACAATTACAGAAATTTTTAAAAATTTCCTTTTTTAATTTGCTTTTGTTTTTTAAGTAAAAATTTTTGTTGTTAAGACAACTTGCTTGTACACAAAGTTTTTCCTTTTTTTTTTGTTTGGATAAGAGCCAATGAAGGGTTGAGGCTTTTAGAAATAATAACACGAAATTTATTTAAAATAAAATTGAAAATATAACTAAATGTTGGCAAGCATTTAATGCTTTTTTTAATCAATAAAAAAAATTATAACTGCAAAACTTGGTTAAATCACATACAACACACACTCCTACTTAATTAATATTTGTTTGTACAAGATGAAAAAAAAAAACGAAAAAGTATTTATTTTATAAATTAATTGAAATAAAACAAACACATAATAACCCTGAAAGTTACTCAGACAGGTTTATCTAATGAAAACAAAAGAGATGACCAAATTTGTTAATTAATTCAGTTCATAAATTTTATATTTTGTATGTACATGCCTTATCGCATATTGATTAATATTGCCAAATGATAAACAAAGAATATAAATTCTATTCTAAAAAAGTTCAAATTGAATTCAATTAAATACTTTTTTATTATTAAGCTGCTCTCTCTATCGGCTCTCAATATTTTTTTAATTTTATCAAATAAATAAAATATAAGAAAAAAAGTGATCACTCCACCAAAATCAATTTTTCTGCATTTCAAAAAATAATATCAATTGTTAAATTGAATAAAATAAAAAATATTTCATACATTCATGCCTTCAATAAAATGGAATTGTACGGTAAAATATTGATAGGTACGTACTATATACAAAATTAAGAACTAATTAGCGTAAAAATACAAGAAAATGAGAAAAAATAAAATAATTTATGGAAAATGATACTCTTATTTAAGTGGGTATTCCAATTGGAATAGTTTTAATTTGTTAAGTACAATTATGATCAAACTATTCTGATTACAGTTTACATATACATTTGAGTAAGGTTAAATATATTATTTTTGAAAGTGGTATAAGTCCACTTTAAAAGTAAATGAGTTAACGGTAATTGTAGAAGGATATAAACAACATCTTACTAAAATTACCGCTGACTCACTTTATTTAAAAAATAACAGCTTAATTTATATTTTTTTTCTAGTCAACACTGAAAAATTTTCAAAAGAGTTTCGCAAAAATTAAATGTGTTTTAGCTTCATTTGCTGTATTTGTAGAAAATAATTATGTTTTATTTATTGAAAATTGTTGGAAAATACAATTAATTGACAACTCTGTATTACAATGTGAACATCTTTAACTTGCTTTTCTTGTCAGTTATTTTCATTATCTTTTTAAACAATCTTGAGTAAAGAACAATTTTATAAAAAAATTAATTTACTTTTAAAACGAATTGATAATAAATACATTATTAACATTTATACAAAAAACAAAAATTAATTTTCTTTTTATTTATTTAAAATTTATTTTGATGTTAAGAAATGCAATTTTTTTCCTATCACCAACAACTGAACAATTAACACAATTCATTCACAAAATACCTACTATTTTTAATTCACAATTAAATTAAACAATTCAAAATAATAAGATGATTCCGCAGGAATGAATAATAGCAATTTGTATATCGATCGATATTTCTTTACGCAAAAACTAAAGCTGCTACACAAACACCATACTAATCACACTAAAATACAAAAATAGATAGTAATAGTTTTGGAAACTTTTGTATAAAGTGGACATTTGTTAGCCTGTGTAATTAAAAAAAAATAATAACGTATTTAACCTTATTTTAAAAGCTCTCTTTCTTTTTTTTATACACACATAAGTACACGTGAATTCAAGTATGTAAACAAACACAATTGCACTTGCATTCTAAAAAATGTTCGTTCATACGAATGTACCCTAACTACTTAACCCCACAAACGGACTAAAAAAACATTTTAATAATTTGTTATATTCATGTGTAGTACTTAAAGAAAAAAAAAACCAAGAATAAAATGTTGGTCAATAACAAATGCACAGATAGATAATATTATTATTATTAATGGATTCTTTTACACACAAAAACAGTCAACTAAAGGTAAATAACCCCAGTAAAACTACTCATTAGAAAATATTTAGTACATTTTTGAAACGCAATTAGGTATTTGAAAAAATAAAAAAAAAATAATTCTAGACAGCAAAAAAGCATTCAAAAGAAGGAAAAAAACAGTTTAGAACTTTTTACTCCAAAAACAAACAAAAAAATGAAAAATAAAATGAAAACCTTTTTAAAATAACTTTTTTTTTCGTGCAGCACTTTACTTAAATTTAATTAAATTAAATTATTTTATTTTAAAGTATTCGTGTTCGTTTTCGTTTTATTATTTTAATTTTCTTAATTTTTATTCAGTGTTATTTTTTTTTCTCTTTTAAATTAGTAACTAGTTGAGTTCGTTTAACTTTTGTTTTTAACACTTTAACTTTTGAAAACCAACTGACTTGAATACAGTTAAAAACATTTTTCACAAACAACTTTTGAGTCTTTTTGATACGTTTTTTTTTTCTTTTTTTTTTTTTGTAGTTTTTGTAATTAAGTTGTTTGTTATAGCTTTCGGTTGGAAAAACTAAATCTGTCAATAATATATCTGCAAACGTATGTTTGTATATTCAAGTGTGTTTGTGAATGTATTTGTTTGGGCATTACATGTTTGTGTGTGTCTGTACGTGCGAGTGAGTAACAGCCCACAGCAGAAATCACCAACAAACTTGTGAACAATTTGCAGAAAATGCAACGTTATGAGAAAAGAAACGCCAATTAATTTTTGCTCTTCTCGTTGTTATTGTTGTTAGTATTGCAATTTGTTTCTTGCTTTCTTTATTCAATTTACTACACAATTGATGCTTTTCTTGGGGGTTGGTGTGCATGTGTGTTTGTGAGCGGGTTTATAGTTATGACTGTGGATGGCGTGCACTATATAAATTTGGGGTGATAGTGAATAGTGTTGCCGTATCTCTTAAATTTATTTTTATTTTCCGGCCAATAATGAATAAAAATTCTGTTATGGGTTATCTTTTCTCAAAAACCAAACTTTCTAGGTTAATTTAATTTAACAAAATTTAACAATTTTGATTTTAGGGTTCTCCCTATCAATCTGGGGGCCACAGGTTCGATCCCTGCCTAGACCTTGGGTGTTTTCTGCAGACAAGCCAAAGAAGCTTCGTGGATAAATTTAAGTTTCTAAAATGAAAAAAACAAAATAGTGTTTACGAGAAGCTCAAGGCACTCCCGTTTTCTGAAGGTATTTTTAATTATATTTATTTACTGGCTGACACAAAATCAACTGAACTAATTGGAGCCTAGCCCGATAAAAATTATAATAATTCAACCCTAATAGGGTGGGCCCAGATCACTTTATTATTCAGTTGCCTTAGTGAGTAAGTGATAACCGTCAAGCCCCGGTGCATACCAATCAACCCCAAGAGGATATCATGAAATTTATGGTTTTTTTTAATGTTTTAACAAATTAGAATTTTAATTTACAAAATTCTAACTTTAAATAGTGGTAACTTATAATAATGGGCCTGAAAGGGAAATATTCTCTTTATGTGAAGTTATTTTGAAACAGTAATCATTAATAATTTCTTCCTCCTTCGAACTTTTCACTTGTTTTCACGTTAGTAAAGTGAATTTTAAAACTTGGCGGGTGTCTTTAAGAAAGATGTCCTTCTTCGGCTCTCAGAGAGTCTTCCATAATACCATTTTAGTTCATGTAAAGTTCTTAGAAAATAATTTTCTTTCCTGGATTATGTACACAAACATACACACATAAAGAAGAAGTGGATTTCAAATGTTTGCTATAGATAATAATAAAATTAAATTGCAATTGACATACATGCATACATACGTATCTACACATAAATATATGTGCCAGTTTAGAAAAATACTTTAAAAATTTTATTTAAAAAGCATGAAACACCAAACAGACCCAGGCAAAATAGCTATGCTCTCTCAATAATGTAATGAGTTTTTTGTTACGTTGGCGAGAGAGCGCTAGGTGCAGAATAAAAATAATAATGAGTAAAAGCAGGCTAGTACACAGCCAAGTGAAGGTTTCTTTACTAAACTGAAGTTATTTGTGTTATGTAATTCAAACTTCAATAGAAGTAGTTTAAAACGCTGACGGTTTGTGCATTTATTTCTATTAAAGTTTGGTTATTTTAAGAAAAAAAAGGGAGAAAAAAGAGGGAGAGAGATAAAGAGAGAGAATGAAACATTAAAAATCTCTTTCAATATAAATTTATATACGTTTTTCAAAAAAGAAAAGAAAAAATTAAGCTGAATTTACTATTATATTTTATTCCGAACAATATTTTTCTTCGTGCAAAAAATTGTTTATGAAGTATCACTCACAAACAGATGCATATTTAAATAAGCTGAACCCAGCAACTTGTTCCGAACAAAATATTTGTTTGCACAAAAAGTTTTTCATGCAATTTGAATATTTCAAACAAACAGAACGTAGAAGATAAGGCTGAATTAACTCTTTTAATTCCGCAAAAAAATTTATTCGCACAAAATTTTCTTTTTTTATGTATTTACATCGTTCGAAATATCTCCCACAAACAGGAGCATGTTGAAATGAAGTAACTTGTTCCGAGCAAAATTTTTGTTCGTACAAAAAATTTTTACATAGTTTGAAGTATCTCATACAAGCAGAAGCATTTTCAAGTTAAGGCTGAATTAACTCTTTTAATTTAAAAAAAAAAAAAATTTGTTCGCACAAAATTCTTTCATATGTTAAAATGAAGTCTGAACTTGTTCCGAACAAAATTTTTATTCGCACAAAATACATATGTAGATAGGTACATATATACATATAAAGTTTGAAATTGAAAATTTTCTCCGGCATAAGTGGTTGAATTCGGTCAAAAACTGAAATAAAGTAAAATCCTTAAAACCAAAAAAATTAATTATGTAATAATTTGTTTTTGTTTTTTTAATTTAAATTATTTAGCAATATTTCAGCATGAATGCGGGGCTAATTTAAAATACTTTGCTTTGATTTGTTTTTTTTTATGTGACTGTTCTTCACTGAGAGCACATTTATGTTGAAGAGAAATTGTTTGCTATTGTGGTTGTTTGTCTCTTTTTTTGTTACCACTTCTTTAAAGAAACCAAAAACAAACTGACCGAACAATTATATTTTTTGTTGTAATGAGAACAATAACAAACAGCTCTAACATGAAAATTATTGTACAAGACACGAATTCAATACAAAACTTCCCTGCAGAAATTGTGAACTATTCTCAAAGCTTTTTGTTTGGGAGAAGCACCATGTAATATCCGTCTACATTCCTAAACCACTCCATGTTATTCTTCAAAACAGCACCTCAATGTTTCGTTTAAGTATGAATATTTGCCGTTTCTGTTGAAATGAAATGGTGCCTGCTGGCTTGTACAACAATTTCTGCTGGGTTTTTTTTGTACTTGTCGTTGTAGTCGTTTATTTGTTCAACATACATTTTTCACTTGTAAAATGTAAGAAACAAACAAAAAAAAACGTTTCAAAAAAACAAGCAAACAAATGAGAGAATGCGCAAGTGAGGGTGGTGAGAGAGTGACAGATAGAACAAGACAATGAAGTGATGATGATAACTTGCTTCAGAAAATCAATATTTTAAAGAGGAGTTTTATGTAACTCTACTTCTGGGCACTCATATTATCCATAAATGCGTGTTATTATTTTTTGTGTTTGGTTTTAAAATTTAATTAAAAACTTAAATTGAATTAAAAACTTACCATATTTCTGAAATCTTTAATAATATTCGTGTTTGCTGCTGGTGATGAGTTTGTTGTTGTTGTGTTGATAGCATCATCGTTGTTATCCCTGGTTTGTGTTTCATCATGCAAAGCCATAAATTCTAAGCTCATTGCTCCACATATTTTATTAAAATTTGTAGGATTCGTTTTGTTTCTATACGAGGGGTATGTGTAGTTGGTTTTAGAAACTTTTGAATTTTCACGCAACGACACGGAGGGGTTTTTTAGTTTTGTTTCCGCAACATTACTGTCCGCTTGTAATTGTGATGTGAATGCCAGCTTTCGTCTAGTACTCATTTGTATTTGGCTACCGGCTGCAATTGTTGTTCTTGTTTCTCTAATGGATTTGCTTTTGCTTTTGCTTTTGCTCATACATTTCTCATAATTTACAGTGTCTGTTTTCGTTTGTGTATTTTTTGGCGAATTTGTTGGTGTATTTGTTGGAGTATTTGTTGGTGTTTCATCTTTTGTTGGTTCCATAATGAGTGATAAATTTGATTTCGTATCTCGCATGCGCAATGAAGAAGAACGTTTTAAACTGTTTCGTTCCGACCAAAGTGCTGCCAAAGGATATGGTATTTTCGTTTTTGGTGCTGAATGTGATAAAGTAGTAGACTTTTTTAATATGTATGTCCTGGGTGATAAGCCGATTATTGTCTTTAATGGTTGTACAGAATGTATGCTTGAACTGCGTACTTTTGTTGCGTCACACGGTATAAACGTGTTTTTGTTGTTGTTAAAATTTATATTTGCTTTATTGAAGACTGCGTCTAGAGTTTTTTTATCTTTAAAAGAGTTGTTATTCGCTTCAACTTGTAAATTTTTTAACACAGTGCGATGATCTAAATTTGAATATGGCGACGTTGTCAACGATGATATCATATTAAATAATAGTTGTGGGAATTTTGTACCTGCAATAATAAATCATTAAAATTAAAGACTTTCAGTTTGAATAAAATAAAAGTTAATGTGATGATAATTGTAATAGTTGGGTTGGAAAATTAATGCATTTTATGGTAGTATTTTTTCCATAGGGTTTTCAGCAATATGTTTGTTTGTTATCAAAATCAATAAAAAAGTGACGATAATGAAGTAGAAAAATCGCTATAACTGCGAATTAATTTAACATTAGAAGGAAGTTGTTCACTTGTGCAAGTAAACAACTTACTTTTGCAAAACATTTCACTGAATAAAATCTATATCTAAGTAGCTATATAATATAATACCCAACATGCAAATGCATGTTTTTACTCAGTAACTTAAAATCGATTCTGATCAAATACTTTTCCGAATGCGAAAATTTATTAAAAAATGGCATTAACTTGTTATTGCATATTTTTTCATATTTTGCTATAAATACATATTTTTGCATATTTTCTTATAAGTGCATATTTTATTACTATTTTGAGTATTTTAATAATTTTGTGGCTGTTTTGATTAGTTAATAATGTTGTAAACGTAAGCACTTTCAGGCAACATAATCGAGTAAAAGACATTTCATTTTCAGAGTTTAGCGTTAGAATCGTTTACGCGATCTAAAATAAATTTAAGAGTATTTTTAAAAAGGTAATTTTTCGGATTATTTATGAATTTTAATTTAAAAAGGAAAATAATGAACATTTTCTTTTTTTTTTTTAAGCTCATATTTTACGCGCAAAATTTCCGTTTTTTAAGTGCATGAAATTTCTTGCCCTGATAATATTTTTAAATCAAACATTTTAAAAACGCTTTTTCAACTTCAGATTTACAAGTTCAAATCCTGCTCAGGAACAAAATTTTTTTTAATTTTTTATATACGATTTTTATAAAAATGTTTAAAATATATTTTTTTTCACATAAAAATTTCAATTTTATTGAATATTTCGTTTATATTTATTTATTATATTGTAGAACGGGTTAGATTTTTTTTTTCAATTTTCGGATTCGAACTCCGGCATATGCAGTTAAGAAGCATTAAAATGCAGTTCAGTTAAGTTTTGGTTTTATAAGTACTTACTTTATTTATAGTTGGGGAAGACACAAAATTGACAATAATTTACTTCAACCATATTTTTCTCATGTAATTAAACATATTATATCCTTGGTAATCATAATATGTTTACTATAAACATATTTATGGATAAATTCAACCATATATATGACGGTAAATATAGTATGGTTAAAAATGACTATTTAGAATCGTAATCATAATAATGTTAATTAAATTTATTATAAAGTTAATTATTCATTAGTTAATTTAATAAATTAATTAAATTAAATTAGATGCTTCATATTAATAACAATATTTTTCCAGGGAGCAAACTATGTT
The DNA here is from genome assembly GCA_947397855.1 of Thelaira solivaga. NCBI lineage: Eukaryota > Metazoa > Arthropoda > Insecta > Diptera > Tachinidae > Thelaira > Thelaira solivaga. Next base: position 3,729,187 of record OX377611.1, read on the forward strand.
TGCGGTGACCATATTCAACCATATTTTTGCTTTGGGTGTGACAAAAAATATTTTCAATTTTTTTATACGAAATTAAATGTTTTCATTTCGTTTAAAATGATTCTTTTCGTTTAAAAACTCATAGAATCTCACAGTGTGTTGTGATTCTACTTTATCTAATAATCTAATCGTAACAAAAAACTTTGATATAATTTTTTTTACATATTGAATTTTATATTTTGTTTCTATAAAATCAAAATAAATCTATTTTAGTTTAAAATTCAAAATTCCATCTGTGGTACATGTACAAAATTAGCATATTAAAAGGGTTGTTTCATTAAAAAAATTTTAAATTCACAAAATAAAAACTTTCATAAGCCAACACTGAGACATTCATGAATGAATGATTTTTTTTTTAAATTAGGCCTACTTGCATTTTTCTAAAGTCTTTTCTAAACGGCATATGCACATGCAAGCAAGAAAGAGAACAAGCAATAATAATAATTTAAAAACTTTCAAGTTATTTTGCACACACTTTCAAGTCTTTAATACTAAGGAAATGAAAAAATGAATCGCCCCAAACAACAAACAACTTTATGAAAATTCATATACATTTTTCAATCTTACTTTCTTTTAATAAGTATCTAATGAAAATCTATTTATTAATACATGGAAGCATACACACATACATATGTACATCTGCATGTCTGTTTGTATTTACACATACATATGAAGTTATTAGCAATTAATCTCCAACATTAAGTTATTAAACGTTATTAACAAGAAATTGTTTACATTTCACTGCACATCATCAAACTTGCAATAAAAACAATAATAATAAAAAAAATTAAATTAAATACACGTAAGAAAGAGCAGCACATACATAAGAAGAAATTATTATGAGAAATAATTTTAAAAACTAAATTGAAAAAAAACTCATTTCTTACAGTTGCAGTAGATCTTGGCAACAACAAAAAAAAAATATTGATGATCGAATGTACAAGTACAATGAATGCATTCGTGTTAAATACATAATTTACTTTCATTAAAGCTGAAAACTAATGCTTAAACGCAAAACATGAATGAATTTTATAAAATTTTTAGTTAATTTCGAGTGAGTGTTGTTTAAAAGTGAAATTAAATTAGTTTAAATCAGGCTTTCAAAATCAAATTAACTGAAATTAATTAAAAACAAAAATTATTAAAGGCCAAATTTATAAAAAAAAAAATATTATTTTAATTGGTAAAAGATTTATGGGAAATGGTTAATAAACTCTTTTTGTTTTTATGAAGTTGACTTAATTCAATAATAATTCATCTGTAAACCCTGTTAATTTTTATTATAAAATTCTCAAATAGGTTCTCAAAAATAGCATGCTGCTGTAGAATTCAATTAAAAAGTGTCCCAGTAAGAGTGCACTATTTCCTTTCATAATTATTTGATATGAAATTTTAGTAAATATTTAATAATTTTATTTTTTTGGATATAGAAGAAAAATTATTGTAGATTAACTTTATTCTTGTGTTGGCTGCTGGCCTATTGGAAAAATTTTTAAAATTTAATATTTTTAGAGATGAACCACCTCTATTATTTATAATATTAAGTATAGATATCATTTCACATTGCGTTTCGTTTTCCAAAATAAGCGGGTTATTTAATCATAATTTTCTAACTTGTTTTAATAGAGATTCTCTGTAATAATGCTCTAACTGAATTAGTGAAGATAAATCTGCCGAGTTAAATATGCTTTAACGTAACCCGTTACGTTTTTTAGTATTTGTTAAAACACTTTCAGAAAGTTTAAAACCTGCAGATTAAACTCCTTTTTGATTTTGGTAATTTTCATTGGCAAAATCGGGAACACTAAAGTGGGGAATGGTAAAAATCACTTAAAGCAACAACACTGGGGTATATGGAAATTAAAAAAAAAATTAAAAATAGTCCAAAATAACTTCTGAGTATTTGGGCGGTAGATTACAAATCTAGACGACCTCCCCTTTAAAATGATGTATGTCCCATCTCGCAACCTTCTATGGTCCGTGCGGCAGTTTTTAGATTATTTTAAAATTCCCATATACCTCAGTGCTGTTGCTTTGAGGAATTTTTACTATTCCTCACTTTGCCGATGTACCACTCCCGATGTTGCCCATGAAAATTACCAAAATCAAAAAGGAAATGCTTTATTTTGAATTGAAAAATAAAGTTTATATTAGGGCAGCCGATGTTTTAAATTATACACGTACATTTCCAAAAATTTTATATTTTTCTCACAAAAATAATTTAAGGAGAAAAACAAAGCGAGTATCTTAGCCATTTTCTAAATGTTATTTAAACCACATTAAATTAAAAACTCTCGCCTTTTATATTAAAATTATATTTTTTTCTTTTTGTATGAATTTAAATTCGACACGTAAAACTCACGTTATTGACTATCATATTTGTGGTGTGAAATACAATAATTATTTTTTTTTTTAATTTCTATCACCTGACCACGCAATAACTTTTGCAAAACACAATTTGTTTACATATTTCCTCTCAGTTTGCTTTATCAGCAAAAGTATAAACAAAAAATTGTTTTTTTTTTTTGATATTTAAAACTGATAAAAACAACATACTTTATTTAGTTTTTTTAAGCAAACACACAGAAATTATTGTGAAAAGAAAACCATACGAGAAGCAAATTTAAAAAACTAAATTTGTTTTATTTTTAGTGTTCTAAAACTAAAAGAACAACTGGTGATGATATTTGTATATGACCACGACCACACACGGCAAGTTTAGTTGGGAAATTCTTTCTCAACTCTCTTTTAAAATTGTCGTTTTGTCCACACACAAATTTTTTGTTTCGGCAATTTTAGCATTCTTATCAGTCATTCAGTCAGCCTTCAAGCTACCTGTCTCTTTTTTTAAATCTTTATAAACGATACGAAGAGAGAACAAAGGAGAATTGCGGAGTACGAGCAAGTTTGTACCCCTTTCCATTCATCTTTCTTCTCTCTCTCTTACAAAATGAAGAATTGCCCAACTAAAATTGCTGTGTGTGGTCCTGGTCTATGTAAAGTGTGCGCATACTCCCCTCACCGTAATAGGGTTTTCACACCAGATCTCCAGATCCAACAAAATATAAGAAAATGAATTTTTTTTAATAGCAATTGAATTTCATTTTTATTGATTTTAATTTTATATTCATTAAATAATTTTATTTGTATTTGGCAAATTAATGTACACAATAAATTCCTGCGCTATAACTGTATAAGACCTAGTCTTGTTGTGTATGAAAACAATAAATAAATAAATAAATAATTTTATTATATAAAAATATATATACTTCAAGTTTTTTTGTCATTTTCAAAAAGTCGATTCGACGAAGAAAGTACGTGCAGGGTTAATGTAGAAGTTTACACTTTCTATTGTATTTGACATTTGTATCATTGGAAAATTCCAATAAAGGCGTAACAGCTTTTCATTTTCTCACATGCAACTACAAAAATACTTAACTCACAAATCTAGAAACGGTGTAATTATTTGTTTCACACTTTTCGATGTGAGAAGTTCTCGCATAGAGTTACAGAAACTAGCCACTGAAAATCATAGCAAAGGGGAATTAATTTTGTTTCAAATGTTCAAAATCTATAAAGAAAAAATATTTAATTAAATTCTTTTATTTTAATTTATTGCTGAAGGATTAGTTATTCTAAAAGTTTAATTTTTAATATGGACTTATTTTAAAAGCAAGTAATTTGACGACAGCTTACTACTTCCAAGCCTACACAAATAGACAGGCTTCACCTACAAGGTATCCATAATACGAGATTAGAGAACAAAAACAAATATTAATCATCGAAAATCACTTTATTGTTTTTCAAAATATTCCCTATGAAGATCTATACACTTTTACATGCGTTTGAACCAATTGTCGAAGCACTTTTGCCACTCTGACACGAGCCTCTTTTTGAGCGATTGACAAATTGTGTGGGATCCAACGCGAACAAATTTTATTGACAGTCAAATGTTTATGCAATATTGAATGTATGCTGGTCCCACTAATGCCTAAGGTTGTCTCAATCTCACGATAGGTCACATGACGATCTTGCAATATCAGTTCGCGCACAGCATCAATGATTTTCGGAACAACAACTGATTTTGGATGACCTTCACGAAATTCGTCGTGGATTGAACTACGACCACGATTGAATTCACCATACCATCGATAAACACTGGTCCTTGATGGAGCTTCATCGCCAAAAATTGAATTAAGTTCATCCATGCACTGTTGCTGAGTTAATCCACGTCGAAAGTTGTAAAAAATAATCGCACGAAAATTTTCACGATTTAATTCCATGTTTGTGAAACGTACTTGAGTGAAAAATGTAGGGTGTAGATATAAGGGCAGTCACAAACGTATACATGCAATTCCATTTGTCTATCGTATGTTGTTGTTTTGTCCATGTAGAAAGAAATAGAATGTTCGTACTTGTATTTACTAGATCAATACGTTTTTAGAAAGATTATTTAAAACTAAATTCGATGTGATAATTAAGAGCGCTCAAAATATTTATTTATGTATACGAATTTATTAAAAAGATTAAACAAGCAAACCGCAAAAAATAAAAACAAAAAACAAAATTATATTGCTGATTTTGTTTTTTTTTTTTTTTTTTAAATAATTTATTCCTCTCACCAATCACATATTTTATAGTAAATTTTTGCAACCTATATTTTTTAATTTTGTTTTTAGTTTTAATTTTTTTTGTTTAATTATGCAAATCTTTTTGTTAGTTTATTTTAACAATTCCCAAAAACTTTATGAGGCGTTACATTATTAACTAATGCTGTTTAATTAATTAAACAAAAATTTGTGTTAATTGTATTATTGCATTAACAAAAATAAATTAAGCACACAAAAGCAAAACTAATTAGTTTAAAAAGTAACAACCTTATTTGTGTAACATAACAGACAATCCGTATTGTTCAACACTTGTGTAGCTTAAAAACGAAATAATAAAAGGAAAATAATAACTTCCCAGTATTAAGAGAAAAAATAAAAATAAACCTTTCTTTTTCATTGTGATAGAGATTTACTTGGTGAAGATTCACTGTTTTGGTTATCGCTACTCGTAACAAAATTTGACTTTTCTTTCCTAATGAAATAATCCACGTAACATCTTCATTAAAAACAGACACCAACACAGACACAGACGCCGATAAACAACCAGACTTTCAAATGAAAACTACAACCAACCGCCTACATGACTAAATTTTTTCAACTCGTTTTTCTTTTTTATAAAAGCTTATTTAAATATTAAAGGTATTCGGTGCTGCATGCAAATGATTATGAGAAAGTGCAAATGCAAAATACAAGCAAAACAACTGATTTTAGTTGTGAATGCAATTTCATACCAACTAACAGACGCCGACGCCAGTAAGCACTGAGTGAGTGGGTCATATGTAAAAATGTATCAGTGAGTGACATGTAAAAAAGAAATAAAACAAATTATAACAGTAAAATGTGTAATACTCGTAGCAAAAAAAAAGTGTTTAATGAGAAATTTTTATGTATTGAAAACAAACACAACTTGTCATTAAAATATTTTCTTATGATTATGGAAAATATGCAAAAATAATTCTCTCAACGTTATCATTAATGTTTGTTTTAATTGTTGGCTGTATAATTATAATTGAGTTTCGAATAATTAAAATATTTTTTATTCTTTTATTTAGATTTTAATTTGTAGCAACACAGTTACAGCGCGCATCAAACTGATAAAACTTTTAAGTTTTAAAAAAGTTTTCATTTTAAAAAAATAACACATTTTTTAATAATTCTTTACCTACTGTGAACATGGCAACATTGTAGGGCGGATAACTCGGCAAGAGAAGGGTCCAGGCTGCTAGAGCAGAATATCGACAAGCCCTGCGGCATCCCTCTCTGGGTCTGCAGATCTACATACAGTACAGTTCAAATGGATGGATGAACAAACTTGCAATTTTACTGGCACTCTAGAGAGCCCAGTTGAGAAATGTGGTGGCAGTGATAATAGGTCACTGCAGTTTTCGCTAGCAAAATGGGTTTCCATTCAAATGACTACTATAGAAATTGTCAAGACGGGGAAGGGGAATAAAATGTGGAACACCTTTTCTGCCTTTCCTGCAGCGTTTCACTGCGCTATCGACTATAGAGCCAACCTCTTCATTAGAAGTAGCAATTGATTTAGGTAACAAACTCATTTTCTTCTTTATTTCCCACTATCTCCCTACGTATCTTCATTCTTTACTCCCCATTTACATTATGGATATTTCTTTCCGTTCACATTTCGGACATTAATGTCCAGATAGAAATTTTTTTCAATTCTTCTTTCCATTTATTTTCGTGACGTGCTTAACTGATTTGTATGAAAATTAATTGAAAAGAACTTTTGAAGCAACTTCATAATAAATAAAGACATTTTAAAAATTGATTTCTATAAAAATATGGGCAAATTAATACAGTGTACAAAAATGAAATTAAGCAACAAGACGATTATTACGAAAAGTTGAAAAGAGAGACAAAAAAATTCTAGTACAGACGGTCGTGTACTACACACCTTGCGTATTTGCCCCCTCGCCTACAAATTTCGTCTGTCCGGACAGAAATGTCTATAATGTAAATGGGGACTTATGACCCGTCTCTTTGACAGCTATTTTAATTTTAGGATGCTTGTTATTTATTATTTTGATAACAAGTCTCAATAATTTGGAAGCATTGCTCTGGTGTCAGCTGTTAAAGTGTTTGGCAAATAAAGCAGTGTTGCAGCTAACAGCCGGCTGGCAGCTTGCTATCAAAAGCTTAAATTTTGCATTAGAAATAAGTTAGCTGCTTTTTGTTTGAATAAGGCTGACTGACAACAAACTAGACAGATTAAAAACATTTTAATTTTTTTTATAATTATCTAATCAATAAAATATACCACAAAACAGAATCATATGGTGGTTTTTTTTTCAACTACTAGTATGTAGTATGTGTTATACATTTTTTCAGTAAATCTTGCCCCAATTTAATTACATTTCCGTTTCTAAAAATTTACAAAAGCAGTTTAAGTAAAAAGATATATTTACTATACAAAAACAACAAAAACAAAAAGAGAATATAATCAGGCATGTGCAATCTCACGGTATAAGTCATGGGAATATTTAAAAAAAAAATCTCTTAAAAGAATAAAATGAAAATTCACAATACTTTCAATAAGTGAATACATACATATCGTTTTAAAAAAAACCTTAAGTTTTAAAAAAATTAATATTGAACTTATTGAGATAGTATAATGTACCGCATCAGTTTAAAAGTAAAACATTTTTTCACTTCTATAATAAAATCAAAAATAACATTCTCAAACTAAAGCTTGAACTGAAAAAAATTTTTAAAAATTTTGCATAATTTTTCAAAATAGACGGGTTTTTTGGCTTTTCTTAAAAAATCTTTTTTTTTTAATATATGACGATATGTATGTACAAATATTATTAGTTAGTATTGAAATCTATTTAAAAATTGGCAAAAAAAAATCAATATATTAGAAACTCCCAAATGTGGTTGGCATTACCCTGCAGTTCAAAGGAAATTAAAATTCTTCACATTAATTGAAATCACTGTATTTAAAACATTATTTTCACAAATTTTAATTTAAATTTGATGTACAATTTAGAAAACAAAAATTTTATTTCCTTTATTATTTTAAAAAAACTGCATCAGAACTACCGGTTATTTTTAAATAATTGAATTTAAATTGAAGAAATGAAATTGGTTAAGATTTCTCTTTCTTTGCATAAAAACATACATCTAGTGGTTTTTAATGAAGCTCATCATAAAGCCAGTTCAAACTTAAAAGGCAAGTGTGCAAAAACTTTTAAGTTAAAAATTAAAACAACTACTTTTTATTTACAGTAAAGTAGAATAAATCAAACTATAAATGTAAGAGCAATTAAGTTAAAATTAATATTCGCGACATGTTACTTAAAAATAATTTTAAATAGTATTTTACAAGGTTTTTTTAGTAAATTTTTTGTGCCATTTAAATCAATTACTAACTTGAGTTAGTAATTACTTCTTAGAAAATTTGCAAGTTTCAAAGGGAATGAAATTTTTGTGGGTTGTACTTGTATTTATTAAATTACAATAATTAATTTCCCTAAATTAATTAAAAGGAAAATCGAAATATTGGAAAATTAAATTAAAAACAATTTTTATTAAGATCTTAAGAGAAAAATATTTGTTACTAATAAATAAATATTTATATAAATTTTATCTTCAAAAGAAGAATTATTATTATTCTGTATTGCAAATATGAATATTGTATTCGTAAATAGCAGAGGATCTTCTGTTCAGCCCATAAGTTAACTGTTTATGATTTAGGCTACGAAGCCAATTATTCTGTTCACGTATTTTTTTCGAAGTCAACAAGAAGTCTCCCAGAAGTCTTTTCCTACGAGATCTTAAGTCCGAACAGCCACAAAGTTAGATTTCGTCTTGCAAAACCACAGAACCTACATTTGCTGATTCTAATATTTCCTAGGGATATCTAAGATCACAATGACGGATGAAGCATCTTGTTAGATCACTTTTGTTGAGTGTAACTCGATAGCCTGTCTGAGTCCAGGGAGTGAAACCCAATGTTTTGAGAATTGTGTTTTCTTTTTAACGTATCGCAGAGAAATGCTGTAATAGAATTCTGGTTCTGCGTATGAAAATTGTTTTTTGTAAAATTATTTCTATTACTTATTACAACGTAGTGACGGGTTGAGGGAACTCAGTTTTTCAGGCCGAAATATATATGCTATCGAGCTATACTGTCAGAACAGTTCTTTCGAAGTACGATTAAAACTGGTTTGGAATTGTCTAGCACTTGTAAAGGGACTAGCATCCAACAATAGGGTCCCCCTAGTAAAGGTGCCAGGTAGACAATGAGGGGCAGGCAAACTCGCGAGAAAATGTTAGTGACTTCGTTGGACCACCACTATTCTGCAGATTGTCTAGGCGCTCTATTAAGCTTAACATGAAGGAATGGCTGGAAAAAAATTGCAACAATATCATTTGGACATGTCATTCCGTTCTCGGAAGTGAGCAAATAGCTTTCGACTGACTGACACGGTTAAGTATTTGTCATAACTGGACATTGCAAAGCATTAAAACAGTTGGCAAATACCTGGATCGGTCGAAACAACCTCTGTAGGTTACGTTACAAAGACGAAAAAACAGCAGAAAGCATATCGTGTCACAGTAAGTCTAATTTAAAACCGTTTTCATTACTTTGAACACCTACCTACAACGTCTGACAAGGGTAGGGTAGCCGGACTTTCAACTAAGAGCAACAGTACATTTTTTCAAGAAAAAAAAAGTTCACTTAAGAAAATGGAGGAAAAAAAATTACAAAAATGTACAAAATCAAAAACAAAAACAGTACAAAAATGAAATGCTTTTTGCAAGAAAAAACGAACTGCTAAAAGCAGTACAAATGGCATCCCTAGAAAAGGAAGACAAATGACCCAAGCAAGTCTTTGCATTACTAATGAATACTAGACTTAGAAAGGATTTGTAACTTAAGGGTAATGTCACAATAGCTCTATTTGGGGCACAGTGACCAAGTAACTTCTTCCTGCTAATTTCAATTCCGTTATTTGCTGTCAGTTAGCACACTTGCACCACTTGGTTTTTTTTTATTGTTAAGGCATAACGCCTTAAGAAGTATTTGATGTTTCAGCAACAAGTCTAGTTGATAACCATAATATATTATAGATACTATGATGCCACAGGCACATCTTTACCTCAAACTTTATAAGCATCTGATATGAATTTTTCTGGTGTTAATTTTTTTGGGCTAATAAAATAAAAACTATTCATTTACTTTTTTTTTATATGATATTATTAGGGCCATTACTACAAGTTACCGATACTTAAAGTTAAGATTTTATAAATCAAATATGTATCAAGCTTTTGCTTGGATATTAAATTAAAAATATCGATAAGTTAAATATCAGATAGTGTGTCGTTAACGATCCAGCCAAATTTAGTTCCAAAGTTTTAGCCAAAAACTGGTTATTTACCCCTACAAAATCCAAATTTTAAAAACGACCCTTAATGTTATTATTTGATACATAGATAGTCATATTATTAATATGATTGCATTACCCTGTATTGCAGTTTCAACTACTTACTAGTAGATTGAGATAGTGGTAGATAAATATTTCGTAAATAATATTTTCGCTATGCCTCACGCAACCACAAAATACTAGTACACACGATTTATTGTACTTTATACAGTCAGCTTTCATATTGTTGGCTACACTAACACGTATTCGTAATTACAAGCCGCTTTAAAATGCTAAAATGAGGTGGTTTTTAGTTACAAGCATATTTCACAATCTGAATGTTGGACCGATCTGCCGAAATATTTTAGTTTTGTTTGTTTTTTCTTTTATAAATTTTCACTTAATAAAACTAACTGACTTGACTGGCTGCACAATTGCTTTATTCTTACCTTGAAATTTTAAATTGTGTTCTTTTGTAAACTTTACCACGAAACGCGAAGTGAAAAATATTTTGTTTGGTTTTTTACGTGTAGATACTTTGAAGTTTTTTTATGAGGAATAATGTCACTAGCACACTAACTTCTCTTTATAGCTTTAAATATTTTTGTTTTAATATTTATTAAGGGCACGTAATTAAATTAGATGTTTTTGCTTTTAAATATTTTAAAAGTTAATATCTAAAAAATAAATTGTTACACTTAACATGCAGTTAAAATGTAAATTAATTTATAGAATAAATAATTAAAAAAAAATAAATAATTAAAAAATTAAAAACTTATTATATTTTATTTGCAACACACTTCAACAAGAAACAAAATGCAACTGAAAGTTTGCCGCAATCATTTTTAGCAGTCAAGCGATTCATTTTAAACAGACAAACAAAACGAATAAAACGTTTAATAATGTTGATGAACAAAAACAACAATATAGATACAACAAGCCAAGAAGTAGAAGAAACTAAAGACAAATAAACAAAAATTAACTCTTATAATTTTATAAAGTTTTATTTAAAAATAAAAAAAACACACACACACATAAATATTCTTTGTAGTTTTTTTTTCAGAAATAAAATTATTGGTTTTCTTTTATTTTATTTATACCTGTATAACAACAAAAAAAAACTGTAGCAACAAATATTAAACAGCACAATTAAACTGTGACTTTTGGCGATTTATAACTGAATTATAAATAAACATTTAAAAATGGTAAAGGGTTTTGCAGCAAGAACTTTGTTTGCCATTAAAGGCATATTAAAGAATACCATGTTTTATTTCGTTTTAAAATGGAAAAACCCAATACTAACTATATATGTGAAGATAAATACGTCTAGTTAAATACGTTTTTTTTTTAAATATCGCATGCGATAAAAAAAATTTCCATACATTTTCTTTATATACATATTCACTCAATTAAAGGGGTTTATAGATAGATGAAGCCATTCTGGCCAAGCACTTTTATCTCAAGGAATGAACCTAATGGAAAACAACCACAATGGATAGGGCCATCATCCTAAGAATACAATTTCTCCCAATTGTATTTGTGAAATTTTTTAGAAAACGTTGAAAATTTCACTTAGTACAAAAAGGCTACTGTGGCTAAGCCCTTCTACTTTAAGGCATATGATCTAATGCGACACATGTCATTATAAAAGACAGGTTATCTAATTTATAATCTACTGCTCAAATACTCAGAAATTACTTTGGATTGTTTTAAAATTTTTTGGAAATTTCCATATACCCCAGTGTTGTTGCTCTGAGTGATTTTAGCAACTTTCGGAAGAAGCATTAAAGATTGCGGGATAGGACACATATCATTTTAAAGAGGAGGCTGTCTAGATTTGCAATCTATAGCCCAAATACTCAGAAATTACTGGGATGTGCGTGAAAGTAAAATGTAACATTTCTAAAATATAAATGTAGATTCCTTAGACACGGATAATTTACTCTTTAGAAACAAAATTTCTTATACACTTTTGGACCAAAGCAACTGAAAATTTTATTCTTTATTTCAAGAAAATACATAGAACAAATTAAATTTTTTCTACATCTTAGCATTTTTTTTACCACTAGATGCAGCTTTTTGTGTTAGTTTGTTGTAAATTTTTGTGCCGGACACATGAAAACAAAATTCTGATTGGTTTCGGAGGCATATGTTTTTGGAAAAATCAAGTTTAAGCCCAAATGCTCATGAGACCATAAAATGCAAACTGCAGCTTAACTAACAAATAAGGTTTTGTCAATTTCGATAACCACTTCTACACTTTTATGTGTTGCATAGCAGTATTTATTCATTTTTTTGCATAAGCCCAATAAATCCTTATAGTGTATATCACTTACAAGTTTCTTGTTTTAATTATTTTGATTTTTTGTTTTGTAGTACATATGTACGTTACGCTTTACAGCCGCAAAATGTACTTTTCAAAAATGTTAAAGTTAAAATAAAAAGTTGTAATACTTGTACTCCTCCCACTTCTAGTTTTAAATGTTATCAAGTCAGCAAAAAATAAAACTAAGATGATGCATTGCTACAAACAGGGCATCTCAATGGATTTACATACATACATATACAGTACATGCTGAGATATTTTAAAACTTAATACCAACACAACTAAGTATTTTTTTTTTTTTTTGCTTCAAACGAAGGATAGCATTCGATGCCTGTGAGAGTTAGTTTAACTTGTGGAATTTAGTTTAGTTTACTTTCAATTAAAATTTTTAAAAATTTTGTTCAATACAAAATTGTAAAGCTTTTTTTAGCCAAAACCTAATCAAGAAAAAGAATATTTTGTGTAAAACAAAACTAAAACTATTAATTTATACCAAATGTGAAGTTTGACGTTAACGAGGCACGTTAAATGAATCTGTGATTTGGCTAAAAAATTCATAAACGACATTAGTTCGTACAAATTGTAATACGTACGTACGAATTGTAATATGTACTAATAATTTTAATAACAAAAAAATTTCTATCTATGTTGTTACCTTTTTGAGAAACGCTGCTCTAAAGGTAAAGTAATAAAATTCCAGTAAGTTGTGGTAAATAGTTTGAAAGTATTTTATTTAAGTATGAACTTTGGTTCATATTGAGGTTTTTGTTAATAAGTAAATCTAGTTAATGTACACATGTTGTAATTTTATGTAACGTTGTTTAAAAGATGTATATATTTACAAACATATACAGATATGTACAATTTAATAAAAATAATAAAAATAAAAATTCAATAAATTATTATTATAATACTGGGCTCTATTTACCGCGATTTTGTCCATAAGTTTCAGATACAGATCAATCAGATCGTGATCGAAACTTAATACTTCCTTCATTGAGAGCTCACAAATCTCCTTGGCTATTAGTACATTATGCCAGGAATTTCGTCCGACGAGACATTAGATCTGATTATGAGTATCATTGTGACGAAAACAGTAATATGTGGCAAGACCGGTGATATGTTTTATATGGGCTTATCGTGACAACGAGAATTAAAAAAAACTAATAGGAAAAATTAGCCATAATTTTTCAAAATTTAAAATATATTAAAAACTCAATTTTCATTTATTTCAACTCAATTTCAATTTATTTAATCATTATAAAATATAAAAATTATATTTACATATTTAGATAAGACTTACTTAAACTCGACGATTATTTAATATTAATTATTATAATTCGACCATGTTTATACAAATGTATGTATGTAGGTACATAATAATTTAAACACGTATTGGATTCTAACGGAAAAAATTAGTGGCAATTTATTAAACTCGCTGGTACATACGTATTTACAAGGGCTAACTACATACATGCCACCACTTATTACAGAATTATATCTGTGTGCCTGTTATACGTATGTACCTACATATTTTAAAACATTTATGATAACAAATATTTATTTGAGACATTTAAAATTTAAAATTTTGTGATTGTGGAACTTTGAAAGAGCGAACGAAAAAGTTGTGGATACTGTCCTAACCTATCACTTACCAGCTCATGAAATCGACTGCCAAGACACTGCAGATTTTTGTCTATTTTACATATGGATATAAGTATGCAACAATGGACAATAATATTATTTTCATATGTACATGCATAAATGTTAAAATCTTTATAGTTTAAAGAAAGTAAATAGGTATAATAATAGTTTAATATGGTAAATTGTGGAACTTATATTAACGAAACCGCGAAATACAGAAAAGAAAATTTAATGATTAGCAAGTGCGGACAATCTAAGCCTAGAAAGAGTTTTGCAAGAGAAGCCGGTGTTCTGCATTCCATACAACTGCACAATAGATCTTAAAAATTGCGGTGCGATCATGGTCCATAATTATAAAAATATGTACTCGTATGTACTTACATTATATCCATTGGAAGATTTCGTAATAACAAACTATTTGAGCATGCACTTTTAGTAACTATTGCATACATACATATATATGTTTTTATATGCATATAAAAAATTTCTTTAAGCTTTTAATAAAACGTCAAATTTAGTATTATACATATGCATTTAATATTTGCAATCCGAAATCGCACTCTTTATATTTATTAAAAATAATTTGCCTATTTTTCACTTTTAATGCATTCAATATTGTATGTATAGCATGAAGTAACGGTAGTTTTTTTCACATATACATAAAATTAATTAACAATACAAGAACACATTTAAGCCGGTTTAGTATTTACATAACAAAACATTATTATTTAACTTCATAAGTTATTCTCTTCAAATATAAATACGTTTTACATATCTAGAACAAATTTATTTTACAAAATATCGAAAATTCTGTACACCGTCTTGTAAATAATTAAAAAACACAAGACAAAATTGGAAAAAGCTTTTCAGCAGTAAAAGCACTGTTAATGTTGTTAATAATTTATGTTTAAAACGCTGAATTAGTTTATTGCAATTTAAAAGCATCACGCCAACTAAATTATAGAACATATTTACAAAGTATTATATTATCTTTTTTTAAATAAACAAAATATTTTAATTAATAATAATATTTTCTTTATAATACAAATATTTATATGCAATAAAAAATATTAAAGATATTAATAAAATAGGTACAGATTGTAAAAGTTTGCCCCCACAATGAAAATCGCTTCTTTTAACGATTTTTTACGGCAGTAGTAGCACTGTTGATTACTTGCACATTTGTAAACTGTCAAAAAGCGAATGAAAAGAAAAAAATTCTGCTGTGTTGTTTGGAATCCACGACAATTGCAAATATAATTAAAAAATTATAAAAAAAAACAATTTTTATACACTGAAACAGATAAAATAGGTAAATAATACAGCTCAAAAATAAACTGCTTAAAGAAGTTATATTATTAATTATAGAATGGATCGTTTATTGCGTTTGGGAGGCGCTATGCCACAAGCAGCACAACCAACTGATGCTCCTGTAGTAGATACCGCTGAACAGGTATACATTTCATCGTTGGCGCTATTAAAAATGTTGAAACATGGACGAGCTGGTGTACCTATGGAAGTTATGGGTCTTATGTTGGGAGAATTTGTTGATGATTACACCGTGCAAGTCATTGATGTCTTTGCTATGCCTCAAACAGGTACCGGCGTATCTGTAGAGGCTGTAGATCCTGTGTTCCAAGCGAAAATGTTGGATATGTTAAAACAAACTGGAAGACCAGAAATGGTGGTAGGTTGGTACCATTCTCATCCTGGTTTCGGTTGTTGGTTATCCGGTGTAGACATAAACACTCAACAGTCATTTGAGGCTTTATCAGAAAGGGCTGTTGCCGTGGTAGTAGATCCTATTCAATCGGTCAAGGGTAAAGTTGTCATAGATGCCTTCCGTTTAATTAACCCCAATATGCTGGTGTTGGGACAGGAGCCTCGCCAAACAACCTCGAACTTGGGCCACTTGCAGAAACCCTCTGTACAAGCGTTAATACATGGCTTAAATCGTCACTATTACTCCATAAGCATTAATTACCGTAAAAACGAATTAGAACAGAAAATGTTGCTAAATTTACACAAAAAGTCTTGGAAGGATGGGCTCACGTTGGATGATTATAATAAACACTGCTCGATTAATGAAAATACAGTGCAAGAAATGCTAGAATTAGCTAAAAATTACAATAAGGTAAGACGTGTTTCACAATATAGAAATGTTGGCATGTATTAATATATTGGTTTTCAGGCATTGGAAGATGAAGAGAAAATGACTCCTGAACAGCTGGCAATTAAAAATGTCGGCAAACAAGATCCAAAGCGTCACTTAGAAGAGAAGGTGGACAAAGTGATGCAAAACAACATTGTTCAATGTTTGGGTGCTATGCTCGATACAATTGTTTTTAAATAACTTTTGCATTTAATATAATTAAGCCATGATAAGTGGCTTCCACAATTTCATTTATTTCTTTTTTTAAATTTTTATATTGACATAGCAGTATGAAGTTCAAAAAGTTAAGCATAATAAAATTTTGATTTACATCAAAAGTATTTAAATATATTTGGGTATAGTTTCATCGACACAGAAATATTTATATTTTAACATTAATTCATTCCATGTTTTAAGTAAACAATCTACGTTGAAATATCTATAAAAAAAGTAATTTACTATAAAATCGTTTATTAGAAATTAATTTGAAAATTTTCAGGACATGCAGGCGTTTAATCCATTTTGAAATTTTAGTTCCGAGACACTTGTGCACTAATCAAACAACTACTACAAATTACAACACTGCTTTAAGCAACCAAGACTTTGTTGCAGTACAAAAAATTTTATTACTTGTCAAATTATATTAATAAAGTCTTGTAATTGATTAAATTTCTTATCAATTTGGTGAAATTCTATTATTGGAACCCGTATAGTTAGGAGAAATTAAAGCAATGGGAATACTAGGAAGGCAAACTATTTCACTGGCAAGTTGTGTATGCATAGCATTCGTACTAATAAGCACTATTAAAGTAGAAGCCGAAAAGGAAATACCGACTACAAAGTATTTGGAAGGACCCAAAATAAATTTCTTATACTGGTAGAGGCTTGTAAAAATGTAAGAAACAAAAGACGTTCTCATTTATATAATATGTTCAAATTGTTTCAGCTACTCCTGTGGCTACCGCAAGGCTTTTGAAGACTATGTCAAAATATTATCTGACAAATATCCACTTTTTACAGTGACAGGTGGAAATTATGATCCGCCTGGCATGAATATTTACATCTCTAAGCTTATATTTGCTTTGAAGATTTTATTCATTGTGGTAATAGTATCGTCTTATGATATATTTGGAACTTTTGGCCAGGGCACTCCAGGCTGGTGGCGACATTTGCTAGAAAATAAGTTATATGCCTGTATGATGGTATTTTTTGTAGGAAATATGTTAGAGAGTCAGGTAAGTATAAGAAATGCTTTCAGTAAAAAATTTAATCATAAATACGACAATTTGCTTTTCCATTTAATATAGTTGGTTTCGTCGGGTGCTTTTGAGATATCTTTAAATGATGTACCTGTTTGGTCGAAATTGCAAACGGGACGTATACCGGCACCTCAAGAACTATTTCAAATCATTGACAATCAGCTGCAATTTGGTGAAAAGTTTCAAGAAAACCCCGAATTCGTCAAATAATAATTAACACAACGATAAGCATCATATATTAATATACTTTAAATATTCTTTCTATGATCATTTCCAACTTAGTTATTATTCGTACATACAATGTTATTGAAGCCAAAAAATGTTTGTGTAGTTTTTAATTTTTATGTAGTGGATTTTCTACTTAAATATAATTAATGGTGTTCCTCGTAATTGTAACTTAATACGAATTACATAAAGAAATAGATAGATCAAATAATTAAGTTGGCACCTTGTTTGATTTTTTTTTTCGTTTTCAAAAATAAAATAAAATAAATGTTAACTTTCGCAAATGTAAAATTTATTAACAACATTTATGAATTGAATCTTTTTATGAAAATGGATAGATAGAAATATTAGCGGTCTAGAAGAAGTTAATGAGTATTTTTCGAATTATAGAAAGGGTACGATTGTATATCTGGGAAGCTATTATGAATTTAGATTCGAATAGAATTACATAGCCATCTAAATTAACAAAAGCCTTTTAATTGTGTAAAACGAAATCGGTATACTAACACGTTCAACAATATTTTATATCGGTATATTATTTTGTTTTTCTTTTATAAAACTTTTTCTTATTTATTTATAAGTTAATTTGGCTTAAAGTCGGATTATATATAATAATTATATTCCGAACTTACGCTTGCAAAAATATCCGTTTATTTAAAAAACAGTAATTTAAAAATTATGTTTGTCAGTTCCTGTCGTTCCCATAGATTACATTTTTTAATGAAACTAAAAAAATATTAAAACGGCTAGTTTTATTAAGTTAAAAGTTGGAGTATATGAAAATAAATCATTAAGCTTGGAAAAAATTGGTTTTTTATTTACATTAAATATATTTAAACTGTGGGAACGACAGGAACTGAGGGAGGATCAATATTTTCTAATCAGTATTTTTTAAATAAATTTTAAAATGAACTTTAATTAATTAATTATAGTTCCTTACTTTAATTCTTAATTTTTCGTCAGATGGTGGCCGTTGAATTCGGTACAGACATATTTTTTTGCTTGTAAAAAAAACTCCTTCATACTGTGGACACTTACTCTGCGCAAACACAATCACGTTCAATTTCATCACAGTGAAAATAATGCTTCTTTTACTGTTTTTATTATTTATTTTTCATTTGTTACTTAAGTATAATCACTAAATATAACATTTATTAAAAAAAAAGATGTATTAAAAAAAGAATTTCATAAATTCGTTTAAATGGCAGATAAGAGAATGTTGTTTTTGAATTAAAAATTTATTTCATATATATTTTGGCTTCATTAAAAAAATGCTTCTAATTAAGCAAATTTTAATTTTTTTGGCATTCGTTTACTTAATAATTATATGAACATTAATTGTTATTATTGTTATTGTTATTATGTATCTATATATTATGTATTATTATAAAACTTTAATTATATTTATTGTTTTTGTTCATTTTGCATTAGTTTACTATCTTTGCTTTTTCATTAATTATTAACTTTCATATATTTAAGGAAAGATATTGAATTGAACTTTTTTTTTAATTCTCGTCCGAGTGAAAAATCATACAAAAACTACATCAACTGGGACTTAAAATAAACACTGGGAGAAAATTATAAAATTAGAGAAAAGGAAGACGTAGTACATTGAATAGAAAGAAAAGAACTTTTGAGTGGAGAGGGGAGGGAGGATAAGTGAAGCTTAAGAAGAAAATTACAAATGCTTTTTTAAACATTTGCGAGTTAGTGGGATTCTATGAGGAGTTCTTAATACAAACTTGACATCTTGAAACCTTTTGCAGTAGATTGCCAGGTTTAAGTGTCTCCATAGCAGGTCTTTGGAATTGTTGTTCTTCTTCCATGGTAACCATCCAGAAACTGGACATTGTTTCATAGAAATGGCAGTGGCCTTTGCCGCCGTTGCATTCAATAAAGGGTGTGGTGCGGAAATCCTGTAAGCAGGAACCAGGTGAGGACAGATCTTGACCACCACCTCCATTGCCCGCGGCAGTGTGCTGAAACAAAACGCATATTATGACATTTAAACAAATTAAATTGAAAAGGTCATTTTAAAACAAACCATCATAAAGCTGTACCCAATCCACAGACCTTCCCAACCGTTTGGACAGCTGGGAATGTCTAAAGATTGACTGTGAATAGAAATGACATTTGATGGAGCCTCACAGACAGTACATCGAGAAATATAACTGCTGACTTCTTGCGCTGGAAGAGGCATCATTGGTAATGGTGCAGATGTTGTTAACCAGAATGATTTGTCATTTCTGGAAGCATAGTTACAAATGTTGTTGGCTCCACAAGAGATAACAGGCAGTGTAGAGAAGCGCCGCACACAAGAACCAGGAGAACCTAAATCTTGATTGTGTGCATAATCGTTGCCATCAATGTACATAAGTGAATAACCAGTCCACAGTTCGATATGGCCAGGCTCACAGCGTGGAATTTCTTCTGATTGACTGTGCTTAACCAATAAAATGCCAGTTAGATAGTCTTGAGCAGCAGAACAAGCTACACCTGGTTCACCCTTTGGACCCAGAGTACCAGGTACACCATCACGACCTATGGGACCGGGTATACCTTGATCACCTTTGGGACCGGGTCGGCCTGTTAGGCCAGTCAAACCTATTACACCTTGATCTCCTTTTTCTCCACGTTCGCCTTGTAGGCCAATCAAACCACGATTACCAAGAAGGCCACGATCACCTTTTCGGCCATCTATACCAGGATAACCTGGCTCACCTTTAGGTCCAGGTGGTGGTATCATACCCGGTTCACCCTTGTCACCCTTAGCACCTGGTTTACCATCACGTCCGTTTATACCAGCAGGACCAGGGTAGCCCTTTTCACCAGGAGCACCAACCGGACCTGGCAATCCATCAAGTCCACTCAGACCAGTATCACCTTTAAGTCCTGGACGACCAGGTAGACCTGGTGCGCCCGTGAAGCCTATTTCACCCTTTTCACCTTTTTGTCCTTGGAATCCAGGAGCACCCATTTCACCTTTTGGACCAGGGTAGCCCATATCACCTTTTATACCTTGTACACCAGGCATACCGTCATGCCCATCTCTTCCAGGTTGTCCCATTATGCCACGATCACCTTTAGGACCTTGTGGTCCTGGTAACCCAGGTGGTCCCATTGCGCCAGGAGTTCCAGGAAGACCGGGTAATCCTTTATCACCCTTCAAACCAGCAGGACCGAGAGCACCTAAATAACATTTAAATCATGAAAACGGAACACTGAATATTACTACTGGTTTGTTACAATTTACCTTCACGCCCATTTTTACCGGTACGGCCAGGCAAACCTTTTTCTCCTTTAATTGTTAAACCAGGAGCGCCGACATCACCACGGGGACCCAAATCACCTTTCATACCGGGATGACCATTTACCCCGGGCGCACCAGGAGGGCCAGTTAAGCCTTGGTCACCTTTTGGACCACTAAAACCAGGTACACCTTGGTTACCCTTAAGACCAATAGGACCAGGCAAGCCAATTAAACCAGCTTCACCCATTTCACCCTTATCACCCTTGATAGTAAATGGTTTAGCGTCTAAGCCAGGTGGACCAGTTAAACCCCGTTCTCCTTTCAGACCAGTAGCGCCAGCAAATCCAGGTAAACCTTGCTCTCCTCTTTCTCCTTTGGCGCCGTTAATGCCAGGATAACCACGTTCGCCTTTATCACCTTTAGGGCCAATATAACCAACAGGACCAGGAGCACCAACTTCGCCGGGTTTACCATCCATACCAGGAGCTCCAGGAATACCAGGTCTACCCATTTCCCCCTTAGAACCCTTGGCTCCCATGAAACCTGGTAAACCTTGTTCACCTTTAAGACCGGGGGCTCCATCACGACCATTTATACCATCTCGCCCTCTATCACCTTTTTCACCCGGAATACCGGGACGACCATGTAACGCAATGCCTGCAACACCTTTCTCGCCTTGAGGTCCAGGAGCACCAGGTATACCATCTTCACCACGTAAGCCAGCAGCACCAGGTTCTCCCTTTTGACCCTTTTCAGAAGCATCACCTGGTTCACCACGAGGACCTATTTCACCAGTAAAACCACGATCACCTTTTTCTCCATCGATACCAGGAATACCGTCAGCACCAGGAGGACCAACAGGACCCATATCACCTTTAACTCCCATTAAACCAGGGGGTCCGGGAGGACCTCTAGGACCAGTCAAACCATCCCTTCCAGTTAAACCGCGTTCACCTCTGTCCCCCTTTGCACCTTTTATAACACAAGAAGAATAATTTAATTTTTTTAAATCGAAATATTTTCGTGTGAAGAAGGACTTAAAACTTACCAGGAATACCAGCTGGCCCAGGAGGACCACGTTTACCAGGTTGCCCAGTAACGCCAGGGAAACCTTTAGGACCATCATTACCGGGAGCACCGCGTTCACCCTTTAAACCAGGCATACCAACTAAACCACTATTACCAGGTTCGCCTTTGGCACCATCTCTACCTTGCACACCGTCAACACCGGGTTTACCAGGAGGACCTTGAGGACCGGGTGGACCATGTGGACCCATGTCACCTTTAGCGCCATCAATACCAGGTAGACCAGGAGCACCTGGATAGCCAGAATCGCCTTTGTCACCAGGATAGCCCGGGGGACCATCTTTACCGGGAGGACCGTAGGGACCAGTAGGGCCACGTTCACCTTTCTCACCAGGCAAGCCTGGACGACCTTGGGGACCACGAGGTCCAATTCCAGCAATACCCATTTCACCCTTCTGACCAGGAGCACCCGTTCTACCAGGAGGACCATTAAAACCATCTTTGCCTGGATTACCAGGGGCACCAATTGCACCTTGATTACCTTTTTCCCCACGAGGGCCAGTTAAACCACGAGCACCCGTTGGGCCAATAGGACCTTGAGGACCACGTTCACCTTTGTCTCCATGCCGGCCAGCATCACCCTTTATACCCTGAATACCTTGTGGACCAGGATTGCCTTGAAAACCACGGTCACCTTTATTGCCTTTAGCAGGTACTTGAAGCATATCAACATCACATGAGCCCGGTTCACCTTTTTCACCTTGTGGACCAGAAAAACCTTTGTCTCCTTTAGCCCCATCAAATCCAGCACGACCTGTGTCACCTTTAACACTTTGTCCAGGAATACCATCAAGACCATCTCTCCCAGGAGCACCAGAAGTACCATCAGATCCAGGAGGACCCATGAAACCTTTATCGCCTTTGTTTCCAATTTCACCCTTTTCACCATTTCTACCAGATTCTCCTCTTTCACCTCGTTCACCTTTAAGACCAGCGGGGCCAGGATAACCACGTTCTCCTTTATCGCCTTTTTCGGGTACTATTTGATTTAAATCAATGAGAGCATCTTTACCAGGAGCACCATATGGCCCAGGTGCACCGGGGAGACCATCTTTTCCTTTATCTCCAGGAGGACCGGGAGGACCAGCGATCCCATCAGCTCCTCGTTCACCAGGGTATCCACGTTCACCGGGAGGACCTCGAAGCCCAGGTTGTCCAGGTGAACCATCTGCACCACGATCACCTTTGTCACCTTTTTGACCATAAGGACAGCTAGAACATTTACCACCAGTATCACCCTTAGGACCCATATCACCCTTTTGACCAGGAGTACCAGGACGGCCGGCATCACCTTTTTGACCAGGAGCTCCAATGCGACCAGGTGTACCAGGGCGACCCAATTTAGAGTCACCGGGGGCACCGACATTTCCAGGGTACCCGCGTTCACCTTTTTGACCTTTCGTGCCAGAAATTCTACCAAATTTTAATGTTAGAAAAATCAAGAAGAAATAAGTAAAATAATATAAATATTATTTACCCGGGAATACCATCGTCACCCTTTATGCCTCGTTCACCATAGCCAGGTAATCCAGGTTCACCCTTTTGTCCTTCAGGACCTGGAGGACCAGTGTGACCCGTGGGACCTTGAGGCCCCATTGAACCTTCACGACCTGGATTACCCTTTTCTCCTTTTTCACCAGGAGGTCCTTCAACACCATTATGACCAGGAACACCGGGACCTCCTTTAGCACCAGGTAAACCTTGGGGACCAGGAGGACCATCAAAACCATCTAAACCTTTTGGACCAGGGGGACCAGTATAACCACGAGGACCTTTTGGTCCTGGCGCACCAGGAGAACCACGACCGCCCCCTGGGGGACCAGGAGGACCAACCAGACCACGTTCGCCAGCTTGACCAGGACGACCAGGTTCACCTTTTTGACCAGGTTTACCCGCTAAGCCGTTCAAGCCAGTATCACCACGATCACCTTTTTGTCCAGGAGGACCAGGAGGACCATAGCTGCCTTGTCGACCCTATATTTTTTTTTATTTTAAACAACAAGCTCAGATAAATTTAAAACAGTATTAAGAATTTCTTACTCTATCACCGGAACCACCTGGAAGACCCTTTTCACCTTTCATACCATCACGACCGGGTTCACCTGGCAAACCAACTTCTCCTTTTTTACCAATAGGTCCAACATCACCTCTTTCACCACGTTCACCCTTTTCACCACTTATAGTTTCTTTTCCTGTAAATTTGTGCTTGCCAGCAGGTTCACCCTTTTGACCCTTTTCGCCTTTCTTGCCAGGTTGTGGCCGCGCAAAGCATGGTGCACCTTTATCACCCTTTTGCCCACGATCACCACGTTGACCAGGCGCACCATAAGGACCAGTATCACCGCGATCACCTTTAGGACCAACAGGTCCTTCAGGACCAGGATTTCCAGAACGACCAGCAAAACCAGGTTCTCCCTTTTCACCTTTAGCATAATCACCATTTTCTTTTGCCGGTTCACCTTTTTCACCTTTAGTACCAGGTTGACCGGGATAGCCACGAGGACCCGTCATGCCGCTCAGACCAGTCACACCAGGCAAACCTTTTTCGCCATCACACCCATCTTTACCAGGAATACCAGGTGCACCAGCATTACCAGCAATACCCTGAATACCAGGTACTCCGGCCATACCAGGAATACCAGCTGTACCACGTTCACCTTTCAGACCACGTGGCCCTTCTGGACCAGGATCACCTTTTTGACCTTTATCGCCTGGAGGACCTTCTGGACCAGGATAACCAGGCATTCCTTTAGGCCCTGTGGGTCCAATTGCACCCTGAAGACCACGATTACCTTTTTCAGCAAAACATTTTGGTATGCAACCAGGTGTACTACCAGTACAATTTGTTGACACTTTACCAGTACGTGTGGTAGTAGCACTATCAATTACATCATAACTATCGTCCACAGGATTTCTAGGAGTTTCATATTCAGGTCTATAATGTTTTGCAGAGTTATAAATAGCTCCAGTATCTGCTGTTTTCCAAAATTGCTTTAATATAAATAAAATAATTTAATTTTCTTCACGTGTTCGTCATATGGATGATTGTACAAAGCAGAGTTGGCAACTTATTAAATAGTAAAGTCTATGTATTTTTTTTTTTTTTTTTTTTTTTTTTTTTTGCACTTATAAAATTTGACTAGCAGCAGTAAAACAATTAAGAATTTTATCTCCAAAAAAGTTGGAGTAAAATATCGATATAAAAAATGAATAACTATAATTCGAACTTAAGCCTAAGTTTTAATTATAAAAGAAAAGGTCACATTGATTTTAATTTCTCTAAATTTCTTTTTTATGAAAGAAAAATTATTTATTCGGTTAGGTAAGTCGGATTTTTTCTGGATTAATTTCAATTTTCTTGTTTGTTCGCTATACAAATTTTTGTTTTTCAACGGATTTGTCTAAATGTCTATTGTCAAAGAAAGGTCGCCATATACTTTTGGAGCCGTCAGGCCCATTTTACGCCCACTTTTCAAACATTTTCACTCACCACTATTCAAAAAGTTGTGTGCCCGTTATGCTTTGAAATATTTTATTTACCACTGATTGGCGCCTGTGATAATAATGTTAGCAAACATATGAGCTACTTTATAAAGTAGTGAATGACTGTACAATTAAAATTCTATTAGTAAACGGATTTCTTTAAAAATTGGTACATATGCCGTCTAAGGCTACCGACTCACGTAATAAAGAGCCTAGCCGGCCGAGACAGGACAAAAACATGGGATTCTTTTTAAAGTAAATTTATAATATTTCCTCATTTTAATATCATTCGTTTTTTTAAGTAGAGTACAATTAATACTTAAATTTAAATTAAAAATAAAATGAATTTTTTTGTACTTACAGCATTAATTCCTATTAATACTCCAGCTAACACAGCGGCAAAAAGTAGCCTGAAATAGAAATAATAATAAAAAAATATTAATTTTGATATAATTTTAAGTAATTTAAAATAAATAAATTTTTATTATTATTATCTTGGGTTATAATCGCACAGTGACCTTTAAGATCTATTGTGCAGCCTAGTTCCGAGACTCCTTACGAATCTCGTAATTGCTGTAGGATTAATCATGTCTAGGTCTCCTGGAACCAATTAATAAAATATTTTCTATTCTCTGGACAGGTTTAACTATAAGGGAATATTAAAACATTAGATAATAAATAGTTTACCGTTTAATTCATAAAAATTATTATTTGTTTTAATACAGCATAAAAAAACTTAAAATTTAAAGTGGTAAGGAAACCCCAGTTATTATTCAAAATTTTAAAAACTTGTTAAGAATAGAGAAATATTAAAATCTGCTTCAGACGTTTTAAATAAAGTGAGTCTTATTGTATTAAAAAATAAACCATAACACAAGTTTACAAATTAAAGTCAACTTTTGCCTCAGTAAAACTAAAAACTGTTTATAAAGTATTTTGGACTGTTAATTTCAAATCTGCATTTTTTTTTTTTTTTTAATAAGCTGCAGTGTCTGAAATATAGCCTATTTCCTAAATTTAAGTGGTGGCATGATGTATGTGAGATTTATTTAAAAACTGTTTTTGTTTGTGAGACTATTTGATTATAACAAAAAATAACCGATTTTTACTTGGCTTTATTATAAATGATTTTTTGAAAATTAAGAATTTCTCAACTTTACATAAAACACATTTTTCATTTTTTTCCTTCAAAACTTCTACATGCAAAGAAAAAAGATGGTTGGTTTTGGTCACCGCAAACATGGTGTGTTCTTCATAAAAATATTATTATTAATTTGAAGCAGCTAAGCATTATTCTGATCACTTTAAACATGTTTCTAGTTATTTTTAACCATATTATGTGTAGCGTCTTAGATCAACCATATAATTATCATATTATGTTTAATAAAATTTTACTTGAAATCATAAATATGTTCATAGCAAACATAATAATGATAAAAATATGGTTGAATGTAAATTATTTTCTATTTTGTCTCTTCCGCAACCATATAAATAAAGTGAGTATAAAACCAAAACTTAATCGTTCAAACTCAACTGAGCTTTGTGGCTGCAGTGGTTGAGTGACGAGTTAATGATTCTTAACTAAGTGTTCGCAAGTTCGAGCCCTGATAGAGACAACTAAAATTAAAAAAAATAAGCTTAAACCCGATGTATTATGTAATTATGTAAATAATGTAAATATAACAAATTGATAGAAAAAAAAAAGCAATGGAATAAAAAAAACTTTATTTAAACAAAAAATGTATATTAATTTTTTTTTTTAAATTATATTAAAATAAAAAATCTTGCCTTGACCGGGGGTTGAACCGCAACATCTGCAGGTAAAAGCTATTTGTAATATCTTTAATTTAAAAATATATATGATTAGATGCAATCAAAAATCTAACCATACTATGTTGCCACCAGAATATGGTTGCCTCAACCATATTTTTTCTTTGCGTGTAAGATATGAGCTGTTATATTTGAAAGTGGTATAAGTTCGCTTTTTTTTAAATGAGTAAGCATTAATCCCAGTTAGATGCTGTTCTTACCTTGCTAAAATCGCTGCTAACTTATAATTCTTTTTAAGTGTTTTGTTGTGAAATTTCATATTTTTTTTTACAAATAAAACCAATTTTTTTTAAATAATAAATTAAAAAAAAAAACAAAGTGCAGATTTGAAATCAGCGCTTTAAAAAACATTATTAACAATTTTAAGTTGCTCTGGTCCAAAACCATTATACGAAACACGATCTTTATGGAGTTAGAAAAGAAATAAAAAAATTTGTGTAACGTTGCTGCCAGAGCCTTTGCATTAAGCCCTGACTAGCCATATTTTAAATTTCAAAATTAATTTAATGGCGAGTATCATGCATAAAAATAAAAATTCTATGCAAATTAAATGTGAATAATTTATGTATAGTGAAAATATGAACTTCAGCTACAGTTAATAATATAAAACTCTTTATCTGGATCTGGAAATGAACATTTTAGGTATCTAGTAGATTTCAATACTGGTGAAAAAGAGTGTTTACACAAAATACACTAATAATGGATTTTTGAATGCTTTTGTGAAATTAAAAATAATAATACTGCATGTTCTGTATTCCACACGGATTTGAAAAAATGTGAAATTAAATTTTTTTAATTCTACCAATAATTTCGCACCCAAAATAAAGCAAAAACAAAATTTTAAATGTCTTAAAATGGACCACAGAGTAGTTATGAGGTGCTGAACTTTTTAATTCCGAATAAAATATTTTTAAAAGAAAATAGTATTAAATATTTTATTTGTCTTTTTGGTTTTTGAAAATTAAATTAAAAATTTTATTTCATATAATATTATATTTCATAATAATAAAAAACAAATATTTATAGATTCTGAAGATGAATCTTATGGTTCGAAATATATGGATCTAAACGAAAAAATATAAGTTTTTTAATTCAAGAATATTAAAGCAGCTACATAAATAATCTTTATATTAAATATTGAAGATTCAGCAAAACAAATAAATTTATCAAACAAATAATAATGTTTATAATGTATAATTTTGTTACTAATTAACTCATTTCAATTAATTTGTTTGTCCTTTAAAATGAAGTTAAGCGGCAAAAGTCTTTACTAGGTTTTGGCAAATGCTTTAAATGAAAAAGAAATTTGAATAAAATTTCATGAAATAACTAAAGTGAGAAAAAAAATGTTTCTCTTTTTTGACTAAAGAGTTTAAAAAAAAATTTAAGAGTGAAACATAAAGAGCAAGAAATGTAAAGAGAAAATAAGAGAAAGAGGAAGAGAGACAAAAAGAAAGAGATATAAAAAGAGGCTAAATTACTTTTTTTTTTTAATTTATAAGAGAAAAAAAGAATTTGATGCAATCAATTCGAAATATTTACAGGAAATTGTAACAACTGATTTATTTGCAAGTTTTACTAATAAAAATAAGCTTAATACGTTTTCTTTTGTAAATTTAAACCAGTGGTCGTCAAAACTAAAAATGAGCTTGTATTAGTGAGAGAATTACCCAGCAAACGCAAAATGAAGCATTTCCAATATAATTTATTTAAGAAATATTTTACCATTTGTCAATAAAACAGATACGTATTTTTTTTGTATTTTTTTCTGCCCTTGCATTGTTTTCATCAACAACAAGTAGCCATTCTTTAATTTTTTCTACATAAATGTTTTTTACCATGTCTAAATTGTCCTTTCTTTTCTTACCTTCGAAACTTTTCATGTCACTATGAAAAGAATCGTAATGTCTTTTAATAACATATTCCCTATTTTCTTTGAACATTTGGTAACATAGAAGACTTTGCATGTTACCAAATGCATTATTTATCATGAAATATTTTTCACATATCATTATGTTTTCAAAATGTTCGCTGGACAAGGATTACTGAAAAAAGAGAAAAAAACTGAAACAAAAATTCGTAAGCATCCGCACATGTGTAGCCATCGGTACCTAAACCACGACTGAATACAAGAGCGTAAGAGTATACGTGTGATTGCTTTAGCACAATTGTGCTATGGGACGACGACCACTGATTTAAACTCAAGTTGGATTGTGTTTTTAAGTTATTTTTTCTTTTAATAATTGAAAAAAAAACATTTCAATTTAAAAAACCTTTTTAAGTGATTTTATTTTAAATTAATGTTTTTATTTATAATAATTCTATTTTTTTAATGATGAATGCCAAATAATTTTAGTTTTTTTTTTTGTAATTGGTAACAAATTTAATTTAATTTCTAACTTAAAAATTTTGGGCCATAATCATAGTCACAAAAAAGTAGGCTTTTATTAAGAACTGACTTTTGTTCTTAAGAATTATATGAATTTAAAGTCATTTTTAAAAAGATACCGACCCTTTTTCTTTCAATATTGATCTGTAAAGCTTTTTATATTGTAAATGATAAAACATTTTTTTAACGAAAAAAAAAAAAAAAATTTATTTTGTATAAAATTTTCAAATAATTTTTTTTTATTTAAGTATTTTATTTTATAAAATATTGTAAACAGTAATTTAAATTTGTGTGCTTGCTAAAATTGTATTTCAAGTTAGAAAAAAAAATATTTAAAATAAGAATTATAAAAATTTTAAAATTTAAAAAATTTATTACAAATGCAATTTATTTTCTTTGTAAGGTTAAACATTGAAGATAATTTTATTTAAAAAGATAAACTAAAATGCTATTCTTTAAAAAAAAATGTTTAATTCATTTTATACCTTTTATTTCACATAATTTTTGGAGATTTTATTTTTAAACTTACCGCTTCCAGAGGGGCTCCATGATACCCCAGTTTTGTAAATTTGTATATTCGTTTTCTTACAGATTCCACACGGATTTGAATTATTTTTAATATTAAATTACAGATAACCTATTATTTACAAACAGGAAATGAAAAAAAAAACTCAATTATTTTTTAAAACACACTGCTTTGAAGCAAGGAAACTTTAATATTTACTTTTAATTTAAATTATCTTTTGTTGTAAAACAGTAATTTTCTCGTATTTGTTTAATATTTTTTATGTTCGTTTTATTAAAAATAAAAACTTAAGAATAAAAGAAAATAAAACTAAATAAAACTTTAACTTTTTTTACAAAAGCCCCATCATCCATCTACCCTCAGCTTTTTGCAAAAACAAAAAAAAAATATGAACAACAGAGGGAAGAATGAAGGCTTATTTTTTTGTTTTTCTTTTATAAACTAAAATAAAGCGTGTCGATCTGACTTTAGGGATCGACTAGAGCGAACTGATTTGCTTAGAACTTTTTTCGAATAAAGCAAGCACAAAAAAAAGTATTATTTTGTTTTTTTTTTCTGTATAACGAACGGCCAAAAGTAAAACCTACCACTTACTTGTGAAGGCACAACACAACTAATTATAGTATAAATTCAAGCCAACAGTATAGCATCTCACACTAATAAATAACGAGCAACAATTTTATCAATGATCATGTATATACATGAAAACGATTTGCTCAAAAAATGAACAACATTAAAAGAAGAAGAGGAACTACAAGAAATAAAAAAACGATGTTACACGAATAAGCTCTCATACTCATACTCATACGCTATACTACTCCTTTATTTATGCACTCGTTGTATGTTTATTGTTAAAACACACTATACGAATGCATTCATGTGTGCGTAGTTATGAGTACACATACACAGCCCACTTGTTCAATCATTATACACAACAAATCGTTCTCCCATTATATTTAATTGTGTGCATTATCGTCTACGAATCTATGCCTGTGTGTATGTTATTCATGTTCTTTTGCACACAAACTGTTACAATATTTTTTGCTTGATTATATAGTTCACCATAAATATTTTATATTTAATAGGTACTACATGTACTAGGTATTTATTTATTTATTTTTTTAAAATTAAAACAAGAAAAATAAAATAATGTTGCTTTAATTTTGTATTTATTCATTCATTTATTATTATTTTTTTTTGTTTGTTGTGATAACTTTTTTGACTTTTTCAATTTGAATTTATTAATTTAAAATAAAACTAAACTCCTGAGAATAGTCATTTCATTTTATTTTTTTGCATATGTTGTTGATTTTAAATAAATAATACTTTTAAAACATCATTCAGCAATAGGTTAGGTTGATTGGACAGGTCAAGATGGCTCACTTGTGCCATACGCAACACAAGTTTAGTGTTAAAGTCTGTCGGCCTGCAATACATATGTGTAGAAAGTCAGACGGTCACAATAGGGCCGACTTGTGCCATACGCAACATAAGCTTGTGCAGTGTATGGGGGTGTTTGTGATATTTGAGTAATGAACAGTGTAAATATCAACACGATTTTGATATTTTATTGATGAACTTATTTAGTGGATGTTAAAAACTTCAATTGTTTCGTTGTTTTTTACACAGTTAACAATGAAAATCTTGGAACAATATAGAGAATCACCTACATATCGTCATATGATTTTAAAAAAGCCTTAAGTTATAAAGAGTGGTCCAGTCATAATGCACGATGTTAATTGTGAGTTGCTACTTAACATCAAGTTTTTTGCGAAACTTTTTCGAAAATGGGATCGGCCAAGCCGTTACCTTATCGAGAGATGATAATGGATTTCTTATGGCTAGAAATTGAGGAGATGGACCTGGACCATATGTAGTTCCAACAGAATGGACACACTTGCCACACAGACAATGAAACATTGCAAATATTAAAAAAAGTGTACGTCAATAAGCTATGAAAAATTCAAAAGCTAAATGATGAAATAATTCGGCCGACATTGAACCTTAATTATGTCTCAGTCATTAAAAATATAGACCATAAAATAGAGATATGCCAACGAAGCCATGGTGAGCATTTCACCGATATTTTGTTTCACACGTAATAAAAAATATTAAGGTAATTCTGTGAATACTTTGTTTTATTTTGTAAATGGACCACACTTTATTAAAAAAAAAATTTCAAGAAGAAGCCAAAAAAGTTTCTAATGTGAAAAATTAATTAAACTTTTTCAAAAAAACTCCCAAGGAAAAACACTAAAGACTTTTAACATTAGAAACAAAAATTTTCAAATTTCCAGCAGTTTAAGCCTCAGTTTTAGATTGTAAGAGTGAAAAATGTGGCAGGAACATGTAAATTTATAACGATGTATCATAATACATCAAAAAATCGAATTAAAATTTTTGTAACTTGGGCTTTTTTGAAAACATATGACAATTTATTTTGGGACATTTAAAGCGGTGGTTGGTAATTGAGTGCACAATGTCCTGTTAGTAAAGCATTTAATGGAATTGAGGTGCTTCTATCTCAATACATTCGAGATTATTGAATTACTTGAAATTCTGCATATTCCCTTGAGCCTGTAGAGCTTATTTGGCACCTGCGCGTAGTGGGTCCCAAATAAAGTTATTTTATATACATGAAAATGCGGCCAGATAAGATATTAACGCTATTTCAAAGTTCATAAGCCGGTATATATTGAATTTCACAGGCAGACAAAGTGAATTTTTGAGATTATGAAGAGTTTACCTTGTGCTATTTAATAATTGAATTTTTTTTTTGAGATGCCTAAGGATTTATTCAATTCGAATATAAGAAAATTTCAAAAAATTTTCTAAAAAAATAAATGTAAATTAATTTTCTTAATACAAATAAAATTAGCCAGATTTCATTAAAATCCATTCATAAATTCGAAATTGATTCACAATGTAGTAGTAACATTTAAACCCTTGTAGAATTTTTTATATTAAAATTTTTTTATATTAATTCAGAAATTTTCAATAGATTTGCGGGTATCCATCCAAATTAAAAATAAAATTTCAGGTTTTGTTTATTTTAGATTTTTAATGAATTTTTTTAGAAATAAAAAATTTTCAACAGGACAAAATATTGAAGTTTTTGTTTATTGGAGATTTTTTATAAAATTTTTTTAGAAAATTTTTTTTAGAAAAATTTTTTTTTAATTTTCCTAAAAAAAATATTTTTTATACAAAACTTTGTGTATCTCAGAAACTACAAGAACTACCAGAAATTGATAATACATAATTTAAAGGTTATTTTATTCCCTATACTCTTTTTCCTATATAACACTTAGGATTAAAAAAGAAGGTATACAATTTGAACCAGGGTATCGAATATAATAGAAAGTAGTTGTAATTTTGGGGGCACCAAAATCATTGCCGGCAAGTGTTTTTTATTACTTGCCTTTTTAGTCACCATTAAAAAATTTTTTTTTTAAATTAGTTAGCTAGGTTATTGTAACCTGCCATTAAAACAAAACTGGCTACAAATACGTATTAAATTTAAATTTTTTATTTTTGTTTATTCATAATGGTTACATTATGATCTCAGCCTCTAGTTTATGTTTAAAAGTCTCCTTCAGCTGTATCAACTCTGCATAGAAACAATGTTCTACAATTTAAGACAATTAAACACACATTGTTTAATTTTATATGGAAAAAAAATTCTATTAAAAAAAATGGAAACATTCAAACTGGAACATATAGTAATAATTTTAATTATAAAAATTAAAATCAGCCATAAAATACATAGTTTTGTTAAACACTTTAAACACACACTTTACTATTTTAATTACATATGTACATACACACATACCAATTAAACTTGCTCAGAATTAGTTTTTTTTTACAAAATTTTGCCACACTGAGCGTATAAGTAATAATAAATATTCGCTTTTAAGTATGAAAAATATTTAAATAAACCCAAAATAACATCCATCGCTAGTAAAATCACACAAACACATGCATGGAAATTTTGCTTGCTTGTATTTAGTAAATAGTGAGAAACATTTTATACTTATAGATGTCATCATCGCTTTTTTTTAATTTTTAATACAGATAACATAGACAGACCACAATTTTTAATTGTTAGTCGAAAATAATAATTTTCTTTTTAATAATTTAGATGACCAGGCGAACTTTGTACCGCTTAATAGTCAATGATTGCTGTGTTAACGCTTAGCTAAACTTCATTTAGGATTTTCTTAATTAAAAAAAATTATTAAATGTAGAAGTTTATCAGGCAATCAAGTATTTTTGTGGTAGATCAGCAAGGCCCGCTTTATTGCTAATTCTAATTCTCTTTTGACACGAATTTGATTTAACACGAGTTAAAAAGAAAAAAAATGCTCTTTTTACACAAATTGTTTTGTTTTAACACGATTCTTAGGCAATTTAGAGATGATAATTCAGAAATAATTTCACCAAATTATTATGGTAATGGCACTGATATTCCTTTTTTTATTTAATTTATTTTTTATAATATAACTAGCTGACCTGGCAAACGTTGTTTTGACTGAAACTTTTATTTACATTAAAAAATAATTAAAAAGGGAAAAATATAAGTTGGGTTATGACGAACATATAAGGAAAAAATTAGCCTAATCGGTCCAGCAGCTCTTCAATTTGAGAAAAATTTTAAAAGTGGGCATGGTTTATTCTTGCAATAGAGCTATAGAGATACCGCGTTGTAAGAGAATTTGTCCTATATTTCACACCGCGTTATATGGAATTCGTGTTATAAAAATACCGCGCTATAGGAGACATGACTGTATTTGCCACGCCTATTTTACACATTTAAGATGGTTTTTTATCATGCACTTATATTCTAAGTGGTTATAAAAATTCAAAATCTTTTTAATATCAAGATCGACCGAGCTCAAACAGCTACATATAGCTAATAATATTTGTTGCAATACCGAAAGCTCAGATTTAGGCTTCTTATAAAGCCAATTATCCTGTTCAGTAAAAGCCTACTACTTATTTCAGTTAGTAACAAATAATAACATTATTACGCTTTAAATTATAAAACTAATTTGAATGAAACCCTTTTCATTTCAGCAACCAAAACAAACAAAACAAAAAAAAAAAAACTAATACGAGTATTTCAAAACAAAACGAAAATAATTAAATTAAGAAACTGACCTATTTGACAGTTTTATAAATTTACGTCGGTGAGTTAAATGGACTTATTTTTCAATGAATTTTTATTTTTGTTTTTGTATAATCGAAATAAATGTAAATGTATTTATATTAAGTTTATTAAACGGAAATACGCAGCAGTATCCGCCTTATCAGTATTAGAATTTTTTTAATTTATAAAAAATATATATAATAAGAAAACCTTCAACTAATCTCAAAAACCTAATAATATTTTCAAACTTATAATAAAAATAAAAATAATAATATTTTTTCTTCGTCTATAACAATATAAGATTTGATAAAGTCTGTAGTATGAAACAGAAACAAAAATACGAGGGTATGAAATAAATTTGTTTGTTTTGTTTGGTAAAATAAAAAATAAAATATAAAATACTCAACTGCCATTCTCGCTGTAGAGGCATTAAAAAAAAAGCTCGTGTATTGACTGTTAAATAGAAGTCATGACATTTTTAGCATTTTGCCATTTTAGCTAGATTTAGCCTTTTTTTCTCGCACTTACCCTCAAAATTTGTGATTTAGCCTCTAGCTTTTTTCCTATCCTTTTTTGGAAAAATGAAAAAATCATTCATAAACAAACTGAGACTGAAACCAAATTAGCTAAAGTAATTTTTTTCGATACAACGAAGGTAATTTGATAAGTGAATAAAAGTATTTGGCTTCTAACTTGTAAAATAAAAATGCATTTTATTCGTAATTGATTAATTAATTGTTCCATTTAGTTATCTGTACTAGAGTTTAGTAATGCTGAGGTTGCTGGCTTTTGAGTAAGACAAAGCAAGCAAAATATCAGAATAGAAATCGCATTAAAAATCAAAAAATAAATTATTACTTGAAAGAATTTTAAATATTATTTTTTAACATTGAAATTGTAAAATAATTGACATTATTTTCTTTAGTTTTTGATGTCATGTTTTTTTTTTTTATAAAAATTATAATCAAGATTTTTAATGTAATAAAGAATTAAGAAAATTTTTAATTATAAGCTGTAGCTTTTTAACTTTTTTCAGGCTTATTTTTTTTCGGAGTGGTTTAGCCTTTTCTAGCTCCTGGCGACACTCACATACAATCTATAAATAACAATAATTATTTATAATTCATTCTAAATGAGCTTTTATACCTTACACATTAGGCTAAAGAAATTATGAATAACAATTTTCCGAGAGTCTTTTCTCTTTTCCTCTTCTTATAATTTTTTTTAATAGAATATTCTCTCATATAGGAATTTTTTTCGCAAAAACTAAAATGTTCGCTGAGAAACAATTCCTGGAGAATATTTATTATTGGGCTGAATGAAAAAAATACCTCCTGTATTTTATTTATGTATTTAAATAAATAAACCATAAGCTAAAATAGCTTACAATTTGCATTATTCGTAAGATAAATTAAAAGAGCAAAGTTGTATTTATGCCTGCCTGAGATTTATGTGCTGATTTTATACAGCAAGCGATCAACCCGTCTAAAATTTTTTTATAAAAATCTTTCAATATTTAGAGTATTTTTCATATAAAATTTCCAGACGACTAGATCGGTTGTGTTATAAAAAGGACACATTAAGCTATAGAAAAAAACCCCATTATTCGCCGAAATTTTCCTGAATCCACCACCACCTTATTTATAGCCACTTACAAATTACATTTTATTACACCATAGAAAATGAAAAAAATATCTTACATAATTTCAGTTTAAATTTCTTATTACAAATTCAAGTTAATTTTTTCACAATGGGCATAAAATAAAAAGTTGTGCATCAATTTTAACAAAATATAGCTCGTTTTGTTTAAAACTAATAAGGCCATGTGAATGCTTGAATAATAAAATGGCCGATTTTTTTTTGCTTCATTTTAAAGCAAAGGGACAAGCATGGTTTATCTGCTTTTAATAACAAAAACAAAAAAACAAAACATTTATTTGTACGATAACATCCTTCTTTTGGTAATTGGTTAATTTTAATACTGGCCCTTATTTGTAAAACAAATTTGGCAACTTCTTAACCATTTATTTTAGAGCTTATTCATAACATATTTATAACACATGATGCCACATTGTGTATTTTTTAAGTGCATCCATTTCCGATTTAGACATGTAGAATATGTAGGTACCTAATATGTATTGAAAAATGTTTGGAAAGTTGTTAGCAGCTTGTTAGCAAGCTCAGCAGCTACTTGGTACTTGGTTTCGCATATGCATTAAAATTTCACTTAATGCTATTAATTTTTGTTATGAATACAATCTACAATGTATCTATTTGAAAAATCGGCTTAAAAGTTCTATAGACAATTTGACAAAATGAAAAATCTATTTTTGATAACTTTATTCTCCCAATTTTGCTAAGGGAAAATAGCACAATTTAGACAATCAAAGAATGCAGGTTGTGAATTAAACTCTCAGTTAAATTTAGATTCTGGGTATGTGTGTGTTATTGTTTTTTTCTTTTTGTTTTATAAATTAATTAACAACTCAAATGTTCTTTGTTTCTGGGTGAAGAAGAAACCTGACGAAATCTTTTAAAAAATTCTTAGAAATTGTAGTTACAATAACAAACCATTTCCTCACATCAAGGCAATGTTCTAATTTCTAAGATTATTGTTTTTGTTTTGGTTTTGCTTCCACTTCTTTTCTAGTAATTTTTTTTTTTTTTTTTTGTTCAAAATAAAGATCGAGTTTGCTTTATTATTGATCCATTTTTAGTATAATTTAATTTAAATGAAATCTAGATCCTCACATCCCATTCACTCGATATTCATTCATTTTTTATTTAATTTTTTTTTTTTTTAAGAAAATTTTGAACGGAAGGCATTTACTAACACATCCCTACAAAACACACACTAAAGCACACGTGTGTCGTGGTATTAGTAGATTTTGCTTAAACGCGTGTGTTGGTAAGCTCGTTTTTCTTCGTTTCGTTTGGAATTATGACAGAGTGTGAGTGCCACTATGTTTGTTTTGGTAAATTGTGAGCAGCAGCATGAAAAATCTTTTGCTAGTTGAATGTTTTTAGTAACACTTCGAACGTTTGTCGATCTCCATGTGGGGAGAGTATACGACGATCGTCTTGCTTATTCACTAGTCTTTTTTATAATTTAACTCAGTTTGTAATCAGTGTATTTTACGAGTGCCAGACGTCAAGTTGTGTTAGTTTTTATTTTTGAACTTTTTATTTTTTTTTTACTTTCACATTTTTATTGTAAATTATTAACAAAATAAAAAAAAAACATTTTTTAATGTAATTTTTTGATAATAAACATTTTCCCATACTGTTCTTTTTTCTATTTTTTTTAGTGTTAAAACGTGGGCTAGTGAATTAATTCACTTCAATAATTATCAATATACTAATATTTTTACCATTCGAAAAGGAATAAGAACTTTATTTTAAAAAAATATATATAAATAAAAATTTATAATAACAAACATAAAATCTGTCAAAGATTCTAATAAAATTGTGTGTGTGTGCGTGTGTGCAAAAATTATAGTCCTTAATTTAAAAAAACTAAATTAATTTTTTTTAACGTGACGGATACGCGTTAGTTTTGGCTAATATGATGTCAATACCCAGAGGCCTTTTAGGTCTCTCGGGTTTTAAAGCCCTCAGGAGGCATGATTTATTTTTAGCACTAGTAGCAGCAATTTGCGTTTCATTTGCGTTATTTGGAAATATTGTTGAAGCCAGGGTAAGTAAAAAAAATAATAAAAACAAAAAAAGATACAGTAAGAATACAAATAACAATTGTTTTTTAAGGATCTAAGTTTTATTATTATTATTTATTGTCACTAATTAAAGCAATTCAAGGCTTTTCAAGAATTTCGTAATTCTTATGGGATGTATTTTACTTGGCGTTTTAAATTTTAAAATCCCTACAAAATATCAATTTAAAAAAACTAAATTTTTTTTTACATTTTAAATAGAGATTTTCTTTAAAAAGAAATTCATTCAAATTGAAAGCCATTGAAAATAAATGATTTTGTGCGTTTTATAGAAATAATTTTTGTTGTGCTTAACAAGTGCATTGCTAAAATAAAGTGTGTCACGGTAAACTATTTTAAATTCCCAATTAAATTAAAGGCCCATAATCACATAAAGTCGGTATCTTTTTAAAAACGATTTTAAATCCATAACATTCCTTTGAAAAAAATCATATTTTATTGTGGTTACCGCACAAAACTTGTAACTTTAAAAATGTATAAACATTTTGCAACTGCATTTCTTATAAATATTTCGCATTGTGGTCTTAGATACCATCAGAGTAAGGTAGGGAACATTAAGAGCGGCCAATGTAGGGTTTGTGGTTTACTTGACGAAACCTCAGAACGTGTACTTTAGAGTCTGGTAGAGCAAGACTTCTGGGAGTCTTTTTGTTGACTCCCAGAGAGATAGGAAATCTCTCACTGAATAAGGTAATTGGCTTCATGCTAGGCTTAAAGCTGTAGCATTTTCTGTACAAAAGATCCTTTCGATGGCGGTACATATAAAATGGAAGAGTCAAACTTTTTTTTATTTAATTTTAGATATTAATTCTAAGATTAAATTCGTTTAACGAACAGTTCCACATGGTATTTTTTTCAACTCCATATTTTTCTGTTTGCACTAATGAATGTGTGATTCAATAATTCTATAAAAACATTTCATTTTTTAATTGAATAGTGAATCGCACTACTGGTGATTTTGACCATTGGCTCTCAGGGTCTACTCAGGAATCAAATCTGTTAGACCAGCACCACACATGGCAAGTTTAGTTGGCAATTCTTTCTCAATTCTCTTTTAAAATTGCCGCTGTGTCTACACACAGCAATTTTGTTTCGGCAATTTTAGCATTCTTATTCAGTCATTCATTCTCTCTTCTTTTTTTACATCTTTATAAAAGATACGAAGAGAGAACAAAAAGGAATTGCACTTTCCATTCCTCTTTCCTCTCTCTCCTACAAAATCAAGAATTGCCCAACTAAAATTGATGTGTGTGGTCCTGATATTAGCAGTAAAACATGCTTTTTTTTTTTTGAAAATTTTCTCAAAAGCAACAATTTTTAATCTTTAAAAAAGTTTATTTTTTTTATTAAAAATGCAATTTCGTTTTGCCTGCTTCCTTTTTATTAAACAGCTAAAGTCAAACTCACTGTTTTTTGTTATTAAAAATATTTTAAATTAAGAGAAAACTAATGAAGTAAGTATGTATAAATATGTAAGCTTTTCTCTCTCTCTCTCTCTCTCTCTCTTAATAAATCTTTTGTTTAAATAAAATAAACACACTCTTAACAAATTTTTTTAAATTATTATGACGCCGTTCTCTTGTTGCAAATATCATGCTTTTAATTTAGTTTATGTTCAAAAGTTATACTTAATTTTTTTTTTATTAATTGTTTTTCCTTTTCTTTTATTTAAGATATGCTGAATAATAATAACTTGTGAAATACAATGAAAAAAAAAAAAATTAATAGCGATAAAAACAAACATAAACATAAATTTTAAATTCAAAACAAAATAAAAACCAAAAATTAGGTCAATCCAAGTCTTACAATCAGCATAAGTTTAACAGAATTAAATAATCGTACAAAGCAAAAAAGAATTAAAATAACTTTTGTGTGATAAAAAAAAAGACGATCTTACGTTAGGGACTTTAAAGCCTACAGATGTTATGGAGAAAGCAAAATATATGGAATGGTTCCATGTTATAATATATTACATTTCCGGAATAGTCATTTAAAACCATAATTTAGTTCATGACTCTTTTCCTTAAAGATAAAAGACAAAAGAAGCAAAAGTTTAAAAATTCACATAAATTATCTGAAATTTTTGGGAGAATTTTTTTCTCTTTTGTTTTTTGTGTAGATTTGAGTATAAAACGTTTATTTTTTAGAAATAAAAATTTAATCACTTTTAATTGCCAAAAATGCTAGTCTGCCTTATCAATTCTTTTTAAGGTTAGGGTCTTTCAAAAAGGCAATTTTTTTTTTATTCTTTAATTAAAGATAACCTTGATGACAACATTTTATAGAATGTTTCTTTTTCTTATGTGAGTGAGTGTGAGAGTGTTTTTTCCGTTTAAGAATTCAAACTAAACGCAAAACAATTTCATTTCCGGTTGTCAAAAGCATATACGCGTATAAAACTAAAAATATTTGTAAAAGATTTATTAACTTTAATTATAATTAATATAATTAAAAAGTCTTAATATTTCATTAGTAAACTATACTCGTGTAGAGAATTCAAAAACGAAAATTGTAACACTTAATAAAATAATAAGGAGGCAATGTTTGCTTAAGGAATTGATTAGCCTTCAATATTACAGTTCGAATTGGCACATGTTTCCGCTTATTGATAAAAGAACATATGTACACATGTAGCAATAATATATGCAAGTGTATTTAATAATAATTACATAAAAAAAAATATTTTTAAAAAAAGATTTATTAAATTTATTAAACAAAGAAAATTTAAAAAAATATTGTTTTTATCACAATTTGCTTTATGAATGAAATCATTAAAAATAAATTAAAAAAAAATAAAAAACATTATCAGAATTTGCACAGAAATGAATACAATTTTTACAGTAGAACCACGAGTTATGTACGCTAACGAAAGAAATATATAAAATGTTAAGCATAAAAAAAATTTCTTTTTGTCTACTGAGCGAATTTAGCAATAAGAAAAATTTATTTTGGGATATAAGAAATTAAAGGTTACAATAACCATCACAATAATTTTTTATGTTCCACTAGATGTTTTAGCCCAGTTTCCCCGTCGTTTATTACATGTATAGAGAGCGTACTCGTATGTACCAGTTTTTAGAGAAATCCGTTTACAACTAGAATTTTAAGAAGCCTTTGCTAACCTTAATGGTAAGTAAAATATTTCAAAGCAGAACTTCAGGCTAAAATGAAGTACGGGCACATATTTCTATTAACAGTGGTGAGTGAAATTCATTGAAGTGGGCGTAAAAATGGGCGTAGCTGATTCAAGAGTATATGACGACCTTCTTGAAGTATAGAGATATGTGTCAAATTTCAGACATATTTTCTGGAAAATAAAAATTTTTATAACGAAATGAAATTTATTTATATAGACACAAAAAAGATTTTGTTATTGAATTTTACTACCGTTAACAAAGTTTTTTTTTCTTTTTTGCCTCAAATGCTTTTATTTAAAATCATTGTCACTACTTTTCTTTTTTGCGGTTTTGTTTTTTTTTTTTTTTTCTTACCAAGTTATTCGTACTATAAACACGTTATTCTCATGTCGTTGGTTTTTTTTTGCATTAACTGCTCTTTAAATACCACAATATCACACAACTTACAGTTCAGTTTTAAAGTGCTTATTACTTAAAAAAGGATTAAATTACAAATTATTTTTGCAAGAGCTGAAAGAAATAGTTGGCTAAAAAGATGTAAGAAAAATATTTTTCTTTAAAATTTTCTCAATAGAAATTAAGTGCTATATTTTTTTTTGGCACTGTTGTCAGAGACAATTTACACGCTAAAGCTGGCCATACACATATGATTTGTTTGTGTGATTTTGGACTTGTTGGATGTGTATGGAGCTGTTAGCGAACATTTCAGAAGGCGTTTGAAAATTTTTTATTACAAGGGATTTGTTGGATGTTAATGAGATAGTAAGCGAACATTCGCTATTTTTTTATTGAAATTTTAAAAGAACAAATTGCCATTTGGAAAACAAAAAATGATGTTCATAAAGATAAAACTGCAAAAAAAATTTTGGTTACATCTTTTTCTCTAAAATAACCAAAAGAGAAATTGCGTCGTTCGCTTCACAATTTATGTTTACTCGTAACGACAAATCTACATCAAACATGAAAATGCAAAAAAAAAAACAGGTGTCTTTTGTCTCCTTTGTGTCAAACACATATACTACTAAAAGAGAAAAAATCAATGTAATGCACTCATACACTTGCACTTTCTATGTATACATCGGCTCGCAAACAAATTTTGACGGTTACTAAAGATAGCAGGAGATGTACGCTGTTGTACTGTCAGCACATTGTTAATTCTGCCATGTATTTATAA
The DNA here is from genome assembly GCA_947397855.1 of Thelaira solivaga. Taxonomy (NCBI): domain Eukaryota; kingdom Metazoa; phylum Arthropoda; class Insecta; order Diptera; family Tachinidae; genus Thelaira; species Thelaira solivaga. The sequence goes on from OX377611.1 coordinate 3,772,587, forward strand.
TTCTGATTTGTTTGATGATAGTGGTTGTTATGCTCTCACATGTGTATGGCTAGCTTTATCCAAAAAAAAAATAACGTAGAGTTAAAAGTCAACGTTATCGAAACTTTTCATATAATTTTTTCATAACATTTATTTTAAAGTCTACGTAAAAATTTTTTTGGATAAGAGTATTAGTTGTTAAAGAAAAATTATGTGAAATTTTTTTAATTTTGAGTTTATAAACAAATCTAACTTTAATAAGATAACTAAAATAAAATTAGTTAAAAATTAACAGGATATCGAACGTCATAATTTACTAAAATTTTAAGCAGCAAAATATAATCCGAAGCTATACCAATAACCAACTATTTGTTTTTTAACTGCCAGGGTACTTATTTAAATGCGCAACGAGGCAAAAGAAAACCAATCACCACTCATTTTTGACTGAAAAAGCGACTCCCCAACTTTTAACTTATCGTTCGCTTGACTTTAATGTTTTTTAACGTAAGCAAATTTGTACTGACCGCCCGAGACCAGATAAAAACAGATTGCTCGGAATTTTTATATACACGATCTTCGAATTCTTAGAATTGAAAATTCTCACTCGTAGATAGAAGGACCGGGTGAGACTGGGTAAAAACAGTTAGTATACATATAAAACAAAAAATTGTTGTTTAAAATTTAGACAAATGATAGCATTCGACATCTTGGCACTTGTTAATAAAATTATACTTTCAATATCGACTGTAAATTTTAATTTCGATCGGTATCGAGTTGAGGTCTGAAAGTGCATGAACAGCGGTTATTCGCGGTATTACTTAACACCCCAATAGCTCAAGAACTAACAGCCCTTCGATGCTAACTTTTATTTATGAAATAAGCTTCCCTATACTGAAAGAATTTTATTCATTAACCCAATAGTAAAATTAATTATATTTTAAATAAAAAAATATTGCTTTAATTCTGTGTAATATTGATTTATTTAATTAAATATTTTATTGAATCAATGAAATTTTGTCATTAGTATTTATAAAGAAACGTTTTCATTGATTGAAAAATAATGAATTATTTTTTTAGTGTAGAAACTATAACCAACAGACACAGTCTACCGTTTTTATATGAAATTTTAGCTAATTTACAGCTTTTAAGAATACGATTCTCATTTTGTGATAAAAGTCTTCAAATTGAACATAAAGTTGGATAAAAATTGGGAAAGAATATGTTTCAGTGTAGAGAAAGAAAAAAATTTAACTGAATTTGAATGTTTCCTATTTAAATAACACAATTCTCAATGTCATAGATAATCATTTGGCAAAAATTTAAATTATTTCTTTGGTTTTTAATCTTTTTAATATTTTATTTAATAAAATTTTACCGAGTGCTTACTCATTTAAAAAAAAAAAATTAAATATTTTAATGCTTTGAAATCTCACAATTTGCCTTAATAAATCCATTAAATAAAAAAATCATTGATAGCCTTTTGACTACATTTAGAAATAATAAATTCAGACTTACTGAAAAAAAAAATAATTATTAGAACCATGTGCGGGAACTAGCACATATTAAATATTTTATGCCATGATGGTTTAATAAATAAATTTACAAATTTAAATACACAATTATAGGCGGTTTTGGCTCAGAGCAACTGAAATTTTTTTAATTACTTTAACTTGAAAATATTTTTTAAAAGGTTTTCTTCTTCTAATATCATATGAAAATTGATAAAACCTAATTTACAGTTCTTGAAATGCTTAGGCCATAATCATAGTCACACTAAAGTCAGTATCTTTTTAAAAACGACTTTGAATCATATAATTCTTATGAACAAAAGTCAGCTCTTAATAAAAGCCTACTTTCTTGTGACTATGATTATGGCCCCTTGTTTTTGAAAAAAAAAAACATAAAAAATAATTTTAATTCAGGGAATCCCAAATGTGAAATTTTGTATTAAATTGTTCATTAGAAATACTGATATGGTAATTTTGATAATTTAAATAAATAAAATTCATTAAATAAAAAAATCAATTGAACCACAGACACATGTTGCTAAGCAATCTAGAAAAACTTTGACGTTAGAGATGAAAATTAATGTTATTGAGAAGTAAATAGCACCTCTTTTAACGTTGTTTCTCTCTTCAGGAATGCAATATGAGCGCTAAACGGGCTATGCCAGTATTCCAAGAATGGTCATTATATACTATTTAATCGGCCACGCCCACTTTCATGCGGTTTAGTTAAAAGGTCGCGAGACTTGGTGAAAACAGTTAATCAAAAGCCAGATTTTAAACATTGTTCGGAATTTTATATATAGTCTAAGAATTTCTCACCCGGCTGAGACCGGGTGAAAACAGCTGGTGTCTTTATAAAAAAAATCCGAAATTAGGCAACAAAATACTTAAATCGTTTTTAAACTGGCTCACTAGTTTCAAAGTTCTCGTAGAAATTGTGACGGGAAAACAAATTTTATGCAAAATTTAGAATTTTCAAAAAATAATTAAAAAGTTATTCAAGCAAGTTAAAAAACATTGGATTTTGTATATAATAAGATCATCATGAGAAGCTAGGGTTTGGGTACGAATCCCTGACCTCTACATCACCCACTATTTAATCTATGAGGGCGGGCGTACAACCACTGTGTTTATAAATGTCTGGCAGTTCTTTTTTTAAAATCTCTTTCTTTTTTCTTTTGTTTTAGAGAAACTTTTTCTATTTGTAAATTATTACACATGGCAATTAAACGAACAGGCTATAAAAGTACAATTGAATTGAAATACTCTTTGGCATCAACAAGTGTTGCCTTTCTACACATTTGAGTACGCATGTGTGTGTGTATGCAAATACTCAATAGTGTGCACAAGAACTTTTATAAATATTTTCCATGTAAATCGAAATGAAATATTAAAGTCTTGTGTACTTTATCTTAATCTTAAAAAATTACATTCTCAAGTATATTTTGTTGTTGCTATTGCAATTTCTATTGCTATTGCTGCTGTTGCTGTTACTGTTGCTACTAAAGCTGTTGTTATTAGTTACTTCTTATCATTCATTTCTTTTATAGTCACTCATTGATGATGATGTACTCGTACTCTTACTTAATTTTTACTGTTTGTTGACTGTGCCTCCATGCCTGTTGTGGTGGTGGCATCAAAGGCAAATTCTGTTTTCCTCATTTAAACTATTAGAAATCGTTTCATTGTTGAGAGTTTGTGTTTCCTTATACCAGAAATTGTTCATATTCTTTAATTACATACTTGTGTGTCAGTTTTAAAATGTGAATATTTAAGATTATATTGATGATACATACGTTTGATGTAGGTACATATGTATGTACGTTGCATACATACAAAATAATGTTAATTTCTGTTCTTGTACGAGATGTGTTTTTAAAAAATAACTATTAAAACAGCATCTACCCTTAGCGGATGACACATTAATACGACGGATTTGCAGAAAAAGTTTCAAATTTATGAAATACAAAAAAAAAATTTGCAGACTGTTTGAGTTTATTTGAGTAATTTAAAACATACTTACATATTTTTTTTTTAATATAAAAATTAAATTTTTAATATTTTTTCAAACATCTCTCGTACATGAGATCGATCGATATGTTGTACATTTTATTTGTTTTAAGCGCTAATTAAAATAGCTTGAACTTTTAAATAATTAATTCTTGCATTTTGATTCGCTTTATTGCTTTTACAGTTGGCTTAATACAAGAAATGAGATACACAGAAAATAATTAAGACAACAATCAAAAAATGGCTGATGCAATAAAAGATTAAAAATTTTAAGTGATATTGATTACATTTTTAATTGAATCAATTAAATATTTGAAATAAAGGTAAAAATCGAGGTTTATTTTCTGAATTCATATTCCGTAATGAGTTTCAAACAAAATTAAATTTTAGTTTTCATTAATTAAATTATAAGGCTGGTATTCAAAATGACTAATAACGACTTCAAGTAGATATTATGAAAAAATTTTCATAAAAATTTGTCACAATATCGATTGCAAGTCTACTTTTATTTTCTTTAATTCTTTATTGTAAAAAATGTTGCCATATGCTTATATCAGTCTCCTAACTGCCATCACATACGCCAAAGCAACACTAACGAACGCATACGGCAACATTTGTTTCTAACAAACTAATTAATCTCTTTTACTGTGTTCATCGATTTTAATAAAATTTAGCTCGATTTTTACTTTTGTTTTATGTAAATAGTTTTTTGAAAATAAAAAAATTTTTAAATTTGCAAAAAAAAAACGTAATTTTGCATTACAACCTTTAGAATATTTATAAAATTACTGATCAGATTTAAAAATAGTATAGGTACGACTTGAAGCAAATTTTATAGCGGAATTTCGGATTTTGTTTTTTTTATAAATAGAATTAACCTTTTTCAAGTAATTCAAATATGTATTGCGTCACCTCTTAAATGTCGGATATAACGGCCAATTTAAAAAAATAAATAAAATTACAAAAACAAGAAATAAAGAAAATTTCTTTTGACTTTGATATTACATACTCGTACTTTATCTGATAGTCTAAACGTATAAAAATGTATATTGATTTGATTTTCATTTGCATTTCATCTTATTTTACAAAATCAAATTATATTCTTAGAATAATAGTTAATGTGATCTTAAAAATTTATTATAAGTTAAAATTTATTTCCAAAAAGGAATAATATTTAATTGTGAAAGAGAGAGAGAGAGAGAGAGAGAGAGAAATTCAGAGACCAAAAAAAAATTCTTTCAAAGCTCTGACTAATCCCACCGTCCAGGCAGAACATCATTGATGAAGTAATTTTGAAAAGTATGTGGATGATGACTTCTTTTTTTTTGCTCTGCTGCATATTCTTAATAAACATTTAATAAAGAAACGAGCATGTGTTTATAGATTGAATATTATTAAGAGCTTTTGTTTTAATAGTGTTCTGCCTTATTTCATTTCAATTACTTATTTTCATTTTACCATTTTCTTTTATAAAAAAAATATTCGCGGTTTGTTTGTCTTTACTTGATGTTTTGTTTATATCTGAGGTTAAACTTTTTGTTTATGTGTCTGCGTGATGATATTTTGTTCTTTTGTCTTTTTTTTTTTTGTAAATATACTCCTATATTCGGAAATTTGTGACTGAAAACAATTTTTTAATAATATTTTGGTGATTGAATGTGCAATGAAAAGATTTTTTTCAACGGACATCTGCTACATATTGAATTATGAATTTTATTAGATTATGGGCTTGTTGAACATAAAAACCTTAAACAGGAGACAGAAGCTGGAAAATAAATTTAAAAATGAAGAAAAGAATAGAATATAATGGAATGGAAGCGAATAGAATAAAATAGAATAGGATGGAATTGAATGGAATGGAATGGAATAGAATAGAATAGATAGGAATAGAATAGAATAGAATATAATGGAATGGAATGGAATGGAAGAGAATAGAATAAAATAGAATAGGATGGAATGGAATGGAATAGAATAGAATGGAATAGAATAGAATAGAATAGAATAGAATAGAATAGAATAGAATAGAATAGAATAGAATAGAATAGAATAGAATAGAATAGAATAGAATAGAATAGAATAGAATAGAATAGAATAGAATAGAATAGAATGGAAAAGAATTGAATAGAATGGAATAGAATAGAATGGAATAGAATAGAATAGAAGATGAGAAGAAAATAAAAAAGAAAACGAGATCTAAACTAACTGCTGCTTTTCACAAAAGCATGTAGAATTACTACATAGACCTGCGCTCCGACTGAAAATTTTACCCAGTAAAGATTGTCAAAAGCTCACTGATGCATTTTGTTTACTAAGCCCTTTATAAATCTTTCAGTAGAATTATGATACAGTTTAGTTGGCGATTTTAAACACACAAAAACCTATTTTTAGCACATACGTAATGCAAGCATTTATTAAAGGATGGACCGCAGCAAATATTGTGTTACACAAACGAATTTAATTTTTAAACACTGCACACAGTTTTTTGTCTCTCTTGACATGAAATTTTACACAATTAACAATTAAATTGTATGTAGAATTTTACAAAAGGTTTTTTTTTTTTTTGCTCTTTTTTTTAATTTATATGAATTAAGTAAAAATATTAATTTAAACACATGATTATTATCAAATCAATTATAGCAATTGTTAATGTAGGTTGTAAAAAAGTATTAAAAAAATATTACTAGACGTACTCGTAAATAAATATTTTTTAGTGCTGTAGAATATTAAAAAAAAAATATTTAGGTTTTTTATTTTCTAATTTATGTACATACAAGTACATTTGTTTTTGGACATGCATCATATACAGAAAATAAAATGCATTTGATTTTATTTAAAATTTTTATTTAAACTTAGAGTCTCAACAGCATCTGTTGGCAAAAAGGAAAGAAAAAAAAATAATATCGAGAAAACGTAAAAATGATGTCATGCAGCCAGATCAGATCGTCTGTCACAGTTTCTCTTCTCTTATTTTTAAGTTTTTGGAAAAATATCACTTTTGGGTTACGTTCCAAGTTGGTTGGTGCAGCTTAATCAGTTCTAAAATTGTTTGTTTATTCTTTTATTAATTTTTTTTTTTTTTTTTGTTTGGAAGAGGAGAAAAACCATGTGTGAACCAATTTCTGAATTTATGTATGTACATGCTTGTATCCGTCTATTATTTGTTTTATTTTAATTTTTTTTCTTTCGTTTGCAAATTCTTTTTAAAGAACATAATAACGAATAATTCTTAGAATAAAATGCATGTTGATTTTTACACAAAATTAAAACAAAATTAAATAAACGCGCAGCTTCATAGCAGGATTGATGTTTGGCCTGATGATGCAGTGCATGTTTTTCTGAAAGATTTTTTTTTTAAATATAATAAATTGAACTAAGTTTATCTATATTTATATAAATATATGTGCCACTGCCATGATAAAGTGCACAACGATGTTTCAGGTTCAGAGGTTTATGCCATCCTCATTTGTTTTAAAGCATGTATGAGAAGAAAAACAAGGGATAAGAATATAAATTCATTGGATCAGCAATAGTTATAGATTGTCAATCATTTTTAAATAAGCTTGAAATTCATAACAACCTACAATTATATTGGGTGGATAATGGGCAGACTGCTTGGTCAACAGAGAGCCCAGCACAGGTTTTTACCACTAAAAACTTCTTTATCATCTATCCGGGAAAGACAAGTGATTTCTGTACACAACTCAGACAAGCCAATGAATGGAGTTCAAAACGGAATGCCACACAAAGTATATACATAAGCATAGCAATGGTTTGCCGAGCGCTAAATATGCTCCTAGATATCCTAAGAGTAAAATAGAAAATATTAGATTCAATTATACAGGCTCTGCAGTTTGTATAAGTAGTAGACTCGTGGGTGACTGTAGAACAGTGATATCGAGTAAAACCGACATACCCAAGTAAAAGTGTTGAGATTTGCAAGAAAATCTGCAGTGTAAATGTTAGCAATGGCAGCCTTTTAAATTAAAATGAATTTGCAGTTAAAGGCGCTCTTTTTTTAATATTTAAATTTAATGTGCTCTTTTTGTAACACAAGCAATCAAGCCGTTTAGAAAATTTGAATGGGAAATAATAATTTTTTATAGTGACTTTATCGCTTCTGTGACAGAAACAACAGTTTAATAAATATTTTTATTTATTATTATTTAATATTAATCAAGCTTAAGATCTTAAAAAATTGTTTTTATTTAAATTTTCCAATATTTCGACTTTCTATTGAAGGTCTTCTTCAGGGAAATTTATTTTTATAATTTTTTACGTTTTTTATTTATTTTTTACGTTTTAAATTTTTCCAAAATTCCTCGATGTGAAAGTTAAAAGCAGATTTTTCTTAATGTTTATTTTTTTTTTTTTTAATATAAATTTAATGAAACTTCCATAGTTGGAATATAGGCCTGTCGTGACGAAGATAATGATATGTGGCCACACCGTCCATATTTTTTTAATATGGGCTTGTCGTACATTCAACTGAGATAACGACACTCGTAATGAGGTTATAATTTCTACATACGCTTGAGTGTAATATGAGAGTATTTTATATATTTTTGTAGCCGCTCAATTTGAGCATATCTAAAAAGAGCTGCAAATGACTAATACCCTAAAGGAAAGATAATAAGCTGCTTTACAAGCAATTACAAATTGATTATTTTTACAAGTCAAAGAACACAACAACAAACAAAAAATGCGGAAATCATTTTATGCTCCAATGGTAAAAAAAAAAATAATATTAAAAAAAAAGAGCACATAGTGGTGATTATGATAATGATGAAGTAAATAAAGCTCGTGTATGAATGAAATTCACGCATATAAAAAAAGAACTAAATGAAAACAAAAAAAAAAAACATAAACTTTATAAAATGTGGGTGGTATTTAAAAAAGAAAATGTAAATAAAATAATGCAAACCAACATTAAATTCAAAGAATTTTTGTTTCTCTTTAGAAATTTTTGAAGTAAAAGAAAAAGAAAAGGCTTTTACATGTGCACAATTGATGTTAAATTTTTTTTTAATTATATAAAAAAACAGTTCTTAAAACGAGTAATATACCATAATCAAAAAAAGTAGTCTTATTAAGATAAATAATGAGTCCAAAAAAAGGATTTTAAAACAAATAAAATGTTTGCCTTTCCATTGAATTATTTTATTAATCGTTTTTACGAAATGTATTAAATCTGCGTCCGAAATATTTTTAACACAAATATTAAAAAAAAGTAATTTTATTCTTAATAAAAACGTCAGTTCAGCTGCTAAATTTGCTGCTATCGTTTCGAAAATAATTGCGTAGCTGACTACATGGTGACTGTTATAGTCAACGTTATTTACAGTCACGTAGTCGGTAGCCTTTTGTGTTTAATGCAATAAACAATGCTTCTTGCATACAGAGAATATATCGTCTGATCAAAATAATCACCATATATTTCGATTAAAACTAATAGTACAACCTTAAAAAGGGAGCGGATACTTCATAGGTATAGAGCCATTCTGCGGGGTGACCAACAACTTCACTAGTGACCTTCTACGCAAGGATTAGAAACGAGGTCTACTAGGCTGTTGGAGGGCCGAAGTGGGCATGCGGCAGTCAAAGAGACTCATCAACCCCGAGCGCATGAAGGCAGAAGAAATGACATTAAGCTCTACGTTGAGTTACTTATGGCTAGTTTTTGACTTTGTATTTAAATGTCATTTAGCTTTTAGTGGCATTTAAATGCGAAAATCAATTTTCTACTTCAAAATTAATTAATACTTAAATGGCCATCATTGCCCATTTAAAGACTACTTAAATTACCATACGTTTTTACCAGCTTTTTTTTTTTGTTGCTGACAACAAATATTTTTGGCCAAATAAAATTTGTTCAAATAAAATTCGGACATCTCCTTTGCATACATTTTTGTAGCTTTTTTATTGTATTTTTAATGTTTTTAAATTTTATTTTTCACTACTTATTTCATTTTTCTTCTCTGAACAGCTGTATTTCATTGAATGCCAATAACAGAGTCGATAATTTCGTGATACTGCCATCCTTTATGGCAAATAAATGTGTTACTTATTATTTGTATGAGCATGAGATTAAAAACGCTTGCCGCGCCAATTTAGGTATGACTGTTATTTGGCGAAGCTATATAAATCTAAATAAGGAGATGTAAAACAATTTTTTGAGAATTTTACAATCGTCATTCAATAATTTTTCATCTTAGGGGTGGGTGGCATAACTTTTTTTTTTTTTTTTTTGGAGAAGAATCGATCCGGTTTAATGTATACCAAGTACTCTCATTTTAATATTTATGTACACTGATTGTGGTAATTATGAAATGTATTCTATATTTCACTTGCTTGTTTTTTCATTCAGCTTGTATAAATTAAAGAAAAATCTTGAATAATTGAGGTTATCAGTTAGACTTTATAAATACAGGCATACGAATTAATCAGAAGTCAGTCTTAAACTAAATAATTAAACACTTTTTTTCAATTGTTGTACATACATGCAGTTGTCTTTTTATATGATGTAATTCTTAAAAAAAAAATATATAATTTGTGTTTTTTATTAAATGAAATAATTTTGTTTTTCTGCTTGCTACTGTGAATTATTTCAATATTTCAATCTGAACTGATAAAAGAAGTAGTAATTAAATTATTTTAATATTCGAATGTTCTATACAAGCCAGGTTCTATTTATTTCTGTCTGTACGACTGAGCGTGTTTGCAATATTTTCTGTTAAAAAAAATCAATTTAAATTTTTAAACTTTGAAACGAAATTCTTTTTTTTTTTTAATTTCAAATTGTGTTGTGAACAAGCGCCATTTCTTTTTCTTTATTTGTGGCGGCAATTTTGTGAATGTGTTTGGTACTTGAACTTGTATGTATATGAAGAACAAATAAATCTGTTTATAAGTAAATAGTAAGTAGCATAAGCTCGGTGTTTTCATACAAATTTAATTTGTTTTTTTTTTATTTTTTTTATTTGGGGTGACAAAGAGGTTATCTGTTTGAAATGTTTATGTACAAATGTGCTTCTGTAGCTATTTTTATATGCCATGCCGCCTTTGCTACAGCTTTAATATATTTTCGCATAGATTCTAGTTTTAAACAGGAAATAAATCAATATGTATGTCTGTTGTATTATCATATAGAGTACTTGCTTGTCCTTCAGGCCATGTGATATGCATGTTTAACTCTTAAATACTCAGATCTCATATCTTGCATTTACATGTATGTATGTAAAACAAATTCTGTGGCAAACAAGGAAAACCATTTATGTTTTGTTACTAAATATTTTTTACAAAATTATTTTGATCTCATTAATTGGGGAACATATCGCCTTAACATGTCTGCACCACTACAATAATAAAGTTATTTGACAAAATTCCATTTTTATTCTTTTATATTACACTGAAAGAAAAATATTTCATAATCTTCTTGAAATGATTTTATTAAAATTGTTTAATTAAATTCAAGTAAATATTTCACAAATTATATGGCAATTTAAGGACGACGTAAGTACGATTTGAAGCAAATTTTGTTACGGAGTTTCAAATTTTCTTTATAAAAAAAATTATAAAATATAACCCCCTTATCCAAAAAAAATTAACGTAGACTTTAATGTCAACGTTAAAGAAATTTTTCATATAATTTTTAAAAAATTTTACTTTAAAGTCTACGTTAATTTTTTTTTTTTTTTTGGATAAGAGCATAAGTCTTTAAGTAAATGTCACATATGCCATGTCACTTCTTGAATTTTATGAATTAATACTATATCTTGGAAATTAGAGCCAATTTAAAAAAAACGAAGCACATATTTCAAATCAGCGCTCCAAAATACTCTCCAAATAGTATTTAGTTGCTTTGGTGCAACACCATGTACAATTGTGTGGTTTATATTTACGTATAAAATATCGTATATCGAAATGAAAACTGCTTACTCATATTGTTAAATTTACTTTTTTTTAATTTGTTTTTTTAATGGGATATAAAACAATTTTTTTGCTATGAAAGGAAAAAAAATACTGACCCATATAGTATTTTTGTAACAAAAACAAAAAGCTAAATATTATGGGAACATTTAAAAAATAAGCTTACATTACCAATTATATGTATATTTTATGTTAGTAAATATACCTGCACACACATATATACACATTTCTGCTTTACTAAATTTCCTTGAACTTGACACTTAAAATAATTCAATATTTTTATGGATTTTATAAGCACAAAAAAAGTCTAACTAACCAATTTACTTACTAAAAAAAAATAAATAAATAAAACAGAAACAGTATGTATCTGCAATTTGTGACTGCCCCAAGTAAAAATATTTTAAAAACCACAATGCATTTTATTGTTTATTGTGCAGTTTTTTTATAGTAATTTTGTTAATGCAGCAAAAAAAAATATAAAAAAGAAACTGTAAAATTATTTTGAAAGGGATACTTTTATTTTGAAAGAAAAAAAAAACGACTCGCCATGTATGTATGAATGTAAATATGGAGAAATAACAAGTCTGTCTCCAACATACACTTTGAGTTAAATATTTTTCGACTTGTGCTGTTTAATGGTCTTTAAATTATTTATAATCTAACACATCACAAAAACTATTAGCTTAATAATCAATAAGTATCTGCTCTCTTAAAGTAAATATCTCAATTTTATCTTAGCAAATTCTTAATTTTAGGATTAACATTATTATAAATTACATAAATAAATGTGAAGAATAAATAAAATAATAGAAGTTTAGGTGTGAAAAAAAGTAAATTTTGTTTTAAAAAACTAATCTATAGGGGGTGGGACTTTAAAAAGTGGATTACAGCACCTACACGCACAGACTGATATAGTTAAATGGACTCTGCGGTCTCTAAAATATACATATCGTCATATGGTTTTAAGAAATGTTTAAGTTAAAAAATTCAATATCGACGTTGAAACCTCATGACATTCTTAGAGTAATTTTATTTCTCCTCTCAAACATTTTATTTTTAATGTGACTTAGGGCTTTTTCCCAAATTATGCTTTTTTCTGCATCAATTTTTGTGAGATCAAATTTTTATATAAAAATAAAATTTTTTTCGTTAGAGCTCGACCTAATTAATGCAAAAATAACAAAAATACATTTTTTGCAAAAACTCGAAAAGGCACGTTTAGTTGTGCGACTTCTCATTTGCTGCTAAAAAAAAAAGTATTTTAGATAAAAAGATCAATTAAATAATTTTATTCTTTTTGTTTTTAAGGATCCTAGTACTGGACATCGGTCCAATAGCTAAGGCATGTGAAATAAAGGAGCAACAAAATAAAATTAGTCAGGGATTGCAGATTTGCAAGGCAGTTGTAAATATTATTTAATAGCCTAAGATACTCCCCATTTATGTGAGAAAGACAACTACTTTATGCCCTGAGTATGTGTAAATTTTTAAATCCAAGCAATAATGGAGACGGTAGAAAATGGAACTTTGAAATCGTAGAACCATTTAGTACAAGGTGACCATGTTTGTGATTTTAGTTTTCAAGTATTTTAATAAAAAAAAGTTATGTGCTGTTTGCAAGACACGAACAATTCAATTGCCTAAAATATTAGCATGAAAAACAACTCAAACAATTTTAAAAATTTAGTGTTTTTAATACAAATAAATATACGCAGTGAATGAGCGAAATTCGTCGTACGTTCCAGTTGTGTTCCCAGCATTAGTCTGCGAATGCTTCCTGTTTGTGTCTTCAGTCTTTCGTTTGCTTGCAGTTTCTTGTGGGGCTACTTTAACGTACATTTATAAAAATCAATTCAAAAGATAGAACAGAGAAATAATTTGTTTTCTATTATTCTTCTTGCACAACAGTCATTTTCAAACTCTCGCTTAGCTTAGAAACAAATATAAACGGCCACATATTGAATATGGGTATTCCAAAAAAACAAAGTTTGTGTCTCTTGTCTGAAAACAATTTTTTTTTATCTTTATTTCGTGTAGATAAATGATAAAGGAATCAAAAGTAGAAGCATTTCTTTCAGTCTAATAATGAATTGCTTAATTAACTTAAACAATAATTAACAAAAATTGCCACCAAAAAAATCTATTGTTTTCTAATTTATTCTGCTTATGAAATTTCCAACTTTTCACTCCACTCTAGGCAAGAGAAAGATAAATTTTTTTTAAATAAGAAAATATGCTTGAATACGAGTAAAAATGTATGTATTCGCCTTGCATTTAAAATATTTAGAATTTTTTCTAAATTATTAAATAATTAACAATTTAGTTCTTTGATGCTAATCGCTAGCAGGCAGATGGAACAATTAAATGTACATAATATATTGCACATACTGCATACTGACGATATGACACATTTGTATCAAGGCCATGAACAATTCTTAATATTAATCTTGTAAGCATTTTAAATAACTAGATTTTTTTTTTTTTTATTTCAAAGAAAAGTAGCAGAATGCACAAAAAATGTCACTGCAGAAATGTTGGAGCATAAAAACCGGCGGTCTATGAAAAGTATTTATGCATGTATGTCAGTGTTACACTTTTAAGTAAATTTACACATGATCCATACTGGCATACACATGAATAGAAACACTTTTTCTTAAGTGTTTATTTCTATTTCCCCGTCTCTTTTCCTTTTCCCTTTCAATTTGTTTTGTTCTGTTTATGTGATGATGATATTTATTTATGGAAGTTACATTACACTTTTACTATGCATCCTAACAAAATAATGAATAATAGAAAATAAAATAAAAATTTAAACTTATTTTCTTTTAATGTTTTTGTTTGATGACATTTGATATCATTGTCTTTAATAGTTTAAGGTCAAAATGTTTTGCTTACATTAAAAAAAAGCAACAATAAAAAATTAAGAGAGCAAAAAAAAAAGAATTAAGATGTAGAAAATCCGTAAATATGCAACCATGCAGTCCACACATTGTGATAGAAAAAAAAGATCATTTGCAATCTGATGCTTAAAATTGAGCAAAAAAAACACATACACAAATTTGTGGCACGTATGTCAACAATAGTAAAATATGATCTATCCTAAGCATGATGTCACACACGCCCACTTTCATTGCAGCGCTAGATTAAAAATACAGAGCCTTCTTATTATTATTAACAATTTCTTTTTCTTTTTTTACGAACTGTATTTTTATGTAAAGATATCAGCTGTTTTTAGATTTTTATTGCATATAATCAAGGTGTACCCTACAAACGGTATATCACACAAGTACGAACGGTTTCAGACCAGACCAACAAAAAACTATTTTGTACGTATTTTTTTTGGAGCTAATTTATTATGAACTTGGCCTTTGTTTCCTTGCGCGGTGGTTAGATATAATGAATGTAACTTTCAGTGAATGTGTGTGAACTGTTTATTTAAATAACAGCAGCTTCAGTCTATCCAGGATTAGTCGATTCATTTTTACTTGTTTTTTTAATTTGTTCTGCTTTACGAGATATGCCATTATCTGCCAAAGTGATCAATACATATGTAAGCATTACTTGAGAACGATTTGTTATATGTTTTGTTATTTTTGAAAGTTGTATAACTACTTTTTTATAAAGTGGACTTACTTTCAAAAATAACAGCTCATTTGATGAAAAAAAAACCGAAATTCCACATTGAAATTTCTATTATATTGTGCCTACATCGTTTTTAAATTTGCTACAAGTTTAGTCATTTGTGCTGCAGAAATTTTTAATTTTTAAAAAATTATTTAAAATAGAAAAGATTAAAATGTACCTCTTGTTTCTATAAGCATAAATCTATCTCTATTAAATTCAAATAAAAGAAGAGATATTTTGTTAAAATCGATTAAAACCTTTCTTTGGATTTTATTCTTAGCTAGATGTTTTTAGAGAAATCCATTTGTAAATAGATACAATAAATGGGCTAATGCCTTTGCTAGCATTATTAGCAGAGGCGTTAACTAAAGTGGTAAATAAAATATTTCAAAGTATAATTTCAGGCTTAAATTCACTGAAAAGTGGGCGTAAAAATGGGAGTGGCTTGTCTGAAAGTATATGGCGACCTTCCTTGGAGTATCGAACAAACAAACAAACAGAAAATTAATTTTATTTATATACATAGATGGATGAAGTTCATCTTCCACACAGCCTCAACCTAAAAATTCTATTTAAATTTGAGTGGACATAATTAAAGCAATTCAAGCTAAGAGATTTCTGAGACAAATCATTTGTCTATCAACTTTTAAATTAAAAAAAGTACCATTATAAAAGAACAAGGGTAGTTTAAAAAAAAAGTCGCAAAAATGAACAAGAATGTATACAAAACTTACATTTTTCATAATTAATCACGTATCTCATTCACTGCCTATCAATTCTACTAAAAATTTAAACATTCATACACTTTCATCTCTTTTTGTTTGGGCAACTTTCACAAGAATCTAGAGCCACTGACGAACAGAAAAAGTACTGAAACTAAAAAGGCAATAACTCCAAAAAAAAATACAAAAAAGAGAAAAGCACAAAGCTGCATTTGTCCTTCTCTCTCAAAACGACATAAAAAATTTTCTCTAGAATATGTGAGTGATTTCAGCTTTACATTTAGAAACAGGTGGTGGCATTGTTGCACTGCAGCTTATATTACAAGTATGTTATTTAACAGCTGTTTTGGGCCCAATTTATTTAATTTTATTTTATAATTCTTTATAGTTACATTTGCAAGCAATAACATCACTTAAATGCAACTGATTATAGCATGATTTCTATGCAGCTT
Source organism: Thelaira solivaga (assembly GCA_947397855.1). Classification (NCBI taxonomy): domain Eukaryota; kingdom Metazoa; phylum Arthropoda; class Insecta; order Diptera; family Tachinidae; genus Thelaira; species Thelaira solivaga. The sequence goes on from OX377611.1 coordinate 3,788,808, forward strand.
TTTAGTGCAGTTGTGATACAATTGTAATTTTCTAATTTAGATTTATAGTGAGTGTATGATATGTTACACTTGCTACAGCGGTGGATGGATATGTTGTCTATTATAAAAGTATATCTATGTATGTACATATATCGTTTATATGTAAATATATTTGTATAGTATTATACTGTTACTGTTGATATTGACATTAATTGCAAAAGCAACAAAAAAATTCTAATAATTTTTGCATGTACGTAATAAAATTTTGTACTCGTATTTGAGCCATTATTTTTGAAAATGGTGTAAGTCTACTTTTTTTTTTAAATGTGTTAGCGGTAATTTTAGTACGACGGTATACATAACTTACTAAAATTATTGCTAAATTATTATTTTTTAAAGTGGACTTATACCACATTTAATAATAACAGTTCATTATGTATTTTTCCTTCACTGTAATTTACAAGGCTTACGAGGCTCACCTTGTAATATAATTAAGCTTCTGTATTTAATTCGCCCCAGAGTTTTTCTGATTCTTAAGCTGAATTTTTATCAAAATTTTGTGTGGACAAAAATTTTTTAAATTAATTTTGAGATTGCACTCGCACATTATATAAATTTTTTTTTGTTTGTATGTATTTTTGTTGCCTCTTCATATTTAAATTTGTATTAAAATATTAGAAACACGTGGCTTATCTACGAGTGATACATTTTTCAATATGATTAAGGAAATAATTTCTACGTATGTCAGCAAAATGACGTTTTTAGTGAAATTTCTTTTTTTTCGAAAAGTTTTTCTAATTAACCCAGAAAATAAAATAAAATAAATAAAAATTAAAAGTAACTTTAAAAAATAGCTTTAAAAAATAAGATGCACCACATATAGTATAGCGTCACATGATTTCAAAAAAGCCCTAATTAGAACCAACATTTTTCAAATTTTTTTTTGTAGTTTGAGCTCCATTTTATTTTTAAATGCGGTAGTAAAAAATTACTACGGTACATCATAATATTTATGTCGAATCTGAATTTTTTTCAAACTTAGGGCTTTTTTAAAATAATATGACAATTGCTCATAATCAATTAAAAACTCGAATCTGTATTTTTTGCAACTATTACGATATAATAATAAAAAAGTGCTATTGCATACAGCTGTGACTTGTATTACACCACTAGTAATACACCTTTTATTCTTTCCTTTTCTCTTTTAACCTTTTTGTGAATAACAGGTTTAATAAATGAATTAATTATATTGAAGCAAATTGAGTCTTATCATTATTTTGGTTAAAAAGGTATTCAAGCGAAATTCTACTTCATAAAGCTTTATTAGAACAAAATGCTCTAACAAATATCATTCAAAGTAAATATTTTGTGTTACAAAATTAATCCTATATACGATATAACAAGTGTTTTTTTTTTTATTATTTTACAATATAAAAAAATTTATGGTGCATTAGTCTCTTTAGTGATGCCCGTGTAGTCATTGAAATCAACTTTCTGAAGCCCCTAGGCAACGTGCAAAAAAGTTTAGCATACCAATCTGTCAATTGTTGCTGTCTTCAGGTTTTATTGAATAAGAAAAAATTTATATTATTCAATGACACTGGTTTGCTGGACCATACCTTTTTCCTCATCGGCAGCATTTGTGTCAACAACATACGAGTACAGTATCCTAAAGTTGTTGCTTGCGGTAAACGTACAACCAAGTGAACGATAAGTCAAAAGTTAGATGCGAATAAAAACGATACGAAATCGAATCTTTAATGTGTTTGATAGTTTACTTTTTGCATTTTTTTTTTTTTTGGTAGTACCCCGCTCTGTAATGCTTAAGTGCATGTCACCGTCGTTTTATACACACAAAAATTTTGCGATAAGCAAAGAGCAAAAGCAAAGTATTTAGCTTTCGTATCGCAACTGCTTTCGCATCGCTATAGAGAGTAGCCCCCCTGTTTTCAGTCGAAAATAAGTAAATGGTTTTCTTTTCCTTTCGCTTTGTATCAAAATAGGGAGCAACACAGTTTTTTTTTTTTTTTTTTTTTTTTTTTTTTTTTTTTTTTTTTTTAAAGAAGAATGTCCAAAACTGTCATTCTAAAATAAAATTCAAACAAATTTTCGAACATGTGTTATTTAAATACATAAATACAAAAAAAAAAGTATTTCTCAAAATGCTACGTTTAAAAGTTTATTGCTCTTAGCATTTGTTTTTATTTCTTTTACTTTGAAATATTATAAGCTAAAATTATTGTATGAAATTGTCATTCATTTAGGGACATCACCATGTTTTAATTTTCAAAAATGCCACTGTATTTTTTAAATATAAATAAATGCAAATAAGTATATACGAGTATATATACAAATAAATACGTTATTAATCTCAGTTGAATCTATAGCTTTTGTTTGTAATATATAAAAAAATTATTCATTCATAATTGAATCTTAAAGAAAAAAAAATTTTTTTTGTATTAAAAAATAATATGCAATTAATTTAGCTGCAACACAAATTTCATAACTCTTATCACTTAAACTTGTTGCTAACACAGTGAAACATTTCTCTTCTCAATTAATATTTATATTTTTACTAGCAGAACACTACCAAAGCCAACTATTTATTAATGAAAAATTAAAAAATTATATTTCGCTTCATCGAAAAATACAATACATTCATGGTACAATAAAACCAGGTAACTTCAAAAATACAAAAGTAACAACATTACAAAAAGTCCATATATTTTGTTATTGCTTTTGAGGCTCCTCCTGTCAAAAACTATTTCCGGTGGTTGATATCAATAAGTGTGCTAGAGTGAAACAATTCTTTCCGTTTTTGATCTCTCTTTAACTCATTGATATTTCTTATTTTTTAATATAACGAGCTTCAATCATGCATGATTCATGATTCAGCTGACGTCTCAGTGTCACCTGGTTTTCTTACACCATAAATTCAATAAAATAGGTATCCTTAATTTTTTTTTGTCAAAAATTACAGAATTTTATAATTCTTTAATTAAATTATTCGATCTTATAAATTTAATAGTAATAAATATTTTTCAAGCTTATACCCTGTTCAGAAATAAAAGTTAATGAAGTCAATTAATTTTTAAATTGTGTGACTGATTTGGGTGTTCACACATATTCAATTAAGTTTACGAAATTAAGCATTTGACAACTGAAACTGTTGTGAGACATTTTTTTTTTTAAATATGTTTGAGTATTTATAAAATAAAAAATGAAAAGAAAGTTAAATTTAAAAAAAAATGTTTTGAAGGCAAGCTATTGATTAAAAGAAATTAGTTATTTAAAAATTATTTTCAATAACAATTTTATAAAATTGGGCTGCCATTTCCTTTTTATGACACTTATTTTTAAATTTATTTACGTTTTCTTTTTTTTAATACTGAAAATATCAACTTTTCTCACTTTTGAGTTGATATTTAAGGGCACAACAAAGAGTTGCATTTTGATTTTGACTTCATTAACGTGCAATCAATTTTTAATTGCGCAATTATTGAATGGTAATTTGTATGGTAAATTGAGTTCAATAGAGGTGATAATTGCTCAATTAACGTGTCTGTCTGAATAGAATATTAAGATCTCTATTAAAAACTGTTTTTTTTTCAAATATTATAATAAATTATTTCCTTGAAGAAGATATTCAAAGGAAAGTCGAAATATTGGTAAGTAAAAATAAAAAAATCGTAGGTTCGATTCCTGCCTAGACCCTCGGACAAATGGTCAAGGTTACTCGTGCTCGTTAAAAAGTATTTATTACTATTGCCAATTTTTTCCTTGGATTTTTTTGTGAAAACGGTTTCATTCTAATGTTTTAAAAAAAATTCAGTTGTTAGAGTAAATTTTTTTTTAATATAAGAACTATTTTTCCTGAAAGGAATTCTTTGCCAGCATTGGAATGTATCTAAGCATCTGCAATTGGAGCTATTTTTTTCGAAACCTCCACGACTTTCTTAGTGTATCTGGACTTCAGAGGAGTGATAACAACTGAAATCTGCTCCCAAAGTATTTTGAAAGCCTGGTTTCAAATTTTCTTTTTTTTAAATTGTCTTTGGTGTCAAAGTTACACCATTATCTCCTAAATGATGGACCATGACTTTGTTAAAAAATAAAATCCGAAAATCTGCGAAAAAATTCTCTGAAAGTCCTATCTGCATTATTTTTAGTTTTTGAGGTATTTTAAAGACTAACGAAAAATTCGGTTTTTGTGAAAAATTCCGACATTTATAATTTGCAAAAAATATTTTTTACAATTAATTTTTGTTAGAAACAAATGTTGCCATTGTGTTCGACAGTGTTTCTCTGGGGTGAAATAGCATCACTTAATTGGATATAAAATCCATGCATAGATTTCAGTAAAGTTCGAAACTCTGGCCAATTTTTTTGTCATGCTTTATTTTAAATATTTTTTTAATTAAAAAGTTTTAAATATATCATACAAAATGTTTGTTTACACTATATTTTTTAAACTTGTGAGCTAGTTTAAGAACGATGTACAAATTAAACCAAATTTTATTGCAAAATTTTGGATTTTCTTTATAATCAAATTTAACAAACCATTTTTAAGCAAATTTTACATACAACATATCACCTCTTGAATTATACAGAATTAAAAAAATTAAATCAGCGTTTGCAAATATTTTGGAAACAGTGTTCAGTTGGCTCTGGTCTAAAACCCTGTATACTTGTGTAATTATGCTTACTTCTATACAAAATTCGTCTAATATGTATGTAATAATTATTCAATTATTGTTTTCACTTACCTCAATTTTAGATGTGTCTATCTGAAAAAGTAAAAACAAAATATTTTAATGATTTTGAGAAAAGTTTGTAAAAATAAGTAATAAAATGCTTAAAAAACTTTGAAGAAAAATATATTTAAAAAAAAAAAAAACATTTTATTTACTTAAGCTAGATATTCCCAAATCTTTACATAAAAATAAACTGATACCTCTGACTCTGTTTTTTTTTTTTTTTTTTTTTTTTTTTTGTTATTCATACAAAAAACACCAATACCAATTTAAAAACTTTGTTTTATAACATTCTTGCTGAGTGACATTCTTGGTTGTGAACTTTGAATATTTCAGGGCCATTATTACAAGTTACTTATAAGGTTTCAGATAACTTTAGTTAAAGTAACTGATAAAGTGATCAATAACTTTTTTCCAATAAGATAAATACTGTAATATTTGTTATGTGGCTACACTGCTGTGAATACCAATTACTTTGCGCGTTGCTATAAATACATAATGACAACGGCATGCCTTTTTTTTACGCTTATTTTTCAAATATTATAACTAAGAAATTCTTTACTTTTAAAATTTTATTTCAATATTTGTTATTTTATTGTGTAATTGTATTGCTTAAATTTTGTGTATTAATAAAAAAATTATTCAATGTCTATGGATGCTGAGGTTGCCATATCTAAAATAAAAAATATGGCAACTTTAAATGCTTAAAGTTCACGTTAAAAGTTATTAGCAACACAAACCTATCTTTAGCTTATCATACACTTTTTATTTAAAATATGTTTGTAATAACCAAAAAGCATTTATCTGTTCGATAACATCCTACTTTTAGTTATCGTTTAGTTGTAATAATGGCCCTTAATGTGATTAATCCTACAAGATATGCATTCATTAGAGGATTACTAAAAGAATTTTGGTACTGGTATAAAAAAATTAATTTGATTTTTTGTTAATTAAAAAACATTTTCTGTTGCAATATGGAAAAATTAATTATGTGTTATTAAGTAATTTTGGAGAACTACTAGTTTAGAAGCCCTAAAAGTTTTTCTTAAAATTTATTTGTTAGTTTTATTTGACATTTTTAATTAATATGACTATTTTATTAAGTTTTCTTAAAAAATTATTTCGATTCTAACATTTAGTTGCCCACCATTACTGAACTACAATGATAAAGTTATCGAGTTACTTAAGTGATTTTTCCTTATGAGCATAGATTTCTTATTAAATAAATTTCTCATAGGCAAAAATGAAAACTTTTCCTTTTAACTTAACTTTTTTTTTTAAATTCAATTATCGACTATTGCAACACACTTTCGCGTGCATGCATTTCATTAGAAAACTGTTGCAATAATAAATAAAAAAAATGTGGATAATTTTCAGAAAACAAAATATGAAAATGAAACATTAGACAGATGTTGAGTGTTAAAAAGTATTCTGGTATTTATATTTTATTTTGAGCGTACTCGTAAACAGTAGAAAAATTACAATTTAAATAGAACGTTTTATAGCATTTTTTTTTATATTTTGTTATTAAAATGTTTTTGTTCTATTTAGTTGTTAAGAATAACAAAGTTTAAAAATTATTTAAATTTCAAGAATTGTGTGTATTATTTAATTGGTATGTAAATGGAAATTTATTTCTATTTAAGTATGAGCTAATTGTTACGTTGAAAATTAAAGAAAAAACAGTTATCGAACAAATTTTTACTCAAAAACTATCCATGTTAGAGTCAAAGGAGATCTATATGTAGTATTGACGAGCACTTTCAGAATCTATGGTTTAGAATTATTTTTCAATGTAAAAATAAAAGCTCAGATGAAGTTCCTAAATGGGAGTTTTATTTTGCCACCAGAAAATAAAACTCCTTAAAAGAGTCTCCAGTCAGAAAATAAAACTCCTTTTGCATATTTTCTTTGGAGGAGTTTTGTTTTTTCTGTATAAATTGTTGTTAATTTATTTCCTATTTCTTTATGCAGTCACAATAAAAATTTAAGAAATAAAATAATAATATGTTTCATAATAAGAATCAAATAGTAACAAATTAAAAATCCACATGTTTCTATTTTAATGGCAATTTATGCAATTGCAACGCAACGTGATTATATTGGGTGTCAATTTACATAAGATGAGTGTATTTTCTGACGCGAAAAATACAACTCTTCAAAAGAGTTTTATTTTATGAGTAGAAAAATAAAACTGCTCAAAGAGTTTTATTTTATGATGGCAAAATAAAACTCCCATTCAAGAGTTTCATCTGAGCTTTTATTTTTACGTTGAAAATAACTTGTCTAGAAGAATTTTTTTTTATTCTTAAAATTTAGCGAGTCCCTCTATACAAATTTATGCAATTTTTTTTTAATTTAGTTTTAGTTATTTTTTGGTAGTCTCAAAAGAATCATTTGGGTGATTTTAGTCAAAATGATCTTGCAAAGCATCACTTTAGAGCAACGCACAAGCATACTTGAAAGCCACATATCACTACAAACATATGTTATATTTTATAATAAAAAGTGCTTCTAAGCCCTTTCAAGTATGCTTGTGCATTGCTCTACATACTTATAACATGATTATGATATGTGAAAATGAGAAGAGAATTTAATTATGATCCCTTGTTTAAAATCGGCACAAATTAATTGTGTTTCGCTTTTCGATTAAGGAATGTTTTCCACACAAAACTTATTTATAACAAACAAACAATTTAAAAAATAAAATAAAAACGAAAAGAAAAATACAGAAACATGCACATACACGAATACATGGAAATCGTCTGAAATTAAATTAAAATGTAACATGAAGTGCTCGTATGTGCCCTCGTATATGCATATTTTTATGCAAACAAACTGCATAAAAATGTAATTCATGTCTACTAAAATTTTTGCTTTAATTGCACTATTTCCGTTTTGCAACCAGATATATTTGACGAGTGCGATTGAGGATACATACTCGTACAAGTGAGATCTAAAAAGCAACAAAAAAATAACAATAATAATTGTTTATTACATTTGGGCAAATATATAAAGCTACTAGTAGGAATAATATTGTTTAGATTGTTGTTTAAGCGATCGCACTCCTACACACATATGTACATAAATATGTGTGTATTTGCATTTGTTCTTGCAGCTTGTATATTTAGATACAAAGATTTATTAATGTAAATTTATGCTATATCCCATAATGTGGATCATATAATTTATTTGGCGTTAATGCTTTTGCTTATATTGGCGCCAAGCTATGGATCAGTTAGAAAACAGATAGATATTTAAATTTGAAGCAAAGTTTATTAGCTTACTAGCATTGAACCAGGTACTTCATTGGCGGATGTGCCAACAAAAGTTTTTTTTTTATTTAATGTGGCATTTCTAGAAAAACAATTATTTTTTTTTTTCCTTTTTTAAAATTGTTCACGTTGCTCAATAATATTAGAGACTTGTTTTGCAGTTAAAGCATCTATCCTTAATATTGAAAAATTAAAATATATAATTTTGATGCATTGCATTTCGCTCGAGTTTGTTAAATCTCAGTTTCAGATTTCTAACTTCGTTAACTAAAAAGACAAATCAAAAAATTTTGAAATTTTTTAATTAAACTTCACAACAATATGAGACGTCACTTTTTAGCTTATTAATTTTTCATCATAATCTGTGTGTTGTTGTCTTTAGAAATAAAAGGAAAGAAAGAAAAAAAAATTTTTTTTTGCCTGCAAACATTTTCGTACACACAAGCTGAAAAGAAAGAATTCTTTGAAAGTCAATGCAAAGAAAACATTTTTATATGTTTTACTACAGTCGGAGGAATTGGATAGGAGGAACGCCTACGAATGTGTTTTATTGATTTTAATTGAAATGCTTGTCAGCAATTTATCAATAGCTCTTGATAAGACAGAGAAAACTTTAGTTTAAAATTTGTGCTGTGAATTTATTTTTTTTTAATATATTTTAGCAACCTGATCAAAAGTGCAATGGTGTTGTGTGTGATTGTAAAGGCTTAAAGGGACGACCGGGAGATATTGGAGTACCAGGTTTTCAAGGCTATGAGGGTTCAGCTGGTGAATTTGGCCCAGAAGGACCACCAGGTCGCCCCGGTGAATGGGGGGATCCTGGTGAGTATGGTGGTCCGGGTGAAAAAGGTCATCGTGTAAGCAAAAAGTTCATTATTAAAATAGGTGAGAAAATCCTAATTTTTAAACAAAAATTTCTTAATTCAGGGTGATTCTGGTTTATCTGGCTTGCCTGGAACTCCTGGAGCTCGTGTAAGTAGTTTCGAAACTTTTAAATGGTAACATTGTTATTTAAATTTAAAAATTTTTTTAGGGTCGTCCTGGAGAGGATGGTCCTCAAGGTCCTCGTGGTATTGATGGTTGTGATGGTAAGACCGGTCAACAAGGTATTCCCGGTCTGCCTGGCAGACATGGTGGCCGTGGTGAAGTTGGTAAGCCCGGTCCTCCTGGACCAACTGGTGATGCTGGCGAAGGTGGTATTAATTCTAAGGGAACAAAAGGTAGCCGTGGTGATCGTGGTATTGACGGTTATGATGGTCAACAAGGATACCCCGGCATGAAGGGTTACAAAGGCGACACTGGATTTCCGGGTGTAGAAGGCGCTAAAGGTGAACTGGGTCTTAAAGGCTACAAGGGTGAAATGGCTGAGCCTGCTGACCTACAATTGCAAGAACAAGGACAACAAGGAGAAAAAGGTGAACCTGGTGATGCCGAGGAAGGAGAATGGAATCAAACTCCTGTCATTAAGGGTGATAGAGGTGACAAGGGTTTACTTGGTGATATGGGAGTTCGAGGTCCTCAGGGAGAAACTGGTGAATTTGGTCGTCAAGGATTGCCCGGTGTTCGTGGTGATACTGGTGAGCCAGGTGAACGTGGAAAACCTGGTAAGCCTGGTGAACCTGGATTTCCTGGTGCTAAAGGTGTAAAAGGTGCTCCTGGCTATAATGGTCTCGATGGTGATGATGGACTTAATGGAGAAATTGGTGATGATGGCTATGATGGTATTCCTGGTGTACAGGGCCCTCCTGGTCCACCAGGTATTTACGACCCAAATTTGGATATTTCATTCCCTGGTCCTATTGGTCCGCAAGGTGAAATTGGTGAACCCGGTTTACCCGGCCTGTCAGGTATACCTGGTCGCGCTGGTCGTCGTGGAACGCGTGGTCCAACTGGACCTCCTGGTGATCCAGGTTTAGATGGTTTACCTGGTCGTCGCGGAGCTAGCATTAAAGGTGACGATGGTGATTTTGGTTGGATGGGTCTACCTGGTCTAATGGGGCCTCCTGGTAGACCCGGTCCAATTGGCCGAGTAGGTGAAAACGGAAATCCAGGCATGAATGTACTTGGTCCAAAAGGGTTTTCTGGTCAACCTGGCATTCCTGGCCTCGATGGATATCGTGGCGATAGAGGTGAAGTGGGCTTACCAGGTGAAAAAGGTTTACCTGGCTTAGGTGTTGATAAGGTTGGTCCTGCCGGCCCTGATGGAATGCCCGGACCTCGTGGTCAGCCTGGTGTTGACGGTTTTCCTGGCTATCGTGGACTACCCGGTGACAAAGGTTTTCGGGGTGATGATTGTGGCATTTGTCCTGCTGGTCCTAAGGGGATTCCCGGTATTCGTGGTGATGCTGGATATCCTGGTGCTCATGGTGCCAGAGGTCTTTCAGGCATAACAGGAGAGCGTGGATTAAAGGGCTTGCCTGGTCGGCCTGGTTTAATAGGTTTTAAGGGCATTCGCGGTACTGATGGTATACCAGGTGAATCCGGTCAACCTGGTTTTCCTGGTTTACCTGGTAAAGTTTTAAAATCTGGCAATAGACGAGAAGCTGAAACTGGAGATGCCGGAGATGATGGTGAACGTGGTATACAGGGCGAAACTGGTGACCGCGGTGCAAGGGGTTTGGATGGCTTTAGAGGTTTTAAAGGAGAGACAGGCTTGCGAGGCGATTACGGTGATGCTGGTTACCCCGGTAGAGATGGTGCACCTGGACGACATGGTAAAGATGGTAGACCTGGTCGAAATGCGACTACACCAAAAATATATCTTATTGGTGATCCCGGTTATGACGGATTTAAGTAAGTATTTCATTATCAGTAATTTAAGTTCTAATTTAATTTTATTTTTAAATTTTGGAAGAGGTGAAATGGGCGAGCCTGGAGATGTGGGACCCAAAGGTGAAAAGGGTACACCTAAGCCTGGAGAAATCTATGACAACAAAGGGCAACGTGGTGACAAAGGTTATCCTGGTGAACCTGGCCCTCCAGGTCCCAAAGGCGAAACTGGCGTTGAAGGAGAAACGGGCGAACGTGGTGATATTGGTTATCCTGGTGAAACCATTGTTGGACCTCCTGGTTTCAAGGGATGGCCTGGCATTATGGGTGATATTGGTCTTCATGGTTCCCCTGGAATACCGGGACGCAATGGTGCACCTGGTATTGATGGACTTAACGGTGCTAAGGGTTTTCGCGGTGATCCTGGCCCACATATTCTAGCTGGCGAAATTGGCCCCGATGGTACTCCCGGTCCTGTTGGAATATCGGGTGATGTTGGATTTAATGGATTCCCTGGTCCTTCTGGCAAACCTGGCGTTAAGGGAATTAAAGGTGTCAATGGTGATGATGGCCCCTTAGGTCTTCAAGGTCTCCCAGGTAACAAGGGTATTCGCGGTGACACTTTAATAGGCTATCCTGGTATGGCTGGTGCACCTGGACGCGATGGTCGTGTAGCACCACATGGACGCAAGGGTCAGAAAGGTGAAACTGGCTTCCCCGGTCCAGAGGGAGTCCAAGGTGCGAAGGGTAGTATTGGCTATACAGGTCGTCGTGGCTCTGTTGGTGATAAAGGTTTCCCAGGAGCTCCTGGATTGATGGGTATGCAAGGTTTTGTAGGTATTCCTGGAGAACAAGGTGATCGTGGTGAACTTGGTGAAAATGGTCGACACGGTGATATGGGTCCTAGAGGTGCAATAGGTAGCATGGGTCCTAAAGGTACATTTTTTTCACATAGAACTACACACAATTTTCCAGCTACATACAAATATAAACATTTCTTTTAAGGTTTGAGTGGTGATATCGGTGGCTTTGGCCGACCTGGTTATGATGGTAATTTTGGACGTAAAGGGCAACTTGGTGACAAAGGTTTCATAGGTCCTGCAGGTGCTAAGGGTTTTGCATCTCGTAGCGGCATTAAAGGCGAGGTTGGTGATATGGGATATAGGGGTCCTCGTGGTTTTGATGGTTTACCTGGCGAGAAAGGTCTTCAAGGTATTCCTGGTGATCAAGCGTACGGAAACGATGGTTTGCCTGGCAGAAAGGGTGAAACTGGTGCACCAGGTATTCAAGGTCTTGATGGTTTGCCGGGAATCACAGGTATGCGCGGAGATTATGGTTTAGTTGGGCAAATAGGCGAAGACGGGGACCAAGGAGAGGAAGGAATACCCGGCTACCCAGGTAGACCAGGTGTTCCCGGAATAAAAGGTGCAATTGGTGTCATTGGCCGTATGGGTGATAAAGGTGAAATTGGTGATAGAGGAGAAATGGGCTTTGCTGGATATGACGGCGCCCCCGGTGATCACGGTGAAATCGGTTTACCTGGTCCATTTGGTGCTCAAGGAGAACAAGGTGATGAAGGTTTCCCTGGACGTCCTGGTGTGTTATTAGTTGCTTATGCTGATAGGGGTCAAAAAGGCGAAGCAGGAGTTAGAGGTGAAATAGGGCCAATGGGCGAACAAGGTATGGAAGGTGCTAATGGTTATCCCGGTCGCAAAGGAGAACAAGGTGATATAGGATTAGCTGGTATTCCTGGTATTGATGGTTATGCTGGAATTAAAGGAGAACGTGGTGACAAGGGTTACCCAGGTGCGCCTGGCTTAACGCCAGATTTTGCAGAGCCTGGCGATGAAGGTGATAGTGGTTACGATGGGCTTCCTGGACGTCCTGGTCGTGTAGGACCAAAGGGTGCACCTGGTGATATGGGCGAGTATGGTTTGAATGGTGAATCTGGTGAAATGGGAATGAGTATAATGGGAATCAAGGGTATCACTGGCGATATTGGTTATCCTGGTCCAATGGGTCGTAATGGCTTACACGGCATGGCTGGCTTAAAGGGTGTAATTGGTGAAACTGGCCCAAGAGGCATACGAGGTGATTCTGGTATTGTTATTCCTGGATTGCGTGGTGACAAAGGTGATACTGGACCTCAAGGAGCTACAGGTTTTGATGGCCGTAAGGGAGAACGTGGTTTTCCTGGTAATCCAGGTCGGACAGGACCTTTTGGACCACGTGGTCCTCGTGGACCTGTAGGAGATCCAGGATGGAACGGTGGTGATGGCTTAGACGGTCTTAGAGGTCCTACTGGTGAGCCTGGTGTAACTTTCCCATTCAGTATGGCTCGCAAAGGTGATCGCGGTGAACGTGGATTAGATGGTTTCAAGGGAGCTATGGGAGATATTGGAGTTGAAGGTGAAATGGGCTTCCAAGGTGCTCGTGGATTAAAAGGATATCAAGGTGATCAAGGCCTAATGGGTTTAGGCGGTGCTGATGGTCCTAAAGGTGAACGGGGAATGATTGGGGCCCCCGGTTTAACAGGATTGCCCGGTATTCCAGGTCCTCAAGGGTACACCGGCGAACCAGCTCCGCCACCACCACGAGCCAAAAGTCGTGGCTTCGTATTTGCTCGTCATTCACAATATGCCTATGTACCTCAATGCCCAGCCAATACCAACAAACTCTGGGAAGGTTACTCCATAGCAGGTAACATTGGTAACAGTCGATCTGTAGGACAAGATTTGGGCAAAGCGGGTTCGTGTTTGATGCGCTTTAGCATGATGCCTTACATGTTGTGTGATATTAACAATGTTTGCAATTATGCACAAACTAATGATGACAGCTTATGGCTGGGAACAGAAGAGACAATGAATCTAGCAATGACACCTATACAACCTCATGAAATACAAAAATACATTTCGCGGTCAGTTAAAAAACTAATTCTTTTATTGTGTGTTATTTTAATGAAATTGAGTTATTTACAGCTGCGTTGTTTGCGACACTACTACACGAGTTATAGCCATGCACAGTCAGAGTATGAGTATTCCTGAATGCCCCGGAGGTTGGGAGGAAATGTGGACCGGCTACAGTTACTATATGGTAAATCAAATTTTTATAATGTTTGATTTAAAACAATTTCGTGATTGATTTATTTATTTAGACAACTACCGATAACACCGGAGGTTTCGGTCAAAATTTGGTTTCTCCTGGTTCTTGCCTTGAAGAATTCCGGGCGCAACCTATTATTGAATGTCATGGGCAAGGTCGCTGTAATTACTATGATCCAGTATTTTCATTCTGGTTAGCGGTAATTGATGAAGATAAAATGTGGTCAATGCCAAGACAACAAACTTTGAAAAGAGATCAAACAAGCAAAATAAGCAGGTTGGATATTATCTAATTTAAATTGATTTGAAATGTGATTACCAATTTATTTGTTTTTCTTCAGATGTACTGTTTGTCGTCGCCGTAATGATTCTTACATTACACGTCAACCTGGCTTAGACTCATCAGCAAGTGAATTTAGACGCGGATATGAGCGTGTTGTACCCGCTCCACAAGCTGCCCCACCACCATTACGTCGCACTTATACAAGTAATTACAATAATAGACGACCCATCCCCGGAAGTCATGGCTATGGCCGTGTCAATCGCTACCGGTATCCCCGATCCGATACCACATCTCCCTAGACTTTAAACAATATTCCATTAAACGAAATGCTTTTTTAACTTGCTTTACATTTTAAATCTAAGTAGCCATAAATTAATCAAACCTATCTTAAAACTCCCAACATGATTTCTTCCTTTTATAATTTAAGCTGTAACAAAACAATTCTGCCATTATTCTCTGAGAGTGCCATAAATAAAATCGGATAAAAACAAAATAATAAAAATACTAAACAAATACTGTAATGAGATTTTAAATATGGTTTTATAGTGCTATGTTTACCATAAAGTGAATACATTTTTCTAAATTTGAACCATTTTCCCATTTTTAACCACTGCCCGGATTTTTTTTTTTTTTTGAATAATAAAATAAAATGTAACTTTAAAATATAAACGTAATAAGCGAAAAAATAAAAAATATTAAACCAAATCAAGAAATTAACTTAGTATAAGTTTTATAAATACTGGATTAATTTTATGTGTTTGTTCTTTTTTAAATTAAAATAAAAAACAAATATAAGCACAAGTATAAAATATATATATTGCTGAGTTCGTTTTTATTTTGTTTTGTTCCTTAGTATTATATAATATATTGTTCGCAAACAGATCTAACATATTTTAACAAATCAGCTGTTATTTTTGTGAGTGTTATAAGTTCACTTTAAAAAAATGAGTGAGTGATTTTAGTAAGTTATAGACACCATCCTACTAAAATTACTGCTCACTCATTATTTTTTTTTGAAGTGGACTTATACCACTTTCAAAAATAACAGCTCAAATAGTAGGTAAAATGACCCAACACTCTTTTTAAAAACGAGTTTATATTCTATTATTTTTACGTTTTTATTCTTTTCCGTTTTCAAATTATATGGATTTACACATTTTTTTAACTGTCTATGTTGAAATTGTACGTACCAACATTCCCAACCTTGCGCCGTTATAAATATTTATTAAAGCGCCGCACAAACATACTTGAAATGGCTTACAAATACTTTTTATTATAAAATATTACACATGTTTGTAATGATGTGTGGCTTTCAAGTATGCTTGTGTAGTATTTAACTTTAGTATTATATTTATTATAGAAGCGAACAAAACATTTTCATATTATGCTGCGGTTTTCAATACCGCAATGTATGAAAAAAGTTATCGTTCGTTTTTACAAAAATCGACAATAAAGTTTTAAATTGACAAGCAAACTTTCTTCACCAGAAAAGCTTTCACAATTTCAATGGGGAGTTGAAAAGCAAACAAAAAGCAAAAGCCGGTTATAATGCAACTGAATGAGATAAAACACGAAAATAAAAATATGTAATACAAGAACAGCGAAAGAAATAAACAGAAAAACAGATAAGCTATGGGGGTGAAAACTTAAAACGATAACGAGTACACACACAAACATACTTATGTTTGTTGTTTTTATTTTTATTTTAGTAGAAAACGATAATAATAAGGGTAGCTTGATACTCGTATATATGAAAACATACTTTATACTACAGCAAGTGGTAAATTTAGGTGTTTGCTGCCTTTCGTCTCAGCAGAAGTCAAATTGGAATAGAGAAAAATAGACGTGTTTTTAAAGCGTTTAGAAATTATTACGGAATACCATAATTAAAATAAAGATTTTGTTTTCATTCTTGCAATAATGTTTTAGTTGAAATACACAATTTTATATTTTAAATTAATTTGTAAATAAATAAAATGCATATTTAAGAAATAAGCAATTTAAAAGGCAACTGGCACCAAACAGGAAATAAATACTTAAATAAGTATAAGAAAAAATTACTTATTGACATAAAATCTGATTGGATTTTAAGAAAAATATATGACACTTGTCAAACACATCCACACATACAGACGACACACATATACACGAATTTATATAAAGAAGCACTACTAAAAAAGAATAAGAAGCAGCAGCAGCATTTGAAAAAACTACCCCTTTAAAAATGTGAATAATTGTACACTAAAAAAAAATATTGCTCCCATCATCATAATTGCCGATTTCATAAAGCAAAACAAAACGTGGACAATAACATCTGAATGATTATCGTGCTGTTATTATTTTTTAAATCAATCTGTCTTTATTGTCAACGTCTGGTTCTGCACGTACATGACCGATGGATCAATCCAAAAAATGTACGCCTCTTAAAGGAAGCTGCTGAGGTTAAGGGAACAAAATTTCAAATTGAAGAATATCGTCAGGTGAAAAAATCTAAGAAAAGACGTTACGCATCAGCCCACTCATTCAAATCACCCTTATCAAGCTCTTTGACAGACAGTGATAATTGTCGGTTTTGTGCAAATACACCACAGGGTTATTGTCGTCATCATTTTCATTTGCAAGAATTGCATGTACAAAAACAACAGAGACAGCAAAAGATTTGGTGTCCTCTATCCGGTGTAGTGGCCGGCTCGAATCGTTCAACAGAATATCGACAATTGCGTAATATTAAACGTGAGCTTAAGCGTAGTATACAACAGCGACAGCAACTTAAGTTAACAAAAACATCAACAATTTTATATGAACATTCCCCCAATTCATCTACAGCACCCAATAGCGAGTATTCGGCATATTTTACTAATGATTCCGGCTATCAATCCGTTTCTGTGAATATATCAGCGTCTACATTTGAAACTGAAGAAAATAGAAATTTATCACGACAATCTGAGTCTGAATCTGGATCCAGCCATGATTTTGTGGATGTAGATTTGTCTACTCCATCTAAATCTTCTGTGGAAACAACTTACAATTTTGAAACATGCTGCGAAACTCCACATCGTACACCCTCGCCAATTTCAAGCACCGCACCATTTAACAGTTATTTGTCATATGAATATTTGTCTACATCTTGTTTGTAAAAAACAAAAATTTACAATTAATTAATTGGGTAAGTTTAAAAATCTCTGTATTCAAATTAATTAAAATAATGAAGACAATACATGCATTAAACAAAACCACCATAACTCTGTAGTAATAGGGACGACAAAACACTAATGGTTTCAGCTAAAAGTGCATTGCACTTCTTACACCGGTCCTAAACTAAGGAGCAGTAAATGGTTAGCATGATCAAAACATTAATAAAAGATAAATTAGTAAAAAGTGCAAAACTGTTTTCAAGAAAAGAAAACACCTTAAAATTATTATTTTCGGTACACAATCATCGATTGTAAGCTCACGAAAACAAATTTTATAGGACCTTATCTATCTCTCTTTAGTTTTTTTTAGTGTCCCGTTTGTGAACTTTTTAATTAACCAAATTTATTATTTATATGGTTTTCTTTTTTTAATTAAAACGACTAAGCTTTTTTAAGCTTAAGGTCCTGGCACGTCCTTTCTAGCTCTATAAGTTGGTATTCTTGAATTTAATTCAAGATTGTACTCGTATGTATCAAATGTCAGAAAAATACCGTTGAAAAATATATTTGATAGATAGACGTAAAATTAAGCTTGGCCGTTACAAAAGTATATGGCGAACTTCCTTGGATTATAAAAATTATATAACTTGTTTACTTCAATACTGTCATAATTCAAAAAAAATATAATTTTACAGGAAAACCATTTAAAAACTACAATGACACAGACGCAAATGATTGCTCCGCCAAACATTAGATTGGATTAAGTCCCTATTTAGACGAGGAAACATTTGGAAGAAAAACATCTTGAATTCTCTTTTGCTTTTTCTTTCGGGGTCACACAGACGAACATGTTGCCGGCAACATTCCATTATTATTATTATTTGCACACAAATTAATGAAAGAAAAAAAAAGTAAAGCAAATATCAACAAAAAATATGTGAACAAAGCGTATCGCCGAGTACCGAACACAAAAATGATTCTCTCTTCTCCACCCGTAATTTGCCTACAAACGAAATGTTTCCCTTCTAAATGTTTCTTCGTCTAAATAGGGACTAATTAAATTCTTTCTGATTTTCTAAAACAATCTACCAATATGTAGTAAAGTTAGGATTTTGTAGACTACATATCAAGCTTTTCATATTTCTTGTAATTTTAGTGCGAAATTAAGGCAACCTCTACTACGTTTGTGTACAGAATCGGCCTGAAAAAAAATCAAAATCATTTTAATTAGATGTTGATTTATTTATTTAATGTTACAAATTAATTCCATGATTTTTTAACGAGCACCAGATTGAGAGGTTAGTACACTACCCACCAATCTACTATAGGACACCCTTAAACCATTTTGATATTGCTTCAATTTTGCTTGTATTGAATATGAAGGTGTACGCATTATATGGGCCTCATAAAGCTATAAATTGATATCAATTAAATGAAACAATTATCCACAAGGAAAGTGTACCCACCATGTTAATAAAACGATATTGTTCACAAAAAAAAAATTAATTCATATTGCTGATAAGATAAAACACAGCTATTAATTTAACAGACTTTCAATGCAAACAACAGCACGGCTATTTCTTCAAAATAGCAGGAAAAGCTTTTATACTGTTTATTTGTCCCGAGATCTTAGTTTTGCAGGCCGAAGAGAAGAACTTTAGACACTAATAATAGACATCGTCATTCACACTGGCAGCAAAATAGATTACAAACACTCAGCGCTTTAGAAGTAAGACAAAAACTGGTCTGTGATTATCTACCATAGTGGAATGTAGACAACGACGGAGCAGACAAACTCGCAAGAATAGTGGCTTCATTGACTCAGGAGCATTTTGTGGACTGCCTCGGAGATCTATTAAACTCAAGACTAGGAAGTGACTGGAAAGAAAATAGCTACAATATTGGTTAGAAACAAGGGATATCAAGACAGCGATAAAATTCATACCGTTCTCGAAAGAGAACAAATGACTTACAGGGTCTGACTCGATTATTACGGGATTTATGACTAGACATTGGATGGTATTGAAATATTTGGCAAATATGAGAATCAGTCTAAACGAGCTCTGCAAGTTACATAGCAAAGACGAAGAGACAACAGAACATGAGCTATGTCACTAGAATGGTCTAATTTGGACCCGTTTTTGTACTTAGAGCATCACTACCTATAACCGTCTTTGAATTGTTAATGAATACTAGACTTAGGGAAGGTTTGTAGGTTGAGAGTAGTGTAACAAAAAGTCTATTTTGCCCGCCCCTATCTCTAATTCTAATACAAGCAATAACATGTAAATTAAAGATAAACGGTGGCCATTTTGCCAGTGCTTAATGCAACTGGTTTTTTTTTAATTGCAAAATGCAAAATTTTTCACTTTTCATTAATTTTATTTAAAATACATGTATTTTTTTATTCTTCTTTAAAATTTGACTTTAATCATCCAAAAATTTTCTTTTTTTAACAAACAAATTCATCTGCATATAACAAAGACCAGAAAATAATAATTGCAAAAATTGCTGCATTTAGCAATCGATAAATACAAAGTATTACTTGAAATTATTAAAAACAAAATAGAAATAAAAATAAAATGTATTCTCGATAAAGGACACTTGAAAAGGCACTCCATGTATAAAAAATTGTCGACAATAGTAGAAAATAAAAGGAAATACAAAATGCAAATCAGAAAAGCCTTTCAAAAATAAAAACAAAAACAATATTTAAAGGAAAAGTGTAACGCAGTGAAAACAACAATAAAAAAACTAAAATTATTACATCTATGTATATTTTCACACATACATGCACGCATGCATACATACATATGCTATTTAATATAGAACACAAAAACTAAACACGATGACATCAAGTGGCAGCAACAGTAGTAGTAGTAGTACTAGTAGTAGCAGCAATAGCAGCAGTAGCAGCAATACAACCTCGCCAAATGCATCACCTAGTCAAAGAAAACGTTCAACACGAACAAACAACAGTTCCCTAATAACAGCAACAAAACGTCTGAGTAATAAAAAAGTGATTATACCCCTAGAGCATGGTTGTGATGATAATTGGAGCTGGAGTAAACGGCACAGATCAAAAGAAGTCGTATTAAGTGGTCCAAATGATCGTACCGTACATTTTCATCCAAATTGGAGTAAAGGAACAGCTGGGGTCCAGGGTAAAAGACCTTTAAATAATAGTCGTTATTATTGGGAGCTTCATGTATCACAAAGAATATTCGGTACCAGCATTATGTTTGGCATTGGCACGCGCAAAGCACGTTTGCATGCCAACTCCTTTCGTAATATGTTGGGCGAGAATGAACACGGTTGGGGCTTATCTCATAAAGGCGTATTATGGCATAAAGGAGTGGCGTTATTATATACAGATCGTTTTAAAGAAAATCAAGCTACAGTCATCGGTATTTTTTTTGATGGTTTTGAGGGCACGATAAGCTATTACAAGGATGGCAAATGCTTAGGGGTGGCTTTTCGTGGTTTAGATAAGGTAAATTTTGGACATCATACAAAAATATTTAGCAAAATTTAAAATCATTTTTAATGTTTTACAGATTAAGGAACCCTTATACCCTATTGTTTGCTCAACGGCTGCAAAATCTGAAATGACATTGAAAAATACACGTCGTGAATTTGGACACTTACAAGATCGTTGTCGGGCCGAAGTTATGAAACACATAAGATCCCGCAAAGATCTATTAACACTTAAATTACCTTCAATTATAATAAACTATTTAAGTGAAGCGTTCAATGATAATGTTCCACTTCGGCAAGTTGATAACTATGATATGCTTTATGAATTTTAGGAAATGCACTAAAAGTGGCACATACATAGATTTTTTAAAGCATAACATTCTGAAAAGTTTGAATTTTATATTCTTTTTGTTTTCATTTAAAAAAATATTTAAACATTCGATTTGCAAAATGGCTGTCTCTCACATACACAAACGCTGTAGAAAGAAAATTAACTAACAACTTTTATATAATCTAAGGATGACAGCGCTCATTATTTAGCTTCTTAGAGTGTCAGTTAGCATAAAGAAATTTAAATCAAAATTATATCCATTCGTAGCAAACCTCGTTTAGCAAAACAATTTCCAAAGTGTTTCTTATGTAAGCGTTTTATGAATACGTTTAACAAAAACTTACATTATAATTTTTTATACCATTTAAAATTAAGTACAATAAGATGTGGCTAATAAAGCTTTATGGTATACGGCTCTGTTCTGTAAAGCGAATTCCATAAAACTTTTCACTTTAAAACGAATTCACTTTTTTTGTATTCTCTAAGCCCGAATTCACAGAATTTTATTCGTTTTAAAATAGGCTAACCAATCAGCTTGTCGAAATTAAATCAAAATTGGTGATACAGATAGTGCTGATGAAGAGAAAGGTACATACTAAACAAAAAAGCACAAAAATGTATGTTAATGACTTTGAAGAAACAATGTTTTGCTCATCAAAACAATGCGCTCTTTTAGTATTATTATTAAATTTTGTATAATTCCATTTAAACTCAAGCTTAATATGCACTAATTGTATTATAATAAAAAAAAAAAAGAAAAAAACTAAAAAAAATTAGTATTGCGTAATAGAGTAAACAATTTTTTAAATTCTAGTCACTTTGAATTTAAGAAAATAGTCAAATAACTTTTATTTTTATATGTAAAAAATAAATATTTATTAAAAAAAAGTCACTAATGTGCAATATTGTGATATAATTTGTATTATTTTGTTATTTCTATTTTCTTTTTTTTAATATTTTATCTTGTGCATTTAAAAATGATAAAACTTAGAAAAACTAGAAAAATTACTTATTTGTATGTATTTGATTGCAAGAAAAAAATTTTTAATAAAAGGTATTTAAAAGCTAAACACCTTTTAATAATTAATAATTAAGTTATAATTTACTTAAGAATTTCTTATAAATATCAAACTTATAAACAACAAAGAGAGCAATGATTTAGTAGATTTTAAACGTTTTGATTGCGTAAGAGAGTGAGTTAGTTCGAATTCGAATATATATGTATGTAAGTATGAGCTGTTATTTATTTATTAATTTTTTTTTTTTTTTTCAATATAAATACATATACGAGTACGCTGATGCAACGAGCAAAACTGGAAAAAGGACGATTTTTTCGTTGCGAATATGTGTCGTTGAAAAACCATACTCGTATGTGTATATGAAAATGCATGGTATAGGTTTACGAACGACGAAAAAATTGCCGCAGATCGACCGTTATTTTTTGTCTTGTAAGAATTTTAGTAAATAAATTATTTTTTTTTTATTTCAACAAATGTTGTCTTTTTAATTTAAACCCAAAAATATTAAATAATTTTCATATGCGATAGTATAAAATCAAATAATAAAATTTATATATTTCGTTAAAATTTTTAATTATAACTATTTTCTAAGAGATACGAGTATATGTATCTCTTGTAAATAAAAATTACTTGAAAAATGTATTTACTATTTCAAATTGTGAATTGAAAGAAATTGATAAAATTATTACAAAAGCAGTAGAGGACTCTCGGTTCTTTAAATTTTGGTCGTAATTGACATTTATTTGACGAAATTAAGCAACGAATTTTTTTTCTACGTATTCGTCGTTCGTCACATTTGTAAATGACTCATATGTAAATTTTTTGTTAATTTTTTATTTAAGAGCTTTTAGAGGCAAAATTCAAAATATTTTTTCCACACAATTGTGCTAATAATAAATTAATTTATAAAAATATTTTTACTATCATATTTATAAAAAAATGTTTGTTAAATAAAGGCTGATTAAGAAAATTTTCTAAAAGAAAAAAATTTTAATAAGTCTTCATTTAAAAAAAATTGTTTGATAAATATATAATATACTAGATGACCCGGCAAATATTGTTTTGCCTTCAAATTTTATTTATATTGAAAAATAATTACAAAGAGAAAAAGAAATAAAAGTTGGGTTATTCCGAATATATAATAAAAAAAATTTGCCAAATCTGTAGAGAAGTGCGTGATATAATTTAATTTTCATAAAAATTTAAGTTGGGTTTTTGCTAAAATATAAAATTTTTCCTTTTTCGATCTTCTTACCGTGTAAGACCTGGTAAAAACAGGTAGTAGATAAATAAGCCAGATACCGACTTCAGCGCCACCTGCTGGGCGGATTTGTGACGCCAAGCCTTCCAAGCCGTAACCCAAAGGCATACACAGAAATTCAATTAAATCAGTCCAGCCGTTTAGGAGGAGTACAATGTCAAACTGTCGAATTTTATATATTAAAATGTATATACATACATACATATATATGTGAATTCTATAATGTTTTCAAAAGTTGTTTGATAAATATTACTGTTTAATGCATTTTTAATTTTAATTATTACGAAAGTTATTGAAAGCTTACATAAATATAATGTTTGGCCAAATGAATTGTAATTAAAATTATTTTTACAATAAGTTTTTGTTGGTGTTTCTAAATCAAGTCTTTATTTGGAAGATGAGCGATATATGTATCTAGTCATTTTAGCTGTAAAAATTTATGAGAATCGAATACAAAAAATCACATAGTATTATGTATGTATTACCACGTAAATTACTCATAGAAATTTTATATTTGGCAAAGATTAATTTAAAATTAAAATACACACAAATATTCTTTTATAAATTTAAAAATTTTCTTATGAGTAATTATTTCATAATAAAAAATTTCTGTATATAAATCTATTAAATAGAAAACAACAACTATTGTTCAAACAAAATAATAAAAATTCGAATAAACTTAAAATATATCAAAAAAAAAACTTGTGTTTCATTAACAGATTTTAGTTTAGTGGAATAATTTCGAATGAAAACCTAAAAAAATAATTAAAATTTTAGGTTTAACAACTAATTTTTCAATACATGTATCAAGTAGTTTTTCCATAATAATATCTGCTATAACTGGAGAAGCTGAAGAACCCATTGGAAGACCTCTATTTTGTAAATATATTTTGACATTTTATAATATACGAGTATAAGAAAAAATCTTTATCTATATTTGTATGCTTTTGCATAATATCCCATTTTTCTTCTATAATATTAATTGCTAAATCAATAGGTATACTTGGAAATAATGAAACTACATCTAAAGAAAATAATTTTTCATTATAATTTATTAAAATTATTTAAAATGGAAGCAGATTCTACCGATATACTTTACAATACAATTTTTTTTTCATATTAACTAAAACCGTGAAACTTTTCTGTTTGCAGAAAGTGCCCAATGTGTACGCAGGAGTCGACTTATAAATGAGTAGCCAAGCTTTGCCATAAGGCTTACAACTGAAGAGGCTTGTGCTTCAAGCAGAATTTTGTCAATAAATTAAAAAATACTTTTCGTAAAAAGCAAAAATTTGCCCGAAACAAATATATCGTCCTATTAAATCTTACAAGAATATTGACATTTACTCATGAAGTATTAATGGATATCCTATATTCACATTGACATATTTTATTTAAACTTTAGAATTTGTTCATGGTTTTCTTTTTTTTTTTTTTTTTTTTTTTGATCTTTAAATTACCCCTTAAACAAAAGTTCATTGTTTGAAATAATTACTGATATAATAATAATTCCAGTATATTAAATAAAATCAATAATAAATGCACAAGTTGCTGGTCCGATTTTGTAAAACACACACTGGACTGCTTGACCAAGTTGTTAATAAAGTTCTCTGGAAGCTTTTTACTTCTCTTTCTCTTATAAATAATTTTTTTTGTTATAAAAAATTCTGATTTTTTCTAAATTCCTGCGGAAAAAATCTCTTTCTATACTTAATTTGGCTGAATAGGAAATACAACAAAATAAAAAATGTTATTATTCCAGTATTTTTTTATAAAAACAGACCAAAATTACGATATTCGATAGAGATCGAAATTTTAATACAATTTAAATTGATATTTCGATTGATATCGAATGCCGTAATTTGGCACCTAAATTCAAAAATACAACATGGCGGATTCATAATAAAAATGAATTCGCTTTGAATTACAACTAGAATATTAACTATGTACTGGGTTTAAGGTTATTTTTATTGTGGCTTTTTATTTTTATTTTTTCATTACATTTGTGGCAATATATTATTAAATAAAAAAGGTATACATATATTTAAATTCTTGATTTTATGTAACTAATACATTAATTAATTATTAACTTTAAGATACATACATATGTTTGAGGTAATTTGAGAAAAAGAGGTTGCAAATAAGAAAAAATTAAATCAATATGATCAATATGACACACTAAGGAAAAAACCAATTTTCGTATATGTTACATACTCTACAACTCATCGGGAATATGACCGATATTTTGCAAGTGATCGCCATAATCCGTTGCTTCACTGCCCACAAATATTTCATAGTTATTTAATATTTCCTCATATGACAAGCGATCATCGTGATCTTCATCTGTGGATACAAATAAATGGTCGACTTCATCACTGGCAATCATATCATTACTAGGCACAATCCAACTAAGCACTTCATTTCCAGTCAACATGCCATCATTGTTTAAATCAAAATTATGATCAAAACGATCCTTTTCTGCTATCAACCATTCTTTATCATTATTCTCTGCATTTGCGCCAACATATTCTTGAAAATCGATTTTGCCATCTTGATTTGTATCTTTATCGCGCATGGTTTGCTGCAAAACTACCGGTAACATTTGTGGATGTTCTTCGGGATTTTGGAACAAAACAAATTCTTCAGAATTTAACATGACATCCTTATTTAAATCGGCTGCTAGGAACATTTCCTTATCATCTTTCATCATTTTTTGTTCTTCGTCATAACTGTCAAAATCAATCACTTCTTTTTTAACATTTTCATCATCCATGGCGTAAACATCAAGAATATATTCTTTCCAAGTCACTTGACCATCATTATCCTGATCCATTTCTTCAAAACGGTCAGCCGCTTCCTCTTCAGCCAGTTTTCTAAGGAAATTTTGTTTTAAATATCATTGTATGTTGTGTATTCTTTCATTGTATTTTATTATTTTTTTATTATTATTATTGTTGTATTTATTCGTTAGTTTATTTGACCTTTTTCCGTTTAATTAAAATGGTTATTTTATTAAGCTTGAGGTCTTATTTTATAAATTTATTTTTATTTCGCTCCAACTTGCGTCGCTTCTTCAGGGTATAATTAAAAAATAGTCAAAATTTATAATTATGGCCTGAAGAAGCTACGCAAGTTGGAGCGAAATTTTATTTTATGCTTTTTTACGGTATTTATTAGTAAAAATGATGGATATTTAAAATTTATGGAAAAATTATCATAACAAAAACAATAAAAATTGGTAGCAAAGCTACTGCGTACAAGTATTTTTTTAATTGGTGTAAATATATTTCTATAGGATCAAACATTGAACTATAATATTTAAAAATGATGTTAAAGATTTCACATATTTCAAAGTTGATTTATTTATTTTAAGTTAGGTTAACACCTCAAATTTGTTTTCTTTAACTAATGCCACTTTTTAACACTACAGACACATATCACAGATGAAAAAGCCTAATTTTTTAACTTATGCAAACATATCCAAACGTACATCTTGCTTTATATATTATAAGTACAGCTAAGGTAAATTGTGCTTTGAGTAAATACTTTTATATAATAAAATAGGTAGAAAGGAAAAAAGCCAAAGAACTCCTCTCAAAGCTGCTCTTCTCAAAAAAAAGTATCCAAAATATATTTTTTAAGATAACTTGTTTGAATGCGATAGTGTTGCAGTCTCCAGAATCAACTATGGTTCCCAGTTAAACATTTCCACACGCAGTTTAAGGCGAATTTTGCAAACTGATTTGAAAATTTTCTCGTACAAAATTCAATTAGACCAAAAATTACTACCGAAAGATCCTGATCAACGAGTTGATCGTTGATTCGTTTAAATTGAAACCCATTTTCTTCTCAATGGCCACGTAAATAAAAAAAAGTGTTTTGCGGAACACAGAATCCATGAAACATGTGAAAAACAATATTCGTCACAAAATTGAAGAAAAATGCCTTAAAAAGAACCGAAAATTACATAGCGAATAGGGGCCACCATTTAGCTGATATAGTTTTCCAATCATAACAAAAAGGAACTTTTTAGGAAAACCAAAATTACTTATATTTTAGGTAATCAAAACGGTACCGGGACTTTTGCCCCACATGTTATGTGGTAACAACTTTGCTAAAATCACAAACTACAAAAATAACAATTTTGTATGTTTGTGTGTTTAAGCATTAATAAAGAAAATTTGGCAGATTAAAATTGTATGAGAATGGTATTAATAAAGCAAAATAAAAACAACTCACTTAAAAGACCTTAATATCCAGGCTTTCAGTTCGTGACGTTCAATGTGTCGATCATTATTTAAGTCCATCATTCGTATTAGTACTGCTAGACGTTTTTTCGATTCATGCGGTGATAAAGTATCAAATTCTTGTGCTTCTTTGACATTGCCTGCAAAAATACATAAATAATTTTAATTTTTTTTATTTGAAAAAAAAATTTTTCCGATAATTTAAGCAAAATTTCGGTTAATAAAACTTTAGCAAATTGAAGAATTGCCAAATTTATCAAATTCTCAAAAATTTTGTTGTACTATTAGGTCAATTGGTTTTAAAATTAAAAAGGATTACAATTTTTATTATCATACTTATATAAATTTGAATTTAATTTTTTACGCACCAATAATGGCTTCGTGATCAAATTCCACATTATGTTCATCATTCTCGTGATGATGAACGTCTCTGGCCTGATACACGCCATCTTTTATACGTTCCTTACTAGTAATTTTCTCATGTTTATGTGGAGCTACTCCAGCATATGCCGGCATTGTGCTTACCACCAAAAAAAGAGCAACAGAAAATGATAATAAAGCTATTTTTGGCATTATTATGCAATTTTTTGTATCTGGTTAGCTTTTTTAACTTATTTTATGAAACCACACTCGTTTGAATTAAATAATTTTCTTTACATCACTTGAGCAATTATTAGCGAATTTGCGTAGCAGCCAAACAATTTTTTGCAATATGTTTATTTCTCAATGCGTCTGTTTTTAGTTAGGTGTTCTTGCTCTTTGAAATTAGATGTTTGTTTCTATCATAAATTTGGTGATTTTTTTATTCTGATATTTACACACATGCACATAAATTATATTTATGTAGTTTTGGTAGTGTGCGCGAATTTGTTGGACAACACCTCTAAACTGAAATTAATAATATTAAAATATTTACAAAAATAAAAGAAAATAATTTTTTTTAATAAATTCTTACTTTTCGTCAGTGCTAAGCAAATTTATTTCTAGAAGTATGATCAAAAGGGCAAAATATTTAATCAAATATGTGAGCCAATTTTTGGCAAAAGTTTTTATTAAAGAGTGATTTTTTTGCTATTATCTTTTTGGCAACACTAGTTTTGACAGCTCACGCACGTTTTGTATCTTGTGTCACTGTCAAACATCTTCAGTTTGGTCTATAATTTAATCATGAATCGTCTTACAAACGAACAACGCTTGCAAATTATTGAATTTTATTACCAAAATGCGTGCTCTGTTAAGAAAGTTCATCTCGCGCTTCTTCCATTTTATGGTCAGTTTAATCGACCTACTGAGGCTTCTATTCGGGCTATTGTAACAAAATTTCGCACCAAATTTACATTGTTGGACATTAAACCACCAACACGCTTACGTAGAGTGCGAACTGAAGAAAATATCGCAGCCGTATCGGCGGTGAATTATCGATTCGGCGCCGTTCGCAGCAATTGGGCCTCTGTTACTCCACTACGTGGAAAATTTTGCGGAAGGATTTGGGTGTGAAGCCTTATAAGATACAACTGGTGCAAGAATTGAAGCCAAACGACCTACCACAACGCCAAATTTTTGGTGAATGGGCTCTTGAAAAGTTAGATGAAGATCCACTTTTTTATCGAAGAATTGTGTTCAGCGACGAGGCTCATTTCTGGTTGAATGGATACGTGAACAAGCAAAACTGCCGTATTTGGAGTGAAGAGCAGCCAGAAGCATTGCAAGAGCTACCAATGCATCCACAAAAAACAACCGTTTGGTGCGGATTATGGGCTGGCGGCATCATTGGGCCGTATTTCTTCAAAGATGATGCGAATCACAACGTTACTGTGAATGGTGAGCGCTACCGTGCGATGATAACAAACTTTGTTTTGCCCAAAATGCAAGAGCTTGACTTGCATGACATGTGGTTTCAACAAGACGGTGCCACATGCCACACAGCACGCGAAACAATGGACCAATTGAGAGGCGAGTTCGGTGAACAGTTTATTTCACGCTTGGGACCAGTCAATTGGCCGCCCAGATCGTGCGATTTAACGCCTCTAGACTATTTTTTGTGGGGCTATGTTAAGGCTAATGTCTATAGGGACAAGCCCGCTTCGATTGACGCACTGGAAGCCAACATTGCCAACATTATTCGTGAGATACCGGCCGAAATGTTGGAAAGAGTATGCCAAAATTGGACTAAGCGGATGGACCATTTGAGGCGCAGCCGCGGCCAACATTTGCATGAAATAATCTTCAAACATTAAATTATATCGACCCAACTATCAATCCAAATAAATATTTCATGCATTTTTCTGAATTTTATGTGTTTTTTTTTTTTAATTTCCGATAGTTCTTATAAAATCACCTTTTATTATAATGACTTAAAAAAGAAACATATGTTATTTGGATATACCTATCTTAGTTCTAGAGCAATTTTTTTTTAATTTAATATCTATATAACTGAGACATAATAACCTATTTAATTAATTTATAGTTACTATTAGTAATAAATAATTACTAATTACTATACTCTACAGTTATTTGGGGCTGAATTACACATAAACAACGAAAAGTAAGTATATAGTACAGTGTGTCTCTCCAAAATGAAATAACCATCTATTTTAACGCATTTCGTATTGTATGTGAATAGGAACATTCTTGTTATTTTGAATATTCTTTATTATTTGAAATATCTTTATTATGTAAGATTTTACTTTTATATTACCTAATTTCACTCAAGTATGTTCCTATATTTGTAGATATTATAAAGTATGTTTGTGTTACAACTTTAAATAATAAGGCGAGAACACATCATGGTTATAATATGCTATGCCACAATTATAATAACTGAAGTTTTAATGTCCTGCGGCAATAGACTGATAGTCGACAAAAAGTGAATGTTGTTAAAAAATATTTGGAGGAGGCTATAACTTGAGAATGTGCACCAAAAAGAGAATATTCCAAAGGAACAAATATTCCGGTGTTCTGCTGTTTACCGTAGGCCCACACTTTTTACATGTGCATATGTACATATGTGGGGATATGTATGCATGTACCAAAATGTATGTGTGTGTGTGTGTGTGATATACACAATTATATAAAATAAAATGTAGAAAAAATAATTCAGAATTTACCTTTTTATTGCATACGTCTATTTAACAAAAATAAATTTGTTTAATTAACTGTATCATAAAATAAATTTTTTCATTTAATTTCACTCACTATTTCTCAATTTACAAACGGTACTATTATTTATCAGATTTGGGTATTTCCAAATTGATATCACTCAATTGAACCACAGGGTACAATTGAACTATTAGCTAACATGATAATAGAATGGTATACTCATCACTCTTGCCTTGCCGTGAGCTTAATAATCTGTGTCAAGGCGAACTAAAAACATTTATTAATTTCTTTTTCATCTGGTTGAAGTCCATAAGATTTGTGGTTCCATTACGCCTTCATAATAACAACAAATTCGCCAATATTTTTTAGAAATTTTTACTGTTTTTGTTTTTAAAAAGTAGATCACAATCTATGCTTCTTTCTTTCATATGTTTTAACCGCAAATTTCAACAAATGACTGAACAGTTCACTTTGAAACATTTAGAAAAAGATCATTTCTGAAACGAACGATTTAGCACATATCGAATCAATAATCTAGTACCGGTACTAAAATGAGCAACCAATCGGTTCGGTTTAAGCAGCTGAGAAAATTTCTTTACATTAAAAATTTTCTTCATATTTTACATAACTTATCAATTAAATTTTAATTAAAAAACAGAACTAATATAAAAATGACCTTGTTCCAAATGAAATGGCTCCGTCGTTTAGTCAGACGCCACAGCAGCCCTATTCCAGAAGTGCAGGCAGCTATGTGGAAACGTCGTTTAAGCTTTGCCTACGCCTTTGTGGCTTGGAACGCTTTTGGATTTGTTACCTACTTGATTTTTACTGGACGAGCTGATTGGGCTAGTTATTACGGCTTTAAGTCGGATGCAGAGAAAAATGAATCTCCTGGGGCTTACTACAGCAGAATTTTTAATGTCGAAAAGGGTAAAATCGTAAGATTTTCTGGCTTAAGTAAGATAGATGAGGAAGAATTTAATAACGTTACAGAGAAGACCAATTAATTTTAAATATTTAGTGTAACCATTAAAAAGTGTGTAAATAAAAAAATGTTTTTATCAGCAAAAAACGTTTAGTATATTCATATGTATGTATGAATTGTGTATGTAAATACCATAGACTATTATGTGGTACATAAATATATGGAATTAGAATAAAATCAAGCAGACAATATGTGAAGATAACAATGATAGCGTAACTAAGCCAGATGACACTTGGCAGAAATAACATTTAGGCATTTAGTACAACAAGCACTGAATAACAAAAACAAAATTGTCCGGTCATATGTAATTTTAGCACTAGAACAATGGCGAGCACAGAATGTAAACAAATTTTAATAGCTTTGCAGACAAAACGATGGAAACCAAAAAATGTACAACTGCTTTATTTACTTTACCGCGTTAATTCTACCATGAGATGACACAAAAGCCAGCTGAATGCTTTTTTTTGCATAATTGAGACCCCTCCTATCAAAAGTTTGCGTTTCACTCTGGTGCACTTGATTTCAGTCACCACAAGGCAAATTCGAAAAAAACGATTTTTTTCTATCCGAATATTGAAAACATTACACACACATACAAAATATAACACACATATACACATAATTTTTAACACTATTAAATTTCTATTTATTTTCTCTCGTTTTGTTTTATAATGTTTTTTATCTTACATTTTTAATGTCTTTTATTTTTAATTTAGTGTTTTAATTTGAAATTTTGACATGCTGATAGTTCACAAATTCAAACAGCTGATGAGCGAATTCTCAAATACGACCGACGACCTTCTCTAAATTCGCCTTGGTACAATTCCACATTGAAGTCCAAGAACACAAGCGCCAATTTTAGTTGCTCAGCTTTTGATTTTAGGCATCGAGCAACCAGAGGTGTCAGAGTGCAGATATAGTATACATTTTCTTTCTGTCTTTTTTGCACGAACAAAAATTTAACTAATGAAAGTGTCAATTTTTTAGAAATACCTGAGCAAAACAAAATAAAAGTTTTGAGTTCGTGGAAAAAAGACAGAAAGAAAATGTATACTATATCTGCACTCTGACACCTCTGGTTGCTCGGTGCTTAGTGGAAAGAGTTTAAAGGGGGTACAGACTTACTAGTTTTTTCTATTCGTACCTTTCTTAGTACCTTTTAAAGTTGTAACAAAAGGAAGACAAGTAGCTTGAATGCTGAATAAATTAATGAATAAGAAAGCTGAAATTACCGAAGCGAAAAGTTGTGCAAAATTGCTCTGTATGTTCTCTGATGAAATTTTTTTCTAAAAATCACTAATTAATAAAATTATCCGGCAGCCCAATGAATGAAATTTGTTTTTGACATTCGATGTCATTGATAATCTTTTACATTTTTTCCAAATATGCTGAAATAAATTTTCTTTTGTGAAAAAAATATCTTGGCTTATTTCTGTTTTGTGAAGAAATTTTATTAAATTAAAGTATAAATTCAATAAAATCTTTTATTGGGAAAAGAAACAAGAAACTGTCTTTCGAATCAAAAAGAACGCGAAACTATATATATACTATATATGTATGTATACGAATGTAAGTGTATTTATTAAAATTTTGTCATCATGATAAATATTAATAAAATAATTAATTTTTTATAATAAGTACTTATATGTATTCTATAGTGTAAATTAAGCTCAGGGCGTTGTCTGTATATTTAGCACCTCTACAATTTTATTAACCCAACACACATTTGTAGAGAAACAACTGATTGTAGACTCGTATATGTATACGTATTTACCTTATTAAAAAGTGGGAGAATCTTAATTAAGTTTAATATAAAAAGTTAAAGTAAAATCACAATATAGCATTAAAATTATCATCATATTGAAAAGTTAAGCTGTTTTTTGCCTTATTTCTTTCGACTTTACGACCGCAAATACGCCTTACAGCAAAAATATCACTTCCTTACATTGATGTGCTTTGTTTAATTCTTTCCAATTGATTCCGATTTTTATTAGAATATAATATAAATATTTAACATCTAATAAATTATTTTAAATTAGATTTAGTTCTTTATTTAAAAAAAGGACTATTCTATGCGTGTAGCTCACACTAATAGCTTCTGCAAATTCTGTTATTATTAAACTTGAATTCGAAGCTTTGTTATTATATTCATAAAATTAATACACAACATCAAATAAATTTAACATGATGAATTGGAATATGCAGCTTTGTAAATACTTTCTTTCATTTGTAGTTAAAGTATATAATTTAGCTTTGTGGTATATAACCA
Organism: Thelaira solivaga; assembly: GCA_947397855.1. NCBI lineage: Eukaryota > Metazoa > Arthropoda > Insecta > Diptera > Tachinidae > Thelaira > Thelaira solivaga. The sequence goes on from OX377611.1 coordinate 3,822,791, forward strand.
TCTCTTGGTCATATTTGGGTACAAATTTATAAATTACAAGCATCCTCCCATAGAAATATGTATAATTTAATTTTTTAAATGTTTAAATTCTTTAAGAAATCTGAATGAAATTTCACAAATACAAATATAAAAAGTAATTAGCGCGTACCCAACAGCAAAAAAAACAGTTGTGTATAAAAACAAAGTATCTTTTAAAAAAAAAAAACTAAATCAATCAACGAGCAAACAATAATAATGTTTTCAACTAAATCATGTTTCAGTTTTCTACGTAAAGCCATTGCACAACTAAGCACCAATAATTTAGCGCAAACATTAAAAGCGAAATGTAAATTAAATGAATACATGAATCTAATTACACGAAAACGATAAGAGAAATCGTGCACCACGATAAATAATAAATTAAGCTAAAAGAAATTCAACAAATTATTAATCTGTTACAAATACAAATTTTAATATTATTTTGTTTTAATAACAATCTAAATCTGCATATAACAGCTTAATCTTCACCAAAAAGTAAAACTTAACGATACAAATGCCATACATTATTATACGTGGTAATTTGGCCTCATATAGTCATAAGTATCCATGGCGTGTTTTAGTATCAGGATTGAAAGGTAATCAACTATGTTTGTATGAATTTAGTTTTTCCAATATTTCAATTGCATATACCTATAATATTAAAAAAATTTTTTTTATTTTTATGTTGTTTTCTTTATTAGTAAAGTAGCACAGTCTTTATTATTATGTATTTGTTTTAAAGTAAAACTTTCAAACAAACATTGCCACTGCACACTTCTATTCAACTAAATCATGCATTAATGAATAAAATTATTAAGAAGCAACCTCTTATAAATTTTTTTATGTAGTTTAAAAACTATTGGCATTTTATCAGTAAATGCGAGTTTTATTCTTTTTAAAATTCTTATACTTTTAAATATAACTAAAAAGAAATTCAAGAAGAACAAATTATTTTTGTGGAAGAATACACGACTATTATTTAATGCCTCCACAACTTGAAATCAGTATACATTGAATTTTATTTTTATATAATACTCCTTTTTAGGAACTTTTTTCTCACAAAATACTTGTAATATACTTAAAATAAATTTAATTTAGTTTTCTAAAGTTTGTTTCATATATAACAATTTACAAAAATAAAGATATGAAATATTTAAAAGCTAACATAAAATTACACATATTATTATATCTTTTAAATAAATGTTAATTTGCTTTTAATATTCAATTTAATATTGTTATAATTCATAAAACATTGCTTTTTTATGTATATTTATATAAATAGTATTGCAATTTTACAAACACAAAGTTAAATTGTTCATTAGCGTTAAACACTAATTACTTATTTGCCAATTGTAAAAAAACCTTTTGCACAAGAAATTGCTTTTTTGACATAAAAAGAAATGATTAAACCCCCTTAATAGTGTCCAGCAGTGTTGTAAAGCCAAACTAAAATGTACCAGCCCCACCGCACAATACAAAGCATACATATACATTTCTATTTGTACTTTGCAGTTGTAATCTAAAGAGAAAAAGTATGACACAATTTTATGAATAATTTTTTTTGTGTTTGGCACTTTATCTAGTAACGTTGCTTAGTAAAGAGACAAGTAACAATATATTTAAAAAAATTTATAAGTTTGCACAAGTTATGTATATAAAAAAACAAAGTTTATTTCTTTATTTTGCTTAATAAAATATATAATTCACTTTATAACATTATTCTTATTGAGTTAAGTTGATACTTTCCTTTTGAATTCTTTTATATATTTTAAAAAAATTCTTCAATGTTAACTCATTAATTTTTGTTTAATTTTTATTGTTGTTGCAATATTAAAAAATAAAAATTAAAAAAAAATTTATTACTTATGTGTGTGTATGCATTTTTTTTTTTAATTTATATTTTAGCATCCGATATAGAACAATTGAAGAAATTTTCTTGTGGTGGTTACAGTGATGATACAACAATTGTCTATTTAGTGCATCCCTGCCACATATTGTCAGCACTAGAAGTAAGTTATTGAATTTTAATTATTTAAATTACAAAAATATTAGGAAGTATTATTAAACAGAATACTTAAATATCTAACTTTAATTTTATTTGTTAATACAAATGTACATATGTATGTTTGTGTATATGTACATATCTGGTCATATGTATATAAAAATTATTTTAATACGTATGTAGCCTTAAAGTTTTAAAAATGACTCATTAAAGTTGGTTTTTGAATAATAATAATAAGAGGTTTCGACTGCCCTGTAGCATCACTGATTCATATTTAGGTTATTTTTAATTATGTATTAAACATAAAATAAATTATGCCTTTTTTATTCAACATAAACAATAAAAATCAACAAAACAGTGCTTGGGACTAATTAAAATTTCTATACATATATTTAAAAAATAGCACTTTTACCGCACTTGACTTGACTTTCAATAAGGAATTATTGTCACATAAAAAAGAAATAAAGTGCGATTTTGTAATAAACTTAAAACTCAAAAAAGGACTTAATTCGAATAAAATTACATTAACACAAAAAAAAAAAAATTACAAATAAATTGTAACTAAAATAACAAATAAAAAACAAATTATAATAACATTTATAAATTTATATATGTATCGTACATATACATATTTTTAGATCATTTTATTGAGTCTTCAGAAAATCACAATAAAGTTTTAAAATATAACTTAAATATATAAAGTATTTTTTTAATTCTAATTTCTTTAAGCGTGAAAATAATAAGGCTAAAAATATTCTTATAAAAATAATTTTTTTTTTCAGATTTTAGGTTTCCGTGTTGTAGCATCCTCGTCCACGGCAGTTAAACAAGATTATAATGAGTACATGTGGACAATGCGTAAAGAGTTTACTGAACCAGAACCTTTAGATACAAGATCAGCTGTTGTGAGAGAGAATCTTTCAAATTTAGGAAGGGAAGCAGCTACCTTAGCCAGCTATTACAAATAAAGTGAATTTTGCAGAATAAATTGGAAAGTACTTATATAGTATATATTTTAGGAAAATTTTTTACTCTTCACTCTCGTACCCTTATTCTGAAACTCCAAAGCCAAGTTTGTTACAAAAAGTAAAAATAACTCGTATCAATATAAAAAAGTGATCAAATTGAAAAAAAAATAAACTTTCCCCTAAAGATACAAAATTGTAAAGGAAGTGTCTACAAAATTAAACAATAAAATTTATTTTTCTCTGTATTGAAAATGGAATCTGAACAATCTGAAAATACTACTGATATTAATAATACAACTACTTCAAATCTTAATTCGACAAATACTCAGAGTGTTGCACCACCAGCTACAGCTAATGTTGTTACCATTCCAGTACCTATTGTAAATAACGAAGGCACTTACGTTTACATAATAGTTAAAGGTTCTGTACATGATTATAGCTGTTCTATATTTGGTTTGAATGACACTGAATTACAAGCCCTCAAAAAACGTTTCGGAAATACTGTAAAGCCCATAAATAATGGGGCAATGGTATCAATTGCACCACTTAATATGCTAAATACCTTGGCAGAATTGGGCTATAAAGTTGTATGCAGTTGTGGTGAAGCAGAAATTTGTTGGACTATGCAACGTGAAATTTAAAGAACAAAAACAAAACAAAAAAGTGAAAGACATTAAGAAAGTACATTTATATATTTTATACAAATTAAATCAATATTTGAGTGTTAAAACCATGTTTGATTATATAAAATCTTACAAACGCTAAAATTTTATTCAATTAACTATAAAAAACCAAAAATAATTAAAGTATAACAAACAATTAAAATGGATCGTCATAAAGCAGATTGTTGTAAATGCCACAAATATATACAGCCAGCACAGCAGACATTAAGTGATATGGATTTTGATCGTGGTATTTGGAACGCTGGTTAGTGTATACAAATGAATTTGTTTTAATTATTCTTTGACTTATTTTATACACAACATTTCTTTATATTATAGTTATTTATAATGAAATTGAACGTGTGAAGGACTTTATAGGTAGAGGTAAAGCAATGGATCGTGACAACTGTGGTTACACCGCCTTACATTACGCTGCGCGTAATGGTAATGTTGAAATATGTAAATTAATTTTAAATGAAGGAAAAGCCGACATTAACGCTGTTACCAAAGGAGGTGCTACTGCACTCCATCGTGCAGCTATGATGGGTAAGTTTAAACTTAAAACTTAAGAAATTGGGAAAGAAACTTCTATATGTGTAATAGTTATTAATGTGCAATACCATTTTTCTAAGCTTTTGCACTACACATATGTATGTATTGCATGTAAAATGGTAAATATACACATAAAAATTAATTTTATTAATTTTAAGGGCATATGGATGTTGTTAAACTTTTGATTGACTTAAATGCAAATCTTGATTTAAAAGACGAGGACGGACAAACTGCTTTACATCGTTCAGCGTCTCGGGGTCATCTAGATGTTAGTAAATTATTAATTGAAAAGCAACCAAATCTTAAAAGGACTCCAGATAATAAAGACAAAGTACCATTTGAATATTTGGCGAAAAATTCAAATGATGATTTTAAAATATTGCTTAAACCTTAGGAGAAATTTATAAGAAAGAAGAAATCATCATACATAACATAAAATTTAGATATATATACAATATTAACCTAATCCCCCTTTTAATAATTACATAACTACATAATTGAGCAAGTACATTTTTAAATGAAATTTTTTTTTATAAATGAAAAGAATTATCTAATATTATTATAAAAATATATCTACTTTCAAAATAAAATCAATATAACATTTACCTGGTTAGCTATCCTTCGCATTTAGCTGGACGTATGTCTGTAGTAGTTGTATTTATTAAGTTTTAAAATTTACTTTTCTTTTCCAGTTAAATTTTAATTATTGTTCTTTTATTTTCTATAATATAGTATTCTTTAATGTAACGTTACATGTATTTTTCTAATTAATTCTTTTCTAAAACAGAATATTTGATCCTCAATAAACTATATATTACTACCATGAAAATATGGGCTCATATCAGAATAATATTAAAGTTTTGTGTTTTATATTATTTTCTTTTACTTTTAAGAAATATTACTCCTTTTAAAATATATTATTAAATCCTAATTTTTAATCTTATTTATTGTTTCTTTTAATTTTTTTTTTGATACTATTAACAACCAAAAACACGAACTAAACCAAAAGTAAAATAATAGTATATAACTTATTATTAATAATAAGAATTTCCTTTGAAAATAATATTTATTTTAAGCATAAAAAAATAATGAGAAACAATATTTAAGTAAACATTTTAAATATCAAGATGTTTTTTAAGTTGCAAAAAATATATACATAAATATATACATATATAGTATCCCTAAATTTATTTTTAATTACCTTTAATTATTGTATTGCTGGGCATTTAAATATTTTTTTTTCAATTTTTGTGAGTAAAGACAAATAAATATAGATTATATACTTAGTTCAGTTTCAGGTTTTTACATAAAACGGCATCACAGTTTCACAATCATAAAATTCTATTAAATATTCTTGCAATATTTTAGGTATTTCTAACTGCTCTATCATTTTTCGTATTGTTGATTTCTCATTCGTTGCACAGTAATAATGTTTAAATTCTACGGTGGACTCACAAAATGTTTGCATTAAATGCTTACGTAAGTGTGTACGTGCCAATGACTTTAATTCGAGGGGTTGATTTGTTAATTGTTGCAAGTAATCTTCGAAAGCTTGTCTTTGCTTTGATAGTTTATTCGGCATGATTGTAGAAAATTTTTGTTGAGGATATTTAAATCCGTTTAAAACTGTAAATAAGAAATAAAAAGTTTATTATTTTACCATCTACATTTTTTCCTTTTCTAATTTTTGCAAATATTTTAATAATGTCACTTGATTCAAAAGTTGAATAATTTATACATTAGAAATTTAGAACCTCACTGCATATGTTATTTAAGTTGGAATTTTAAAAGAACACATGTTCGAATGCATAATTGTAAGGAAATTTGTACATTTGCTCGACAAGTCAGTTTGTTAAAAAATGTTATTTTACGATTTTATTTTATTGAATAAAACTATAAATTGCTTACTTAGTAATTTCGTAAACTCCTTATATCCAGGTGCTCGTAATGTCCTCAAGTGGTTTATCACATGATCATGACAAATCTGCTCTTGCAAATCTATGCCCTCTTTAATTAAAAATTCTGCTACATCTAGTTTATTTAACATGATTGCTCGCGATAGTGGTGTTAAACAGAATGGTGTATAGCAACCTAAGCTAGAAGATGACATGGTGTTTTGAGATTTTTTATGCCAAATGGAACAATTGCCATAAGCGTACAAAATCCTTAGTATACACTTAGTTTCTTGTAAATTATCGATGTATTGTACGGCTAATAGAACATCATTCTCCATTTCTAAATGCAAAGACGTTGAATCCAATTTCAACATATACTTCAACTGTTCTGTTCTTTTATAGATAATGGCAAATTGTATGGGAGTAAAACCATCAGAATTGCGAACTTTTAGACTAGTCTTGTGATCGTCATAACACAACAATAATTTTAGCATTTCTGTCATATTGTAGATCACACATTGGTGCAAGAGGTAATGAGAAGTGATATGTCTAGCGCCACGCTCTAATAGACGAGAAGCTAAAACCATATTATTTTTTTCTACCGCATAAAATAGAGCAGTTTTACCATCTTTATCTTGTAAATTGATTTTGGCACCTCGGCATATTAACTCCAGAGCTGTTTCTATCTGATCGTGGGCAATAGCATACATCAACGGAGTCTTATCGTTTTCATCTATATCATTAACATTAATTTTATTCGTTTGCAAAAGAATTTGACTCACCACAGCATTGTGATATTTGATAGCAGAGTTAAAAGGCGTTTCGCCGGTATTAAATGTCTTGGCAATTGGACTACCTCCATATTTGAGTAATAGCAAGGTAATATCACAATTGTCAGCACCTATATGCAAAGGTGTATATCCTACACTCGTCGTTACGTTCACTTTGGCTCCATGTTCCAAGAGGAGACGTGCACATTCAACATCACCCCTAAATGCAGCATAATGTAAAGGAGCCATTGTCATGTGATCAACAGTATGAGGATCTTGGTGCAGATTTTTTCTACTATTACTATGCTCATATGAATAGTTTTCCAAACTGCTAATAATATCGCCAGTTCGTTCAAATGTTTTTGCATAGTAATAGTAAAGTGAAGTGAATTCTTCAATAGTCTCATCATTACCTGATGAAGAATCATTTATTTGATCTGTATCAGCTTTAAATTCATCCTCCCATTCCAAGCAGTCCATACCATCAGGTGTGGTATCAACCTCGGTGTCGTTAGTATTTGAAGTATCTAAAATAATTTTTTTTTTTTAATTGCGGTCTTAATACCATTTAGTTAAATTTTAAATAACTAAAATAAAACTAAAATATTGGTTAAAAAAGACCACACATATGTCTGCATGTGAAAAAGTTAATATTAATTATAATAATTTTTTCGTATATACTCGTACATACGTATGTGTTGATACTATTAACTAAATTGTGTTATTTCAATACAATTAAACTGAAGCAGCACCAGTACTTTAAAAATATAATGCATACATACATAATAAAAAAATGTATATAATAAATAATATTTTTTAATAAAATTTTAAATTTTTCAGCTTTTTAGCTGCACAACTAAATAAAATCGGAAATCATAATTTGTTTACTGTATAGCTCCTTGAATGAGAAGGTAAGAGTTAATACTGTATTACTTCATATTGATTTTTTTAATAGTGAAAATGTCCTAGTTAAAAAAAATTGCATTAAATATGGATAATAAAAGAAAAGACCGACCTTGATGAAATATTTCTAAATCCGGTTCCTCGCACGATTGTATGAGCAACTGTAGTATTTCTACGTCTCCCATTAGGGCAGCAGAGCCCACAGCAGTGCGCCCACACGAATACGACACAGATGTAGCTTTGGCACCTTGCATAAGACAGGACAATGTTTCCTCATAATTACCATTATGAACGGCAGTTATAAGACGTTCATTGACATCAGAACAACCAAAAAAAGAGAACATAGCTGTCAAAATCTGTTCAGTTTATATATAAATCATTTGTTTTAACTTTTTCTTTTTATTAAATATATGGTTTGTGTTTCTTTTTTGTAATACTGGTAGCTATTAATGATTTTTATAGAATTATTGTGTTTTTTTAATAATAAAAAGCTGAAAATATTTGTTAGGCAAACTTAAAAAGAAAAACTTAACGCGTTCAGAAATTTATTAACTTTTTTCTGGTTTGAGTTTGATGCTGACCAGTACTGCGCAGATATGTTTTGTAATTCACCCCTTTCATATATCAGAAGCAAATTATGAAATCCATATTAAACTCAATGTAGATTTATTGCTTTGTTTACTCAGTAAACCGGAACTAAACTCACAGTATGAAAAATCTCACCTCTGTATTTGTTTATGTTTCTATGGATGTGTAGTGGTGGTAGCCATTCTTATATTGCTATCGATGTCAGATCTCATTTCGTTAGGCAGCTATCGATTTATTTTAATAGCAGTGAAACATTTGCTCAAGGTTTGAGTATTATTACAGAATTAAATTGTTATTTGCAATTAATATACATGTAACAAAATTACAAGTACATTTATAAATTAAAATTAATAACATTTATTCTGAGTGCATTTTAAGGCACAAAGGTCGAAAAAACTGAATAACGTACCATTGTGCAAAAGTACTAATGTTGAAACAATACCCATCACAATCACTTGTCAAGCTCTTTTCTTTTTTCTTGATACACGGTTAAAATGGCAAGTCGTGGTAGTCGTTCTCGTAATTCTGAAGAAGTGGAAAATACTATAAATTATGTACAATGTGACGGACTGGTAAGTTTTGTGTTTAATTTTAGTAATTTGACATCATATATAATAGTTTTCATATTAAATAAATATATATTTATAAAGAAAATTAGTTACCGAAGTAAAATGAAAATAAACCCCACGTTCACATTTGACAATTGTATAAACATGGCTGCCAGATGATGGTAAATAAAGCCCAAAATTTGGAATTTTATCTCTGAATGAAATTGATTGCTTGACCATATACTCTGAAACACTGAGTATTTTTTGTGAAACTATCGGGATTATGTCTATCAACGCTTATTGTTTTACTTTTTATAAATTTTCTAAAATAGGATCTTTACTATAAGATTCTTTTCTAATTCCACCAGACCTTCCGGACCAGACGCCAAAAAAAAATTAATTAGAAGTTAACTCTTGGTCTATAACAGAGTATTAAATTTTCAATTTTTGTTTTTTTTTTTTTAATTTCAGGCTGTTATGAAAATGGTCAAGCACTGCCATGAAGAGTCCAGTAATATGGATTTAGCGCAAGGGGCTTTATTGGGCTTGGTGGTTAATAAATGTTTGGAGATAACCAATTGCTTTCCTTTTCCTAAAAGTGATGATGAGACAATGGACGAAGAAATGTATCAATTAACCATGATGCGTCGTTTACGACGAGTTAATGTTGATCATTTTCATGTGGGCTGGTATCAAAGCTCCAATGTGGGAAACTTTTTATCAATGGCCTTACTGGAGTCTCAATACCACTACCAAACTAGCATAGAGGAATCTGTTGTTGTAATATACGATACTCAAAAGTCAGGTCGCGGTTTCTTGTGTCTAAAGGCATATCGTTTGACTCCTCAGGCCATTCAAATGTACAAAGACGTAATGATTCTTAAAGATGGTGATTTCACACCAGAAGCTTTACGCAATCTAAAAGTAGGCTATGAAAGCCTATTTGTGGAAATTCCAATAGTTATCAAAAATTCCCCATTGACTAACATAATGATGTCCGAATTGTGTGAAATGATGCCCGAAGAACAAGGTCACCACTTCCTTGACTTGGGTACTGCCTCAGTGCTGGAAAATCATATGCGGTGTTTGATCGAACGTGTCGATGAACTATATCAAGAATCTACGCGATATAATAAATATCAGCATGTTATCTTTAAACAAGAAACGGTAAGATTTTAAAGTACTTGATAAATTTTGTATATTACTAAAACATTCTCTTTAAGGAAAAACATCGTGCTTTGGCTAAACAAGCTGCTGAAAATGCTTTACGTATTGCCAAAGGAGAATCGCCTATACCTGAGGAGGAAGTTCTTAAGCAATTCCGGCCTATTTCTGTTCCTCCTCGACTCAATGCGACAATTTCGTCGGGTCAAATTAACACTTATTCACAACATATTTCACAATTTTGCTCTCAGTCTTTGGCCAAACTTTTTATTACACAAACTTTACAAAACGCTAAGGAAACCAAGGAAACTAAATAAGTTATTTATGAAGTTCACCTTTTCCAATGGTTTTAATTGGTAAATTGTAATTGCCATAATAAAAATTTGTCTATATGTATGAGACATTTAGAAATCATTATATTTATTTTGCATACACGTAAATGTCATCAAGTTGATAAATAGTAAAGGTTAGATAAAATTGCAATTTCAAAGGAAATTCTCTTAATTTTCTTGCAAAATGTTTATCGGTCAAGAATTAAGCATTTGTTTTTCCTACTTACTATGTGAAATCACAGAGTTGTTATAACAACAAATTATGATTTGTACGATGACCCTGTGACGTACTGTTAGAAAAGTATTTTTGTCCCTTGTTCACAAAGCGTACATCTGGCTACCTGTGTTAAATTCCTTTCATTATTTTGCTTTTGTTATATATGCAATCAATAGTATACTGAAATGTAAAACTAAAGTGCTGTGAGTACTCATTACCCAAATAAGTACTTTAATTAATCTAGTTTGCTTATTTTCTTTGTGCGCTCGTTAGAGTTTGTTTTATATATTTTAGTTATCTTAAAAAGTATAAACAGAACCACTAAGCAACACAGAACTATGTCTGACGAAGAGTTTGGCACGTGTCCATTTAATAGCAGTCATCGCATTGTTTTATATCGTATGCCAGCACATGTTATTAAATGCCGTAAGAATTATTGTGGGCCACCAATGGAACTATGTATTTATAATGCTACTCATTATGTACCAATGGGAACAATGCAAAGCCATTTGCAAAAGTGTAGAGACTGCTATCGATTCAATCAAAGCAAGTATGTGGAAATGGCTACGAAATCTATGAAGCAAGATGTGTAAATAATACTGGCTGAAAGACTATGGCATATTTTCTACGAATAAAATTAAGTAAACATGCGTAAAAATTTTTCATCTGAAATTAATGAAATAGATATGTAAAGTAAATACATATATGTTTGCAAATTATCCATTAAATAAATTTATTTAAGAGAAGTACAATTTCTTATTATTTTGAGACATGGGTCTTTTCCTCGACATAGGGTTTTCTATAGGCAGGATTTGAATCACTGTTACATATGACAAAAAAGTAAATTTAAATGGCGATTATTGAAAATTTCAAAAATTTAACTCAAGTCCAAATAGTCGTTACCTGTGTTTCTTAAGCAAGTACAAAATTATGAGAATCCAGTTTTATTTTCATGATAAAAGGTAGTAGTTTATTAAAAATTAATTACATTTAATTAACTTGAACGAAGGTAAATAATTTTTTATTTGTGTATGTATTTACATAGAGGTTAGGGATTGTACAATGTAAGATAACACTAAAATTTAATATGGACCTATTTAATAGTAGAGTATTTTCAATTTATCACACTATATAAATTTCCAAATCTGTATCATCTTCAGAATCTAAAAATTTTCTTTTCTCTAAAGAACTTTTATTAGTATTAATTTCATTAATATTAGAGTGCTGAATTTTACCCAAATTAACAACAGGATTTTGAGAATATAAATATATGGCATACGATACAACAGTAATAGCTAAAGCTGTATTTATGTAAATTGGTATAGAAAACAGGAAATAGCACAGTACAGCTGTGAACATTAGCTCCAAAGCACTGGCAAATGTTTTCAAAATTGAGTTCATATATTTTAAAAAGAAACTTGTAACTATGCCAATAGCAGCATTATTAATAATAATAATTACAACTTTAAAGCGGAATATTGCTGCTAAGCTATCAGTTGTAAAAGCTGAAAGTAATTCACCCTTAATTAATAATATCACAATATTGCATACAATTGAATCCAAATACATGAACACATTTTGTACAAATATATTCACATCGGAACCTTTGTCTTTTAGCAAATATTCATTGTATACACCGGCTAAGCAAGAGAATATCGTTTGTGCTAAGATTAAAACGGCAGAAAAGCTAAAGTCAAAACCGTTCATATTTTTGATATTCACTTTTGTTTTCTTGTCGTCCGTAAGGAGAAGCTTTTCATTTTGCGTATTAAATTTCATTGAATTTGTAGATAAGCTATAAATATCATTAAAATTTAATTGTTTTAACATGCAACCCGTTGTAAGTAAAATCAACGATATCCATTGTCGCTGTGAAAGATTTTTCTTAAAAATTATCTGAAAAAGAAAAAAAAACACAATGTTACGTATTTGAAAACAAAAACCTTTTTACTTTTCTTTGATAACTTGAAAGCTCGACGAACTATATAAATAAATATATCATTTTGCATGAAAGGTGGGGTGCATATTTAGCTTGTAGAATGTCAAGCTTATAAGCTAATATATAAGTAATACGTAAAATTATTACTAAGTTATTGCTACATATTACAATATTCTGAACATAGTTAGCAAACGTACTAAGAAAACGAAAAATATTAAAAAAAAACCTGTATAGCTACTTTGCATGATACTAATAATCTTTGGTATAATCGATAGGTATGTTTATTATATTATTAAAACTAATTTTTATATCTTACCTGGAAAAGGATTCCAGTTATTACAACTCTTAATTGTAAAAGCAAATAATAAGTAGTTGGATCAAAAGTTGATAAATTTACAAATGCTAAATTGTTGTACAAACAATATAAAAAAGCTGGAACAAAGTAAAACATCATGACATTGGAGTCTTTACGAACATCTTTTACCAAAGTCTTAAAGTTGTTTCTAAAAATATATAAGCAGTTTATAAAAACTTAAATAGGCACGCTCAATACTGATAATAAAATTCGTTATCAACTAAATAAATAAGTTATGAATGTACATACTCTCGACAGTAAAGCGTAGCGGAAACGAATAGTTTTAAAAGTTCTGTTAGCAGAACTACTGTGACAGTATTATAACTATATGTGTTGTTTGTCTCTTGTGAAGCAGTAACAAAAATTCCTGTAAGATAAGAATATATATAATTATTGTATGAGAATAAAAGTTTAAGGTTTATCAAACCTTGTCCTACAAATAAGGACATATAAAGCACAAATATAATAGCCGTTAGCTTAGTGGGAAACAATTCATGCCAATTGACCGCCATATTATTCCCCTTTGTGTTTGTATATTAGGAAGTAATCTTATTGATAATATATGATCTCAATTTGTTTGCAAGCTTCAAGTTAGCAATGTTACTAGAATGGAAATGTCCTTTTTATTGATAAATATTGACTGAAATTGTGAAGTCTACTAACATTTGTATGTATAGGTGATAAATCTGCAACACTTTTTATCTCATTGTCTTCAAAAGTAATTATATTTTGTCAATGTTTCATTCCGAACGTTCGAATCGTTTTATCTTGAACTTCTTTATAACTTTCAATTAAAATATTTTTTGCACACACAACCACTAAATAAAAATTATTTGTTATATATTAAGGAAGAGATTTTTAAAACCGCAATAATTGCTTTAAAACTCTAAAAAATACTGTTGGTAATAAATGCTAAAAATTTTAATCAATTGAAACAGCTGTTGGCGATGCCACACACTTTCGAACGTGTCGTCGTTATTGTACCAGATGCCATGAAAAAATTACCGTTGAGATTATATTTAAAAGTTCACAAAATTAGATACATTAATTCCTCGTTTCCAACATAAACGAAAAAATGACTGCTATTTTTTTATTAAAACAAGTGTTTTTTTATTACGTAAACATAACTTTTATTTGTAAGTTTAAAGCGGTATTTTATTTTCAGAAGTTGTAGTAAATTTTCCAAGTGAAAACCCAGATCATATTTAAATAAAAAAATAAGCAGTTACAATAAACTAGGCTAATACCTCGTTTTGGAATATATGAAGTTCGATCTGTCAAGTCGTTTTCACACCAAAGAAATTGAAGAAAATATCGACTTAAATGTTTATGTACAAATTGATTAAAATGACTCCTTGAGATATATGATGTGAATAGGGGCGTCACGGAAATTAAAAAAATTTATACAGTATAAATGTATAAAGAATGGAAGCATCAGAATTACGCCACAACTGCATTTTCTGATGACCTGTTTGCTAATTAACTTTAGCTAATAATTGCAGAACCCTGTTCCGCACGAATTTATAAAAAATGTAGGTCCCAGAGACTGCAACACTCACTTGCGTCTTTCGTAATCTTATTAACATTTTTGATGCGGCAGTTATTATCGTCACTACCGTTCATCCCCTTATCAACAAACTTTTTATGTTTACGCATCAATTTCTGTAGTGTAAAACGGGACTAAGAACATTTTAAATTAAATAAATTTTTTTTTTTTTTGCTTTAACGTGATTCAAATAGTTATTTCCTTAAAATAAAAACCATCGAATTTTTAGGCGAATTCGATTTTTTATAAAGATAGTGGAGCAGTTCTTATTGTGTTTTTTGTCTTCGAAAAGTTGCCCTTTTTATGCTTATTCCTTTTTTGCTGGGCTTTTAATGAATTTGTATAACACCAGATTCCATTAGTTTTATTATTTTGTTAGCTATCGCAGGATTTTGTAAATGTCTAAAAATTAAATAATTGAAATTATAATTGGTTGAAATATTGCTTTATAAACTAACTTACTCTTTTACTGCGTTTGGGTCGTTTTGCATTTGTTCCAATATCAAACGCATAGCAGGATCTTTTAATATTTGTTGTACCTCCGGATCATTCATAGCATTCTTCAATACCTCTTGGGGATTGTGCTGCAAATTTAGAGCACAAGCACGGTAACCTTCTAAAGCCTCAGCATTATTTGGATCTAGTTCTAAAGCTTTTTGGAATGCCGCCCTTGCTTTAGAATTCTTTTGCATTCCTTGCAAAATTTTGCCTTTACGTATGTAGCCTTTAATAAATGTATCGTCCAATTTAATACACATTTCGCAGTCTTTCAGGCCTAAGTCGAATGCAGCCAACTTGGTGTAACAAGCAGCCCGATTACTATACAATTTAGGATCGTCAGGATTGCGTAATATGGCTTCTGTGTAATGTTTAACGGCAGTGCTGTAATCTCCCTTTTTAAACAATTCATTACCTTTTTCCTTTTCTTCTTCTGCTTTAACTGGGTCAATATATGCTTTCCGTTCCAATTCTTTAATTTTACTTTCTACTTCGCTTAGCGATGTTTTTACTTCGGGCGTGCGATGCTCAGACATGGCTTTTTCATAATACATCTTTGCTTTGTGGTAATCTTCCATTTTTCTATAGGAATTGCCAATACGTGCAAATGCCTTGCCAATTAGTTTGAAATCAGCACGATTTTCTCGTCCAATTTCAATGCCCTCTTCACAGATTTTAATACACTTTTCAAAATCTTTACGTTCGAAATGTACCGCAGCTATATTATTGTAAAAGGTTATATCTGTGGGATCTAATTCTAGAGCAGCGTTATAGTGTTTAAGAGCCACATCAAAATCTTTTTTCTTATAGGCAGCATTACCAGCTTCTTTTTCTTTCTTAGATTTATATTTTTTGAGTTCTTCTTCACTCATTTCATTTAAATTTGGTTCAGCTGGTTTTTGTTGTTCCGATTTTTTCTCGCTTTCAGACTGATTTGAATTAGAAGTCCTTCTTGTAGGTGGATCCACATCCATGGGTGTACCCATACCGTGTTGTCCCATATGTTGTAAAACAGCTTCAGTAACTTCCTGACGACCTTGCAATAGTATAGCGTTTGAAGGATCATGTTTCAGTCCTTAAGATAATAAATAATTTTATTATTTATCAGATTTTACTGCTTTATGGAATAAATATAAGAGTTTTAACTGGTGCAGACGCTGGTGAAGGTTTTAAAGAAAGAAATACAATGTTACATACATAACATCACTATAGGATGAAAATCAATGTTTTCACAATTTTTCTGCCTTCCGCCTGGATCCACACCATTCCTTAATACAACACGGATATATAAATTTCAGCTAATATTATTACAATAACAACTGGGATCTGGGGAGGAGCGAAGTCACAATAGAACAATTGACTGACACATGAGTTTTGTATTATTTTTCTCCATTTTATGTTACCCGTTAAAATATATAGCAGGTAGGTGTTTCGAAAATGACTTTTAAAAATCATTTAACCAAAAAATCATTTAGAAAAGACATCGAAAATGACACATTTTAATTCATTGTGTAAAATTCATTTCAAAAAACTCTTTGAATATACGAGTACTAATTACTTCCAACTTAAAAATTTTAGCTCAAAAACGACAAAAATTAAATTCATGTGGCAACAGCATAAAGGAAAAAAAGCAACGAGAATTTAAGGTTATGTTTACTGTTCACACAAATTGAAAAAACTGTGGTCATAAAAAGTTCATTAGCATAGTGACCTTTTGGAACCGAAGATGTACGTATGTATTAAGTAAATTTTTTACTACTTACCTTCATTGTAGGCCTGAAATGCCTTCAGAAAATCGCATAAGCCGGAAGCAGCTGCTCCTTTGCGTGAATACCCTTTGGGCCAAGATGGATTCAATGAAATTGTTTTTTCGGCATCCTCTAAAGCTTCAGCATATTTTCCAGCTTTTGCATAAGCTGCAGATCTATTACTATACAGAACATGATTTGACCCATCTAGAGCAATGGCTTCCGTATATGCGGCTATCGCTTCATCGTAATTTTCAGCATTTAAGGCTTTATTACCTTTTTCCTTAAGTTCATTTACCTGCACCAAAAACGTAATCTTAATTTATATTCACGGAAGATATAATAATTCTTACCTTTTCCATAACAATTTATATATATATATTATTTTTTACTCAACGAATAATTGAAAAAATCTTCTATTACAAGATTTTAATTTGACACTTTCAAATGATTTTTTTATTATATATTCTTTTGTATGGACTTTTCTAGAAGAACGAGGAGGAATATGTACTACAAAAGAACAAAGTCAATGCCAAAATACTAGCGGCGCCTTAGTACAATTTCAAATGGATAGTTACACGAGTTGTATTTTTGTTGTTTAGCTTTAGTTATGTTAACGCTGTGAAATAAAATTAAGTTGGGCATATTTTTACAGCATATGAGAATTTGACGTTGTTGTGTGCAATTAAATCATCTTCGGCAACGCTTTTAGCTGATAATTTGCTTTAGTAAGATTTATAAAGAAATTTTTGACATTAATGGTCGCTATTATGAAATAAAATAAAATTTCTGATACGGTTAGCGCTGCCAATATTAAATTTTTAGTTGCTTAGCTAGTACTACATTGTGCACCTTTGCTGTTTTAATTAACCATTTGACATTAGGCCATAAGCATTTACAGAAAATATAATAAAATAAGCGGCGTTTCTATTTTTGTGAAAAGTAACTATATTTTTGGAAGAAAAAAAAAAATAATTAATCTTAGTCCACATTGTTAAAAAACTATTCGGGTCCTTAAGTAATTTCGTATGTACATTTATAGCAAAATAAATCTTTGTTAAAGGTGATTCTGCAACAAACATGGCTGAATATTTGGCGTCCATTTTTGGCACAGAAAAAGACAAGTACTTGGTAATATAATATTAAATATTGGTTTACCGCACGAATTTTTCTTTCAGAGTTAATTGTTCTTTTTATTTTAAAATCGGAGCTTGTCGGCACGGTGATCGCTGTTCCCGTATACATAATAAACCGACATTTTCGCAAACTGTTTTGCTTCAAAATTTGTATGTAAATCCTCAAAACTCGGCTAAATCAGCTGATGGCTCACATTTAGTTGCAAACGTTTCTGATGAGGAGATGCAGGAACATTATGATAACTTCTTTGAGGATGTGTTTGTAGAATGTGAAGATAAGTATGGCGAAATTGAAGAAATGAATGTGTGTGACAATTTGGGAGACCACTTGGTTGGGAATGTTTATATTAAATTTCGCCATGAAGCGGATGCTGAGAAAGCAGCGAATGATTTAAACAATAGGTGGTTCGGAGGCCGCCCTGTCTACTCGGAGCTCTCTCCCGTTACCGATTTTCGTGAAGCTTGCTGCCGGCAGTATGAAATGGGTGAATGCACCCGTTCAGGATTTTGCAATTTTATGCACTTGAAACCTATTTCCCGTGAACTAAGAAGGTTGTTTTTCAAATATAGACTCGTTATTGGGAAATATATATATTGAACTTTTTCGTTTTAGGTATCTGTACTCCCGTAGGCGCCGTTCCCGTTCTCGCTCTCGTTCCCCCAGGCGTAGACGTTCCCGCTCTCGTGAGAATCGCCGCCGATCCCGCAGTCGTGAACGTGGTGGTGGCGACAACCGTAAAGGGCGGTACTAAACCTAATATAATATATCCAACGATATCCGAAAGTTACAATCTAAATTTTCTCTATAAATGTCCGCGAAAATATGTTTATCTAAAAATTAATAAAGACCCCAAGTTTTACAAGAATATTTCTTTTAATATAGGTATGTAATAATAAATATTTTGTTTTAACTCGAGTGGTGTGCCCCATTCAATTTTTTATCTGTCTCTATTTGTTTTAATTGCTTCGTCAAGTCAATTTGTTGCTGTAGAACGTATATATTCTCCGTCTTGCGTCTCTGCTGCCTTTCCAGATCTTTAATTACACCCTCATGTAACTTTTCCCTAAATAAAGCTTTATTTATTTTATTTAAATTGTTTTTGTTATACATATTTACCTATCACTTTTTTGCTTCAGATGTACATAGCCAATAATACCACCAGATACAATAAAAGAAGTAATTAAAGTTATTTTGGAAGCCAAAGACATTTTAAAACTTGTTTAGTAAATCTTCGGAATTTATTTTATAGATAAATTTGCGAACATAAACACTTAGGTTATGCGACCGCTAACAAAATAAGCAGCTGTTCTTATTTTTTACATATATTTTAAATGAGTATTCAACTAGATTTGATAACTTTCAGCAAAGGCATTTAAAATCTGTTTACACTAAGCAACTTTAAAAAAATGCTATCGTCACAATATAAAGTAATTACTGCATTAAAAATCAGTTACATCAAAAGCTCCAGAAAAAGTCACTTATTATCTAAATTAAAATCCATTATCTCGCTAGTCCGATTTGGACTTCAATTATTTTGTTTGCTTTTCACATCAGACACTCTTTCAAGGTACTGTCTTGATTACTCATTTTTATTGTTTGCGTAAAAAATATGTGAGTAGAAAATAATCAACATATTGTTTATCTTACCTAGGTTCCACTACATAAGCATTCGACAGTAGCAATTCACAGTTAAAAAAGTGCGGTCATATACTACTATTGGTTCATAGAATATTGAATAGTCTATGGTGCGGTTACAGCGGAACAAAGTTTAAATAAAAAACGAATATTTTCAAGTGTAAAAAATAACAAAAAATATTATATAAATAAACATATTTAAGGATATCGTCTTATAGTTACTCACATATCCACACATACTACACATTTTTGGAGATATAAAATTCGTTTGGGTGAAAAGTATTACACACATTTGCCTACTCGTTACTTACGATTTTCTACTCTCTACACACTACATATAAATGCATACAATGGTGAAAATGCGTGAGAAATATTGATTATTTTTATGAATTTAATTGTAGTTTGAGAATTTTAGTGATTAAAGATTTTTCTATAAACTTTTTTATGCTTATGCATATATGTGTATTATTTGAAAGAATAATACCTATTTGGGTTAAGTCTCGCATCACTCATATTTATAACATTTCTGTGTAACATATGTGTATGTGTAATACACATTTCGTACCTACATACATAAGTATATCTATTACATATTTAGGGAGATGTGTACTTCTATAAATAAATAAGTTAACCTTATTGAGCCATAAACAAGATAACTTTAACCATACATATCCAAATATTTTGCCAAGCCGTATACATACATACAAATGTACAACCCTACGTGTTGCACATTAGTATGAGGCTAATTGTATGAAGTTTTTTTTGAAGAATTTTTGTTTCTTGTAAAGTTTCTCCAAATTTTCCCTAGATTATCGTTTTAAGTACGATTTTTCTTTGATAAATTTACCCCAACTAATCTAGTATAAGTTAAATGTCAAACACACTTCTAACACAGGCTTAAAAATAAGTGCATGTAAATAGGTCATTTCCATAAGGAAAAAAAAACTTAAAAATAGTAATAGTGTAGTAGATAGTGGATTTTTTTATATATTAAGGTATCGACTACCATAACGCTACAGTATAAGAAAAAATTTTTTAAATTTCTATAAATATTTTTTACTGTTAAAAAATAAAGAAAATATATATGAATCTACGTACCTATATATTTATTACTCTTTTGTATTTATTAAGATCTTAAACAATAAAAAGTGTACAATACCGTTGTAAAACCAAAAAGATCACAAAATGACAAAAGTCGAGTTATATAAATCGCGCATATTTGTTACGATCATACATTTATTGGCCTTAGGCCAGTTTGTGTATGCGCTCTATTTCCATAAGTTCGAAACACAAAGGAGTTATAAACTTAAAAATGCTTCTATTAAAAAAATTTTACCCGATACAATGGAGAAAAAACTACAATACTTGACTTACTGGTGCTTGGTAAGTAAATATTAATATGTACATACCTATAAAGATTAAAAAAAATATACCTATATATAATTAATTTCTTATATGTACTCGTATGCAAACAAGTTAAATTCGGTTGTGCCGAATTCTATATATGTAGGTAGCAATACCTCTTCAAGCTTAATAAACTGGCTGCTTCAATAAAGAATGTCAAATATACATAAAAAATAAAAAATAAATGAAAAATATTGATAAAAATTTTTTTTAATATCAATTTTTTCATCAATAAATAATTAATTTCAGTTTAAGAAATTAAAATTAGTGAGTTCTAAGAAAACATTCTTTCTGAGAACCTTATTTTTAAAATAATAAAAAAAAGCAAGAAAGATATTCAATAAGAATACAAAAAATATAATTTAATTTAAATTTTGCAAACATTAAATCAAACATATTTGAAAAAATAAAATACATATCCTACTAATATTATAAAGCCGAATGTTTGTGAGTGTGGATGTATGCATGTATGTGAGTGGGATGTTTGTTCCTCTTTCACGCAAAAACTAATGAATGGATTTTAATGAAACTACAATAATTTAGCTTATACATCAGAATAACACATATTCTATAATTTATATGGATATTGTGTAAATTGTCCAAAATATAACAATAGGTGTCAAGTAAGTAGAAAAAATTCTACAATCGGCGACATGTTTTGGCGTGCGCCGCAAATATCGTTGAAGTTACACATATATAAATATGACGATAAATGAGCGATATGTTTATCATAAATAGTCATACAAAAAAGTCCGCGACAGCATATGTGGAAGCAATTATCGTAAAAATAGTGAAACATAATTACAATAGAAATTGATAATTTATTTCTAATAGGTACATATTTCTTAGTAATTAATGACTGTGGGCCATAATCATAGTCACACTAAAGTCGGTATCTTTTTAAGAACGACTTTAAATGCAAAAAATTCTTATGAGCAAAAGTCAGCTCTTAATAAAGGCCTACTTTTTTATGGCTATGATTATGGCCCTGTATTTATTTGGTTCGTTTTTTTAGCAATTAAAATTCCATTTGTAAAGGGATGTCCCTAAAAATTGATACAAACGCTTTCTAAGGATACCGACCGGGCCGGGTGAGACCGGATAAAAACATATAGTTATAAATATTTTTAATAAAATTGGATGTAAACACAGCTTGTTACACGCGTCATTATGTAGCTTGCTTCATATAAATGCCTTGTTTTAACTTTTTTGGCAGAAGTGTAAAACGAGTGATCCGTCACTTGACCTATGTAGTGCCAGTGGTACGACACAGAATACATACGCACGTATATACAAAGCTAAAATAGTAGGTATAAAGTAACTAGAAAGTAATACAGAATCTCTCCAAGTTGGCGCATAGATAATTTGTGCGGTAACACCGCTTAGCTAACGTAGCTGGCGCATTAATTATACATTACGATATGACCAATTGTGACTGATTTCGTATCCTAGTCAGACCGACTAAAAATTACATATACAATTTTTTTTAGTAGAGGTTAAATATGTGTGTGTGTGCTTATGTGTGTATGTACAAGTACTATCATCGTAAACGTGTGATCAATACTTACAACTTGATTCAATAACAAAAATTCCTGTATTTATTTACACATAAATGTTTTTGTTTGACGAACCCCGAGTATCAATTCGTATAAGTATCATTTGCAATGATAAATAAATAATACGCCCCTAATTGGAAATCACAATTTCAAACATTATTTTTCAAACTATAAGTTCAGTTCTTTTAAACAACGCATCATAATTAAACATGTACCGTCAATTTTACAAATATATATTGACTATGTTGACTTTTATTAATTTTATTGAAGGAACGAAATGGTTAATTGATAATCCCGGATTTAATGACCCTTCCTCTTGGGTACATGAACACATGCCCTGCGGAAAAGAATTCGTTATATTTCCTCAAACATACCAGGCGTTACTACCGTTACCCAAAAATGTAGATGTAGGTGGATTTATTTTACCACAAGATGGAGCGCTTCTTTTATCACAAGAAACTATTATAACAATGGGTAGTGACTCACGAGAACGAGATTGTGACAATATAAATGCAATTTTAAAAGATCCAACTGTACATAAATGGTTTGATCCGAACACATGGCGATCATCTAAAGAGCGAGAAACAAATATGGCCATACCAGATATGGAAAGAGTACCATGCAATAATGAGTCTGTAGTAATTCAAAGTAATGGAGCTTTGGTATTTGACTTGGAATACACACCTTATTTGCGCCTGGGACAATTAAGTTTTGCTGGCTCTTTATTATCAAAGGACTATTTAAAAGAGCTTTTATATACAGACTTGGGTCAATACCTTTTTAGAAATCAAGAAGGTGTTAATGTTGAATTCTATCACAATGATGTTTGTGGTTGCCATAAAGATTTCAATACATTCAACGAACCTATATGCCACAATATTATCAACACCTGTCCACGGCCACATTGCTTAGTGGCAATTGTTCCCTTTGGTAGCTGTTGTGCTATATGTGGCTCAGTTTTAAGGTTTGCTGTTGAATACTGCGAAAAAGAAAAGTTACATTTACTAGAAGATATTATAAAAAAAGGACTTAAAGAAAAGTCCTTAGAAGAAGACTTGTATTTTTATGTAAATTTTATAAATTCAAATACTTATGGCAATTATTTACAAGCTATTATAGTCGATCGTGATAGCTACAACGAAAAAAGCGTCAAGTTTATGAAATATCTTAATGAGACAACCAATTGGACTAATCTATTGCGACATGGACTTAAATTTTATGGACTTGAATCTTCTGGAAAGCCATACAATCCAAACATTACTTTCGGTTCTGTACTGTTGATTTTACTATGTATAATATTTGTTTCGATAGTGGCATTAGTTATATTTGCCCTCTATAAACCCGATAATCGCTATTTACATTATATACCTCGTTGGACATATTATGCTAGACTTTGGCGTGCATTCGTTAATAGGCCAAACAATGTTTTCGCCCGTTTTGACAATACAAGAGCTAGTATACAGACCATATCAGTGGAAAGCAATATAAGGCGACATTTTTCAATGGGTTACGACCAAGATGGAGGCAGCGTTAGAGAGCAAGCATTCAATAATCCTATGTTTGGCGAATTGGCCTCAACCTCACATGCTGCTCCGGATGAATCTAAAGAAAAAAAAGTAGATATTACACAAAATGCACCACAACTTGTCATCGAAAGCATTGATATTATAGATAGTTCGGAAAGAGAGGAAGAAGAGCAGGAACTAACGGAAATCAAATTAAATTCTTCATCGGATGAAGACGAAGACCTAGAAACTAATCAATAGCTCGTATTAAGTATATTATACACTAATAGTGCATATACATGTGTACATTCAAATTATTAGAAATAATAAAAATATTAGTTAAAGGATTCTTAAATCTATACTAATATTATTATAAAGAGGAAATTTTTTTATTTTGTTTGTAACGAATAAACTTTAAAACTACCGAACCGATTTTTAAAGTTTTTTCACTTTGGATCGTCAGGCTCGTCAGTTGCCAGTAGGCAGTTTTTAGCTAATGATATTAAAGATATAGACTGGCCTATCGAATCGCTAGACCTTAATCTAATATAAAATCTTTAAGCTGAAATTAGGGAAAATGTGTGCGAACAGGATACGAAGCTCTGACTAACATGAAGCAGAAGCGCTACGCTGCCGTTATTGCCACCAAATACCATGCGACTATATGTTGGCATAAATAATCAATTTTTGTGTTGAAAATTTGGAATTTTGTTCAGTTTAAAATGTTTTATCAACAATTGTGCTATTTTTTAACGGCCAAATTTTGAGTGTGACCCTTTCCATAAGAGTTAATATATTTGACAATTTTTTTTGCATAGCATAGACACTCCTTAAATCTACTTTAATTATTGTCAAGAGTTTATATCGACAAGAAAACAAAGGTAAAATCATGGTATAATAAAACCAGGTAACTTCAAAAATACAAAAGTAACAACATTACAAAAAGCCCATATATTTTGTTATTGCTTTTGAGGCTCCTCCTGTCAAAAACTATTTCCGGTGGTTGATCTCTCTTTAACACATTGATATTTCTTATTTTTTGACAGAACGAGCTTCAATCATGCATGATTCAGCTGGCGTCTCAGTATCACCTGGTTTTCTTACACCATGGGTAAAATAAATAAAAAAGGGAAACCTTGACTTCAGTGCTATTTTTTACAGCTGAATGTACTTGTAAAGAAAATTATAGAGGTCGTATTGCATTTGTAATCGATATTTAAATATACACTATTCCTTAAATATTTAATTTATTTATTAATTTTCTTAAATTATAATTATAAATTATAAAGTAAGAAGAAAAAAGGGTGGAGCAATCGCATCTTAGACGTTCAGCTCAACTATGTATATCATAAATAAAATTTGTTTTTATTTGTAAAAATAAGCTTGAATCTGACAATATGTTTATAATCAAATGAAAGAAAAAATATTATACAAAATACATATTACATACCAAAGCAATGCACAGGCATACTTGAAAAACACCCATCATTACAAGCCTGCGTAATATTTTATACTTGTAAGCGCTTGTAAGCCATTTCAAGTACATAAGCTTGTGCAGCTCTTTAGTACATAAATACATACTAAAGAGCTGCACAAGCATACTTGAAATCACACATCACTACAAACATGTGTAATAATTTTATTAAAGTGCTTGCAAGCCATTTCAAGTGTGCTTGTGCAGCCTTTTAAGGCATAGTTGGGCATGGCAGAATTATACACGTTAAGGCATTCCCTACAACAAACACTGAATTTCAATTAAAAACAAGAAATTCAATGCAGGTCCGCTTGTACACTCAACCTTCGCACAGATTGTAAATAAATTTTGATAGCTATGAAGCCAAAACGAGAAAAACAACAACTGTACATCTGTCTAAAATGCTTTACCATATACCTAAGTGTGAATTTTTATTTGTGTTTCAAGTGATGATATGAATTTTTGTTTTTACGTTTTGCAGTACAAATATCAAATTTGTAATAAATTTCTTTAATTGTTTTTAAGAATTTTTGAAGGTTTCAAAACGATATAAAATCGCCGTACCTAAAAATCATCAACTTTATTCTTTTTTACTTTTCCATCCTTGAAATTTCTCTCTCTTTATTTTTTAGTCTTACATTTCATTTCTCTAAATTTGTTTTCATTTCATGAAATCAAGAGTGTTACCAAAGTATTAATTTAAAATGATGGAAAATGTGAAATCTTGAAGAAAGTCATCTTAATGTGTACATACATCACATTCAAAAGTTATATATAATTTATGTATGGTAAAAAAGTTTTTATACACTTTTGAATAATTTGGAGCTAAGTTTTTTTATTTTCCTTATTTACTTTCATTTTATTATCTCCAGTATAATTGAATTTACTTTTTTAAGTAAAATTTTAAATAACTTTTGATTATTTAATTTTTGTACATTTTACCGATTTTTAACACTAAAAAACTTAGGCAGCCCTGTACAAATTGATTAGTTTTCATCAAAAAATTATTAGATGCATATCATCTTTTCTTTCATTTCACTAGATTTACGGTTTTCCCAGCTATTTCTTAAATAAATTTTAAAACACGTACTTTTTTGTTGAAAAGGAAATTGATTAAAAATCAAATGGGTAAACATAAAGTAAATACAGTGGGAGAAGTGGCGTATCGTGGTATTTACAATACATTACGTGTTTTGGTTCATTTGACTTCAGCTGTGCAATTTTCTTATGCCATTTATTATGATTACACTTATGTTCATTTTCCGGCTTCTGATAAGAAAATGCATGCTCCATTTGGTGGTAAATTTAAATATTTAACATTTATTAATGCGGTATGTATGAAAAATAAAATATTTACATAATTAGTAAAAAAAACTTAAAGACAACTTAATTCTATAAAGTCCAATTTATATTGCTGTATCAAAGTTTACAATCAAAAATCTTATCTCATTTGTACCAGTGATGATGAACTTGTAAAAGTACTTTTTTTTACAATATTGTTCGGTGGGGCAATTCTTTTAACAGTACGAAAAATCTGTTTACATACATGCACAGAAGGAACAGAGATAGATTATAATAAGGAAATGGGTTTAATGTTTTTGTAATTAAATAATTACATTATTAAATTAATTAAATATTTAAAACTTTAATTTAAGTCCTGCGAAGTCAGTAGACTTGCGTGCAGAATATGCATATGTATGTGTAACTTACAAATATACAATAACAATTCGTTTGTATTTACTTTTATACCAATTGTATGCTGAACATTAAATATGTTTTGTTTGGATAAGACGATGTTTTTTGAATGTCCTCCTAAAATATCTGAAGTTAAACTATGAAGAAAAAGAATGTGTGTGTTTAAAAGCTATTTTGCTAGAGTTTGCCTAGTTTTTAGTGTTAAGCTATGATAAAATTGGAATGTAGGCTAAAATAGTTTTTCTCAAATTCTAGTTCATCTAAAGATCAATTTTATAAAAAAGTCTTTTTACCTATTTTTCATTTTATTATTACAGATAATTCAAGCATTATACTACACAATTTCGTTAATAAATGATTTTATGGGAAGCAATGAAGTGGCTCCAAAGAAGTTACCTATGGTGCGTAAACTTAAGGATTATGTAATGGCCGCATTTGCCTTTCCAATTGCATTAAATGTGGGAATAACATTTTGGGGTTTATACGCCATCGATAGAGAATTGGTTTTCCCTAAAATTCTGGATGCTGTTTTTCCTAGGAAAGAAAACACATACATATAAAATTATTCGGGCTTTTATAATGCTAATAAAATTATTTTTTTCTTTTCAGTTGGTTAAATCATATTATGCATACAAACATTGTCGTCTTTATCGTTTTGGAAATGTTTATTTCCTTCCGTGCTTATCCACCAAGGAATATAGGTATTGCTGGCTTAACCGCGTTCATGTTATGCTATTTGGTATGGTTGCATGTGGTCAAACACTACTCTGGTATTTGGGTATATCCCGTTTTGGACGTCTTGCAACTACCTCAACGTATTGTTTTCTTTGTTGTCTCTTTAGCATTCACTTTAGCTTTATATATATTTGGAGAAGCTATGAACAATATTGTATGGTCTAAGGAGCTTAAAATGATACAACATAAACATAAGTAAATCAGACACCAAAGTTTTTTGATCTAAAATTGAAGCCTTTTCATCTTGTCGAAATTTTTAAAAATCCAATTAATGATAAAACCAATAAGAATATACATACATTTCTTATGATATTGTAAAGCTTTGTATCTTCACCACATAAACTAAAGTAATTCACGCGTAATCTAATTTTTTACATATAAACAAATATAAAAATTAACAAAAATTTTATTCGTAGTAAAGAATATATCCAAATATTTTTAGTTATTAAAACTAAAAACAATATCTTTGTTATTTATAATTTTGTATTAAGGGCCACCTATATTATTATTAACCATTAATAAAACAAGTTATTTCTAAAAACAACTAACACCTCTCATATCAAATGCACATCGTAAAATAAGTTTCAAATGATATCGGGTTTTTTGGCACCTAAACTAATGGTAATAAATAAAAAAAAAAATCGGTAGTTAAATGAATTACAGAAAACGAATTATTTTAAGCAGCTTTTTTAGTAGGTACGTATGTACGTAAGTAAAGTCTACTCATTTTGATGTAATATTTTTATTTTGAAAAAATAATTGTTAAACTAGCGCTTGAAGTCTGCTATGAAAATATTTTGAAATGCATAGTAAAAAAATCTGACTTTCCTAAAAGCTTTGTGTCAAAGGAGGTACAAGGTCCCAAGGCTATTTTCGTCTAGTATTTGTCAAGATAAAAGCAAAAATCTCGATTTTTAGTAAAGAAAATAAATTGCAAATATTTAAATTTTTCTCAATTTTCTTATAATATGCATGCTTGATATTTATGTGTGTAAGTTTGTATATCTAAATAAACTCTAACAATCCTTACTTTTCATGTGGTAGAAAGAAAGAAGGAGATCAACGTCGTGTATTAAGGCTCTTTTTTAAACTATTTGTAAATAAATAAATATCTATAAATTGTTAAATACCTATACAATTTTTATTGCTAAATATAAAAATTGTATTATTAAAAAGTTTATTTTATTAAACATGTATATGTTTTGAATAACAGTCTTTTCGATATTTACTTAATCTTAAAGTAAAAAAATTGTGCAGCAAGAGTTTATATTGAATTTACATGTATGATTATATAACTTTATTATAAAAAATATATGTTAAGTAAATAAATGCTTCGGTCTTAATAATAAAAAAGAGGTAATACAAATAGACCAATTTACAAATTTTTTTGGGAAACGATGTAAATCTTAGTATATATATGACAATATATAAATGAGTATGTATGTACACACATAACTAATGAGTATTGTATTTAAATATGACAACTTGATTAAATAATCACATTTCAATAATTTTTTAAAAGAAACGAAAAAAAAACGTTAACTGTAACTGTTTGTTTCGATGGGTATACTCTTACTAATTAAATGTAACATCTTAATATGTCACCATTTAGAATTTTATTTTGAAGGTAACAACAACATTTTTAATTTTTCCGCTTCACTTAGTATGATTGTTGATTCTTTATGTTTACTTCCTAGCAGTAAATCCATCTCCACTGCTTCATTTTCATCTCTCCCATCGTGATAGTGATTATTATGTTTAGTATTTATTTCGCGTATACATTTTTCAAATTCACCTTCATCATATGAAGAATGTAAAGTTTGTGTAGCTATTTCAAAGGCATTAGCCTGTATGCCAACGTCACAGCTTGTCTTGCTATTACGAGAATTTGGTTTATGTGTTGAAATGCCAGAATACGAACTGTGCAGCGCAATATTAGGTAAGCCTAGTTCCAGCGATGAAAAGGAATCATCGGAAACGCTATTATCACCATCGTCTGCTACAAAAAACTCGCCTTTATGCTGTATATTTAATTCGGAATTATTTATTAAATCCATTTCATATTTTCTGTTAGTAAGAATTTTGTGCTTTTGTGAATTTGCACTAGAGTTATGGCGCCTTAGAGATTTTTTACGACTTGAAGGACAGCCAGCTTGTGATTTTTTTGGTTGTTTGCTGCGTGTGGTATTCCGAGAATTTCTATTACTTGTAGAGTCATTTGATTTTTTCGTACCTTTAAACAAAAAATCATAAACAGCTTGTTTTTTGGTTTTGTTTTCTATATCATTGATTTCCTCAATTCTAGGGCTATAATCCTTCCCATCATCGTCTTCATCACTTAAATTTTGTTTTAGCACTACATCTAAACGAGAGTCTTGTACTTTGAACGAAGCTATTGAAGTCTCTTCATCTGATGTGGTCGTCATACCTTGATTTTGTAGAAATGGCATTATTAATTGACCATTTTTGGCTAAAAATTCAGTTATATCAGCAGGATCTAAACCAACATTAGCTGATCTTCTTTTTGTAGAATTATGTTTTTTAGTACTGTGAGCAAAGAGATCTACTTTGTGACTTGCGTTTGGAAATGTTGTTTTTTTAAGGGCAATGATTTGTGACTCAATAGAGGTACTACTTTCTCGCCTACCACTATATTTACGACCAGTAGCTGCAATAAAATCTCTTTTTTTTTGAGATCTTTTACCGGACTGATGGTGGTGATGGCCAGATCTAGATCTTGTTTCCACTTTTGTTTCTTGTATTTTCAACGAAACTTGAGAGTCTGCAGAATTTCTACGCGATTCCACAGAAACATGTCGCACGCTAATACTTTTTCTTTCAGAATCTAAAGAGTTTTTACAGGGACCTTGACTGGAACTATTAGTGGCCTCTGTTTCTTCCCTTAAAGCCATTCGCCTTTTAACAAACTGAGGCAAACAATTGGCCCAAGTTGAACTAATCTCGTTTGTTTCAGGTGAGTTTAAATCATTAACATCAAAGTTTAAACCAACGGGATCAGTGTGTGTATTGTAAAGCGTTATAGAGAGCCTCCCTTTATTTTCAAATTCTTTACGTTTAGCCCAAGTATGAGCAATAACTTTATGTTTAGACATTTTCACCTCTTCGTTAGTTTCTTTACCACATTTTTTTCTGATGTATCGTTTCCAAGTTTCTACTGAACTAGGTGTCCAACACCAAGTAGACATCACAATGCCTGCACCAAACAGACATAGGAGATGTAGCTGCAAAATTGAAACACTTGGACGATTTTCTATCTTACATTTGATATGTTCTTCAAATGGAGAAAAAATACGGCAGCTAAAATAAAAAATTTTATTTATTAAAAAAATGTTTTTTTATGTTTTTTAAATAGTTCAACAATCACTTACATAACGTAATCCTTTAAACTTTGTATCCATTCACTTGAATGCCGAAATTCATAAGCATGACAGATCATGGACACCAGAATAAAAATTAAAGAAAAAAGAGCACACAAGCCCATTCGCACCATTATTGAATGTATTTTATTACTAGCCAAAGTCGATTTTATATCATTGGCAAAGTGCATTAAGCGAAACAACTTAATCATACCGCATATAATGAAATAACATCCTACTATTAC
This sequence comes from Thelaira solivaga, assembly GCA_947397855.1. Taxonomy (NCBI): domain Eukaryota; kingdom Metazoa; phylum Arthropoda; class Insecta; order Diptera; family Tachinidae; genus Thelaira; species Thelaira solivaga. Next base: position 3,854,259 of record OX377611.1, read on the forward strand.
TACTCCCAGTAATGGACCCCAAACTAAGCCAGAGCGTATCGATTGATTGATATATCCTGCAAAGCAAATGCCCACTGTACTGTTGCCATCAACTTCACTCAAAGCCAAGGTGGTAATGGTTAGTACCAAAGGTAGAGACCAGGCTACTAAATGAAAATATGAGCCCTTCTTATCAATACGATCTTGTACGTTACCAATAGCTCTTAAATGCCAAGCATAGGTGAGGAAAACAAACCAAACCATTGCAGCAATTGAAAAATAGTAAACTGTAACAAAAATTACTACACATGAAAGATTTTCTCCAGCAGTAGGCTCGGCCAGTCGTAATGTACCATCTTTGCGGCAAACGATATCTTCCCTAGATCCGGGTATGAATTGCGCCAACCAGCTTAATATAAAATTTGTTATTTATTAAATTAAATACATTCTCAGATTACTTACCCCAAACATGTAATCATGAAACACATGTTTATATAAAAAACAATTAGGGCTGGGTATTTGCTAGCATTTTCCCAATCAATAAGAAAAGTGGCAACAACAAATAGATTTAATAACAAGCACAAAGTAGCACCCCAAGCAATTAATTTTTGAATTTGTCGATGTTCATCATCAGTATGCAGCGGATCCTTACACCGTACACCACAACCTTCGACGCCTGGGTAATAACTAGTACTAGATTCAGCAGGAACTAAAGGCTCCAGACATTGACCAGTCAAATTAAATTTCATTTCTCTGACATCATTGTTGCACTTTGAAGGGAAATGCGTTTCATTACACTTTAAGAATTCGGGGAAATATGATGTATTATATAAAATACGGCAAGGTTCCAAGGTAATGCGGCACATTTCTAAAGAAGGTAGGTATACCATATCTTGACCATTAATATTTTCACACTTGGGAGTGAAAACAGCACATAAAAAGGGCTGAAAAACGAATAAATAATATTTCCCTCATTGCGAATTAATAAACGTATGTTTTTTTACATACTAACCTGTATAACAGACCAACATTTTGGTATATGCCTTAGAGCCATAAACTTGGTCAATCTATCTTGAGCAATTGCTTGATTATGTGATATTGTCAAATCTAAACTTGTGTATTCATAGGGTATCTTTGCTCCTAGGCAGCTGGTAAAATTTAATTTTTCACAATTACCCCTTCGAACACATTGAACATGTTGCATTCCCAAACCACGACCATCAAGCCAAAGTTTTTCTTCTTTACCTTTTTTTCCTCCATAGATACGATAGTTGTTTGTACCGTTTATTGGATCTAGTTGTGTTTGTATGTAAGGTAGAGTGTTTACTGTAGAGATCTTTGTTGTGTTTGTTACAGATATGGGCACCGTTGCAGCATTAACGAATGAAATAGTGATGAAAGTGGTAATTAAATATATGATTAACACTAATTGGCAGTCCTTGCTAAAAAATTTAAAATACAAACCATTTACTAGAAAATTGATAATTTCAAAAGAAAAAAAGAGCACACATAGATTTCCCCTTACAGGTATTAATGCACAAAATGTATTCACTTACTTATTCAATTCCATATTACTCTTTTCCAAATGAAAAACAAAAATGTAGAAGCTTAGAACTTAACTCAGATATTAAAAATATCAGAACTATCGTTATACATAGAGTTCATGGAGCATTTTTCATTTGCATTATTAAATTATATTTTTATTTACATTTTTTGTTACATGCTAAATGAACTTTGCACTGCTTTGTAATTTTAGACAAGTCAATAAAATAAACACCAAAATGAAGTTACAAAGCCGCAAAAAATATTTAAACCTATTAAAAAAATAAAATATATCAACTTAAATCAAGTAAAAAGTCAGAAGAGAGCCGCATCTAACAAAAAAAATGGAGATGGAATAGACCACCCAGGATGTTATAACTTAAAGGTGCCAGACTGTTTATAGGTTCAATGCAAAGGTACTTCATGGCAGAATTAACAAGGTAAGTCATTTAGTACAATCCTGCCATGGGTACTTTTGCTTTTTGGAACGGTACATTTGTCAAGTATTCAAGTTAAATTCTTTCAACGCACATTAATTTATATGCATTTTTTGAAAAACTGAACAATTCTATTTAAATTTCAAGCTTGTATAGTAATAAGCTGTATTTTAAAATCGTACAAATTGCTTAGCTCTCCCATTCAACCTGGCAGCCATAGAATATTCAATGGGTATTTTGAGCTGGCAACGTATCAAATATTCATCTGCAGCATTTCAGAGATCTCCCAAGATCTACACTTGGCAGAATAATACACGGTAAGGCATTCTCTACAACAAGCAACACTATCGCATGTGTCAAATTCAATGCTGATCCAATCCATGTATTTTGAGCATAAAAACCACACAAGTATTTTGTAATAAAAACAATACGTGCACAGAATACAAATAAATTTTAACAGCTACAAAGCCTAAAAGAGAAGCAAAATATGTACTCGTCTTAAGTACTTTACCATGTATAATTCTGCCAGGCATCTAGATACTTGTCTGGCATGCGATTTAATAATTTCTCAGCTGGCATGTTTAATTGAATTATTTTTTGATATCATGTATTTTTAATCATGTAAATCGGCAGTCGATAAATATTTTGGAAGAACTTTAATTTAAAAATTTTTACAATACAGGAAAGTTTTCCACTTTTATTTGTCATACATATAATTTGGTTTTTATTAAATAATTCATTAAAATGGCTATTTTGTTAAGCTTGGTCTTATTTTTCAAAAATCGATATTTCGCTCCAATTTTTGTAGCTTCTTCAGGATATAATTATAAATTAAATTTATAATTATATAATTATAAAGCTTAACAAAATAGCCATTTTAATTAAAAAGAAAAAGGTCAAATAAAACTAACTAATAATTAAATAATTCATAAAATGGAAAACGATTACTTTTTTAAATTATTATTTTCCTTTTTTGGAAATACATGTAACATCTTTTAATAACTTTATTTTTATATTGCATATGCATATCAGGCTATGTATCTTTTTCAAATATTTTAGCTGGCCTAATAAGTCTTTTTATATTACAACGCATGATATACATAAACAAATTAAGCCCATGCACAGATGTATTTAAATTGCAAGGACATACTAAATACCTACACAAGCATACTTGAAGTGGCTTACAAGTATTTTTTATTATAAAATATTACACATGTTTGTAGTGATGTGTGGCTTTCAAGTGTGCTTGTGCAGCCCTTTAGTACTTATATATTTTTTCAATAAATAAAGTAAATTAATAAAATATACATACATATATGTACATATACTTACATATATATATATATGTATGTATATGTACGTAGTTGTGTAGTTTTCTTAAGACGTAAATGAGTATGTGTATTTATTTGATTTAAAATAACAGTATTAAATGAATTTAATATCAAAGGAAATAAGTTAAAAATTGCATGTAGACTAGAAATTACAAGAAAAATAAAAATATAATATATTTTAATTATTAAAGACAAGTCTTTTGTGTTATAAAATTATTATTGAAAATTATGTATTAGTTATTAAGTTAGTTGCATTACATGGAAATTTATTTTTAAAAAGATATTATTTAACACAGCTTTAAAATACGTACTGATATTTTTCAAATAATTTTAATTCAGATTCATAAAATATTAACACTACGCCTCATTATGTGACTTCTGTTGTTTTTTTATAACAATTAGTTTTTGTGTTTTTATGAATACTCATTTAAAATTTTCAATAAAGGAAATTTCCTCGTACTTGCTTCACTTCGGAATATGTGTATGTAATACATATTAATCAATAAATAGAAGAACAACACTTCTTATGCTGAATAGTTGTTTTTTATATTTTGAAGTAAATTTGAGACAAATGAGAGAAATATGTAATATATAACGGAAATAATTCTTGTTTTTTTTTCATTTGAAATTATGTATTTTAGCTTTTAATTTTATTTCGGTTCAACAAATTTAATAAAAATTGCGACTCAAATTTACAATTCCAGCAGTTAGTTTTACAACACATCTATTATGTCCTCATATAAAGCTATATTGGTTTATGTTTTACGTAGGTATATTACATTAAATAAAAATTTTAAATGAATGATAACAAAATTCATGCACTTAATATTTTGATATATGTATATGTAACTAAAAATTAATTTTTTTTTAAATTTAAATAAATAATAAAAAAAAAATATATATGTATATATGGTCTTTTCTTTTTCTTTACAGAGAAATTAATAATTTATAGACCTTTTTTAGCATTTGAGTTAGTAATTTTTATACAAAAACACTTATATGTACTTCAATGTCTTGAGTTCGTATATTTTAAGACAATTTTTGACAGATGCATGCCTTACGTAAATGAAGATAATGAAACTTATTTAAAGTATGTTTATTTGTTTGATAGAATTGGTAACGTATATACATACATACATACATATTTATAATATGTAAATATGTATAAAAGCCCCATTCATAATACAAATTTACGTTATAAACTTTAATTATGGATAGGGCTTTAAAATATGTATATATTGTGTATTTTCATAAAATACATATGTACATACCAACATTTATCTATTATATTTTTTCATCCTTTATTTACTAAACCTAACATCAATATTATTGCAATTATTCTCGTTTCTAATTCTCGAATTTCTAAATACAAAAAAAAAATGTTAACAAATTATTTTTACCATATTTTTTTCTGATAAAATACAAAGTTCTTCCATAAGCGCTCTTGGATTTTAAATTAGAATTTGTCGGAGAAAAATATTAGTTTATTCGTTTTCTTGGTTATCTCCCTCAGTGGTGTTTTCTTCAGCGGCTACAATATTACGTTTACTACATGATTTCACTAATTCCAAATATTTTTCGCCATCAAAACGACTGCTTTCATCTTGTAGATCCTGTATTAAAAAATATGTTATATTTACAGAATTTGAAAAAATGAAAATTATAGCACAGGAATGTGAATAAAAGTAAAGTTTATGAATTTTTAAGATATTCAAATATGTTGAAATATAAACACAATATGTGCAGAAATTTATGATACACTGCACTATAAGCATCCAGATGATCAAATTATTTTTTTAATTTTTTATAAAATTTAATATAAAACTTAAACTTTTAAGTATTCACTACTCGTTTAGTGCTAATACTAATGACAATTGATAAAAAAAAAAAAAACAAAATAATGATGGAAAAATAAGTAACTTGAAGGAAAATTATATTATTTTTATTAAAATGGCTAGATTTTCAAGCTTAGTCTGATTATAAATATTACTACTTCGCTTCAACCTTATGTAGATTCTTTAGAATTTAATTATATAATTACTTGTTGAAAAGATACATCTTTTTCTGCGGTGTAGAGTGTAAAAATTTACATATTGAATTAATGTAAAAAAATTAGCATAAAACACTTTACTTTTAATATACATTCCATTTAAATATCGGACATAATTTAATCTTACCTTTTACCCGAAAATTTTCTGTTATTATGTGTTCTTATTTATTATTTTCTTTTTTAAGTCTAGCATACTTTTTTCTTTTACTCGTACAACAAAGTAGTAGATATAAGCATATATTGAAATTGTATTCCCGTTTTATTAAGTGCATGTGATTAGTTACAAATTTAGTATTGGAATAATGGGGAGTAATTAGTAAAAGTAAAGGAAACAAAGCAATGACAATTATTAAAGGTATAGTAATGATTTGAATGTATTTACTTGACTTAATTCTAAGTTTTTTTCCTGTTGTGCATATTAACAAACTTAGTTAAATTTAGCCCATAAGCAGAAATGTAAATTATTTGGTGGTATAACAATAATTTAAATAATTATAGAAATCAAATAAACCAAACATTCAATAATAAATTTTACAATAAATCAATTTGTTTGAAATTTGTGTATATACAATGAATTTTAATATGTGCGAATTATGTATTTAAAAATTCAAAACATTTCGATTTATCATTAACAACAAAATACGATCTATGTGTCTGTACGTTAAGTAATATTTTATTATTATAGGTCTCCTTTTTATAATATGTATATACAATGGCTCATAATCATAGTCGCACTTTTAAAAAACTATTTTAAATCCATAAATTTATATTAAGAAAATTTGATATTTATAAAAGCCTACTTTTTGGTGACTATGATTATAGCCGAATTACTTTAAAGGTTTTGTTTGCATTTTTTTTATTTAAGTTTTATTACCAAGTATTTTTATAAATACTAATTTACAGGATATATTTAAAAAACATGAGATTTCTATTTTCCTTCTTTTCTTTGGGTTATAATAACTGTTGATTACATTATAATATATTCATAATGTATAAAATTAAATAATTACATAAGAAATTGTAATATTAGTTTTTTAATGTTGTATAACATTGTTAATAGTTGTTAAGTACATTTAGTTAACCATTTCGCCTCTTTTGGATTCAATAAAATTTTGCATTTGACATACACAATATTATGTACATATGTATACGCATATATAACGTATATACATATAAATTAATTTTTTTTATATTTTGATTTAAATAGCGATTGTGTTAATAATGGAATGTTAAATTTAATTTACCTTAACCTTTTTTTTCTTTTACTATGTGCATTTTTAAAATACTTATACGATTATTATAATCATTTTTTAATTGTTTTATGTTTTTTATACATATTTCTTATTATATAAAATTTAATCTGTTTCACAGCCAAAACACAGATTATATTGAGTTTAAAAGAAAGCAAAAACAGAATATATTAATAAAATTTAGTTAAATAAATCGTATCGCAGCCAATAAGAACGATATCTTGGGATTGGCCATAAAAAATCTGTTGTTAACATTACATTTTAATATTTGTTTTTTACTGAAAACGGATCATAAGAGTAACCTTTTCATATTCTTATGGAATACAATATTTATTTAAAAAATAGAATTGCATTTGAATGAGACACTTTTTGAAAAAAAGACACTCAATATACAAAATTTTATGTAAAATAATAGTTCATACTAATTCTAAGTCGGATTGCAATATATTGCAAAAAAAAGCGATAAATTTTAATTGAAATAAAATTTTGAGATTTCTGTTGCCAATAAAAAAAAAAAGATATTACAGATATTAAATTCAGTTGATAAATATTGAAACTATAGCCGCTTCTAACAATGCAATTATTCAAAACACACACAAAAGTCAATCAGCTCGTATATGTTACTTTAATTGTTATAATAATATAATGCCTTCTTTACCATAAAAATCAAAATTGTAATAATGACTAGTATATAGGTTTGATAACAAAAATAATAATAATAATGGAAATTAGTTAATAAAAATAAAATAATCAATGCTTTTGAATTGTAGTAAAGTTAAAATAAAAATTAAAAGTGGAAATAGTGGCAGAACATTGAACAAAGACATTATCCTGTTTTCACCTAAACCTAACCATTTAATTATTATCAAACTCTAAGCATTTATTTCTTTTTTAGTTTTTCCTTTTTGTAACAAATTAAGTGAAAACGCAAACAATATTTAATGCTCTTGTAATATAATAATTCTTTTGAAGAGATATAGGAACCTAATTTTTTTAAAGATTCCTTAATTTAACTTTTTTAAGCTTTCAAGCTTAAAGTTTGCAAAAATTAAAAAATTTATATGAATTTAAAATTGATTTAAATAAAATAATAATAATAAAAAAACAAACAAATATTTTTAATAACAATAAAATAGAAAAACATCTTCACTTTGTAAAAATATTTTGTTTTTTTCAAAAACAAAAATAAAAACAATTCAAGTAACATATGTATGTATGTAGTAATAAGTACATACATACTTAAAAAAACAGTTTTATAACAAAAAACAAAAATTAAAAACTAATATATGCTCAGCAGTTTACTTAAATATTTAGTAATTCTCAATCGTTAAAAACTTTATGCAGCCTGTTATTACATAAAATTTTTTTCAGTGTACTTTTTAACTAGCAGAAAAAATGAGTATTCTTATGCCCATCGTAAAGCGCCTAGTCACAAGTCGAATACGAACGAAATTCATAATTTAATTTGGGTCGTACAAATGATGATGGGGAGATTTGTGCAGTGTCTACTTGAGTGCCATTCGCCGTGGTCGTAACTGCTACAATTTCAACCTCATCATCATCGTCATCAAAAGGATCAGCAGGACCACCACCAGCACCCTCTTGATTAGACAGTTTTTGATTAATTTGATCATTGTTGGATTTTAAATTTTCATTCGATTTATTTATAGTACCGCCAGTGTTTTTGCTACTTCCAACCATTATATCGGATATTATTTTAATTTGTTTGTTTAACAGAGTTTGGCGTGTATCTGTATTTGTAATGGCCGTTATAGGCACCGTTGTCATTGGGCCAATGCGTACCGAACTTATATGACGATTTAGACCGGCGCTGTGAATGCGACCACTGCCAGCAGTTACATTTATAGAACTGTTATTAGCATTTGGTGTAACGTGCGTATGTGTGATATCATTGGAGCCAGGAATAGAAAGTGAAGGAATTGGTTCAACATTAAGAGATAACGCTTTTGTATTAGATTCGTAATCATCCTCATCAATACTATAGGTCAAACGATTAAAAAACCCTTTTCGTCTTATATTCAGGGACAGACTGTTGTGATGTGAATTTAGTTTATATGTTAATGAGTTATTAGGGGATTCCACGGGCTTAGAAGTATTTAGATTATTCGAATCATTGTAATAAACCGTATGATTATTACTAATATTATTATTTTGCATATTAAAATTATTACTTAAACTATTGTTATTTGAGACAGAGGGAGTAGTGTTAGTGACATAATTGCTAGATGTTGTAATTGTTGAAGGCATGTTATGAGTGAAAGTTGTTAAATTTGAATTAAAACACTTAATAAAACTACTGTTGTTAGTAGAACAATTAGTAACATTTTGATTGATAGTAGTGATGGCGGTCGAGGTAAGAATGGAAGTTGTGGCGGTAGTCATATTTTGCATACAAGTTGATGGTGCAGCAGTATTATTGCAAGCAACACGTAACGTTAATGAAGAAGCTTTAGGATTTGCGAAGGAATAAGTGGGATTTGTTAATGGAGTAAGATTAGAACTATTACCAATAGTATTATTAGTACTAAAAGCTGTAATAGCCGAAGAAGCATACGTAGTTGTGGTTGATGTTGTTACCTTATTGCGTACTATGGATGGAAATTTCTCACAAATCTTTTGCCATTCAGATGGGAGCGCCCAGGAATGAGGACTTTTAGCATAGTACAACAAATGCTCATACTGATGAATAATGCGTGCTGTTAAATAAAATTGTTTACTTTTAATTTTAGAATATTTTAAGCTATGTGCGTTTTCGCTTTCAATTTAAACAGCAAAACACTTACACTGACACTAACAACATACATTTGTTGTTTAAAATGGAAGCAAAAAAGCACCGTTTGAAATTGGAGACTTAAAAATGTACATTACATTTAGACAATACTTTTTAAATAAAAAATAGCTTACCTGCATCGGTATTTGTATTGTTGACATTAGTGCCAGGTTCACTTTTCTGGCGCATAACAGCTGTATTTGTTGAATTAGCTGCCTCAGGTGTGGAATCTTTTCGGGAGAAATGACTTCTTCGTGAACGAGCTAAGCCATTGCTTTGAGATGCTGATTTAGCTAAAAAAATTTTAGATATGTAAAACGATTCAAATTAAATGTCTTGCAAATAAATAAATTGTTTTTTATTTTTATTTTTATTTTTTTTTTTTTTGAAAATAAAAAAAAGCTAATAAATAAAAAATAATTTACTACATACTCGTTTAAAATTTTGCAATAAAACAAAACAGGATTTTTCTGAAAACCATATGATTTTGAAATGAATTAGTATTTTAAAATTAAATTAACAAAATATTTTTAAAAATCCAGAATTTAGTAAAATTATTTAATTAAAGTTGTTTTTCTTTTAGAAATCACGCAATTTTAAACATATGTTTAGTAAAAATGATATATAAAATAAATAAATGGTTTGATATCTTGCTACCATTAAAAAATTGAGGAATCAATTAATTAAAACTCACACATAGTTTCCGCTGTAAGATAATGTAATTATAAAGAAAAAATAAAAAAATATAGTAAAACACAACTTGTTCAACTCACACAAGCTATTGGAATCAATGAAAACGTCATCATCAACATCTTGATTATTGTTGCTGTTAACATTGGATATATAATTGAGTCCAATTCCACTATCAGTAGCTAAAGGTGAGGCTGCATGTAAAGAGTTACCCATAGCAAAATGAGGTGTTCCGGTCATGGGTGTAGTTGGCGTAGAAATGGGACTAGTATCAAATGCAGCTCCAGCATCCATAGAAGCTAAAAATTCAGCACTGCTAAAGTGATCATCCAACACCAGTTTTGCTATCTATAACACAAAAAAGAAAGAAGAGCACAATTAAATCATAACTCCATATAACAAATACCTAAACAAAAAACTTACCCTTACTAGTTCGCAGCAATCCCCGGTAATTTTAATTACATGCTGGCCAACATTGCACGTGAATTTGTACTCGCCTAAAGAAGCATCATTTGTAGAATATGAATGCAATAATATTTGCGAATGAGGACGTATTGGTTTACCTGCAGCAGCAGCCGCAACTGCGGCATTAGCTACAGGTGTTGATGAATTCATCCCCTGAATGTTAGCCATGTGCTGTTGTTGTTGATGCTGTTGAATCATCTGTTGAGAAGCTGCAGCAGCAGTCATAAAATTTTGAGCCGAATTAAAGCTTAAACGATTAGATAAATTACTAGCACCAGGAGTACGAGGCTGCACTGATTCATCGGAATTGGAGGAAGCTAATGAAGAGCAAGAGCCACCACCTCCAGCGTGACTGCTACCCATTACAGGATCTAAACGTACCGGAGATGCGTTACGGCGTATGGTATCCTCAATTAACTGCTTAGCATAACTTTAAAAATATTATATTTTATTTTACAACAATCACATATATATGTGTATGCGCTGAGTAAAGAAAATCTAAAACTCACTTGATTTTATCCTCGGCGGGGCCGGTTATTTGCACCAGACGTTCTTTGGCTCCGGGATTCACTTTAGAGATTCAAAAATTTCAATAGCATTATAAGCACATACATATTAAATATTTACAGTGTACTATTAACACTCATATGTATTATTTAACAATAAAATATTGAATTAATGAAAGCGTAATGAAATTATTATATATGTATGTAAATAATTTTTTTAAATAAATTTTGTGGCCATAAATTAAAATGAAAAGTGCAGAGATCGTTTTGGGGAAGAATAATGATTAACACAAAAAAACGCATTTTCTTTTAATACATTTTACAAATGATTGAAAAATTTAATTAAAATATGTTAATACATGCTATGCTTGGGAATTTATACTACATTTAGCTGAGTCTTTAATGAATAAAATGAAAAACATTAAATTGCATTTCCAACCAATGAAAAAAAAATTAGAAAAAGGGGTTTTCTTTAGAGTGATTAATGTACCAACAACAATGGTAGTTATCAAATTAAAGGATTATCAAATTATTTGTTTTGTATGTGGTTACCTCTTTGGAAGGATATAATAGTTTCACTGAGTTCCTCTATCATATGGACTCGACGGCCTTTGATGCCCATTACTTACAAAATTTTAAAGACAAGTTACAGAAAGGAAGAGCATCGTGGGAGAAATAATAATAATAATATTAAATGTAAAGGCAAGGTTAAAAAATTTTGTTTGTTTTTAAAAGATATAGACTTTTAAACCAAATACATATGTATACCAAATATATATTTTTGATTATATTTAACAAGTGTTGTGGTACTTGTTTAATTGTTGCTTTAATTATAATAAAAATACCTTTTCCTGAATCAGCATTACGTATAACCACCTCATCCTTACAATATGTTTTACCAGGAATTTTTGTAGGTTTTGGAAATTTGCCAGAATTACGTATAACTTCTCCGGGACTCAGAAGCAAATGTTGCTGATTAGCCGAGCCAACAGATGCAATAGCTGCGGCAGCTGCTGCAGCAGCTGTATTACCTCCCATGTTTATACCGCCAAATGTAGGTGAGGTGCTCAAAAATGCTGTTTGTGTGGGATCAATATGATTTTGGACATCGTTTAGCTATAATAAATAATTTATCCTTTTTCTAAGCAAACAAATTGCATGTCAAAGTATATATATAATTGCAACAACATTGGCTAAACCATAGTTATTAGTTAATTCCTCAATAATTATTAATTTAATTTTGTTATTTGTATACCGTAAAATAATTAAATTAATGAAATATTTAGCGCAACATTTTACATTAACTATGTATGTATTGGCTTAATAAATGAAATATACATACTTATTGTTAAAAATATATTTTTTTAAAACATAAAATTTTAAATATAAAAAAAAATATTTTCTCTCACCTCAGCATTTGTAGCTTGTTTCGTTTTATAATATGAATTAATGCCACTATCTTCCCAACCTTTGGCACGCAACTCTATTAGTTCGAGCAAATTTAGACGAGTCATTATATTTAAACGCTCATCTTGTGAGGCATTACGGAATACAACAAAAGCTCGATCTAAAGTATTTTTCGAGACAGATTCCAATTGTGGTCCATGCATGCGTAAATTTTGCACCAGTGTTCCCATTGGTTCAGTAGTATTGATACCGGATTGTAATGACATTGCTACGTTCTCAATTAATTGTATTAATTCTTCAATAAGCATAAAGTTATTTTTAAGCGAAGACCGTGACTGTGATTTAAGAGGTCGAGGTGCTTCAACATTCTTAACAGATCGTCCAATATGCGCCATGATGTCTTTGATTTGTTGTTGTTATAGTATTATTATTATTTTTGTTTTTATATTCTCGTATTGTTTTGCGAAAGTATTAAGCTTATATGTAATGATATGATTCGTTATAATACCAAAATATTGTTTTTGCCTTCTTATTGGTTGTTCTTCTTTTTTTTTATTTAAAACTGCTTTCTTAGTTTTCAAATGAGTATCGATCGCTTCATGTATTAAAATCGAATAAAATATACAGACGAAATGTATCTTTGGTTTATCGTTTGCACCTCCCCCTAGAATACTAGATGAGAAATACAATTACAAAATAATAAATTTTTCAAGTTTGGCTTTTAGTTTTGTTTTTTATTATTATGCGCTGGTATGTTGTACGTTTGTTACATTGCTTTTAAAGTTGTGTTTTGGAAGGGTAATTTTCAATTGTGTGAACATTTCTTAGAAAATTTGATTCTTGTTTTTTTTTTCTCTTCTAATTCTTCTTGACAATTTAAAAATTTATTAATACAAATTTTTTTTGTACATTTTATTTAAATTTTTTGCAACTTCATAAGTTTTCAGCTACACAAACATTATTGTTTTTACAACACAAGTATAAATTTTCTCTTTAAATAACTTATGGACGAAATAGCAGTCAATAAAGTATTTTCTTTAAAAGAATTAACAGTTAACATCTGATAAGAATAATTTTATCATTGTGTTGATGAATAATACTGAAAAGTAATATATTTTATCTACATGTAAATTATTGCACAGCATATGTAGATCAGACATAATTGGTGTTCCAGTTAGATATTTTCCATTTGATTTTCACATACCACAGGTATCAGCTTTCGCTTTTTGGATTTTTAAATCTACCTTAATTAAAATTATTAAAAAATATTATTTTGTAATTAATTTTTATAAAATATGGTACTCCAATACTCCAAGAAAGATCACCACACACTTTAAATAAATTTCATATTAAAGTTATAGTTTTAAAATTTACACAAACGACAAAATACCAAATTTGTATTTAATTTCTATTAAACAAGTCATTCGTTTCTAAAACTGAGTAATTGATGAATTTTGCTCCTATCTGTTTATAAATATCAATTTCCTTTCTACCTACTAAAACTGCAGATCTATTCAATTCTATTATATTTTCTTATAAACACAGAAAAAATACATTTCTAGATACCCTAAAACCGTTGTTGGCCCAATAACAAGACATAGTTATTTTTGTCTAGGATCATGCATACCTCAATATCTGAATGGCTAAGATTTTTTGAAACTAAAACGGTAAAGCAAGATAATATTGCAATTAGGGCCACGTCCCCAATGTGTCCACTCCCTTTCTGACTATTTTCTTATTTTTACATGAATTCTCACCTTAGACAGACTTCTTTCTGTCTAATGGTCCAAGCGATTCCAAATGGTTTGTTTTATTAATGTCATTTATAGGGAATCCTTTTTCTAAATTCAAATTCCTACAAATCTCAGGTACCTCTGCGCTCATAAGCCCTGGATACTGACATATCAAAGCATGAAAGATCTTCAAAAGAAAACACACCCAGTGTCAAAACTGTGGTTAGTTTTCATCAGATTTTTTTTCAGACTAAAAGAAAAAACAATTTTCTGTGCAATTCGGATTTCTAGTTTCACGCCATTGGGAATGAAAACAGCAAATTAAAGGAATTACCTGGTTCTCTAACGATTTCGATTATATTAATGTACACAATTATTATGAACGAAACAACCATCAATTTTAACAATTGATACAGCAAATGAAAAAGTATGAAAAGTGAATCAACGCCACTTAGCTGTATTAGAATAGTATTAAGGCAGATACTTTTTTTATAATATTGGGATAATATGAGGGCTAATAATTTATAGAAAAGTACCCAGCTTGAGAAAAACATATTTGTAAAAAAAAAAAAAATTTGTAATATGCTAAAGTCCAACTATGCAAAAAATTTAAGTGATATCAAATTGATTTTGATTTTTATCAAGTAATTGATCAATCAACAAAAAAAAAATACCTACTCTACACAAACGTGCGCCTGCATTGGCCGCACTACTCCATATCGAATTCTAATTTCTCCCCCTATTAAAATTACATTTATATACACCTATGAATAAATTTTATTGGAATAATTATTGGAAACAAAATATGTAGGTAAATAAAAATACTTGTAATAAGGAGGGAACAAAGTTATTCATTTTATTAGCTTTTTTTAAATATAGTCTTTTATTAAAAAGTCGATAAAAGAAAATTTAAATTCTGTATTTTAGAGCAAGGAGGACTCTGAATAACTTTAATCCAATATTCTTAACAGATTTGAGAAAAAAAATTTTATAACGAAATGTCGAAAAGTGAAGAAAATGCTGTGGTTGCTGAAAAGGTAAAATCCAGTGGTGGTAATGGGAATAAGAACGACACCAAGTCCCTAACATTTAAAGATTGGAAAACTTTAAAAGAGAATCAATGTAAAAGTAAAGAAAAGGCTAAAAGTAATGGAAATAGAGACAATTCCAAAAATGGCAACAACATTCGCAACGCTGGTTGTAATGATAAAAATAATTCGTACAATAGCTTTTATGAGCCTATGTCCAATATTCAAGGAACTTCGAGTTTTTCTATTAACAACAATGGTCATTCTGGCTTTATACCAATTAACAAATTTAACGGAGTAAATTATTATAACAACAATTTTGGTGTACAAGGAAACAGTTTTCAGCCTCCAAATTGGTTCAATAACTTTAATACACCAAACCACAACTTTGCAGGCAACAACTTCAAGAACAGATTTAATAATTCAATGAGATTAAATTTTACACAACCGCGAAACAACTTTGGAAATATTTGTAATAGACCAAATGGTTCAAATGTAAGTGATAATATAAACTTGCCGGAAAATTTTTTTTCTTCCGATGGTATCTACCGTCAAAAGGATTTAATGCAAAAACCTCTTCCAAATAATAATCCTTTCAGAAATGAACGAAAAGCTAGCGAAAAGCTTGAGTTCAATAAATCACGTTATACTAAAATCGATAAAAAGAAGAAAAAAGAGATAAAAAAATCATCTAAAGAGAAAAAAGTGAATAGTAATACAAATAACGTGGTAAAAAATTCATCCGACATAAAAACACCTAGTAAAGAGCCTGAAGTCTATGTACCTAATCCTAAAGCCAAAATTGATGGTAAGCCGTATATACCAAAACCGAAAATTCCCATAGGAAACTTCGAATTAAGTAAAGAGGAGAAAAAGCAACAGTGGAAAGAGTATCGCCAAGCTATAAAACCCTTTAAAAATCGTGACTTTCACAATGCTAAACGTGTGGTACAGCGCTTAGGCAAAAAATCTCCTAGCGAACTAGATGAAAAACAACTATTCCGTTTGGCAAAGTCTCGAGAAATTGTGGAAGCTCATAAGGCTCGTTTGGCTGAGAAATATGGACCATATGGAAACTATATAAAAGCCGATGAAAGTTCTAATAATTTAGGTGAACTGTACATACTAAACAAAAAGCCTGTCGGCAACGATTCAGGTTATTCAAATACACTGAACAAACGATTTCTAGATAATGACAGTTTATCTGAAATACAACATCTCAATAATTTAGAATCTGGCCGTAAAATAATTGGATACAAAGGCTTTAAGGGATTTGTTTCAGGAGGTACTTTGGATGCTACAATAAAAAATGTAGGCGTGCAATAATTTTAGTTAAAAGTTAAATATTATACATATAAAATTTTAATAAAAACTACAATTAATGAAAAAATGCTAGTTTATTTTTAAGTTTATTAAAGGATCTTAAATTAGTTTTTCGTAACAGCATTTTCCTTGGCTGGCAAGTCTCCTAACATTTCGCGCCTCGCCTGCTTTCCTCTTAATATTGCTTCTTTAAAAAGGTTACAATAAAGATTCACTGCCGCCGGGGAATCATCGTTTCCAGGCACAGGATATGTTATTAAATTTGGATTACAATTAGAATCAACTATACCTATTGTTGGTATCGCCATTTTAGCAGAATCTCTTACTGCCACATGTTGATTTAAGACGTTGTTTTGTGTGTTGAAGAAAATGCATAAATCCGGCAAACGGGTCACTGCACGAAATTGCACATTGGAATTAGTGAATATACCGCCTCGCCAAAATCTTGTGTGCGAGAACTCTCCCGCTTCCATAGCCTTTTTTTCGACCAAATGTGCATTTAATGCGTTACGATTAAAGAAACATATAATGCCATCTCTGAATGCTATGTGAGCCGTAATGTTTAAAGCATCCCGCAAATGTGAAGCAGTTTTATCCAAATCAAAAATTATATGACCCAAGCGATTGCCATATATATAAGGACGCATGCGATCATCTAAAGAACCCTCCCTGTGACCATAGTGCACTCTAGCATTGAATAAATCTCGTATTGTGAACAAATTGTGCACTTGGAAATAATCGGCATGTTTTAAAATTCGTTTTTCAACATCTGCTATATCTTCTAACTCAGGTTGTGGTTGTTCTATTGCTGCTGTTTTTGATTGCAAACGCAATTGGTGAATCGATGGTATTCTATAAACTAACATCATATATTACTTTATGATCCAACTACGTTAAATATATAATTTACCGTTCCTCAATGATTGTGTCAACATTTTTTCCAAGATATTCCGTAATTTGCTACTAGTTAATAAAAAATCGGAATTATGTATTCAATTGACATTTATTTTTTCATGAGAGAAAATCAATTATTGCCACATGTTTTGAAGATTATGGAGTTCGACTGGTTTGGAGTTGTAAAATATTGAATTATATTAAATTTGAAACTAATTTTACTAAAAGCCACTTCTACTTTTATTAGAAATTTGTATGTAATTCAATAAATTAATCAGTATAAAAATGCCTGTTCTTGTTAAGAAAATGTATGGCACCTTTCGAAAGAACAGCTCTGATTTGGTTAATCAGCTGTTATTTGCTAGTACTGCCATCTTGTTTGGAATATTCAACATAATTTCTGGAAATCACAAACAAAGCTTTCTTCTTAAATATTTGGAATAAATTTATGAAATATCCTGTAAGAGTAGGGAGAAGCTACCACATATATAGACTATAATACTATTTAGCAAATAAATTATGATTTAACGTTTAGGACTAGCCTCTCGAAAAGTAATTGATTCAAAGGAGCTAGTGTTATGGCCAGGAACAGTAATTTTGAGACACCCGTTATAGCATCGAATTCTTCCTTGAATACTGTTGAATTTTATGATGCAGAAAGTAATGGTGGAAGGGATTCATGTTGCGGATTTAAAGCCTTAGCAGAAATAGACATAACAAAGAAATGTCAAGCTGGAGCAGTGTCTGATGAATATTGTTGTGCTAAATGTGGCAGAAGTGTACAGGAACATCTAGACGAAGAAGGTAAACTTAAATTATTGTATATAACTGTGTGTATTTGCACTAATTTTAATATTCGATTTTAATATCAATTTTCTAATATATGTACAAAAATATTTAGATCTTGAATCCAATTTGATTAATAAAATGAATACCCTAGGTAACATTGAAAACATTCCAAAGGACGAAATATTAAAGAGAAATAATAGCAGTAATTCACTTAAGGCGGATTCAATTTCAGAAAAGGATTTATCCACCTCGAAAAATTTTGAGGAATCAGATTCAAATGTAACAACAAAATTTGCATCAGAATCAACATTAACAAATAATTCTTTAAGTAAAACAACAAATTCACTCAGTGTCGCTGAAAGCGCTCTATTGCAAGATACTATTTGGCGTGGTCACAAAAAACATATATTCATATTGAGTGAAGCCGGTAAACCTATATACTCTTTAAATGGTAGTGAAGATAAATTGGCAGTTCTATTTGGTATTATACAGGCACTAGTAAGTTTTGTTGAAAATACACAGGATGTTTTAACTTCAATACATGCCCGTGGTATACAGTTTGTGTTTATGATAAAGAGCCACTTAATCTTTGTAGCAGCTTCCAGGACAAATATGAGTGTTACACAATTGCAGATGCAATTAAAGTATGTATATTCTTGTTTGTTAAAAACTTACAATGCAATTGAATAATGTATCAAGTTTTGTTGGAACTCTGCATGTAAATTTGTGTTTAATAACAAATTCTCAACACAAAATTATAATAGTACTATATAAAAAAAAGTTTAAACGAAATAAAATAATGTTTATTGAATTTCTTTCTCCTTTTTTTAAGTGATGTCCACAATCAAATTCTTTCCACTCTCACATTTACACAGTTATCGAAAATTTTCCAACATCGAAAAAATTTCGATCTTCGACGTCTGCTGGAGGGTAGTGAACGTTTAATAAATAATCTATTGTTGAACGATAGTAGCAATAAGAAAGTAACTAACAACGTTTTTACATTTCTTACTAACTCAATAAGATGTTTGCCTATGCCAACATCGACGCGCTCGAGTATAATTACAGCTATAAAGGATAATTGTAGTAAAATTAAAAATTTAGTATTTGCTATACTGATTGCAAAAAATCGTCTAATATGCTTAGTTCGTATGAAAAAGTATTCAATTCATCAAACGGATTTGAGGTATGTCAACAACTAAGTTAATATTTACTAAAATTTTATAAGCTATATTAATAATATGTTAATGAAAAACAAAATCTGCAAAATTACGTAACCGCTACTATTGAAAAACTAAAATTAAATGTTTTTAACTAATGTATTTAAAAATTTAATTATTTCAGATTAATTTTTAATTTAATCGATAGCACCGAATCATTTAAAACTTCTGAAAATTGGACTCCTATATGTTTGCCAAAATTCAATATGAATGGGTATTTACATGCTCATGTCTCATATCTAGATGATGGTTGTTCCGCTTGCCTGTTATTACTCACTGTTGATCGCGATGATTTTTTTACTCTATCAACCGCTAAGAAATCTATAACTGAAAAACTCACCCGTTCCCAAAGCCTGGAAGCCATTAATGAAACAGTGAAAAATTTAGCAAATCCCAAATATCAACTAAATGCCCTAAATATTGGCATATCTGAATTGAGACATTTTATTTATAAACCAAAATCAACTGCTCAAGTTTTATGTTCAGAACTAGTACCTCCCTACACATCATTAAAAGAGTTTGAACGTCTAGAAGGTATTTACTGTGATCTATTAGAGAGAGTTCATCACTCGGCCAGACCACTAAAATTAATATTTGAAGCCAATAGCAATGAAGTTATATTAGCCTGGTCCACTGCATCATACGAACTGTATGCCGTGTTTGAGCCATTAACTAAAAAAAGCACCGTAATTAAAAATGTTGATAAATTAATTAAATGGATTGACAAAGAATATGACACCTTTTTTATACGAACTCATGCAACATTTTGATTATGATATTACTGGTTGATATTTACAAATTTATAGTAAACCAAGTACTCGTTTAACACAAAAATTATTATTTTTAAAATATTCTTTTCAACTTTAAATTTATATATCAACGAAATGTCTATGTATTGCGGCCATGCTACGGAATTGTGTATATTTAATTAAAATTTAGTAATATTGAAAAAGTGATTGTCAATACATGTATATGCTTAATTATATATTAAAAATTGAAATGTAAATAAATATTTATCTGTTATAAAGTGTTCTTATTCATAACGGATTATAAAATAAAAAGAAAAAAAAAAAAGATATCGTCAAGATACTGTAACTTTAAAACAAGTTAAATTCAGCTATGCCGAGTCTTGTACCCTTCACTGTAGTAGCCAAATATTCATAATTTTACATTCACACATTCTAGTTAAATATTACAAATTTACAAAGTAGCTTTCCAATGAAATGGTATATAAATATTAATTAAAATACAAATTATGCTCTTATTCAAAAAAAGTTGACGTAGACTTTAAAGTAAAATTATATGAAAAATTTCGATAACGTTGACTTTAAAGTCTATAAGGGGGTTAGAATTTAAAAGTTTAACAAAAACTAATCTGTTTCGGTGCTTAATTACATTTATGTTGGTGTGAATATCAGGGGAAATGAAGCATTTTACACACTAACATAATTGGAATTAAGAACCAAAAAAATTTTCAATCGGTCCAGCCCCTTCTCTGAATTTAGAAAAACTTAAAAAGTAGGCGTAGTAATGGGCCTACTCAATACCTTAAAAAAAACCAAGTTGGGCTATGACGAACATATAGGAAAAAAATTAGCCAAATCGGTCTCGCCGTTCTCACGTGATGCAATTACAAGGTTACTAATACATACCCGTTTTTCTAAATTTCTACTTTTTGTAGGCAACTCTGTCATTATAAGTGTAAAAAGCTTTTCGTCCTTTTTGTTGAGCTTTTTCATACCATAATTTAATTCTATGAGTATTCACTGAAATGTTAGTTGAGTTCAGGATATACTACAATATGGTTGTAATCAGCTTAAAACAAAATACGCGACAATAAAACAAAGTAAAAGAAAATGCGATGAAAATTAGCAAAAAGAAGAACAAATGATATATCCATGTATATATCCATTAAAATTTATAATAAAATTAAAAAATTTCCATGAAAATACTTCTATGGAGTGAAATATAATAATCGAAAATATTGTACATAAATAAAAAAATAAAAAGCAGCATTTAATATTTTGCATAAAGTCCTAATTAAAATAAAAAAAATATATGTACAAAAATAAAATTCTGTACAAGAAGCAAAAAAAAAAAGAGTTGTAAGAAAAAGTGATTTTTCGGTGAAAACATACAAATTTAACAACTTCGGCGAAAAAGAATTTTGGGTGTTTTACCAAAGAAAAAAAAAATGTGCATAAAAGCGTATACAAGAGGGTGAGTAAAAATATTTAAAATGGTACATACCTACCTACAAATATTCATAAAGAAATTACAGAGAAGGCATGTAGGTACGAGTTGTAAATTTATCAAATAGTTAAAATTTTTTTGTTCCTGTAAGATAATCTCTCAGCTAAAGTTGCTATTCATATTTTTTATATCAGTGTTAACTTCAACTACACTACACTCTCGCACACACACATTTACAGTATGGGAAACTAGCGTAAAATGTCTGCATGTTCTGTTGTTTTTTTATGTTGGTATTTTATACAAATGTTGCCACATGAATCATTTATGCATGTATGTTTTGGATATTTATTTGATTGAAACACACGAAATATGTTAGTTATTATTAAGGCTCTTCCCTCCATCCTTTTGCTTATAAAAGATGGAATAAAAAAAAATATTTTTATACGAACTTAATACTTGTAAAATCTAGAAACTTATTTGATTTGAAATTATTAAAAAGGCATATGAAGAAATAGAAGCCATTGGCAAGCTGTAGGTAATTTAACTCTGTATCTTTTGTAATGTATATCGATTTATGAAATTTTACTTTCATTAAATAGCAAATTAAAAGTGGATGAATGCAGCCTAAATTTGTATTGTAAATTTCAAATATGTACCTACATATTTAGTTATTATATAAAATAAGCTAGATAAGTTTTACAACAACGTATAATAAGAATATTTAATAATTTTTGGTGTAGGATATCGTAAGCTTTCCTTCCTTGGATTAGCAACATTACCGTCGATGTACATTAAAAATTTAGAAACATTTTTTTCCCCAAACTGAATACTTTCACTTTAAAGAGCATAAAATCAGTATTTATCAATGGATTTTGATGTTTTATAGTTAATTATATGCGATTTTAAGATTAAATAACAAAACCGGCTAGTACGAGGGCTGTTTGATAACAGAATTTTACACGGTAACGCATTCCCTACTACAAGCACTGACTTACAAAAACAACCCTATTGCATATGTTAAATAAAAAGGAGAAAATTCAATGCAGATCCGGTCATACACTCACATTTCTCTATTAATTTTGAGCATAAAAACAATGACGCCCACAGAAGGTAAACAAATTTTTACCGCTACGAAGCCAAAACGAGAAGAGCAAAAATGTGCATCTAAATGCTTTACTGTGTATAATTCTGCCATGACTTCTTGAATGTGCTTAGAAGTCACTTTAAATGCAACATTTTTAAATAAGCTTCTGTAATATTTTGGGCAAGTTGCGTCATTTATTTTGTATTCAGCTGCCATTAAAAATAGACAACCTCTTGAATTTTAATAAAAAAATTACTATTCCATCAAGATAATGCGCGAGTGCACCCATATGTAGTCGATATTAAAGAATTTCATAAATTGGGCTACGAACTGCTACCCCATCAAGCATATTTTACAGGTTTTAGCCCTCTTCGACTATTTTCTTTCTCCAAGCACTAAGATATGGCTAGATAAAAAGAGAGTGAAGAGATCATAACCGAAACAAACGGCTTTGAGAAAACATATTATTTGGAAGGAATAAAAAAATTTAAAAAAGCTGGACTAAATGTATTAATCTAAAAGAACCAATAAAGCACAAAAAAATATTTTTTTTTTAAAAAATTACGAAACTATTGAATAGGCGCTTTCTGTTTTTTCCATGGTGTAAGTAAAGCAGGTGACTTCTAGAAACAAAAATAACAACATTATAAAAAGCTCATATATTTTTATTCCTTTTGAGGACCCTCCTGTCAAAAGTTATATCCGGTGGTTGATATCAAGACTTGTGCTAGAGCGAAACGCAAATTTTTTTCCGCTACCGATCTCTCTCTTTAACACACACATTAAAGTTTTATTGTCACGTGGCTTACTTACACCATGATTTTTCTAAATTTGTAAAAAACAAAAAGTTCGTAATTTTTTAAAATAAAATTTAGTTTTTTACAAAAGGTATCTTAATAACTCGCAAAATATTAGTTGCCCTAAAAAAGATGTAAAAGCAAATTAAAGTTTACACATTTTAGAATTTTTTGAGGTATTTCGTAACAAAATCGGATAAGTCGTTTCAAAGTTATGACAAGATGTACGAAGTAGGCTCTTCGAAAATTTGATATTAAAAAAAAAAAAAATTCGCAAGAAAAAACTTTTCCATAAAATTTGAAATTCTGATGATTTTTACAGTTAGGTGACCATACCGCATCGGAAAAGTATAGTTATTATCGAATGTCAGAAAAAGTTTTTCTATTTATTGGATAGTGTAATTACTTTTTAGCTCTTAGTAAATTACTTGCCTTTTTTTACAGCAATACCAATTTAATAAAAATTTTATATAACATTCCATTGCATTTTATATTTTCTTAGTAACCGCAAACTTAAACCACATTCTATTTGATTTGTTCGACTTTTAAATAGGTAAATGTTATTTTTTCTTTTAGGCGGAAAGAAGTTCGTGGAATTAAAAAAAAATACCTATTTTATAATAATGAAAAAGCTCCACAAAAATATTCTTTGTTTGTCTATTATATTGGTTCTTTTGAAAAGCAGTAGTAATTAGATAATAATTTTTTATTATGCACTAGTCAGTTTGCCCGATCGCACCCGGTCTTTACATTGTGAGCTAGAACCCTTAAAGTAAAGAGAGCGTATGTATTAAATTTCCTAGAAATTCGTTGGAAAATATAATTTTAATAATTAAAAAACCTATTTTAATTATTTTATTGAACGTCTTACGACAAACAAACAGAAAATAAATTTTATTTAATTCTGCCATGGCTTTCATTATTTTATCTGGCTTTACTTTTTCTCTCGCTCTCTTCCTCTCTGTGTTTTCAATAAGCATGTGCTCAGCTTTTTTTTTTTGTTTCTTTTGGGATTTTATTTTTGCTTTCTCATTATCCTGTTTTACATTTGCTAAAAGAATGGCGAAAACTTCATTAACGTTTTATTTTTATGCCAAATACACTAATGTGCTGTTTTTTTAAACACAAGTGATCAACTCATACGGAAATTTTATATGAAAAGTACTCAAAATATTGAGTGTTTTTCATACAAATTTTTTAGACGAGTTGATCGTTTGTACATAAATATATACATACATGCACAATAGTTTTTTGAAAATGAATATGTAAATAACTGTTCGGATTTTTAAATTCTAAATTCCCAGAAATTATTTATTTAAGCTAGAGGTAAAATTTATATTAAAAACATATTTGTTATAAATGTTTTTGCAAATATTTTGTTCGGTTAAAATCGTAGAAAAATTTTTTTTCTACAAAGTAAAATTTTTTGAAAAATAAATAAATATGATCGTTTTTGCACTGAAGTATTAATTCATTACTTGTCCACCAATGGAAGCATTTCATTAATTCAATGAAGTGTGCCATTGGTTATAAAATAATTCATTTTTCTCTGGATTAGTTAACAAAATTCTCTTTATGTTCAATTCAAATTAAATTTTATGCAATGATTTTGCTGTTTATAGGAAACCAATAATCAGATGGTGAAAAAAATGTTTATGAAAAAGACTGAAAAATATTTTAAAAATTGAGTGCATTAAAGCTAATAGTTGTGTTGTTCTCAATAGAGCATGAAAAGTTATGCGACTTTATTATCATATATGTATGTATGTCGTCAACTGAATTTTTTTAAACACAAATTATAAAAAGTCTTACAGACATCATAATCATTACAATATGTTTACTTTTATATATACAAAAATACAATTGTCATTGTTGTTCGATGAATACATATTGATATAATTTCTTACTGTTTTGTAGTTGTTTTACATACATATATAAAGAAAATAATTTCTTTTTCTTAGCTAGAATTAATATAGGGTTTCTTTTTTCAAATTGGTACCATCTTGTACCTGGTACAGTATAGGGTATAGTTTTAAATGTATTAAGTTTCAAAAATTATTTGATTAAAATGGAAAAATTTATAGTTTTTTTAAAAATACACCAAATTTATCAGCAGTTGGCATACATGTCCCAGTGCTCGCCATACTGTGATCGCATTGTCTTTAAAATTTTTCAAGGCAATCATATGCGGACCGTATAAACATTATCCTGTATACGGCAAGCTGGAAATTACTTAATAAAACGTTCTGTCGACTACTGCCAAAACATAATTTACGAATAGTCGGCCCACAATGACGACTGCAGGCAATAATACAAATTTTTGTGCCTAAGACCGGCTTCCTTAAAAAGTACTGTGATCGTATTGTCGGCATGTCATTTTGCCTTTAAATTTTTTCAAGGCAATCATATGCGGACCTTATAAACATTATCCTGTAGACGGCAGGCTGGAAATTACTTAATAAAACGTTCTGTCGACTACTGCCAAAATATAATTTACGAATAGTCGGCCCACAATGACGACAAATTTTTTGTACCTAAGACCGATTTCATTAAAAAGTAAAAAAATATTATTTTTACTTATCAACGGCAATATTTTCTTGCCATAGAAACCATTATAACATAGAAATTATTTTAAATAAAAGCTTTACCACCCATTTTAAATTAGCCTTACCATTAAATTATTCATAAGAAAACAAGCATTTCTGCAGATGCTGCAGAGGACACATTGGATAAAGTCAAAATTATGAATAAATTACTGATTTCAGTAAGATGAACTCATTTGAAATAGAGAGTTGAGTATATTATTTAATTAAAAATTGTAAACTCTCTATTATTGCTATTTATTTGAGTTTTAAAAACAAAAATGACTGCTACTGGAACAAGCCGAAATTAAGAGCGTTTACCCTACATCTCAGTGTATGTATGAATGTGCATCTGTGAGTGAAAGTTATGTTCAGTTATAGTTATAAAAGTGACTTTAATTTTGTCTATGTCCTTTCCCTCTTATAAATACATACATTTTGTTGCTTTTGTCATTGTTTATTAATGCATTATGATTCTCTCATGGTTAAATATTATTATATACCTATAAATTGAGAAGACAAAGCAGTTGATTTTATAAGAAATAATGAAAAATAAATTATAATTTTTAATATCCATCTATTATCAATAGAATTGAAAATATAATGTTAATGCTCAGTTGTAAAAAGGAAAATTTTCAATGTTATAGTTAAAAGTCAGAAATTAAATGAATTTTTTTAGCACATCCTGCTTCATATTCTTTTTCAAATCTATTCCTTTACGATAGGTTGGTATAAAAGCAAATTTAAAATTTTAAATGTGCATTCTTTAAAATGAACCCCAGAGAAATTTTATGCACAACAAAAAACTTAAAAGTGAAAGAAAATTCCGGTAAATTTTTACTTAGTTAACTATTTTTAACCGGTTTTGTTCGGTCGTTTCCTTTATAAGCTGAAATAAATACTTATAATTAGAAGGTCGTATATATCAGATTTTTAGAAAAATCTATTTAAAACAAGTTAAGTTCCGCTGTGAAATTACACACGTAATGACAAATTCACTTTTTGTAAAGGATATAAAAATGTTAAAAAAAAGAGGTAGTAGCGGGGTTTTTGACTCATAGCTTCGCCATTTATGGACTGCTTTGGCTGATTTTCAATAGCAACCTGAAGACAGCAAGAACTGACAAATTTGTCTTCCAAACTTTTCTTTTTCAGAAAGTTGATTTCAACAACTACACGAACACAAAGACATACAGATGGACATCGCTATTTATAAGGATATAGAACATATATACTATATACGGTGGCACATATACTGTGTAGAAAAACGGAATCACAAATTATTATATATTATATTATATATGCCCTTCTTACTTATAGTGAAGGGTATTATCTTCAATCCTAATTAATTGTACGGAAAATTATTGATGGAAAAAATATGCAACTCAGCTAAACAGTAGTTCAAATACATTAAAGCCACCTATACATTTCTTAGAAATAAATTGATATGAAAAGAAATAAATCCAAAACAGGAATGGGTTACTACATATCTGTGCTAATATATAAAAATCGCTTAAGTCGACTTATGTAAAAATTGACTTATTCTCGCAATAAACTCAATACTTTTATTAAAGTGATTCAGGAATGGTGGGCGATATATTCAACAATTAACGAGATGACAATAAAAACAATATCGTCTGCTAGAATCAAAATAATTTTATTAGGGGGTTTTAAAGTAATATGAAGTTCTCTAAAATAACTTAATTGGATTAAATTATTTAGTAGATAGATATTCCAAAAAAAAAAAAAAAAATCTTGTAATTTAATAAACAGTTCAAGTACAAATAAATGGTTGTTATGTTCATTTTGTCGATTTATTCCAATTTGTGTGAACATTATTGAGTATAACAATTTCATCCTTGATATCAACATCCATTCATTCATACCGTAGTATTTAGTTTACACTTGAGTGCATTTTGTTGTGGTTTTTTATCTACTCTAGTGTACATACATCTACACATACTTACAACAAATGGCCATGCCATAAACAAACGAACAAATCTATTGGTGTATGCACATACATAAATATTTTAATATTTATTTACTTGTGTTTAGAAGAATACACGATTACATACACACACACACATTTACAGCTTTTTAACCGTTGTAACGTACTTAATTTAAATATAATAAAAACAAGTAAATGTGTAATTCCATAACGAAACTGCAAATTTAGTTTAAGTAAGAGACAACAACGAAAAAAAAAAAATAAAAACTTTAAAGAAAAGTTTTCAGAAAAACTTAAAACTGATTGAGACTCATGTTTGTTTTTGTTTTTAATTTTCATTTCAGTAAAACAAATTTACTTGCTGTCATAACAAATTTCATATTTATACTGATTTTTTGTCTTTTTTTTTATTTACAGCTAAAGAGGGCAATAAGTTTTAGTGCAACTATCAAAACTAATAAAATTTCAAAGAAAATAGCATTTACTTGTTGGATATTTTTTTTATTTTATCTTCATAAAAAAAAAAAAAAAAATAAAAATAAAAACTAATACAGAGAAAGAAACACTTCGTATAAACCAATGAATACTGATATGGTAACGAGGAATACTCGTATACAATATGGTAAAGATTTAGCTATATTACATCTATTGCAACAGACCCATCGAAAATGTCATCGTAGACAGTTGTCTGTAAAAGCGAAATTGTCGGCAATTAAAGCAAAATTACATAAAACGCAGCCAGCGAGAATGTCACCTAAAATTATGAAACAAATCAAAAGTTTGCATTCTACTTACAATAACAATAAACAGCAATATTTAAAAAATAATAAAAATCAGCAACGAAAAGATCATACACTTTTTCAAATCCGAAGTGGCCAACAGCAGCAACATAAAACACTAACAACAACACAACATAAAAAGCTAAACATTTACAAATATTTAAAAACAGATGGTAGTTGTAAGCTTGGTACCGCAAATGCAAACACGCACACCAACACAAATAGCCATTCAAAACGACAAAAATTTAGTTTTTTAATATTTTTACGTAGTTTGGGAAATATTAAACGTTTTAGTTTAGGACATCTATGGACTCTAGTGCTTTTAAGTTTAGCATGCTTTTCAATAGGGAATCGACCTGCATTAAATTCTCTGCACAATAAATCACTTTGGATGCCTTCCGTAGCCACTGGCATAGTAGCGTTAGCAATAACGGAAATAAAATTGGTAACAGCAGGTGCTGCTTATGACCCTCCCATTAAATATCATCACAGTATTCATGATGTAGAAGAATCTGATGGCATGGTGGTGGAAGATATTGATGTAAATAGTAATGAATTACAGTTGTTGGCCTATTATAAAAAAGCTCAAAAGGAACATGAACAATTAAAAAGACAACAGCAACATCAGCTACAAGTTCAACAACTACAACAACAGCAACAAAAACAACGTCATCATCATCAAGAACGCGACATAAAAAGAAATAATCTAGTGCAAACAAAACAAATGCAGGATTTTAATAATATTTTACCAACATCTGATGTTATCTTTTCATTAGATACATTGGACTCGCCATCTAAAAAGAAAAGTACTGCCATTAAACGTAGCACAACAAAACATATACCTGTTGCTCCAACGGCTACAACTGCTCCAAAGTCATTGGTGACAGCAGCATCAATTAAAAAGTCACAAACGACAACTGCCAGCAGTGAAGAAAAATGCGAACCAAAAATTTTGGATGAAGTGCCAGCGGAGCCTGTAAGTTGAAAAATTTTCTTTCTTAAAAAACAACTTTTTAAAGATTAATAATAATAAGTAATAGACCAACCTAAATTAGAGCGGAAAGCGTAGTGTTTTTCAGCGCTGGAAGTACCTATTCTTTACAGAATTTTTGTTTAATTCAATGAAATGTTTATACTAGTCTAGTGAAATTTTGTTATTGGTTGAGAAAAAAATAGTTATTCTGCCGGTAAAAATATTATTAAACTCATAGTCGCATAGTTTGCTAAAGATAAGTCCTTCGATTGTAAAACCTACATTATAGCTCATCTTTATTATATTTATTATCCTACATATAAAGTAAAAAAATCTCCTACCAGAATCCAGAGGCATATACATATGTCTCATTTATACCATTTGGATGTTAGGTTAGAAATCAAGAGACTTACTTAAACTGTTTGAGATAGGCTAGGCGACTCGTAAGAGACTTTGAATTTAATTTGAAATCGATTGGCACATCATGGAAACCCCAGGGCTTCATGCTTAATGCTACATGTTCCTACATATATCAGCATGATTTCCGACATAACATAATTAAATTCATTTAAGTCTTAGAGATTCCATATCTCGACACAAACATATGTAATCGAAACTATTAATTTCACAATGTGTATTTTATTTTTATGAAAAGTAAACTGCTGCTAAGTTTATCTCTATGATTATGACATCATAGATGTTGTTATAATAGTGGGTAGGCAAACCTCCTCAACATGCATTTTGTTTTTCTTTTGCTTTACTTATTAGTACTACTGTATTATATTCCCATTACTTTTGTACCCAGTTAACGCAACGTAAAGGTTAAAAACGTTGTTAGCATTATTTCCTGGCTAAATGAACTAACTAAGGCACCCAAAACGAAAATGGACTCTCAATTTTGGGAACTTTGCCCCTTTATTTGTTACTTACTTCATTTTTGCTTTAAGGAGTTGGTTTATATGGACAAACTCGACAATTTTAAAGTAAAATAATCTGCATTTATAAATATAACACAGATCAACTCGTCTAGAAATTTTTTATGAAAAAAACTAAATTTTTTTTGGCTACATTTTATGTAAATAAAACATGAAAATAAAACAAGAGTCCTTAAAATTTTTATATTAAAAAAAAAAAAAACATTTGGGGAAATAAGGCAATATTTTTTTATACGGCCGGCCTCTTGCATGAGTTCGCTCTTTGTGAGAGGCTATTGTTTTTAAGCGTGGTATAAGTCTACTTTTTTTTAAAAAAATTAGTTAACTGTAAGTTTAGTAAGATATAGACACCATCTTATTAAAATTCCCGCTTACTCATTTTTTAAAGTCCACTTATACCATTTTCAAAAATAACAGCTCAATATAAAATATTTTTTTTAATCAGTGAATTCATAATGTAAATGATTTTAATTCTATTTCGGCAGTTAGTACATTGTCTTAAAAAAAAAAAAAACTCAATCAAAATGGCTGGCAAAACCAACAATTTAATTCCCTAAATGATGTGGAAATGCCAATGTCTTACTGGGATATGTCCAATACCAGCCTCTAAATATCTTTGAGAAGTAGCCCAGCCAAAAACCGGTCTTATAAAAATCTTTTGTTAAGCTAATCCGGCCAAAAGCCGACTATCGACGAATCGTTACTATAAACCTGTTTTTCATATACCATACAGGAGAAAATGTGATCAAAGTCGATTTCAATAACTTATGCGGCTAAATTTTACATTTCAGTAATACCCAACAGGCATTCGAATGTAAATAAAAGAGAAGAGAAGAATAAAAATAGACTATATAGTTTTCAATATTAAAATGTAGGTTGGGACATTTATTTATTTATTCCGTTCAATGCTTACTAAGTTTTTTGCTTGAATATTTGAATCTTTTTGTAACTATTGACAAATAATTCTTATTTAGTCAATTGCTTTTACAATATAAAGGTTCTTATGCTTGCAAGAAATGTTGGGAGTAATCTACTGAGGATTCAGAAAAGCGTCTGATGAAATGGTTCATATAGATATGTCATGAGAATATCATGAGTAAAATAATAAATTTAAAAGCCAACACAATTTCTGGAATTAAGCACAAATAAAGATTAATATTTTGTTAAATTTAAAACAAATAAAAAAAAATAAAATGTAATCTAGCTCCTGTACTTGCTGGGTTTAGCACGCGTGATCGAGCATTTATATGAATATGAGTGAATTTTTCTTTATATTTGTTTGCTTGTAGTCTGTATAAATATTTCTAATTTATGATGGTGGTATGTCTGATTAATATTTAATTAATTTTTTCTTAATGTACCCATGTACATACGTACGTACATATGAACATATACTCACATAGATATCCTTCTTATTCCTTCGCCATGTGTTGATGCGTTCAAAAATGTAAACATATGTGCTTATGAATGTATTCATGTATACACATACATACATACATATATATGTCATGTGCAAACATTGTGTGCCACTTGTACTAATAAAAACTGACAAAGTAGAAAAAGAACTCATCGCTTAAATATGAAGGTGGATTTTTTGTATAACAATTAGCTTACACTTCCGTTTTTTCTTCGTTTGTGTAATAACATTTTTAACGCACATCATCTAATACCCCTTCCTATTCAATTAATTCTTCAAGTGTTGCAGGGAAAAGTAAATATTAAACTACAAACATACATTATTGATTGAATGTATTAGTTTTGTAGATATAGAAGTTGCGTGTTACGTGCTTAGTTTAACATTTCACAAGAAAATTAAAATAAGCGATAGATATGTAAATGAATAGCAAAATTCAAATGCAAAATATTATACTTGAGTTGTTTTGTTAGGAAATTAGGCAATTGTAAGATTGCTATTTTTGAAAAACCCTTTACTGCAAACACTGAATGCCTTTAATATTAAAAAAAAAAAAAAACAGAATTGCTTGGTTGTTTTCAGTTCAAAACTTTTTCAAATGCAATTACATTTTTATTCTAATTCAACGAACAAACAACAAACTAGTTTTTGCTTTTGTTATTTGCAACAACAGAAAATTTGTTCAGTTGAAAAATACTACGGGTAAAAAGTAATGTGAGTGTTTTCTCTGAGTAGTAATAGGTAGGTGTGTTCTATAATTTCTCACCTAACATTTGTTATATTTTCTTTGTTTATTGTTGTTGTTAAAATGTTAAAATGTTCATATTTTGTTTGTATTTATTTCTTTGTTACATTAAAAACTAAAAGTGCTTTTTTTTTAAAAAAATGTCCTTAAAAACTTGTATACACGTTATGTGTTCGCTACGAATACGAATAACTGTGTCACACACTAAAACAATTTCACTTTCCATACAACACAGCAACAGAAAACAAGACAGAGAGAGAAGAGCCTATTTAACAAGCATCCAACCAACCATCCATTCAATCCATTACATGCCATAAAGTACCAAAAATCTTAAAAATAAAGTTCAAAAGTGCTTGACATTTTTTTCTTTTTATTCTACTTTCACTCTTCTGTTTCAAATGCATTTAGCGTAAAATATAGAAAAAAAAAAACATAAAATAAAATAAACTCTACCATTTAGCTCATCCTTTAAAATGGCAAACAAATCCACACTCTCATATAAATAATTCAAACATAGTCACTTTACTCTGTACAGTGGGAGGCTTTTTTTAAATTCATACAAACATATGCATTTGTATGCATTAAAAAACTGTTTTTATTTGCTATTTTCATTGGATAGTAAATAAGAATAAATAAATATAATTAAAGCTACAATCACATTACACAAATATTTCTCGAAAAAACGTAACCACTGCTTTTTGGCAAATATTTATATTATTCATTCTAATAACCAGTTCACGAATTTATTCAATTTCATTTAAAAATTTCTTTGACAAGAGGTTCACAAGGTACATTATATCCTTTAAATTTCAATAACCTAAATATGTCGCCAAGAATGTTGTATATTATCTTTAAGAATCATTTCACGTATAAGTTTTTTCACAAAATTTTTTTGATATTGTAAACACTAAAGGTCTGCACAAGCATAGTTGAAAGCCACATTATTATTATATTAAAAAGTACTTGTAAACCATTTAAAATATGCTTGTTCAGACCTTTACTAAACATACATATATACATACGTACATACATATACAACAACTGCAATACATACCATACAGAATTATGTATCGTTTTCAACAAAGTATACTACACGCACTTAGTACAAACTGCAACAAATCAAATCCATTAACAACACAAAAACAACGAGAACAACAACAGCAGTCATACTTCATGCAACAATAAGAAAAAAGCAAATAATTTACAATAACTAAGGCAGAAAAATTAAATCAGCCAACATTTTCAGATTTAAAAGCTTTTTTTTCCTCTGAACTTTATGGTCAATAGTTCAGTTATAGAAATTACAACAAATATTTAATATATATTTTAATATTTTTATATTATTAGACCTAGAGCCCACAAGGAATAATATAAAAAAATTAAGATTTTAAAGATCGAAAAAAAATATCTTCTAAATAACGAAATATTTAATTTTATTTAATTGTAAGTTATTTAACTTTAAAATTAATTTGCTTAATTTCATTTATAATAATATGTTTAAGAGATAAAGTTTCATTATAAAAATTAATAATTGCAATCCCACCTTAAGCTTCACAAAAAGTCAAATAATTAAAATATAAAGAAATTTTTTTTAATTCTAAATTTATATGGCAATTGTAATGTGTATTAAAAATGTGTTGTGTGAAATCAGACATTCCCAGATAACACTGTTTTTTTTTTCTAGCAGCTCTAGATTTTAATTTACGGCCAGATTAAAAATTACGACTATTTTATACAGTTACTGTATTTGATTTTCTTGCACGAGACACAGATTCTACCAGTAATCAGCTATCATATGTATGTACGAATCTGTGTAACCTTTCGCCTTGCTCTTTACTGTAATACCCAAGGTTTACAAGGTTTAAATTAAACAACATACCGTTAACTAATTGTAAATTGTGTCCTGACTTACGAGTCCCTAGAAATATTTTTTTAACTTTAAGACGAGATGCTAAATTTCGCAACACTTTCGATAGATTCAAGTCTTCTACTAACGGCCATTTTCACAATGTATGATTAAAATTAACCCGCCAGTTATGCTAATTTGCATTTCACAATATACGATTAATTTTTAACCGACACCCTTTAATCAAAAAGTTATTGTTAAATCTAACCGAACAAAATTCGCCGGTTAAAACACTAATCGGAGCCAAAAAAGTGAAAAATAGATGAATGAAAATGTTGATATTGCATTCTAGAACAACAATAAAAAACACATTTACCATGTCCACATTACATGGAAGATGTATAAATTAAATTTTACACTTTATTTAAATTTTTATTATATATCAATTTTTTTTTAAATATTTATTTATTTTTGACAAAACTGTTGCCCCAAATTTAAAAACTACAGGAGTACTGTAGTTCCTTCAGGAAGCTGTTGCTTAAATTTTTTATTTGTATTTTATTTTGTATTTTTTTCATTACACTATTTTTCATAAACAAATAGACACAGTAAAGCCGTATGCTTTTGTTAAGTAATCAAATAATGGTGAAACCGAAATGGGTAACCGTTAAATTTTCCATTAAAAATAAAATAGTCACACTTTGTTTGAAATGGTCGTAAATGGTGTAACTCAAACTCAGAGCCAGATTCATGGCTTTCGTTTGCAATTTTCATGTTGATGAGATTTAAAACTGGTTGATGATGTGCCTAGTACTGGCACTGTCAGCTGAACGCAAGTCTACATCGAATATGATCACTTATCTTGGTTTGCAGAGTTTATGATGGGTATGAGCCAGCTTTCAAATCGTGGGTATAGTGAACTAAAGAGCAGATTTTTTTTTAGCTTGTTCATTGTCGCAGAGTCGTGACAATTTGGTCATAATTTATTTGACATACATGACTTACTTAAATTTAATATTAAATAAAAATTTTAACCGTCACCGTAGGTGCGGGTAGTTTGAAAAATCTTAAAAACTAGAGCTGCTACACAAATAAATAAATTTTATAAAGTGAACATTTGTTGCCCTGTGTAGTGTAAAGAAATAATTTAATTGTTCAACGAAAGCTAAACTGTTCCTTAAAAACTGTTATGTACAAATTGTACTTAAGAGGTCTTTGAAATTCAATAAATCATTATATATGTAGGTAATTTTATGCAATTTTAATTCATATTAAATAATATTAAATTTTTTGCTTTTGTGGCAATTTGTTTTATGTGCGAGTTTTCATAAAATTAAAAAAAAATCAAATAAGTATCATGTGACATGTGACATACTCTATCAAAACTCTATTTTTTATATTCAAAATTTGGTAATAGAGATTAATGTAAGTGTGTATGTGTATACGGGTCAACGTTACCTTTCATTTAAAATTTTCCATAGACAAGTACTTGCATCCTTATGCATGTCAAATACAGAATACATAATTCGTAAAAAAAATATATATTTTTGTTAGTGTGAATATCACAAACCAAATGTCAATGGGAAAATGATAGCAAGTTATTGACACTAGATACTTATGAAAACAAATACAGCACATTTTTTCATTTTTGATTTGTTTCAATAAAACAAGCATATTGTTGTGATCAATTTTTTTCTTGTTATGAGTATTATTAAGGGATTAGCTCATCAGCCTTCTGTAAGAGAAGAGGCTTCTCTAGAGAAGAATGAGAATGCCCCTTATGGGGTCTTTACACTGTAATACAAGTTTTAAGGTTTTCATTAGATTCTGAAAGATCAGTGAAAGTATAAACGCTTAGAAAATTTTCTACAAATGAAGAGAACGTTTTCTGATTTCACATGAAAATTGATAAAACTTAATTTACAGTTTTTGAAATACTTGTTTTTGAAAAGAAAAAATTTTTTTTATCAAATTGTTTGATCGAAATGCTGATGGTTTGATATAGACCGCAATAATTTTGATTAGATAAATAAAATTTATTAAATGAAAAAATCAATTGAACCATAGACACCTGTTGCTAATCAATCTAGAGATGAAAATGAATGTTTTAGGCGAATCGAAAACGGTGAACGATAGTCCGATGCTTTTGGTAGTGAATACAAGCGTACCTTTATTTAAGTTAATAGTTTAAGCTTAGATTTAATTTAATTAAATTTTAAAATTATATTAAAAGAAGGGCAGAGAAAAAAGGGGGTGCCTTGTTGGCTCTTTAAGCGTTTAATAAGAATATAAAGATTAATAATAAAACTTTAAACAAGTAGCTGAGGATTTTGTGAGAAATTGAGAAGCGACATTTTTTATATTTCCGTTAAATGCAGTTATCTCGCCTCTCAATTTCTCACATTTCTCAGCTACAATTTAATTGTTAGCTTACAGCTAAATAAACATTAAGAGAATTAATTTATCATACATATAAATTAATTAAATAATTAAAAATAAAAATTAGAAAACCTTAACTATTGTCCAAGTGAACTTGGGTAGGTAGATTTACATATGGGCCTAAAAAACTGCTTATCGGTGGGTCAATTTATGAGAAACCAGTTGGTTTGTAACAGTAATTAATTTGTTTTTCATGTTTTTTCTTTTATTTTAGTACTATGACTTTTCCGATATTGCCGAGGATGCAGCTAGACAATTTACAGACTATTTGGCGAATAAATTTTCCACAAACCCACCTGCTGTGATAACAGATCAAATACGAGATGAGGTGAGACGTAAAGCCAGTGGTATTGCCACATATGCATTAAATGAAGATGAACATCTTTTGGCTTTTGCCTTAGCAGCACCTACTATACACACGGTTGTGGTAAAATTTCGTGAAAATGTAACGGTAAGTGTACAACTACAACTTCATATTTTACTAGTATAGTTTAAGAATCCCTATTGAAATACAAAGTTTTATCCTAAGGGGTGATTGCCATAACTCTTATTTTTTTCTTCTTTATATGGGGGTCGATTCGGGGTAACGTACACCTGAATAATGAGTTGTAAACTTATAATTACATATTTGTATAATAAGTAAATAGCAAACATGGGTACCACTACCCTTTCTGCTCATTAAAATGTATCAATATATACGAAATGTGCTAGAAATGTTTTCTGTTACTCTTACAAATCATTTGAAATCAAAGTTTGTAGCAACAATTTGTGCTACAAACTTTTGAAAAAAAAGAAAAAAAGAAAACGAAACTAGACTAAATGAAAGAAAAAGTAGTTATTATGAAGAACATCAGCACGTATGAGTAATGCATTTTTCACAATTGCTATGGGTACCATGAAATATTACTCATGCGAATTGATGTTTAAATAAAATATTGTTACACATAGAAAATATTGATCATTTTAATTTGCTAATAACTTTATAACCAAACTTATTTATATAAATTATTTTGATACAGCAGCATCACAATTTTTTTTTTTTGAAATGTGACTTTAGAATGCATGAATTTAAGCGTTTGAAAACGATGATGGGTTTCTGCAGTTAGGCAATATATTAAAATCTTTGAATATAACTTCTTGGGAACGTATTTATTAAAAATCAGTCTCAATACACCGGGTAAAACGAGGGTTACCTTTAATGATTTTCGATTTGAATTGCACAAATTTTCAGCATATTATTTCACATTTACCTACATAATTTTATGATATTCCATTTAGAAATTAAAATTTAATTTTCTTACAGATACCTTTGGATCAAATACATAATCGTGGTTTTTTAGGTTCCTATTGGCGTGAGTTAGGCTATGCCTGGAATAGTACTGATGGTTCACAAGAATGGGGTGCACCTTTTCGTGACTGCAACCTGCTAGTAGGTAGATGGTTGTGGCCATTTCGAATATCATTTGCTGAATCCAAACTTAAGTGAGTTCATACGCTTGCAAAATATTACACATGAAATTTATATTTCTGTTTCTGTCTGTCTATCTGTCTTTCAAATAGAATTGTGGCGGCAGCATTTATTGCAGCTGATGAAGACGTTTGCAATGATGGCTTGGAACAAATTTTTGGTCGCAAACATGGGTTAGTACACACACAAACACACACACACACACATTCTTATTTAAAAAAAATATTCACAATTTATGATTAACAAAAAAAAAAAAAACACAAAAAAATCTTTTTCTAAATAATGCCAATTTTTATAATTTATTTTAGCTGCGATCGTAATACTACATTTTGCCTTTTGACTGAAAATAAACCAGCTGCTACACGCGATGTTTATACTTGCATATGCAAAGAATCCTACTATTTGCCAAATGCAACTTTGCAAGGATTTCGTGGAGACATTGTTGAAATGTCTGAAGGTTACGATAATTATTCCTGTATACCCTGTCCATCTGGTTGCTCAAACTGTGATTCATCAGGCATTTGTTTATATGGGGAACCGCAAGAGACAGTTTCCTTAGAAAGCTTACTAAAAGTATCAGTGGGCTCTGTACTGGGAGCCTGCATATTGTGTTGCATAGTATTGAGTGTTATAGTTTTTCAGCAAAGAAAGTGTAAGGTAAATTAACTAATTCTTTTTTATAAAACTTGTATATATATATTTGTTTAACTTTTAATAAAATTATTTCTCTTTAAGGCAATTGCGTCTGGTATGTGGACGGTCTTGGAAACCATATTATTGGGTATAGTTTTACTTTATGCCTCAGTAAGTTGTTTTATTGTTGTATAAAAACTGAGTTCTAAATATAATTGCTATATGAATTTCGTTTTTCAATAGGTTGCCATACACTTTTTTCCTGCCTCCACCGAACGTTGTCTTATCGAGCCTTGGTTACGTGAATTAGGTTTTATTACTTGTTATGGTGCCATCATACTAAAATTATATCGACATTTAGTTGATTTTCGTACTCGCAAGGCACATCGTTGGGTGTTACGTGACGTTGATCTATTGAAATATTTGGGCACTATGGTGTTTGCCGTTATTTGTTATATGTCCGCCTTCACTGCATCGTCCATAGATCTCTTGGAGACAGCACAGTTAGAAAGTCTGCGGGAAATAAATACTAATACTTGCCAGCCACTTAAATGGGAATTTGTAACACAGGCCAGTGAAATACTTATATTATGTTTTGGATTGCATTTAGCATATGCCAGTCGTAATGCCAATACACAATTTAGAGTAAGTGTAAAAAAGAGAAATTCACCTCCCGAGTTTTACCGTTATATCCTAATTCAATCTGAAATTCTGTAAGAAAATTTTATTTAAGCCGTGCCTACATTCTTTTTAAAAAAAAAAAATACGTTTTTTATACAAAATTAGAAAATTTAAATATTCAAACAATTACGAGTATTTAAAATATTGTCCCAAGGAACATGCCCACTTTTACGCTCACTTTTCAACGAAATTATGCTTTGAAATATTTTATTTACCACTTTGGTTAGCGCCTCTGATAATAATATCTATCTACTAGCAGAAACATGAGCCACTTTATAAAGTAGTGAATGGCTGTATTTATTTGGATGGCTTTTTTTTAACAATTAAAATTCTATTTGTAAACGGATTTCTCTAAAAATTGATACACGTAATAAAGTATCGGGCTGGGCAAAAACATTTAGTTGGAAGTAAAAGCAAAATGCATGTATCGATTTTAATAATTTAATGCCCCGATTATATTTCACAACACTTAACCGCTTTGATGTTGTGTGTTGAAAATTGCGGGTACACTTATCTGTTGGTTGTAGGTTATTTGTTGCCAATTATCGTTCACAATATGTTATCTTATGTGTTGTTAAAAGAGACAAAAATATTATTATCTAACTCTTGTCTCATCGTTCCGATCAGTTTTTTTATCAGTTTAAAAATCAAAATATAGAAAAAATTTTAAGTACATTTGTAAGTTCTTATGTATTTCCTTTAGATTTTTTTAAAGAAACTGCATCATATGATTGCCACTACTGTTTTGATAACTATCATCAGCAAAATAATAGCAAACACCGGGTGGATGGTGTTAAAGAGTTATTCTGTTCCTTCAACAAAACCATCGCTTTTTTTGCGGCACAATTTTAAAATATTGAGAAACATTATTAAATTGTTACTTCCAAAAACTTTGTGGTTACATTGAATTATAATGGGTTGAAATTATCTTGAATGCTTTGCGAACTCATGCCATGCGAATTTTCTTTAGATCGTTTTGATACTTTTAAAGTTTATCCATTACAAAAAAAATTTTTTTTGCTCTTTATAGCATTAGTATTAATATGACTATTTTATTAAGCTTGAGGTCTTATTTAAAAAAATTTATTTTTATATCGATATTTTACTCCAATTTGTGTAGCTTCTTTAGGATATAATTGGAGCGAAATATCGATATAAAAATAAGACCTCAAGGTTAATAAAATAGTCATATTAATTTTAAAAAAAGGCAAATAAAACTAAAAAATAAATTAGTATGTACAGATATAACAAATCGTCACCTCTTGAATTTAAGAAGATAACAGATAATAAAATAAAAAACAAAATGCAAAGTGAAAATCAGCGCTCCACAACACTTTTTAAAGATTTTCCAGTTGCTCTTCTTGTGCTATTTAGCATAATTTATCATTTCTACAAAACTAATTTCTATTTAATTGTTGTATTTTTAGGAACGACAATTCCTTGGAACCACCTTAATAATAGAGTTTATAGTTTCTTCTACGTTTTATATACTACGCTATTTTTACTTGCCTGCCATGAGTCCAAGTGCTATATTTTTGGCATTATTTTTACGTTCTCAGCTCACCAATACAATTGCATTGGGCTTAATATTTATACCTAAATTATGGTATCAACACAAACAGGTATGTTGAAACTCTGAATATATTTTTTTTGTTTAAATTCAAATATGTTTTTTGTTTAAATAAAGTTTAATTTAAATAGAGATTTGTTTGAAAAGTTTAATTTATTATAAATAATAAATTATTATAAATGTAAATGGATTCAAGCGTTTTATTGAAAATATTGAAATTTAATTAATTAACTCTTAAACAAACTTACTAATTGAAGGAAAAAGAATGAAATTTTCTCTATAATTATCTATTATAATAATATAACCCATTTAAAATCAATATTATATTTTTTGTGAGTCTGACTGTTGTCCTTTTTTGTACAACTTAATGCAAAATAAAAAAAAATTAAAATTTTTTTTAATTAAATACAAAAACATAATGAAAAGTTATGAAGTTCTTAGTTATACAACAATTGAGTCATAATCATGCCAATTATGAATATTCCCAAAGATTTTTTCCCTGGGAGAATTTTGGTTTTTGTAGAGAAATTTCCCTAAATCATATAACTTGCCATGTTATAAAAGGGAGAAATTTTGTTTATAATAAGAGGAAAGGGAAAAGTGAAAAAACTCCAGGGGAATTTTTATTCATAATTAGACTGAAAATATTTTTATCTCCTGTCTAATTCCAATTATATTATAGGAAGTCTAAATTTGTTATTTTCCATGATATTCCTATGGAAAATATACTGGATGTTTATTGTCTTGAATAGTACACACACAAACTATTTCCATTGTAATATTCCCTCACTTGAACTGAACATTTTACATTCAGATAGATCAGTTGCTTGCTCTTGATATTAAGTGAACGACCTATAGATGAACAAACGAACTAATTAAAAAGTCGACTTAAATTAACGAAAAAAAAGATTTTATTTATGAAAAATATATAACACTCATACTAAAAAATTTAATATTAAAAAACATGGAGAAATTAATTTTCTTTCTAATTCTGAGGCGAATTGCCTCAATCGATTGTAATCGAAATTTCAATAGAACTTAAATGGAATTTCGATTAATATCGAATATCATAATTTGGCCCCTGTTTTGTTATTATCCTAAATAAATTCCTTTTTTTCCTTTCTCGCAATCTTTTTACACATAATGACATTTGAACTACAAAACAGATAAAAAAATTTTTGAACTCTTTAAAACGAGCATGTGTCTACTATTTATTGCAATAAATACTGAGGGGGCTTCATTTCACGGATTCTTATATTGTAAACCTAATGAACTAAATGAGAATTGCATCAATAGGTAAACCAAAAGGTTCAGAAAGTTCAAACAAAAAACTATAAACTCAGTAGACATTAAACTATAGGATGTCCCAGTAAGAATGAACTTTTTTATTTCATGCTGGTGGCTGCGTCCAATTAAAGTCACAAAAGCTTCGTTATTATGTTCATTTCTCCTTCAATTTCGGCCTCATCTTTTTAAAACTAAGGCCCCAATCCACACCAGACAGCTGCTAATTGTGAGTGCACTTATTTCTGATCCCCAAATTCGACAATTTTCATCGGAAACGATGTTTTTCTTTTCGAAAAATTGGTATTGACTTCACTTTGCTCCGTTACCAATTTAACGACAAGACGGCGTTGATATTTCATTCTATACTTAATCGGCACATATCTTCTTTATAATTACATAAATAAATCACTATTCTCTAAAAAAAATACATGTTTTTATTTTAAAACGACAAAGTGCATTCTCACTGGGACACCCTATACGTTCCCAACCAAACCAACCCAACTAACCAATATTTTATCATTACTTAATTGAACTTAAGAGCTTATTGCCAGAGTAATGAAAATTTTTTGAAAACAAATTCAGCAGCGAAGCAGTTAAGTTTTCTAAGTGCTCTAACGTAATTCTTATTTATGTGCTGTTTCTATAACACAATCGATCGACTCGTCTAGAAATTTTATATGAAAATTAATAATAGAATTCAGTTTCTAGGCGCCTAATAGCTTGTGTTATGGCAACGCGGTTACTTAATATTTTTTTCTATATTTTTGTTTGTTTTTTCAATAGAAACTTGAATCTGTTAAGAGTTAAAATAAATTTAAAATAAAATAAGGAAACGGTTTTTGTAAAGTTTAATTTTTGTTATTTTTAATATGGTTTTGTTTTTAATTAAATAAATAAAAAAAAATAAAAATTGCTTTATAAAGAGTTCTTCTTTATGTTTAAGACAAAAAAAAAATTATACTAGAAAAGAAAAACAACAAAATTGTTAATTTTTTGTAAACTAACCGAGCTATGAAGTTGCTGCAAGTCTTGTATAGTGTTGAGTTGAATTGTATAAATGTATGTGTTATTTCAATGTAGAAAATTAAATTTTTTTTTCATTATTACTGCACGTCCCTTTCTTTAACTTGAGTTTCTTTTCTATGTACTGTTTTCAGTTTAAAGTTGGTTTTTTATGTATTGTTTGTCTAGTCGCTTTTAAGTTTTGC
Organism: Thelaira solivaga; assembly: GCA_947397855.1. NCBI lineage: Eukaryota > Metazoa > Arthropoda > Insecta > Diptera > Tachinidae > Thelaira > Thelaira solivaga. The sequence goes on from OX377611.1 coordinate 3,898,276, forward strand.
TGAATTGTTGTTTTCTCTTTCAATAAATCCAAGAAAAAAAGTTAATTCTTGCAGTTACTTTAATCTGTTTCTAAAATTAAATTTTGCATGTTTTTTTTTCTAAACATGGAAAATTTTAAATTTAATAAAATAAAAAGAACAATTTTATGCCAGATCAACTGAAAACTGTTTCCAATTTTAAAGCGCTGATTTTAACTTTGATGACGTGACATATTAAATTTTCCTTTACATCCTACATCATTTTTAAACCGTCACCCTAGTTTCAAAGATATCTTAATTAGAAGTTGTGGGGAAAAACAATTTTCAAAAAATTATTCAAAACAAAAGAAAAAAAAATAGATAAAAATCATAAATTTTTTTCTATACTCATGTAGCCTCATGAGTTTCAAATAAAACGAGTCATACTTTATTAAAATCAGTTTTCAGTTTTATTGGTTCAAAATTTGACTTGTATTTGTAAACTTGTGTTTTTACTGAAAACTTTTTTCTATAAAGCTGAATATTTTCTCTTTTCATATTGAGAATTTCTCTGAGTAATTAACAACAATTGCTATAAACACAACTTCGTGCAGCACGACTAATTCATAGACAAAAAAATAAAAAAAATATTAACAAAAATGTGTTATATTTTCAACGACGAATATTTGAAACGAAAAATATTTAAAGTAATTGTTGGATGAGTAACTGATGGCTTGCCATTTCCTATTTAAAGCTAAATGTAAACAAGTCCACAGAAAAGATTAATTATATTACTTAACATCATGTCTCTTAAATGGTCATATTTTGAGACATATACTTATTCGAGTTTGTTTAAATTTACTCCAAAGTTTTTTTATCGTACTAACAAGATAAACACGAATATTTCAAAAAGTTTTATATAAATAAAAGTAAATTTAACAAATCTTAAAGACTTTTTTATGGAAATGGTTATACAAGTTTTCTAGAAACTCAGCATTTGACTGACAAATAATGTTGTAGCTGAAATTCTAATTTTAAATCTTCTCAAGTCATTTTTTTTAAGTAAAATGTTTTCTTAAACAAATTTATAATTTTAAATATTTTTTTATGTGGTGTATATAAAAAATTATGTTCTTTTATAGACTTATTATCTCTACTGTACCTCTTAATTAGACAAAAATCGGTTTCCTATATTTAAAACTTGAAAAACATCTATTTACTTTTTTTACTTTTAAATATTACCTAAATACTCAATGTCGACTTTCGTTTAGTTGTTACCTATAAGTAATTTTAAATTAAATTTTAAGTTTTCATTATTTTCATTTAAATTTTTATTATTTCATTTGTTTTCCTTTTTTTTAATTTTAGGGAACTCATCCAACACACAATCACACACAATAAGAAAAAAATCAAAACACTTGCATTTATTTTGAATTTTATTTTCACATTTTTCCACTTGTGTACATGCATATCATAACAATATCAATTTTCCTTACACTGTCATTCACATATTCCTTCCATTTTGTAAAATTTTTCTCTTCTTTTTTTTGTTTTGTTTTGAGTTTATTATTATTTTGTTGTTTTTGTTTTTTTTGTTTTTGTTTCCTATTTCCTATTCTGTGTGGTTTGCGGTGTTTGGTTGCATCTTCATAGCTTGCAGGTCCGTTCTCTTGCCCATGATCTATCAATACGTTTACCTGTGGATGCTTTCAAGGGTTCTCATGATGTTGGCCAACGTTTGGGTGGCGGTTATGCTGGTCTTTGCTTGGGCGATCCCGATATCGGTGAGCTGACAATATCCGAAATGAGTCCAGAAGATATACGAGCTGAACTCAAAAGGTAACAACTACATACATGTATACACTAAAGGGCTGCACAAGCATACTTGAAAGCCGCACATCGCTAATAACATGTGTAATATTTTATCTTAAAAAGGGCTTATAAGCCATTTCAAATATGCCTGTGCAGCCCGTTAGTATACGCACACTCACAACCGTTCTTTATTTTTTTCGTCATTTATTGTGACTTTAAGAATATCTCACTATGGTTTAACTATGAATTATACAGCTCTGAAATCTCTAAACTCCCTTCTTTAAGTTCGCTTCTCACCTAGTGAAAGTTAATCCGACAAAAGTTTTAGCAAAAAAAAGTTCCAATTAATCACCTTTTTATTTTTTACGTATAAATTTTGAATGAAATAATAACAATAATGAAAGACATTTCTTATTAAAATAATTTTGCAAAAACTAAAAAAAAAATACACAAATTTATCCACAGCAAAACAAATACAGTAGAACCTCGTTAATCCGGACAGATATAGTTTCACCCTTTGTCCGGATTACTGAATCGTCCGGACAACAGTTATAAAATTTTTTAAACTCAATACATAATTATAAATAATGGGCCGTAATCATAGTCACAAAAACAGTAGGCTTTTATTAAGAATTGGCTTTTGCTCTTAAGAATTATATGAATTTAAAGTCGTTTTTAAAAAGATACCGACTTTAGTGTGACTATGATTATGGCCGATTATTTTTAAATGCCTAAAAATTCAGTTAAATAAGAAAAAGAAAAAATATACTACCAAGAATTTTCAGAAAACTTTTTTATTTGTTTTACTAAAAGTAAAAATATTCACTGTAAATGTAGAACTTACTTTTGTTGGAATACACATAACGTCATGCAATTTATTTGCTCTATTTTTAAATTGTTTTTAAAATTCCTCTTCTGTCACTTTTCTATACTCAGCCCATAAAATAACTTTTTAAAACTTTTGGCCTAACGCTAAAATAACGATATACTAAGAAAAAAACATTGACTTGTCCCGATTACTGGATAGTCCGGACTATCGAGTGTCCGGATTATAGAGGCTGTACTGTATACAAAAATGGTAAATTACAAATTTCGCAATCACTATAAAATAGAATGCTAGTTAAGTATAAATTTAACCAAATTGTTGATTAATTTTAAAATATATAAAATTTTACGCATTAATTAGAAGAAATTTTTTGTTTAAAAAAATATTTTTTTTATCTGGAAGCAAAAGTACTTTTTAACGTATTAATTTTCCCAACTATTCCAGACTGTATACCCAATTAGAAATATTAAAAAATAAATCATTACGCCGGGATAATCCACACATCAGTAAAAGGCGAGGAGGACGGAAAGCGGGTCATAGAAGATTTTCACTGCAGGTAAGCTTTTAAACTATACAAAATGAATTATCAACTTAATGTATAAAGTTCAAGAATTTAATTTGCATAGTTTTAGTTAGAAGTTACATTATCATATAAATACACACTTACATATCTACAACGCATACATACATATGTAGTACATAATAAATCCCTTTACTTTAGAAATTTATATACAGAAGCATATAAAAAAATATGAATTAAGAACTCTTTAGAAAAGTGTTTGTTTATAATCACAATTTGCTTTAGAACGAAAACAATTTAAATCAAACTTTTGTTTTTCTCACGTTGTATATAATTTTTTGTATACTTGCATATTTGTACATTTCCTCCAATGTTTTACCATTACCAACAAATTGCCAATACAATTCTGAAATACAAAAACGCGTCTTAACAATAAATAAATATCCTCATAAAAAATATTAAAGAAAAAAGGCAGCAAGGACAAGGTAAGCAAATAATTTTAACTAGAACAGCAACTACTCCTTAATTATCACTTCTGCTAAATAAAAAAACAACAATTTTACATGTGCGCGTGTGTCGAAGTAATGTAAATGTTGCTGTTTTTCCAATAATTTAAAAACTAAAAAAAAAATATTTTTTTTAATTTATTTGTATGGCACCATAATTTAAATGAAAAAAAAATATATAATTAAATGTTTCTACATAAAAAACTGTAAAGTTTCATTTAAATTAAAATTATTCTTATGTGAAATGGACACAAACCCTTAAGTAATCATTTTCCTAAAAAAAATTATGCTGTGCTCCGCTTTGTTCAGAGTATCCTGTCCTAAGCTATATTTCCTAATAAGTACTAATAAAAAACAACATTTCCCTCCCTTTCATATTAATTAAATGTATATACACATATATGTACCTTTAAGCACACATACATATATAGTTAATTATTACTTCTCTAAATAATTTGCAAGTTAAGCTTTGTGGGGAGAAAATATTTTTTATTGGAAATGGTTAATGAAAGAAAACTGGCTAATAAAACACTATGCACCAAATGGACAAATAATTTCTGATCTGGGATAATCGCTACCAAGAATGATAGAAATAAATACAAGATTATGCTATCCCGCACATAATATTAAAATTTTCTGCGTATCTAACAGAAATGACGTCACGTGATTACAGATAAATTAATAACAAAGGAGAAACTAACAATGAACAAACTACGCAATCTAACGGGAAATCATGCGCATGGCATAATCTTGAATTTCTATCATTCTTAAACACTACTATATTTTTTAATGTGCTATGGCCGCTTAACTGCAATAATTATCATTATACAATTTTTTTTTTTGTAAAATATAAGGGGGCATAATCATAGACACACTAAAGTCGGTATTTTTTAAAAAATTACTTTATGAACAAAAGTCAGCTCTTAATAAAAGAATACTTTTTTTTGTGACTATGATTATGGCCCAAGGTTTTTAAGGAAGCTAATTTACATATGAGCTGACATGAGTCAGCAGTAATTTTAGTAAGATGGTGGACTTATAATAATTTCAAAAATTGCCATAAAGCTACGGTCACATTACACCGCTTGCCATGCTAATAGCTCGCTTAGCACTCAAATTGCGTTCCTGAAAATTGAGCGTTAAGAGAAACAGAATTTAAAGAGGTGCTATTTACACTAATATATGGGGCTACGTTCCCAACTAAGACACTTCGAACTGTCGGTCACCATTCTCAATGAGCCTAATAACATTCATTTTCATCTCCAACGTCAATCTTTTTCTAGATCGATTAGCAACAGGTGTCTATGGTTCAATTGATTTTTTATTTAATGAATTTTATTTATTTAATCAAAATTATTAAAGTCTATATCAAACAACATCAGTATTTCGAATGAATAATTTAATACAAACAAAAAAATTTTTTTTTCAAAATTATTATTTCAAGAACTGTAAATTTAGTTTTATTAATTTTCAATTAAAATTAGAAAAAAAATTTTAAATAAAATATTAATCTTTATTTGTGCTTAACTCTAGAATTAATTCTGAAATTAAGCACAAATAAAGAATTAATTCTGGAATTAAGCACAAATAAAGATTAATATTTTGTTAAACTTTCAAATTCAAAATAGAAATTTTTTAAATATTTTATAGTTCAAATTTTTTTAAAGAGGCTAAAGAGGTAGCTTTAATTGAGGTATACCTGTATAAATTTATCTCTAAAGCGCGGCATATCAGCACGGTATGATGAAATGCCATCATTACTGTTTGACATGCCGAGTATGATGGCTTTCAAAATTTTTTAATAATTTCACTCTCATCGACAAATAAGCGCTTAACGGTTTTGTTATTTATTCCAAAAATTGCATATAACCGAACTAAAATAAATTTATTTGTATATACTACCCAATTTTGAAAAATAATTAATTTTTTTTGACATCATTTCCGAAAATTTCAACAACATGTAGTGCATACATATCCTATGTTTTTTTAATTGTTGCATAGTGTAATAGTTTAAAAACTCAAAATTTCTAACATTTTAAGAAGGAAAATATCCTGTCCCCTCTCCCCTCCTTAGATTAATTAGTGCCTGCCTGCTATAGAATATTATAACTCTAAAATATTTAAAAAAAATATATAAAAAAAAATTATTTTATAAAGCGATCCATATTGAGTGTGTTAGGTTGCACAAGTTATTAGATTTAGGGCTTGTTAGAGCAAAAAAAATCTAAATCTAAATCACCACACTCGATATCGAGCAGCTTGAAGTTACTTCATAAGTAATTATGAAAATTTTATATGATTTTGTTCGTTATCGCAAGTAGCGATTTGGTTTATTTCTTTTTTAAACAAATATTTTAGATTTATATGTATAGTAATATTGTTTAGAAGTTAAAATAATGCATGCAACTGTTACCAATAAATGTAGCACTCAAATACTGATATTAAAAGCGAACAAAAAAAAATGAATAAACCGTTTTCTTTAGGCCTTAAGTGCCAAACATCGCAGCAATAAACACCATCAGGACTTGGAAATAACTGAAGCTGAACCCTCACGTACACCTGAAGACTCTGTTTGTAGCAATGAAGGCCCCACAGATACTTATGCTGAAATATCAGGTATTTCACATTCAATGCTTACGCACTCAGCTGTATCTCATTCAATAGTTTCACATTCTAAATAATTTTTAGGCAAAATGATATGAAAAAACAAACCAATAAAAATTAAATAAACTTTTGTGTAAATATTTAAAAACCATCCAAATATTTTTTTTTAATTTATTAAACATTATCTGCTCGTATGGTGGTTTAAATAATTGATATATTGTTGACTATAAAAAAAGTATAAAGAAACAGACAAAGAATCTGTATGACGAAAAACGCAGAAGCCAGAATAAATAATTACTTTATTTTAAGAAAATAAAAAAATATTAAATAATTTAAAATACAAAAATATACTGAAATATAAAAAAACAATTTGTACAAATTTGATATAAAACATTTTAATAGCAAACAAAAATTTATAAAAATTTATAAAAATGAAAACTATTTTAATTTAATTAAAATGTTTTTTTTTTGTGTTGTGTATTTAGGAACGCATACTATTAACGGCTTAAAACAAAACTCAATAAAATACAGAATACTTTAACAGAGTATAAAAGCCCACCTTTGAATTTTTGGAAATTTTATCCAATCAAAGATAAAATAAATATTATATGTATGTAAATATGACAAATACGATTATGGCTTATACCGAGCAAGTGAACACTATTAATACTTCCCAATTTGTATGATTTTTAAATGAATGAATTTCAACAAAATTTTCAAATGAATAAAAAAAATCTCTTTTCAAATACCTACACACAATGTCTACACAGACCAATAATGACTATTTCCCAGAAATGTATTCCTCGTGAAAAATTCAAGTTTATACAAAATAAGAAAAGGAGAAAAGAGTGAAAAATTGCCTAGAAATTTTGATTCATAATTGGCTGATATCAATTTTAGAAATTTTGGATAGCAAAATTGCGAAATTTCAATCGCCATCGAATCATAATTTGACCTAAAATATTTTTTTAAATACACAAAAATAACGGTCAGGCCAAGGGTCGGCTAAAGGATTCATTGACTCAAACCCATTCAGAACAAATCACCCAAGAAAGTCTTTGAACTATTAATGAATACTATACTCAGGGAGAATTTGTAACTTGGTCTACTTTGACCGCAGTGACTTGTTCCCCCTTCTCATTCTAATTCATAATTCAACGGCCGGGCCCTATAAAAGCAAGAAAAAGCTTATTTCCTACATTTACATTGAAAACAAAAACAAAAAATTTTGGAAATTTAAGAAAAAAACTCTTGGCTTTTTGTGATTTGAAAATTTTTTATACAAAAGCCATGACACAGTTTTGCTTGTATTCAATATCCTTTATATGTTTGCATAAGAGCTGTAAGTTACATTTAAAAAATTTTATAGAAGGAGCCAAAACAGTCTATTTACTCGTATCTAATAAAAAATTTTCAAAATTTTTTCTTATTTTTTACAGTTTTAGTTTCAGCTCAAGAACTTTATTTTTAATTTTAGAAATTAAAAATATTGTAGAAATTTGTATATTCGTAGCGTGAATTATTATACACTAGATATTTTTGTCCGGTCTCGCCTGGACCAGTCAGTATCCTTAGAGAGGGTATGTAGTACATCCATTCACTACTTTATAAACTGGCTCATTTTGCATAGTGGCTAGTGAAAATCGTTGAAAAGTAGTTTTACTAAAATTATACGTAAAATTAATGGAAATAAAATCTAAGAAAGAGCAGGGGCAAATAATGGGATTCGGTATCGATCTAAATTTACAATTAATTTCGATTTCTAAAACGCAACTTTACAAAAATTCATTATTTTTGTGAATTGTGTTTTTTCCATGTGAAACTAAATGTTGCCAAAGTGTTAGAAGAAAAAAACGTTTATTGCTTAATGTGTGTTGAACGACATATTAAATCTACTTAAAGAAATTTGCTTTAATTTAATTAAACTTTTAGTTCTTTTTTATCAATAAACAAAATAATTTTTAACTAAATCTATGCAAACAAAAGTATAAACATTTTTCAAAAAAATTAAAAAAATACATACATACATACAAGTATAATAATAAAAAATATATAAATTAAAACATTTTTACAATTTTATTTATTTCAATGTTTTAAAAAAATGTTATCAAAATAATGCAAAGTAACATTTACTATTTAAATAAAATTATTTATTTAAACTTAAAAAAAAATTAGATTTTATTATTTTGTTTCTACAGATTTTTTTTTACAAAGCCATTCAGTTTGCGAGCGGTCTCAACATAACTTTCCAAATTTTTGCAATAAGCTTTGATAATTAGAACACGTTGTTCTTTCGTAAAGCGCCTAATTTTTAATAATAAGAATAAATATTTATGACAGCTGCCAAATTTCAGAGTTGCCACTACTTCCACAAAAAGACGGCATTTAACTTACAAAGTGCATTCTTACTGAGACACTCATTGTAAAACCTTAAGCTTAAATATATAAATGAACTATTTTTTTAGAGTGGTATAAGTCTACTTCAGAAAAAAAATTAGCTAGCGGTAATTTTAGTAAGATATAGACAGCATCCTACTTAAATTTTCGTTTACTCGTTTTTTTAAAAAGTGGACTTTTACCACTCAAATAATTGTGTTTGCACCATAAGAAAGTCATATTTTAAATAAAAATATTTGACCTGATTATGAGTGTCATTGTCGTGGTAAAAACAGTGATATGTGGCAACGACAGCGACACTCGTAATTAGGCCTATTATTTTTATTATAAGCATTTTTTAATTTCTGAAATGTACTTTAAAAATAAAAAATAAATCTACAATAAACAAGACACATAAAACAAAGCATTTGATCTTGATCAAATAAGTATTATTAGCTTTAATGAAAATATAAAAATAATTTAATTTAAACGAGACATATATGAACCAACAATCAATTCTGTTACATAAAATGAGCGAGAACGTTAATTTTAAGCATTTGATAACATTTAAATTTTATTCAATTGACAAAATAAAATTTTAAATTTATAATTAAAATAATAATCTTAAGCCTAATTTAAAATGTCTAAATAAATATAAGTTAATTATTATTTAAATTTATGTATGTAATACTTCTTTGGGAGACTGTTTGATAATTTCATAGAAAAAAAGAGTAGAGCAACAATTGTATTTTTAAAACTTCCCACCAAAAAAAAAAACAAAAAGTGAGGAAAAATCAGTAGAAAAATTACTGTAATAACAGCCTAGACGTACTTCTAGTTCATTTTTTAATAAAATGTGCATCCATCTAAGAAGCTATAGAATACAATATTCGGTGATAATTTTGTTAACATCGTAAAATGTTGTGTATAATTTTGTATGAAGTTAGTGATTTAAAATCACATTAAAAGTTACTTCTTTGTCAATCGTTTTTTTTAAGTGATATAAATACGATGCACTTCGAAAAGAATAACTTTCACTATTTGTTTTTTGCAGGGTTATTCTACACTCACTACAACTATTTTTAAACATTCTAAAAAAGCTCTATAGAGCTATAAAAGTAATTGTCGAGTGCATTTACTTTAGAATGCACAAAATCAATTTTTATAAATGTAATTTGACGTGTCTTCTAAAAGGGAGATCTCAAACTATGTTGCCGCTAGAGTTCGCAAAGAAATGAAACGTTTTGTAGAATAATAGAATAATACTCTGAAAAACTACAAAACGAAACGTTTTCATTTGTTTCATTTCGTTTCTGTGTGAACTCAAGTTGCCGCCAACTGGCTTACAAAAAATAATTTCGTTTCATTTGTTTTGTTTGCCTGTGAGTTGACTAAATATTTTTTATTCACAAAATATTATTTTATTCTTTAAGTATGTTAAGAAAATATATGATAATAAAAAGATTGTGAATATTACAAGTTCGAAATTGACAAAATATTAATTACAATAATAAAAATAATAATAAAACAACTCATAACTATAAGTTTGAGTTAGTGTTTGCCCAATTTTTAATCATAACTTTTTCGTTTTCATTTCTTCTTTTTTTTTTTAAACAGTTCAATAAAAATTTAATTATATCCTGTAATATAAATATTAGCAAGCCCCAATTTAAATTAAAAAAAAATTAACCTCTTTAATTGAATAAAAAACCTTTCATTACTGAGCCAGAAATATAAATTTAAAAATGATTGCAGAAAAAAATACAAGAATAATTTTTTTTATTATATTTTTTTTTTTTAATTGAGTATCTACGTTCCTTATTTTACTTACAATTTACGTACGGACTTTATGAATTTTAAAATTTTTTTGTTGAAATAATTATTTATGGACCCAATCCAAGCACAACTGGATTTTTAAAATAAATCTTAATTTGTTATACATAGTACATACATACATATATAGTTAAAAATACTTAAGCATATAAAACACACAACAGCAAAATAGGAAAGAGAGAATTTATAAACAATTGTATAATTAAGAAATGTATGAATGAATAAATTATTATTAATATTATTATATATAAGTAAATTGAAACAGGATACTTACAGATTTTACTTAATCAAATTAAATTGTATTTAGTGAAAAATATTGATAATTTCTACTTTTATAATCCAAAATGTATGTATATGCATACTATTTCATAAAGGTGCCCATTAAAGGCATAATATCGGCCCAGTAGTGCGATTCACTATTCAATTTTAAAGAAAAATGTTTGGTTAAAATTAAAGAACTTTTGATTGAGTAGTCTCGTAATGCTTAGATCTTCTGGGACCAGTATCCCATTGCCTAAGCAGCCCATTCTGCGTCTTGCCACTGCTGGGCACTCACACATAACATGCATCATTTAAATACATTCGTTAATGCTAACAGAAAAATATGGAGTTAAAAATAACAGCATGTCGAATCCTTAAAAGTTACATGAATCGCACTGCAGTTCTGTAAACTGAATTCGAAATGTTTTAAAACGAATCCACATTTTTTGAATTCATATAATTTTATTCGTTTTAAAACTGAATAAACAAACTTGTCGAAACCTTGTTAAGATAAACCAAATTTTATTAAATTATTTTAAAGTTTTAAAATAAGAAAATTTTTTGTAAGTGAACGTAATCAATAAAAATCATCGGCTACATTCTGGAAGTCGAATTCACATAATTTTATCTATTTTAAAAGCGAATAAGCAAACTTACTAGAAACAAAATTGAATAGCTTATTATTGTTGTGAATGACTAAATATACGCGGCTTTTTTCATTCACTTTAGTAAAATTACTAAATTACTTATACTTTAATACATTAAAAAATTTGTTTAAAAAACAAACTGAAATTTTTTTTAAATTTTGTAAAAATTAGTTCAACAAATAAAAGCAACTTTTTTGGTCAACACAACAAGAACCACTTTTCGACCATGACAAATAATGTCTGTTAATTTTATAATGCAAAAATTTGACTGTGGCATTTAAATAATACGTTTTTGGCTAATGGGTATTTAAATACCCAGAAAAAAACACAGGTTTTTTCAAGCAACTTCTATGGACCCTCAAATACATATATAACATATATATCATCAAAATCGTACGAATGGATCTATGGACAGTCATGCATTGGCTAAAAAGTTTTCGTTTTTCAAAAAGTTTTGGCCATTTGTGTTTTTTCAATTTTGACAATTAATTTTCTAATTTCTACAAAAATGCAAATAAAATTAAAAAAAATTCTAGTCCTAGTATAAAAAAAAATCTATAACCAAAACAATTTTTTTTTTTAGTTTTATCCACATATATAAAATGTATATACATGTATGTATTTATATATTATTTTTTTATTGTAAAGTAACGTATCCTTTGAGTATCCCTAATCCATATTTAAGTAAAAATAATACACATAAAAATAACCATTTAGTTAAATACATGTAGTCTATGTGGAACAAATTTGAAATGTATAAAATGATAATTGAAAAACTAACTAAGAGAAAAAAAAACTATTAAAATATTTAAAATATATAAATAAATAAAATTATAACGATATATAAAAAAACATAATAATAAAAAAATAAAAAAAAGCAGATTCAAGCAAAAACTAAAAAAATTATTTCGTTATTGGTACACCTATGAAGAAAAAAATAGGTAAGTATCTATGAGGTTATAAATTATTACGGATTTATTTCTAGGTAATTTTTTTAATACCATTAAATTTGACATATTTCGAAGTTGGGTCTAAGTTTCCAAGCTATTTCAAATGAAAATTTCATTGAATTTCATTAATCTAAAGTTGTAAAATAATAAATTTTTATAAATCAAAAAGTTTAACAAAAGTGTAATCTTTTTAATAATTTAATCAATTGGTGTAACATTAGAAGTATTCAAATGTATTGACAAGAAATAACGATACTTGGGAGTAATCCACTAAAGATCGGATTAGCTTCCGTGAAATGTTCGATATTGACATACAGGCTTGTTCTGAAATCACGGTGATTTTAAATCACGTTAGTGATTTTTTGGTGTTCTGGAAATCACGAGATTTTAGCTTTTCAGTAGTGATTCTTACTGTTCTCAACCACGAGCTTAAAGCTTTTTTGCTTTTTTTACAAAAAAAATTGTTCAGAAAAAGAAGAATAAGAACTGAAAATCACGAAAAATATAAGCAAAAGAAAGAACAATTCTCCACATTAAATAAAGCGTATTTTAAAATTAATAAATTTACGGGGGGGAGGCAAACTTGGGTCCTCTGACTTGGTCGCTTTGTGACACCTGTATAGGAGGAAAGACATAAAGCAATAAAGACAGCAGTGTGAAAGAAAGTAGGGAGTTATTATAGTCGACAGTACTTACGCTGATCCTCCAGGACAGGGCAGAGGCTGTCAAACAGTTTCCTCTTCTTGAAAATTTCTGCTATAGTCATTCGATGGTAAACCCATTCACCTGGCATGGTTACCAAAACTGCTGCAGTGGCCTATTATTGCCGCCACCATATTTCTCAATTGGGATCTCTGCAGTTCCAGTAAACCCCTACCGCGATTACTGTCCAGCCAGCTAACCATCCCTAAACAAAAAAGTGGTCATGGCGTTATGCCATTGGTAAAAGAATGTTTAAAATCGGTTATATATTTACTTTTATAGTTCATCCACCACAAACAAAAATACAAAAAACATAATTTTCCTCTTTATAATATTAGTATAGACAAATATATAATAAAAACCAACACCACCAAATTTTATTTAAAAAAACACATTCGCGCGCGGGGTAAAGCAGCACTTGGACTTTTGGGACGCGTAGCATACTTAAAGTGTCTAGTCTATTATAAAAAAAAAATCAAAAGAAAATAATTAACGACCAGTCTTTACACCTTAAGAATTACTCCAGTGACCCGAGGGGAAATTATGACATTCGATATCGATCGAAAATTTCAATATAATTTAAATTGAAATGCTGCTCGAATTCAGTAATTGGCTATACTAGTTCTTTTTCCCCAAGGGTATTTTCAAAATATTTCTTAATACTTGTTATTTGTTTAATTTTTTTATGTTTCTTTTTTAATTTTATTGCTACTAAATTTTTTTTTATTGAATTTGCATTTTGTTTGTTCTTTTGAAAGTAATAATTTTTTTTTTTTTAATTTATTATCAATGATAATTAAACTTTGTTGTTATTGTTTTTTTTTTCTTGCTCATTTTTTATTTAATTAATAATTACAATGCAATGTTAGTTTAGTCTAAATTTATAGCCTTCTATTTTGGTTTTTTTTGTATAAGTTTGCGTCTACTTTAGATGGAAAAAATATTAAATTTTCTTTTTCTTTTTCTTTTCGCTTCTTTCTTTTTACTTAATATAAATTTTTTTGCAAAACAATAAGTTTCTTATGTTCCAAAAATAAAAATTGCATTAAGTGTTTATAATAATTGGTGTTGTTTAAGTTTAGAACAATAAAATTAAATAATTTCAAATGAAAAATGGCTAATTAATTATTAATAATGCTTAACTACAATTGTATTTCTTTGGTTTAACATTATTATTTTTAAATATGTACTTGCTAAATTTTCTATAGTTACACTAGAGTATTTTCTTTTTAATTTTATTTGCACAGTTTTGCTTAGATTTAATAACTTTTGTTAAGAGAAATAGTAAAAATAAAAAATTAAAAATGTTGACCTTAAATGTTTATTTTTAAGAATATTTTTTTGGTTTTAATTAATCTCTGCATTTTTTTCCTTTTTTTTCTCTTAAAATGTTTTAAAAATATGTATGTATTTAAAAAGTTTCTTTTTAATTTAATAGCGTCTATTAATTAATTACATTAATTTGTATAAAAAAATTGTCTTGTGCTTTGTTATAATTAAATTTTTTGAGTTGTTTGCATATTTTTTGATGGTTTTCTTTTTTTTTTATAAAAAAATAATGCTAAAAGAATAAGTTAAGGGCCATTATTATGAACTATCATTTGTTTTTTAATTGAATTTTTAATATATTACAAAATATGCAGTCACATCACAGTTTTGTGAATTCCATTTTAAGTTCTTTCTTATTAAAAAAAATTATAGTGTCAATTGACATTTTACTTTAAATTTTGTTCATAAAAGTTTAAAAGGTTCAAATAAATAAACTTATTAAAATGCAGAACACCTGTTTGATAACTCCATGATGTTTTGAAAAAAACTTTTTTCGGCAAAAATAAGCGTTTAATTTTTCAACATAATCTTCTTTTAGATCAATACAGCGTTCTTCCAATTTTATTTTGGTTAAGACCTCTTCATTCAATCAAAATCTATAAGTTTGGAGAGAGAAAATAGAGGGCTAAATCAGGAGAATATGGTGGATGGGTAGCAGTTCGTAGCCCAATTTATGAATTTTTACCATAACAACTACATATATGTGCAGTCTTGATAAAATAGCAAATTTTGTTAAAATTCACGAAGTTGTCTTCTTTTAATAGGTGATATGCTATTGTACTGAATAAATAACTCATGAGAATATCATGAGTAAAAGAATAAATTTAAAAGCCAACACAATATCTGGAATTAAGCACAAATAAAGATTAATATTTTGTTAAAAAGGAGATTTTTTTCAAACCCTCAAAAAGAGATACACAGTGCTGTTCCGCATTGCGAACTCAATTAAATAAATATTATGAAATTAATTTTTTTCTTATTAAACAAAATTTCTGTTTTTTTTCGTATTTTGCTAACTTTTTACCACCTAAAATAAAACAAAAAAATTTTTTTTTAAATCCGTAAATTAAGTGGTAAATAAAATATGTGAATCAAATATTCGGGTTCAAAATACAAAACCATCACTTGTAGTCGATTCGAACAAAGTAATTAAGGTTATGAATTATAAAACAATTTAAACTGGGGAATTCACAATAGCACTGTGTGATTATGCCTTCCTCAGCTAATCAGCTCACATTTAAAGTTTAATTAACGCATAATTAAAAAAAAATTATTTTTTGTTTAATAACGGCTTATTGAGTAAAAATATTTGTAAATATATTGCCTGTAGTATGAAGTAGTATCCATCATTTATATTTAAATTTTTTTTTTTAATTCTAAGACTTACATGGCTTTCATCTGTTTCCGTGAAAAGAATTTTCTTCACACGGCAGAATAGTAAATGAAATTATAAGTAAGAAAAGTTTTTGATATCTTCTTTTCAATTTCATAGCTCTAAAAATTTATTTTTTATGACAAGTTGTTTCCTTTTTTTACCAATTAATTTAATTTAATTCTATTCATTACGCTTATTAAATAATTAAATGTCGATTTCATTAAAAAAATTGAATTTAAAACTTAAAAAAATACTTGTTTTCAATAATTACGCAAGTATACACGGTTTTGGACCACAACAATTGAAAACTGTTTTCAAGGTATTTTGAAGCGTTAATTTTTTTAATCTCCGACATATACCGCTATTTTCTAAATTCAAGAGATGACATGACTACATGCATATGGGAGATAAGCTTACTTGTTATATTTGATTATAAAGAAAATATGAAATTTCACAACAAAATTTGCTTCGAGGTATGTACGAGTACACCGATTTTAAATAGGCTAATTAGTTTTAATAATATATTAGAAGTTGTGACCGAAAAAAAAACATTTTTATGCAAACTTTTAAAATTTTAAATTTTCAAAAAAAACTATTTAACTTTAAACAATTTAAAAAATCCACGGATTTTTTTTTTGGAACCAAGAATGTGGTCTCATAAGTTTCAGACAAAAAGAACCATACTTTATTAATAATTATTTGTAATTACAGAAACTTGTTTTGAATATACAATTAGGATCTGCTTACGTGATTTGATATTAAAATTAATAAAATTTAGAAAATATTTTGGAAAAGCCAAAAAGTCTATAATATGAAAAATTATTCAAATTCTTTGGTTTTTTTATAAATATATTGAACGAGTGGAAATTTTGTGAGAACATGTAAATTGATTGCAATTTATTTGGGGCTGTCATAGAATCCAATGTTGTCTGTATTGGTTTTGAAAACGGCAAAAAAATTACTTCGGTGTCATGAAATCCAATGTTATCGGTTTTATCTTTGAATTAGAAAATTGCCGGTCTTAGGTGTCCTTAAACCAATGTTTGTTATTGGAAATAAGCCATGCTGACACTACTAGTCAGTTTTGATTTGTGCGCTTATTGTTTTTTATTATTTGAATATTTTTTTAAATAAATATAAGCAGAATTATGTTTATTTTTTTGTTATTAATAGGGGAAAGCTTAAAAATAAAACCCAAAATTTCATAATGATGGATAGAGGCTTCGCTGATAGGATAAGAATCGTAACGAAGCAGCTAAAGCTAGACCGCTAAAAGTGGCCTTCATGCTGTTGAGTATTACACGGAAAGCTTCTCTATTTAATCTACCAATCTGCAAAGCAGCCATAAATATAGAAGCACAGTAAAAAAAATGAACTTACGCTGTCTCCGGCAGCTCAAGTAGATTACTACTATCTCTTAATATTTTTGTTGTCATCTTCTTTGAAGATTCTTTTTCTATTGTATAACAAAAATGCTATAACTTCAGAGGTTATCATATTTTTTTTTTATTTTTTTTTTTTAACAAAAAAAAACACATTTTTTTAATAATAATTGCACGAAAATATTACAATTTATTAAATTTTTTACAAAAAAAAAATTTAATTAAAAATTGTAAGCAAATGATTCGAATATCGGTATTAAACTTCGATAAAAGCAAAACCAATATTTTTTCATGACAATAGATGAAACCAATATTGGTTTTCAAATCCGATAAATAGCAAAACCGACTTGAATTCTATGACACCCCCGCTTCTTTTTAAACTTAAGGCTTTTTTGAAAACATGTTCTACTAATACATATTAAAAGTTTTATTGTTATAAAGAATTTGGGCCATAATCGTGGAATTCTTTTATTTAAGGAATAGAATAATTAGTTCTTTGCTAAAGAATGAATAAAAGTGGGTTCCTTTTTTTTAGAATTGTTTTCGTTCAATTATAAGTTATTTTAGATTTATATTTAAATTTATACAATATGAAATTTCACTAATTTTCTTCAACAAATTAATTATTGGCATACAGCTAAATATGATTAAAACAACTATTTTATTAAAAAATATGTAAAATAATAAAAAATTCTAATTAACGTCCAATTGAACTTGGGCACATAGTAACAAAAAAAGCAGGGTTTTATTAGTTTATCATTATAGATTTGATATAGTGTTTAGAAAAATATGTTATTGCATAGTTCCTCAAAATTATTTTGCTGTTATCTTCAAATTTATATTATTTGAAATTGGAAAAATAAATTATGAAAAATTATTTAAAAATGTATTGTTGGTCTAGAAGATCTCCACTTATGCTTTATAATATTAACAAGCATAGATCTTTTGTTAGAAGACTTGTGTATGTACTATTGGGCTTATTGTTGCTGTATAAGATACACTGTTTAAATTAAAATTTTTTTAAAACTCTAAGAGGAGAGGTGTTAGTTGGCATTGCACTACTTCACTAGCCCCAAGTATGATCTTTCTGCACTAATTTAATAATCATTAATTTTTCTTTTTTCTTTTTTACTCTTTTTGTGTGAATGAATTTTCTTTCTTTATTATAAATGCCCTTTGTCTTACTCTTTCAGTAATATTTTTTATGATTGTTGTTATATATAAAATTTGTTGTTAATAGAAGCAAAAAAAATAGTGTTTAGTTTTTTGTTGGTTTTGTTTTTCTTTTATTATTATTATTATTATTTTTAATTGCGTTTTAAAGCTGTTAAGTTGCTTTTTTTATTTGATTGAATAAAAGTGTGTTTATTTTGAATTTAAAAAATAAATTATAAAACAAGTACTTAAGATTTATAGAAAAAAATGCAATTAAATAATCATTTACCATAATGGCTGATTCGATTTGAGACTTGTACAAATTTATTAATAATATCAATGAAAACTAAATCATCATGCTTTAGTAATAAATATTTAATAAATTGTGTTTAGAAAAAATAAGAAATCTATTTATTATTAGTAACAAGATAATTAAAAAAAAATAAATAAAAAAATAATATAAATAATCACAAGAACAGTTCAATAATAATA
This sequence comes from Thelaira solivaga, assembly GCA_947397855.1. Lineage (NCBI taxonomy): Eukaryota > Metazoa > Arthropoda > Insecta > Diptera > Tachinidae > Thelaira > Thelaira solivaga. Next base: position 3,917,004 of record OX377611.1, read on the forward strand.
AAAAAAAAAGCTTTTGTTTTAAACAAAGAATTATCGTTTTGTTTTTAATATATAAATGTAATAATAATAATTAAATAAGTTGTTGTAAAAAACCAACCGAGATCCTGCTCTGTTGAGACTTAACACTTTCGTTTATAGAACAATAAAAAAATAAAGAATTTTTTTTTTTTTTTTTTTTTTTTAACATTCAGAAACTTTTTATGGGTTTTTGTTTTCTTATTTTGCTTAAAATCATCTTTTCGTTTCATTATTATTGCTAAATGAAATATTTGATTTAATGAAATTAAATTGAAAATACAAAACAAATCAAGTTTAAAATCAACATATTTTTTTAAATTTTCATATACAAAAAATGTTTAATATATTTAATAAATATTATATTTTTAACAATAGCAAAAGAAAAAAAACTATACAAAAAAGATAATTAAAGATTTATTACCGTGAGCCTGAAAACGATTGTTTATCTTTGAACATTGTGATGAAAAGTGTAATAATATCGATAAAAATTTAGATTAATTGAAACAAACAATGAAACAAAAAACAAAATTATGATAATTATTATTTTCTTAATTTTTTTTATCAACACATTAAACGTATCTCGCTCGTACTTCATTTACAACTAAAATCCTAATAAACATTTTTAACAACTTAAAATCTAATAACACTTGGTATTTTTTGTCTAATGTTTGCATCACAATGTTGCACAAACTGAGGCTCATAATTTACAGTAAAATTATATTATATGTGTAAAATACATTACATATTAATTGTAATTTTACGAGTTAGAAAAAATATCATTAATTGTTTTGGTTTTCATTTTTCATTACTTTTTAGCTAGATCAAGAGAAAATATAATAAACATTTTCTTGTTTTCGTTAAATAATTCTTATAACATACGAGTGAAGTCTAAATTATGAAAGGATTTCCTTATTTTATATATAAAAAATTAAAAAAAGGAGAATCCTTATGATTGTTGTAGTTTTTTTTTCCTTTTTGTGTTGAAGGGTTTTTCGTTTTTAATTAACTTTATATTATTAACAAAAAAGCGTTTTTTAAAACTACTCTCTTTGCTTTTACATTTTGATATTTTTTATCCGACACTTTTACTTTCATCACACTTTAAAATATTATATAACATTATATAACTCATTAACTTCTGAACAATGATATATATCATCATACATTTCATTTTATTTTGTTTGTTTTTTTTTTACAATTTGTTCCCTTCTGTTTTAGTTTTATAAAGTTGTTTGTGTTTCATTATCCATTGTTTGATTGGCCATTATCAATTCGCGTTCTTCATCATTATCTTCAGACGCATGCACACCAACTATATTACTAACTACACCTACTAATGATACAACTTGCCCACTCCTTATCCCTGCTGCTCCTCCTCCACCACCTCTACGATCGGTGCCATTAGGCCTTTCCTAGAGGGGATGTAGTTTGGTTGTGTGTACAGTTAGAGCGCTGCGTTGAGTGAATCGTTTCTCACAGTAGGGGCATGTGTAGGGTTTTTCACCGGTGTGTGTGCGTATGTGTTTGGTTAAATAATCTTTAACACTAAACGCCTTTTCGCAATAATTACACTGAAAAGGTTTCTCACCTGTAAAAAAATAAAACAAAAAATTCAATTAAATTTGGAAAAAAAAATTAAAATGTTCGTCTTTATACGCAACATAATGATTGATATAAAAAGGATTTCCAATATACATACATACATTGTAGGTAGTAGTATTTTCAACCGGGAAAAAAAAGGTATACCTGTAATATGAGCTTTTATATTTAAAAATGGACCAAGTCCACTTTAAACAAAAAATTAGTACTCGGTAATTTTAGTAAGATGGTGTCTATATCTTACTAAAATTACAGCTAACTCATTTTTTTAAAGTCGCCTTATACCACTTACAAATATAACAGCTCATATTGAAATTCTAATCACTATGATCTTGCTAGTAGTTAAAGGTTTGTAAGAGAAAGTAATAGTACTTGGAAACATCAATATATCATAAACAAGATAAATATGCAATCACATGAAATAAATAAATGAAGATACCAGAACAAAATTTTGAAGTAAAATGTCTTTTAAAAATATATGGTTCGCAACAAAATAATGCAATAAATTCCTATAAAAGCTGTCGTCTTAAAGACATTGCAGTGGTGAAGATAGAGTTCCAAAGTTGTGGTTCAAATTTTACAGCTTAAATTCCAGAATATAAAGTCTTTAATGAGTTAAAAATAAAAGTGCACATAGGAGTTGCATGCTCGGCTAATATAGAAGCGATATATTTTTCGTTTCTTTAAATACTCTGTTTTTTAAGTATTCAAAAATCAAAATGCTTATAGTGAATTGTGGATATTTACTAAAGCAATATTTAAAGGTCTTACAAGCACTTTTTGTTATACAATACATATTACAGATATTTGTAGTGACGTAATGGTTTTAAGTATGCTTGTGCAGTGCTCTAATATTTACCGGTTTCCCTTACAGTATTGTTCTTCAATTAAATCCTTTTTATACCAAGACCATTTACAAAAACAAAACAAATATATAAATAAATGAATGAAATTTAAAAACACATAAAATTTATATTGTATTATTATTAATAGTAAAATTAGACTTGATGTGGTGGTTGTGGAGGTGATTAGGTGAGATGCGTATAAATATTCCTTTTGTTTTAAACTTTTCCATAAAATTCATTTTAAATATGCATTAATAGTAAAAACTTTTTTTTTAGTGCCTGCATTTTTTTTTTTTTTTTTTTTGCAGAATATTTATCACATGTCATTTGTAGAGATGAAACAGTAAGAGATTGATGATTATTACAAACATTATCATTTATTAATTATTATTACTTTTTGCCATAAAAAAGGAACAAAATAAATTGAATATTAATTTTATATAAAAAATATACCTACAAACTACGCCATGAATAAATGGTAGAGTGTATAGTAGAGATGATTTGAATGAATTTATTAAATCTGTTGAAATTAAAAAATATGTTTTTTTTTGTGGATATTTATTCGAAATTCTTTAGTCTAAAATTTTGTATGCGTAATTTGAATTTGATGAAAATTTAGAATTTGCTGCAATTGTTTTTTGCGTGGTGAAAAATTAAGAAACTGAACAAGAGCAATTTTTAAAAATATAGAACTGAATATGGAATATCGGTGCTTAGTAGAAAAAAAAGAGAATTGCATTTTAATGATACATAATTGTTTTAGAATTTTGATTTTAATTTGATTCTTGTCTAGTTTTGAATACGATTAATTGATTGATTTGTTGGCTGACTGTTTTGATTGATTGAAATTGAAACTGAGTTTGATTTAGCTGACTGATTTATTTGAGTTTTCATTTGAAAATATTATATTCTCTCACCCGTGTGAGTTGTTAAATGTTTGTTCAAGTAGTCCTTGACTGTGAACGCCCTGCCACAATAGCCACATCTAAAGGGTTTCTCACCTGTGTGTATGCGCGTGTGCTGCTTTAATGTATTCGATTGTGTGAAAGACTTGCCACAGTATGAGCATGTGTAGGGGCGTTCTTTCGGCGTAAGGCTATTTTTGGATAGAATAAAAGAGTGAACAAAAAATAAGAACAAATAAATAATCATTTACAATAAAGTTTACTACAAAACACGTAATTAAAAATTAAGTAATTTGCTTGTTTCTATTTTTCTTTTTTTTTAGTTTTAACTTTAATCACAAGACTCATATATTGATTGAACGGAAATTAAATAAATGCTAAAACATTAATATTATTATTTTTGAAACAAGTGAAAATAAAAAATAACTTTACTCTGCTTCTCCAGTGTGCACCTTACGATGCATAGCTAATGTACCAGGTGTTTTAAATGTCTTCGGGCAATCGGGACACTTGTGGCGTATTTTAGTCACTCCACCCATCATTGTAGTTGTAGTGGTTGTGTTTGTATTGCTAATAACACCACTATTTGATAGGACGGCAGCAGCGGCATGAGCTGCACTAACAACAACGCTAGTTGCAGCAGCCGACGTTTGCTGGATGGTGTAAACAGGTACCGAGGTTGGTGAACCCTCGATACCATCCCCATTGGTCGGTTCTGTTTTGATTATCACATGCGGGTGCATCACAGTTGTTGTACCATTCACACTCTTATTTAGTTTAACTGTTAGAGGCGGTACTTTTAATTCGACATCTTCGTGTATGTCATCCTGATGGTGGGATTGCTGTTGCTGATGTTCCTGAAGCTGTTGCTGTTGATGAGCCAGGACCAGTTGCTGCTGATATTGACGCTGAACCAATTCGTGACTTGGCAATTTCATATCATGCGGCGCCATCGATGGCATATTATCAGGAGTTTGGGGATCAAAGCCCGGTTGACTAGCTGCTAAGGCAGAAGCTGTACAAACTGAACCACAATGCAAGCATTTGTATTCGTTAGCTTCATGTAAGGTTGCAGCTGAAATACCATAAAAGCTACAGGCCGGACAACGGGCTAGAAACGCTGGTGCCTGATGGACTAGTCGATGATGATCGTCCAAGTCCTGCTCTGAAGAGAATTTATCGTCACAACTGTGGCAGGAGAAATCAATTTTCATTGAATCAGCTACGGTTGTGGCAATATGATGTGGACCTAATAATATGCTGCCAGAACCCACACCGGCTACCACACTCAGGCCACCATGGCAAAGGTGCATATGCTCAGTGGCTTGTTGTGGGCCTTCGAATTGTTGACCACACATTGGGCAAAAATGAGAGGTGGCCACAATAGTTGGATCCATGCTTAAATTCGGCAAAAACGATGTTTTTAGTGCGTCCATAGTAGCGGGTGACTGCGCTCGACTATGCTCCGGTCGTGGTAAGCGAATTTCCTGAGCATTGGAAGGAGATTTTAGCATGACGTCTCAACTTACACGATATTTTTTGTATATAACACTGATCTTAAACAGAAGCGTATGCTAGGCGCAGCTGTTAGTGCGTTGTTAGTATGGGCCTTGAGTTTAGAACCCTGGATTATTTCATATTATTTTAATATTTCAAGTAAAATGCATGCAAAAAATATTAAGAGAATTTTATACATTAATTGAATTTCGTGTGTTAATCTATACTATAATATTATAAAGAAAAAAATTTTATTTTATTTTTTTTAAACTACCAAACCGAGTAGCATAGGCTATATAACATAAAGCGACGCTTACGTTTACGTCCATTATTCAGGCGGGCAAGACCGGGCAAAAACAGCATGTTTTAAATAAAACAATAACTAAATATTTCTTTTTAAAAAAATTTAGCTGAGGTCGAGCTTAAAAAATGGATTTAGCAATTAATCGAACAACCAAGTCATAAGTAACTGAATCGGTTTAAAATCTGAAAATTTATCCGTTCCAACTGACAACTAAAAAAAACAAAAAGATTCCAAGATCCTTTGCACGAGAACATTTTGTTTACAACGAAAACAGCCCTTTGTGTATTTATTTAAAGCTGAGTATAATTTTTTTTATTCTAAAATGATTACTTAATCGAGTTGCTTAATACAAAGTGCCCATAAAACTAAGCTTATGACTAAACAGATTAGAGTTGGATGATCGGTTTGTATCACTACAGTTAAACTATAAAACTCACATCACTTCACAAAATGTGATTGTCAGAACAGGGCTGATAAATTCCATAACCGTAAATATTTTGCTTAACTTTAGAAAACTTTTTTTAATTTTATTTTTCATTCTTACTTTGCACACAATACAAACAAAATACTATCTATCAGTCACTTTGTTATCTATCGCTAAACATCCATCCATTTTTCTATATACCCATTCAATCCAACATCCCCTTTAGCCCCATGAATTAGATGTTGGATGACAAACGCGAGTCAATTAACGAAAATAAATAAACAAAATGTATAAGAAAAGTAAAAGAGAAATCGTTCGTAGTAGTTTATTTGGAAGAGGGTGGGCCCGTTCCACCAATAATTATCATCATCACATAGTCAACATCAACAACAAACATCATTCACACAGCAGACTGAAACAAATGAACACAAACACTCTCATCACACTTCTTTTTGTACTCACACTTACACACTCTCCAACTCATGCCTACCATCAACGCAACCTCTTGCACACACTTATTCTCCTAACAAGAACAACACAATACACAGTATACAATTAAAAACACATTCACGGTTTTCATTCTTTTTTTTTTCTTATCTTACTTTATATTCCCTCTTGACTTTTTTTTCATTTTTATAGATAAATTTCGGAATTTTGCCTTTTATTTATTCTCCAATTTAGTATTAGGAATAAAAATATATATGTATATGCAGTAACAGCAGTAGCAAATGCAGAACAAATATGCTTTTTTCATGCCCCCTTTAAAAAAAAAGGGTCCTTTTGCTTTTTTCTTATTTTTCTATTTTTTGGTACTGGCCTGGCTGGCTGTCTGGCAAACTTACCAAAACTGTATTTGAGCTATTTACATTTAATCAAAACACTTTATTACTTCATTTCTTTGGCGCTAATTGCTTAAAAATAAATAAAATCACAGCGCTAACCAAATGGGATATTTATTTTACAAATTTCTTATTAGTTCACTTTTCAATAAATATGCTACAATTCTATTCTATATTGAATAAAAAATACATGGTTGCATTTTTATAAGTAATGCCTACTGTAAACTTTTAAAAATCCTAACGTGTTACATTTTCTATAATTATTAGACTTAATTAGTCATATCATGCTCTACTTAAGTTACATATGAATAGCGAAGAAATTTCATGAGATTCTTTTAATTAATTTATATATATATATCAAACAGTATGACAAAAATAATAGAACTTTTCATATAATAAAACAATTTTTTCACAATATTAAGCTTTGGTACAAATTTTCGCAACTCTGTTAAATGCACCACGGAACTCTGTATTATCAATTATTAACAATTGTCAAAACCGCAGCCAACTTCAGGTCGGTAAACTGTAGTACCGACAGCTTCCTTTTTAGTTCTTTGCTTGAAGGTATGCGTACGAAAAATTTTAAGTGAATAAAAAAAATCATGAAAAATCAAGAGGATATTGATTAAAGCAATTGAAAAAATAATAATAAACATGCTTAACTTATTGAAAATGTGAAACTAATTGATATTTTTTCTTTTCATGGTCTAAAACTTGGTCTTTCTAATCTTACCCGCAAAATCTGTTTTGTTTGGTTCAATATTTTGATTGCTGAAAATGGTGTCTTCAAATTGGAATGTATTTTAAAATTTTGTGGTTGAATAGCCGAAAAAATGGTTCAACGTTTGACTTTAAGACGACGTCTCTCTTACAACACTAAATCCAACAGGAGACGTATGTAAGTAAACAATTTATTATGGCGCAGTACACAACAACTAAAGTGCATGTTTTATTTCAGTGTTCGTACCCCAGGTGGACGTTTGGTCTACCAATATGTGAAGAAGAACAAGACTGTGCCAAAGTGCGGTCAATGCAAAGAAAAACTAAAGGGCATTCGCCCCACTCGCCCTTGCGAACGTAGCCGTTTATCTAAGCGGCAAAAGACTGTTGCTCGTACATACGGCGGAGTTTTATGTCACGGCTGCTTGCGCGAACGTATTGTTCGTGCTTTCCTCATTGAGGAACAAAAAATTGTAAAAGCTTTAAAGAGCCAACGTGAGATGCTCGTTAAGCCCGTAAAACCTGCTAAAACAACGAAGGTTGAGAAGAAACCTGCCAAGTCTGGCGCCAAGACCACCAGCAAATCGGCTCCCAAGAAGAGCGCTCAAAAAGCTACTGGCAAACCAAAGAAATAATTTGCCTCTCTTAAGTTAATTTTTTTATAAGATTTAAGTGGCTTTTTTTAAGAAATATTCGTGATTTCCATTCATTAAAAACTCATTTTATCTAAATGAAATTGTTTAATTCGATAATTTTTTTTTCTTGTAAAATAAGTTACTGAAACGTAAACATGACAATTCTAAACAACGTCTAATATCAAGTTGGATAAAATCACTATATTCGAATAGTAAATATGTGCATCCTTGCCTTACAGGCTAGCTAAACAATAATACATAATTTGTTCTATGAATAGGTAGATAAAATATATTTCTTTCAGTCCATCAAAAAGATAAATTTTTAAAATTAAGGTAGTAAGATGATAAGTACAGTTCTGCCATAGACAGCTTTTTAAATATGGATATGTAGGTAGCACAAATTAAAAATATGTAGCATTACAATCATGCCAACTAAATATTGTACTCTGATACTAGTCATGGTAATTTATGAATATAGTAGAACTTTGTTAAAGTTTTAAAACGGATGAAGCTATATTTAACTTAAATAATAACAACAAACATGTTTGTTCTGTATATTTTATTTATTTAATTGATATATATTCCGCAAATAAATATGAACGGTAAACTATGCCGGTAAGCAAGTCTCCAAAAAACATACGTGATTTAAAGGACAAATTTGATAATAATCGATTACATAAATGACTAATTGGAAAGTGGCAGCACTGTAAGTTATAATGAAAAATTGCAGCACTAGCATGTCAAAAAGAAAATATTTAGAGATGAGCTACTTAAATTTATCCCTTCAATAAAATAATAACAAACAAGAGTATCCATCACTAGTTTGTGAAAAAATGGCCGAGAAGATATTTTGTTGCCGCGACAGTCGTAAATATTTAACGCGTATTGTGCTTATTATGGCTTTCTTTTTGCAATTAAAAACAGGTTGGTGTGTTCTAGACTTTTCAATAATTTTTGTAAAAATAAAGTTTGTTCAAGAATGAACTAAATACAAGTGAAAACTTAAATTATTTATAAGGCTTCTTTGCCGATTTTAATTTGTTTTTTCTTCTGTCAAACTAATTGATTATGAGTGTATTATAGTGTTCTCTTTTACTCCAATAAGAATATAAACAGGTGTTGTTATTGTCTTTGGTGCGATTATCAAACAAACAAACTAATGGAGAGAATGTATGATATTTTGTTCTTTATTTTGTTTATTTGTTTACAGTAGACTTGTGAGAACTGTTTTTAAACAATTTTACTAAACAAATCATAAAAAAGAGACGGTACCACAAATTGTTCAAAGTAGTTCATCAACAAAAGCTTTTTGTGGAACAGCAGCAATAAAATTGCAAGTCAGTGATGGCGAAGGAGGCTAAATTACGCATTTGTGACAATTTTCAGGCCAACATATTTTTTAGTAGAATGCTTTTGTAATTGAATTTAAACAATTAAAATTTTGAAGTTTTGATTTGTCTTACACATTCTTATTTTCTTGTGTTCATTGAAGAATTGAATATACAAAAACATAAAAGCATACTGTTCGTGCTAAATATGGAGTTAAGTAATTACTGCCACAAATTTTTTAGAAACCTACGATAAATTGCCATCACTGTTGGAAACTACAAAACTTTATTTCTTATAAAACAGTCATAACTCAAAAATAATGATGCAAATTTATAATTTATTAGCAATCAACAATTCAACATACATAATTAACACAAAAATCACATTTTATACATTAAAAATTGAGCCGATAGCCTATGAAGCTAGCGCTGTTCATTTATATTTAGTCTTAGAATTTATTCTAATGATTAAATAAATTATAAATAGTTGAATAAAAAATATACATAAAAAAATTGAGCCGAGAATTATAAAATTTAGTTTAATATTCGTTAGACAGTTTTTAGACATGTAAAGTTTTCTTACCTCAAATTTAATATAGAAACGATTTTACCAACTTCCAAAAATTGGCTTCCAGAAGGAAGTTTTTGCCGGAAAGGAATTTTGCAGAAGTTCGTTTAATCTTACGTTTTAAGATGATCTTATATTTTCTAGGTTGGTCCTTTGCAGACGCTAACGATATAAAAAAAAATACATTTTCTGTTTGTTTCTTCATTGTACAAATTTTTGTTTTCCAACGAATTTGTCTGAAATTTAGTACATTAGTCTCTATACTCCAAGGAATGTCATCATATACTTTTGGACTGGTCACGCCCATTTTTACACACATTATTCAATGATTTTCACTCGCCACTGTTCAAAAAGACGTACCCGTATTTAATTTAAGCCTGAAATTATGCTTTGAAATATTTTATTTACCATTTGGAGTGAACAATAAAAAGCACTGTAATTTACGGTCGAAAAAATATGAATGCCCTTGTTTTGTAAAACGCAACGCCTTGCTTCATTCTGCGTTGTCAATTTTTATATTATGTAAGTCACCGAGTTTAAAAAAGTGATTGTTGGCGTAGCTTTCGTTAAAATTAGTACACAAATACTTGAAAAATGGTAGATCACTATCACTATCACTACATAGTATAAAACAAAGTCGCTTTCTCTGTCCCTATATCCCTATGTATGCTTAAATCTTTAAAACTACGCAACGGATTTTGATGCGGTTTTTTTAATAGATAGAGTGATTGAAGAGGAAGGTTTATATGTATAATCTTGGAAGGTTTAACGTCACAAATCCGCCCGGCAGGTAGCGCTATAGTCGGTATCTGGCTTATTTGCCTACTACCTGTTTTAACCCGGTCTTGCACGGTTCTTTACTCTATGAGTACGATTTCTTAGTGTAAAAAGATCGAATATATAAAAATATTAAGGAAAGACAACGTTTTCCGGGTCAACTAGTACTTTATAAAACGCAACGCCTTACATTCGAGTGCTTTGCTTTCGTTCGCTTTTTTTTCTTGTGACATCGTTGAACCGGCAGTTCATGTTATGCGTTTGCTCTTTGGTTGCAGTAAAATATTTGTATGTGTAAAACTTTGTTAACACATTACAGAGTGCGGTACTATTAGACAAATAAATAAGGTAAACCATCAAATACCTTAAAGAGTACCACGGTTTCGATTTCGCAGCATTTTTATTTTGCCCCCCACTGACTAAATCTCCTGTACTAGACATAGGATGCGTAAACAAGTTACACTTATTAAGTGTTAATTGAACGCAAAGACGGAGTGATTATAAAATTGGAAAATTGTCACCCAGCGTTGGTGTTAGTGTTGTTGAAGCTTGTGATTTACAAAATAAGGCCATAAATAAAGGAAAAAAATTCTTAGTTTAGCTAACCTAGCATCATCCCAAAATGCATTTTAGTTAATTATTTGGCCAACAGTTTGAAAGCGTTAAGTAGTTAACAGTAATAATTTTTTTTACGATTCCATAACTTTGTATTAACTTATTTCTTTAATATTTACCCACGATACATTAAAAATTTACATCACGTTTCAAGTTTTTACTCACATTAACTAAACAATACTCCAAGGTATTTTTAAAAAGTTTTGAATTTTTTTTTTACTTAAAACTCGAAACGTGAAAGAAATTAAAGTTTTGTCGTTAATGCAATCAATCCAATCAAAACAAAACTTACTTTAGTTGTTCGAAGCTAGCAAATTGATTTCTTGTAATAAATCACACTAAAATATTTTTTTATTATGTTCATGTAAAGTAACATGCCACTAATAGATGTGTACATGAATGCATACATATGTACATTCAAACTTATGTGGTGTACATAAGTACATACATACATAACTTTACATTTAATGCGTATTTTCATTTACAGTAAAATAACAAAATCAAATAAAAACAAGAAACCAATCAATACCAAGTGATTGAACATTAAATAAATTTAATTAAAATAAAAACAAAACATAGACACACACATACATACATTCATATTAGAAAATTATATTCCCACAACTAATTTTTCTTGAAATAAATAAGAAAAAATATACATATATTTTCCTACATGGGTATGAAATGGGTAGGATCGTTAAATCGTGTAAAAGAAAAAAAAAATTTTTTTTGCTGTTTGATTTTCTTTCACTTAACGAAAATTTTAAATATCAAGATTGATTTCAATTCAAAATTTGAGAGAAGACAAAACCAAAAAATTATAAAAATTAATTTTTGAGACAAATAAAGTAGCAAGACTTGCTTTTGTACAAGATTATGATTAGATTTGTTAGCCCTGTGCAACTTGAAAGTCGTTATTATTTATTAGTTATTATTACATATATTTACTTATTTTTATATACCTATACATATGTAGGTATGTTATTATGTAATAAATATTTAATTTTATTCTATTCTATTTTATTTTATTTAAAATTTCTTTTTTATAGAAGTTTAATATTTTATTTAATTCCACTTTGTTTTATTTAATTTAGCCTCTTGTTTTCTTATTTTGTTCCATTTTGCATATCGCCATATATTTCAAAAAAGCCCTAAGTTACAAAAAATTAACATCCTGGTTTGGATGTATTATGATAAATGTACAAGCCCTGTAATACTTTTCGCTTTTAAAATCAAAAATAATGGGCCATAATCATAGTCACAAAAAAGTAGGCCTTTATTAAGAGCTGATTTTTGTTCATAAGAATTTTATGAATTTAAAGTCGTATTTCAAAAAATACCGACTTTAGTGTGACTATGATTATGGGCTAATGTTCTTGAACTAAAGTTTAAACTGTAAAAAATTTTGAACAAATTTTAATAATAAAGAGATTTTTTGGTTTCTACAAAATTTTTTGTTGTAAATCGGCTTTTTTGAAAACATATAGCGATATGTATGTACATAGTATGTTGTACAAATATTGGCTCATAATCATAGTCACAAAAAATTATACTTTTATTAAGAGCTGACTTTTGTTAATAAGAATTTCATGAAGCTAAAAAAAAACCGACTTTAGTGTGACTATGATTATGGGCCTTTATGTATTAAATTTTTTAAAATTAATTTTTACTTTAATATTTTATTTATTTTTTTTTATTATATTTTTTGTTTTATTTTAATTTAATTTTGTTTCATTTAATTTTTATAGGGTTTTAGCACTAATTTTTTTTTTTATTATTTACTTTTATTTTTATTTTATATAACAAATAAGATACTTATTTTATTTAAATTTTTTTAATTTAATTTACATATGTATTATTCTATTATATCCATATATATTTTTTTATTTTAATTTTGTGCTATTTACATTAACTCTATTTAAATTATACTAAATTAGTTGAATTTAAGCTTGTAACTACTTTTATTTTAGTTTATTTAGTTAAAAAGACAAAATTACATTAAAATTAAAGAGTACATTAATTTTACTATGCATTTGTACATATAAATGTATGTATGTATGTATACAACATGTTTTTTTTGTTTACCTATAGAAAAGAAAAAAAATCTCTAAGAAAAACAACAAATTTACAATATGTCCGACCACTGTTGCTCTCTTCTAAATCAAAATGTCAAGTTCATACAAAAATAAAAAAGTGTCAATAATTCGTGTCATTAAATTTCAGTTTGTGTTTTCGGCGTTTAAATTGTTCATTGCTTTCATAAGCTGTATTGATTTTAATTAATAAATATTATTAAAACTACACGGTTTTAAATAAAATGTATATAAAAATGTTAATAAAAGCGCAGTGAATACGTTAATGTAAATTTTGTAATAAAATATGAAGGGAAATTTAAGAAATTTATGTGTAAAGTTGGTGCAATTATAATATTACAGCGTCGCTTGGCTATTAAAAAAGCAAGCAGCGCTGCTGCAGCATAATGTTGGTTTTGTGGCCGAGACAACTTCGGTTATTATTTTAATAAGACAATGTTGTTGTAAACTTATAAACAAACCCTTTTCGAAAGTGTTGTATGCATTTATTTCATTTGTGTTTTGATAAGAGTAATTAATTGGTTATTCATGTTTTATTTTTTTTTTTAATATATTAGAAAATGAAATAACAAAATAATGTTAAGGAAAAAAATTATTATTGTGTGTTGTTAATATGTGAAGGCAAAATTACTATGAAAATATAAATAAAATTTAAAATTACGGTGGTAAATTTTTTAAATCAAAATAAAAAAAATTGATAAATTTAATTTAAAATTTTCAATGTAAATTTTATTAATGCTTAAACAAAACTGTATTTTTTTTTTTAATTATTCAAAATATCATAAACTCAATGAGCGGAGCTTGCTAAATGAAATTGATACAATTAAAAGTTGGAGGTGAGTCTTCAAATACGTTCCATACATATTGTTATATTTTTTCCAAAAAGCCCAGCTAATTTTCGAGTATAAAGTAAAAAAGAAACTATAATATGAAAAATTAATCAAATATAAAAAAATTTTCAGTTTAAGCTGCAGTTCAAATATCTTATTTTTAATTGTAGTTGTGAAGAAATTTTTTAATGCATCAAAGTCAATGTAAATTTTTTTTATATATATCGTCATGTAATTTGTTTCTTAAAAAGCCAAAGTTACAGCAATATTTTTCACTTCTAAAATTAAAAGTAACTTAAATGAACTAAAGCTTAAACTCTAAAAAATTTGTCATAATAGAGACTTTTTTTAAAACACTGACAACATATTCTTATTGAAAAAAATTGGAATACCTAGATGTGTAGCCTGTTAAGTAATTTTGTGATTACACCTACATATTTCTTGTTGGGAATTCTATTTTTTTCATTTTTGTAATCAATTTTGTGGTTGGCACTGTTTCTGCATTTTAATTTTTATCATAAGATAGAATAAAAATGTTTTTAGGAAATGTGGTCTTAGGTGTCATTAGTGGAAGATAGCTATTGGTGCGATTAGACAACATCTTTTAAAACACGTGTTTTGTAGCTGACTGAACTTACGGTCGTAAAGGGTAGCACTCCGTTAAGACTTTTGCAAGATCTTCGTGTGAAACCTAGAGCATTGAATTGTACAAAAGGACTATTACATGTATACTCGTATAGGCACTGATCAAGAATAATAGAAATTAAGATTACGTTATAGCAGTGATAATAATGACTGCCAACTTTCATATAATAATGGGTGTCTCACTTTTTAAATTTAGTGCAATTTTTACGTCAGCGTAGTACCATATTGTCGCTAATATAATTAAGTCAGTGAAGATAAATCTGCCTAGATAAATATGTTTTAACGTTACCCGTTACATTTTTTAGTATTTGTAAATATCTTCTTAATATTTATGGCATATTTATCAAATACGTCATATCTCATTAAATATTTCTAAACATGCTTTTAGTAGTTATTTATAAATATGTTTAGGAAAAATATAAGTGCATGGGTACAAATATCTCACAACGATTATGGGATGAGACACATATCATTTTAAAGAGTAGGTCCTCTAGATTTGTAATCTACCGCCCAAATAAACCGAAAATTACTTGTACTTTGGACTATTTACAATTTTTTTTTTAATTCTCATATACCACAGTACTGTTGCTCTGAGGGATTTTAGTGAGTTTCGGACGAACTATAGGGTTAAAAATGGGCTTTATCGATGCGACGAAGAAAGTACTTAGTGTATTAAATAGTATCAAATTCGCCAAGGAATACATACATACTCATAGTCCAATCTAGTTTTTAGCATTCGTGATTTCTAGTTTTATTTAGGGTGCATTTGTAACATTGTGAGATTATTTCCACCAAATTCTGCATACCGTTTTTTTATAATATGCAATTTGATGGTAATTTTAAATTGAAAAGTATTTAAATTTCATTATTAAGTTTTTTCTTCATTCTCTTATCTTTAAACGGTTTTTCTCAAGTTTTTCTTAAACCAAGTTGATATAATGGCACTTGTTGTCTTTCATTTGTCTTATTGTTGTATTTGTTTGCTAAATAAGTAGAAAACATATAAAATAATTAACATTCTTTGTTATGTCATTATTCCATCATAACAATTTAAAACTTCCTTCCCATCATCCGTCAAAAGATGTAGTTAGTGTTCATACATTCATGTGCCTTAAGTTATGGCCATTTTGACAAATATAGAAATATCGATGATAAACAAGTGTGTTTGTTTGTTATTTAAGACAATAACAAACCATAAAACTCTTGGCAATCCTAATGTTGCCATAAAATGTTAATAACTTTAATTATAAAGATTGACATGAAATCTCCTTAAATGTCCAATAAGAGTTAAAAAAAATAAAAATAAAAAAACGATACATAATATCGTAGAGAAAATGAAGGAATTCACATTATTTTTATCCATAGAGAGGAAATAACCAGAAACTAAAAATTATATTTCAAACATGATATATATAGGTACATATGCACATACATACATCCATATGTATACATGCATGTAGTAACCAACAAATACATATACGACTACGTATTACTAACATGTACTGCCTCTGCCACATCGATCATTCAATATAAAAGCGTTGAAATATATAATTTTTTTAGTTTTTTTTCAGACAAACGGTAGATATATAAAATCACCTGCGTCTGTAGGTATTAATCTATTGGGGTTTTCAATAAGAACTCTGTCTTTCAAATTAACGATAAAACAAATAATTTATTTGATGATTTTTCAACTGCATTGAAAACTGCGGCAATTAAGCATAAATGAAAAATGATATTAACCCACAAAGTATGAACATTTTCCAACACGGTTTGCTAGAATAGCGACTATATATCGTTAATCATATCATGGAGCTTGAGTTATAAGACGCTAAACAATTCTGGCCTGTAAACCACTGAGAAAATATGATTTTACATACCTAATGGATAAATTTTTAATATTTTAATATGATTATCGACAGCAATTGAATTCATGTTAGCAATTGCCAAAGCTTATGCTGCTTTTGCTGTCATGTTACTCTAATATAGGCCCCTGTTGAAAAGCAAAGTTCTTATTGAAAATACCTTTAAGCATTCAACTAAATAAACGATCATATGCTGCTGCTGATAGACGAGTAACTAACTAGTTAACTAACAAACTAACTAAGTATAATAGATATGTACATACATTTTAATTTTTCAAGTTGTTGGCGGTAGCAAAGATTGATCGAGCTTTCAATTGATCGTTAATTCATATACTAGAAATGATGATAATGATGATGTTTGGGCTATTTCCAAATCCGCAACATTTATTATTTGATCGATAGCCGCTCATGGCATTCGCTGTGTCACTGCTGTTAGTAAAAATAAACATGAACAAATGATTGCAACTGCTTGGTAGTAAAAACAATTGCATATACATTCATACATACGTACGTAAAGGATGACGCAATAAGAGTGCACTTTTTCATATCATTTGGATTATTTCACGCGCTGTGTGGCAGGCGGAGCCATCTAAAAACAAATGTGGTATAGATCCATGCCATCTAGTTGAGGCTAAAAGAACTCCGTTATCATGTTTCTGTAACGAATGCCATTCACAGTCACCGCAATTTTGGCCTCATCTCCAACCCGATCCGCACCATACAGTTGCAGGTTGTGGATGCATTTGTTGTTCATGAATTGTACGGTGATTTTCCCAGTTCCAAACTCGACAATTTTCTGTATTCTCGAAACCATTTAGATGGAAACACGCTTCATTACAGAATATAACTTCTTGGGAAAAATTATCATTGACTTTACTTTGCTCCATTACCCATTGAATGACTTGTCGGTTCGCCTATTTTATTTCATACTTAATCGGAACATGTCTTTTTTATAATTTAATAAAAAAAAATCAAAGTTCTCTCAAAAAATACATGTTTTTATTTTAAAATGAAAAGGTGCACCCTTATTGAGACACCTTTTAAAATAAAATTGCAACCACAAACTCTTGTACCACTGGCATACGCACTACTAATAATAATGATGACTATCAATAGAATACAAAAAGGAAAAAGATGTCAATCATACTTCAAGAAAGAAAAAGACTAAGAGTGAGAGCAACTGCTAAATAAAAAATAAAAGAAAAGATAATCAATATTAAAAGAAATACAAACGAATAAAAAAAAAAAATCAAACTTATTTACACAATTATTTTCCCATCGATTTTAAAATGACAAAGCTTCAATTTAATGCTAAGATGCTATGACCATCGTTGGCAACCATCCATCCATCCATCTATCCATCTATAGTCTATAAAATTTTCCCGACTGCATTGTAATGATATTCTGTAGTTTATTTACACTCTTCACACACATCACCAGCACTGGACTAAACTGAAAATGGAATTTACTGCCAAGTATAAATACGAGTAAACTTAAATAAGAAACCATTTGGTCCATTTGGTTTCATAGCTAGAATGCGTTCACGCACTTTATGTAGAAATAAATTTAAAAAAAGCTCAAAAAATTTATTTATTTGTACGTTTAAAAATCTATAAAATGTTAAAACAAAAAAAAAAAAAAAAATCACAATAAAAAGCGGTACTTAACACTCAAACGGATTTTTATCTTGGAATATTTAAAAACGTTTTAAAGTTTTATTAAGTCATTTTGGAGGATTTCAACTTTAGAAGCCCTAAAAGTTTTTGTTATAAAACTATTTCGACATGTGCTTTTATTGTCATCTCGTTAATTGTGGAATATACCGCCTCACCATCCCTGCAAAATTAAAATTTATAGGCCGCATTATATTCTCAGATATGTGGGTGGCGAGTAGTTGGTTTAAAACGGAAGCTTGTAATTCTATTAATGGCCGTTAAGCCTGAAAAAAATTATTTCAATGGATGTATGAATATTTGTTACTCTTATACGCAAAAACTACTGAATGCATTTTAATGAAACTATACCATAATATAGCTTATGCATTAGAATAACACATAATTTATATAGATTTTAATGAATTGTCCCCCTTTTAAGAGTGAAGACGAAAGCAATCTATTAATATTAAAATATTAGTTTTCTGTTTGTTTGTAAGATATAAATTTTTTTTCGAAATTTGGTGCATATAAATTCTATATTCCAATAAAACGGCCACGCCCACTTTTCAGTAGAACATTTTAAAAGGGTTTCTTAATAATTAAAAATCTGATTTTCAAAAGAATTCTCTGAAATTAGAAACGGGCAAAAGAGCCCGTAAAAATATCAAACAAGTACATTCAACATTTAAAATTTTAAAATTTCACTTCATATGAAGTAGCTTGATGTCAATAAAATTTCCTTACAATCTTTTTTATTACTCGACGAAAACAGTGCCCTACTTAAGCCAATTTTAATAGATACATTTTTTTTTAATAATTTTCGTAATTTCTTTTCAATTATACGTGTGAGCATTATGGAGATAACCTTCCCCATTTTATATACAGATTTATTTTATTTTAATATTTTTAACATTTCCCTCATTCTTTTTTTCGTTCATATCTTATCGTCATTGAATGGTTTTTTTTTAGTTTTCATTTATCTTCTTTCAATTCTTGCTATGTGTACAGTAAAAGATAAAGGCCGTTTGTCGTTTGTGGTTTAATTTTGAATTTTAAGAATTAATTTAAACGTGATACTTATATGGTTTTTGTGGTCAGCTACCAGTGTTCGCTCAAATATTGAATGTTGTTGACGACACGATGCATCGTTCGCTAAGCACAGAGAAAAATGATAAGCCAAAACAAAGCTGAGCTTAACATCCTCATAATTATATATTTTTATTTTATTTCTCTTCGATTTTATTTGATTTTTTTTATTTTGTGGCAAGAAAAACGTCTTTAACAACAATCAAACCAAGAAAAAAAAAAACAAATAAACGAATGTTACTTGAGCTCGTCATAAATTACAAAAAAAAAAAAAAAAATATTGTTAGAGAGTTTAGAGGCTGATTGAATTGAAAAGACGTCATCGTCATCGTCATCGTCATCATCATCACTGTAATCATGTTTATTGTTATTTTTACAAGTAAATATGTACGAGTATATATCAAAAAAAGACCCCTAAGTACACTGCAGCTTAAGAATGGAGTGAACATTTTTTCGGAAACATGTACTTTTGTCTATTTGCTTGTTGCGAATACACAGCCACTTTTACATGATTTATATTTTTTCAGTCTTATATTGATCAAACTTTCTTAATAAAAAATACCTGCTTCGACCTCTAATGCTCGCAGGCCTACTGTTGTTGTGAAGATAAATATATTTAAATTTTGTAGACCATTTAATGTTAGTGCTAGGACTTTTACTACAAATAAAATCAAAGGTATCATTAAAATACAGAAAAAGTACCATTTTGTCAGTTTATTGACTTTTCTATTTGCTGAGCACCATTTGAGCCCGGTGTGATAGTACTAAATTCGTTAATGTAAAAACATCAAACTAATAAAAAGTACTGTTTTGTCTCTGAATGATTTTTTACTTTGCTCAAGAGCGTTTGAACCCAATTTCATAGTTCTAAAGTTGTTACTATGAAAATTCTAAAAAGTACCAATAAAATCAATAAAAAGTTTAATTTTGTCCCTCTAATAATTTTTCACTTTGTTTAGAACCATTTGAGTCCAACCTTGCATTTCTAGGTTCGTTTTCATTAAGCAAGCAAGAAGTACCATTAAAACTAAAAAAAGTACCATTTTGTCCCTTTAATGATTTCTTATTTCGTTTAGTACTGCTTAATTCTACTGTCACAATTCTATGTTTGCACATAACATAAAAATAGCACTAAAATTGTTTAAATATAAAGCCCAATCTTATTTCAACCTTTTGGTACTTTTCTTCCCCCTTGAAATTTATTTTTTAAATAGAGTTTTATTGGGTGTTACAGATTAATAATATGCTGCATCAATTTGCATTAAAGTACATATTTAGAAATAGTAGTAAAAATAGGTACATATTTTACCCCTTATTTGCTAGAATTTAAAAAAAGTACCAATATACCTTGGAGACCTTTTTAAGAAGAGAAGAATACAATTTAGTTTTTGTTGCTGTGATTGTTACTTTGAAAAATAAATGGAGTTAAAAAAAAATGCACCAACATTAGTTTTTTTTTTTTTTATAGAAAAGCGCTTATATTTTTAGTGGAATATTTTGTAGTTTCGGAGATATAAGAAGTTCGATTTCACCCGTTTTTACCCTCTTAATATTCGAATTTCCAAAAATCCCTTCTTATTCGTCCTACACAATGGGACAAGAACATGCTTACCGAATTTCAAGTCCGTAGCTTTAGCAGTTTGATGATAAATCAGTTAGTCAGTCAGTCAGCATCGTTACTCTTTTATATGTATAGATTTGTATTAGTGTTGGTAATTTATAGATTCTTTTATGATGATTTTTTTTTTCAAAATTGGCAATTCTGGTTTGGACGCAACGGTACAACGATTACATCTAAAACATCTAATACTTTTTGAAGTCACTACACAAGAGTGTGCAGAAAAGTGTTAGTTTCTTCTTCTGTGCGCCATACGGAATTTGAAATTCTAAATTAAGAAAATAAGGTAGTCAAATTATCAAACATAATTTTAGCTTTCTCTTCCATAAATAATGTAAATGGGAGAATATATTGATCCGAGGAGGTTACCTGCACATCCTTCCAAGATGTGTTTAAAGTTCAGCATGTTAAATCAAAATCTGTAGAAAATAGACCTTGAGTTGGTTTTCAAAAATACTATTTATTTGTAGAATATATTTTAATAAATCTTAAAATGAAATTAAAAGCAGCTTTTATGAATATGGCCTTCAAAAATTATCGTACAACCTTCGTTTTGCTGCAGTTAAGTAATTGCCAGTACATATTACATGTAATGATGGCAACAACTCACACAATCAGCACAAATACGAGTGATTTTTCTGCACAAGTTGTTTGTAGCAGTACGTTCGATATTGTGTTATATTATGCGTTTTTTTCCTGCTGCTCAGCATTATTATGACTGGGCCAAGCAAATGTTTCTTGCGTTATTGATAATGTGTGTGTACATTGCTTACATTCAGTGGGATGCAATTGTGCTGCAACTAGTCAATGCAGCACACAAAACTTACTCCATGCACTGTGTGTATTTTTTTATATGTTTGGGATTTGTTGGTTTGTATGATGGTTGGCATTTTAATCATGTTTGTGTTGATTGTTGTTACCTCTGAAATGTTACATTTTAAAAATGCAAAACACGTTATTGACCGTTTTTAGAATTACTAATTGAATCGACGCTTATGGTTGCTTTTTAAACCGTTTTTATATTCTTGTTGTTGCTTCTTTTTATTTATTTTTTGTTACGTTTTATTTTGCTGGTGTTGTTGTTGTTATCAGCTTGAATTTATTTATTTGTTTATTGTTGTGTTTATTTTCTAATAGATTTCTGTTATTGTATCGATTGTTGTCAATGTTGTCAACTTTAGGTTTTAACAAAAACTAAAAATAATTAAAAAAAATGAAGTAAATATATAAATATTTGGTTATATTAACTAAAAAAACCTACACTTTGTATATTGAGCAAACAATTATCAGTTAGAAAATTCAAAGTTTTGTTTTTAATCTGAATAAAAATAATTAAAATAAAGACAATCTTGATTATTTTATTGTTGTTTTGTACATGTGAATAGAAGATTTATTATGTGAGCTGTTATTTTTAAAATTGATATAAGTCCACTTTTTAAGAAAATTAGTTAGCGGTAATTTTAGTAATATATGGAGACCATTTTATTAAAATTACCGCTGACTCATTTTTTTAAATGGATTTATAACATTTAAAAAAATAACAGCTCATATGTACTTCAGTAGAATTTTTGTACATTTTTCATATTTTATACTTTATACTCGCCTCGCCGTATAAAGTAAAAAATGCGCCGTACTCTCCGCAAAAATATGTTCTCAATCGTGCTTTCCATCACACTACGACTTCGTAAAATAAGATGGGCTGACTCAGCATTTCGAATAGTCAGTGAGCATTGCGAGGCCTTAAGCCCCATTTTGTCCCTATGGCCTTCTCAAGGCCCTTGCCTCAACATTATCTTTCCACGAGAGCTTCATATCCAGTATCAGTCTTAGGTATTTTGCACATGCCAGATAAACTCAATTCCGAGCCGTTTAGCCCTGGCAATCTAAATGCAGAAATCTTGTATCTAACCGTAATAGTAAAAGTTTCGTCTTCGTGGGATTGGCAATAGCTCATTCTCAGGTATAACGTATTCAGACAGATTCCCGATACCGTCACTGCAACATCGTCTGCGTATGCCACAGTTTTGAAACAAATGGAATCCATCCTCCTGAGTATTACATTTATGGTGATGTTCCATAAAAGCGGTGATAGAACCCCTCCTTGAGGAGTACCCTTTACGGGCGATCTGGTCATCCAAGGCGTACCCAGCGAGGACTCAATAATCCTCCCTGAAAGTAGTCTTTTCAAGAATCGATAATTAGAGGATCAATGACAACATCCATCAAAGCATCCACGATGGCTGTTGATGTCGGTATTTGTTGTTGTTATTATATGGTTATATTGATAGTACTGTGCTGATAAAGATATAGTTATTGCAATTATTATACTGAGTGTACAATACCGTTTATGAAAAACTTTTAGGGCTTCTAAAATTTAAAGGCCTCTACAATAACTTAATAAGGTTTTTGCATATTGCCATGGAGTTGCCTTGCATTCCCCTTTTTAATTTTACTTATTTTGTTACATTTATTTCTGCCTTGAAGAATAGTAATTTTTCATTTCATTATTGGTACTTTTTTTGTACTGCTGATCTCTATGTGCTCTCGTTCAGCAAAAATACAAAAAAAAAACATTTTTTTTGGTACGTGCTTTTCAATTCCCTTTAAAGGGATTTTTGTTATGCAAACTGAAAATTCTTAAGTAATTCTTTTTTATTTCATTTTTAATCTCCAGAGGGTTTTAAGTTTTTTTTTTCTTAATTCTTGCTGATTTTTAATTCAAAGTTGTTGTTGAACATGGGTTTGCAACACCTTACCTTGTTTTATGTTTTATGTCTGTATGTTGTCGATGTTTTCAACAATTTTTCTGTTAAAAGATCGTGTAACATATTTTGCTTTTTTCTTTATTTATTTTTATTTTTTGTTATTGTTGTTGTTGCTTTAATATATGTAGTTAATTTTAAAGTACTTTTTGATGTTTTTGGCACTTGTTAACACTTGTGTGGTGTCTGTTGCAGAATTGTTGCTTAACACATAAATGATTTTAACATTTTTGTTATGTTTGTCTCGGTACAAATTTGCGCTTCTTTAACATCAGTAAAGTAGTAGTTTCATTTTTTGCTTTGTTTTTTTTTAATCACTTTTTAGTGATGATTCTTAAAAGCAAAAGAAAAAAACCTTCAAAAGGTTGTTGCACTTGTAAAGAAAGAGCTGCTAGTGAGTTATTGATTATTTTTTTTACCACTATTTCAAATCCATAAATTCCTATAACCAAAAAAAAAGAGAATTTATCTCATTATTCCCATTAAAATTTTTTTTATTATTTTTCAACCAATGATAACGTTTCATGAACCATGAAACATTCATTCATTTAATGAAATATTTCATCGAATCAATGAAATGTTGTCATTTAGTCTAGTAAAACTTTGTTGTTGTATGAAATATGATGAACTATTCTCTCAGTGAACTTCTTGGTGACTGTGATTATGGAATATGAATATAAAAATCAATTTTAAATTTTCAGGGAGGCTCCGCAAAAGCGGACGGCAGCTTTCTTCGTACAATATACGAACGAGACTATCGTTTGCTTATGGGGCCTGACCCTTAATGATTTTGTAAAATGCTGCAAAATGAAAGTGTTTATTTATTATTGTTACTCGGCTATATTTATAGCAAGCCAAAAGATTTTTTGTGCAGTTCATGCGTTGACTGTTTTAGATCTAGGCCTCGAATGAAGCTAAGGAACTTGTACAGAGATAGGTTTCCTATTTTTCTGGGAGTCAACAAGAAGTATAACAGAAGTTTTGCTCTACGAAACCCTAAGTTTTAGTGTAAACCACAAAACCTGCCTAGGCTTGTCCCAATATTTCTTATCTTACACTGGTGATATCTAAGACCATAATTCCTGGTAAACCATTTCTTTAGGAGTCTGAGGTCACTCTTGTGGAGTGATAGTATCTTTTGGGTTATTATGTATTGCGATTCGAATCGAAATGGCTTTCGAAAAGAATTTTCAATTCAAAAGAAAAAGTTAATATGTAACGCTTTCCGAAATCCAGCAGAGTTGTATTAAAAATTTTGAGGATACACGCAAAGAAAAATATAGTTGAGGCAACCATATTCTGGTGGAAGCATAGTATGGTTCGATGTATGATTGCTTCTAACCATATATATTTTTAAATCAAAGATATTAAAAATAGCTTTCAATTGCAGATGTTGCGGTTCAACCACCGGTCAGGGCAAGAAATTTATTTTTTTTAATTTTGTATTATTTTTATGAATTTAAAAATATTTTAATTTAAATTTTTTGTATAAATTATGTTATTTTTTATTCCATTGATTTTTCTTTTCTATTAATTTGCATTTATTTATTACATAATACAGCGGTCTTGAATTTATTTTTTTAAATTTTAGTTAAGAAGCGTTAATTCGCCACTCAACCACTTCAGCCACAAAGCTCAGTTGAGTTTGAACGATTAAGTTTTTGTTTTATACTCACTTTATTTATATGGTTGCGGAAGCGACAAAATAGAAAACAATTTACATTCAACCATATTTTCTCATAATATGTTTACTATAAACATACATATTTATGGTTTCATAATATGGTTAAAAATAACTAGAAACATGTATATCGTGATAATTCAAATTAATAATAATATTTTTGTGAAGAACACACTATGTTTCGGGTGACCATATTCAACCATCTTTTTTCTTTGTGTGTAGTTTATTTCTGTGTTTTCTTCGAGGTTTAAAAAATATCAAAATATTTTGATATTTTCTGGTTGTATGAATGTTGGTTCCATAGTCTGTATCGTTGTTTACTGTTTTTATTTGTTTAGTTCATCGAAAACAAGCAAGCTGTAAACATGTAGGATTTTGTCGATCGCTGAAAAAATTCATTGAAGTAAAGAAAAAGAAAATAAATACAAATTTTTTGACAATATTTTTTTCTTTGTTTGCACCTCCTCTTCCTCCTCTTCATACAACAATTCATCAAAAAAAAAAAAAAAAAAAAATAATTGCTACTATTTCACCGTTCATTTTTTCAAGTGTGTTTCACCCGTGATGTTCATGCTATAATCAAAAATACAGAACAGATGTTGCATTTGTGGTTTACTTATTGCTTCCAGTGTGTGTATCAAGCAATGGAAGCTGAGCGAAAAACGTGTTCCGTAAACATGTTTACTCAGCATAAGTTTATATGACTTTTTTTTTATTGAAACGGCTGGTTTATTAAGATTGAGGTCGTATTTTTAAAATTTAGTTTTATATCGATATATCGCTCCAATAATAAATAAAAAAGTTTTTTAAATGCGACCTTAAGCTTAATATTTTTTTGATATTTAATAAGAATATAGAAAGTGAAAAATATTAACAATAAGACTCGGCACAGAGAAATTTAACTTGTTTTTATGTTCAAATGCAAAAGTACTTACTTCCTTCTGGAACTGCACATAAAAATAACTCATGGAAGAGATTAAAAAAAAGAAGAAAAGACAACGTGCTGTTGTGTATGTATATGAATAAAATATGAAAAAGAATGATGGCACTTGAGGCGCCAAAAGTCTGCACAAATCTGTCAAAAATTCTTCATAAGAGATGAAAATGCATAAAGCAAACAACAAACACATAATTCATAAAAAAAAAATAAAGAAACATAAAAGCTTAAAACTAAAACAAAATAAAAAAACAAACCAAAAGTAATTTTCCTGTATTTAAGCTAAATACTACAGTTGAATCTAGATTGTGCGAACTTTTAAGCACCGGTTACATATATGCTTTTCAAACGCGTATGACTTTTTCAAAAGTTTACTTTCATTTACAAATTGATCCCACTTGTTAAAAGTTTCCAATAGTTAAAATAAAAATTTTGTGGGCCATTTTAAAGCTAAATTCAAATAATAATAAATAAGTTAAATCGCCAACTGTTTCTAAAAAGCCCTCAGTAACAAATTTAAATTACACTTTCTACACACGGAGGGACGGGGCAAGACCGGGCAAAAACAGCTGGTATGAAATAATTTGAAAGTAAATTAAATATTTAATTTACCTTTTTAATATTATAAAGGTTTTAATTGAAATTAAGTGTAAACACAATTGTTTACTTGTCAGAACGAAGAACACGTTCAAAAGTTAGAATTTGCTTAACGTTTTGCACACACCATTCATAACACATTTTTTTGACTTTTGGTGGCAGAAGATTAAAACGCGTTAAACAGTCTTACAAATGTTATGTACTACACCTTTAACAAATATCTTTCTTAGAGTATTTACGAATTGTTGTTTATTTGCTCTAAGTATGACTACAGACACTTTAATGCTCTCATAAATAAGAGTGGATTTTTTAGATGACTTTAATTTGAATTTCTTTGAGCGAATTAATAAATTTTTTTGGATTAACACAAAATAAAAAAAATTCAAAGAAAATAGTAAGAAATATTTATTTATTTATTTAGTCTTACTGAATTTTATTCTAAGCGTAATAAGTAACTGACTGCTATGGTCGTCTGCACTGAAAACCAATATTTTTCAAGCTTAAAATCTTTTTTATTTTTAAATTTTCCTTTGGATGTCTTCTTCAGTAGTGCGATTCAGTAACTTTTATTACGAACATTCGTATCAAAAAAACAAATATAACGATATTTTATCGATTTCGGTATTCAATAATGTTTCGACAAAAATATTCGGTACGATATAATGTTTTTATCAGAAAGTTACTGAATATTGAATTTGAAAAAATATCGTTATAAATACTTTTTTTTTCGATACAAATGTTCGTAATAAAAGTTACTGAATTGCACTATAGGGAAATTTGTTAATTGTTTTTTTATTATTTTTTTATTAGTACAGTCATATTATTTGGCTGTTGTATGGCTCTCACCATTTTTAGAAAATTGTATAAATAAAATCTGGTTTTTGATCAACTCAGTATAAATTGGTGACCCGCGTTAAAGTCAGTGCGATTTTATGTATCACATTTAAATAAATTCGCTAAAAAATTGAATTTTAATTGTTAAATCAATAAATAATGGACGTAAAAGTTTGCGTATTCTATGCTACTCTCTGATAGTGTAGCTTTATGTTGGGAAAACAAAAAACTAATTTTTCCTGTTTGTAATGTGAGTATAGATAATGCAGGTTATTTAACGAAGATGATGAAACAGCAGAACACATATTATGTCACTTTAGTATACAACATTATCTACAACCTTCGGACATGACGGACAAATCACCCAAAGAAGTTTCTGAATTCTTAATGAATACTAGGCTCTGGGATGATTTGTAACTTGAGAGTAGTGTCACAATAGGTCTATTTTGGCCGTAGCGACCAGGTGACTTGTTCCCGCTCCTCATTCTAATTCTAGTATAGATAAAATTTTATTTGGTTCTTTAATTAAAAAATTTTAATTTGGTTTTGCCTTGTCCATAATTTTGTTTTAAACGTAAACGTAATCGTAAATATGCAAACCCTACTTTGTTTTGCTGTCTTGCAATTTTAACTGCTTAAAGGCATTTTAATCAGATTTTTAATTTTATTTTACACCTCAAATATGTTGCTAAACAACAATATGTGAAAATTTAATGAGTTTGCTTGCTTCCCTTTGCTTCAATTTGTGTTCATATTTCATTTAGGGAAGCAAAATAATTGCCGCTATTGAAGCAATTCTTTTGTGAGTTATGCTAGCTTTTGACCAAATCAGGTAAAGGAAGTTATTTATTATTATTAAAAAAAAGAAAAACGAAACAGCTATTTGCGTTAATTATAGACAAACTATGGATTACGTAAATACACACACGTATATATTTTTTAAAAGGGGAAGGTTATTAACTAAAGAAGCAAAAATACAGCTTCCAAAAACTATTATTTTTTGTACTTATTTTTTTCATTGTTGGATTTAATATTTTAAAATTTTTGTGTTGTTGAAAAAAGGGGTTAGTACCTATGTAAAGGGTGGCTCAGTAAGAGAGCATTTTTTAAATTTAGTGTACATTTTTTATGCAAGTGACAACTCTGAAATTTGGCAACTGTCACATATGTTTATTCCGATTATTGAAAACTAAGAACTTTACGAAAGAACAAAGCGTTACAACTGCGAAAACGTATTACAAAAAGTCCACAAAAGTTATATTCTCCGATGAAGCGCATTTCCATTTTCAATGGCTTCAGGAATGTACAAAATTGTCGAATTTGTCTCATGCAATCTATGAGAAACACATGCACCTACAACATTGCAGTGACTGTGAATGTCACATTATCAGTAAAATACGGCCACATCTTTCATTTTATAAAGAGAATAATGGTCTGTCATCAGAACCGTGAAGGTCATTTGATGGATATTTCAGTCCATATTTAATCGGAACATATCTTTACAATCCAATAAAAAAAAAATTACAACTCTCTCAAAATACTTATTTAAGTGAAAAAGTGTACTCTTACTGAGACACAATTTATTTACAAATATATTATAAATTGAGGCTTTTTTTCCTAGTAAATAAGATTTTTTAAATTAAAAATTTTTTAATTGTGCAGAAAAAACAAATTTTTTCGTCACAACGTTTACCCTATTTTTTAAACAATTTAGCAGATTAAAAAAATTTTAGGTATAACTTAAAGGAAATTTTGTTAGGGAATTTCGGATTTTCTCTATAATTAAAGATAACAAAAGTTTTTTATGTAAATCTCATATACTTGTATGTAATGTCATCTCTTACATTTAGGAGATAACAGTGTACCTCGGACACCAAAGCTAATTTGCCAAAAAATGAAGTGCATATTGAAATCAGAGCTCCAAAATACATTGAAAACAATTTTCCGCTGCTCTGGTCCATAAGTTGATTTTAATTTGTAAACTATGCAATTCCCATAGATCTTTCTTTTCCCTTTTTGATGCAAAAATTGTTTAAAAAAAAATTTATTATTAATTAATATTATTCACGCTTAAGATTTCAATAAAAAAAATTGTTTTTATTTTTAATTATCCGATATTTCGGCTTTCCTTTGAAGGTCTTCTTCAGCGAAATTTATTTTTATAATAAATAAAATTTAATTCCAAAACCGGAAGTAAAAATTTCAAATAAATTTTTCAAAAGTTTCGACCATTTAAAAAAATTTTTTTTTAATACAAAAAATAGAAGTTTCAAAGTGTGATAATTACTAGTTACTAAAAAAAAGGTAAATAAATGTACATGTACGAGTATGTAGCACTGGGTGTGACATTAGTTCAGCTGGTAAGTGTGTTGAACACAAATATTAGTGGTAATTCGTATCATAGATGTATTATAAGCAAATAAAACTCTTACTTATGCCAGAAAGAGATAGAAGCTTGACATTGCGCCATTTTGTTTTTTTTTTTATTTTTTTTGTAGCTCGCCCATTTATGTTCCCATCACACTGACAGCACACTAAACAGCTTGACGGCAGCAACAACTGGCAGTTTAATCTACGTAGGGGTTTCATAATTTTTTTTTTTTAAACAGACGGACGGATATGAATAAATTGATTTCCTGTCTTTATGGATCCAGAGTATATAAGAATAATTTATAGGGTCACAAATGAATATTGTTGAAAATCCATTTTAACAAAGGCTATGGTTTATGATCATGCTGTTATAACACGTTTTCAAGAATTAACACTTAATAAAATATTTAAATAGGTACACAAAAACTTAATAAACAATTTGAAGTGTATTTAAAAACTAATTGTTCCTGACATTTTATAAAAAAAATAAATTTTGTTTTTTTTTATGAATATGACATTGAGTTTTTCAGTCATTCATTGCTGTATTTATTTATTTTTTATTAAGAAATATGAATAGATACATAAAATAAATAGCACAACACAAGTCAAATAACAAAATGTGTTTTACAGTTTTAATTATTAATTTAAATACGGAATTAAAATTAGAGTATATTTTGATACAAGTTGCTATGTAAATATCGTGTGCAGAGAGTAAATTTATTAAAAAGGGTGTTTTTCTTATATATTTATAACTTAAATAGGGCTGACTTTTAAACGAGCACAAATGGTTGATACACGGATGGTGTAATTTTTCCTCTGGATGTGTAACCGTCCATCCGTTACACTGTATAAATTTTATATTAAATTCTGTCTAAAGGATCCAATAACACCAACAAGTCGGAGGATTATTTGCTCTTGGTTATTTTGTGTTATTAGTGAAATACGATTTCAGTATTCGAAGTAGTGGCGCTTCTTCAAAAACAGCCGTGGTGTTAGAATAAGAATTAGTCGTTCTGGCACTACTCTCCAAGTTACAAATATTCCCTAAGTGTAATATTTATTAGAAATTCAAAGACTTACTTGGGTGATTTGTCCGCCATGTCAGATGGTTGTGGGTAGTGATGTCCTAAGTAACGAAAACAGGTTTACATTAGACCATTACAGAGACACAATATGTGTTCTTCTGTCTCTTTGTCTTCTTTACATAACCTGCTAAGGTTGTTACGACTGATCCTCAATTTTGTCAAGAGTTTAAATACTTTGCAATGCCCAGTCATGAATGCCGCGGTGTTACCATGTTCCCGAAATAATTTTCAAATATTATTGTCAGAAATTGATATGATCTATCGAAAAAATAATTTTATTTTTATTAAAATTAAATAGCGTTAAGTTTAAGAGCTTTGGAATTAGATATTTTGCTCAACCATTTTTATTGTTTTTGCAAATAAATAATATCTATCAAAGAGTGAGTTTCTTTTTGTAACGAAAGTAGTTGGCTTACAAACTCCCAACATGCTTACAAAATATTTAATATTTGATTTATATAATTTCTAAATGCCCTTGAGGCAAAACACCAAAAAATTTAGACAAACTATTTGTGTGCAATCATCACCACTACCACCACCAGCATCACCATTTAGCTCCATAATGCGATCAATATTTTGTAAGATATCAATTTTTTTGGTTTTTTTTTTCATTAAAAAATTTATCAATCACACGTACACATGTGCTGCAAACTATTGCATGTTTATGATCAAAATTGTAAATTGTACGTGTTTAATATGAAAAACAACAATGTTTTTCTCTTGCACGAGTGGTTATTGTGTTTTTTTGTTTGTTTTTGTACTAAATTTGCATTCGTTCAACGTGTGTAAAGTATAAAGCACATACATAAAATTGTTGTTTATGCTTGTGGCGGCACAAAAAAAAAATATTTTATTCATTATTTACATCCAATTTCGAATGTACTCAAATTCGTACGATCGCCAACTGCATACAATGTTTCTGGCAATTTTTCATATAAATATCAACTTATTTGAATCTAACAAATAATTGGATAAATAATTTTATTTATGTACATGCTTATATTTGCGTTTTGTTATCGAAAAGCGATTTACTTAGAAAATTATTAGGCCTGATTATGAGTGTCGTTGTCGTGACGCAAACTGTAATATGCCATGTGTTATAAATACGACTACGACAACGACAATGGCAATAAGTCTGATTAAAGGTACTGACTCACTATCCTACTTAGTCGTACGATCTGTCTAAAAACGCATGTGTGCTAAAAAAGTATGATAGTGTGTATTGAACAAGCAGACTTTTTGACAGGTCTGTCCGATTTTTTAATGTTATGAAAATTTTCATAAAATAAATTTTATCTGTGCGATCAGAGTTGCATTTTCTATGTTCAGGACAGAAAAATAGCAACAGTACCAAGCTTGTGTTTCATTTATACAAACTTTTAGATTATTTTTCATTGTACATATTTGTAAAAAAAATATCTTGCGGCAAAGAAGAAAATGAATACTTTTAAAAGTATTAAGCTGAGTAAACATATGTTTTTGCATCTTTTTTTGTATAAAGTTGGCATAAAGTTCGCCATTTTAAAGCGATTTCTTCAAGTAGGACAGAATTCTGTCACACATTATTTTGACATAATCGTACGATCGTGTAGGATACTGAGTCAGTACCTTAAGAATATGTAAAAGCTCTTGCCACAAAATTACATACTTACTACTGGATGAGCTGTCAAACGAATTGTTATACTGCTGTCGCTTTTCGACGTTTATATTCAGTATATTTTGAAATATTATGAGGCTTATAGCCAATTTACACTACAGCAAAATCTAGTTTATACGAGTTTTTGAACGAAATCTAGTTCATTTTTACTAGATTTCGCATACGAAACAAAATCTAGTCAAAATCTTGGTGTACTTAGTCATACAACTGTGGTTTTGTTATTAATAAAACCAAAAAATACGACACTGCACAAAAAAATTTGACATTTGAAAAATAAAAAATATAAAAGAAAATTAAATTTAACACATTAAATTAAAAAAATATTATTTAAAATGGACGGAAATACCTACACAAATAGAGGATAAGTTTTTTTTTTCAAAATAGTCCAAAGTAACTTCTGAATTTTTGGGCGATGGATTACAAATCTAGACAGTATTCCCTTTAAAATGATGTGTGTCCCATCCCACAATTTTTAAAGGTTCGTTGTTAATTAAAATAGTAAGATCTCAAGCTTGAATAATATTTAAAATAAAAGGGTAAATATTTATTATAGCCAATATCACAATATAGGAATATAACAAGGCAATAGAGAACGCATTTTTTTGAAAATTTTTCATTCGTTATAATTTGGAATTTCTTGTTTATGTTGAAAATAAAAGTTTAAGATAAAAAAGTCTATTGCAGCAGACTTATAAAAATTTTTACTTTAAATACCATCTAAAAATTATAAAAAATATTTTTAATGTTAATTAGAAGTTTGTTAATTTAATTTATTTTTTCTTTGCAGGTAAGTCATTTCATTTAATTAATTTCGGCTCACTTAAAATGTAAAATAACAGTTACCTGGACTGTGAGCCTCTGATAGTATTGACGCAGTTTTCCGTCGCACTCACCAAGGTAAAAAACTAAAGGGAAATTTGCAAATGGATCAAATCAAATCTAGAGATTTTTTTTCTAAATTTATTGATCCTTAGCATTATCAAGTTTAATAATAAGTTTTAAGTGGTTAGTTGGTACTGCAAACGGCGTAAATGTTGGGTTTGCAGCTTAACTAAAAAAAGGAGTAAAGCGACTACAAAAATATTGTATTTAGTTTTGTTAAAATCGAAAATTTAAGGATTCTCAGGCTTACACAATTTTTCTCATTTATTGCGTTTTAGAATTCCGTGTTTACAATTGCAATTCCGTGTTTGAATATTGCAGCAAAAAAAATAAATAAATAAAAAAAGATACAAAATAATTTGCCACTGTTTAACACATGTAAACATATCTGTATGTAGCTGCCACAAATGGTGGTAAAACATAATGAACATGTGTATGCAAGCAAAGTCATTGGACATACTTAAAAGATAACGCAGCAGGCCGCTATAAACAAATGTTTGATTATATTGTCCCAATGTAATCACATGCCCGCCACCGTTAGCGTTACCGTCATCACTATTGAAATCACCATAAATAAGTTTAAGGTTTTTTTTTTTTTCTTGGAAGAGGAAAAGAAGAGACGAAATAAAAAATTGAATAGCAATCATATGGAGATAAAATATTTTGCTTAAATTAAATGCAAGCGGCTAATATTTACTATTCGTAGATGTGCTTCTTCATACAGGTGTGCACCAACCAATATGGTGCAACCTATTGCCTGGTTTGCTTACAGCACACAAGATTAAATGGCATTTTGATGGGCAATTAAACACAACACGTTAAACGCAAATTAGTTGTCCATTACAATAAAGCGACAACAATATGATTTTTTTTCTCTTCTTTTTGTTTTTCTTGTCTCAGTTTGTTTACAATTAACCAAAAGCAAGAGCTCAATATGTTGCCAACACTTTAAGTAAGAATTTGCAAATTAAAAAAAAACAAAGTTTTTTGCAGATAAAAGTCGACTTATTCAAGTAACACTACAAAAGAGAGAAGAGAAAAGCTGTTTGTTGCTTTTATTTTTAAGGTTAACTTAGCTTAAGAAGAAACCTAAATTTTCAGGGGCTTAGTAAAATAACTAGGCCTTTCATATGCTATAAAAAAAACCTCTTATCATTGACTTCTTGTAACGAGCCAAATTACGCACATTCGATATCAATTGAAATTTACCTTTTAAATTTTATTGAATTTTTATCGCCATTATTTGGCCGGTTCTGTTTATTTTGCTGCGAAAACGATTTAATGACACTAAAAGATTTAGCAGTTGCTCTGTTGGAGGAGCCAATGAAAGGATTTCAAGGAGTTCAACCCTTTGTAAGATATGTAATTTAATTTCCTGATTATTATAAAATTTCTTAGCTTACATTTTGCAAGCGCCGATTTAGAAGGGAAGAAAAAAAGCTTGTACACCAAAATTTGTCCTTTTAGCAGGTTACTATTAATAGACAGAGCTATAGTAGTGCTGTTACCATTCGTAACATCATACGAAAGCAGATTTTCTGCTTATCAGCCATGAATCGAAATCGCTTAATGGCCTTTAAGGCCACTATTACAAGTTACCGATAGTTAAAGTTCAGATTTTGGTTGGACATTAAATTAAAAATATTGCATTAACTGTTCACACATAATTGGTTTCAAAGTTTTAGCCAAAACTCGGATATTTAGCCTACAAAAACCTAACTTTAACTATCGTAAGCTATAATAACGTTAACTAGAATGAAAACACTTAGAGGGAACATGCACCTGATTACTGCGGTCAGACTATACCTTTTGTGACATAACTCTCAAATTGAAAATACTCCCTAATTCTAGGATTCATTATGGTTGTAGGTAGTAATGTCCTAAATAATGGAAACGGGTCTTTTTCTATCAGACTTAGAAAACAAAATATCGCTTATATGGCATTTATTTCAGAAAAAAAAGTGTTGGCAGTTAAGAAGAGTGAAGGGCTGTATTAGTATTCCAGAAGCTGAAGACTTTTTAAACCACAGTAACTAGTATTTTGGTCAGTTCATGCTTAAAGACATTATTGAGACGAGTTTTTTACTTTAATTTTTTTATTTTTGTAAAATTTCTGCACCCACCGTCTTTCTCAATTTTAAAATGCCATTTAAGGGCAATACCTCTCATTGGACTTTATTTTTTATTAAGTTACTTATAGTTAGAATTCGGTTAAGTCACATATCAATCTTTTGCTTGAACCTTAAATCAAAAGATATCGAATAAGCTAAAAATCGGATAGTCTAACCTTAATTATCCACTCAAACTTGGTTCTAAAGTCCAGCAAAAATCTTTGCAATGAGAGGCCTTCATTTGTGCAAAAAAAAAAACTCCATAAACAAACTGAAGTGCCATGTTTCTATCGTATAGTGCTCGTATCTTTTCAAAGCTACTACAAGCAAACAGGCAACCATATAATGCTTGTCGTAAGTAACATTCAATTTAAGCTTTAACTATTTAAAAGACAACTGTATACGTTCAGCTAAGTCTGGCTTTAAGATGATAGCTGTTGCAGCAGTGTGTTGCTGTTAATTTCTTTTTATGGACCATTTAATGCAGTTAACGAGAAATGTTGGCATAGCAAGCAATCCACACGGTAGACATAACTAACATGCAATAAGGCCAACTGGTTTAAATTGTTTTTTATAAATTAAGGTGTTAAAGGTGGTTTCACACTATAGTACTGAGTAAAATAACTTGTTTAAAACGTAAATCAAATGGAAATTTATAAAAGAGTTCAGAGTGAATTTATGTTGCGAGTATGATACTAATTTGACAGTCAGTACAGCTCTTTCCTTCCCATTTTATCAGGGCTGCTTTTTTCTCTTTCTAAAAAGCTCTAAAAACGCTTTTTACGAAGCGTTTTAAATGCAAGCGATTGTAATACCATTTGATTTTGCTTTATAAAAGTTCAATAAAATTATAAAGTAAAACCGCCTTTAGTGATCCTTTGACTAACTTAGCGGTAAACGAAATTATTAACACATTTACGTTTGATTTTTGTTTTTGTCCATAGTGTTTTCATTTTTATTGTTACTTTTATTATTTAGACTTGGCTTAGACACGAATATCTTTTAATTATTTAACCTATAATATTATTGATTTTGGCAACACTAACTCAACTTGTGCACTAGAACTTAAATATTTAACTGGAAATATAAAATTTCTGATCGAAACATAAACGTCATATAAATAGTTAAAAAAATTTTAATTATAGAAGATATCGAGCTGTGACCGCCAAAAAAGCTTAACCAACAATTATAAAATTTTGCTAATGTAAACAGAAACTCTACAAAATTTTATACTAAGCGCAAAAAATAATTAGAAAACTTAAAAAAAATTCTTACAGACTCGTCAAAATAATTTATCACATACACATGTAGCTTTTACAGGTGGCCAAATTATTTAAATATCATAGTTGCTATATTATATATGTAAGTATTATTTATAATATTTCAAAAAGTATCTAACAAACATTTGTTCTATTTTCTCTGTGCTATCAAATTGTTGGCAAGAAAACTTACCATATTTTCCCTGTCTTAAAAAACAAAATTCATTAAATCTCTTCAAAAAACCCAAAGAAAATTAAAAAATAAATTATATTTAGTTATAGCAAATGTATTAAAAATTCACAATAAAAAAGCAAAAAAAGGTTAGCATTAGCTTTAAGCAAAATCAGTGCCAGGTTATGTGAACAAGAGGTGATGATACTGAATATTTATAACAAAAAAGAATCACATCAATAGTGGCTGGTTGATTACATAGTTAGCTGTTTTGAGGTTGATATCAACTCACAATTTAAAACACGAGTCAATACTGAAATTGATATTTTCTCTTTTTTGATTGAGTCTGTTTTTGTTAGTTTTCTTTTACTAGAAGAGAGAGTAAAGTATCAAATGTCCTTGTCTCCAACAGCATTAAGATCAATGTCAAGTTGAAGTACAATAAAAAACAGGTTTTTTGAACCAACAATTAAAACTGATAATTATTTATCCAACGCAAGGATATTTTTATAAGAAAAAAAAACTTTATTTTGAACTTTTTATTCGACTTATTATCTCTACAGGGGGATTTTTTTATGATTCCATTTCCAATTTGGTTACTTGCACCAGTAACCAAATTGCCGCATTCGATACAGAAATTTCAATAGTATTTCATACAAGAGACTAGGTTTTCTATCGATTTAACTTAGAATCGTATGCTACGATTTGTATTAAGATTTGACATACTGATATGGGCTAATCTTTGCAGAAAGTAAGTAAAAGATTCTCGATGCTATCAACGCAAGTTTCCAGAGTCCTGAGTGTCCTAGCAACTTTACCTTTATCAATCAATCGTATGTGTGTTTTTTTTAGTTTATTTGAGTAAATGTGCACAGCGCTGTTTGCTCTAAGTATTTTTATTGTGAATGGAGAAAAAAAAATGTGATCTAGGGGAAGTATAATATGCATCTACCCATATATTTCAAATCAAACATATTAAAAATGCTTCGCAACTGCAGATGTTCAGGTTCAAATCCTGGTCAAGTCCAAAACAGTTTTTGTTTTATTATTTTTCTATATAAATTTTCATAATGTTAAGTTAGGTGACACAGGACAGGACATCCAAATAAGAAAAACAGAAGCTGGGCTCACTTGGATCCTCTCATGTGGTCTTTTTGTGATACCTGGTTATGAGGAAGTGTAGAAAGATAGCACTAGAGAGAGAAAAGTGAAAAAAAATAAATAAGAAGACAGTTAGAAGATGAGTCCGTCACTTAATCCAATTGCTACTCCTAACGAAGCCATATAGCATGTCGATCCTTGCAGTTCACAGCTCAGTGAGACCCTGCATGTAGTGAAGCTTGCGCGACCGGCAGAGAAGGTGTTCTAAACTTTCCTCCTCTTGACAACTTCTACAGTAGTCGCTTGATCCAAACTAAAGGGTTGCACAAGCAACCCTGATGAAACAGCTTACTTATTGCACTAAGTAAATCTTAAAAAATAAGCACATTTTGCACACTACCATAAATTGGAATTAAGCACGAATAAAGATTATATTTTGTTACTCTTTATGATTCCAAATAATTTAATTTTTTTTTATTTTTTATATAAATAAACTATTTTTTATTCTATTGATTTTTTCATTCCTTTTAATTTATATTTATTTTTTTTTATTTTAATTCGATTTATGCAGTTATATATAATCATAATATGTTTGATATAAATATATTTATGGTTGCAGTTAAAATTTTATTAAAAATAATGTGATAAATTCAAATATGAAAAACATATTTTATTTACAAAATTAAAAAAAAAAATTGTTTGAACCTGGACGTCTCCAGTAATATGTTTGATCTAAAGATATGCATTATGTTTCCCCTGGTTTATGGTTGTCTCAATCCTATTTTTTCTTTATGTGTGCCCTGCAAACTGCACTTAAATGTTATACAACATGTGGTTAAAAAAAAATTAAAATTATACAATTAGTTTGATTTTGAATCCCTTTTATAAACTTGTTAATAATTCACACTAATCAATGGCTACTGATTAAATTAGCAGTTGATCAGCTGCCATCCTACGTTTCATAAACCCATTTTTTTTGGTTTAAATTAAAATTTTTAATATTGCTCGCTAGCGTGTTTGTGGCCATTTCAACCCAACCTCAAATAACCTCAAAATTTCTGTATGCATGTGTGTGTGTGTTGTTTTTTTTTTGCGATCATTTAATGTTGTAAATTATTTAAACAAGTTTTTATTTCTTTTATTGTTTCATTCATTAAAAGAAACAACTAATAAATTCACAATTTTTATGTGCCAAAAGTCACATTTTCTTGTATGAGTTGTGTTGGCGGCAAAAATTCTTTTGTGCTGCATTTTTGTAAATGTTGTTGTTGCCTTTTACGAATTGATAGTGAGTGACTGAGTGGCAACATTGTTTGTTTGTTTGTATTTTTGTTTGTGGTTATTGTGGCAAACACGCAGTCTATGGCAAACATCGGTTTGAACATAAAGCAAAAAGTTTGTTTATTTGTTTTTGGGAATATTGATTATATTTATTAGCTGGTGCTGTTCCAGAAGGAAGAGAAAATATAAATTACGTATGCATGAGTACAGA
The DNA here is from genome assembly GCA_947397855.1 of Thelaira solivaga. Classification (NCBI taxonomy): domain Eukaryota; kingdom Metazoa; phylum Arthropoda; class Insecta; order Diptera; family Tachinidae; genus Thelaira; species Thelaira solivaga. The sequence goes on from OX377611.1 coordinate 3,956,807, forward strand.
CGTTTCGTAGTACCGATTGAAGAGATCCCTGCCTGATGCTTAGAAAAACATTTGTTTTTACTTGATTATTTTTTGATTCTGATATGTGTTCCCTTTTCCTTTGATTTACATTTGTAAAAATTCTTTAAAACTGATCACTGATCGCATTATGGTGTACAAATTGTTTTAGAGCTTATGAAAGCATTAACTGTTAAATGACTGCTCTCAGTTTTTGATATTTTCATTTCCCAAAATCATTTTCAATAACCCCTTAATAAATTCAAAATAAGTTCAAAATTCTTTTTAAAAACACAATTGTCAATTGCACTATCCAAATGCATATTTGACTTCAATGAAACACAAAACAAATGTAACCAAATTTTTTTTTATTCTTTCCTTATTAAAAAATGTAAAAAATATACAAACATTTTATTTATTGGCATTTATTTGAATGCCAAAAAAAAAATTCCAACGAAATTTTGTAAATTAAAAAATGCAATAATCCACCCATTCTATACGTAACGAAATTTTATTCGATACGAATGTAAACTGGATCACAAGTGCGGTAATTCACCAACTGATTTTTTGAAGAAAATAATTTATTTTGATTAAAAATTCAGGCCTTAATTTTAAACTACAAAATAAATAATAAAAATCAACATTAACAAACGATATTTGTTGCTTTTAATAAAAATTTATCTTACGCTTACATGTAAAACAACAACTAAAATGTTTTTCTTGAAAGTAGTACAAGTCCACTTAACAAAAAATAAATTTTATTAACCATGTCTTGCTAAAATTACCGTTAATTCTTTTTTTAAGTTGATTTATATCATTTTTAATTTTAACAGCTCAGAACTATTACATTCTGTTGTATAAAATTTAAGCAAATAACGTGTGCCATTTTTTCGTATTTGTAACAAAATAAAGTTCGATGGAGCTTTCAAAAATTAGGTTCTCAGAAAGGATTGTTTCTTAGAACTCGTTAATTTAGTTTCTTTTCATTTCTTTTTATATAATTTTTAATTTTTAAGTCTATTTACCTTTTATTATTGAAACGGATGGTTTATTAAGATTGAGGTCGTATTATTAAAATTTAGTTTTATACGACCTCAAGCTTAATAATCTAGGCGTTCCAATTATATAATACTAGTTGACCCGGCAAACGTTGTCTTGCCTTAAAATTTTTATATATTCGATCTTCTTACACTAAGCAATCGTACTCAGAGTAAAGAACCGTGCGAGACCGGTTAAAAACAGGTAGTAAGCAAATAAGCCAGATACCGACTATAGCGCTACCTGCCGGGCGAATTTCCAAGATTATACATATGAACCTTTCTCTTGAATTACTCTATCTATTAAAAAAACCGCATCAAAATCCGTTGCGCAGTTTTAAAGATTTAAGCATACATATAGGGAAAGCGACTTTGTTTTATACTATACTACATAGTATGATTTTGTATTTTTTGAATTTTTTTATTTTTTATTTTTTGATATTTAAAAAAAATTTGGAAATTGAAAAATATGAATATTTCGCTAACACAGTAAAGGGTATATAAGACTCGACACAGTCGAATTTAACTTGCTTTTTATTAACTTAGAATAAGCAACAACAACATTAAGTTATGTAATATGCCAGACAATATGGTAGAAATGAATATAACACTCACACTTACACTTCTTATTCTTTTTTCTTCTTTGCTTTAATTATTTATACGTTGCCAATAAAAAAAGAAGAAAAAAAAGATTATCATCATTGATTCAATCAGATTCAAATACTATTTAACAGCTAGCCGAACACAGTGTGCGTGTACTGCGCGTATTGTAAACCCAGCAGGCATTCCAACACTTTAAAATTTTTTTATGTTTCTACACTATTATACTTTTTCATGTGATATCAGTTTTAGGGAAGTATTACTGAATACTACAGTAGGTATGTAGTATGAAACCACCTTAAGTCGGTTTTATACTCGTATATTTCCTTGTTAAAGGCGGCTTTTTTTATCTTTATATAAAACTGCTACCATTGTTTTTGATTTTCTCTTTGTTCTTTTCACAAAATCTGGTTTTTTGATATTTTTGTGAAGTGTGAAGAAAAGTGTTGAAATAATAAAATAATTTTAATCTTTTTAACAAGAAGTTTTCGAAATGCATACACACACACTTACATGATCATTTATTTTGAGTACAAAAAGTTTTTTCTTGTTGGACGGTATACGTTTTCCAGTCAGTATGTGTATTAGTGATTCTTCTCACCGGCAATAATAAAACTGTCAATCGTTTCTTGTCGTTGTCGTTTGTGTTTGTTTAAATTGGTGTGAATTTCATTTTATTATGTTTTTGCCAGGTATTGTTGTCTCTATGAAATGGTGCCATTGTCGTAAGATGACAACGAACAAGGGTTCCTTAGAAATGATCACTTTTTTATCCTTTTCAAAGCTTTGGCCATAAATCTTGCTTTTTTTATTTTGTTTTGATACGCATGTACCTGTATTTGTAATTTAAGAAATCATTTTTTACTTATTTAACATGCAATTTCTGTCCGCAAATCAATTCCTATTACACATGCTTTCTGAAAAACAAAAAAAAAAAAAAACAAATTGTATTTATTACGTGAAATTTATTATGAATATTATGTGAAATTTCATTCCAACTAAAAACAATTTTAAATTTAAACTTTAATTTCCACTAATACTAGTACATGAACATTATACTCGTACACACATCAATACAAAGTTAACTACAAGTGGGGCTGACTTCATAAACGAAGTTTGAATTTCTTTGCAAACTGCGTTTATGAAGTCAGGCTGTTTCTTATACAGAAATCCTTCATGCTCGTTAAATGTAAATTATGCAGAATATGTGAAAATATTTCATCTTTCCTTTGCTTTTATATAAATATTTTTATATAATTTAATTAATGAAAACAATTTTATTATAAAATATTTCATTTAAACGGTAACACAAGTGTTGGGGAACACGTAATCCCTGGAAAACAGTTAAGAAAATAATTGCTTTTACAGAACCTTAAATTTAAAATTAAATGTCATGAAAGAAAGAAGGACATAAAAGAGAAGAAAAGAAAACGAATTGTGAATTATAAACGATGCTTGCAACGACACATACCGATAGTATTTTAATTAAAGACACACAATTTTTAACACGATCTGAGTGACGTGTGTGTGTGTCCAAGTGAATTTATTGAATGTCAGTTGAATGAACATAGTACGTAAGTGAATATCAGATGTATTTATTTTTATTTTTTTTGTTGGCTTATTGAAGCCAACAAAGCTTTTACTCGTATTTTGTTTTCATATTAAAATCCTCAAAACTATTCGTAAAACACTTATTGAAAAGGAAGCTAAACACACGAATGAAGGTTTTTCTTGTATTAAATCAGCATTTAGGTGTGTAAGTGTATATGGGCGAGTGTATTTACTAAAGGGCTGTACGAGCATACTTGAAATGGCTTACCAGCACTTTTTTATTATAAAATATTACACATGTTTGTAGTGATGTGTATGCTTGTGCAGCCCTTTGGTATTTACTCTCTCTCTCTTGCCAACTGCGAGGCACATAGGTTGGGCCATAAAACGTTTGTGAATGGTTTAAGCTTGCAAAGATATTTAGAAAAACCTGCTTGTTCGCAAAGGTTCTGTTTTCGAAAGCTAGAAGGAACACTAATACGAGGCGTCACAGTGGCGACACACGTCGTCTGTATGTAAGCATTTGTATCTGCCATATGCAATTGTTTTTGTATTATGTAGTTTTTAAACGTAAATGCATTTATGTGTGTGTGTTTGCGCCTGTATGGCTTTGTATCGACTGTGTCGTATGGAATCAACCAACTTGTTTGTTCGTTGTAGTAAAAAAATTCTTTTTAAGAATGAAAAATTTTAATTTACACTTGACATCAAAAACAAGAATGTTGACAAAATTTTAGATGCAACAATGTGTGCACACACAGGTTTAAATTCAGTTAATAAAAACTAAAGTCTTGCTTATTAGAATATTCTCATGAGTTATTTATTCAGTACAATAAGTACTGAAAAGGATAACATATCTATATGAACCATTTCATCAGACGCTACTCTGAATCCTCAGTAGATTACTTCCAACGTTTCTTGCAAACATTAGAACCTTTATATTGTAAAAGCAATTGACTAAGTAAGAATTATTTGTCAATAGTTACAAAAAGATTCAAACAAAAAACTCAGTAAACATTGAACTGAATAAATAAATAAACTTCCCAACCAACATTTTAATATTGAAAACTAGATATTCTATATTTATTCTTTATATATAATTTAGTTGTATCCTCTACACAACACACATTACGTGTGACATTTTAATGTCAATCCATCAGATGACATAAAACATATCTGTTTTAAAGCCACCAACAACAGATAACATACTCGTATAATGGGCTACAGACAAACAGTTAGACGTAAAAATCACAGATGCCGGTCCTCCTCTGAATTAGTAAATTTTACACTGTAAAAAACGTGCCTCCACAAATCTCAATGACCAGAATTAAATAATATGAGTCTCGTTTTCCGTATTTCCTTACTTTTATTTGTTGTTTGTTAAATTAATTAAACTCTTTTGTTTGTGCAAGTTTAATCTTTTTTTCTTATATTTTTGTCTGTCTGTTTTTGTTTCAAGCTCAGCAACCAACAGTCTAGTTTTTATTACGTTTGTTTGTTGTTAAGTTTCTTTTAATTTAATTAGTTAAGATAATGTCTAAAAAGTATTTTAAAATGATTTAATGGCATACAAACAACAACTGGTATCAACATGCACATAATTCTTTCATGATTATGTCTCAAGTTTCTGTTTAGTAATTTTTTCATAGTTTAAAAACTAACGCAGATATTTCATTTGCAATTCTATTTATTTCAAATTACACACACACATACATCTAGCTTTTAATATAAAATTAGTTTGTTATTTGGTTTTTTCTTTTGAATCGTTGTTTGCATGGTCGGAAGACAATTAAAATTGTGATCGACAATTATTAAATTATTTGCAGTGATTTAAAGAAAAAGTATGATCGTAAGATAATTTTCATTTTAAGTACAAGATTTGCTGAAGAAGAACATTAGGAAAAACTAAAAGAGAAAAAAAGAGTAAGAGGAATTAGTAAAAAAATACGGTTCACAAAAAAAAACTATAATAGCATTGTCAGTCTCAGCTAAAATAAAGAGTGATTTTTTTGCTATTATCTTTTTGGCAACACTAGTTTTGACAGCTCACGCACGTTTTGTATCTTGTGTCACTGTCAAACATCTTCAGTTTGGTCTATAATTTAATCATGAATCGTCTTACAAACGAACAACGCTTGCAAATTATTGAATTTTATTACCAAAATGCGTGCTCTGTTAAGAAAGTTCATCGCGCGCTTCTTCCATTTTATGGTCAGTTTAATCGACCTACTGAGGCTTCTATTCGGGCTATTGTAACAAAATTTCGCACCAAATTTACATTGTTGGACATTAAACCACCAACACGCTTACGTAGAGTGCGAACTGAAGAAAATATCGCAGCCGTATCGGCCAGTGTTGGTGATGACCGTGAATTATCGATTCGGCGCCGTTCGCAGCAATTGGGCCTCTGTTACTCCACTACGTGGAAAATTTTGCGGAAGGATTTGGGTGTGAAGCCTTATAAGATACAACTGGTGCAAGAATTGAAGCCAAACGACCTACCACAACGCCAAATTTTTGGTGAATGGGCTCTTGAAAAGTTAGATGAAGATCCACTTTTTTATCGAAGAATTGTGTTCAGCGACGAGGCTCATTTCTGGTTGAATGGATACGTGAACAAGCAAAATTGCCGTATTTGGAGTGAAGAGCAGCCAGAAGCATTGCAAGAGCTACCAATGCATCCACAAAAAACAACCGTTTGGTGCGGATTATGGGCTGGCGGCATCATTGGGCCGTATTTCTTCAAAGATGATGCGAATCACAACGTTACTGTGAATGGTGAGCGCTACCGTGCGATGATAACAAACTTTTTTTTGCCCAAAATGGAAGAGCTTGACTTGCATGACATGTGGTTTCAACAAGACGGTGCCACATGCCACACAGCACGCGAAACAATGGACCAATTGAGAGACGAGTTCGGTGAACAGTTTATTTCACGCTTGGGACCAGTCAATTGGCCGCCCAGATCGTGCGATTTAACGCCTCTAGACTATTTTTTGTGGGGCTATGTTAAGGCTAATGTCTATAGGGACAAGCCCGCTTCGATTGACGCACTGGAAGCCAACATTGCCAACATTATTCGTGAGATACCGGCCGAAATGTTGGAAAGAGTATGCCAAAATTGGACTAAGCGGATGGACCATTTGAGGCGCAGCCGCGGCCAACATTTGCATGAAATAATCTTCAAACATTAAATTATATCGACCCAACTATCGATCCAAATAAACATTTCATGCATTTTTCTGAATTTTATGTGTTTTTTTTTTAAATTTCCGATAGTTCTTATAAAATCACCTTTTAAAATTTTTTATTTTTGTTTCTTTCATTTAAAAAAGTGAACACAAGCTAAAAATTATTTGAGCTGAGAATGGCAGTGCAATTTTTGAAACACAATAAAAAAAGTAAGAAAAAATAAGGAAAGTAAGAAAAAAAAACAGAAAAAGAAGAAGACAAGGAAGAAGTAAAAGAAAAGAAAGAAGAAAAAGAAAATAAAGAACAAGAAGAAAAGAACGAAGAAGAAAAAAAAACTAAAATTAAGAAGAAGAAGAAAATAAAGAAGAAGAAAAGAAAGAAGAAGAGAAGGATACAATAAAGAAGAGAAGAAGAAGTAGAAGAAGAGAAGGATACAATAAAGAAGAGAAGAAGAAGTAGAAGAAGAGAAGGATACAATAAAGAAGAGAAGAAGAAGTAGAAGTAGAGAAGGATACAATAAAGAAGAAAAGAAGTTGAAGTTAGAGTTGACGTATAAGTAGAAGTGGAAATTAGAAGTAGAAGAGAAAAAGAAGGAAATAGAGAAGCAAGAAAAAAAATTAACCTATTTAAAAAGAAGAAAAAGACAAATTAGAAATACATATAAGAAAAAGTACAATAAAAATAATAAAAAGGAAAGCCAATTAAAAAAAATAAGAAGACGAAGAAAGAAATGAAAAGAGAAAAAATAAGAAATAAGAAGGAGAAGAAGACGAGGAACAAATATAAAAAGTTGTGCTGAATTAGCATGCACCCACTGAGAAAACAACTACGGTTGTAAGAATCAAATTTATTAGCATTAAGAAACTCAGTTCGACCGGGACCACACACACCAATTTTAGTTTTACAAATTCTTTATTAATTCTCTTTTAAAACTGCCGCTGTGTCAATACCCAGCAATTTTTCAGCATTATTTTTTACACCTTGAAATGTTACAAAGAAAGAACAAAAGAGAATTGCGGAGTACGAGCAAGTTTGTACCCTTTCCTTTTTTTTTGCTATAAATTTATTTAAGTCACATCCATTAAGCTTATATCCTCTTCAACTTCCTCCAACCGTATCAATGTAACGCTTTTAATTTCTTATAATTCATCTTGTGCACTTTTAAAGCTTTTGTTTTTGCTGTGAAATAATAATTCATTAATTTTTATCTGATTCAAAAGGATTAAAAAGCTGTAAAATGTTAAATTTTTTTGTTTAAAGCCATGTTCCAAATAGTCTATATTGAAGTGTACTAATTTAAAAAACATAATAAAAAGCAATCAAGCTATTTGTTGCGCATGCGCATTAACTTTTAAATGAAGACGAAAAAAAAAAAAAAATAAAAACCGACCAATGCTACTACTTACTTACTTCAGAGAAGCCAATAATCATTCTATTTTAAGGTCAAGCTAAGTAAAAATAAAAAACAAAAAAAAATCAGTTTTCCGCTTTTCTGTAATAACGTGGGCTTGATGTATACAGTGGAAAATGTTTGAAAAAGAACATAACTTATTAATGCCACAATGACATTAAAATGCTTTAGTGCATTTTAATCATTTGTCAAGCAGTAAGAAGACGCGCAGTTAGCTGGGTGGAGAACCCAGCATCTAATATAAAGTGTAGAATGAGATTTGTAAGAAATCCAGTATTGCACTGCTACCACGCTTCTTGTTCATAAATAATAATAATAAAATAAAAAGTCTTCTAAAGACTCTATAGTATTTTGTGGCAAATAATGTATCTTACCCTGTAGTGCATGTATACACATTTTTTTTTTGTGATTTTACTATCGTTCTAAAAGATTAAAATAACAAAAGGGCTTTTCTCGTATTTTTTTTTAAATATTGTCTAAATCAAACTTCAAACACGTAACCAATTTGACACGTAACCAATTTGACACGCAATCACGTAGAACCAATCGTTTTAGAAAACAACCCGTCTTTTAACTGAAATCTTAAACTAAGTGGAAAAAAAGGAAACATTAAAATTGTAAATACTGGTTTTGCTGCAATGACGGTTTCTTTGATTGTCTCTCTACCTCTTTCTTACTCTCATTCTCTTTTTGAGTCTAAATTATTGTTAAATTTATGATGTATAAACTTGAAGTTATTATATTTTTCTTGTTGTTATACACGGAAAAAATAGTTTCTGTTGCTGCCATAATAGGTTTTGACGTTTGTGCACATTGGGTGCGTTAAGCTCAACTGCTACACAAGTGTAAAAAAGGGCCAAATATATAATAATAAAATAATTTTAACCAACTAAACCAATTTCTTTAATCAAAAGTATGGAAAATAACGAATTTTTAATGGATTTTGAAGAAGTTGTTCTAAATTTAGGTAGCTAAACTCCCGCTACCATTTTGATTGCCTATAACTTTGCTCAAAGAAAATGAAGTTTGGTTTCCATAAAACTTTTATTTGGTCTTTAAATTTTTTCCGTTATGATTGTAAAATTTTATCGGCTAAATGGTGACCGCGATTCGCTATGCAACTTTCGGCTTTTTTAAGGCATTTTTCATGACATCCTGCAACACCTCAAGCAAAATTTTTTCAATTTAGTGGATGCAATGATGTTTCATTGATCAATTGAGGATTATGTGTTTTCCAAAACCGACTGTTCTGTTTATTGAAAATGGGCTTCATTGCTCATTATCAATTTAGGCAAAATATTTTCAATTCACCACACAGCCTTAGGATTGCATTACTTTACTCAATTCGTTGATCAGGATCTCTCGGTAGCAATTTTTGGACTAATTAAATCTTGTACGGAAATATTTTCAAACCAGTTTTCAAAGTTCGCCTTGAACTGCATGCAGAAATGTCTAACTGAGAATCACGTCTCCGAATTGATGTTGCTGGAGACTCTACAACACTATCGCAACAGAGCCGTTGTCACCTGTCGTACCGTACTGTCGAAAATTCGAAAGTAAACGATAAATTGTGGTTTTGTGAGGCATTGGCCGTCTAGGATATTTTTGACGCAATTTCCGCTGAGTGGCAATAATGGAACGATTATTTTCAATAAATTTTGCCACTATTTCTGCTTGTTCTTGTGGCTTATATTTATTAATAATAAAATTTGGACGTCCACACAATACAATAGCTAAAGCGAAATTGAGCTAAATGTCACATAACCAAGATGGCGCGCAATCAAAATTACTGCAAATTGCAACTGTTAGGTTGAGAGGAATTGCTCAACTATGTATTTTCAAAACGGGCACTCAACAGTTCCATAACAGTTACGTCTTATGAACGCACCCATTAAAGAATTTAAACGATTCTAGCGTACTGTTGTACATTATTCTTAAATGACTTGATTCGCTTAGAAATCCGTTTCGCAGAAAGTAAGTCTGGAAATTTTTATTTTTATTTCCAGACTTACGTAGTTTAGTATACCCAATTACGTATCGGCTCTTTTCTTTCGAATTGATTTTTCTTTGTGTACTCGTAACTGTGTGCTGCTCTGGTTGGTACATTTGCTTTAGTTATGCAAAAGTCACTACAAACACTATAATTCCATATGTATATAGACACTTTGCTCTTCCTATAATCATTTACTACCTATATGTGTATACAAAATCCTTTTTTTTTATATATTTATTATGGCGTGATTAATGGGCTTAACCATATTGTGCTTAAACTTTTTAGCTTGCAGTTTTATTAAACTTTTACATAAAATGTTGACTGACTAACTGACTCAATAGCTTAACGTACTTAATATGTATGAATACATATGTGTGTGCGTATGTGTATGTATATTTTTGAGATTATATTTCATTCTTCTAAAGATTTTTTCGTAATGATAATAAAGCCGGAGGTTACTCACTAGGAACACAGCCAGAGTAAAAAACAGGAACAAAAAGAGAACCTTATTTATGTACTCGTGTGTGTGTGTGTGTGCCTATGTATGCATGTAAATAGTAGAACAATACACAAACACCTTTTTATTGTAGAATATTACACATATGTGCAGTGGTATTAGGCTTTCAGATATGCTTGTGCAGTGCTCTAGTAAATAGGTGCCGAAGAGCATTCATTTATCATATTGAATCTTTAGTGTTTAATCTAAAAGGAATTTTGTTAATAATAATATTATAAGTTTAGCATAAATGCAGTTTTATTTATTAATTCTTTTGCCACTACACCAAAAAAGGTATAAAACAAGACACGAGAAAAAGTATGTGATAAATTCAGGCAAGTTAAAAATCCATTGTTTTTTAATTCTAACATCTAGCCTCCTCATAAGTGTGATGGTGGCTACTTTTCTAAAATCAAGTGTGTCCTTAGGGTTGTTTGACAGCAAGTATAATACTTCTGTTAGCAGATGACAATTTTTGTCACAATGAAGTAGAATAAATTCAAAAGTAGAGCATCAACTTCAATAAGGTATGACTCTTTTTGTTTGGAACTCTAGAGGTTGTTAGATAAAAAAATGGCTGATTTTTATTTTGCCGGGCCACTGTACTCTAGCTTATTTTATTTTAAATAATTTTTTGTATAAGAAAGGTCTCCGATATATTTGAAAGTAGTGGCAGAATTTCGAATTATCTTTATAAATAAATAAAACAAACCGTTTTTAAGTCCATCGCCCAAATATCAAGTGAGTCGATTTAGTGATATTCGGATATCGGTTTAAAATGTAGAAAAAAGATTCTTATAAATGCAATTCAATGCGATCAGGGTATAAAGAAAAGAGTTGTAAAAACTCGAAAACAATTCCTCCATTTTGTGTCTGTTTTATAGAAATTAAATCAACTCTTATAATATAGGATCGAAAAGAAAAGAATATTACAGAAATTGCAAAGGAATGACAATAGATGAATATAATAGTGATAGACGCATATGTGTGCAGTATATGTCGGCTAGAGCCTCTATTTGTAGGATTTGGTACTCACCACCGACTCTAATAATAAATGTTTCACGCACTTATAATTTATTAATTTCAATTAAATATAGAGGCTTGATAAGTTTATAAATAATTAGTTTTATTTTTTAACAAAAGCTCTGAACTTCTTTTCTTAGCGGCAGTTTCCATGTCTGTTCGTTTTCGTACTCGGTAGTGTTACCGTGGGGTATGTCAGTGTTGTTTTTTCAGTAGTACCGTCCCAACATATGGTACATATACAGTTTTATAAGATTGTTGAAATCGGACAGTAAAACTCGGCACTTCAACTTGCTTTTAACTATTCTTTTTTATATTATTTCATATGCCCGTTTTTAAACATCAAACATCATAATCTCTTTGTGTGTGCGTGTGTGCATTTAATCGTGATGCATTTATTCTTTATGGCTGTTTTTCGTATTCCATATGCCACTAATAATCATCATCATTATTATAGTCATTGCCATCCACATACATATCTTAAACAACAAATGTATCTGCTGATTCTGAGATTCTACTTTTTCTTATGCTGCTACTGTTGTTGTCATTGACAACATTGGCGACTTAAAGTCGCATCTTTCACCTTCATTATAGTTATGAACTACAACACAAACGATTGTATAAAAAATACGGAGTATCAGTTTGTCATTCCGCTTATACTTTACAAAAAAAATTATTATAATTATATCCAGAAGAAGCTAAGCTAATTGGAGCGAAATAAAAATATATTTTTAAAATAAGACCTCAAGCTTAATAAAATAGCCATTTTAATTAAAAAGAAAAAGGTTAAAAAAATGCTACCAACCTTATAAATAGCATATGCATTTACTGTATTTTAGGCCCTTTTAGGTAAATAAGGCTATTGGACGATGCCCATCTGTTTGTCCGTCCGTCGCATAAGCCACTAACTAACCTACAGAGCAGTTTGTAAGAAATAGCGCCTAATTTCTACAAGCTAATGAAACCTTCTTTCAGAAATTTTTATTGAAACCCCAAACAAATTTTAGTATTTCGTATGAAACACACCATCGTCATTCCCAATTGAAATTCAGAAAGTTTGTCCTTCCAACGGCTGAGCTACAGTTTTATTTTTAATTTTTTACACGTGTTTTGCTTTTATTGTACTATTTTCAAAAAAAAACTATTCTGCAAAAATCAGCATAATCATTTCATTAATCATTCAGGCATCTACGAGTACTCTAATAAAGGAAAACGCTTTAGAACTGTGTATGCCATGTTAGCACACAAATACATAAAAAATGTTTTCATTTCTCTTAAAGAGTTGAAAGTTCTTGCTCTGATTTTGCCTTTGCTGGTTTTTATATTAAAAAAAATCTTAAAGAAATTTAAGAATTTGAAAGATTGAAATTTATAAATATTTCGTACTTTAGTAGTTTTACAAATCAGTTTTGAAGTCAGCCGCCATTTTTGTTTTTATAATGAAAATAATATTTATGATTTTTACTTTCTTAAAAATTTACTCTTTTTTTTTAACTTTTTTTCCTTTTTTTTTTGCAAGTAACCTTTTATAGATTTTACGATAGGAGTACTTTTTAAAGCGTTGCATCAAGTGGAGCAGCACTTTGCTTTTTTTTATTTATTTTTTTTCGTTCATCAAAAAATTAAACAGGTTTTTAATTATATGTGAGTCTGGTCTTTTTTGTCCAGAGTGTCCTTTAAGAAATATACAATGAAAAAAAAAAAAAAAAAAAAAAAAAAAAAAAAAAAACAAGGAATCTCACTTTAAAATTATGATTTCAGATTTTCTTTTCTTTTTAGTGTATCAAGCTCGTTCAATAATATTAAAGAAATACGTACACGCAAAAAAAATATGGTTGAGAATACATATTTTTTAAAACAATCACCGGTCATGTGCAAACTTTTATTTTATTTGGTATAAATTTTTTTTATTCTCTTAATTTATTATTTATTAAATTTATTTGATACTATCTGGATTCGAACTAGGGTATATGCAGCTAAGAAGCATTAACTCGCCACTTCAGCAACAAATCTCATTTGAATTATAACGATTAAGTTTTGTTTTACACTCGTATTTATTTACTTTATTTATGTGGTTGTGGAAGGAACAAAATAGAAAACAATTTACTTTCAATCATATATTTTTCATTTAATTAAACATGTTGGGCCTTAATCATAGTAAGATAAAAGTAGTCTTTTATTAAGAGCTGACTTTTGTTCATAAGAATTTTATTAATTTAAAATTGTTGTTTAAAAGATACCGACTGGTGTGACTATAATTATGGGCCATGTTTACTATAAACATATTTATGTTTTCAAATAGGTTAGGTTGCACAATAATAAGAACAGAAGGAGGAAAGTGAAGAAGGACAGCAATAGAAGTAAATGAGCAAAAGTTGTTAAACACACCTCCTACAAAAGAAAAAAAAATTATTGTATTTTCACTCATGCACTTACACTTTCTATGTATTTTGAGTATAAAAATAAATGGCACGCAGAGAATGTACAAGAGTGCTAATGTCATTTACTTGTATCATTCTGCCATAGATGCTTCAAATTAACAATAACATTTTTGCGGAGAACATGCCGTTACCATCTTCAACCATAATTTTTCTCTACGTGTACATGATAGAAAGGTGTTCCCAAATAAGTTTATTAGATAGAAAGGTGTTCCCAAATAAGTTTATTAGAGTTATTTAAAACGGAATAGGAATATAAAAACACTGAGAGAAATGTAAATGAATGATTTAAAAGGATGACCTTGGATTAGCGCTTTAGCGACAATTGCTGTTAGTGAGAAAATATAAAATATAACGCAACTAAGCACAATTTTCAGAAATGCTACCTACTATTTATTTTAAATGTTACAGTATTATAAATATTATTAAAACCAAATAAAATAAAAACTTGAAAACTAAAATCAAGAATGGCCACCTTTAACTAATTTGTTCATCGTACACTGCTGTAAGAAATAAAAATTAATCTATTTCATACTCGTATAACGATTTTCGACCGACCCCATTATTGTGTGTATTTTCATTTACACAAAAGCGTTTTATTTTTCGAGACGAATATTCGGGGCATAAAGTTCGTCGTTGTGTTCTTAGCATTATGAAATAATCTCTCCCTCTCTCTTTGGTTTTTATGCGTTACTTTTAGAACTGTAGTTGGGTGTAGGCTAATTTTTTTGTTTAGCCTTATTTGGAATGTCGTTGACATAGACGAAATTGTGACATGCCAAGACAAAACATATTGTTTTTGTTACGTTAAAGGTGTTTTACACTGTAATACAGAGTAAAACGACTTGTCAAAAATTTAAATCAAATGAAAAAGTAGAATAGTGTGAAAGGTATACGTCAAAAAATACGGATAAAATTTTTTTTTGGCTCTCAACAATTTTCTAAAGGTTAAAAAATATTTTTTTTTATTGTATCAGGGCTGCATTTTTGCATACGAACAAAAAAACAATAAAAACAGCTGACAAATTGCTATGAAAATCTGAGCGCTTGTATTATAGTGAAAAACTCCCGTATGATTTTTTCAACATTCGTATCAATGAAAATTATAGTGTAAAACTCACATAAACAATGATTGGGCCTGTTCCGAGTGTTGTTGTGATAAAAACAGTATAATGTGGCAACGCCGACCAATTGTTTTCTAATGGCTTGTCGTGAATTTGACTACAGTAATGACACACATAATATGGCAAATTATTTTGTTCTTTCGCTGTGCAAATAGAAGAGAAAGTTAAGGGCACATTTTTTTCACTCTGGGGCTAAGTGCCATTCAAAATAGTTTTGTTTCTTTATTTACAAATAAAAAATGTTTTTCCTTTTAACTATAAAAATTATATGTTTCCCATAGTTAAGTTATGTGACACCCTTTTCATATTGATTTGTTACAGCTGTTCTTGCATTGGTATGTTGAGCCTTTTTTATTTATTATCAGTTTATTTATTTTTATTATTGTTTGCGTTTGTACGTATGTGTGCATGTGTTATTGAAAAAGAAGCAGGTTAAATTTTATACCAAAATAACAGAATTTCTTTTTCAATACAGTTCATGCATACGATCGATATTGTGAGTGGTTGTTCAAATAAACTCTTTGAAAGAATTGATGTCTGTTGTTTATTGACGGTATATGTAGGCCTTTTTTATGTTTGATGTGTTTGTCCTGTCCCTTATCAAATCAATTTAATTAAAATTTGTGTTATTTAATTTTTTTTAATAAGCTGACATTCTTGTTTCTTTCGTTTTTTGTAATTTATTTCTGATATTTATTTATTTATCCAACCGTTCTACTATATACTAATGGTATGTTTGTATGTATATGTGCACGTTGTTGACAATGTTTTTATTATCTTTTATTTTTACTTTTAGATTTTAACTGATAAATACTGAGTAAATGTTTAAAAAAATATTTTTTTTCACTTTAAAAAGTAAACATTGAAATTAATTTTAATAATACCTGTTTCATAAATGTGGAGCTTAGTAATTTAATTATAGACTTTAATGGCCTGTTCAGCGATGTCACAAGAAAACCAAACGAACGAAAGGAAAACACATTTGTATTGAAAACAAAAACAAATTTTCGTACATTGTTTTTGCTTTCAATACAAATGTGCTTTGTTTCGTTCGCTTTGGTTTTCTTGTGACATGGCTGAATAGGCCACTAAATTCCAACCTTCACATTTATAAAAAAAAAAAATAGAAAGAAAATATGTACTTTAAATAAAAAAATATATAACTTTTTGTTTTTGTCGCCTGATTCTGTAATGTGCGACTAAATATTTGGGTCTACTCTTTTTTTTAAGCCTATGCCAGACTATACTACATAAACCATACTAATTTACCAAAATCCCAATAAAATGTATTTCATATGGCCACAAACAAAAAAATAAAATAAAATAAAAAACTGCAAAAATGTCATATCTCACAAAACATTTTCTGCACATTTTACTTTATTGTAATTAAAAATATTATTTAAAAACCTTGATTTTTCTATTTTATAAAAACAAAGAAAAGAAGTAAGGTTAAAATTATAATATTATAATTTTATAGATACATAAAAGCTTTTAAAAAATTTCACAAGACATGATATGCCTCTTATCCCTGATCCGGAATCCCACTGATGTTCTGCAACGACTCTGACATAGCTGATATTTCTTGATGAGCCCACCAACCGTCTATCATATCCGAAAGGTTATTTAAAGTTTCAAGTTTCTGCTGCTGACCGTTGAGGTGTTCCATGGTTTGAAGCCAATTTCATGGTGGACCCACTAACTGTTATCCCCACCCAAATGGGTGTGTAAAATTTCAAGTCCCCACTGTTAACCGTTGAGGAGTTCCCTCGTCTGCAGCGAATCCTGGCAGCAGCATCAGGTCATGCTTATCATAAACATGTATTGTCATCGGGACTGGACCAGGGGGGTTACTCTGTATTGCGATGCGAAAAAAACCATACAAAACCGAATCTTTAATTTTTTGCACTTGTCTGGTAGTACCCCGCTCTGTAGTGGGTAAGTGCATGTCAACGTCGATTTATACACACAAATATCTTGCGATAGCCAAAGAGTAAACGTAAAACATTTAGCTTTCGCATTGCAACTGCTTTCGCATCGCAATACAGAGTAGCCCCCCAGTATGTAAAATTTCAGCTCACCGGAAAGTGAGTCATATTTAACTTGCAAGATTTCACCTTCACATACATACAACGCTAATTAAGTAAAAACTTTAAAAAATTGTTTTAGTACCAAAAGTTGCATCAATTAAAATTATTTTAAAATAATTTCTTACCTTTTATTTGCATGTGTCTTGTCCAGTTTGATTCATGTGTGTTGTGTGTTCCTTATTATAATTTATAACTTTTATTTATAGAAAATTTAAATATTATAATTTTTTGTACTTTCCTTCTCTAAATTAATTGTCTTTTTTTGTAATTGTTTTGATTTTTTTAATGCTTATTTTGTTGAAGTAGCAAATGTGACAAGCGGTGTGCAGGTTTGAATGGCTTAAATGTCAATAAAATATTTTCAAATCTGCTTTGTGGTTGTTACCAACTTTATCTATGTAGGCTGTTTAGTCTTTATTGTTATCATTAAAGTTTGTTTTACATAAAAAAACAAAATGCCTCTTAAAGATTATCCATCCCACTTTTTTCTTTTTTTTTTTTTTTTGATGATTTCCGAACCACAAGGCTCAGCAACAATGTTGCAATTTTAGATGAAAGCTAAAAAAAAGATGAAGAAATACAGTGGGCTATTTAAAAATTTACTTATTATTTTTATAAATTTAAAAAAATTCTAATTATTGTATTTCTTGATAAGCTGTTACTTTGTTCGTTAAGAGTAATGACACCTTTTGAAAGCAGTTTGGTGTTCACACGCAAAGAAAAAAGATGGTTGAATATGGTCACCGCAAACATAGTTTGTTCTTCACAAAAATATTATTAATAATTTGAAGCATCTAAACATGTGTCTAGTTATTTTAAACCATACTATGCTTACCGTCATAGATCAACCATATCATTATCATATTATTTTTTAATAAAATTTTAACTGACACCATAAATATGTTTATAGTAAACATAATAATGAGAAAATATGGTTGAATGTAAATTGTTTTCTCTTTTGAGTATAAAACAAAAGTTTAATCGTTCAAAATCAACTGAGCTTTGTGGCTGAAGTGATTGAGTGACGAGTTAATTTCATACATAGTAGCAATTTAATTTGAAACATTATTGGCGTTTTCATTTCTAACAAAAATGTTCCATATAATCTGCCATCCAAAAATCTTTCTGTTCTATTGTCAAAAAATATTAATAGTTAATAAAATCAAAATTCAACATATTGGATGTAAAAGAGGCAAATGTGGTACATGTTTCGCACTCCATTTATAAGCAAGAGCGAGAAAATGCGCTTTTTTACAACTGTGTCGACTACTTGCTTATACAAGGAAGCCAAATATTAAAACTAATAAAATATAACAAGTTACTTGTAAATAAGTTAGTTAAGCAAAAGTCGAGATATTTAAAAAAAAAAAAAAAAAACACTTTTGTAGCAAAATTTTTTATTATTTTACTTTAGCAGCAAATTTGCAAAATGCATTGTTTTTGTTTTCAATACAATTATGCAAATGAACTTTTCGTGCGCGTTTAGCTGAACAGGCCCTAAATTTAATGTACCCAGTGCGACTTGCAACTGAGCTCCGTTGAGTTTTAATTGAAATTGAATTGACTTGTAGATCTTAGTAAGCATGTGAAAATTCTATAATCTGTCTGGTATTCTGCATGACTTGCCGTCTCTGATAGGATGAATAGGACACTCACATTCTGCACTTGTGGTGCCGGAATATATACATTCTCTCAGACAGTCAAGCGACTCTATGTGCATTGGCAACCTATTCCTTTTGATCAAGATTGGCTTGGGTTTTCCTATAAACTGCCACTGTTAATAAAATTTTTTGCTACAATACACTATTTTAGTTTACAATAATTCTTGTCCCACTGTATTCAACACTTTTGTCTATTCACGTCATTCAATAGATTATGTTGTTCAAACGTTAATTTTTTTTTTTATTTATTTACATACTATTTATGCATTTATGACTTGCCACAATACTTAACATTCCATAATTGTTATTATTACCATATTTTTTTTATTTTTTATATATTTTTTTTTGTAAGTTAAAAATTAATTTTAGTAATTCCATTCAGCTTGTTTTTATTAATTGTCTTTTTTTTCATATCCTTTTTTTCTGCTCTTGCTTTCATTTCCAATTACTTTTGGAACTCAGTACTGTTGGCAGCTTGCTTTTGTACAAAAAAAATTATAAAAAATGAAAGGTGTGATTGTGCATGCATTAGATTCAAAATGCGCGATAATGTCATAAATGTGACAGCAGATAATGATCGAGAGTTTAACGTTTTAGAAAAATATTTACAACCATAAAAATAAAGACAGCAAACGCTTTAAAAAATAAATAAATACAATTCATAATCGCAAAAAAAAAACTGGTTACTGTTGTGGGCTGGGATTGTAATAGTTTTTAAAAAATATTTCTTTCTTCTAGCATTAACTTTATTTTATGGTTTTTTTTTACCTACTTGTTTGTTTGCAATATTAGTTAGTTGGTTCACTAAATTAAGCTACAAATATATAACACATTTGAAGTTGAATACAAAATTGCTTGCAAGGATGCTAGTAACTGAAACATTCTATAAAAAGAAGAAAAAAAATCAGACTTTTTCTCTCTCGGTTTTCTTTTAATTTGTTCTGCTTTATTAAGCAAAATAATATTTAAATTTTAGGGATTTAAAATTAAGTGTTTTAAATGAAACAAACTCCTCTGTAAATCTTTATTAAATTTATGAATTTAAAACGTAAGTTTAAATACACAAAATAACGAAACAATAAACTAAAGAAAGAAATTAAAATTAAGACGGCCGAGAACTTGTATAACGAATTTGACATTTAAAACTGGCACGGTGCTGAACATAATGAAACTTCATTTCAAAGTGTTAGTATTTATAAAAAAAAAAGCAACTAAGGCGCTGATATGTGGACAAAATATTATGGCAAAAAAAAATTAAAGAATGAAATTCGAATGCAACAACATGAAGCTTTATTTGATTACATTGGTAAATAAAAGGTGATTTTATAAGAACTATCGGAAATTAAAAAAAAAAACACATAAAATTCAGAAAAATGCATGAAATATTTATTTCAATCGATAGTTGGGTCGATATAATTTAATGTTTGAAGATTATTTCATGCAAATGTTGGCCGCGGCTGCGCCTCAAATGGTCCATCCGCTTAGTCCAATTTTGGCATACTCTTTCCAACATTTCGGCCGGTATCTCACGAATAATGTTGGCAATGTTGGCTTCCAGTGCGTCAATCGAAGCGGGCTTGTCCCTATAGACATTAGCCTTAACATAGCCCCACAAAAAATAGTCTAGAGGCGTTAAATCGCACGATCTGGGCGGCCAATTGACTGGTCCCAAGCGTGAAATAAACTGTTCACCGAACTCGTCTCTCAATTGGTCCATTGTTTCGCGTGCTGTGTGGCATGTGGCACCGTCTTGTTGAAACCACATGTCATGCAAGTCAAGCTCTTCCATTTTGGGCAAAAAAAAGTTTGTTATCATCGCACGGTAGCGCTCACCATTCACAGTAACGTTGTGATTCGCATCATCTTTGAAGAAATACGGCCCAATGATGCCGCCAGCCCATAATCCGCACCAAACGGTTGTTTTTTGTGGATGCATTGGTAGCTCTTGCAATGCTTCTGGCTGCTCTTCACTCCAAATACGGCAATTTTGCTTGTTCACGTATCCATTCAACCAGAAATGAGCCTAGTCGCTGAACACAATTCTTCGATAAAAAAGTGGATCTTCATCTAACTTTTCAAGAGCCCATTCACCAAAAATTTGGCGTTGTGGTAGGTCGTTTGGCTTCAATTCTTGCACCAGTTGTATCTTATAAGGCTTCACACCCAAATCCTTCCGCAAAATTTTCCACGTAGTGGAGTAACAGAGGCCCAATTGCTGCGAACGGCGCCGAATCGATAATTCACGGTCATCACCAACACTGGCCGATACGGCTGCGATATTTTCTTCAGTTCGCACTCTACGTAAGCGTGTTGGTGGTTTAATGTCCAACAATGTAAATTTGGTGCGAAATTTTGTTACAATAGCCCGAATAGAAGCCTCAGTAGGTCGATTAAACTGACCATAAAATGGAAGAAGCGCGCGATGAACTTTCTTAACAGAGCACGCATTTTGGTAATAAAATTCAATAATTTGCAAGCGTTGTTCGTTTGTAAGACGATTCATGATTAAATTATAGACCAAACTGAAGATGTTTGACAGTGACACAAGATACAAAAAGTGCGTGAGCTGTCAAAACTAGTGTTGCCAAAAAGATAATAGCAAAAAAATCACTCTTTACATATACACACAGAAAACAACTTCGGTTGTGAGAACTAAATTTGGTACCAATCAATCAATTGTGATAACCGAATTCTTTAATTGTGACAATAAAAAATTAATTTTGAAACTAAATTTATCATCAGTCAAAAATTCAGACATTTTATCTGAAGTTTTTAATTGTGACAACAGAAAATCTCGATGCTACAGCTCGAAATATTTATTAAAAAAAAATGTGTTTTGATTATTAAAACAGAATTTTTGATTTGAATTTATTTCTCATAATCGAAGCGGTTTTTAATTAAAAAAATATGTTTTTCATTATTTAAAATTTTATTGAAAACATTTTCAGTGTGAAATCTGATTATTTAATTATTTATCTAAATAGGTTTGGCTTCACAAATGTTTGTACACATTTTAATCTTTCTAATTTTTTTTATATTTAAATATTCAATACCTACAGACATTTTATTGCTTTCAAAAATAGGATGCATTGTTTTTTTTTTGTGAATGTCCTTTCTTTAATTGAAATTAATTATTTATTTTAGGAGTAACAAAAAGTATTCAAAGAAAATTATTTTAATAAATATTAGCCATTTCCCTAGTTTTTTTTTTTTAATTTTCTGTGTTGAATATTTAAAAAGAATGTGTAAAATTAAGAATATGAATATTTGGCTACTGTAGTGAAGGGTATATTTATAAGACTCGGCAAAACCGAATTTACATTCTTTTTTTACATACACACAAAACGACTTCGATTGTAACAAATGAATTTGTAGTTGTAGTAAACGAATTTTACTACGAATTTTAAATCGATTATGATCGCAGTTAAAAAATAAAAAAACTTTTTTTTGTCTTAAATGAATCATTATATACATAATTTTCTCTTGCGAGGATCCGTTTTTTACGCCTCTGAATTTAAAATCAATGATTAAATGATTTTGTATTGCTATAACCATAATCAGAGCTGGGGCATTACTATTGTTATGCAAACGCAAAACAATAGTAATGCTTATGCTACTTTGAATGGAACAGGTTGCTCCTTAGATAAAAACAGAGAAAGAAATGGAACAAGATACGTTTTAAATAAATAAGAAAATGAAATAGAATGGAATAGAAAATTTTTTATTTTCAAAATTTATTTAAAATAAAGCAAATTAAATATCAGCCATTTTTTATATATATTTATATAGCCTTTTCAGATGAAAACAAAATGAACCATACTTTATTGAATTCGATCAATAAGTTTTGATTTTATTTGCATTCATGTTATGCTGTGTGCTTACAGCAGTATCACAATTGCTGTCAAACACGCCAAAGAAACACTAGCAAACGCATATGGGAACATGCACAAGCATACTTGTAAGCCACACATCACTTTTTAGTTACATAATATTTTATAATGCAAAGTGCTTGTAAGCCATTTCAAGAATGCTTATGCAGCTCTTTAGTTTCTAGCAAAGTAGAAAGTAGATTTAATTGTGAATAAAATCGTAAGTTGTGCATCGATTTTAATAAAATATGCCTTTGGGACATGCTTTCATAACAAATGTTATGCATTATTGTCTCGTTCTAAAGGGTGTTTTTTATATAACTTTAAATTGCAATAAAACAACGATGGATTATTCAATTGACCTGAATTTTATTTATCCGAAAGATAATCTTGTGGCATTACATTTTAAATATGATTTCTGGTATATGACCGCCACGGCTGTCTCGGATGTAGTCCAATCTGGACGTCCAATTTTCCATGATTTTTTCCAAACATTTGTGGCCGTATATCGGCAATAACACGGCGAATGTTGTCTTCTAAATGATCAAGCGTTTGTGCCTTATCCGCATAGACCACTGACTTTACATAGCCCCACAGAAAGTAGTCTAGCGGTGTTAAATCACAAGATCTTGATTGCCAATTCACAGGTCCAAAACGTGAAATTAGGCGGTTACCAAACGTGTCTTTCAATAAATCAATTGTGGCACTAGCTGTGTGAAATGGTGCGCCGTCTTGTTGGAACCACAGCTCCTGGACATCATGGTTGTTCAATTCAGGAGTGAAAAAGTTAGTAATCATGGCTCTATACCAATCACCATTGACTGTAACGTTCTGGCCATCATCGTTTTTGAAGAAGTACGGACCACCAGCCCATAAAGCGCACCAAACAGTCAGTTTTTCTGGGTGTAACGGTGTTTCAACATACACTTGAGGATTAGCTTCACTCCAAATGCGGCAGTTTTGTTTGTTGACGTAGCCATTCAACCAGAAGTGCGCTTTATCGCTAAACAAAATTCGTAAAATACGTATTCCGCACAGAACCATTATTTTCGAAATAAAATTGCACTATTTGCAAGCGTTGTTCAGATGTGAGTCTATTCATGATGAATTGCCAAGCCAAACTGAAAATAAATCACTTGACAGCTGTTAAATCGGTCGCCATCTTGAACAGTAATGCCAACTTAAAGTTCTATACGTCTATAAAAAACACCCTTTATTTTTAATAATTTTTTTAAAATAAAAATTTCTTAATTGTGTATGAAAACTCATTTTTTGTCACATCTTTTTCGCTATTTTTAAAACTACTGAGCAAATTTAATTCTTTATTACTTTAGCATTCATTTATAAACTATCAGGTCTGTTCTGAAAATCACATGATTTTAAATCACATGTGGTTTTGAAATCATACGTGTGATTTTGCGCTGTTCTGTAAATCACACTGCTTTTGTATTTTTCTGTGTGATTTTATCTATTTCAAAGCACAAAAAAACAGCTGATTCTTTTGTTTTGTTCACAAAAGAAAGCACAAGAGCAAATAAAAAATTATACAGCAAAAAAGGCGTCTTTATTTTTTTTAATTTTTAAGTGTTTTTCTTTTATAAAACAACTAATTGTTCTTCAACATTAACAAAGAACACATTAAATAATTTATTTAAGTAATTTATTTCAACGTTCGTTCTATAATAGCCGCGAATATAACCAAATGATTTGAAAACGTAAGTACCTTAGCTGAACGTTTTAAAATCACAAAATTATGTGCGCAGAACACCTTTTTTGTGCTTTCAAATCACATTGACAAAATGTGATTTTCAGAACATGCCTGTATATGCTTTAAAAACGGTTCGATTTTAGGAACCGTAGGCTAGACATGAGTTAAAAACAATTTATAAAACACACGCTACCCAGCCTTAAAACTTTGTCTATTCTAATACAAATGGAAGCTACATAGGTCGTATTGACCGTAACGTTAACATTTATGGATTGAACCACAATTTCCAATTGATGTCACATTTCGTTTTTATTTCCAGACAATATATAGAAAATAAAACATAACTTGACAGCCATAACTTTGCGTTTAAACGTGCTGAACCAAAATCAATTAAAAATTTTGTTAGTAAATTTTAAAATATTAAAAAAATATTTACACACATGCTTTTGCTTAATACAATACATATGAGTACATATACTCGTTCTTTGTTTAGTATTTGCGTATTAAAAAATATCACTACGTACAGAAATTTTGGTATAAAAGTCAGACCATTTCAACCATTTATTTAGAATTTAAAAAATATTTCAACATGAGACCAATAACACTCTTGTTCATCGCTGTTATAGTGTTTGGTGCTTTTTATAGTGCCATTGGCCAAACCACTTCTGTTGCTCCTGGTGATTCTGCTCCACCTGGTGGTTCTGCTGCTCCTGGTTCTTCTAGTCCACCTGCTGCTCCTGGTTCTTCTGGTCCACGTGCTGCTCCTGGTGGCTCTGCTGCTCCTGGCGTTTCTGGTCCACCTGGTGGTTCTGTTGCTCGTGGTGCTTCTGCTACACCTGGTGGTTCTGCTGCTCCTGGTTCTTCTAGTCCACCTGCTGCTCCTGGTTCTTCTGGTAAACGTGCTGCTCCTGGTGGCTCTGCTGCTCCTGGCGTTTCTGGTCCACCTGGTGGTTCTGTTGCTCGTGGTTCTTCTAGTCCACCTGCTGCTTCTGGTTCTTCTGGTCCACGTGCTGCTCCTGGTGGCTCTGCTCCTGGCGTTTCTGGTCCACCTGGTGGTTCTGTTGCTCGTGGTGCTTCTGCTACACCTGGTGGTTCTGCTGCTCCTGATTCTTCTAGTCCACCTGCTGCTCCTGGTTCTTCTGGTCCACGTGCTGCTCCTGGTGGCTCTGCTGCTCCTGCCGTTTCTGGTCCACCTGGTGGTTCTGTTGCTCGTGGTGCTTCTGCTACACCTGGTGGTTCTGCTGCTCCTGATTCTTCTAGTCCACCTGCTGCTCCTGGTTCTTCTGGTCCACGTGCTGCTCCTGGTGGCTCTGCTGCTCCTGCCGTTTCTGGTCCACCTGGTGGTTCTGTTGCTCGTGGTGCTTCTGCTACACCTGGTGGTTCTGCTGCTCCTGATTCTTCTAGTCCACCTGCTGCTCCTGGTTCTTCTGGTCCACGTGCTGCTCCTGGTGGCTCTGCTGCTCCTGCCGTTTCTGGTCCACCTGGTGGTTCTGTTGCTCGTGGTGCTTCTGCTAAACCTGGTGGTTCTGTTGCTCGTGGTGCTTCTGCTACACCTGGTGGTTCTGCTGCTCCTGGTTCTTCTAGTCCACCTGCTGCTCCTGGTTCTTCTGTTAAACGTGCTGCTCCTGGTGGCTCTGCTGCTCCTGGCGTTTCTGGTCCACCTGGTGGTTCTGTTGCTCGTGGTTCTTCTAGTCCACCTGCTGCTCCTGGTTCTTCTGGTCCACGTGCTGCTCCTGGTGGCTCTGCTGCTCCTGGCGTTTCTGGTCCACCTGGTGGTTCTGTTGCTCGTGGTGCTTCTGTTGCTCGTGGTGCTTCTGCTAAACGTGGTGGTTCTGTTGCTCGTGGTGCTTCTGCTAAACCTGGTGGTTCTGTTGCTCGTGGTGCTTCTGCTAAACCTCGTGGCTCTGTTGCTCCTAGTGGTTCTGGTACTCCTGCTAAACCGCTAACATTTTTTGGAAAAATTCGTCAAGGTTTTTGTTGGCTATTTAAAAAGTTTTGGCCTTCTTTTTTGACATATTTTAATTTGTGTTTGTAAATTCAATTTGTGTTACATAAAATCTAAATTTACAGCAGAAAACTTTCACATGTTGAAATAAATATCACGAACAAGTTTGTAATTTATAAGTACCTACATGGTATTCGTATTTTCTGTAATAAAACATAAAACTTTTTTAATACATCGTCTTTATGGGCTGTTTTGTTTTTTCCCTCTTCGGGTAATCGCTGATAAAATAACTCTGCTTGTAAGAATAGAATAGAATAGAATAGAATAGAATAGAATAGAATAGAATAGAATAGAATAGAATAGAATAGAATAGAATAGAATAGAATAGAATAGAATAGAATAGAATAGAATAGAATAGAATAGAATAGAATAGAATAGAATAGAATAGAATAGAATAAAATAAAATAGAATAGAATAGAATAGAATAGAATAGAATAGAATAGAATAGAATAGAATAGAATAGAATAGAATAGAATAGAATAGAATAGAATAGAATAGAATAGAATAGAATAGAATAGAATAGAACAGAATAGAATAGAATAGAATAGAATAGAATAGAATAGAATAGAATAGAATAGAATAGAATAGAATAGAATAGAATAGAATAGAATAGAATAGAATAGAATAGAATAGAATAGAATAGAATAGAATAGAATAGAATAGAATAGAATAGAATAGAATAGAATAGAATAGAATAGAATAGAATAGAATAGAATAGAATAGAATAGAATAGAATAGAATAGAATAGAATAGAATAGAATAGAATAGAATAGAATAGAATAGAATAGAATAGAATAGAATAGAATAGAATAGAATAGAATAGAATAAAATAAAATAGAATAGAATAGAATAGAATAGAATAGAATAGAATAGAATAGAATAGAATAGAATAGAATAGAATAGAATAGAATAGAATAGAATAGAATAGAATAGAATAGAATAGAATAGAATAGAATAGAATAGAATAGAATAGAATAGAATAGAATAGAATAGAATAGAATAGAATAGAATAGAATAGAATAGAACAGAATAGAATAGAATAGAATAGAATAGAATAGAATAGAATAGAATAGAATAGAATAGAATAGAATAGAATAGAATAGAATAAAATAAAATAGAATAGAATAGAATAGAATAGAATAGAATAGAATAGAATAGAATAGAATAGAATAGAATAGAATAGAATAGAATAGAATAGAATAGAATAGAACAGAATAGAATAGAATAGAATAGAATAGAATAGAATAGAATAGAATAGAATAGAATAGAATAGAACAGAATAGAATAGAATAGAATAGAATAGAATAGAATAGAATAGAATAGAATAGAATAGAATAGAATAGAATAGAATAGAATAGAATAGAATAGAATAGAATAGAATAGAATAGAATAGAATAGAATAGAATAGAATAGAATAGAATAGAATAGAATAGAATAGAATAGAATAGAATAGAATAGAATAGAATAGAATAGAATAGAATAGAATAGAATAGAATAGAATAGAATAGAATAGAATAGAATAGAATAGAATAGAATAGAATAGAATAGAATAGAATAGAATAGAATAGAATAAAATAGAATAGAATAGAATAGAATAGAATAGAATAGAATAGAATAGAATAGAATAGAATAGAATAGAATAGAATAGAATAGAATAGAATAGAATAGAACAGAATAGAATAGAATAGAATAGAATAGAATAGAATAGAATAGAATAGAATAGAATAGAACAGAGTAGAATAGAATAGAATAGAATAGAATAGAATAGAATAGAATAGAATAGAATAGAATAGAATAGAATAGAATAGAATAGAATAGAATAGAATAGAATAGAATAGAATAGAATAGAATAGAATAGAATAGAATAGAATAGAATAGAATAGAATAGAATAGAATAGAATAGAATAGAATAGAATAGAATAGAATAGAATAGAATAGAATAGAATAGAATAGAATGAATAAAATAGAATAGAATAGAATAGAATAGAATAAAATAGAATAGAATAAAATAGAATAGAATAGAACAGAATAGAATGGAATGGAGTGGAGTGGAATGGAACGGAATAGAATGGAATAGAAAATTTTTTATTTTCAAAATTTATTTAAAATAAAGCAAATTAAATATCAGCCATTTTTTATATATATTTATATAGCCTTTTCAGATGAAAACAAAATGAACCATACTTTATTGAATTCGATCAATAAGTTTTGATTTTATTTGCATTCATGTTATGCTGTGTGCTTACAGCAGTATCACAATTGCTGTCAAACACGCCAAAGAAACACTAGCAAACGCATATGGGAACATGCACAAGCATACTTGTAAGCCACACATCACTTTTTAGTTACATAATATTTTATAATGCAAAGTGCTTGTAAGCCATTTCAAGAATGCTTATGCAGCTCTTTAGTTTCTAGCAAAGTAGAAAGTAGATTTAATTGTGAATAAAATCGTAAGTTGTGCATCGATTTTAATAAAATATGCCTTTGGGACATGCTTTCATAACAAATGTTATGCATTATTGTCTCGTTCTAAAGGGTGTTTTTTATATAACTTTAAATTGCAATAAAACAACGATGGATTATTCAATTGACCTGAATTTTATTTATCCGAAAGATAATCTTGTGGCATTACATTTTAAATATGATTTCTGGTATATGACCGCCACGGCTGTCTCGGATGTAGTCCAATCTGGACGTCCAATTTTCCATGATTTTTTCCAAACATTTGTGGCCGTATATCGGCAATAACACGGCGAATGTTGTCTTCTAAATGATCAAGCGTTTGTGCCTTATCCGCATAGACCACTGACTTTACATAGCCCCACAGAAAGTAGTCTAGCGGTGTTAAATCACAAGATCTTGATTGCCAATTCACAGGTCCAAAACGTGAAATTAGGCGGTTACCAAACGTGTCTTTCAATAAATCAATTGTGGCACTAGCTGTGTGAAATGGTGCGCCGTCTTGTTGGAACCACAGCTCCTGGACATCATGGTTGTTCAATTCAGGAGTGAAAAAGTTAGTAATCATGGCTCTATACCAATCACCATTGACTGTAACGTTCTGGCCATCATCGTTTTTGAAGAAGTACGGACCACCAGCCCATAAAGCGCACCAAACAGTCAGTTTTTCTGGGTGTAACGGTGTTTCAACATACACTTGAGGATTAGCTTCACTCCAAATGCGGCAGTTTTGTTTGTTGACGTAGCCATTCAACCAGAAGTGCGCTTTATCGCTAAACAAAATTCGTAAAATACGTATTCCGCACAGAACCATTATTTTCGAAATAAAATTGCACTATTTGCAAGCGTTGTTCAGATGTGAGTCTATTCATGATGAATTGCCAAGCCAAACTGAAAATAAATCACTTGACAGCTGTTAAATCGGTCGCCATCTTGAACAGTAATGCCAACTTAAAGTTCTATACGTCTATAAAAAACACCCTTTATTTTTAATAATTTTTTTAAAATAAAAATTTCTTAATTGTGTATGAAAACTCATTTTTTGTCACATCTTTTTCGCTATTTTTAAAACTACTGAGCAAATTTAATTCTTTATTACTTTAGCATTCATTTATAAACTATCAGGTCTGTTCTGAAAATCACATGATTTTAAATCACATGTGGTTTTGAAATCATACGTGTGATTTTGCGCTGTTCTGTAAATCACACTGCTTTTGTATTTTTCTGTGTGATTTTATCTATTTCAAAGCACAAAAAAACAGCTGATTCTTTTGTTTTGTTCACAAAAGAAAGCACAAGAGCAAATAAAAAATTATACAGCAAAAAAGGCGTCTTTATTTTTTTTAATTTTTAAGTGTTTTTCTTTTATAAAACAACTAATTGTTCTTCAACATTAACAAAGAACACATTAAATAATTTATTTAAGTAATTTATTTCAACGTTCGTTCTATAATAGCCGCGAATATAACCAAATGATTTGAAAACGTAAGTACCTTAGCTGAACGTTTTAAAATCACAAAATTATGTGCGCAGAACACCTTTTTTGTG
Source organism: Thelaira solivaga (assembly GCA_947397855.1). Taxonomy (NCBI): domain Eukaryota; kingdom Metazoa; phylum Arthropoda; class Insecta; order Diptera; family Tachinidae; genus Thelaira; species Thelaira solivaga. The sequence goes on from OX377611.1 coordinate 3,987,010, forward strand.
CTTTCAAATCACATTGACAAAATGTGATTTTCAGAACATGCCTGTATATGCTTTAAAAACGGTTCGATTTTAGGAACCGTAGGCTAGACATGAGTTAAAAACAATTTATAAAACACACGCTACCCAGCCTTAAAACTTTGTCTATTCTAATACAAATGGAAGCTACATAGGTCGTATTGACCGTAACGTTAACATTTATGGATTCAACCACAATTTCCAATTGATGTCACATTTCGTTTTTATTTCCAGACAATATATAGAAAATAAAAAATAATTTGCGTTTAAACGTGTTGAACCAAAATCAATTAAAAATTCTGTTAGTAAATTTTAAAATATTTATTAAAAAAATATTTACACACATGCTTTTGCTTAATACAATACATATGAGTACATATACTCGTTGTTTGTTTAGTATTTGCGTATTAAATAATATCACTACATACAGAAATTTTGATATAAAAGTCAGAACATGTCAACCATTTATTTAGAATTTAAAAAATATTTCAACATGAGACCAATAACACTCTTGTTCATCGCTGTTATAGTGTTTGGTGCTTTTTATAGTGCCATTGGCCAATCAACTTCTGTTGCTCCTGCTGGTACTCCTGCTGGTACTCCTGCTGGTACTCCTGCTAAATCGCTAACATTATGTGGAAGAATTAATCAAGGTTTTTGTTGGCTATTTAAAAAGTTTTGGCCTTCTTTTTTGACATATTTTAATTTGTGTTTGTAAATTCAATTTGTGTTACATAAAATCTAAATTTACAGCAGAAAACTTTCACATGTTGAAATAAATATCACGAACAAGTTTGTAATTTATAAGTACCTACATGGTATTCGTATTTTCTGTAATAAAACATAAAACTTTTTTAATACATCGTCTTTATGGGCTGTTTTGTTTTTTCCCTCTTCGGGTAATCCCTGATAAAATAACTTTGCTTGTAAGAAGCATAGATAAGGAGATAAGAAAAACAAGGAAGTAATTTGCTGATTCTCATGATCTGCAAAATTAAAATGCCATGTTGTGCAACTCCTAACTAAGTTCATATTTTCAATTTTCCTTAAACTTGAAATAACTTAAAAAAAATATTTCTTACTCTCCACCTTCCAATCTGCATTGTTCAGAAAATCACTGCTTAGAAAATGGTTGGTTGGTTGTATTGATGAACAAAATATGAACAAACATTTTACATAATTTTTTTTTGTAAGCCCTTATTTCAAATCATATATTTAACTTTTTGTTGAATATGGCTGGAGTATAAGAACAAAAGGAAATGAGGGAGAAAAAAAAACGTTTAAAATAAAAATGAAATAAAAAATTCAGTGTGACATATCGTACCTTTGACTTACGCCTTAATATTTTTTTCTTGATGTTATAAAATTTTTGTTGTTCGTTTTATTTCTTTATATTTTTGTTTTGTGTATAAACGCTTTTGGAATTTTTGATGAAGGTTCAAACTCCTTTGTTGGCTTCCTTTTATGATTGCAGTTCAGATGTGCTGTTTTTTTCTGTGTTACTTTTCGTATGTTGCTGCATTAATTCTAAATTGACAATAAATTTTTATTGTTGTACGCCTACCATATATTTCTTTTGTAAGCACACGTTTGTCTGCATAAACCAGGCTTTAATTGAACTTGTTTTTTAAGCCAACTGTTGAAGAATGAAGAGTGTCGCATATGTGTGCCTAAGTGTGAAAGCGATGAAGCGCACTTCTGGTTGAATGGCTACATCAACAAACAAAACTGCCGCATTTGGAGTGAAGCTAATCCTCAAGTGTATGTCGAAACACCGTTACATCCAGAAAAACTGATGTTTGGTGCGCTTTATGGGCTGGTGGAATCATTGGTCCGTACTTCTTCAAAACCGATGATGGCCAGAACGTTACAGTCAATGGTGATTGGTATAGAGCCATGATTACTAACTTTTTCATTCCTGAATTGAATAACCATGATGTCCAGGAGCTGTGGTTCCAACAAGACGGCGCAACATGTCACACAGCTCGTGCCACAATCGATTTATTGAAAGACACGTTTGGTGACCGCCTAATTTCACGTTTTGGACCTGTGAATTAGCCTCCAAGATCTTGTGATTTAACACCGCTAGACTACTTTCTGTGGGGCTATGTAAAGTCATTGGTCTATGCGGATAAGCCACAAACGCTTGACCATTTGGAAGACAACATTCGCCTTGTTATTGCCGATATACGGCCACAAATGTTGGAAAAAGTCATCGAAAATTGGACGTCCAGATTGGACTACATCCGAGCCAGCCGTGGCGGTCATATGCCAGAAATCATATTTCAAATGTAATGCCACAAGATTATCTTTCGGATAAATAAAATTGATGTCAATCGAATAATCCATCGTTGTTTTATTGCAATTTAAAGTTCTATACGTGTATAAAAAACACCCAATATAAACGCTACAAAACTCACTAATACGCACTGAAAGCAGAAAAACACAGAAACTGAGTGTAACTGTGCACGTCTTTAAACCACACCTAAATGTCAATTTTTTTTCTGCATTTCATTTGACATTTCAAGTGAGTGGTTTTGGCATTTGTTTTCGTACAAAGAGAAAGAATATTTTTTAGTGAGCCGCAATTTCATATAGAAATGCTTATGTTATTGTTCGATTCATAAGAATTTTCTTGTAAAAATTTTTTAGGAAGCCGCAAATCAGCTGTTTGGCCCCTGTTTTTGAGAAAGCTTGCGGTAAACAGCGTAAGGCTAAGCGAACGATAAGTCGTTTCCAGCCGAAAATGAGTGACTGGTTTTCTTTCGCTTTCCCAACGAAATAAGGAGCCTGGTTGTATATCTTGGGCGCCAGAGTTAATTAAAATAAACGAAATAGAAATGAAAACAATTTTCAGTTTTACTGGTGCAAATTTGAATTTGTGTAATTAGTAGCCAGCTGATTCCTCGCTCGTTTTCCATTTCTTGATGTAATTGATGCTGATTTCAATCCGTCGTCACTTGTTTACTTTTCTTAAGCTCATTTATTTATACACATATACTCGTATGTGTATTGTTAACTAGTATTCACAAAAAAACCAAAACTTTTTTCTTTCGTTTTCAATGTTCAACTCAGTGGTTGGGTTCTTAAGATAGACCAGTAAGATATCATATTTTGCATAAAAGAATTAGTAATCGCAATTTTTTGTTTTTACTCCTTTTCTTGTTCTTTCTGCTGTGGTTCTGGTTAAATAATTTATTTTTTTATGTTTTGTGTTAAACACGGAGTTTTATCTCCTACTACATAAGCCAACCATCCTGTGTTTTAGTTTTTATTGGTGCGTCCAGTTCCTCTTTTAAAATTAAAAGAATTTTTATACGTGACTTGAGCACTTTTTGTTTTTAATTTTTAGGCTCCAAATAATTGTGTTATTATTTTATTTTGTAGCTTTCCTTTATTTTTGTTTGATTTATTATAATTTTTTTATGTTTTGACAGATTATGTGCCAGATAACTACGGCTCTGGTTGCAGGAGTTTAGCTACTGTTTAAATGCATGTGTTTCGTTTTCTTTATATTTTTTTCTCTCGTGTATGGCTATATGTGTATAGTATGTGTAAATCGTAGCAGATATATTGAAACTGCACCTAAAGGGTGGTTAAATTTTAAGGGCCGATGTAGATTTTGAAGAAAACACAAATTATTTAGGAAATTATTGTCATTTCTTTTTATTATGATGATATGGTATGGTTCAATTATGTGTGGAACAAAATATCGGCCAAATCGCCGCCGTGACTTCGGCGGCACACCTTCATCCGATGGTCGAAATTTTCGAAGTTCTATGCCGTTAATGTGCCGAATTATCTCATCCTGTAGCTCTTGAATTTTTGCTGGCTTATCGACGTACACCTTTTCTTTCAAATAACCCCAAAGAAAGAAGTCCAACGGTGTCAAATCACATGATCTTGGCGGCCAATTGACGTCGCCACCACGTGAAATACCACGGCCATTGAATTTGTCGCGCAAAAGAGCCATTGTTTCGTTAGCTGTGTGGCAAGTGGCACCGTCTTGTTGAAACCACATATCGTCCACATCCATATCTTCCAATTCGGGCCATAAAAAGTTCGTTATCATATCACGATAGCGAACATTATTCACAGTAACTGCCTGACCGGCCTCATTTAAAAAAAAAAATACGGCCCGCTGATGCCGGCAGCCCATAAACCGCACCAAACAGTCACTCTTTGTGGGTGCATTGGTTTTTCGGCAGTCACTCTTGAATTATCATTCGCTCAAATACGGCAATTCTGCTTATTGACGAATCCACTGAGGTGAAAATGTGCTTCATCACTGAAGATGATTTTATTTGAAAATTGATCATCCACTGTTGCCATTTCTTGCCGCCATTCTGATCATTGATGACGTTTGGAATGGTCAAGAGGCTTTAGTTCTTGAGTCAATTGCACCTTGTAAGCGTGTAAATGCAAGTCTTTGTGCATAATGTTCATCAACGACGAGCGTGAGAGGTACAATTGTTGGGCACGGCGACAAGTTGAGGTGGACGGCTCTTCAGCCACACTATCGCGAACAGCAGCAATATTTTCTGCAGTACGAGCTGTACAAGTATTCCCTGGTGTTTTCACATCTCCTACAGACCCGGTTTGCTCAAATTTTTGCACGATTTTTCCGATTGTACGCACATTTTGACGATTAAATTGACCGAAAAAATCACGAAGTGCACGATATGCATTTTGATTTGAGCGCCCATTTTCATAACAAGCTTGCATAACTTTAACGCGTTGCTCGATTGTGTATCTTTCCATGGTTCAAATTGAGTTAGTCTGAAATTGAGAAATGTCAAATGAAATGCAGAAAAAAACTTGATGTTTAGGTGTGGTTCACATTCAACATCGGCCCTTAACATTTAACCACCCTTTAGATTAACTCTTAAATTTGTACAAGGTGGGCTATTTTTGCAAATGGCGACCAATGTCAAATCTGTTTTGACATTTGTTAACTAGACAGATGTAGAATACAAGTGAACAAGCCATATAGCGATATACTCCCCAAGAACGCGGAATATTCGAACTGGACGATTTTTCGACCAACATCATAATTAGCGACGAGGCTCATTTCCACCTCAGCGGGTACGTGAACAAGCGAAACTATCGCTTCTGGGGCACCGAAAATTCACGAGTGATGCACGAGGAGCCATTACACCCGCTGGTCAAACGACAACAGTGGACGGTGCGCGCTATAGGGCCATGTTAACCGAGTTTTTTTCTGCCGCAATTGAACGAATTAGGACTGGAGGACTTGGTGTTCCAACAGGACGGAGCAACGGTACATACTTCATTTTCATTTAGAAAAAAATGAGAGCCAAACAACGTCGGATGACTTCTTTTAGCCCACCTTGTACTAAAGAAAGACAAGCTAGGTCGATACACTGCAAGAAAAGTAGACATCTGTATACACTTTTTATACTTTTGAATAAAGTAATTTAGATTTGTTCTTTACGGATTAAAATTTTATTTATTCAAGAAATTTTTTTTAAATTTAATGAATAAAATATGAAGGTCATCACATATTTTTACTGCTCTCATGTTACAAAAACTTTCTTAGTCTAGTATTCATTAAGAATACAAAGATTTATTTGGGTGATTTGTCCATCTTGTAAAATGGTTGTAGGTAGTGATGCTCTAAATAACGAAAATAGTTATAAATTAGACCAATACAGTGACACCATATATACTCTGTTTTCTAGTGGCCACGCCTATTTATCGATATATTAATTTAGTTTATTTTCTTAATGGTCTGTTTTTCGATTGAATTCTTTAAATTAAAAAAAAGTAAAGAAGATTAAAAAGAAAATATGAGTTTTAACTGGAAATACGAAATGTACTTATTTGTATGCCATAACTGTCTGTAAATAAAGGACATATTTAATACGTTGTTTGTTAAAGCTGTAAAAATTTTCAAGTGAGTGTTGTTTTGTTTTTGATATTGAATTTTGTCAGTAGAACTAAATTCAAATTTTTCTTTTAGCTGAATATCATGTCAATCAACTCTCAAGCACATCAAATCAATAATTGAAAACAACAGGCAGTTTTTTTAAATTTTTTTTAAGAAAAGAAAAGAGAAGAATCAAAGATAAAAACGAAACTTTGCCGCAAAAAGGAAGAAAATAACACAAAATTGACTAAAAATATCAGAAATACGAAGTTGGTTTGTGTCTGTTGCAACGAAAATAATACAAAACAATGACAATAGACACCATGTAAAAAGCAAAAAACAAAAGCAAGAAATATACCCATTAAAATCTCTAGAGATCTCTCGAGAGAGATGGTCTGCTGCTCCTGTGTGCATCATGTTAATGCACGCGAATGAATTTGCTGTATGTGATTCTTGCTTTGTTTCATTAAAGGAGAAATATATATATATATATATATATATATGTATATATATAGAGAGAGAGTGAGAGATAGGAAGAGGAAAAAGGAGAAAAAGAGTTAGGCAAAATAAATTTCCAAGTTATTTTCGTTTTTTATGCCAGAGGTTTTTGTTTGAGATATTTGGACAATGAGGTCGTTAACGCAAGAAGTGTGATTTTAAACAGTTTGAAATAGTTTTAATTATTTACTAAATGGTTCAGTGTTTGTTGGGTTTTCATTTTTGTACTTCTTTAGAATAATTATATTTTATCAATTATAAATTATCCTGCATGTATTCCTGTAGTCGGATTCATGCCAATGTTCGGTTGCAATATCGATAATATGATTCTCTAATGATACTGCACAGCTATTTTTTTCTCTTAAATTAAATTTTTATATGGCAATACTGTGCACCAAATCACAAAATAAAATAAAGGAAAGGCACAACGGAGAATGAAACAAAAAAAAAAACATAAATTTGTGCTGAAAACATAATTTTTTGTGCAAATATATTATGTCTTTATTAATTTTTGTAAATATAAAATTAAATGCTAAATACTCGGAAGCCATTTTAAAGATAAATTACAGTTTACGACGAAGTTACTAACACATACATAATCATCGCAACATTTCCATCGCAATATTACTGAATACCAACGCCCATGTTCTGAAAAACGCGCGTTTTTAAAACGAAAAGCGTTTTGCAAAACGCCAAACCATGTTACGGAAAACGCGCGTTTTGCTTAAATTTTTTTCATAGAATATGAATAAGAAAACGCCAGTTTATAAGTAAACAGTTGACACACACAATTGACAAAATCAAAGTAAATTATTTTAAATCGTATTTTTTATGGAAAAATGACAATTTTCTTTTCAATTTTGATTGAAATAAAAAGAAACATATTTAATTTGAATTGTGCAACATTTTATTTTATCTTTAACTCTTAGTTTGTGCAAAATTCATCACTTCGCTTCAGTGTATGCTTGCGGTTTGAAAACGCCAAAATTAAGCGTTTTGCGTTTTGCAGAACACATTTTTGCGATTTCAAATCGTAATCGCCAAAGTTAAACGTTTTGCGTTTTTCAGAACATGGGTGCAAATTCGATAAAATATCGATATAACTATGACAATAATATTAAATAAATTTAATGTTGCTTCATAAACATTTTTTGGACGAGTTGATCGCCTGTGTTATGGAAATAGCACATTAGAAATTTAACCCTCTCGCTCTACAACTTATGGTTCTTTCCTTTTGCCCTTTTTTATATAGAAATCAAGAATGTTCCATAAAAATACTTTCCGTAGTGTTTCACATAAGTTTGTTGACAATACATACATAATTTGATATAATTTGGGCAATAAAAGTGTAAGAAAACGAATAATAATTTCATCAGTAAATTTGAAAATATACAAAAATGTTTGCACAAATGTATTTGCTTATTATACAACATACTAGTATTTGTTTAGTATTTGCGTATTCAATAAAATGTTTATAAATATGATTACATATAGATGTGTACGAGTAGCTACAGGAGATCTGCAAACCAAAATTACTCTTAATTTCAGTTACTTTTTTGTATCACTTTTGGTATGTCTGGCGTGATAAAAAATGCTAGACTATGTGAGCACACTTGAGAGTCACTAAAATCAAATTTATTTTGCTTCTTGAGAACTAAATTTATTCCCAGTCAAAAATTCAGTTGTAATAGTTGAATTTTTTAATTTTGTCAATAAAAATTCAGTAATACATCTAGAAAGTATTATCGAATTTGGATTTTTGCAACTAAAAAATCAATTATCAAAACTGAGTTTTTGACTGGTAACAAATTCAGTTCTCACAACCGAAACTGTTTTCTTGAAAACATGTGTATTTTATAATAAAGATTTCTTGTAAGCCATTTCGAGTATGCTTGTGCAACCCTTTAGTATTTATGTTGGTGTACACTTTTTTTTTATAAACTTCACTGTAAGTAAGAAGAGTGTATACATATTAGTTTGTGATTCCGTTTATAATTTCTACACCGAACATGGTCCACCCTATAAAGTATAAGTTAATTTTACGTTTGGTGTTTGCAGTAACCACCAAAAAAACGCAAAAGTTGATTTCTGTTTATTTAGTGTTCGATTTTTATGTTCTTTGATTTTTATTTGTTTGGTGGAGTTTTCCTAATTTTTGTTTTTCATAATGAAAATGTTCTCATATTTTAATTTTGTTGTTTAATTCGCTTTCCGCTATGTGGAACTTATTGTTTCAGCAATTTTTTATTTATAAAATTAAATTTTTTTTTTAATAAAAATTTTCTCAAATTTCCATTTTTCATTTTAAAAATTTTTTTTTTATTTTTCTTTCCACTATGTGAAATTTATTTAAATTCTGATAGATAACATCATTTGTAAATTTCTTATTGCAAAAGTCTAGTCAACAGCACTCAACCAAATGAAAAAGTGACTGTTGGTAATACGTGCAGGGATGGTGTTGCCGTTCCCGATAAACTCTAGAATTATTTATGAACCAAAGATTTTTTTTACTAAATAAAATGTGATTTCCAGTTAATTCGAACTCTTGCTCTACTCCCTTGTATCCCATGCTTGTATCTTTTTATCTTAATTTAAATCAGACAACTTATAGAATGCCACTGAATTAGAAATTCTTTCATGGAAATTTTGTTTTGTTCCAGTAAAGCAAAATAAAGGCAAATTTTGCCGTCATAATAATTATGTTTCATATTTTATTTTTAAAATAAAGCCGGTAGCATTCTGCTGCATTTACTATTAAAAACGAAAATGATAAGAAAAATAGGCAATACAGAGAAGAAGAAACTACTTGTAATTTTGGTGTCTGCTTGCAAAAAGTATTTTTTTTTCTCTGTAAACAATGTTGGGTAATTTGTCTTAACATCAATTTGTGCATTTATTCATTTAACCTTTTTATTCTTAACCAACTAAAAAAAGGGCCATTATTTTTGCCTCATTAAATGTTGGCTTCCAATCAGCATCATTCAATCAGGTCCACACAAAAAGAAAACAGAAATGAAATGCACAAATGTGTGCTTTGAGGCGAATTGTAAGGCGTCAAAAGTCTTATTAAAGAAAATTTACTACAACTTACGTATATTAATAATACATAAAAAAGGAATGGAAGGTGCTCGTACTTTAGGTACTTGCAGTGTCGTACAAAGCCAATAACAGTGAACACATTTGTACTTTTTAGAAACAAAAAAAAAAAAAAAGAAACGTAACTTTGGCTGGCTTAAAATTTTGTAAAGCAAAAGCTCCAGCAACTGTAGGGTCGGTCGCATGGTCGAATACTAAAACCTAATTTTAATTTTTTTTTTTTGCACGTATTCCTGCCACCAGCATGAGAAGATGCATGTGGCAAGATTTGTTTCTTTGGTAATTTTTCTTTCTTGTTGCAGTTTTTTTTTTTTTTTTTCTCTCTCTCTTTAACAGCAGATGGAAGGTGAGATGTTTTATGAAACTTAGTTTATTGTATGTGTGTGTGTTGCTTTCAAACCAGGTGCATCTGCTCCAAGTGTATATAGAGCGGAAATTTCTATTTAAAAAAAGGATTTCTCATTTCATTTTAATATTATGTTTTGTTTATTAATATTCATAATTTTATTTACAAAAATTTCCCTAACTCTGCAAGAACTTGAGTTTTCAGCCGTCTCTGTTCTGAAACTGACCATTATTTTTTATTATTTCTGGCAAACTGAGAACTAAAAAAGATTTGTTGCTGCCGTCTTGCAACAAAGTCGTCCTTCTTCTTGCTTTTGTGTGTGTAAGTTAATATTTGGGGCTTTGCCTCTGTGAAGCCTTTTATCATTGCCAAAGAATCATTACTTCACACTTCATGTTAAACTATGAGTTTTTAAGAATTGTATATTCAATGCCACAAAAAGCAAAATAATTCTTTAGTTTTTATTTTATTTAATTTTTTTTTTGTTGCAGCATGCGGCATTTTATATTTTGTTATGCTAAAACAGAGCTGTGCTAGCCAGCCAGTAAGCTTGTCGAAGTTGTATTCGAACACAAGGCGATCGACCACATTGGCGAATTCGCTCAACAGCTCATATACTGCAAATTGTCAAAATTATTTCAATTTAAAATTTGAATATTAAATAAACTTTTTAGAATCACAGATCTTGCACCAATAAATTAAAATGTACAAATTTTTTGCATCAGAAAAAAAATATTTTTTCTTAAAATAAATTTTGACAATTTAAAGAAAATGAATTCGCCTTTGTTTTAATTTTTAGTATGGCATCACCATGGTGCAATTATACAGGTGTGTGCATTAGGCAATTCACCCCACAGCTGATTTATCCTAAGTTGTCAAAATTGATTTTCATTTACAATTAATAAATTTTAACTTACCTCCAAGGATGATTTCTTAATCATGAAGTACATATTATTAATTTTTATTCTATTATTTATATATAATATATAAAAATGCTTGTTAAAAAAATTTCTTGAACAATTTTGACAACTTGGTAGAAAATAACTGATTTCCTGAATGCATAAAATGGAAAACAAATGAAATGCTTTGCAGCCGGAACATTTCCTTATTATGAATACCGGGGCACAAAGACATCTTAAAGGTCGCGGTGCGATCGAAATTGCATGAATTTTCGTTCATCGCCCTGCTCACTATCAAACTGAATCGCTAGATGTGTTTTCAAAAAGTGATTTGAATGATAAAGTACCCAGAGGTCTACTATATTCGATACCCTCATTCAAATTGTATATCTACTTTTTTAATCCTACTTCTAGGTCTGGAGATTTGCCGTTATTTATTAAAAAAAAAAAGAGAAAGTTTCGCCATATTAGCAATAACTCGAGAACTAGCTCTCTGATTAAATTTAGAAAAACACGTTATGATCGGGAATAAAATAGCTTTAAAATTATGTTATTATAATTATAGCTCTTGCGGTTTTTGAGCTGTTCACAAATTAAAATAAAAAATATTTCCAAGAAGATTAAAAAGAATTATTTTCTTTAAAAATCTAAAAAGAACGAAATACAAATGAAATGAGCCATATATCACAAAAACCCATTTAAAATTTTTTTTATTTCCTTTGAGTGGCACCAAAGTTTGCACATACTCGCACCCACTTCAAATCATTAAAATTTAAAAAAGATTCAGCGATTATTATTTTTTCTTTTGTTGTTCTTTAAAAGAAATAAATAAAAGTATAAATGGAAACAACAAATAACGAGTTATTTTTTGTCTACTTTTATTTTAAAATTTACAGATTCTTTCTGCAGCCATATTGCAACAGCGAAAAAGGGCAAATACCGAGTAAAGGCATAAATTGTATATTTCTATATGAAAACAGATATATTCGTTGGTGTGTTTGGTACTTCAACAGCATTTTGTTGTTGTCGTCTTTCCACAGCAAAAATACTTTTTAAAAAAAGGGTATTTGAAATTGTTAAAAGTAAGAAAAGAAATGAAATGAAAAAAAGAAAAGATCATATCGAAATGTAGCAGGCAGGCACTTATTTATTGTTGCCTTGCCAAGCGCAAAATATAACAACAGCAACCGACGGACAGGACAGTTTGCGAATAACAATAAAAAAAAACAAAAGCAAAAACAGCAAGCCATTCTCGTCTTAAGCTTTAGTTGGGGTTTGAGGGTCTTTCTGTTTTTTGCTTATTGATGCTAAAGTTTAGATAGCCAAAACGTAAGCGAATAAAGAAAAAGAAATACAGTTCTGGCCATATCTTATGAGCTTAGCTAAGCTTTACTTTACACAAGAGCTGAGTTGGCTTGAAAACAAAACAGAACTATAATAATACCTAGAAATGCCATAACGAAAGATCATCTTAAATGGTGCAATCATTGAATTAAAAGCAGACAGCGAAAAATTACAGTGAGAGCAAAAGTTTAACAGTCAAATTAAAAAAAAATATTTTTGTTTTCTATGGGAAATTTATTTAAAATTATTTTTTATGAATTTATTTCAAAATAATAAAAATCTGGGAAGCTCTAATAGCCTATTAAGTATAGGGTCCGCCAAATAAGTTTTTTTTTTTGTGAACAACATGGCCCGATAACTGTCAAATCAGACATGAGCTAAGTGTTACCATTCACGAAAAAAAACGTTAGATTATTAGTAGAAAATAATTTGATAATTTCATAAATTATTTCCTACTGATTTTTAATATAACCCTAACACCTGAGAAAGAGTGCCTGCACAATCTGGGGGAATCAGGTTCGATTCCTGTGTAGACTCTGGGTGTTTGGCACAAACAATCCCTCATATTCTGCAGTAGTTTCATACCCCAAACAAATTTGTTTCTCTAGATTATAATTTTCTAAATACAAGGTGGGCAAAAGAAATCACCCTATTGGAAGATACTCTTATTTTTGCAAATGGCGGCCAATGTCAACTCTGTTTTGACATTTGTGAACTAGACAGATTTAGAATACAAGTGAACCAGCAAAACTATCGCTTCTGGAGCACCGAACATCTACGAGTGATGCACGAGGAGCTATTACACCCGCTCAAAATGACTACATGGTGCGCTGTTCACGCTGGAGTAGTCATCGGGCTGGTCAACGACAACAGTGGACGGTGTGCGCTATAGGGCCATGTTAACCGAGTTTTTTCTGCCGCAATTGAACGAATTAGGACTGGAGGACGGAGCAACGGCACACATTTCATTGTCATCAAAAAAAAAAAAAAAAAATGAGAGCCAAACAACATCGGATGACTTCTTTTAACCCACCTTGTATTTCAGTTTATTTTTTGTAAAAATAGAAGAACATTTTTCCCATTCTTCTGCATATTTTTTTTTAAATTTATTAAAGTAAATGGTCGAAATACCTTAAAATTTTTTACCGGGCCTTGTCTAATTTTCAGTTGACCGTAAAAATTTGTATTTGTATTTATATATTTGTTAGTTTATTTGACCTTTTCTTTTTAGTTAAAATTAAGCTGAAGGTCTTATTTTATAAATTTATTTTTATATCGATATTTCGCTCCAACTTATGTAGCTTCTTCAGGACAATTATATCCTACGCAAGTTGGAGCGAAATATCGATTTAAAAATAAATTTATAAAATAAGACCTCAAGCTTAATAAAATAGCCATATTAATTATTTGTATTTATTTTTTTTTTAATCTAAAATCGTTAGTGGTGTGAAATCACTTTGATTGCAGAACATGCATATCGCTGCTTTTTCTTACTTGTAAAGATGTCATAAAGACTTTTTTAAATTCAGCAAAACTTTAGATTTTGTGAGTTAAATAAACTTAAAACTTTTATAGCGAATTTATGTGGATAGTTAAAGGCAAACTATCCGATATTTAAATTATCAATATTTTTAATTTAATGCCCAACCAAAAGCTTGATATTTGACTTATAAAATCTTAACTTTAACTATCGGTAACTTGTAAGAATTTTTTTTATCACTGACTGTTTAAACTGGTACTGCTTTTGCATGATCCGCCTATAGCGTAGTTCAGCCTTGTTAAGCGTGCCTGAATAGTAATAAATTTCCCATTAGCTTAAGACTTTACCTAACTAGCAGCCAACTATCCCCTGCCGTCAGTTATAGCAACCATATAAATACAAACAAAATAACCAGCATAAGTAATAAGTACAGTTGGCGTACTTTTTGAATAAAAAAGTACAATCAATGATCAACACGCTTTACAAAATCTTCCATCTGTCTGTCTATCTGACTGTGGCCGTGTGGTAAAAATTGCCTTTTTGACTTTTCCCTAAATGCGTGTTCACATAATCTCTGATAATTTTGCTTCAAACTCAAACTGAAAACTTGGTTTTGCTACTCTAGCAATTGGTTTAATGGTTGCTTGCTTGGTTGTTCATTTGTTCATTGACAATTGTCGAGTGAGCAAAGTGTAAGAATTGTTAAGAGAACAAAAACAAAAAAATCGTCTGGCTTAGCATATGTTTTCTGTCAATTTTACTATGTAAATTTGTGCACTTTGCTGGTTTAGTAGGTGGACACGCAACGCAATATATTTCTTTTTTGTTTTCTTTATTTTGAAATGGTTTATTTTTATTTCTCAGCTCTGGCTTATTTAGTGAGTTATGCAAGATATGTATTTGTAACAGTTTATCCTTTGGTCGTTGTTATTTTAGCAGTTAGAATTTGTTTTATTATTGTAATGGCTTTAGCAGACTATGAGACACAAGTTGTAAATTCCATAAAGATCAAACAAGTTTTAATCAAAATATTTATTACTGCAAAAAAAAAAAAAAAAAAAAAAAAAAAAAAAAAAAAGACAAACAATAGTAGAAATAAATTGTTAATTTTCCAGATAAATAAATAATTCTTTAGTTTTTATCTGATTATACTTTAGCGTTAGAGCCTATATCTCTGCTTACGAACTATTCCTATGAAATTTTCAATGAAAATGTATGACAGAGAAAAGTATGTATGTAGAGAAATTCAGGTTCAGCTTTCCTTGTTTCTATTACTTTTGTTATTATTACTTTTTTAGTGATTTTGTAAAGCATTCTAAGTCCAGCAATTTTAGATGCGGAACTCTTGAGTTTATTTATAGAAGAGAGAAGAAAGAAGACTTGAAAGTATAGGGTGGTTCATTTACAACTCACGATGTAAATTGTAAATAAAGCAAAATATATAATTAGTAATTATTGAGCTTTAGTCTATTTTATTAAGCTTGAGGTCTTATTTTTAAGAAATTTATTTTTATATCGATATTTCGCTCCAACTTGCGTAGGATATAATTATCCTGAAGAAGCTACACAAATTGGAGCGAAATATCGATATTAAAACAAGACCTCAAGCTTAATAAAATAGTCATATTATTTAAAAGAAAAAGGTTAAATAAAACTAACAAATAAATTATTTATTATTTTCAATATTTCGCTTTCCTGCGCTTTCCTGCTTCGTCAAAAAAATTATAAATATTAAGACTAAAGCCAATAATTATTAATTATATATAAAAATAAAAGTCTAAATAAATAATTATATAAATTTACAACAAAAAAATTTCAGAGAATTATCTTAATATTTTTTTTTATTATGATAGAAATGCAAAATGATGGTAAAATGCTAGCCACGGCTTCCCTGCCATACCTCTATACGAAGGTCAATATTTTCAATGACTCTCAGACAATTGATATTCAATGTCGTTAATTTTTCCAATTATCTCATCCTTTAGTTTTTAAAGAACAATTTGTTCTTTAAATATTCCCAACAAGAAGAAGTCCAACGGTGTCAAATCACATGATTTTCTATTTGCACAATTAAAATAAATCGAACTGAATTTTTGATTGCTAACAAATATTTAATTCTCACAACCGAAATTGTTTTCTTTGTGTATGAATGGGCTGAAAAAAAAAGAATAATATATTTTTTTGCTGTTCTGAGGTGCTCATAAGTTACAAAATAAATAAAAGGTGATTTTATAAGAACTATCGGAAATTAAAAAAAAAAAAAACACATAAAATTCAGAAAAATGCATGAAATATTTATTTGGATCGATAGTTGGGTCGATATAATTTAATGTTTGAAGATTATTTCATGCAAATGTTGGCCGCGGCTGCGCCTCAAATGGTCCATCCGCTTAGTCCAATTTTGGCATACTCTTTCCAACATTTCGGCCGGTATCTCACGAATAATGTTGGCAATGTTGGCTTCCAGTGCGTCAATCGAAGCGGGCTTGTCCCTATAGACATTAGCCTTAACATAGCCCCACAAAAAATAGTCTAGAGGCGTTAAATCGCACGATCTGGGCGGCCAATTGACTGGTCCCAAGCGTGAAATAAACTGTTCACCGAACTCGCCTCTCAATTGGTCCATTGTTTCGCGTGCTGTGTGGCATGTGGCACCGTCTTGTTGAAACCACATGTCATGCAAGTCAAGCTCTTCCATTTTGGGCAAAAAAAAAGTTTGTTGTCATCGCACGGTAGCGCTCACCATTCACAGTAACGTTGTGATTCGCATCATCTTTGAAGAAATACGGCCCAATGATGCCGCCAGCCCATAATCCGCACCAAACGGTTGTTTTTTGTGGATGCATTGGTAGCTCTTGCAATGCTTCTGGCTGCTCTTCACTCCAAATACGGCAGTTTTGCTTGTTCACGTATCCATTCAACCAGAAATGAGCCTCGTCGCTGATAAAAAAGTGGATCTTCATCTAACTTTTCAAGAGCCCATTCACCAAAAATTTGGCGTTGTGGTAGGTCGTTTGGCTTCAATTCTTGCACCAGTTGTATCTTATAAGGCTTCACACCCAAATCCTTCCGCAAAATTTTCCACGTAGTGGAGTAACAGAGGCCCAATTGCTGCGAACGGCGCCGAATAGATAATTCACGGTCATCACCAACACTGGCCGATACGGCTGCGATATTTTCTTCAGTTCGCACTCTACGTAAGCGTGTTGGTGATTTAATGTCCAACAATGTAAATTTGGTGCGAAATTTTGTTACAATAGCCCGAATAGAAGCCTCAGTAGGTCGATTAAACTGACCATAAAATGGAAGAAGCGCGCGATGAACTTTCTTAACAGAGCACGCATTTTGGTAATAAAATTCAATAATTTGCAAGCGTTGTTCGTTTGTAAGACGATTCATGATTAAATTATAGACCAAACTGAAGATGTTTGACAGTGACACAAGATACAAAACGTGCGTGAGCTGTCAAAACTAGTGTTGCCAAAAAGATAATAGCAAAAAAATCACTCTTTATAAAAAAACCAAAAACAACAGCAATATTGGTTTGCAAAGCCGACTTTCAGCAATACCAACTTGGATTCTGT
Organism: Thelaira solivaga; assembly: GCA_947397855.1. NCBI lineage: Eukaryota > Metazoa > Arthropoda > Insecta > Diptera > Tachinidae > Thelaira > Thelaira solivaga. The sequence continues at coordinate 4,004,162 of OX377611.1, forward strand.
TAAAAATCAAACATATTTAAAAGTTGTTAAATGTTTGTTTAATAATTAAAATGTTAAAGTCAATTTTATATAAAATTAAACCGCTATGTTGTTCTGTGTTGTGCTGTTGCTGCGTAAATGATTGTTAATTTTTCCCTGGTGCATTCACACCTAAAATACTGAAACAAAACAAGTTGTTGCTGGAAACGAAAAGAAATACGCACACACACACACACACACACAAATAAATAACGATTTAACTGCTATTGCTGCGATAAGTCATCTTCTCTTGTACTACATGCTGTTGGGACGACTTTTGTTTTCATGATTTAAAAACCCATTTTGTATTTTTGTTCTCTTAATTTTAATTATGTAACAAAACTATTAGCACGCAATTTCTAATCTAAACAAAATGGGTGAGTCGAAAGTAAATTTGTAATTTGCCTGTAATATTCATTTTGTACTAGGGACAAGTATTACTATTGCAGCTAATTAAATGCTGTCTGTATGTTGCAGTTCATAACACACAATTTGAAAACTAGTTCAAGAAAAAAGAAAACAATTCTTTTTACTTTCTTACAATTTTATCCGTTTATTTTGAGTGTTTTAATGAATTTTCAATCTTCGCAAGTTAAAAAAAATACAAGAAAACGAAAAAGTCACAGAAGCCACAAGAACTGACACATCAGATTAGGGAATATCACCTTCGCACATGCCAGCCAACGACCAACAAAAGTTATTTAATACAACTGAAGGAAATTAAAAAAATAAAACAGTTAAAAATATACGAGGATGATTTGCATTAAGCGTAAATTAAACTTGTATTCACTAAAAAAAATTATTTGTTGCAAATATCAAATAACAGTCACATCTATATTCACTCGGACAGTGGAACGGCATTACTGGCACCTTTGAGATAAGATCTGAGATAAGATCTGGCATTGCCTAAAACTTCTCAAAGGACTAGCATCTAATAACAGGGTTTACTTTGTGTAGGCTGTGAGAAGGTAGACGAACTCGCAAAAAGAGGGGCGGCTAATAGTTTTATTGGCCCAGAAACATTCTGCAGGCTGCCTTGGAGCTCTATTAAGCTAATTTTTAGGCAGTGGCTGGAAAGAGAATCACAACAATACTGGCTGGAAACAGCGAAAAAAATCATGCCATACCGATCTCGAAAGAGAAAAAAGGAGTTATTTAGCTTGACTCGGTCAGGAATTCGCATTGTCACGGGATTCCTGACTGGTCATTGCAGAGTATTGAAACACTTGGCGAATATGGGGATCAGTCAAAATGACCTCTGCAGGTTATGTAAAGAAGAAGAAGAGACAGAAGAACACATATTGTGTCACTGTAATGGTTTAATTTGGACCCGTTTTCGCTACTTAGGACAGCATTACCACAACCGTCGGACATGGTGGACAAATCACCGAAAGAAGTTTCTGAATTCTTAATGAACGAATTTTTAACTTGAGGATAGTGTCACCATAGGTCTATTTTGATCGCAGTGACCAGGTTACTTGTTTCCGCTCCCCATTCTAATTCTTTCTATCAATTGAGCTGTTACTTTTTGAAAGGACTAAAAGTTCAATGAAAAAATTAGTCAGTGGTAATTTTAGTAAGATGGTGTGACTATGAAAGGGCTGCACAAGCATACCAGGAATGGCGTACAAGCTCTTTTTATTGTGAAATATTACAAATGTTTGTTGTGATGGTGGCTTTCAAGTATGCTTCTGCAGCTCTTTAGTATCTTACTAAAATTTTCGAATTGATTCAGAGTTTAATTAAATCAACCAACCACCCCACGTATTTTGTTAGGAATACAAATGTTTACTCTTCAGTTATCGTTTTACCACTACCCACTTAACGTAAGGCCGAGGTACGTGAATAAAACACCAGCAGCAGTTTCAAGTCAAATTGAATCTTTGTCTTTTTATTTCTTGCAAAAACAAAACAAAACAAGAAAACGATTGGCGACACGAATCCAAGTGAAATTACAAGCAAGCATATTTAAAACTCTAAAGATTAAAAACAGTGAAACTAAATATCAAATCCAACCAAGCAACCAACCAACCAACCTTGGTATCCTGCATGAGACAAGCAGCCAGCCAAAAGTCAGTTAGCCTGTCAGTTATTTTATGAAATAATGAAATTTTCGTTCTCTCAAATCCTATATGTATAATGTTTTACTGCTGGTTGGTTGGTTAGTTATTGAGCCTTGCAACTGTTGCTCGTATTTGTTGTAGTATCGCATATAGAAATGTACAACATGCAACAATTGATTGCCCACACCATAAACGTATGTACGAGTAAATAGTAAATTTGTTTTATTATTATTTTTTTTTTATACAACTTTCATACTTTGCTGAACCCAATGCCTTCTTTGTCCCAAAAAAAAAAAAAAAAAAAACAAAAACTTGCAAGATCCGCCAGCATATTCTGTAAAAATACAAGGTGTTTTAAAAGAGGACACTGGGCGAGTTTTTAATTGTATTTTTTAATTGTCGTTTTATCCCCACAAAACTTTTATGTCGACAATTGTATTGCGACTCAAGTCCATGGTTTCACTTTTCCAGTTCTAGGCATCGAATGAAGCCAATTACTTTATTCAGTGAAAGCTCTCCTACTTATCTGGGAAGTCAAAAAGAAGTCTGCCAGAAGGCCGGACAGTCAAAAAGTACTTGTCCTGAATTTTCGTCAAATAACCCACAGCACCTTTATTGGCTGGTCCTAATATTGCCTACGTTACAATGGTTGTATCTAAGCACGGTAAAATATCCCGTTAAGATTCTGATATCACTCTTAATGAGTGACAATACCTTTTGGGATATACTCCTCAAAAATGTTATCTTTGCTGATCTAGATCCAGTCAGAGATTCCCAGTGTTACACAATCAAATAACTTGTCTTCTTTTTTTTGCCAAGCTTTAAAAGGTACAAATAGAAAACAAACCACTACCAAATTTATACTCCATTCTTCTCTTCTATAAACTCAAAAGTTGCGCAACTAAAATTGTCTTGTGTAGTAGGTTGGTTGGTTTGCGTGTGATGGCCTGACGGCCATCCCAAGTGTCCGTTTTGAACCACTCACTTACCAAGACAACGAATATATCGATGGATATTTTTAAAAAAATCTTTAGTAAGTCTTTTACTGATGCAAACTTTAGATTTACTACAACCTCACTAGAAAAATTAATTAAAAATAAGTGTGAAGGCTGTTCTATGTCACCGATGTCACCGTTCAAAACGAAATCTTGATATTCTACGTGATGGGTGTCAGGCCGCTACATGAACATTTCATACCATAGATTAGTAGGTAGCGTACTAATCTACCAATCTGGGGCTTTTCTATAAATAAGTCCAGACTTGTGTTGCTTTAAAAAAAGTTGTAAACTTTCTTTTGAGACACCCTGTGCAAACAAAGACCAAATAATTCTGCCTCATGTAATACGTACGCTTGTTTCGTTTGCATGCGTTGAATATGTCTTTTTTTATTTTTTAATTTTGCATTTTCAATTTTAAGCTCAGCCAAAATCAGAAAAATTGTGATGTGAGTGTGCCTGGGTAACCCATTCAAATAAAGAAAAGAAAAAATTAACGAAATGAATTCTCTATTAAGTTTTAGTCAGCAACCATTTTTATATAAAATTCAGCTTGTTTCCTTGTTTCTTTATATGGTTGCCTGCTTGCGAGTGTCGCACTCATGCATGTTCCTGATCGTACTTGTACTTTTCATACATTAAATCCTAAAATTTAAACAATCAACCAGGCAACTAACCAACGTCTATTGTTGTTGGTGGTACAATGAATAACTTTGCAAGATGCCTTTCCATACAAACTAAAATTTGAAAATGCAACAACAAAAAAATGTACACAAATTCTGGTGTCAAACAACATGTTACATGTTGTTGCATTTGATATTTTTGTTTGTTTGTTCCATTTGTATGTATTTGTGTTTTTTATTTTAGCATGTATATTTTTTCCGCTTAACTAAGGCGGCTGATTGTTTTTCTTTCTTCGGTGTCTGTCGGCCTGGTTTTTTTTTTTCAAAATAAATTTTACAATTAACTTGGTGAAAGAAAAAAAGGAAATTGTCTGTATTGATTCGTCCATGCCAAAGCATTTGGTAATTGATTAATGTATTTGTGTGTGTATAAATGAATGTCTAGGCGATTTTGAGCCACAAGGCCGCAATGTTTCAGTATTGCATATGCGGGTAATGAGGAGTTGGTTCAGAGCCATTTATATCATGATTTTTAAGGACGTTTCCCTGTAAGTTAGAAAATTTAATTTTCGTCAAATAAGCGTTTTATTTCTGAACATAATGTCCTTTTAGCTCAATAAATTTTTTTCATCGTTTTAAAAATTTTTTTTATTCCCCTAAATAGGCCAAAAAGCTATTTCTTCAGGCTTAGAAAAAGTGGCAGCAATTTGTAGCCTAATTTATGAATTTTTGCTTTAGTCTTGATGGATCCGCAATTTTTGTATAAATTTAATGGTTGGCAAACTCAAGCCAAATGACGCTTGAGATTGGATTGGTTGGCGTCATCAGTGCTGCATTTAAAGTTACTACACGGGCAATTCACAAAATTATCATACAGCCGAGACTGCCAGAGTAGAATGTTGACAAGCCCTGCGGCATCACTGTAGAAGCTGTCAAGGCGAGGAAGAGGAGGAAACTGTGGAACACCTCCTCTACTTTTGCCCTGCCCTGAAAGAGCGGAGCAAGCTCTATCTTGGGAAGGATCGGCAAGCTGTACGGCCTTATTAGAAGCAGCAATTGGTTCTTCTTTTCTATCTCCCTGCTTCCGTTCACTCTTCTATCTCTAATAGTGCTCTTCTCTACTTCCCTGTCTTATACAGGTATCACAAAAGTACCACATCAGAGGACCCAAGTGAGCCTTTTTTCTGTTTTTATTGTTAGGGCGCCCTGTGTTACCTAATCAAACCTATCAAATAGCCCTCGTAGCAATTGGTTTAGGTGATTTTTCTTTTTCTACTCTTACTACGTGCCTACTTCTCTTCATCCTTCTTATTTGCAGCTTTTGTTGAAAATATTTTTCTTTTTTATTAAAGAATGATGACTATGATGTACCATGTGGTGGCTGCTAAATTTTAAAAATAGTCTTGATTACTTTTCTTTTTTGCTTCAGAATTAACTTTAAATTGTTTCAGCCGGCAAATCGGCACATTTTAAGACTTAAAGCTTTAAAAAAATGTACATTTGTTAATTTACAATTAAACTCCATTATAAATACAACGTATACGAAGAGCTATGCACACAGTGTTTTTACAACTCTGATGACCACCCAAATGTAATTTTAACCGACAAAATTCACACCAACAATAAATATTTCAACACCGATGTAATTAACATGATTTTCAACTTTAACTATATTAAGAAAACAAAAACAAAATAAATATATAAATAAAAATGAAGACGTAGAAAAATCTGAACCTTCTTTACGTAATTGCTAAGAGAAGAAAGAACGAGAAAACATAAAACGAGATACTTTTCAATTCTTTTTCTTTTTTAAGTTGAAATACTCCCAAGTCTAAAATATGCTAAATATAAAAAGGTTGCTGTCAGATTGTAATGGAAAAAAGCTAAATAAAATTTAAGAAAAAATTTTTTTTTCTGTTTTTGTACCAGAGAAAGGAATGAAAACATTATCATTGCTTTGGTCATGTATGCATTTTTATCAATTGCCTTTTACATGCATGTAAAAAAATCAAAAACATTTAAACCATTCGTTGTCATTTTTATTATTTAATTTCATTTTATTAAAAATGAAATCTGTCGAAATTTTAGAAAAAAAAATTCCAATGTTTTTCACACAATTAAATGAAAATTCAAAAAGTAAAATTTGGAAAGTGTTTATTTAATTCAAAATGACAACAAATAACAAACAGCAAATTTAGCAAAAATTTTGTTCGTATTCTGCAGCATTTTAATTTAGGAAGTGTCAACATTAAAGAAATACTAAAGTTACGAAAAATAGTCTATAAATTGGTATTATGTAGATATTGGACTCAAAATTTTCTTCAGTGCATTTTCTATTTTCACGAAAAAATAATAAAAAATATATGGGTATGTTTTATTGAAAAAATTGTAATTTTATTCAAACAACATTATAACTATTCATACTATTCGTTTTGTATTCGTTGTCTTTTGAAAACAGGCAAGGCATTCATTCATATTCATTATAGTCCTTTTTTTGAATGTTGTCATGTATTGCTTTTATGAAATTATGTGAATTGACAGTTAAATATAAATTCTTTTTTATGATTTGATTCAAAGACAACAAATAATGCACTCATTCCGTTCTCTGTTTTGTACGGCACTTCTAGTTAACATTGTTAGCGTTAGTTAGAGTACGAGCACGAAACAAGCACAAGCCCTTCTTGAAGAAAGCTTAAGCTGTCTAAATTATTTGAAAACAACATTAAACACGTGTTCATACTGGCAGTTTCCATTTTATGAAACTGGCAAAAAAAAAGCCTACAGACCTCTAGCCGGGTGTGGTGTTTGTGAAATTGTACTATTTTTTGTCTATATATCTATGTGGATTTAAAGAGCAGCCTGCACAAGTCACGATCACTGCAAAGGAAAAATAATGCAGTAAGTAAAGTGTAACAAAAGTTAAATTTAAAGGCCTTGTGTATGTATGTATGCAAATTGTTTTAATGAAAGAAGAAGTGTGATTCTCAAAACGGATAATTAAGCTACTTAGAATGTTTTTACTGCAACCTGTTGCTTTTTTGTTGTTTTTTTTTTCAATGGTATTTTTCTGCTCCCTGTGAATTATAATTTTTTTTTTAGAATTTTAACTTTTGTTGGCTTCATATCGTTTCTTCATGGCAAAACAATTAAAATTTTCAATTAAAAAAATCGATTAAATCTTATTAATTTAATAAAATATATTTTTCTTCAATCAATAAATTGTCACAAACTTCGAATATCTAAAATGCAATAAAAAACTTTTGATACAAACTTGCTATACAAAGTAGGAAAGGAGAACACGAGCTTTAAATAATTGGAGTAGCTTTTTTATGACACAAATTTCGAATATTTAAAATATCATAAAAAAGACTTTAGTGCTAGAATCAGGACCTGTCTGGTCCAATTTTAGTTGTTTAACTTTTTCTTAAACTCTTTGAAATTGCCTGTATGCCTCCATACAAACAAGCTTTAGTATTCTTTTACACATTTTTCGCCTTCTTTTTTTTTTTGTAACAGGCTGGAATAGCAACGCAACTAGCAAATTTTCTTCTTTTGCTATTTTTACTATTGACAGTTTTCACTATTCACAGCACAAAAACTGCAAATTTTTAACAGAGATATGAGGTTTTTTTTTTTTAAAAAAAAAGGGGACTTATAACACTTTTTAAAAAATTACAGCTGCAATAAAACGCATTTTCTTATAAATATAAAGAAAAAAATTCTTACACAGCTTTGTCAGATTAGTGCTTTTTAACATTTTCTACTTTTTTTTAAGTTGCCCAAACAAAAAGAGATGCTAATAAGCAAAACAACTTATTAATTTTATAAAATGTTCCATCAAAATATTTTTTATTGGAAATACGCGAAGCTATTTTGCTTCAAATATGTGGATTGGAAATTTTTAAACTGATTTAATTCTAGTTTAAATAGCAGTTTTTTCTTGGTTTTAACGCTTTTTGAAATATAAAAGTTAACATCGATGTACATGCAATAAAAACAAAATGGAAAAGATAAATGTTGCGACTGCGACATCCCGCAGCTTTTTAAAATGTTCTTGTTTTGCTTAAAAAGTGCTTGTGCACTCACAAACGCAAAAAAATCATAAATCAACTGGCATAATAGAAAAAAAACTTAAAAAACTGTACAGAATATTTGCAAATATTATTCATAGAAAATCTTTTTTTCTTCTTTGCCTTTTATGGAGGAGTTTTAAAAGTTTATACGTTTTTGCTTCACTCAATATCTTGTTATGTTGTTGTGAAAACTTATACGTGCCACATACCTATTGGAATGGTTTTCCTCATCGCTTAGTAGATGTGTTATGGAGTTTCTAAAACTCTTTCTTAAATTCATTATTAATATTATTTTAAAATTTATCCAAAAAAAAAAAAGAAATAAAGTAAACTTTATGAAAAAATTATATGCTAAAATTTCTCTAACATTTACTTTAAAGTTCAAGTCAATTTTTTTGGCTAAAAGGGAATCTTTACATATAAAACAAAAAATTTTTTTGAAACTCCAGGTGCCATGAACTCAATGCAAGTTTAAAACGTGGCTTCATGCAAAACAAAATATTTGATTTTTATTTCTTGTAAAGCCAAGTTGAAAGTTTTCTATTCGAATTGCTAGTCTTATAAAATATTCTTTAATTTTAATTAATAAAAGAAAGAAATAAAATTAATTTTTTTTTTTCATATTTTATTTTTCCATTTCAGGTGAGTCAGCAACATTACAACTACCAATTCGACTTTCAGCTGTGCAAATTGTGAGTTGATAATCTTTGTAATTGCAGCGAGTTTAAGAACTTAGAAAATCACCGATTTGTACGTTACAAATTTGCTTTCAATTGCATATGCAATTCCTATTGTTAATTATCGTGCAGATTGCGTACAAAAATTAATTATTCTGCAAACGGTTTAAATTACAAACCATTACGAATTAAATGAAAAATAAATGATCTTGACGTGGTATATTAATTTTTTTTATTTACAAATTAAATATCTAAAAAAAAAATGGTGTAGAATTGTTTGGGGCCAATTCTCTATTTTCGTACAAACAATAAAAAAATTTACCAAATCGGTTCAAGCGTTCAAATGCGTGTAGTAAATTTTTCTTTCCCTGAAAACCTAAGTTGGGAGATTCGTAAGGAGTCTCGGATTGTAGTGAAGAACTGGTCTGCACAATAGATCTTAAAGGTCGAGGTGGGATTTTAGCTCATAGTGATAATAATAATAATAAGTTGGGTTTTGATAAACTTTACTTTAAACAAAAATATTGTTAAATGAATGCAGCCGTTCTCAGTTTTAGATAAATTTAAAAAGTGAGCGTAATATTGGGCATGGTATATTTTTCTTTTTATAAAAACCTAAGTTGGTTGAGCCGAAAATATAACAAAAAAAATTAGCTCCGATTCTCCGATTTTAGATGAAGTTAAAAAAGGGCGTGGCGCATTTTTCTTCAAGTGAAGTTATGACGAACATAAAAAAATAAGCTAAATTGGTTCAGTCGTTCTCCGATTTGAGATAAACTTAAAAAGTAGGCGTAGTATTATACCTGGTCAATTTGTTTTTTGTGGGCCTATGACGAACATATAAGAAAAAAATTTGGCAAATCGGTCCAGCCGTTCTCACGTGATGCAATTACAAACGAACGACATTTGATTTTTAGATATACAGACGATTAGATCCAAAGCTTTTTTATGTCAGCTGCTTGTCAGTGATGTTAACTCAATCAAATTTGGCAAATCGCCTTAACAGCATCAAATATATAAAACGCCAAATATGCATACATGTTTAAAATATTCCATTATTTAAAGGCGGCAGTTTTTTTGGGAATAGAAAATGTCAGTAACTTTATGTTGATGTGATGTTATGTATTCTAAATGAAATTAAAAAATGTGGAAATAACTGTCATGCTTTCGATTCGATAACAAAAACAATTGTTTTGCAGCCAACTTCGCTTCAAAATGTGCTGTCAAAATCGTATTTTGCAACCGCTTAGCGTATGCTGCATACATTTTGTATGTGCATGAGAATTTTTAACAGCTAGAAAACATTAAAAACAATTTTTCTCTTTGTACATATACAAATGTCAAACAGATGATTGCTTGTTGTCGTTATAAAGTATTTTCTTCGAAAACTAACTCAAAATACTCTGTGTATTTACACCCGCAAAAAACAAAAAAAATTTCTTCTACACAGAAATTTTCGGATTCGTAATACAAAACAACAACGTATATTATGATACTACACTGAAAAATTTTCATTGGTTTTCAATTAATAATAAATTTTCGTTAGACTAATGAAATATGCATTAAATTAAATGGGATATTTCATTGTTACATTTTGAAAAATAATTGATTATTCTTTCAGTTGAATAAGCATAAACAAAAGACATCCATTTTTAAAAAATAGTATTTAAATAAAAAAAATTGATTTCCTTAACACACAAAAAAAAAAAAACCATAAATTGTCATTATTAGGTACACATTATTCAATTAAAGTTTAAAGTGATCATCATAATGCTTAATGATAGAGGTGTTGCAGAAACACAAACAAACAGAAGTGTAAAATTTGAAATCATTAAGAGATATTGTTAAAACTAAATTTTATTTGAAATTTCTTAAGCGTATTCATTAAAATCTGTGCAGAAAAATTTAGTTTTTAATATTAAAAATTTATTTTAAGATTTACTTTTTTTTAATTTGGCCTGGGCAGTAATCGAACCTGCATTGATTTCATAAAATATTTCACAAATAAAAATATTTTCATTGTATTAATGAAATTAATTCATGCTCTACTTATTGAAATGAAGCTCATAAAACTTTAAAGTAAATTTAATGATTTCATTCCTTTAAAATTTATTGCATATTCTTATCGTAATGGTTAAAACTATCGCATCCATTTAATTTAATAAAGTTCTAAGTGAGTTCTGAGCACATAATTTTCTATTTATACTTGACATCTCTATTCTGTAGCCATAATGTTGCTCATTATTATTATCTGTGATTTAAGTAGAAAATTAAAGTCATTATTTAATAAATCGTCTCTATTCTGACACGTTTCAACAACAACAAATTATTACACAGTCACACAGTAAATCATATAAAAATTTCTTGCAATCTGAATTTCCAATTGCAATCTGAGAGTCACACAGAAACAAAATATGTATTTGTGTATGTATGTAATCCACCTGATATTATTCGTTCTTTAAGCATAGCCTTAAGCGGCTGATAGACATGTCAATATTCCACACAAACCATGCATTTGTGTTGGTGAAAATATTTAAGCTTGTAACTCACTATATCAGTTTAACCCATCAAACTCAAAATAAAATTTATACAATTTTACTTCTATTCTGATTCCAAATCAAAGATAAAAATAAGGTGATGTCCTTGAAAAAAAAAATGGTTGTATTGTTATTGCATTGACTTTTCCATGGTTCCTTATTTATAAATTTGACTCGCGATCCTTTTTTCCAATGATGCAACTTACGATAATTTGTATTTAAAGAATTTATTTTTAAAAAGCGTCCGGGATGCCCACCTCCTTGATGTATCACCAAACCGGGAGTAGAAATATTTCAAAAATTGTTTTAAAATAGTCCAAAGTAACTTCTGAGTGTTTGGACGGTAGATTACAAATCTAGACGATCTCCCCTTTAGAATGATATGTGTCCCATCCTGTAACCTTCTATGGTTCATCCGGAAGTCACTAAAATTCCTGAAATTAATAGCACTGGGGTATATGGAAATTTCAAAAAAAAATTTTTAAAATAGTCTAAAGTTACTTTTGAGTATTTGAAATTTAGACGACCTCCCCTTTAAAATGATATATATCCCATCTCGCAATCTTCTATGGTTCGTTCGGAAGTTACTTTGGATTATTTTGAAATTTCCATATACCCCAGTGCTGTTGCTCTAAGATATTTTAGCACCTTCCCAACGAACCTATAAAATTTGTGGAATGAGACACATATAATTTTAAAGGGGAGGTCGTCTAAATTTGTAATCTACCGCCCAAATACTCACAGGTTACTTTGGACTATTTAAAAAAAAAAAATAAAGTAGCAGCTATAGCGTCTTGGGAAATACTAACGGAAGTATAAACATGACTTGCCAGGCCGTTATTATTTATTTATTTTTTTTTTTTTTCAAAAAGTAGACCACTTTTAAAAACAATAGTTCACAATTATAAATCTGTCAGCGTGGTTTACTTAGACGAGTGCTTATTTGCAAAAAATAGTAGTTTTTTTTTTAATGTTATTAGCAAATATAAATTCTACCGGAAATTGGTTTATTTTATTTTTAATATTAAAAAAAAAAACAATTTATTTATTTTTAATTTTAAGTGTGGAATACCTTCATCATTCATTATCTCATTCGTATCTAGTTTGCTTCAAAAAAACTTAATAAAAAACCCCCACCTGATCAGTGACACCTACAGATTATTTATACTTTATCTCAGTATTAAGCGTTACATTGCTTATATGAAGAAAACCTAAAACTTGCCCACTTACCATCCATCTCACATGTACCAGCGACATTAAACTTTTGTTTTTGTAAAGTCATCATGCTTGGCAAAACGTTTCTATGGTTTGTAATGATAAAAATACAAAGCAAAAAAAAAAAAAAAGACATACAAAATCATGATAATTGTTTTGACTTGAGTCGTTTTTATTTGCAAAGTGCACACAAGTGTGTTAAGAAACTAAACGCGCAAGAAATATTTTAGCCACTAGCACCCACACGACATAAACTTTCAACTTAAAAGGAAAAGGATTTTGCGGTTCAAAGGCTTCTTTAGCTGAATGGCCCTAAAACAATTCAATGATTTTAGTGTTGCTTCTTTAGAGTTATTGGGAATACCGAGCTCAGCAGTATCATTAAAAAATGTTGATGTGTGAACATTTTCCTTAATTGGCTTTTCGAAAATGTAATGGTTAAATTAGAGGTTCCAATACTCTTACTTATCCTTTACTTTCTAATGTTTACCTTATTTTTCCTTATAATTTTTTTTTTTTAATTCACCAAAAAACAAAAATTTTTGTGATTTTTCGAACACTGACCCAAATTAAATTTGCAGTTTTTAAAGCTACGGTCACATTAAGCAAATATTTGCCGAAATAAGCATAACTACTATGTCGTTTACATAGAAATTTATATATTTTGAACAAATATTTGCTAAGATTAATTAAATTTTTTAATAAAATACAACCTGCTTACAATATTTTAATATTTGAATTAATTTCATATATTACAAATCATGATAGACTATGAAAATATTTGCCAAAAAGTAGTGGTTACGCTTATTTTGACAAATATTTGTGTAATGTGACCGTAGCTTAACTCATAAAATTACTGTATATTGCTAAGCCCAAAACTTGGGAAAAATCTAGCCCAATATATACATTAAGCCATAAGCACGAATTTAACGAGTCGGGTAGCAGAGTTTTTGTTACCACACCGGTATATGTGGCCATGTTTTTTTTTATTTTATTTTTCTTTTTAGAAATGTATTTAGTCAGTCTATTACTTAGTAATAGAAAAAAAAAAATTATTGACCCTTCGGGTCAAAAGTCGGGACATCAAAATTCATTGTAAAAGTATGGTTCCTTCAGCAAAGTTTCTTATTTTGATCCCTAGAATACGATTTTCCTTGTAATTTGAGCGATTTTTTTGCCTCCATACAAATCGACCCGCCCTAATGTACATATAGCAATTTGTTGTTTAAGCTAAAGTTTGTGTGTGTGTGTTATAATATATCTGTTTTAGTGTATAGGTTTCATGGTAGTTTTAAATGTTAAGTAATTAGCTAGATTTAAAATGAGAGTTAAAATTTTGTTCATATTACTTGATAAATGTAGTAACGTCTGACTGTTTGTAATGGGTTCAAGGCTGAGCTGAAAAGGTATATAAAGCAATGCTGACAATATAGAGATAATTAGTTTTAGATGAGATATTTAACAGTAAGCAAGGTGATTATAATAATAGTGTGTGTCTATAATAAGTGTTGAGAAGTGTACTACTTGTGTTTTATTTTTCAATACCAAACCTTAATAAACTAAACGTTTTTATGAGTTAAGGCCTCGTTATGCGAACGTTGAAATGTAGAAATGTAGGAATGTAGAAATGTAAATATGTAGAGCTCAAGTATAGAAACGTAGAAACGTATCATGTGTTTTTTATAGTAAACAAAGAAGAAGAAAAAACAATACATATTGCGATTCTGATTTGTATTTAGAGTGAGTGTATTAAAAAATAATATTATAAATGAATACAGAATTATTTATTTGCTTAAACTTTCTGAAATTGTGCAAAATTATAATTTATAATTTCATTTAAAGAATTGAAAAAAATTTCAAATAAACAACATTATCTGTATTTTTTTTTGGAAAAAGTACCAAAATGCTTCTGTTGGTACCAACAATTTGATTTATATTTACAAACAATAACTTAATATCTGCTTAATATATTAAAATTAAATTAAATTATTTTAAAGTTTTAGTAGTATGAATTTGTCTTATGTCAATTTCATATATACATACTACATATATACATGCATTACATTTGTATTAAAATGTATAAAATGACAGCATATGTGTACTTTACGTACATATATACATATATAGAAGTGCTAAAAAATATTTTATATGTATAAATATATGTAGTATGGTATATTTGTTATTCTTATTATTAATATCTAAAATAATTTTTTGAACACTTGTATGTACGTATGCACATGCATTAAATCCTTCTTTAATTTTCTATTTATATATAGAAATTAAACATTTCAAATAGTTCTTATATAAAAAATGTACCATATAAAAGTGCTAAAATGTGCCACACTTCCATCAATACGCATACATCCCATCACTGGCTATATTTTGTTACGTAAAATTCTAAATTCAACAGATTGCTACGTTACACGTGCATTACATTTCAGTCAGCTAAGCATTTGCATTACTTTCCATATACCAGAAACGATCAGCTGACTTCTACATTTTTACATTTCTACATTTCAACGTTCGCATAACTCGGCCTTTAGTCTCGACAGTATTTTACTCGTTTTATTTTATATTATCGTAATTAGCCGATCGGGCATGTAAACATTAACCCTCGTTCGGATCTAATTGTTTTACCGAATGGTATTCAGTTATACCAGGCCGCAGAATTTAGCTCGACAGAGTATTTTATTCGTATATCTCCATAAAACAGTCGAGCAAGAACTAGGCGACTATGGTGGCGTAAATACAAAGGAAACAGACTTGGACAGAGTGACCTTACCTAAGCTGGAAAATAAACTGCGTTACAATTCTTATGGAGACAGTAAAAACTTAGCAAACTAGACAATAGTCCAACCACCATTTTTCTTCTTATATCACTGGTTATTAGTGCTAGATAAATTAAAGAAAATAATAATTATGCGCCACTGATATTTAGCTATGAATTTAATTTTATTCGTGGCAAAGAAACTAGAGTGCGGCCAATACACGTAAGCGGCATTTATGTGCAATCAAGCTGGAACCGCCTAACATATTTTATTTTTTTTGATTTGCAAAAAAATTATTTTGGCCCCGACCTCCTTAATAAAATATTCTGAACTCGGGTCAGGCCCTTTCATCTGAAGGCCTTGTTTATGATGAATCTGAAGTTAATATTTTTGTTTTGAAAAATGTGAATAAATAAAGTAAAAAACCGTCTTTGAATAATATTATTTTATCTATTTATCTTATCTTGTGCGAAAATTTTTCTATAGATTTAATGCTGCATTCGAGAACCAGAGTAGCCATTGCACTTTTCTTTTTTTTTTTTTAATCATAAATGAAATATTTGCAATGAATCTTTTTGTTTTTCTTTTAGCCATCTTTTTAGTGTTTATATTCATAAATTGTGTTTTCTTTGCTTAATAAATCGTTTTGTGTTTTTTTATTTGGCTTTTGAAATATCGCCCCCACTTTAGCATAAATTTTAAAAAGATTGTTTTTATTGCTTCAGCAATTATTCAGGTAGAGTTTACAATTTTGAATGATTAATAATCATCACGACAAAACATTTTATGCAAAAATTCCGTTAGGGATTTTAGGTTATTGCACATGACTAATTCAAGAGACGTCTGAATAAGTGAATCGATATTTTCATTTATTTTATTTTATCTTAGCAAACTAAAAGTTATATTTATGGTATAAATTAAGAAACGCAAATAAGCTAAAAATTAATTAAAATGGCTATGTTATTAAGCTTGAGGTCGTATTGTATAAATTTATTTTTATATCGATATTTCGCTCCATCTTAAGTAGCTTCTTTGGGAAATAATTATAAATAAAAAAGTCAAATAAACTAAATATTCATATTTTGGGAAGTACGCTTATCATGTAGGGTGTTTCTTTAAGCCGCATTGAGCTTTATATTGCAAAAAATACGCACGTTATCGTTTACTTAAATTTTAAACAACCGAGAACAGATATTGAGATGATAACGAACTTCTTGTGGCCAGAAATGGAGAATATGAACCTGGGCGATATGTAGTGCCAATAGCCAACAAAACAATGGCTCTTTTGTAAGAGAAATTTAATGCACGTGTTATTTCATGTTGTGGCGATGTTAATTGGGCGCCAGGATCATGTGACTTGCCACAGTTGAATTTCTTTTTTTTTTTTATATTGAAAAGAAGAATTCAAGAGGTAAAGAATGAGATAATTCAGCACATTTACCACATTGAATATTGAACCATCGGATGGAAGTAGGCCACCGAAGCCGTGGTGAGCACTTGGCCAATATTTTGCTTCACACATAATTTTCATAGATCCGTCTATCATAATAAAAAAGTATTAAGATAATCCTTTGAAAACTTTTTGTTTTACTTACAATTCTAAGTCCTAGTGGGTGTAAAGAGACCTCTATGTAAAAAAGTCTAAGGTGGTCACAATAAATAATCTTCTAATCACCATCAATAACATTTCAACCTCTGCTTATTTCAGTTCATGGAAAACCAAGCCACTAAGTAAATAAAAGAAAAAAAAACGCAAAGAAAGGTTTGAATAAGAATTTTTGCCTCAGAGCTGAAAAAATGAACTGTAATTTAATATTCTCAAGTTGTTTGTGATTTTATTTCTTTATAAATGTTAAAAAACCGCGAATATTAAAACTTTGAAGAAAGTCACTGAATGCACGAATTCTAATAAAAATAAAAAAAGTAGGAAAAGCATAACCTACATGGTAGTTTAAATTGAAATAACGCACACACACATAGACATACACACACACAATGTAGGTTTTCTCTAGTTGATTCTTAATCAAGTGAATTTTTTTCTTCATATTTTATTTTGTTTTGTCTAATTTATTGTTAGTGTTTTTTGTCATGATAGTTAGTTAGACTCGTTGTTACTCAAGTTGTAAGTTAAAATTTAAACAGCAAGTACGTACTCGTACAAGTACTCACTAAACTGCATCGCTTGATCATACATATATAGTTGATTGTGTTTGTTAAAGAATTAAACAAATGTAATCAACAGCATGGACAGTATTTACAACAATTCTTCTTTTAAAAATTAAAATAAAAAGGAATAACGAAAAGAAACTTACAAAAAAAGAAGCTCAGTGCACTGTTCAGTCATTGATTCATTCATTGTTTAAGATTTACAAAAACTACCAACAAATTACTTTTTTTTTATTTTGTAGAGGACCGCAGGAGAATTATTTCTATATATCGTCAATTGTTTGAAAAAATTTCTTTAAAATTTTTATTTTTATTTTTATTTTTTAATGAGATCTTTATTAATAAGGCCTGTAGTAGTTGTTGTCAATAAAACAACTTTTATTACAAGTTTACCCAAAGTTTCGTCAATTTTTTGTTGACTTTTCAAGGGTATCGTCTATATTTAAATGAAATTAAAATTTTTAATCATAATGGGCGACTTTTAAGATTCTTATAAAATACCGGTTATTTTAATGCTAAAAAACTATTAACTGTTCGGAAAAAAAGTTATTAATTAAATGAAATTTTAGCTGGTAAAATATTTTAATTAATACAATTTATTTGATTGGCCTATGGCGATCTCACGTTAAGTGCAAAATTGTTATTGTGAATTACCCATTATTGAAAACTAAACAGACTTGTAGACAGAATAAAAGAAATTGTACCCGGTTTCGCCCGATCCTTTAACATGTTAATTAAAATTCTTAGAGTAAATTAAATTTTCCAAAAAAATTCGGTTATACAATACAAATTTTTCTCATATTAAAAACAAACAAATCTAAATTGTTCAATTGAAAATTGAGCGTTGAAGCGACAACGGCTAATTCAAAAGTATATGTGGATCATCTTTGTAGTATACGGTATACGTATCCTTGTAGTATACGATCAAACAAAAAGTTTTCACAGAATTACCTTAATATTTTTTTTATTATGATAGAAGGATCTATGACAATTATTTATGAAACAAAAAAATGCTCACGATGGCCCATATTTTCAATGACTCTTAAGATAAAATTGAGATTCAATGTCGTTAATATGCCGAATTATCTCATATTTTAGTTATTGACGTACACGAGATAGAGTTTGTCGTACAAAAGAAGCATTGTTTCGTTGGCTGTGTGGCACCATCATGTTGGCACCACATATCGTCTAGGTCAATTTCTGGTCACAAGAAGTTCGCTATCATCTCGCGATAGCTAACGCCATTCACTGTAATTGCTTGACAGACCTCATTTTCGAAGAAGTACAACATGATGACGCCGCCAGCCAACAAACCGCACCAAACAGTCATTTTATGGATGCATAGACTTTTCAACAATCACTCGTGGATTCTTATTAGCCAAATTCTCTTTCTTAAAGAATCCAATGAGCTAAAGTGTGCCTAAGCGCTGAAAATAATTTTCTTTGTAAAGTCACCATTCACTTATGTCACTTCAACCAACCATTCGGCGTATTGACGACGTTTGAAATGGTCAGTAGGCTTCAGCTGTTGAGTCAATTGTACTTTTTAAGCGTTTCAGTTCAGTGATGTGCTTGAGATGTTCAATTGTTGGGTACGACAACGAGTCGAGGTTGACGACTTCTGTCACGCTATCGCAAGCATCAGCAATGTTTGTCGCAGAACAAACTGGGTAAGCATGTACAGGTAATTTCCAATTTCCTACAGACCCGATTTTGTTTAATTATGCTAACCAAAAACATAAAAAAACATGTACCAAATGCCTTTTGCTATTTGAACGCTCATTTTCGTTGAATTTGTCAAACACTGAAACAAAGAAATGTCAAATTAAGTTGGGCAAAAATACTTGTTAAGGTATGACTTTATAAGACTTTATTGTATAGAACTTTATATAAGACTTTGTATAAGACTTTATTCCTTAAGATCTCTGTAGGTGTTAATATTATTGTATTGCTTGTCATTTACATATAAAAATTTATTTGAATTATTGCTATTGAATTAAATTGATGTTTTTATTGGTGCAATAATAACCACAATAAATGTATGTGCATACACACATAATAATAAATAAACATTTAATTAAAAAAAATCAAATTATACTCGTGCACAGCGTAGCGATTAACATGTAGTCCGTAGCATTAGTAGTACTGGTGTTGTGCTATTCTCTACTACAAGTAAGTAAAAACAATTTGCACGTGCTCTAATTTTTCCAGAGTTTTGTGGTTAATGGCTGGTTTATTAAATGCACCATGCGAGTAAGTGTCCGTCAGCCTGTCTGTGTCTTTAAAACCTAAAACGCATTTTAAACAACGAGTACACCACTGAATGGTTTTAATATTAATAAAAGGCTGTTTGAGTAAGAGTGCACACTTTCATTTCATGCTGCAATAAATCGATTGTTTCACGTGCTGTGTGGCAGGTGGCAACATCTTGCTGAAAACACATAAAGTCCAGTTGATCCCACAAAACCTCCGTTATCATGTTCCTGTAATGAGTGCCTGATCAAAATCCACAGCAGATCATTGCTCGGTATGGGTGCATTTGTCTCATAGATTGCATTAGGATTTTCTGAGCCCCAAATTTGTGTACTCACGAAGCCATTAAAATAAAAAATGCGCTTAATCGAATTTGACTTTTTCGAAAAATTGCTTTTGACTTCACTTGGCTTCATCACAATTATAACGCGTTGTTATTGGGTAAATGACTCCATTTTTAATAATCGGATTAAACATATGTGACAGCTGGCAAATTCCACAATTGCCAATTGAACAAAAAAAATTACCCTAAATTTATCAAGTGCACTCTTACTGAAATACCCATTAGCTATTCATTGTAAATTCTAATTTGTTTTTTATTTTTCTTTCTTTAATATTTTCTTTTAGCACCCACTAAATGGTGTAATAAAGTAAAATCATTATTTTCTATTTAAATTTAATCTTTTTGAATTAAAAAAAAATTATTCCAAACACATATTGTTATGCTTCGCTTCGGCTTCCTATAGTTTATGTGGCGATCAATTCGTTTAAAAATTTTATATGAAAAGCATGCGGCAGTCAACGAGACTCATTCACCAAAAAGGCATTAAGAATAACATCAAACTCTACGTTGAGTTATTAAGAGGCGATTGTAGCCAAACTATCACATGACTAAAATCCGTGTGGTACAGAACGGCTCCGTCGTTTCTGTCAAGAGGAACGGAAAAGATGAAAACATGTTCTTTGCGATTGCCCAGCCCCAAAAGACCTAGGCATGATGAATTCCCCAACCATTACGAAATTCGTAAGTAGTCGCAGATTGTAGTTTGTGATTGGGCTGTACAATTGATTTTAAAAATCGCAGTGTGAGCTATAACTGTGATACAATAACAATAATACGAATTACACAAATTAAATGTTTCTTCATAAACATTTTTTGGACGAGTTGATCGCACATTATAAATTTAATCCTCTCGCTCTACAACTTATGGGTCTTTTCTTTCCGTAGTGTTTCACATAAGTTTGTTGACAATACATACATACATTGACA
Source organism: Thelaira solivaga (assembly GCA_947397855.1). Classification (NCBI taxonomy): domain Eukaryota; kingdom Metazoa; phylum Arthropoda; class Insecta; order Diptera; family Tachinidae; genus Thelaira; species Thelaira solivaga. Next base: position 4,024,820 of record OX377611.1, read on the forward strand.
TAATTTGGGCAATAAAAGTGTAAGAAAACGAATAATAGGCCTGATTATGAGTGTCGTTGTCTTGACGAAAACACTGATCTGTGGTAACGCCTGTCATATGTTTTATATGGGCTTGTTGTAAATTTGACAACGACAACGACACTCATAATAAGGCTGAATAATTTCATGAGTAAATTTTAAAATATACAAAAATGTTTGCACAAATGTATTTGTTTACTACACAACGTACAAGTACACACTAGTATTTGTTTAGTATTTGCGTATTCGCGTGAGGGTATAAATATATCAGTTTTATAGGAATTAAGCTTTATTATCGTGAATAACACATTAAATAAAATATATTGGCTATCAAAAAGTTGAAGGATATATTCACGAATTAATAGGTGATCGAAATGAAGTAACTTTTAAAAATTAAATTTAAAGTTTGAAAAAAAAAGATCGCGGTGTGATTATAGCCCATAATGATTATGATAAACAAAAAATTAATGTTATTTTCCACAAATATCGAGAGCGTCCTTTCTAACAAAATGTCATAGACAATTTTGTATTACGTTTTTTATTTAAATCAAAAATTACGAATATATAAAAAAAAGAGGTGATTGAGATTAATAATTCGGTGCATACTACTTTAAATACACACCTTTTGCATCCGTTGATCTCAAACGAACATTTTCAATGTTTAAAACAGTTTTAAATAAGACCAAATAGAATGATTTTTACATTTGATAATTAAAAAAAAAATTATTTATTTACATAAATAAATCTTTATCTACTACTACTTTTTAACTGAATGGAATGTATTTATGTTTTGTTTAGTTTTCATGAGTAAATAAACAAAATTTTGAATGCATATTTTTTTATTTTATTTTTGCATATTTTGTGATTTTTAGTGCATGAACTTCCTTGCCCCGGTGATGACCCTTCCAGTAATGAATACTCGTATTGTAGCAGTTTAGGGGTGCGAGCTTATTAGCTGATTCATTTGTTTGTGATTGCATTAGCTAGTAGCACATATTCTAGTCACACCAACTAAAAATTATTCAATAAATTTTAATGATTTAAATCAATCTGAGCATCATCACCATTATTTAAGAAATAGTGAATTTAAAATCATGTTGAATGTTAGGGAAGCAAGGTAAAATGCACATACTCTTCCTCTCTCTTTTTCTCTCTCTCACACACACACTCACTCCACGGACAGCCAGCCATCCATAGTACGCACAACGACTGATTGGAGATCTAATTGGCTTAAATATTGAGATACCTATGCCACTGAAAATGTGCATAAGATTGTGCATAAGTATGTGTGTGATCAAGATTGTCATTTTAAAAGGGAGTATAAGAGAACAGGACAAGTAAAGAATGGGCAAAAACAAAAAAAAAAAAGAGAGAAAGAAAGAAAGAATTTTGACTTTATTTTTATTATAAGTCACTGGCTCTGCACTCTTAGAACTGAATAAATAATAATAATAAAGCAATAAGAACACAAAAAGAATAAAAATGCAGAAAAAAATGGGCCATGAAGCTCTTTTCAAAACAAACTACAACAAAACAGACTGAACAAATAAATGCACTCAGACAATGTGCTCCTCTGAAGAAATGGACGTGCTTTTTGCTCTAATTTTAACGTTGTTAAACGGAATTCAATGGTTTTCTTACTGAGGCTTTGTAGAAGCTCCAAAAATTTGATTTTCAATAAAAAGAGGCAAAGCATTATTAAGGAAATTTTGTTAATAGAATATTCAGAAATGCTTATTAACCTAAAAACCTTTACAAAAGTTTGAAAGCAAGTGTAGTCCTACTTAAAGGCTATTTTAAAATAACAATCGTTTATTTAAATTTTGATTATTTTGGTTGTGTTAATTGGAGTAAAAATTGCCGTTCCAAATCCATGTCTCTACAGATAGGTCAAATTTTTTTAATAGCTGGGGGATTACTTAAAAAAAACACAATATAAATATTGAATTTTTAGCTTGGTGTTTTCTTTTTTCAATATTACTTTGGACTAACTAGAACTTACTACCATATTTTTCCGAAAATAAGACACTGTCTAATTTTCTTCTTAAGTCCAAAATACTTGCTAGGGTTTATTTTCGGGAGAGGGCTTAATTAGAGCAAGTAGATTTACCAATATATATTTTTTTATTTATTATAGTAAATTTTATTTTATTAGAGAAATTACAATTTATTCAACAACAATCATATCATCTTCTTTTGGGTTAAATTTTCAATTCCTTCCTGAGTTTCCTCCAACTCTTATAATCATTTTTTTCTAAATGGCCTCTACGTAACACAATTGTCAGTTATTTTTTCCCATGAATTTTTCACCCAATTTGTAATTTCTTGTAAATTTGGTTTTACAAAATTTGCTCGTTCATTTCGCACCATTCTGTTTTCGATATACTCATTGATTTCCATCCGCAAGTGTCTGGAGGTAGCAAGCCATTCCGACCGGAATCATTACTTGATCAATATTCCTCTCAGCAAGACAGTTTTTCATATCTTTAGCGCGGCGAGTACTGGCTGAATCTCAAACTATTAATCCTCCATTTATAAATTTCTAAATAGAATATATTTCTATTTATAAATTCCACAGCACTTCTTAACGAATTTTGACATCATTTTAGCCAGGGATTATTTTCGGAGGAGGGCTTATATTAAAAAAAGTCAGAAAAAAACGCAATGGGGCTTATTTTCTGAAAAAGACGGTAGAAACAATATTAAAATTCTTACTGATATGACAGTTTCAGGTTATAAAAAATTTTTAATTATTAATAATGGCTTTCATTTGAATTACCTACCTGGTAAGCTAACGCAATCCTGTCACCATAACGTTGTCTGCACACATATTCTTTTAATATTGGGTACCTGCGGTAAATTGAGAATAAAATCCGCATTTCTTAATCGATTTTCATGATTTATATTTACCTTATTTTATTCTTGAGGTATTTAGCTCTTAGAAAATATGCAAAATATAAAATAATTGCTTATTCTTTTATTTTATTGCATTTTTAAACTGAAAAATTAAAGAATTTTGCAAAAAAAAATTTTTTTTTCCTCTTAAATTTTTGAATAATTCCAAAACGATAAAATATAGAACAAAATTATGCAGAGTTGAATTAAATACAATATTGTTACGCATCTTTTGGTGTTTTGTTTATGAAAATCGGATAAGTCGTTCTCGAGTTAGGCTGAAATATGTCTTCGTACCTGACTAATTTAGTGGAAAAAAATCCCTACTTGATGGAGAAAACCCCAAAACGGATTTGAGTTTAGCACATCATAATCCATTCAGTCCACATAGTTTTATTTAAAGGAGAGCAAAAAATTGATTTTTTGCAGAGCAGTGTAATTAGTGATTTATAATTTTTGATATCTAATAGAAACTTATGTGCTGTTTCTGTAACACAAGAGGATTGGCTCTAGAAAGAAAATATTGGATTTTTTAATAACTTTCATATAAAATTTATAGAGGATTTGATCGGGCCATCGAAGATGAAAAGCAACAGTAAAAAAGCGCTAACTTGAAAAATTTTCGAGTTGAAAATTAAAAAAAAAAAGCACTAAAAGCCTTGGAAAAAGCACTGGGCTGACAACGCTAAAGATACTGGTTCTTACAATTGAGATAGATTTTTATCATGAGAAATTGTGTGACTGTTAAGTGCTGAAGCCAGTGTTGCCACAAACATTGAAAAAAGTCGCAATATAGAAAAATACGTGTATTTGTGAAGAAAATAATTTTATTTATATTATTTTATGAAGAAAGAAAAATATTGTGTTGTTATTATTTGGTCCTTAAAAAAACACTCTTATATTAGATATTATTTTTTGCATTTGCTCTGAAAAATTTTTTTTAGTTAATAATTTTTAAATGAAGAATTGAAGCATCTTTGAAGCTCATCAATGGATCTTAAGTTTCTATTTAATATTATTTGGCTCTTAGTATCATTCAACAACGATAATTTTTCTGTGGCTGAGTGTGAGCAAACGCACAACACTACATGACAATTAGATTTTTTATACAAAACATACATATGCACATACTATTATTATTATTTTTTTTAAACAAATTATAATATTATGTTGAAAAACTTTCTGGTAACACCTTTTAAAACTACCTACCCAAAAGAGCACAAACACTGTGTTCATTCATTATGCTTACCAAGAGCTTTTTAGAGTGATATGGGAATGACAGAGAGTATGAGATAAACATTTTTAAACTGTGATATCAATTTAGTGCTTTTAGCACTGCTTTGAATGTTAAATTTTTAGTGGTTTTTTTCGTCATTGATGAGACTAAATTTGTGTATTAACATAAAAGCATGTCGTAAGAATACCATTAACTTTTTGTAAGAACTTTTCACATTGGAAAGTGTAAAACAAAAATTCCATCGTTTCTCGGTTTGTGAGTAAAAAGTGTTTTTGTAGTTGAATGCAAATCTATTACGTCTTTATTGGATTTTTCGAGTGATTAAAATGTCAAATACCATAGAAAGTGTCAACAAAAAATGTACTTGAAAAATTTTTTTTTAAATGTAAATTTGTTAGTACAAAATATGAATAAATATATTTAAAAATAGGATGCCATCACCTTTATAAATTTGCTGTACCCCACAACAACAAAAAGAAAATGTATTAACAAAGACTACATATAAAACTGCAATATTTATTACATTAAACGATTTAAATTTAGTAATTTTCGTTTTGTCATTTTTTTCACACTTGCTACATATATTTTGAAATGTCAGCTATTATTTTACAAGTCTAGTGTAACATTTTTCGCAAAACGTCACTAAATTAACAGTTAGTTCTTATAAAGAATAATTACAGAATAACTTGTGTGTAATAAATGACATTTTATTCAATTTAATTGTCGCTTGTTAAAATTTTCTCTATGCGAGAGTTATAGACACGAGGCACAGGTAATGGACATCTTTACCTGTGCCTCGTATCTTCAGTATCTGTCAAAATTTATTTCCATTCTCTGAACTCCTTTGTTTTTATACTCAAAATAAGTACAACTATATACAATTTTTATCCTTTTGATACATACGAAAGCATAAACTCCAAATCGTGACATTTCATATTCGATTAAAAAAATTTCACCGAGAAAACAACTTCGGTTGTGAGGACTAAATTTGTTTCCAATCAAAAATTCAGTTGTGGGAGTCGAATTTTGTAATGATGACAATAGAATATCAGTCTAGCAGCACGAAATATTTTGAAGGAACCCAATTTTGGACTGCAGTACAGAATTCTGGTTGCTACAACTAAATATTTGGTTACCATAACTGAATTTTTGATTGGAAACAAATTTAGTTCTCATAACCGAAGTTGTTTTTTCAGTGTTCAATCGTTTTCATTTACTATAGAATGTTTGTTGTAAAGATGTTCTTATGCCATGGCTAAAAGCTTAGCAACATGTAACTGAAATTATTCTCATTGAAGATCTAGCCAACTTGAGTATTGAGTGCAATGAACGCATTTGAAAATAAAATTAGTAATCGTATGTCACTGCATTTGTTAATGCCGTAAAAATTTTATTTATTAAAATTAACATTAATAATGTTTTGCCAAACATTAGAATACAGAATAATCAGGAAGAAATTTAGGAAAATTTGATTATACTTATTTCATGGTGTCACTATATAGGTGATTGCATCCCGAACTTCATAACACAGGCGAATTCATATTCTTTAAAAACTGAAAAAATTTTTAACATAAACTTCTTTTTAATTTAAAAAAATAAAACAGCTGTTAGGCGAATTGCCTAATGCTTCCACCTTACACCATGACTTTTTTTTACATTTTAGTATTTAATATTTTTTCTCAAACTTGTATATGAGAAGCACTTTTTTTCGTTTTTCTTTATATCAGCTTTTAATTTTTAAAATGGTATAGGTCAGCGGTAATTTTAGTTACATGGTGTTATAGACTAAAAATTACCTGTAAGTATTAAAAAAACAGTAAACTTATACCACTTTCAAGAATTACAGAATAAATCGGAGTATATTTTTTTTTTATAAAAAAAAAAAACGCTTTTTCTATGGTTTCAGTGCTCTAAAATCTCAGCAGTTAGCAACACTGTTTTTAAACAAAACAAATCTTTACTACACAACATTTTTTAATCGGCTTGTTGCATTTAGTACCTGATGTGCTGTACGTAAACAATGACGTAGGAACGCATCTTGTTCAAATTTAATTCAAATATTGTACCTTCAAATATTTATTTCACTTGAAAACGAAAAATAATATTAATAAAAATAAAAAAAAATTGATAAAGAAATAGAACGTAATGCGTTGATATAAATAAATTGACAAAAAAAAATTGCCTGTGATAAAAATCAGTTAACAAGTGTACAATTTAAACGGGATTTGGTTAAAAATGGTTTTATAGGTATACATACATATGTATGTCAATTTAAAATGTTGTATATGCGCTATAATAAAATGTTATTTAGAGATAAGAGATACATGTGTTTTATTTTTAATTGAGAAAAATATTTAACAAAAAAAAAAAAGAAAAGAAGTAAATTCTTACTGGCATCAAACATCAACAATTTAATTAATTTTACTTTTATTTCGGTACGGTTGTGTATGTGCTTGCATATGCATATAATATGCGTTGGTATACATAATTATATGTTTAAATTAATAATGTAAATTAAATATTTATTCAAAAGTCTCAAGTGATTTTACTGTTACATAAAGTACATAAATAATTAAAATGCAATAAGAAAGAAGAAAAAAATTTTAAGTGATTTACTAACAAACACCGAAAAGCATCTGGGTATAAAAACAAACAAATTGAAATATGTACGCTTGAATGTATGTGTGTACCTACATACATAGTTAACAGAGCTCTATTCTCTATTCTAAATTCTACACAAATTTATATTTTCTCTATTTCATTACCTTATATGTACATACATACATATATAGCTGTGGTAAAAAAATAGCACTGAAGGCAAGGATTCAATGTTTTTTTTTTATTTATTTTACCTAAAAAAAATTGTCAAATTTATTAGAGACTTTTATGGAAATAGTTTACTAAATACGGTTAACACTCACAATTTGACCTCTCTACTCTGAGAAATTTATATTTTTTTAGAGTACGTTATTGTATTACGTATCATTTTATTGTAGAAACAAGTCAACTGTCCTATTTATTACCTTCTAAGAGCAGTCTTTGAATAATAATTCTTCTTTGGTACAGGCAATGCTTTTAACGTGCCATATCTAGCATTAAAAATTTTTTTTATATACATTTAAAAATTTTTTTTTTATCTTTACAATAGATATGACAATAAACTAAAAAATGTGTGGTCCGGTGCTATTTTTTTTTTCTTTTTGACCGACAGATTTTGCTTTTGAGTAAAGAGAAGAACTTTATTAAAATAAACTTAACTGCTTTAAAGAGGCTTCATTAGAAATAGATAATAGAAATTTAGTGCAGTAGTAAATAAAATAACTGCAGTCAGTGCTATTATTTTTACCGCCACTGTATGTAAGAAACTATTTTCGTGTAGGTACACAAATGATAGATAGGTAAAAATTTCATCAATAAAAATATTTAAAAATTCTATTTAAAGTGTTTTAACATACAAACATACTTTGGAAATTTACGTACCTATTCCCACTAAAAATACGAAACTGTGACCATAATAAAACATGAAATAAAATGTATATGTATGTATGTAGGTATGCTTGCATGTGTGTGTATATATAAAAAATGTCTTTCCAAGAAATATTATTATGTAGGTTGTAGGTATTTATAAATAAATTATATTAATTTTTTATGAGGGATATTTGTGAACAATACTTTAATTTTGTTAATTATTTTTCCATTTACATACAAAAAATAAGCTGCAATACAAATAATTAAACGCATATGCTGAAATAATAATTTGGAAATTTTATTTAAAGAGATTAACAGTTGTTATGCTAATGTGTGGTGGTAATGTTGAAAGTGGTGCAAGTCCACTTTATTAAAAATAAAAATAATTAGCGTTGTTTTAGTAAGATGTGGTCTGGTGTCTATGTCTTACAAAAATAACCGCTAATTCATTTTTTTAAGTGGACTTATACCACTTTCAAAAATATCGCCTCATATCAATACATGCATGCCTATGTATAACTTTTATACATGCAGTAACGTGTTCTAAAAAAATTTTATTATTTTTTTTCATTGCGTTTAGTACTTATAATTAGAGTGTGTGATGGAGTCACATTAGTGCATTACGTGCTGCATTTTAGTAAAAATCGACTGGTGACAAACATATATTTTTAAAAAAGTCCTAAGTGATAAAAAATTAATATTCTACTTTTAGATGTATTATGATGCAAAGCATCAATTTACATGTTTCAACAATAATTTTCACTTCAAAAATTAAAAATAAAGTTCTTAAACTGTAAAAAACTTTTAAAAGTTTGGATAATTTTGCATAATAGAGACTATATATGTCTGTGTTGACTTAACACAACATCTTCAGGTTGCATACTTGCACAAGTAAAAGTTCATTTTAAAAATGTCGTCGAAGAGAAGTTCATGCAAAAATTCTTTCACTTCATTTTGATAATTCTAATTGCTTTAAAATTTAAAAAAAATGTCAATATACTTTAGAGACTCTTATAAGAAGAGAAGAATACAATATAGGTTTTGTCGCTGTGATAAATTCTGCTAAAAAAACGTACCAACATTAGTTATTTTTTACAAAAATTAAAAAAAAGTACCAAACACTTCTTTTTTTTAAAAGAATATTTTGTAGTTTAAATTTTGACTATATATGTTGTAGCTTAGGAGATATAAGAAGAACCTTGTCACCGAATTTCAAGTCCGCAAGCTTTAGCCGTTTAGGCTTTGCAATAATGATAAGTCAGTCAGTCAGTAACGTAAATGAGCGATATATAATTTAAAATTTTAATATTCAAACACACACATGCATACATACTTGCACTCCCATACAAAATATTTTGGAAGTCACACATTACTGTAAATACATATTATTTTTAGTAAGATAGTGTTTAATCGTACTAATTAGTTTGATTTTAAAAATTGACTTATACCACTTTCAGAAATTTACAGTTTAATTTATAATTAAAAATGCCTGCAAAAACATTTAACCTATGCTTGTGTAGTTCGCTCATACAAACATACATGTTGTAATAAATCTTAATTTTATTACATAAACAGTCACCTATTAGCTATCATTAAAAAAAAATATCTTAATTAACGTATAAAAGTGCAAAAACAAAAACACCCATCACACAAAAAGTACAGTTCCACTAAATTATCAATAAAACTATAATTAACAAGTGGGTATTAAATGTGGCATTAAAAATAAATCGTATTAATAAAAAGTGTTTTGAGTTACAAAGGTATACAACAAAAGTCAATCTCATGATTTGAAACAAAATTAAAAAATTACAAAAAAAAAGAACCTACATGTGTTATTATTGTTATTGTCATTATTGTTATTATGTATTTTAACTGCCTACCTACATACATATTTACATCTGTATGTACTTGTATAAGTTTGTTCTCAGTTGTTCCCCATGCATTAAATTTCACCTGATTTTATAAAAATAATATCGCACATTTCATATTCTTATATTATTTTTTTCGTCTTGCTGGGTTTGTTTTGTATTTTTTTGTTGTCTTTTTCGTACGTTTTTTACGTATCGCCACCTTTCGTCTATAATTATACTCAAACGTGATCACGAGCCTCACACCAAAAAAAAAAAAAAAAAAAATTAAACTACAGTAGCAGCGGCAACAGGAAAAAAATAAACACAAACGGCCAAAAAAAAAACGCCAAAGTTACAACAATCATATCATTCCATCTTAACTGAAGAGGCAGCATAAATCCTCTATAACGAAAAAAAATTCAACATAAAAGCATAAAATAATGAATAGGTATGAAATTTAAAGAAGAAGAACAACAGAACAAAAAAAAAACTAGTTTCAATGCATATTGCAACACACACTCACACGCACACAAGCAGCAAAGGATACTACCGTTTTAATTCACATGTAACCATACCCTTGCATTTGTAGTTCTTATTCTTTGTTATAACTTTTGGGAACTTGGAATGAAACAAAACAAAACAAAATAAAATAACAAACAATAACAGCAACAACCCAAAATGTACACGTAAAAAAAAGAAAAAGGAAAACCCCAACAACATTGACGCCATTGAGACGAAATAAACGATCATCATCATCGTCTGTATCGTTGGCTACATTTCGTGCTCGCTCACTTGTAGCCATGAAATTGTTTTTTTTTCCTCTTTTCCTCTTTATTAATAAAATATGAAAAGAGAGTGTATGCGTTTGTTAAATTCTCCTTCAATCGTAATACCCACAACAACAATAACTAAAAGTAAAACTTCATCATCATCATCAACCTTATTTCTTTAGGGAAACAAAACAAACATTCATGCTGCTTTTTGTTTACTTTTTTTCCATTGTGTTACCGATTTTTCACATTTCTCTAGCCTTTAAATATTTTCAAAACAAACCAATTAAACATTTCATCCATTTTTTGCTTTTCATTATAAACAATAATCCAACGTTTAATGATTATTAATTCCTAAAAATGCCTCCAATGCAAATAAATTTTAAAATAGATGTTTTCAAAATTGTCCTAAGTCACATTAAAAAAATTTTATAGGAGAAGCTGACAAAGTCTCTATTATGAAAGATTATCCAAACTTTGTACAGTTTCTGGGTTTTTACACTAGAACAAATGAAGCATCTGTCGTCTATTCCCATATAAAATGCACGTAGAAAAAAAAATCAACAACTTTGCAAGAAGTTTCTACCTCATTTTGTTTCACTCAACACCCCTAATGATATTCCACCAAAAAAACTGAATCGAAAGAAAAACAAAGACGACAAAACAAGAATGTTTTTATTTCAGCTGTTTTGTTATGAAACGTATGAAATAAGAACAGCAAAATAAAACATTTTGTAAACATTTTTTAATAAAAAGTGAGATTTTGTGCAAAAAACAGTGATAAATTTAAATTTGGCCACTGCAAAATCCATTGCACCACTAATGGCACTTCTGTAACTGCGAGAATACAAAAACAACTTATTTTACCTTTGCGGTGTCAGAATTATATGCATGTGAAAATAAAATTAACAGACTTGAATAATTTAAAAAAAAAAATACTTTCATGTGCCTTAAGCAAAATTTTAAATAAATTTTATTTACTTATATTTTATAAATAAATAATAATAATTACTTATATATACAGATTTTTTAGTATTCTCATGTTGAATTGTAGTTTGATTGCTACATGGTTTGTTGGGTAAAGAAAAAAAATTTAACACTTCCCAGTACAACAAACGAAAAAAAAAATTTCCAACTGTAAGATTGCTTTTACCTTGATACATATCATAAGTACGTACTAAAGGGCTGCACAAGCATACTTGAAATGGCTTACAAGCAATTTTTATTATAAAATATTACACATTTTTGTAGTGATGTGTGGGTTTCAAGTATACTTTTGCAGCCCTTTAGTACGTACACATATTAAAAAAAAATAAAAATTTTTCTTAATTTTTTTTACTAAATGACTTTGATGTTGCAAAGCAACACTTAGTCCCATGATGTATAAATTTTCTAAATTAATTTTATATCAGACGTCTTATTTGCTTTTCTTTTGACAGTTTTCATTTCCAACATCTTGCACGCATTCCTCTAAGATGTGCTCTAGTGCAAAAACCCTATTATGCTTCAATTCCTTTTTATTTTTAATTTTAAAAGTTAAATAAAATATTGCAGGAACTATGAATATATAATTTTGTAATTTTTTTGAAAACATATATGTATGTGAACAAAAATTTTCTCCAGCGCAAGTGGGTGAATTCAGCTTTAGGCCCTTCCTTACATATCAAACGTTATCCTAGTTTATCGTCAATTGTTTTATATTGTTTCATACATACACATGCTCTTTAACACTGACATACGCACACTATAATATTTATAAACATGATAGCAGTAGAAATAAAGAAAAAAATCTAATGCAGCCATAACGAAACCTTGAAAGAAATATAATAGTAATAATAATAACAATAACAATAATAACAATAATAATAATAATAATAATAATAAAACAACAATGATTTTGAATTTTCCTCGCTCACTTTGCTCTCTTTCTAACATATAGAGCATCTTTCAAAGGAATAATAATAATAATAAAAAGGAAGATTTTCATACAAAAAACATTAAGAAAATAACGTCGTTATGGCGCCGAAATTCAGAAAGAAAAAAGCAAATGGTAAATATATTTAATTTATTTCTCTCTATTGTCTTTTTTTTATTTAATATAATATTAATAAGTAGTCGTTTTTTAAAGTTTGTTGTCTATATAACAATATGTCTATGAATGCATCATGTATGTGTGTATTTATGTTTGAAAAAGCTACACATAGAGAAAATAACTTGAGTTGTGAGTACTAAATTTGTCCAAATCACCGCATTCGATATGAAATTATTTAAGTTTTTCATACAAAACCACTAAATTTACAATATCGCTAATCGAATTTTTTAATTCTAATAATAGAAAGTTATTTTTTTTAAAGAACTAAAGTTTGGGCTCTATTGTAGAAGTCTGATTGCTAAAACTAAAAAAAATTTGATAACCATAACTGAATTTTTAATCGGTAACGCCTATAAGTTCTCACAACTACAGATATTTTTTTTTTGGGTATAGATTGAGTTAAAAACTGCTGAAAAAACAACTTTGGTTGTGATTACCTTATTTGGTCCAATTAAATTTTTTTTGGTTGTGCCCATATAAATTCGGTAATACAGTTATTGAGAGAATTAGAGTGTATTATCGAATTGCGATCGTTCTAACTAAAAAATTTAATTAACACAATTGAATTTTCGACTTACAACCGAAGTCATTTTCAATATGTAGACTAGTGTTACTATGTACGTACCATGAGCATTTCTGTCATTTATTTTTATGCCCTATACTCAGGAACCAACTTCGGTCATGAGAACTAAATTTGTTTGATATGCTTAATAGTTTTACAAATAAATTTTTTATATAAAGTTAACAGTTTAACCTAAATTTTAGCGACAAGCGGAACGTTTTTTAGCGCCCTCTATTTATATTAAACTGTCATCCCTAAATAAGAGCGCTGGTGGTGCGTATTCTCTACTGTTGTGTTAATCATGTTGTTAATAAAACCCCCTAAAGACAAAATATTATCAAAAATAACAAAAAATAAAAACAGTTGTTTGCAGCCAACTTCACTACAAAATTCGCTGCCAAAATTGCAGTTTCCAATTGCTAGGCGTTCTTTGTATGAGCCACAAAATTTTTGACAATTAAAAAACAAAAATCCACTTTATTTTTATTCCGTCATATAGCCTCATTGGTTTCTACCGAACGAGCCATACTCCATTGAAATTGATGCACAACTTTTTAACTTTATTCCAAATAAAATCAATCTAACACGCAGTAAAATATACATACAATACATTCATTACGTATGTATGTATGTATGCCTAATTGAATTTATCAGATTTTAAAAACGATCTCTCAAATATACCTACTCATTTTGTATACAAGTGTATGCACATACATATGTAAGTATGTATATATGTATGTGCTTGTATGCATATACATTTTTATAGCTTGTGTGAACAAACACCTACTCTCACTGCAGCTCTAAAAATAACTTCTAATAAAACATTCGAGATGTTAGTAAATCACACTAATCATTTTATTAACATAAAAACTGAAAAGATATGCTCTAAGGCTCAATATTCCATTTCGAAATTTTAAATTTAAATACAAAGCGTAACTACAATAAAATAAAAATAAAAAAAAATATTACCATAGGCAGTCTTTAACTAAAAAAATTAAATAAAAAAAATGTTTTTATCGAAATTACTTTTTAGATTTTGGTGTTGGACTTCATATGAAGTTTACAAAAATACAAACACCTTTTGAGTAAAAATAAGAAAAAAAAAAGCAAATTTGACTTCCTTTGGTTTTTTTTGTGCATCGTTGCCAGCAGCAAAATTGTTAGAAAAGCTAGTGTGCAAAATTTGGCATTTACCTTATTTTAACAAAAATAATTAATAAATAGGGTCTGATTAGTTGTGTAATTGTGGTTTGTGATATGCTTCCATATATTATTTTTCATTAGCATCGTAATGAGAGGGATAACACTGTGCAACAAATTTAAATTTTGCAATTAATGAATGAGACTTTTTTAATCATAGTGTTAAAAAAGAAGTATTTTTGATGACGAATTAGAAGGTGAACATATTTTACATAAGTTTGCTGAACATTGTATGTACGAAATAGCGCATTATGAGTGTCTGTGTGGCAACGCCTCCCATACGCTTTACATTTACTTGTCGCAAATTCGATTACTGATACGGCACTCGTAATAAGGCCGAACAGTATGTCGATTAATTATAATAATGAAAACTTAAAAAAAAATATGAAAGTTTTAAGCCTAGTTTACTTCTTTTCTCATGTGAGATTCCCGATAGCAATTGTCCCTTCGAGGGGAATGGAAATTTCAAGGGAACAAGAATTTCACTTTTATTCCCAATAGTTTTGATTGTTTTGTTGGCTTTGTGTCAAGTGGCACCATCCGTTTGGAACCACATAAAGTTCAAGTTCATATCCTTAATTTCTGGTACCAAAAAATTTTCATGAGATGTTCAATTGTTCGGCACGAGGACGAGTCGAGGTTGACGGCTCTTCTGCCACACTATCGCCAAAAGCAGCAATGTTTTCCTCAGAATTTGTTTGCGAGCCGATGTTTCATACTCATACATATGTGCATAGAAAGTGTAAGTGTATGAGTGAATTACATTGATTTTTGTGTTTGACATAAAGGAGACAAAAGACGCCTGTTGTTTTTGCATTTTAATGTTTGTTGCAGATTTGTCGTTGCCTTGTATAATTCTGCAATGGTTTGCCAAAATTTTTTTTTTTTAAATTTTGCAGTGTTATTAGTGATCAGAATCTTGTTTTTTTTTTTTTTTTTTTGATTTAGAGAATAAATTTAGCATTTTTTGTTATATCTAGCGTAAGAAAGACTAAACTGGCAGCACTTTTTTTTTAGAATTACTTAGAAAGAAACAATTTTCGATTTAAAAGAAAACAATAAAATAATTCTAAACTGGTTTTATTCTGTAGGTACCATTACATCCATCCTCAAATTAAAATACATACTAAAGGGCTGCACAAGCTGAAATGGCTTACAAGCGCTGCCAAGTACACATGCTTGTAATGATGTGTGTTTTTCAGGCATGCTGTGCATTTCTTTAATTCATATTCGTATATAAATAAAATTCGTCAAAGTTCGCTTATCAAAATTGAAATTCCTTGAAAATGGTTTTTTGGTCTTTTTTGGTTACTCAGTAATTCGTTTCAAAACGAATTTCATTTACCAGTGATGGACATGAAATGCTTATAAACAATATGTATGTATTTACATACATGCTTCAATAGCCGCACTTAAATTCTTTAGAAAATTCTATAGAAAAACGTAAATACTTGAAAAAGTGTCACTGTTTATAATCTTAAAAAAAAAAAAAAAAAACATTTTCCACTTAAAAAAAACTGTTTGGTAGAAATTACAAACGGACTCACAAATTTACTGAAAGTGAAGTGTATTCAGAAAATGCTAAATCAGCTCTCAAAACCTCTAAGTCCTCTGCAAATGGTGTATATTTTTGGTCTGTAAATGTTATGTCCTGCAACAAGTAAATATTGCAAACTAAATCAAAAAAAGACCGTTCACAATTGATGGGAAATATTTACAATTACACAAAAATTTTGCACGCTCAAATGCACAACATTGTGAATAGGGCTATAGCAAGGCGGAATAATCAAGCATATCTGCGTAAAATATTTGTCTGGTTTATGGACTTTTACTTTGACAAGTCAGGAATAAAACATGAAATGCACACATGCTTTTTTGAATTCGCCTTGGGCTATAACGATTATGCGGCTTAAGTGTGAAGTTGGGCTCGAAAAAAATATGATTAAATTCTCTGTTGAGGAAACAACGAAACTACTTTCCGCACAACCCAACACTTCTCCACTTACTAATTGAAAATTGTTTATTATTCATATTTCAGAGCAAATTCAGAGGAAATTGTTTTTGTTAGGGATTTGTTAAAAATCCATTAACTTTTCCAACTGATTGTTTCTTTTCTTTAGTATGTATGTGAGTATGCTACATATACAACTATGTATGTATGTTTGTATGTCTGTAAATAATTTGTATGCAGCTCATGTTACAAGAAGTACCTTGTAAAAAGTATTTTTATTTTTATTTTTTTTTTGTTTTTCTTTTGTACGGGTATTTACAAGAATATAAAAAAGGTAGATAGTAAGTGTGCATGTATGTATGTGTATGTGCTAAAACAGGAAAACTATTTATCATGTAAGTGATCAGATACAATCGAGCACGGTTATAATGAGCCTAAAGGATGTAATAATTTTTTTTGTGCAATAAAACAGCAGCAATAAAAATAAACACTAAAGTCGGCTTAAGAAAAATTTAATGGTTACATTTAAAAAAATTTTTTTAAAATAATCCAAAGTATTTTCTTTAAAATAATATGTCTGCCATTCCGTAATCTTCTTGAGAACTCAACGTATTTATGCATATTTGTGTTAAGCATATTGATAAATATTTCATATATTTACAAATACTAAAAAACGTAACGGGTTACGTTAAAACAAATTTAACTCGACATATTTATCTTCACTCACTTAGTAATGTTTTCAAATAAGCTATTTTTCCAAAATATTAAGGCCCGTTATTACAGCTTTTGATAGTTAAAGTTGGGATTTTGAGGGCAAAAAACGCAAAATTTAAAATTGTACGAAAAAATTAAAAAATTTTGCAAAAACTAATTTTTTTATTTTGTTTATGCAAAATATTTTCACTTTCTTTATTTACAATCAGCTATTTTTACCTGGTCTATTGTGGCCAGTACACACTGGCCTATGTTAATTTGCTGATAATGTAGCTTTATATTGGGAAAAGAATTTTTAAAATCGGTTCGGTAGTTTTATCTCCTTATCCAAAAAAAATTAACAGACCAAACTAAAAATTATTTAAATATTTCATAAATTTTACTTTAGCGTCTACATTAATTTTTTTTTTTTGGATAAGAGGGTTAGAGTTTATCTATGACAAAAAAAAAAATTCTCTTTATTTTTATGTTACATAAAAAAACATTTTTTTCTTCATTCCCAAAAACATTGTCTGCAACACTACAATAGAGAGTGTTATTTTTGAAAGTAGTATAAGTCCATTTTTTTTAAATTAATTTTAGTGTCTATACTAACTAACTAAAATTAGCGCTGACTTTTTTTAAAGTAGCCTTAATTATTAAATCTTAAAAAAAGTTGCTAAATTTTCTGTAGACTTGAAGGTAGAATTTTTTTTTGTTTTTTGTAAATAATTTTAATACGAAGTAAAAAAGGTACATAAAAAAATCATATAATAAAATATTCCATTTTTATCAACTAAGATTCCGCGATATAAAATCCACTCATTAAATCAGTGGCAATATGGAAAAACCGTTTAAGTCTTTTTAAGTTATTTTATAGGACTTGAAATTTTAAAACGTTGCAAAGTTTTTCTTATAAAATTATTTCGTTTCTAGCAAACGGTATTATTTTCATTTTCATCACTGAACCCTAATAATAAAGTTATTAAGTTAATTGTGACAATAAGTCAACCTAAGCGATTTTTCCTTATTAGCACACAGAAATGTCTACTACTTTGTTTCGTCTACGTATCACTTTAAACAAACTTTTTCGTTATCTTATCATTTTTTTCAACGAAATCATATTTTTAATATGTTTGTATGTACTTGTTTTTTACTTTTGAATACAAACAAAAATAAATTAAATAGTTTCGTCATATAATTAAAAAAAAATCCCCTAAGCTACATTAAAAATATTCTACAGGAGAACGAAAAAATATCGCTAGTATTCAAGGAAACACTCAATTACAAAAACAAGTCTTTCGTATGCTTTAAAAAAAAAATTAATACCCTTCTTCTGTAAAACCTTCCTAGACCTTATGTAAGTTTAAGTACTCATGATCGCTTGCCAAGAAGGTCTTACTACCTATTTCCTACTAAATTTTTTAATTAATATGGTAACACATAACTGCTCTCTTTTTTCTTCTCTTACGCAACGCTATAATTAAAGTAAGTTTAAATTATAATTTTTTTAATCGTACAAATTCAGCGTTGCCAGGAGCTAGAAAACAATAATACTCGTATACTGTCTTTATAACACAAGCGATCAACTCGTCTCGAAATTTTATATGAAAAGTACTCAAAATATTGAGTGTTTTTCATGTTATAAAAACAGCACACAAGCTATATTTCCCTAAAAAAAACGCTAGAAAAAGCTATATCACGCCGAAAAAACAAATAAGCTAAAAAAAAGTTAAAAACCTACAGCTTAAAATTCAAAATTGTCTTAATTCTTTATTACATTAAGAATCTTAATTATAATTTTTATAAAAACAAAAAAAAACATGAAAAATCAAAACCTAATTAAAACAAGTTCTTTTTTTACACGGCTTTAAATGCTAATAAGCGAATCAATTATTTTTCAACTTCAATGTTAAAAAATAATATTTAAAACACATTTTAGAAATAATTTTTATTTTTAATGCGATTTCTATTGTAATATTTCACTTGCTTTATCGTACTCAAAAGTGAGCAACCTCAGCATTACTAAACGGTAGTACTAGTTAACTAAATACTAAATGGCACAATTAATTAATCAATTAGGAATAAAGTGCATTTTTATTTTACAAGTTAGAAGGCAAATACTTATTTTCGTTCGGCCAATTTATCAATTTTCATATCAAAGTTTTATCGAAAATATTACTTTGGCTAATTTGGTTTCAGTTTCAGTTTGTTTATGTATGATTTGTTTTAATTTTTCCAAAAAAGGCTATTTAAGACTATTTTGAAAAACAAAAAAGGCTACAAAAAGTGAAATTTTGAAGCTATATCTAGCCTTAAAAAGGCTAAAATGGCAACGCTGTTTGTGACTGAGTGCCAAATTAATTTTTCTTAACTAAACTCAAATGAAATTGGAAAAAAAAAATTTAATTAGAAACAAAGAAATCAATAGAAATAAAAATTTTATTTCAAACAAGTCATATGAAAATTTTGATTTAGAAATTTTGGAACTGACCGTGGGTTGAACCGTGACATCTGCAGTTGAAAGACATTTTTAATGTTTGGTTTAAAAAGCTTAGGTGCAATCATAGCGCCTGATAAGGCCCTTTGGCTAAGACATCGTGTGTAAAAAATGTCTGAGCATAGAATAGAGTAAAAATGTCTTGTGTTTGACAAAAAAAGGACTTCCACTCATTCTTTTCGCACTCATACACTTACACTTTTAATTTTTATTTTGTTTTTGAGAAGGTATAAAAATATTGGCGAACAGAAAATGTGAACAACTTTTGACAGATACCAAAAAACACAGGAAACGCTTAAAAAATTTATAACTGTACTAATGTCGTTACATTGCGTACTTCTGCCATGATGAAACATTAAAAAAAATTTTTTACTTAATGTCCTTTTTTTATTATTTACATTTCAACTTTAGTTTAGTAAAAAATCAACATATTAAATTAAAAAGCACCCGTTTTGAGTTATGCCACTATTAAAATATATAAATAATATGTTCCTATATACATACATCATTTCTACTATTATTAACTTATATTTTTTTTATTTTTATTTGCAGGTAAGTCGGGCTTCTAACATTCTTCAACATTTAAGGTAATACCTGCCTGCAACTTTCGCTAGTTTTGATAAAAGAATTAATGGTTGCCCCAATATTTTCATTTGAACAATTAATTTATTTTTTTGCCAATAGAATAAATTGCTATAAAGCTGTTATTTATGAAAGTGGTACAAGTCCACTTTTTAAAATAATGAGTTATATATTTTTTAAGTAAACTTATACCACTTCCAGTAATAATAACTCATATGTGGTTTTTGATTTACAGTAACAGCTGCCAACTTAATATTTCTTACGTTTTTAAATGTGAAAATTAAACTTGACTGCTAGACATTTCACAATAAACCAAACAAAAAATTAAATAAAATTAATATAAATAAAAAAATAAAAAATGAAAAAGGAAAGAATAAAATTAATTTTTGTGTTAAAGCAGGCAAGCAGTCGCCGTAAGTTAAAATATTCTTCAGCAACAATGTCGATTGAGTTTGCTTTCAAGCCAGATAACCAGACATAATCTTAAACACACACACACACACACACACACACACACACACACACACACACACATACCGTACACACATCCACACACGTAGTGAACAACACATAAAATTTCTTTTTTAAGATATTTTTTATCATCGTCTGCATCAATTTAAAAAAAAATAGTCAATTGACATTTCTTTTGGCAAGTTTTTAGCAGCATTCATAAAAAACATCCCTGCACGCGAAGAAAAAATATGGTTGAGGCAACCATATTCTGGTGAAAACATGGTATGCTTGCATCTAACCATATAAACATATTTTTAAACCAAACATATTATATATACCTCTCAACCGCAAATGGTGCGGTTCAACACCCGGTCACAGCTCAAAATTTTTTTTTAAAAATTTATGCAATTTTTATTATTTTTTAAATATGTAAATTTTTTATATATAAATACTTTTTTTTTTTTAATTCTATTGACTGTTTTGTTTCTATAATATTTATTTATTACATTGATTTTTTTTTCAAATTTATTTTATAAGAAAAACTTTTCAGAGCCCCCTAAAAGGACTTAATAAGACACAGATTTATCGTTTAATTCTTAACTATTAGAGACATTTCGCAAGAATTTTAAAATGATTTTCTTAAATTATCGTTTAATGAACTTAAAAATTAAAATAAAATCATTTCGTTGGGTTGGAACAACAAAAAAGTCAGCAGTCCAAATTTAACTGATTCCAAAAAAATAAAAAAAATTTTATGTGCGCGTGTGTGTTTTTTTGTTCTGCTTTACTTTATAAAGGAAAAATAAATCAATATTTAAATTAATAAAACGTGCCATAGATTTGATCTGATTTATATGCTGGAGCTCAAGACAGCAGAATTAATTTAAGGAGCAACAACAACAAACTGAATGCTGAACACAATTAACATAAATACATATCAGCAGTCACTTTTAAGAAAAAGTGACACTTTTTTATTTATTATTTTTTTTATTTAAAAAGTTGCTAAAGCAACTATTGATAAATATCCTGCATAAAATTTTTAAATGTTTTTTTTTTTTTCAAATTACTTTGCTGGGGAAATTCAATTTTTGTTTTTAATTATGATATTAAACAAAAAAAAAAAAAAAATTATCTTCTAAATGTGGTTCATAAACAGAAAAACCCTTTACAATAAGTTTTTGTTTTAAAAAGTGGGTGGTGGTTTTGAATAAATTTCATTTTAAAATGTTAAAGTTTTTTTTACTAAAAATAAAAGTTTGTGTGTTTGAAAACGATAAAATCAATATATTGCATTTACTGTAGCTGCTCTAACTAGTAAACAGCTTTTACACGATGGCGAAAGCATGCACAATCAAGTGATTGAGCTAATAAGTTGGTATCACATAACACAGCATCAAACTGGTACACTATTCATTTCATTAAAGAAAAATTACTAAAAGGTCGTTATGCATAATTAGAAAAAATGTAAAAACAGGTTATTTGACAAATTTATCTTTATAAATAAAATTAATTTTCTGTTTGTTTTTTTTCCTATATAAATTTCTGTTTTTCTATCAGATTTTTCTGAAACTTGGTACTCACAATCTAAGAAAATTAGTCATTTATTTTTGTTTTTACTACAACATTGAAGTGGTCATTTTAATAATTTAGATTACCATGCCCATTTTTACACCTAATAATTTTTAAACAAAATAATTAAGTTTTTAAATGCTTAACATTTGCTGACCACGCCCACCCTTTTATCCAATTTTAATTAAACAATTTAGGTGAGCTTTTAAGTGATTAAAATTCTCACCCACTAAGTAAAGAACCGGGTGAGTTTAAATTAAAACTGCTAGTTTTTATTAAATAATGCTTATCATGCGTGGAATGGCGGCTTAAATATTTCACAAGATCGAGCTTAAAACACTTGCTTTTAATTAATGAACACTAGAAACTATCTGCGAAAGGTCACTTATGGTACCGAAATGTACATTTTCTTGTATAGCCAAACGGCTTTAAGTGCATTTCTTTCCGATAAAGATAGATTTTTCGATGCTCTGGCAGAGAGAAACTCGAATGTAAGCCATTAAATGACGGACTCTCTGGTTAAAAAGTGCGCGTATACTTCATCCATAGGTCCAGAGCCCTTCTGCGGGGTAACCACTTTTATTCGTGCTTTATTATGCCAAGAATAGAAACGAAGTATACAAGACTGCTTAAGAGCCGAATTGGGTATACGGCAATGAAAGAGACTCATTAATCCCGAACGCACCAGGGCACAAGTTGTTTTGAACCTAAGGCTGATTTTCAAATTAAAATGACAATTTTATTTTAATATGAATGATTAAATATTTTCAATTTTAAAACTGCAGCATCCGACTTTGAGATCAGCTGAATTAGTTGGAGATAATCCTATTGCGCATGCATTCTGACGTATTTGGACAGTTTTAGCATTGTGTGTGTATGTGTGTGTATTGGTTTTATTAGAAATCTACAGAGTGAAAAAAGTTAAAAAAAAAAAATTTTTATTTAGTGTCATATAAAGTGGCCGACTATTTTTTGAAATTAGCTTTCAAAAAAAATAATATTTTTTTTCTTCGGGTGATTTTGAGAGAAAGAAGGTAGTACTCGTACATTTGAACACAAAAAAAAAAAAAAAACTTTAATGCAATAAAACACGTTTGATCTGTGTTTTTCGGTTTACGAGTTCATTGCTTGTTCGTGACAAAACAAATAAGTTTTGCTGGATTGTTTCCACTTTGACTGAAAGCTTATAATACGCTTTTGAATCCATAAATGAATAAACAAATGCAGCAATAGTATATATTTGTTTGTTGTTGCTATTAGTTTATTTTATTTTTTCGTTTTACTTCAACTACACGCAAAGAAAAAAGATGGATGAATATGGTCACCTCAAACATAGTGTGTTCTTCACAAAAATATTATTATTAATTTGAAGGATCTAAACATTATTCTGATCACGATAAACATGTTTCTAGTTATTTTTAACCATATTATGTTTAGTGTCTTAGATCAACCATATAATTATCATATTATGTTTAATAAAATTTTACTTGAAATCATAAATATGTTCATAGCAAACATAATAATGATAAAAATATGGTTGAATGTAAATTATTTTCTATTTTGTCTCTTTCGCAACCATGTAAATAAAGTGAGTATAAAACAAAAACTTAATCGTTCAAACTCAACTGAGCTTTGTGGCTGAAGTGGTTGAGTG
Source organism: Thelaira solivaga (assembly GCA_947397855.1). Classification (NCBI taxonomy): domain Eukaryota; kingdom Metazoa; phylum Arthropoda; class Insecta; order Diptera; family Tachinidae; genus Thelaira; species Thelaira solivaga. The sequence goes on from OX377611.1 coordinate 4,048,314, forward strand.
GCGAGTAAATGCTTCTTAACTAAGTGTTCGCAAGTTCGAGCCCTGGCAGAGTCAACTAAAATTTAAATAAATAAATTTACACCCGATGTATTATGTAATAAATAAATACAAATTGATAGAAAAGAAAAATCAATGGAATAAAAAAACTTTGCTTATACAAAAAATTTAAATTAAATTTTTTTTTAAAACTGCTTATATAAAATATGTATGTATTAAAAAAAATAAAAAAAAAATTCTTGCCCTGACCGGGGGTTGAACCACAACATCTGCAGTTGGAAGTTATTTTTAATATGTGTGATTTAAAAATATATATGGTTAGAAGCAATCATAAATCTAACCATACTATGTTTCCACCAGAATATGGTTGCCTCAACCATATTTTTTCTTTGCGTGTACATATATGTTTGTCATACATTTTCTGTTTTCTATTTACTTTTCTTTCTAATTTTTTTTCGTGGAAAAAGACTAATGTTGAAGTAGCAACTTCAATGAATGTCTGACTAGCTGCTTGACTGTTCTTGCTTCATATTTGCAGTTTAGCTACTAAATGTAGTGCACATCCTGTACAGATTAACTGATGTACATAAATAAATACACATGTGTCTGTACATATTTTCCTTGTGTGAAGAAAGAAAAAAGAACGTGCTTTATATAAGGAAAATGTGAAACATTTCATTTAGTTTTCTTTTTTTTTTGTCATTTGTAACATCTTCTGTTTTTAATGACACTTAAGGATTTATGGCTAAATGCTGAAGCAAAATTCTATATACATACAAACTTATTTGCCTGCGATAAAAAATTATTTAAGTACAAATAAAGGGTGTCCACCATAAACAGGTCTGATAATTTAATTTTGAATTGAAAAAAAAAAATTCAAATTAATTTTAGAGAACTACAGTTTTCGAAATCCTAATTTGACGTAGACTTTAAAGTAAAATTTATGAAAAATATATATGAAAATTTCGATAACGTTGACTTTAAAGTCTGCGTTTATTTTTTTTTTTTTTGGATAAGGGGGTTTTTCTTATAAAATCATTGCGATTCTAGCAAACGATATTGACTAGTCAATCGGGAATTATATTGTCTCATCATCTCTCCACCACAATAATAAAGTTATTGAGTTAATTGCTGTCTGTTTTGAAAATCACATTATTTCAAATCACATGTGGTATTGAAATCACAAATCACATTGTCAAAATGTAGTTTTCAGAACACGCCTGTAAGTCAATTTATACTTAAGTCGATTTAAGCAACTTTTCCTTATTTCTTTCGATATTCGTTTGTTCAAAAAAAATTTTTTTTCTTTATTTATAAAAATAAATTTTTAATTAACGGCGCGAAAATTAAGTAAATGTGTATTTTAGTATACATTCTGAATTAGTACAACTTTAAAAAAATATTCTTTGCTACCAAAATTGATTTTTTTTTATTTTTATAAAAATAGACAGAATTTTATAGCATTTTAAATAGCACACAACAGCCACATATACTCGTACCATACATACTTGTATGAGAGGTAATCACAACAGTGCTGGCAAACAGTAGGCAGAGAACGACAGTCTCTAATATTTTCTTTAGTATCTGTCAAAAGATATTTACATTTTGTAAGCTCTATTATTATTATCATCATGGGCTATAATCGCACAGCGACCTTTAAGATCTCCATTATTTTTATACTCCCACAAAATACATAGAAAGTTTAAGTGCAAATATCTTGAATATTTCTTCTTTTGTAGCAGGACTAACTTCATTGACTTTACTATTACGTTGCTCGGAAACTAATTTATACCCCTAATATGCTTCACAACTCAACTCAGCTGAGTTCTATTTGAAATTTTTCTATGTTTTTGTGAACTGCAGGAACACAAACAGGTTGTAATATCAAAATTACAGCTAAAGTAGAGTTGAGTTGTGAACCATAATAAGGGCATTAATTTTTTCAAGACAGTTCGAATATCCCAACAACCCAACTTCACATTTAAGCTGCATAATCGTTATATGTTTTGAGAGCTGGTATAGCAAGGCTTGTCTGTAAAAGTGATCAATTAATGCTATATGCAGTAGTTTTTGGATAGTGCACTTTTAAGAATAGAGATCAATAAGCAGCTTTTTTACAGTCTTATTTTACTTTTGTAGTATAGAAAAGGTTAAAATGCTGTTCAAGCCAGAGAGAAATTAACAGATGTAATTATATATAGAAAATGTATTAACAGAAATTTTGATGTTGAAGATGGTTGTTCTAGTAGGCCGATTGTAGCTGATAAAGTGACGATAAAGGCATTGGTTGAATCAAATCGGAGAATAAGTGCATGTGTTATTGGTGAGAGGTTAAATTTTTCGAATTGTTTTTCAGTTTCCAAAAAACACAAAAAACCAAATTATTTTCCGAACAACCTAATATTTTTGAAACAGTTTGTCTCCCTAAAGTTTTTAATCTAGAGCCGAGTTCAACTTGAAAAAAAAATTGTGTTTCCGTTTCTCAAAAAAAAACTTTCTGAACAAACCAATATTTTTCCAAAATATAAAATTTTATCTGAGATTTTGCATCCTTTAGATTTTGCATCCCTCTGTGTTTAATCTAGATCTAGAATGGTTTGAAGACATTTATAGACCAACAACTGATTTTGTTGTATCATTTATTTAGTATCGCGCAGGATTTATTCTATTATATTATTTTTGTATGTACATAACCACTTACGTAATTGCCTATGTGTGGGTATAATTGTAGTCATACTGTCTGTGGGATCTTAACGAAAATCGCACAAGCAACTACATACCAACAAATAAATATTATTAATTAAAAAAAAAAAATTAATGAAATAAAAACAGCAGAAATAGAATAATGAATGACCAAAAAATATTTAAGATTTTTTTTTAATTTGAGCAAAAATAGCGATATTTTTACATTTCAAGCGAGTGTAGGTATTCTTGTGCTCTCTTGGTTGAAAAATATTTTCGGCTTAAGTATTTGCGAGCAACTACTATATTCAATACCAAACAAAGGAGAAAGAAACAATTATGGTAAAAATCATTTCATATCGAATCGACGATTTGGGTCCAGGTTTTTTTTTTTTTTTATTTTTTTATTTATATAACGAAAATTTTAAATAAAGAAACATACAGAACCATACAAATACTATACAGATAAATTATGTATTTAGAAGAGCAAACATTAGCATTTGTAGAATGCATACAGTTGGTGCGGCATCAGCTATGGTAGATTGAATGGAATTTCATTGATCAAAAATGCAGAACTTTTATCACCTCTAATAACACTTATTCGCGTTCAGCATTGTTCTACGACTCTTGCCATTAAGGTTTGCATAGATTTAATATAGAGTGTGCACGCAAATAAAAAAATATGGTTGAATATAGTCACCGCAAACATATTTTGCGCATCTAAACACAATTATGATCACGATAAACATGCTTCTAGTTAATTTTAACCACACTATTTTTATCCATAAATATGTTGTGATTGCCATAATCATAGTCACACTAAAGTCGGTATCTTTTTAAAAACGACTTTAAATTCATATAATTCTTATGAAAAAAAGTCAGCTTTTTTGTGACTATAATGTTTATTAAATGAGAAAAATATGGTATTTGCCTTTTTTGTCCGTAATTTTTTTTATAAAATTCTTTTAGGTTTTTTTGTTTTTTTGCTGTCGACTTAAAACTTAAATTCTAAATGAACTTAAATTTTATAAGAAATGACCACCTGCCGCGTGTCATAAATCACACAATCATGCAAAATGTCATACATCATCGTGAAAAGAGTAGGGAAACCAACAAACGAATGAAAAACCGTTTAAAATTAAGCAGAAATCTAACATTAAACATCAAAATAAGTAAGAAAACTTGGTATTTAAAAAATTTGCATAAACTTACAAGAGATTAACTCAGCAACATGTCTTATAAACACACACACATACGCAGACTCAAAGTCATGCTCATATTTAGTCATAAATTCTTGCATACAAAAACACATTAACCCTGCAAACATTTTCACGCGTAATTCCAAAAAACCAATAGGCCATAATCATAGTCACACTAAAGGCGGTATCTTTTTAAAACTCGTTTGAGGGGGAGAAGAGAGTCTTGCATTATTTACTGAATCTACTGTATAACTCATGATTATAGGGTATTCTGTTCCAAATGAATTATTTTGTTAGCTAAAAAGTATCAACTCTTAATGATGCCATCAAACATGGTGGACAAATCACAGAAGATAGTCTTTGAATTCTTAATGAATTCTAGACTTAGCGAGAATTTGTAAAATTAGTGTCATAATTGCTTTATTTTGGCCGCAGCAAATAAGTGACTCTTACCGTCTCCTAATTGTAGTTCTACTGCTATTCCTTTAAAAAAAAAGTATATTCTGCATGATGTTTTCGAAAATAAATGAATGAAAAATTTCTAAATGCAAGATGCTTTTGTTTTTCCAAACTTAAACAATTGATATTTGAGAGTTTATAAACCCACACTGATTCGAAATTTTTCTCTGGGAACCCTCTCAACTGTTGAGTTTCCTATCCACGAGTATTTAAATTTAAATTGCATAAATTGAAAAGGATGGAAATTCGTCATCAACATCATCATCATTATAATCATTAATAATATTATTTGTATGAAGAGAATATTATTATTAGTAAATGAGCATTTTGGCATTAAACGATTGAATGAATAGCTGAGTGACTAATTTTAATACAAACAAACTCCTTTACATAAAATGGATCTATATGCTGCAGCATTTTATTGCAAAAAAAATTAAAAATACGAGTAAATAAGTACTAGTTCACACAGTGTAATTTTTATTGATAAAATTCTGTGTTGAGTTTTTTCTTGTTGTTTTATTGGATATATTTTTGTAATATTTAATTCAATTAACCATAAGTTTGTTTGTGTATTTGTCATTTTCCAACCAAACTTAGCGCCTGTTCAACTAAATGCGAACGAAAGCTTCTTTCGCATAATTAATTGTATTGAAAAGAACAACAAATTTTTTTTTTTCAATACAATTGTGCTAAAGAAACTTTTGTTCGTATTTAGCGGAACAGAGCCTTACTTTTTTTATCTGCCACACCCACTTTTCAAATTGAATATTTTGGATTACTTTCTGCTTCCCAGTGGAAGTCTGCATGAATTGTAGTTAAGGACTGAGCGAGACGGGATACAAAAATTAGTAATTTATGATTTAATTTTAATTCTGTCAATACCAGACAAAATATTAAAACCTTTTAACATACCGGAGTATATTAATCTTGTGCCCGGCCAGTCAGTTAAATATGCTACGAGCTGGCATATTTTTATGCACTTCTAGCTTGCCTGGACAAGTTTGTGCGTGTCTTGTCTTATCAGATTTTACCTAAAGTAAGTAGCCCCGTATATTATTGGGTTGGTTGGTTTGCGTTACGGGCTGACGGTCTTTAATTAGAATTTCATTTCTAAAGTGAGCATTAAAATATCTGAACAGATCCCCAATCCTATGCTCGATATGCCAATTAGGCTTTCCATAAAATTGGCACCGACAATTTATGTCTCGAAGGAAGAAGAGCCAGACACTCGTAGAAAATTATCTCCTTATTCTCAGGTGCTCGGCAGCTGCGACAGTTTACTTGGAAATATGCCAGGGGAGCGTTTACCGTCATAGCGAGGTCAATGCACAACCTTGCATGTGCATTAACTTAACAGTCTGAAGGTTGCATGGTCGATTCCAGCCTAGACCCTGAATGCTTTCGGTAGACAAGAATCTCTTATCGTGATCAAAATAATGTTAAAGTGCTTTTAATATCAAAAATATGCCTACAGTGGCCATATTCAACCATATTTTTTATTTTAGTCCTTTTAAATTTTTTTCTACTTTTGGTTATATAATAACTGAATGGCTGGAAAAGTTACCATGTTGGACGTATTTTGAATTTTTTTTTTTGTAAAGTGCCGTACCTCTGTGTATTCATGTATCTGTTTGGTCCTTTGTTAATCAATTAATTACTACTTAATTAATTATACTTAATTTTTCCATGTTGTGTTGAAATTGAATGTGTACATGGGCCGCTCAAACTTCATAGCTAAAAATTACAAAATTGCATGTGTGAACTGAGCCTAAATAAGTGAACCCAAGTATGTGGGGCACATTTAAATATTAAATGTGCTTGGTGGCAGTGTTTTTGGTGTTGTGATGTCTACTACAAATTAATTTCTTTTATTTGTTTTTACAAGTGTGCTGTGTGCAAAATGTTTTAATGATTCGGTGCGTTTGTCTGTCGTTGGTCTTTTGCCCGTCTCTGGTAATGCTTCGTATGACTTTAACGGATGTCATCTTTCATTTATCAATATTTGTCGCTAAAATTATGTATGCATGTGTGTGTATATATGCCCATCAATCAAGCGCAAGCGTATATAAAAAAGAAGGAAATTCTAAAATTAAATTGATTTTAGACCTTTCCATACACGTTGTAGAATTGAATGCACATTGAAGCATCTGCTTGTAGAAATAATATTTAAAAAAATAGCTGGCTCCCTTGTTTATTTCTAAAAGTTTTCAATCATAACTAAAATTAGTTAATAATTTTTGTAGTCTTTTTCTAGAGTACCTTCTCAATGCACATCTTATTACGTTGTCTGGCTCTAGGTTAAAGAACCTTTTATCTACGGCCTAGTCTTGTTTGGCGAGTATGAGCTTCTAATTTTTTAAAATAATTTAATTGCCTGTTTAGCTAAATGCGAACGAAAGCTTCTTGAATTCGCATTTAGCTGAAAACTATTGGAACTTTTTTTTTGTAAAGAATTAAAATTTAATATTATTGGGCCATAATCAGTCACAAAAGGAAGGCTTTTATTAAGAGCTGACTTTAGTTCATAAGAATTATATGAATTTAAAGTCGTTTTTAAAAAGATACCGACTTTAGTGTATGGCCTTTATTTGCCTGCCGTTGGTTTTATATTTAAATTTTTTTTTATTATTAATTTAACTGTTATTGTTGGTATAAGTCCACTTAAAAGAAGTAGTTATTACTAAGTTACTAAAATTACCACTGAAATTTTTTTTTTTTAAAGTGGACTTGTACCACATGTTGCGATCATAGCCCGTAATGATAAATATACCACTTTTAGAAATAGTATCTCATTTATATATATAAAAAAACATTTTTTTTGTTTATTTTTATAACAAAATTTCAGCAATTTTCTTTCAATTTAAGCAACAACATTCTAGAGACAAGAAAAATTAAAAAAAAAAATTAAACTGAAATTTTATTTCTAGACTAAGAAAATGTCATTAAACTTTAAGCAAGACAACAAGAAAAACTATTTTTCTTTTAGATTTATTAACTGTTTGCAAATAAAAATAAAACTAAAAATAAAATTTTTACAACACAAAATAGCACAGAAACTGTCTGCAAAATAAATACAAATAAAATACGTGTTTTTCACTGTAGTATTCGTCAAGAAATTACAAAATTCAAAAGAATAAAATTTTTTTTATAAAAATAGACACTCTTTTCTTTTAATTTAATTTTATTTAATTTTTTTTTTTTCAAAAAAATGGCAGACAGTTTGCCGTTTTGCTAATTGCGTCTACAAATGTATGGTTCTCATTTTTTATTATATTTTTATTTTTTTTAGGAATTTAAATTGTTTAGGGTTTATGAAAAAATGTTTCTTAAAACTTACCAGCAAGAAAACTTGTGGTGTGTGAAACGGTTCCATATCAACTTTTCATTTTCTGTATTTTCCAACAATTTTTTAGGAGTGCATGAATTTATGAAACGTGTGATGAATTAATTTTTCATAGGATTAATGACAAAATTCAAAGATAATAAAATTTTCTCAGTGTCCACTTACTGAAAATTCCTAACTAATTGTTGAGTAGGAGCGCTATGTAGTCTAAAGGTAATTTTCTCAATTTCGAAAATTCGTTTCATAAATCTAAAAATATTTACCCTAAAATTAGCTAGTTGGAGCGAAATATCAATATAAAAATAAATTTATAAAATAAGACCTCAAGCTTAATAAAATAGCCATATTAATTAAAAACAACAAAAGTAATTGGTAATTCTAATTTAGTAAAAACGCACTGATTTTTGTTTTGCTTCGATTTGAAAAAGAACTTTTTTGTAAAAAGAAAGTCTGGTTGATTTATTTTAATGTTAAACATAAAAAAATTAAAAGAAATTATCATTTTTAAAATCATTAAAAAAGAAAATTTAGTTGTGATTTGTCTCTTAACACATTTTAGCTCTAAGCAAAAAATTAATATTTCAAATCTTAATGATTCCAAATAATAATTTTTTTGCTGTAGCTATTTTTCTTCCCCTTGACCTCCTTATCTACCCATAATTTAAGACTAAAACGATAAATGCGTTATAACTAAATCTGTGTTACGCTGGACTAAAATTAAAAGGAAAAAAAAAAAATTGACAAAACAACAACACAAACCCATAAAAAAAAAACAATAATCATTGTGCTACTGGCTTTTAACATTTTTTTTTGTTTGTTTTTAGAAATGGTTAAGAATAACGATTATCAGCGAGTTTTTTTTTTTTTTATAAAAAAAATTACCTAATTTGCAAAACTTAAAAACAAAATTTTGCTACTGTATTATTTATTAAAGGGTATTTTTTTCAGCTCGTTGGAACTTAAAATTTTAAAAACTATGTAACACAAAAAATAATAACGTCAAAATTCATAAAATATATTTTTGTTCAATAGGGGCTCATTACGCAAAATTTTTATTTGAAACCCATTTATAAGTCCTTATTAAACAAAATTATTTGTTATGATTTTTATTTAAAAAAATTTAATCAGAAATTATAAAAAAAAAATTTATAAAAAATATTTTTTTTTTAACTTTATAAACAAAAGGTTTTTTTTTTTTAATTTTAATCAAGAAAAACAAAATTTTTGTCAATACATGACAGTAACATCCCGTAGGTAGAGTCCAACTGCGGGTTGAAGGTTCGATTCCTGCCTAGACACTAGGATTCTGTAAGGTTGCGGTGCAATTTTTATGCAAAAGATACAAATTAAAATTTTAATAAAAAACAAAAATCGTGAATCATTTGAGTTGTTTTTGATGATGCACATACAAAATTTGGTACATTTTGTGGCAAATTATACGAACAATATGGGCCTGTCAAATTTCAATTTTGCTGGTTTATCAGCACAAACCAGTAAGACTTTACGTAGCTGTACAGTAATGTGATATTTTAATAATATAAACCATCAACTCGTCTAGAAATTTTATATAAAAAGTGCCCCAAGAAATTTTCTAGATTAGTAGATCAAGAAGATTAAAAATGAATGATTACGTGCGCTCAATAAAAAACACAGTCTTCTATAAGTTAGGCGTTTTGGTAGCTGATTTTCAAAGTAAATGAAGCCTCAGGCTATTCATGATAATTTGCCATAATATGCCGATCATGACATTATGACAGTTTGTTTGTATTATCAGGCTATAAAAAAACACCCTATAATTGTTTATTTTATGTTGTGATTAATTTTAATTAAGGTTTTGATGACGACAGCTTGTTTTAAAAAACAAAATATAATATTTTTAAAGTTTTGCAATAAATTCACAATAAAATGGTGTCAAGTTTCTCCAAAAAAAATAAATAAATAATAAAGTCTTCCAAAGAAACTAAATAAAAACGATTTAATAAAATTTATAAATTTGATTAATAAAAAAAATGATGTGTGATTTTTTTTTTTTTTTGAGTTATTTTTAAATAAATTTGTTTTTTTTTAAATACTTCAAAGTAATTTCAGAGTAATTATGTGGCAGATTCTCTTTAACAGTGTGTGTTCCAACCCGTAATCTTTTACGGTTCCCCTTTATATTGAAAAAATTTCTCAGAGCAACCGTACTGGGGTATGAGGGAATTTAAAAATTTCTTATAAAATACTTCAAAGTAATTTTTGAGTAAGTGAGTGTCAGATTATAAATCTAGAGGACCTCCTTTTGCTAAGGTTGCATGTCTCATCCCGTAATATCTAATTGTTCCCCCGGAAATTGTAAAAATCCCTCAGGCGAACAGTACTGCAGTATGAAAAAAATTCAATTTTTTTTTCAAATTCTGATGCAATAAAATTATTCACTTAATGTTTTTAATTAAAGAAAAAAATGTGGTCGGCTTTTTGAATTTTGATTTTTGAGCTCATATTTCAAACATTGTTTTCATATTTATTAAATTTGATTAGCTAAATCTTTAACTAGTATGAAAAACAGTGAAAAATGTATGAACAACTAAATTAAAGACTTTTAAAACTGTCAGCAAATTATTTTCTAATTGACCAAAATAAACACGACCATATATTTTTCTTACAAGTATTTTAAGAAAAAAATATTTTAACAAGAAAATGTGCTTAAGAAAAAAAAGAGAAAAATTGTTTTAAATATTTTATTTATTTTAGATTTAACAAATTTTATACACAGAAAAAAATGTTTTTTACTCAATTTGTTAGTTTTATTTGACCTTTTTCTTTTAAATAATATGACTATTTTATTAAGCTTGAGGTCTTATTTTTAAAAAAATTTATTTTTATATCGATATTTCGCTCCAATTGGAATAGTCTAAAGCATTTTATTTTCAAAGCTATAATAAGTAAATGACTTTCTTGTGATATCACATCACTTGGAGTTTTGTAAGTGTTTTTTTCTGCTTGAATTCGTTAAAAAAAATTATTAATTTGACTGGCTTTTTATTACTTTAAAAATTAGTAAAGTTTTCTAATTTAAAAAGACGCTTTATGTTTGTAAAAAAATATGTTTCATTTCATTTATATTTATTCTTCGTGATTTACTTATCTTGTTTAGTACAAGACACAAAATATTTTAGTCGAGATTGGAATTACAATTTTTAGAAAAGTTTTAACCATAAAAACGGCATTTTATTAAGACAACTAAATTGTTGGTAATTATAAAATTCTTTTAAGAAAATAAAATTTTTTGAGCTGAAGGCCTAAGATACCATTGCTCCCCCCTTTTTTTATTTACTCTTACTTTATAATTTATAATTATAATTCAAGTGAATTAATAAATAATTAAAATTTTATGGCAAACTTCTGCTTTTTGCACTATTTGAGCCGTTAGTTTTAAAAGTGATATAAGTCCTCTTTAAAAAAATAAAAAATATAAGTCAGTGATAGTTTTAGTACTAAATTACCGCTAACTAATTTTTTTACAAAAGTGGGCTTGTATCACTTTCAAAAATAACACCTAAGTTTCTCAGACCGTTTGACCCCTCGAATGTGTATTTTAAGATGCCAAGCTATAAAATTGCTGCTGTGGTTTAATTCTATTTTGGTGAGTTGGCATTGCAGCATTTAATTTGTCTTTTCTTATTTCCTTCAGTGTAATTTGAGCCAAAGTGTTTTCAATTAAAAATTATTATATTTTTTTTAGTTATAAAAAAAGGCAAAACCATAACATTTGTCGGTAAATCAAGACAATCAGTTTTATGTACATGTCAAATAATTACAACTTAAAAAAAAAAAAAAAAAAAAAACAAAAAAACAAACTTTTTTAATACCCAAGGAATACTCGTATTTTTTAATTCAAATCAAATTCTTCAACATGGAAACATTTGCCAAGGTGAACTTGTTTTAACGCGACCAGAGTTGAAAACAAAATAAATTTTGTTACTTTTTTTTTTTTTGTGATTAAAAAACAGAATAACAATATTTTTTATAGAATGCAAACATTAAATTCAAAATAAAAAAGACTTGAAACTCGTTTTATGATAAAGAAAAATTGATACAGTTTCTTATGAAATTATGAATGAATGAATATTTTAACTAAAATAATTAAAAAAATAAAAAAAAAATTTGTAGAAAAACAGGTAATTTCACTGGGCTTAAAGTAAAAAAAAAAACAACAAAAACTTCAAAAAGGTGTAAATTTTATTTTTCATAAAAAAACGGAAAAACCTAGAAAAAAAAATAAAAATAAAATCAAATTGCTTGAAACTAAATAAGGAAATTATGGTGACAGTAGCTAAAAATCAAACAGTTTATATAAATCACAAGTGATTTTTCAATTTAATCAGCAAAATTTTCAAAAGACTTCAGGGTTTACAAAAAAATAAAAAATTGTGTCAATGCATTTTGCCACTAAAAATTATAATGACTCACATTTATTTACGTTTTTACAGTGTGGCCCACAATATCCAACGATGTCGCTCGTTCTCATATAGCAAATAATGAAATATTGTTTCGGTCGGATTTCTTTCATTAAAGTCATTTCTCAGCTAAAATGTTTTCACGCTTTTTTAACGAAGTAAACACAAAAAAAAATTAATTTAACTGAGACTGAAAAGCTCAAATTTCAAACATGAGCAAAGATTTATAAAAATTTTTCATGAAATTAATGTGATTTTTTTGCATTGCACCTTTATCCAAAATCCGCTGGCCCGACATAAGCCGTTAATAAGCGGATGTTTTCGATGGCAGCGCAGCTCTTAAGAAAATATCAGCGATTCTGCTGCCTTGCGGCTGAGCCGATATAGGCATTAACAAAGTCCCCAACATGTTCATCAAATCAAATTCTGAAAGTAATAAAGCCTGTGGAGTCTTGTTGTTGATTGGTTTCACTCCTTATGCGACATTTTTTAAGCCAAAAATGAGCTTCAGCGCTGAACACAATTTTGCGTTAAACAATTTCCAACTGCTTTAGACTCAATTTTTAAAGTAAATCTGTATAATAAATTGCATTGTTCAATCAACGATCTATTTATATATGATTGGGTTATCCCGATCCAATTTGTTGCAAATATTTAATGCGAACAATGTTTCTGGTTTTGTGTGGTTATCAATTCGTTTGGAAATTTTATACGAAAAGTACTCACAAAATTCAATATTTCCAAAACAAATTTTCTAGATGAGCTGATTAAGAGGTAATAATCCTTTGAGGTGTTGGCATGTGAGCAATGAAATGGTGGACTATCTTGCTAAAAAGGACGCTAATACCCCTTCTTAGGTCCATAACCTTTCTGCCCTACTACCCAAGTAACAGTTACAAAGTCCACAAGACTGATGGAGGGCCGAAGTGGCCATGCGGAAGTCAAAGAGACTTATGCCCGAGCACATTAGTGCAGAGATTGTTTCAAACCTCAGCAACTTACGGGTCTATCAAATCAGTGCGGTACAAAACGACTTAGCCCAGCGATGGCAAGACGCAAAATAAGCTGTTTAGGCAGTGGGACATTGGTCCCATAACGAGTTTCAGATTATATTTTTGAACTGGGCTGCATAATAGTACTTTTGGTCGCTATCGAATGTGGGACTTGGCCTCTGATCTTTATCAAAAGTTTAAAATATTTTTTTTGGCTAATTAAAGTTCTATAGTTGCTAAAAAAATTAATATATTTTACATGCACACTTTGTGAATGCACTAAATACTAAATACATACAAGTTGTAAAAATTCCATAGTAAAATGTCACATTTAGAATGTCAATATGAAAATTATACGCTCGTATGCACGCAAGTGAATCTTTAATTAATAAATTTTATTATTATTTTAATGGATTTTTAAACATTTGTTTATGTGGTTACTTGAATTTAAAAATAAAAAAAATTCTCAATTTCTATAAATTGAAAACTTAATCACATGTTTTTTTTATTTATTTATTTAAATTATTGTTTTCCTTTTTGCATATTTAAATTAAAAAAAAAACAACTTGAACAAATTAAACAATATTAATATTGCAACGAGCGCACTGTTAATACCTTTTTCTTAAAAATCATTTTAGAAAAAAAATATTATTTTAGCATGTGGTTAAAAATGGTATAATATTTTTTTAAGTGAGTGAAGATAAATCTGCCGAGTTAAATATGTCTTAACGTAGCCCCTTACGTTTTTCAGTATTTGTAAATATCTTTTCAGTATTTATGACATCTTTAAAAATATGTTTATAAAATATAAACGTTGACTTGTCAAGAAGGTTACTGGATGGGACATATATCATTCTAAAGGGGAGATCGTCCCCTTTTGGACTATTTAAAAAAAAATTTTTTTTTTAAATTCCCTAATAACTTAGTACTGGTGTTCTTAAGGATTTTGGCAGATGACAGCAGGTCAAACTGAGACAGATATTTTACTAGAATTAAAAAAAAAAAAAACTCTGGTGCACCACCCTCGTAATTTTAAAACCTTTATTTACATAGAAGCTAAAATGGTTAAGTTGTTTTCATTTCACACACATATACACTCATGGAAAAAATAATTAAATTCATTCACTATGCGAGCATTAATTTAAACAAATTCACGATATTGGAAATAAAATCAAACACAATTAAAGAAAAAGAGAAAGATAAAAAATAATTTATATTAAAATTTATTAAAGTAGCTATTGTTCCGAGTGATCATCATCATCGTATTTCAGTCGTATTGATTGGTTGAGTTTATTTTGCCGTTCCAACCAAGCATATTCAATCTGTTAATTCTTGTTTTATTATGTAAATGAAATTTAATTGTTGTTATAAGTTTGTTAACAAAATGCTGATGTTTTTTTCGTTAAATAGTTTTTATTGATTTGAATTTTTAATTTATGCTGTTTTGCATTTATTTGCATTAAAAAATATATAAAATGTAATTTGTTGTTTTATGATGAAATACGATAACGATTTAATATATCTTGCTCTTTCGTTGTATGTGTGTGTGTTTTAAATGGGGGCGTTAATTTAGGAAACCTTTTTAGCCAACTTTTAGTCGACTTTTATTTGAATTTTTTTTTTTTAACATTTTTTAACATCAACTAGTAAATATAAAAATAGTTTAGAGGATTAAAAAAAAGCAGTTAAACTTTGCTGTGAATAATTCCATTGCTTTTTATGTTTGCATATTTTATTTTGTGTAATTAATAAAAATTATTGTTTTTTTTTTATTTTCTTTTTAGGTAAGTTTATCAAATCCCTTGTAAAACGTACCGTATGATTAAAGTATGTAAGTAAATTTATCAGATAACTTTTAATACATTCGTCGTCTCATGACATGTTTTCTGCCAAATAGGAAATAACTTCTTTGCAGCAATCCAAAAAGGATATTTATTAAAAGACTGAAAATCATAATGTAGCAAATTCGTTTTCTTTCAAATTTAAATTTCCAATTAAGTGATGCTACTTAATTGTGAAAAGAATTGTCATGTTTGGCATACAAGCACGCCAAAGAAACCTAGCGAACACATTTATTTCTAACAAAATAGTGTTTGTCAGCTTGACTTTATTTGGCTTTAGCATAAATCTCTCTTTAATTGTGGCATATATAGCCCTAACATGCTTAAATCACAATAAAAAAAAGAAGTCAAATTTTACTTAAATCGACTTAACATTAGCACTGATTTGTTTACAACAATCTTCTTCAATGTTGAATGAACTTAAGGTAATTTATTTTATGTCTTACAAAAATTACCGGCAATCAAAATTTTTTTTAAAGTAAACTTATACCTTTTTCAAAAATCAACAGCTCAGCTCATGTAAATATATTTGTCAATTAAAGCCCGTTTTCTTTAGTTTTTTTAATATATATATTTTTTTTAACTTAAAAAATTACTAAAACCTGCAATTAGTTATGTTAATTTTATAAATTAAATTAACTTGAAATTGATAGTTTAAAAACCAATTTAAATATATTGACATAAAAATATTATCAAGCTGGTAATAATAAAAAAGCCATATGACATGCAGTTATTTGTTTAACTATTTATTTTATACACATTAAAGAAATATTATCTACAAATATTTTTTTATAATATTTTTGCTAAGCAAAAAAAACCTAACAGACTATTTTTTTCTACCATGAGAAAACTACTTAATGGTTTTTTTCCTTTAGAAACACTCGCATGCCAGCAACTTGTAATACCTTTTTCGTTTAGAAAAAAATACGTATTTTTTCTTGACAAAATATTGTTTCAACACTGTACAGTTGTGTTGAAAAATAAACTGACAGCAGTCAGTTTAACACATGTAACTCATGCCTAAAGAAACGCCTACATGAAATTTACATCCTTTTAAAAATGTTTTATGTTGAAAAAATTATTTAAAAAAAAATAACCAGTTTGTTTTATTAAATA
This sequence comes from Thelaira solivaga, assembly GCA_947397855.1. NCBI lineage: Eukaryota > Metazoa > Arthropoda > Insecta > Diptera > Tachinidae > Thelaira > Thelaira solivaga. The sequence goes on from OX377611.1 coordinate 4,064,382, forward strand.
CAAAACAACACAAGTAATTTGTTCACTTTTGTTTCGAAATGAAATGAAATGTTTTCTTAGGTTTTTGCTTTTATAAATTGAAAAACGTTAAATTTGTTATACCATAATATTGTTAGTTGTTTATCTAATATTTTGTTTCTTGCTTTTTCTTTATAAGTACTTGTAATTAAAAATTTTTAATATTTTTGCAGAAAAAAATTGAAAGAAATACATAAAATTAATATTTTAATCAATTTAATTTTTTTTTCTTTTTTTTTATTATGAAAAGACATCCTACACATAAAATTTTTAATATTCATTAGATATACTTGTACGTAGTATAAGGTTTTCTTAAAAAAGTTGCATTTTTTTTAAACTTAATTTGCATTTTGTCAGCAAAATGATTAATGGGATTTACAAGGTTTTACAAGCCAGCAAGTTAGTACTTACTTGCTTAGTTTAGCAGTTATATCGTTTTTTATGAAATAAACTGTCGTCAAATACTGTTACATTTAAAAAAATACTGTTAAAAAAATCATTTAAAAAAATTAAAAATATATATGTACGTATATATAATAATCTTTAAAAAAATTTCTATAAAAAAATAAATTTTTATTTAAATTTTTGTTATTAAAAAATGTTTATTGAAATTTTTTTTTTATATATTTTTGGTTAAAACTCTTTTTATTACAATTTTCTTAATAAAATTTCTTTATTAAAAATTAAAAACATTAAAGAAAATACTGTTACAAAAATTATTTAAAAAAATTTTAAAAAATATATATATAAAAATCTATTTCTATAAAAAAATTCTTTTTTTTTAACTAAAAACATTTTTTTACTAAAAAAATTTTATTAAAATTTTTTTATTGTGTATTTGTGGTTAAAAATCTTTTATTAAAATTTTTTTATTAAAAAATTTTTTATTATACAATTTTTTATTGTAAAATTTTTTAATAAATTTTTTTACAAAAATTAAAAGCATTGAAAAAAAATACTGTTAAAAAAATAATTTTAAAAAATTAAAAAAAATATACGTGTGTATATACATATAAAAATCTTTAAAAAAATGTCTATAAAAAAATTTGTTTTTTTAATTAAAAACTTTTTTTATTAAAATTTTTGTTACTGAAATTTTATATTTTTGGTTAGGAATTTTTTATTAAAGTTTTTGTTATTAAAAGTTTTTTATTAAAAGATTTTTATTAAAATTTTTTTATTAAAACATTTTTATTAAAAATTTTTTTACTACAATTTTTTTTAATAAAAATTTTTTTATCAACAATATTTATTATATCGTTTGTTTTTTAATTATATAGAATTTTACTTCTATATATATATTATAATTTTTTTGTAACATTTTTTTTATTAAAAATTTTTTATGTTGACATTGTTTTTAAATTAAAATTTTTTTTATTTGTAAAATATTTTTTCTAAATGTTTTTTTTAATATTTTTTTCATGTAACTATTTATTTAAAAAAAGTAATGGAAAAACTATCGTACTATAGAACTAAAAGTTTCACAATCAATTGCATTCGCTGCATTTGTCAAAAACTGTATGGGCTGTTAGATTTTTGACAATCTATTTGATATTTGTGTGGTCTTGAAAATTTTCTATGTGATTCATTTCCTTCAATACATAATTTTACAGAAGTCATTTATATTTCCAAATTGTAGTAACTTTTTTTAAATATTTTATACTGAAAAGAAGAGCACTAAAAATAATTTTTTTAATATTCTTAAAAAATATAATTAGAGATCCCGAATCATCGCATTTAAAAATATCGGACAATTTGTAACAAGTTGCTCATTAAAATATGAAAAACTAGCTATTTAGATCGATTTCATTCTATAGCAAATGCTACAATTTAGGCCCAAGCGAATTATTAATTAAAATTGCCTGCCAGTTTTTTTTATTACTCCGTAATTCGCTAGAATCTTGAGATTATTTTTGGTGAGGTTTCCACCTAAGACCTGTATGTCTGCTGTTTGCGGGTTTGTGTTGTCTTCAACAGAATTTTGTGCTGTATGCCTGCTTGTATAGGAGATTGCGATTTTGGGCTTCACTGATTTAAGGCAATTTAACATGTGTCTATCATATTTAATTTATTTCCTTTTCATTTTTAAAATGTACTCTCTCTGTGTGTGTGTATGTGCTTTTTTATTTTTTTTTTTATTTCTCTTGGTTAAACAAGAGGTTTTTGTGGGATTTTTGTTTACTGGCAATAACTGTGGAAAAAAATGTTAGTGGGCGCTTTGAAACAGACAGCTTGTCTGGTAATAAACTTGTATTAAGAAGTTTATATAGTACATATGTACGAGTATGTCTTCATATGTTTTGTTTAAATGAAAAAAAAAATGCACAAAGCAAGACATGAGAGCCGGTTTTTTGTTTTGCATTTTTTTTTAATCACTCTTTTGCCTCTTTTAATACGTACAGGGGAATGTTAGTTAATTGTGGTTGCTATTTTCTCTTTCATTAAATTACACTTTTTTATTTGTACACTGAGCAAATAACTTCTGTTGTGAGAACTAAATTGGTTATTAAACAAAAAATTCAGTTGTTCAGATAAAAACAATAAAAAATTGTACTGAAAACACAGACTTGCTTCAATAGTGTCGTAATACAAAAAACACGCACGCTTATTGCATTTGGCTTGGTCGACGACACAAAACGACGTCACTTTTTATCGTTTTGTGACGAAATTAAAGCGTTTCTAAAAAATATTGCCGTGGTTTTCGCGAATCACCAGCAAATACGGCAGAATTTAAAATCTAGTACTAACTACAAGCTCGTGTTTGACGTATTTGCCTTTCAAAAGCGGCGTAACCTCTAAACCAAAAAATAGTGGTTAAACTTATTTCGACAAATATTTGTGTAATGTGACCGTAGCTTTAGTGTTAGGGAATACCAAATTATAATTGAAATAATAGGGAATAGGGTTGATTATTTTACAGGAGAGCGTTTAAAAATTGCCATTTGCTATTAGAAATATTTTTGAGAAAAAATTTTTTTATGTTAAAAAAAAGACAATAAAATTTGTTATTTAAAATTGCATAGAAAAAAATATTGTTTTATATTGACACAAAGTAAGTGTTTAGTAACAGTTTTAAAGGGTATTACAGCTACACTCATGTAAAAATAAAATATATTAATAAATTTCTCAGTTTCATTTGCATGTAAAATTTTTCTAAAATTTTCATACGTATTAGAACACCTGCAAAAACACGCACACACACTCTTAAAATACTTATGACTTGTTGCAAATGTGTTCCTCAACTACTTTTTTTTACAAAATTAATTTATTATTATTACAGAGCAGGTAGACAGACAGAAATGTGTTTTAGAAATATTTTGTAAAAAAAAAAAAAAACTTTTTATTTGCCAACTTAAGCGCATAATTTATTTACATATTATTTTGTTTTTAATTATTTTATATGACTGCTGTGTACAAAACCATAACAAAACTAAAATTTAAACAAATAAAAGAGTAAAACGCCCACAATTACTCGTACTAAATGCAGCATATGAAAAAAAAAACATTAAATATTTTTCTATAAAATAAAAAAAAAACAGAAAATACAAACAAACAATTTATGCTTTCATTTTAAAATGTTCTTTGATAACATTTAACTAATATTTGGAAAGAGTAAAATAATTTTTTATCTGAAATGACAAGTAAGTAACTTTTATCATTATGAAGTAGCTTTACTTAATTGTAAATAAAATCAAAAGTTGTGCATCGATTTCAAAGAAATATAACTCGTTTCATTAAGAACGGTATTGCGATGCGAAAGCTAAATGTTTTGTGTTGGATCTTTGCTTATCGCAACATATTTGTGTGTATAAAACGACGTTGACATGCACTTACATTACAAAGCGCTAAAAATGCAAAAAGTAAACTATCAAACACGATACGATTTTTTTATCTTAATGAGTAACCCCCCTGAAATATTAACTGATTTTTAACGTGTTTAATTTTTAAAATTTTTAACAAATGTAAAATAAAATTTAAGAATTTTTTCATCACAAGTTGAACAATATTCTCTAAACCCCTAAGCCAAATTAAACACAATTAGCCATAATCATATTAACAAAAAAGTAGGCTTTTATTAAGGGCTGACTTTTGTTCATAAGAATTATATAAATTTTTTAAAAAGATATCGACTTTAGGGTGACAATGATTATGACCTAATGCAGTTACAATAACTTTCGATATTGTCGGCCCGGCTGTGCATTTTCTTTGTTACCAACGTCATACCTTTTTCGTTTATTTCTATTGAATTAATTATTTGTTTTTTTTTTTTTTTATTATTATTTAGTATCATCCTACGCATTTTGGAAATTTATGCAAAATTTGTTTAATTTATTATTTAGTCTACGAGCATGAGATTAAGACAACAAAAAGTAGTTTTTATTTCATCTATTTTAAGCATTATTTTGTATTTAAAAAAAATTATTGTTGTAGAGGTTTTTTGTTGGGAAAACAAAAAAAAATTTATAAAATAGAAACAAAAAGTTATTAAATTTATTTTTATTTTAAGAAATTCTCTTAAATATAAAAAGTAAAAAAAAATCGAAAGTGAACTAAACCAAGTATCTTATTCAATGAGAAATTTTCTATTACTCTACGAGTCAACAGCTAATTAAATATGCCTTCCCACATTCGGCATGTAAATAAGCCCCAGTTTCTTACATGAGGATTAAAAAATCCCCTTAAATAAACTTTCCAATATCAACTTTGTATTTGACTGTCAAAGAGTCTTTAAATCAACAAGTAGTTACGCAAGTATGATAATTTGACTCTCAAGTCAAAACTGCTTGTAAGTATGTCTGTCATTCAAATGCATTTTGCTGTTTAAATAATTGTGTTACTAACCACATATAAAAATTAAATAAAATAAAATAACAAGTTAAAGTATTTCTATTTAATTTTGCAATTACATGCCAGCAGCATCAATACGTATTTTATAAATACTTGACTGCTTACAAAATTATTTGATAGTATGATTTCTATAATTAATTATTTATTATGGTAATTAAGATACTACTAAAGTCATTTTACCAACAATTACTTATTTTTTCAATAATTTTTACGCTGTTTTTTTTATTTTTGTTGCTGCCAAGTGCAAAAAGTCATTAACAATTTTGTCGGCATTTTTTTTTTTTTTTTTTGTTAATTTTTTTTAATAAAATATAATTAATTATTACTTTCTGCAAAAAAATTTTTTTAACTTGTTATTTTTGTTTGTATTAGATTAGCGGAAAAAAACTAATCTAGCAATCTGGAGGTCGTAGATTCGATTCCTGCCTAGACCCTGGCTGTTTTCTGCAGACATGCCAACAAGTTTCGCCGATTTGTGTTGTAAAAAAAAGAAAAACTTGCAATTTTTCTCTGCCTGCCTTTATCACAATTATTTCTATTAACTAGGAGAAAAAAATGTAAAACAAACTAACCCGAAAAAACAGCATTTAGTGGTTCAAAAATGTAGGATCTGGCTGTTTGATCCGGTACTTACGACCGACGTAAATCACACTCCTAACTCGTTATTTTATAATTTAAATTCATTTATTAATTCATTTTGGCTTAAGGCTATAACATTTTTAGTTTATATTTTCTTAACTTATCCGTCTTATGTCCTCCTTGTACTACATCTTAATTACAACCCTCCGTAAATGGTTTGATGACCGATCTTACTTCTTCTACGCCTTAAACACTCTTACTCTTACTCTCTTACTTTTTTTCTGTCTCGTAATTATAAGTATTTCATGTCATTGTTGATTAGTTAAGTCGTATTATTACAGTGTTGATAATTTAATACGTATTTACCCCGTTCCCACAAAAATGCTAAAACTTCAAACAAGTTTAATTTCTTCCGACTTATTTCAAGGTGGATTAAATGTGACCTATCCGTACGAGTACCATAATCTGCCTCCAGACTCCCCTGTACTCCTTTGCAAAAATTTACTGAATTGCATTACAGATCTTGCTTCTTTGTTCTCAGAAGGCTACTCCATTTCATATCCTACGAAAGAGTGAACTACCACACGAACTGTCAATTATGTGCGAGTGTACTCTAACAAAACATTGAGCCATAATCCTAGCCCCAATAAAGTAGGCTTTCATTTAAAGCTGACTTTTGTTCATAAGTTTGTTATGGATTTAAAATAGTTTTTAAGCAGATATCGACCTTAGGCCCGTTATTACAACTTTTGATTTTGGGAGGCAACTAACCGGCTTTTAGCTTAAATTTTTTAACCAAATTTGGGTCGATATTTAAATTATCGATATTTTTCATTTAATATTAAGCGAAAAGCTTGTAAAATCTTAACTTTAATTATCGGTAACTTGTAACTACTATGATTAAAGGCCATTGTGAATAGCACAACAGCTTTTATGTGGTTGCAAAACACTTTAATAAAATATGAGTTTTGAAATGGGTCTGATTGCCAGTAATATTTCATAAATTACTGGTTTTTAGCACACTGTACTTTTCTTAAATATTTAAAAAAAAGCAGAAAGTAGAAGAATAAAAATACTGCTCTAACCCACACACTTCATGTGACGTTTGCATTAAATAAAAAATATGACAGAATTTCATATATACTCATAATACATATATAAATCTGGTTATAAAATAGCTTACATAGTATGTATACACCTAGTGGTACATATGGACGAGCAAAAAGAATTATTATCTCTGTATCTTCCTGCTTTAAGGCCACAAAAATTTGCTTTACTGCACCCAAAAGATACACACACACAGAACATCAAATATGAAAGTCTGAAGTAAGAAATCTTTATATACAATTTTATTAATAAAAAAATGCACACATGCAAGAGTATTTATAAGACATACAGAGCAGCGCAAAAAAAAATAATAATAAAAATAAAAATGATAAAACTGAACAACTAAAGAAAAACTGATGTTCCAGCACATTACAGCAAGCACATCGTAGAATATATCTCTTGAGATGGCTGGAAGCATGAATGAAAACACTGTAGAAATTAGAATAATAAAAAAAAGCAACAGCAACAGCGGCGGGCATGTAACATAAGGTATGAATGAATGTGGCTGTCTAGTAAGCCACAATCATAGGCATCATCCACATAGTCAAATATTGATATTGTGAACATTCACCACATTATCATCATCATAATTTTTATTATTATCATCATCATGATTATTCAGCATCATCGCCTTAAAAAGAATCAAAAAAAAAAAAAGAAGAGAAAAATAATAATAACTGAATATAGAAAAAGAAGAGTAACAAAATAAATCCTCAATTAAGACTTCCGTTGGAAAGTTAAGCACCTAAACACTCGTGCATACATACTTTTCACTCGTGCTGGTACGTATTGGTACTTTAAAATATTTTCTCCTCTACTTAAAACATGAAATTTGCAAAAAAAAAAAAAATTGCAAAAATAAGTTGTTTAAGTCATAGAGCAAAAAAGAAACTGCCTTAAAGACTTGTGTTGCATAGATAAACAAAAAACAAAATAAAAAATAATATGAAATCCATCAATATTAGATTGATTTCTATATTAACAAGCAATTTGTCGTTGCTTTATTAACCCTTTAAGATAAGTTGTCAAAGGAAATGTTGTGAAATTAAAAAAAAAAAAAAATAAAAAACCCTGGCAAAAATTTGACAGGCGACTTCCTGGAAATCACCTTCTTTCTGCTGCCAAAACACCCTCAATCCCAATTAGAGATTTTATTTATTTATGATGATTTTTCGTACAGACCATAAGTTTACTGTTCAAGCCAATTAACTTGCTCAGCTAGAACTTTTCTACCTTTCTGGTAGTCAAGCAGAAGTCTAGGCCTGACAGTCACAAAGTACATTTGGGATACTTGAACCTTCATTGCTTAAGCCAACATTTCCAATTTTACACTGGTCATATCAAAGATCACAGATCGCGGTCAACCATTTCCTTAGGTCACTTTTGTTGAGTGCCTGAATAGTATGATAAAGCGTTTCGCCTGTCTGAGTGCAGGCAGCGATTTCCTATTGTCTGAAAATTGTGATGCGATTCAGACGAAGTTTTCTACCTAATGTATCCCGGAGAGATGCCAAAGTAGGCATCTCTTTTTCACTAGAAGGTTAATGCTGAAGTACGGAAATGTGAAAAATTTAAATAAATAATTAATTAACAAAAAAAAAAAAAAAAAAAAATACACACACTTCAAAGGTTACCGTATTCCGACACTAAAATTGCTTTGAAATTGAGTGTGTATGGGCCGTGTTATTGCAAAATTTTGGGTTCAATAAATCGCCATGAAGCGCTATTCTGTTCTAAACTTATTTCGTTCGAATTTATGTCATCCATATTTTCAAACAAAAAGTCTTTAAGAAAAAATCGCTGAAGTCGACTTAAGTATAAATTAGCTGGTTGTCGAAAGTTAACTCAATAACACTACCGTTAGGTATTGGTTAGGTTTTAAAATTTTTTTTTTTAAATTTGTCTGCGTAAGAGTTTTTTAAAAGGTAAAACGAAAAGGTCGTTGGCTTGGCTAAAATAGTGATATGTTTGATATTAGCTAGTCGCAAATTCTGAAATTTTATAACCTGTTGAGATTGTGTTCACATAATTGTATTGAAAATAAAAACAAATTTTCGTATACTGTTTTTGTTTTCAATACAATTTATACGAAAGAAGCTTTCGTTAATTTAATTTTTGGTTGTCTCATACAAAACTGATTATTTGTAACTAATTTTTTTTCCTTTGATAGTTTGAAGGTTTAACAATGAATGGCAGAATCTTTAAAATAAAAAAAAAAAATTATTTTCTAGAATATACTTACATGGGTGTATTATGTATGCAGGTGTGTAGATAGTTACTCGTACAACAGCCATTTATTAATCGTGTATTGAACACCTGTTTAATATTGTTAGCACTTACTTGTAGCTTGAGTTCCCTATGGTTTAATTTTGTCACCTCTACTGAATCATGTGGCTGAAAACAATTTTAATGAAATAAATGCAAAAAGAAAAAAAAAACAGCCCATAACAGGATGTTAACAACTACAAGACGACAAAAACGAAGAAAAGAAGTAGCAACACCTTTTTTTTTTTTTTAATTTATTTATTGTTGTTGTTGTTGTTTTTTTTTTTCATTTAAATATTCTCTATGGCTAATTGCTTTGCTTAACAAAAAATATTAAAAACATTTACACCAAAACACATTTTTCATACATGATTTGTTGTAGTAATAATTTTTTTTAATTAACCAATAACAAAATCCTTAATAACTAGTAAGCATAAATCAATTAATATAATTATAATTTGGAAAACGTTTATAGCAACACTACAATCTGAAGTTAGAAAAAAAAACAGAATTAATTGATAAGCAGGCCCAAACTCGTACTCAGACGTTTAGGTACTCATAAAGTTTGGCGCAAAAGGCCAGCAAAGCAAAAAATAACCATTTTGTAAGAAAAGTTATTAAATTAAATCATAAATTTTTAATGTTTAATAGAGAAAACCACGGCCTGCAGCCTACACACAAACGTATTATTTTGCGTATGAAATTCTTTGAGTGTGTTGTGCGGTATCTCTGTTATTAGTAATTTCTGTACATGTTTGCATGGATGACTCATTACAGTGATGACACAAATCACCTCAAACTTTAAGCTCCAAGATTTCATAGTCAATTTCAATACATATTAAGAGTCGATTTGAATTAAATTTGTTTGAATTGACTCTAACTCTCACAATTTAACCTTCTGTAGGAAAACAAGTTAAGTTCGACTGTGGCGACTGTGCTTAATAAAATATAGCCATTTTAAGTAAAAAGAAAAAGGTCAAATAAACTAACAAATAAATTTAATTTATTTTTAAAGTTATAATTTTTTTTTTTGCTTTTTGATCAAATTGACCACTGTACATACTAATGGGTTTTGAAGGATTATAAGTTTGTGTTCTTCTGAAAAAGAAAATATTTTCTCTGTAACAAAAAAAATACCTTTTTACTACATGGCAAATAATTTTGATTTATTTCTATTAGAATGCTTCGTTTATTATTTCGTGTGTTGTTCGCGGTAGTTACGTATCGTAACATTTTATTTATGTAGACAACGTATCAAATTCTATTTTGTTTATAGAGAAAACTGCAAATAATTTTAAATCAATTTAAATAATGCATGTGTGCAATATTTTTATAATTTAATTTTTTTTTGTAACAAAAGCCTGCCAATTGCATTTGTATTTTTGTCTTTCACGGTTATTGTGTGTGTGTGTTTTTAATTTTATTTTACAATAATTAATCTTCAATTATAATTTACAAACCCATATCTGCGTTTGATTATAATTAATTGTGTCGTTCCTACAAATTGGCGGAAGTGATAGTCGAAAGTGCAAAAAATAGCATTTAATGGAATTGACTTAGTTTTCTTTTCCTACATTTGCTTGAGCGAGTACAAATAAAGGGTGTTTTTTTTTTAAAGACCCATATAATTTATGAGAATTTTAACTGTTAAAACTCACTTTTTGATATGAGTCTTAAAAAAAAGTAAAAAATCATCCAGATTTACACTAAAAGCTTAAAACATTCTCTTTTTACAAATGACTACGTTTCATTCAACTCATGGTAAAAATATTTAATTCGTTATTTTTAAAAGTGATATAAGTCCACTCAAAAAAAAATTAGTTGCTGGTAATTTTAGTAAAATATTAACATGGTTTTGCTAAAATTATTGCTAGCTAATTTTTTTTAAGTGCACTTGTACCACTTTCAATAATAGCAGCTCATTTCATTAAACAAATAAATATTTCATTGAGTTAATTAAATATTTCATTAGTCTAATAAAACATACTATTGGTTGAAATAGTAATGAATTTTTTCATTGAATTAATGAATAAAATTCTTTCAGTGTACTTTGAAAATCACTTGGCAATACGCTTCCCCTTTTAAGCGAATATTTTGTTTTTAAAGTACATATACTCGTCTATCAGCGAAGCAATAACAGCAAGACATCACAAAAAAGTGCGTACTGAACAGAATATCGCCGTTGGAAACAAAATTATAAAAAACGTGGCAAACTTACCGATTTATCGTTAAGTGACCAACTCGTAGAACTAAAAGCAGCAAGAAGTCAGCTAGTCACTAAGTCCAAACAAGTTATCTTCTCCCTAAATCAAGTATTCGTTAAGAATTCAAAGACTTCCTTGGGTGATTTGTTCATCATGTCATACAACAATCTGACATACCGGACAAATCACCCAAGGAATTCTTTGAATTCCCAAATGAATACTAGATTTAGGTAGTATTTGTAAAATGAGAGTAGCAGTGACCAGTAGATGTCCTAAGTAATCAAAACGTATATCTTCGTTCTGTTACGCAAGCTGCAGAGCTCATAATGAGTGATATTCGCCAAGTCTTTCAATACTCTTTAAAGTCCAGTGATGAATTCCTGACCGCATTGGGTCCAGTAAGTAATTGGTTCTCTTCCGACAAACACAATAGCATAAATGTTTTCGTTAGCCGTTTTCTAAATCTGAGCTTGATAATGGTTTTGGGCAAATGAAAGGAATAGCCGCAGCTAGAATTGTTAGGCAATCCCAGACAAGTTGCGATCTTACTCGTATCTCAAAAGCCTATATTGCCCCCCTAATGTCAGAGTTAAATTAACTGTGACTGTTGTTTGTGTCTCTTTCAAGTTTTTTCTTGGGCAGAGCTCGCTTGCTGTAGAGAAGTCATGTGTTTTCTGTTGATAAAACAACAATAATTGACGCCTTGCAGGCCAACATAGTTACAATTATTCGTAATGTAAATTGGCGCTTGAAAGATCGTTGCGAATTTTGCCAAGTGAATTGCCATTTCAATTTCTGTTTAAAGCTGTCAGTGAACCAACTTGCTCTCAGCTAATAACAGAAATCAAAAAGGAAATATGTTTGTCTCAAGTTATTAAATAGTTCAAATTTTATTTGTGTGGTGTGTGTATCCCCGAAAGTGTTCTGCCAGAATATTCCAATGACCATATGTGTGTTTCGAATAAAAAATTGTTTTTTTTTTTAAATTTAAGTTTTTGTATTATTTTTACAATCGAAAAAAATTGTATGGGGCTTAAAAAGTCACCTTTTATTTACAATATATTTTGCCTTTATTAGTGTCATCCTCAAAGCAGCCATTTATGTATAGTAATTGTTGGCCAAAGCCCATTAAAAAAAAAAAAAAAAAAAAAAAACTAAATTAACAAGAAAAGTACGCACATGCCTAAAATATTTCGATTTTATTTTGGGTGTATATAATGTGAGTGAGAATACCTCAGTTCCCAATGATGCATGATTTTGAAGATTAAGCTGTTTTTCTTCACAGCGCCAATTGATCGAATCACAATCACTTGTAATCGTTAGCATTGACATTAAGCTACACCCTGAGTGTATGTGTTTGTAAGTCTTAATATGAGCTTGTGCTAAACATTTGCATACAAAATGTTTCTTAATTTTTTTCCTAATTCTTTAACAATTTTTAATACGATTAAGAAATTAATTTTCATGTGCAAGTACTCGTGCATACCTTCCTATATTTTTAATTAATTAATCGTTTTATGAAATCATAATATTCCAATACAAACATGCATTTACTTGTGAATGTTTCTTAAAATTCTATTATTTACACAGAGAACTTGTGTGCACTTTCATACTTTCAAAATCAATAAACTGAATTTTGATTAGTAGAAAGTGAGACAGAGAGAGGGAGAGAGAGAGAGAGAGGAACAAAAACTGTAAAATAAATTTAAAGGAACGTAACGTATAGATATTTGTAATACTAATACGAAACACGTTGCACATTTCAAATTTATTAAAGACGTACATGTCATGCATTGGCGACAACATATTTCAAATATTGACGGCGTCAATTATTTTTTATTTATTTTCTATTTGTTTTTTATATTTTATAAAAAATACTTATAAATAAAAAAATAAATATGTTACGTAAAAAATTACTATTAATACTACTATCACTCCAACAATAACAAAAACAGTTTATAATAAAAACAAACCAAAAAAAAAAAAAACCACACCAGCCAACCAACCATATCATTATCACAAAATAATCGCTTAGAAAAACTTTAAAGCACCTCCATCGTCGTGAGTGGTCTGGCAGTTAGCACTTGTTCGTTCAGCAAATTTTTATTTCGTTTAAATATTTTGTATTTGTAAAATTACTATAATTAAATAATAAGTTTCAGCAACATGTTGGCCCATGAAAAAATTTTTAAAAAACAGTTTCTTTTACACAGAATTTTGTTGAACTATGGCTTACAACTCAGCTCAGTAAAGTTGAGGTTGAAGCAACTGCTATTGGAGAGTATGCAAGAGAAAAGCTAGTCCTAGAAAGCCATATGAGCTTCACTTCCTTTGGTATGGGCCCTGTAAATCCATTAAAAAATTTAACTAAAATAATTTTTAAATTTTTTCAATTTGAATTTTAATATTTAATCAATAACATTTATTATTAGTTACGTTAAAAAGAAGTTGTCATATTCATTAAATATTTAATTGATACAATTACAAATTTAATCACGTTAACAATTTTTTTAAAGTAATATTTTTAATCGCCTTAAAATTTTTCTCGGCCTACAATCGGGGTTAAAGAATCTATTTAATTGTCGCACACACACATGACCACTTGCTCCTTTGCTTAGTAAGACACACCTAAAATGGAATGTAAGTGGAGATCTTAAATCTCGCTATTTCATTGCTCACAAGCAGTTCATGTCACATTGTAGTAATAGATTTTCTCTCTAGCAAAGCATTCAAATTGAACTTAATCGGAAGGAATAGCTGTTTAATGCATTTCGGGCTGTATGGCTATCTGAAATAATAAGTTGTCTTGACTATAGATCGGGGTAAACACAATATTTGACGCATGTTATATTTACTTGGCCTTTTTCAACTGACAATTATGTTGAAAGACATGTTTTCTTATTGAGCTTATTTTGTCTTCGTCAACGCAAAGTACTTCAATTGGGCAACTTTTAACGTGCATATGTCATTTGGTTTTTATTTATTTATTTTTGTGTCCATTCAAAAAGACGAAGTATGACATATGACGGCCTTAAAACCGTCATGTAAGACGGCTTCTCCCGTAATTAGACTGATTTTATATTCCGTTAATAATTGTAAAATTGGTGTTATCTTTTTTACATAGTATCTCCGCATACATAGATTTTACTACCAATTTTACTTGAAATTATTTTCCGTTAATAAAACTGTTTTTTAATTGTTTATTTTTTTATTTATTTTTTTATTGCAAGCGATACCATAAAATAATGATGGCAGGCCATATTATTAAAATCAGTGAAGCTTAAAACTTTAAAGTTTACAGTTAGAATTTGTCCAAGTTTAAGTTTAGTGCAAGAAACTGGGCACTTTATAGGACGTTGTATGTAGTTAGTTGGTACGTGTGTGCAACACTCATGTTTAGTGGTCCATAATTATAACGTTTAATTGCTGATTATCCAAACTCATTAGTGCAAAACACAATTTGAAAGAAAATAATTTCATTTAGAAAAAAAAAAAACGTTCTCTTTGATATTATTCCAAGTACGTATGAGTATATTCATTCTATAAAATTTACTAAAGCTATTTTTGCTTTTAATTGAAGTTTAAAAAGAATATTTAAGAAAAGTATTAAAAAAAAATATGAAAAGAAAATCTTGCCGTTGCCGCTAAATTTATTATATCGGTATCTATTGCGCGTTTTTATTTTGTGTAGATGTGTGTTTTTTATTTGTTTTTGAAGCAAAAAAAAATATTTTTTTTTTCAATTAATGAGTATCCATGCATATTTTGTTGGTTAAAAACTTAAATTCCATGGAAATGAGAAGTGTTGGCCACACGCTTCAAAAGCAAGTAGTGCAGCAAGTTAACAGTTTAATGTTCTTTCTGTAAACCACATTAAATGCAGAAGCCCAAGCCCCTTTACGTAGATGTTGCTCTTCTATACTTTTTATTCTAATAATTATAAAATATTACTATTTTTTTAGTTCTTTTTACTGCTTTACCTTTAGTTACTCGTAAGTTAAGTTAGAGTCTGGTTTAGTTTAAATTATCATGGCATAAATATTTAAAAGCAATAATTTGTCTTAATATCTAGTTATACGCACGCGTGCATTTCTAGTATACATTTGAGATGCCTTTTTTTCTGTTTCTTCTCTCTATCTCTATTTCGATTTTTTTTTCTATCTCTCGTATCTTTGCCATAATTTTATTTATGGTCATAATCTCAAAGTTGAGCTGGTATAATTAGAAATTATACAAATTGTTTATGGCTTTTAACAGGAAATGTGTATTTTGTTACAATTCAAAAAATAATTTATTTATTTTAGCCACTTCTCTTAGGCAGAACTGCTGCGCTGCGAACCCAACATTAATTAGTTTGAACTACAACAAAATTAAAAAAAAAATTTTGCTATTGTAAATCTTTTCCATCAGTTACTTTTTTTATTTTAAAGAGAAACACTTGATATTTATTAATTAGAAGCGTAATTAGGTGCTTGACTCTTGGAAATTAATAACCATATGGCACTTAAAAACCACCAAAACAAAAAAAAGCGTTAAAAAACGAAAAAAAAAAACATTTTTAAATATAAAATTAAAAATCACTAACGAGGAAAAAACACTAACTAAAATATTTTACTTACACAAAACTCGAAAAAGCATTTAAAACGTTGTTAAAAGCAGTGAGAAAAAAAGAGCGATAAAAGAGAAAGAGGATACAAATACAAGTTGAATAAGATAGAAAGAGAGGGAGCGATAGAGATAAAGGGAGAGAGAGTGAGAGATAAAAAGACAGAGATAGAGAGAGAAAGAGAGAGGAAAAGAAATTTAAAAAGAAAGAGATGGCAAAAAAAGAGAGGAGAAGGAGAAAAGAGAAAAAGAGAAGAGAGCAACAGAAACACAGACAAGGAATCAAAAAATCTTTTGTACAACCCATGAGTTCACTGTTACAGAAGTCAATTGCCTTGTTCAGTGAAAGCTTTTCTACTTTTCTGAGAATCAAGTAAAAAGTAATCCCAGCCGTTTTGCTTTACGAGAGACTCTAAGTCCTACTGTAAACCATTAAACCTGCCTTGGCTTGTCAAAATATTTGCTAGTTTACACTGGTGGTATTTAGAACCAAAATTCTCGGTAAACCATTCCGTTAGGAGTCTCAGGTCACAGCACATATATAAGAGGCTAGTGTAAATTGGCGCTTGAAAGATCGAAGCGAATTTTGCCAAGTGAATTGCCTTTTGAAAGTTCAGGCCAATGTCGTCATTTTCCTGTTTGGAACCGTCAGTGAACCAACTTGCTCTCAGGTAATAACAGAAATAGAAAATAAAAAAGGAAATATGTTTGTCTCAAGTTATTAAATAGTTCAAATTTTATTTGTGTGGTGTGTGTGTGTGACGTGTAGTACTTACGCATTCAGGAAACACATTCTCAAAAATAATAGGTTTATAGACATGTTGTCAATTGTATCGTCAGTATGTATTTATAATTCGTTTAAGTAGCGAAGTAACAGTTTGCAATTTTGTTTTTCCCTTTATTTTTATGTTTTTATGACGTAAGTACATACATGAGTTACGTCTCGTGCGTTTTCTTTATTTATTTATTGTTTACTAGAGGAAATTCCATTTGCATACGTACAAAAAAAAAACCTACAACAAAACAAAATGTTTAAATTCATTTAAACAATTAACAACAACAAAAAAAATTATACTCGTACTGTTACTACATCACCCAGTTAAACAGTAAGCAAATGCTGTTTGGTGTTTAGAGAGACAATAAAAACAATGATTATTGAGTACAGACAGCATCCGGCAATTATTTTTATTTGTATTTTTTTTTTTGTTTTTTGTTTTATGAGTACAAACTTAAAAAAAGGGATTTTTTTTTAAATATTTAATTAAATAAACCAATTCTACTGATGATGAAATACCAAAAATACCCCCCTATTTATAGGCTTAGCTTCCTTCCCAATTTTAGCATGACATTTATTATCTATTTATGTCTGCTGGTGAAAATAAAAATTTTCAATTACAGTTAACAATTGGCATATTTTTCAATGAATGAATAAGTTTTTTTTTTGTGCTTAAATACCTACTTGTGTTAACACAAAGAGCGAACAATTAAATTTTTTTTTAGTAATTTTTAATTACGAAATAAATATTTTCTGTGTTAAACAGAAAACAGTTTTATGTTGCACGCAATATAAATTAAAAAAAATGTTTTCAACAAAGAGATGAAAAAGAAATAACGTAAATAAAAATTGAAAAAAAAAAAACGTTAACAAGTTTGTATCTATTTACACAAAAAAAAATATATTTAATAATAATAATTTTGCAGTGATTCAAGTGTGGGTGTGTTTGGCTTAGCAAACAAAAAAAAAATACAAGAATTTGCAAAGCAACAAAAAAGAATTACCAGAAAATGTTTAAGATTTTTAGCAACATTTTGATAACAACAACAAGTGTCTCCACAAACATTTGCGTGTCGTATAGCAAAATTCAATACAAAAATGATTTATCAATCGAATAAAAATTTTTTTTTTGGCTTTCAAAAAAAGTAAGAAAAAGATTAGGACAGTCAAAATTAAAATTTTAATTCCCACGCTTAATGTGTTGAAAGGTCAGCAAAGTTAGGTTAAACAGAGCGTCTCAAGAAATATTTTGGCGTTACTTTTTGTTGTTAAGTAAAATGTTAAAGAAAAAAGAAGAGTGAAAGCAATAACGATTTGTGGTCCTATTACAGTCCAACCTAAATTGCAGTGGTAAGCGGAACCCTTTATTTATATTATCTCTATCTTTAATCATTTTGCTTAATAATAAAACCCACTAAAGACAAACAAAAATATAATTAAAAATGCTAAATAAAAAAAAAATCATCTCAAATGTCGTTACTGGTTAAAAATTAAAAACAATTGTTTTGCTATCAAAATTTGATTTTTCAATTGCTCAGTGTTGCCGCCACGCTATTTCTAAAAGTTCCATACATTTTGTTTGTAGAATTTTCGACAGTTAAAAAAGCTTGCCAGCCGCAATTTAGGTATGACACTGTAAGGGTTTACAACTCTACTCTACTTCAGTTGATTTTTGCTTGTGTTTTTAGGGCTTACAGTTTTGTGTTAGTGCATAAAAATGGACCACACACAGCAATTCTAGTTGGGGCAATTCTTGATTTTGTAGGAGAGAGAGAGAGAGAAGAAAGAGGAATGGAAATGCTTGTACTCGGCAATTCCTTTTTGTTCTCTCTTCATATCTTTTATTAAGATGTAAAAAAAGAAGACAGGTAGCTTGAAGGCTGAATGAATGACTGAATAAGAATGCTAAAATTTGTGTGTGGACAAAACGACAGTTTTAAAAGAGAATTGAGAAAGAATTGCCCAACTAAACTTGCTGTGTGTGGTCCTGTTTATAGCAGTGGTTCCAATTTCAACTGAGTTTAGTTGTGAACCTCAATAGAGTCATTAAACATAAAAAACATTGACAATCTAAATGATGCTACGCATATCATTTAATGGCTTTTTGGATATGCCATGCATTGTAAAAGTTTGCACAATTGTGTTTAGCAACAAAGTAGCCGTATGCTCGGCATTTGTCCTCTTTAATTTTTTTTCTTCTAACTGTTGTTGTGTATGTGTGCGTATGTGTATTTTAAAATTACAAATTCACAAGCAAAAATTAATTAAAATGTTGCAGCATTCGAAACAGATGTTTTACAATTCATTGCTTCTGGGTGATGCTAGCAAGTAAAACGAAAATAGTGAAAAATGCCAAAAATGTTTGCATATAAATTTAAAAAAAAAAATACAATGTAGTTTTGCAAATGGCCCAAAACAAAGACAAGCTAATTAAAGTTTTTTTTTTTTTGTGTGTGTAATGTTTTTACTAAAACTAAATTCTTAAAAACTCTTTCAAAAAAAAAAATTAATTTAATTGTGTATAATTTTAATATTCATAAGGAAAAATTTTTATTTAATGTAAAGAAATCAAATCTAAACTGTAATTAAGGGCCTGTTTAGCTAAATTCAAACGAAAGCTTCTTTCGCATAATTGTATTGAAAACAGAAACAAATTTTCGTATATTGTTTTTGTTTCCAATACAATTATTAGCAGGCCTTTAATTTTTTTTTTCTTTGAAAATTTTATAGAAAGATTGTTATTATGAAGTTTTAGTTGACCTTTTGTTTTGTAATAATATTCAAATATGGTTCGAGTCGCTAAAGAAATAAAAATATGGACGAGACAGGACAATTACAAAAAGAGATACGCACTAGAAATTCTGCACATAATTAACATAGCAAAAGAGAGGAGATTCAATTTTATAGAAATTTAATGGACGGAAAATTATTTTAAAATTTACGCCCCGGGATATTGATTAAATATTATCTTTCCCCAATATTAACGAAAATACTTTTGTCTAGTCACAAAAAAGTAGGCTTTTATTTAAAGCTGACTTTTGTTCGTAAGAATTATATGAAATTAAAGTAATTTTTAAAAAGATACCGACTTTAGTGTGACTATGATTATGGCCCATTGTCTTCCTCTATAATGATTAAATAAATAACACACAAGTGGACTTTTCATATGGCTCCTTGTGTTTAAAATGTATAAGGCAAGCCAAGCCCTATATGCTAGTAAAAAAATTTTTTTTTTTTTATTTTTTTTATAATTTAAATTTTTTTATAAAATAAAAAATTTCAAGTCACAGTTTTCAAGGTACTTTTATTTACTTATCGATTCAAACTCTCGACAGTAATTAAAGGTATAAAGAGTGTCTATGCTTTCAAAACACTTTTGGAAGCTTACAGTGGGCAATGTAAAAAATTCAAACTACCCGTTTGGATAAGTCATGGCTACGTAGCCATCAAAATGTTAATGTGCTTGAGTGGCCCCTTTACTCATGGGAGCTTAACATTATTGAAAATGTTTGGTAATGGGTACCTCGTCAAGAGTATGCTTCTGGAGAGCTGTTCACTACCAAACATTGGTCGACTACTTCGCTCGATTACATAAAATTATTGTATGATTCTATTCCCAATCGAGTTTACGAAACAATCTGCAAAATTTTTCATAAAATGTATACAAAATTAAATATTATTTTATTTATTTATTTTTATTTATAAACAGTAAATAAATTTACATATTAATAACATTATAGGAACTAACTGCTGTGGCCTTCGTTCTTACTACAAATATTATATTTTTATTGAAAACTATAAATACATAAACTGTTTTTTGTAGTAGTGCCCTAATCATGTGGTGGTAAATTTTGAAGTAATATTTTTTTTTTTTTGCTTAGTTTAAAAAATTTTTTTGTAAAAATAAATCCCATTTTTGTAGTGTTCAAAAACAACTAAATTACCTCTTTTAATAGAAATTAAGTTCGTAACATTTTTTAGACGCTATAACTTTTTCGAAAAATTGTGTTTAGGGAGTCATATTCATGTGTAAAGGGCTGCACAAACACACTTGAAAGCCACACATCACTATAAACAAGTGCAATATTTTATAATAAAAAGTGCTTGTAAGCTATTTCAAGTATGCTTGTGCAGCCCTTTAGTGTATACCTCATTGTATTTATATCATGTCCAAGACACAATTCAAGATTTTCTTCACTTAAAAATTATAATTTTTCTTGGAAAAAAATTGGTTTTTAACAAAGCTTTGTGAATATCTCCGAAACTATAAGACTTTCCAAAAAATGTATAATTTAAAGGTTATTTTCATCTCCGATCCTGACGTGTTTTTGTGAATTTAATCACAAAGCTAATCCTCGAGTTATTGCAAATTATAGGGCATAATCTGCAGAAAAACTCGCAAGATTAAAAAATTAATAATAATAAAAATCAGGGGTGTTACTCTGTATTACGATGCGTGCAAAATCGAATCTTTAATTTGTTTGATCTTGTTTGTTTGCATTTGTCTGGTAGTACCCCGCTCTGTAATGGGTACGTGCATGGCAACGTCGTAAACGTAAAACATTTAGCTTTCGCATCGCAACTGGTTTCGCTGCTGGCGACACTAAAATCAAATCAAATCAAATCAAATCAAAAATTTACTAACTATTCCAACCCCCGGTTATCGCAATACCCCGATTTTTAACATTACAGTCTTTATAATTGCAACTGTTTTCAAAAAGGAGTCTCAACAAGTGCAACATAATTTTTTTAATTCATTTTAATGCTTCTTTCTTTTTGTATTTGTTGTTCAGAAACGTAGTTTTATCATATTTAGCCAAAGAATTTTATTTCTACAAAATTTCTTAACCGTTAGTGCTACCGTTTTACCCGTTTTACTGCTATTTACAATACACACATAAATATGTTTTCTGCTTTACAGCGTAGGTTGAAATAATTTGATAATTTAACCCTTTTTTACAGTTAGTTTTTTGTTTAAGTGAAAACACTTTTCAAGTTGACAATCAAACAACAAATATGCGATAAACGATAAATTTCTTTTTATTTACAAATGGGATGTTTTCAAGTACCTATAATAAGTAAACAATGGTCGGTCATTGCAACTTTTCGGTATTTGCAACAGGCCAAATTTTTTCATGTTGCAGAAATCGAGCTCGTAATGTTTTTTTTTCGTATTTTACATATTCAACACGTAAACTAAACTGCTTTGCTAATTTAAAAAATTAAAACATTTAAAATCACTTAAATATGCCTGACAAAATGTCTGTCTAAATAAATTTTTATTTAATCTTACCAAATGAGGCTTGATAAAATTTTGTTGTTGTTCTTTTAATTTATTTTTAAAACATAAAAACAACAAATAAATCAGACGAAATGTTCCCAGAAAAAAAGTGTATATTTAGAGTAGGAGAGAAAGAAAACGAACAAAATTCTGTTTCAAAAAAAATTTTTTTTAAATTATGGAAACATGAAAATATGTATTTGAAAAAATCTTTTTTTTTATTATTTTTCTGGTCAGCAGAAAAGAATAATTAAAAAAAAAATTAAGTAAAAATAATCAAATAAAACTGTGTCGAATTTACACACAAAATGCATTATTTTACTTGGCGGCAAAATAACCAAACACAATAATTAAATAAAATCAAGAACAGACACACGTACTCGTACACACATACAAGCATACGTTTATGATCAGGTCTGTATGTGGATGGATGGACTGATTGTGTAAAGTATGCACCGGCAGGCGGCGCCATTTTGGAGCCTCTTTAAAAAAAATAAAACAAAATGAACCCAACACAACAAAACCGTTCAAAATCAAATAATTTTATCCAAAAACTAACACAAGTTGCATATTTTATGTTGGCGAGCCATAAACGAGTGTTTCAAAATGTGTGTGCGTGTGTGTGTATGTGCATTATGCCCAAACGTGTGTAGTTCTTGGCTGTCTCTTACGTGTTTCATTCTGTTCTAACAAAAACAAAAAATAAACTAAACTATTGCTCTGCTGCCCATATTGTTGTTGTTCGTTATACATAAAAATATAAATTTTTTTATGCTTTTCAATAGGTACGTGCCTTTTCTTTGAAATTCCATTTTAATGATTTGGGGGCTCTTACTCGTATTATTGTTATTATTTTTGTTTGTTATTTTTTTTTTTTTTTCTTCAAGGCAGACTTTATAACACCATTTGAAATCAATAAAAAAGAATATTTTACAAATTAGAAAGAAAAAATTTTATTAAATGGAACTACTTACTTGAAGGCCTGAACGGCCATAAATTAGAATCGCATTATTCGGCTTTGAACAACTTACTCGCCATCACAGTGCAATAATGAAATAACCTAGACCCACCATTAAAATATTCATCCCCGCTATCCCATACAAGAAAGCTTGCACAAGCATACTGGAAAGGGCTTACCAGCACTTTCATATATAAAATATGATGTGTTTTTTTTTTAGTATGCTTGTGCACCAAGAAATTTATTTGGGTTTACTGCGGAATGCTAAATTGTGTGAAAATTGCAAATTGGCCACATGAGCTTGTTGTCTGTCTAATATAGCCCCAATCTAGATGCTGGGTATTTTATGCAGAAAAGCCAGACTCGCGTTAATAATGATTTTTTTTTTTTTTTGTAAAAACCATTCGGAAATAAAAAAGTTATGTCATCATGGGCTAGATCTCTTTTGCGACCCAATTCCTTGTAATTGTTGTGGGTAGCTATTTCTGCGTATTCCCACCGTTGGGCAAATGCAAAAAATATGACAGCAACGACAGGACTCGCCATGTAGTACAACAGTTATATTCATGTGGTAACTGAGTCTGCAATGTCCTGTCAACATTTCAGTGTAGAGTGTGATATCATTTGGGTTGAATTTAAGCATAAAATCTACCTTACTACGTTCAGGGTTATTGAGTGTCTTCGGCTCTCCAGCAATTTGCATGCTCACTGCTAGCGTGCCTCATAATTTTTTATTATTTTATTTTATAAATGTAAAAAAATAAAACGACTGGCTAGAAATGAATTACTTTAATTAATTTTTTTCTATATCTATTTTTTTTGCATCATTCCAGCTCGTACTTTAACCTGCTATTGTGACGGCAGTTGTCCAAATAATGTTAATAATGGCACTTGCGAGACCCGTCCAGGTGGTTCTTGTTTTAGTGCAGTTGAAGAAGTATATGATGAAACTACTGGCACATACGAAGAGGAAAGAACATTTGGTTGTATGCCCCCAGAGGAGAATGGCGGTTTTTTAATGGTATTAAATAAGTTTATTAATTGATTTATAAATTATTTTAAATTTATTACTTTTTTTTTTTTTTTTTTTTGTATTTCCTCAAACTAGTGCAAAGTGTCGACAGTGCCTCATCTGCATGGCAAGAATATTGACTGTTGTGACACGGGAAACTATTGTAATCGTGATTTACATCCTGCCTTTACACCAAAACTCACCACACCTGCCCCCGAGTTGCCAGTTAGTTCACAGTCTGTCCATTATTTGGCCATGATTGCTTCTATGATTATTTGTCTGACTGCCTTCATTGTGATATTAGTCATTGTAGGCATGACCTACAGAAGAAGGGAGAAGCTAAGAAAACAACCGCGTCTTATTAGCAGCATGTGCAATAGTCAATTGTCTCCCTTGTCACAAATGGTTGAACAAAGTGGCGCTTCGGGTTCTCGTTTGCCACTGCTGGTACAGAGAACCATTGCCAAACAAGTGCAAATGATTAACTTGATAGGAAAAGGTCGTTATGGGGAAGTTTGGTTGGCTAAGTGGCGTGATGAGAAGGTCGCTGTTAAAACTTTTAAAACCACAGAGGAGGCTTCTTGGTTCCGTGAAACGGAAATCTATCAAACAGTTTTGATGAGACATGAAAATATTTTGGGTTTTATAGCGGCCGATATTAAGGGAAACGACAGCTGGACCCAAATGCTACTGATTACTGACTACCATGATAATGGCAGCTTGCATGATTATCTCTCCATTGCAGTTATAAATCCTCAGAAGTTGCAATTATTGGCCTATTCGTTAGCCTCTGGTTTGGCTTATTTGCATGATGAAATGTTTGGCACTACAGGCAAACCAGCCATAGCGCATCGCGATATCAAAAGTAAAAATATTTTAGTGAAACGCAATGGTCAGTGTGCTATAGCAGATTTTGGTTTGGCCGTTAAATACATTTCCGAATTGGATGAAATACATGTTGCTCAAAATACACGTGTTGGTACCAAACGTTATATGGCCCCAGAAGTGTTAAATCAAACTCTAAATCCTCAGCAATTTGAGGAATTCAAAAGAGCGGACATGTATTCTGTGGGCCTGGTACTATGGGAAATGGCAAGACGCTGTTACACACCTATATCCGGCTCAAAGACTACAACCTGCGAAGATTATGCTTTGCCTTATAACGACGTGGTACCCTCTGATCCCACATTCGAAGATATGCTTGCTGTTGTGTGCGTCAAAGGCTTTAGACCGCCAATACCATCACGTTGGCAAGAGCATGATGTCTTGGCCACGGTGGCTAAAATTATGCAAGAATGTTGGCATCCAAATCCTACAGTGCGTTTAACAGCATTGAGAGTTAAAAAGACGTTAGGTCGTTTGGATGCGGACTATATTGACTGTCCTATGAAAATTGTATAAATAATTATGTACGTACGTTTACAACTTAGTTTTAAGTTTAATTTAGTTAAACTTTTAATGTAATTTTAACTTTACTTTTTCTTCTGTCTGCTATAAATTTTTTTAATACTGGAAGGTAAGGCGAATTAATAATGAATTTGCCTTGATTGTAAGAACTCATCAAGCAATTAGTTCATCATTTTCTTGCGAATTGTCAAAAAAATTTTTGGCTCATAAAATTTTAAAATTTTTGTTTATTGATTCTAAAAAATTTATTTTTTTTACAATTTGGAATATAATCGCTGCCAATGCGGCCACCTTGTATAGATTCACTTTGGAATTCATTTAATTTCTTTTTTATAGCGTTTGCTGAAGCAAAATTAATTTTTGTTTGTTTTTTAAAACTTGTGAATTTCAAATATCGCAATTAATGTTTAGTTTTAGCTGTTTAAGTTAAGTTTAATTTGTTCTTTACATTTAGAGTAACTTTTTTTTAGTAAAACATTTTATAGAACTTTAATCTTTTCCCTTGCCAAAAAGTTAAAAAAAAAATCCGAAATTTCGCAATTTAGTAAGAATTCGCTCTCATATGGAATAGAGTGGTCTGTATTCCGAAACCGAACATTGTTGTTCGGAAGTGAAAAGTACAGCACCTCATAACTATGCTGTATTGAAATTGGTGATTTTTTTATTACTTTTTTAAGCTTTTGTGGTCGGATTATTATTATTTATTTTTTATATCGATATTTCAACTTAAAATAATTATAGTGCGACCTTAAGCTTAAGAAAAAAACTATCCGTTTTAGTAAGGCAAAAAATAATTAAAAAAAATTCATCATATGGAAGAAGAAAAAGACCACAAATAAATTTTTGGTTTTATTTCCAGTGAAAGAAAATTTCGCTAATTTATTAATTCCATAAGAAGAAAAATGTATTTCCAAATATTTTAAATTTTGTGCAAAATATTAAACAATTAGGGCCATTATTACAAGTTACCGATAGTTATGATTTGGATTTTAGTCAAGTATCATGTTTCTGGTTGGGCATTAAATTAAAAATATTGATAAGTTAAATATCGGATAGTAAACCTTAACTATCCACATAAATTTGGTTCCAAAGTTCTAGCCAAAAACTATAACTATCCAATGTTGTAATAACGGGTCTTAATAAATTTTATTTTAAATTAAAATCTAAATTGCATTTGTTTAGTTAAAGTCCCAAAGTTTGCTTTGTTTTTTGCCTGTATAATATTTGTTTTTCGGTTTAAAAAAAAAACTTGCTCTACACAAATTCTAAAACTTATTCACTAAATTTTGATACTGAATTTTTTTTTTAAACTTTTTTTTGTTGTTATAGTAGTTTACTTGTACAAAGTCATTGTTTGTTTTCATTCTACTTATAATTAATATAATCACTAAGCTCTTAATTATATGTAAAATATAACCCAATTATGAATTCCCTGCAAGAATATTGTGAAAATTTCAAACATTTTATTCATGATTGGGTTGCTGTTAAATTTCCCCAGATAAAATTGTACTGATGACGAAACTTATTTTAGAAAATATGTATGTATGTATGTGTGCATGTAGGAGTGTATTATGGAGATGACTAATTGGCAATTTTAAATAATTTTTTTTTGTAATTAGAATTATTTTTGTTTTATTTGAAACTGCTGAGGCATAAAACCGAAACTCATATCTAACTTTTACTGCAGTTCCCAAAATTTTTAAAGACAAATTATAACTAATTATTTTTCCTAAAACTGTTAGTTTTTCATTATTTTTTAAGCTACTTTAGCTGCCAATAAATTGCTCAATGTTGTATATTATTCCATCTTTGATTGTCGTTACCGTTGCTGATTTTGGGTACTAGTTTTTATTCGTATATCATTTTTGTTTCCCATTATGGTATATTTCTGAACCTATATTATTTGTTAATCTTCTTCACTCTATGAGCATTACATACATATTTACCCTCTTATAAAAAAAAAAAAAAAAAAAAAATACGTAGACTAAGCGATTTCAAAGATTATGTGAAAAATTTATTTAACATTAATTTTTTTAATAAGACGGTTAATACATAGCTAGTATTTTTTTAAAAATATAACAGTTCACCCTAAATTAGAACGGCTAGCGAAGCGTTTTTTAGCACCATTTATTAAAGCGTTGTCCCTAAATAAAAGAGCACTGGCGGTCCGTATTCTCTACAGTATTGCTAATCATCTTGCTTAATAAAATCCACTAAAGGCAGACAAAAATAGGGTTAAACCTTATAAACAAAAAAAAGCTAGCTAAAATATTATTACTGATTAAAAATAACAAAACAAAAATAAAAATAAAAAAACAATTGTTTTGCAACCAACACTACAAAACTCCCTGCCAAAATAGGATTTTCCAATTGCTCAGCGTTACCGCCATGCTATTTCGGTATGCTCCATACATTTTGTATGAGAATGAGAATTTTTGATACATAAAAAACGCTTGCCACCTCAATTTAGGTATGACTCTAAAGGTTTTAATTTGGTAAAGTGCCAACTCAAATTGTATAAACGAATTAATTTTTAAAGTACAAAAATAAACAATAGTTTTGCGCTTTATAAAATAAATTCTTTACAATTAAATATAAAAAATATATAAATAAATATTAAAAAATAAAAACAAAATTTAAAAAAAATTATTTACAAATAAAAACAAAATTAAAAAAAAATTATTTACAAATAAAAAAAAAATAAAACAAAAAAATATATATATATATAAAACCAAATAAAAAATATATAAGAATAACCAGTAGATAATTTAAAATTAAATTAAGAAATATTTATTTCTAAGCATATAAATAAAATAAAAAAAAAATAAAATAATAAAATAAATAAAAAAAGCAAACAGAAATGTAATGAACTGTTAATTAAAATTTTAAATGACAAAAATTTACAATTATTATTTTTAGCAATTATGATCTACAAACTTGCATACTTGTGCTACATACATAATAACTATAACGATTACTAATAGCTTCAAACAAAAGGCTTTAACATACAAAATCAAATTTTCTTTTAAATGATATTAATTTAAATAATAGAAAATACAATCTTGTTATTCCTAAAGTTATTTAAATAATATTTAGTATTAAAAATTTTTTTTTTAATTAGCAGTTGTATGTATTTTAAGTGAAGAAAATTAATTTATATACTGCATATGTACGCATGTGCATGCCTATATTTTTATGTATAAATAAATTGCCTTATATTTCTTAAAATTGAACTTTTCACTAAAACAAAAATAACAGCAAATTAATTATTCAAAATAATGGCACGCAAGGATATTCCATATTTAATGGCTGGAGAAAAGATAATGCGAAAACTTTTCTGATTACCAGGTTCAAGACATCTTCTTGGTTATGTGTTTAACTGCAATTACACAGGATGACTTTTTTTTATGCAATCCAAATCTGAAAAGAGAAAAAATTTAAAAATTTTATTTTGAGCACAACTCATAGCATTTCTGGACTCCAAAATAATTAATTTTTGGATTTGTTTTAAAAAGATATCTTTGAACATTTCTTTTCGAATATGAGGATAGAGGAAAATGGCCCATTTAATTTTCTATAACCTAGTGAGTTTCATTGCAAAATATTGATCCGTTCAAAATTTGTAGCAAAAAAAGCAAAAAATTATCACAAAAACCATATATTTTTCGGTTTTTTCTTTATAACTTTTCAATGGGCTAATATATTTTAATAAAACTTTCAACATGTTGCACGGTGGGAAAAGGGCTACATTTTAGTGGAACATTTTGTTAAAATCGCTCAAACGCAAAAAAAGTTATAAGCGTTTTTCTAAAGAAAACGTTTTTTAATTAAAGTGGATGTGGCATGTGGCAACATAAGTGGCATGTGGCAGATAGCCAATTTTCCACTCTACCACATGGTGAAAGTTTCATTAAAAAATATTCATCCATACCAGAGTTATTTCGAAAACACGAAATTCTATTCAAAATGTAACCGTCGCCCTGTCCGAGAATTCAATTTGAAAAACTTGGGAAAAAAAAGTAAAACACCAGGCCAACAGAACCAGCAGTAGGTGGATTTTTAGGAATAAATTTTTGTTTTTTTGTTACAACTTTTGAACGGCTCAATATTTTTGCATGAGACTTGCACCATGTTGTAGAGCAAGAAATGGGCTACTTGCCACATGCAACTTTTGTTGCCACATGCTACAAATAAGTTGCATAAAAAGTGTTTTAATTGAAAAAACGCTTATAACTTTTTAAGCGTTTGACGAATTTTAGTAAAATGTTCGATGGAACAATAGCCCCCTTCCCGCACTATCACCTAGGGAAAGTTTCATTTAAAAATATTGAACCGTTCAAAAGTTGTAGCAAAAAATGGAAAAGAATACAAAAATAGCATGTTGCAAGTTCTGGTTGATCTAATTTTTGGTTTTTTCTGTATAACTTTGGAATGGGCTAAGATATTTTATTAAAACTTTCACCATGTGGCAGGGTGGGAAATGGGCTACATTTCAGTGGAAAACTTTTATAAAATCGCTCTGACGCTAAGAAAGTTATAAGCGTTTTTCTAAAGAAAACGTTTTTTAATTAAAGTGGATGTGGCATGTGGCAACATAAGTGGCATGCGGCAGATAGCTCATTTTCTACCCTGCCACATGGTGCAAGTTTCATTAAAAAATATTGATTCTTTCCAAAGTTATTGACAAAACAAAAAATTCTATTCAAAATGTAACTGTCGCTCTGTCCAAAAATTGAATTTAAAAAAACTTGAGCGAAAAAAGTGAAACACCAGGCTAACAGAACCAGCAGTAGGTGGATTTTCGGGAATTAATTTTTGTTTTTTTGTTACAACTTTTGAACGGATAAATATTTTTACATGCGACTTGCAGTATGTTGTAGAGCAAGAAAAGTCCTATTTGCCACATACCACCTATGTTGCCACATGCCGCAAGTAAGTTGCATAAAAAGTGTTTCAATTGAAAAAACGCTTATAACTCTGAAGGCATTTGAGCGATTTAAAAAAAATGTTCGGTGGAACAATAGCCCACTTCCCGCTCTAGCACATAGTGAAAGATTCATTTAAAAATATTAATCCATTCGAAAGTTGTAGTAAAAAAAAGAAATCATAGACGAAAACGGCATGTTGCAAGTTCAGGTTGATATTGTTTTTGGTTTTTATCCTATAACTTTTGAATGGAACAATATTTTTCAATGAAACTTTCAACATGTGGCAGGGTGGAACATTTTGTTAAAATCGCTCAAACGCTTAAAAAGTTATTAGCGTTTTTCTAATTAAAACACTTTTTAATTAACGTGGATGTGGCATGTTGCAACATAATTTTCATGGGACAGATAGCCAATTTCCCACTCTACCACATGGTGCAAGTTGCATTAAAAAATATTGATCCATTCAAAAATGATGGGGAAAACACAAAATTCTATTCAAAATGTAACTGTCGCTCTGTTCAAAACTTGAATTTAAAAAACTTGAGCGAAAAAAGTGAAACGCCAGGCTAACAGAACCACCAGTAGGTGGATTTTCGGGAATTAATTTTTGTTTTTTTGTTACAACTTTTGAACGGATAAATATTTTCACATGAAACTTGCACCATGTTGCGGAGCAAGAAATGTGCTATATGCCACATCCAACTTTTGCTGCCTCATACAACAATCAAGTGCAATAAAAAGCGTTTTACTTGAAAAACCGCTTATAACTTTTTAAACGTTTGAGCGATTTTAGAAAAACATTCTAGGGAACGATAGCCCATTTCCTGCTCTGTCATCTAGTAAAATTTTCATTGAAAAATATTAATCCGCTCAAAAGTTGTAGCAAATAAAAGAAAAAAATAAACAAAAAGACACAAGTACGGAAGCAGCGCCTTCAAGTATGCAATGAAAGTTTTTCAAATTATTGGGTAAGAAACCTTGCTAATCTACCAACTATGATTGTGAATACTTTTATCTCGGAAACTACTGGACAAAAATGCCCGAATCCGATTTTCACTCTTAGAACCATCGAAGAGGTAAACATGTGATACTCCCACTCTATCATGTGGCGAAGGTTTCATCAAAAAATAGTAGTCCATTCGAAACTTATTGAGAAAAAACAAGAGCGCACAGTACCACTGTATTTTTTTTTCATTTTGCTACAATTTTTGAACGGATTAATATTTTTCAATGAAACTTTCACTACGTATAGGATAGATCGGGTATTGGACTGACGTTAATTTGAATAAATTTTTAAAATCGATCTAACATTTTTTTAATATCGCTAACGCTATGAGTCTATAAGAGTTTTATCAAATTAAAGCGCTTTTTAATTAAAGTGGTTGTGGCATGTGGCACCGTAAGTGGGACGTGGCATATATAGGCCATTGCCAACAAAAAAGCAAAATACCAAATGAAAATTATTTCACTAAAATTACTGGATATCAAAAGAAGGGAATACTTAATTTCACATATAATTCCTTTTTACCTGTATTAGCGCTTTATTTAGTACCTGATCGTTACTCTGATGTTTCAAGTATGAAGTAGGAACGATGAAATTGTGTTCAGAAGGCTACAAAAATAGAAATAACATGCAGAGATTAAATTAAAATAACTGCTTTTACACTTGAATACGCTCAAGTGTAAAATTTTTAACAGATTGAGGCGCTGATTTAGATTTGTGTCTATAAAATCTAAATGAAAAATCTTTACTTTAAATAAATAGTAGTAATTTTGTACAACACCTCGTACTAATATTGTCTTTTTTTTTTGAATTCTTTGCAACGTGTTCGAATACTTCAACCCCTAATTTGTAAGGCCCCTGTAGACACCACCAGGCAACGTTTATTGTTTTCCTTTTGTCTTTTGACTTAAGTTTTTTGAATTTTTTTTTAAATATATATACAATACACATACAAATACACTTCATGTTTGTAAATTTAGGAATTCTTGTGAACATTAACAAAGAGAAAGAGAGAGTCTATTGTACAATTAAAGCGACTGTGGCGACTGCAAACATAAACAAATTTCAGATAATTTTTTTTTATTATTTAAAATGAGCAGATTTTATGTTATTCCTTGTGTATGAATGAATGAATTCATGGTCGATACCAAAACTGGCTGCAATTATAACTTTGAACAGTTTTTAAGAGTGTTCAACAATACTTTATTTTTATTTAGAAAAATTTTTAAATTTACAGCACTAGTAGCAGCCTTTCCGCTTATTAAATAAGTCAATCGAGTAGCAGTTTGTATCTAAACGAACCGGAACTAATAGTCTTGTAAACAGCTAAAACAAGCTTGAAAAGGTTTGTTATAATGCAACCAACTGTGTGTAATACAACATAAATAAATATAAATATCAAGCAATACTGCTACTTGCTAATATTTTGAATTTTAAAATTACATGGATCGAGTATGACATCGTTTGGGATCATTTGAATTAGTTGTACCCATGCCTACCGCTCATTCACGGGACTTTTTGTGAATCTACAAACCAAATGAAAATTCCTCATTTGTTTCAAAAGTATACAAAGGGCTTGTGTGGAATTGAGGACATTTACCAGTTTTTTTTTTTTTTTTTTTTTTTTTTTTTTTTATAGAATTCGCTATATAGCGGTGTAAAATGGTAGTAGGTTTTATTCATCTATATGATCAAAATGGCAATATTAAATGCCTAACGATTACATTTAGCTTCTAGAGAAAATAATATTGTTTTTTTCACACTTCAACCACTACAGCTTAGCCATTTTTAACCTATTTACGAAATCCCTTGTTTGAGATATAAAATCGGGTCCTTCAAACAGAAGAAATCCATTGGGAAGCAAAGAAGTTGTGATTTGAAACAAAACCATTTTTCACTACATTTACCATTATAAAATCACTTTACTAAGTGACTCTATGTAGCACACTGTTATTGTTTCGAAAAAATATAACTAGAATTTACCGAAACCAATTACCTAAAATATTCAACCCAATCATGAATCTTTAGGAATTTTTTCCCAAGGAAAATTTTGGTTTTTGGGAAAAAAATTCCCCAAATTAGAGAATTTTCTGCATTAAAAACGGGCGGTTTTTTTTTATAAGAGGAAAGGGAAAAGTGAAAAAACTCCCGGGGAATTTTTATTCATAATTGGGCTGTTTCTGTACTCATGCTTCAATAAAAGTTGTTGGAGCAGTAGAAAATGCAATAAAAAAACAAAACACTTTGCCAAAAAGAAAAAAAAAATATTTTACTTTTTGTTTGCTTGTTTTGGATTTAATGATATAGTAAAACAAAAATAAATTTTTTTCTGTGGTTTTTGTTTGGGGCTAAACTTGGTCATACTACTATTGGCTGATGTTTTAAGTATTTTCAGTATATCTTCGAGTGGTGGCTGCATAATAGATCTTAAAGTGCGCAGTGTGACTATATACGATACGATGAAATTCTTTAACAAATTTACCAGCATTTTTAATTTTTTATTTAAGAACTAACCCTTACCCCAATTAATCTGTGACCATTTTTCGCTAAAACGAACTCAAACGTTTTGAACCAAATCAAAATTATAAAATTTCCTTTAAAGTTTTGTGAAATGTTTTTTTAAATTTGCATCGAAATAAGTCGTACATGGTCGCTTAACGCCTAACGCTTGCATTTTAACTATACATATACATAAGTGCTCATATGCACTTACACATACTTAATACAAAATATCCATGAATATCATCAGTAATTGCTTTAGTGGCTGTTCGTACATACACAAATAATAGCAGATATCGTGCATTTGCTGCAAAAACGATATAATTCAATTAAAATTTTTTTTTTAAATCACCTATTCTCTTTTGAACAGAAGAGTAGTCAATGCATTAATGTATTCATGGTTGGGCATCACCGTGAGTGAAATGTTGGGCTCACCAAGTTGTCATATCGACAATAAAACTTCCTTTGTCTTCTTGGAACCACTTTCGTATTACTTTGGGGTGGATTCGATGTGGCCATAATTTTCTATCTGTCTGCAGACTCACCTATTTTTCCATAAATCTACTGTTACGTGTAACATTATCTTCCTCTTCACTTTTGTGCCTAGTGGCACGCACGCCAGTTCTATAAATCGTGATCTCCGTAATATTTGAGGTAGTTATTTCCCCGACAAAGTTTTTCTTAATACTGATTCGTATTTGCCCATTGTGTATTACTTTCGGAAGTAACCAGGACCCGGTAGCAGCTGTGTCAAGTAGTAGTTTACATCCCCATGCTTTCTATCTATTCATTAAAAATATATATTATATTTTTTTAAACAACACAAATCCGCTAAGCTTTTTGGCTTGTCTGCAGAAAACAACTGGGTTCTAAGCAGGAATCGAACCTGCGACCGGTAAGTACGCTACTTACTAATTTACGGGAGTATACCATCTGGTATCAGCTGCATAACACAACTTTCCAAAAAAGTATTACTAAAAAAACTATCGGTTTCGAAAAAACGTATTTCCTTAAGTAATGACATTTTTGCAGCAAGTGAACGACATGTATGTATGCTTCTGCCTTTATTTTATTTTTATTTTTTTTTTACTTTTTTTTTTTAAAGCAACAAGGAGAAAAAGCTTATAATTCATACGACTTCTTCTTTGTAAATAAAAAGCTTAGTCATGTCTCTTAAATCGTTCAGTGAACACGTACGTATTTTAAAAGCCGGCAAATAAACATTCTCATTCGATTTCTTGTTTGTTTTCTTTCAAATATGTTTGATACGTATTGTTAGGGTGGAATTGGAAATGAATTTGGCGTATTTTGTTGTTTATTTTATTTCTCATATAAACGCTGTCCGCTCTGTTCTCTGTGTGATGTTTATGCGTGGCCTTTTTCAATAGAAAAATATTTTATTATTTCATTAATAACAATTTTAATAACAACTAACAGACAGACAAATATATTTAATTATACAAATAACCATCACATACATTCATATAACTAAATACATGTCTAGGAATGTATGTATGTGTGCACGAGTATTATTTGTAACTTGTGAAAGACAATCCTTGTATTTACATATTGAAAACAGTGAGTATTTATAAGGAGGGAGTTGGTAGCTTGTTTCTAAATGTCTCTGAATACAACAAATTTTAAAATTTAATTTGTTTTTGTAATTTAAAAAAATTCACATAAAAATTTTAGTTTTCCAAAACGTGTTGCTACTTAGAATTTATTTTATTTTTATTGTGTCTGGTTATCATAATGAACAGACTGAGTAACTTTCTCAATTTACTTTACGCAAAAAGACAAAAAACAAACTTAAAACAGAAAAACATGTTTACAGTGAAGCTAAAATAAAAACCTAAATAATGAGATTATATTCCTGTATTTTTTTTTTCTTCATGATACCCCATTAAAAGATCAAGTTCAGCACTGTAAATGATTTACTCGTGTTTATTGTTTTTTGTGAGCAAATTTTTTTAATTTTTTATTTAATTTAATTTCATTTAATTAAATCGTGCGATTTCATTAAATGAGTTTTGCTATAAAAGCTTTCTTACGTTTAAAATTTTTTTCCCAAAACTTTATATTAAGTCACACAACACAACTTGTTTTTTCTTTATTAAAATCGCGTGATTTATTGTATTACAGGATGAAAGATTTAATAAAAAAAAAGTTCACATTGAATTGAAATGATTCAAATTAAGCGAAAGCTACTACAGTAGAAACTTGATTCTTGCTCGCAATGAAAACAGAGCTTGGTACAAGTTTTGAGGTTGTTTGCAAGTTTAGAATTTTTCCTACAAATAAATTAAAAAGATTATTTTTAATTTCGTTTAATGAACTTGTAAAGTTTTAAGTATGTAATTTTAGTTTTAAAGAAATTTTCGATTCGCATTTTTATTGTGCAGACTTGCTCTCTGCACACTGCGTGGCATCTAAAGTGGCATTGTTTTGCTCTCCCCATTCCAAGCTTTTCAAATGCTTTTCAACTTCTTCAGCGTCCATATTTAAAGCTGTAATATCTGTAGTTTATAGTAATTCATTTCCCGGTTGCAAAATGATTAATTTGCTGTAATGGTTTTATTTCCTGAAGTAAAGTTGTTCAGGATAGAACATTAGAAGCTTCATCCACTACATGTAAACGTAGTTTGGAAAGAGGTCTGATATCTTTACTATCGCATTCAGATAATTGTTCAAACAATTTGTGAAACTAATCTGATTCAACTAAACTTTATTTAATTCAAAACTTGAAGAACATAAAAAATATACTCTGAGAAACGCATATAAAAAAATATGTTGCAAAATATTATAATTTGACTAATTTATAATTATATCCTGAAGAAGCTACACAATTTGGAGCGAAATATCGATATAAAAATAAATGTATAAAATAAGACCTTAAGCTTAATAAAATAGTCATATTAATTAATAATTAATTAATTTTTTAAAATTTTATATAGAAAATTAAAAAAAAAATTGTTTTTGACCTCACCGGAATTTGAACCTGCACATCTGTAGTTGAAAAGCATTTTGAATATGTTTGTTGTGGGAGCATCCTCTCCGGAATCGGTCTAACAGAGGATTATTAACACACTTTTTTTAAAGCAAATTCAGTATTTATTTTTTATAATCTTTTGTGTATTTTAATTCTTGTTTTTTGCAGTAGTTCAATTAAAATGTCTTGTTTTCAGTCACCTACAAAAGGGCGCATTCTTCCAATTTTTATACGCCAGTGACTTATTTGAGCTTTATTCACAAGCACACTAAAGTCGGTATCTTTTCAAAAATTACTTTAAATTCATATAATTCTTATGAACAAAAGTCAGCTCTATTTTGTGACTATGATTATAAGCCAATGTTATCAATTAAATTAATAAAATTTATTAAATTATAGTGGCGGTAACAATGTTTTCCTGAACCATAGACCTAAGTCTACTATTCATTAAGAATTCAAAGACTTCCTTGAATGGTTTGTCTGCCATATGTTACTTAAGGAGTAACGAAAACGAATGCAAATTAGACCATTACAGTGCCGTACTGCATGTTCTGCTATCTCTTCGTCTTTCTTACATAACCTGCAGAGGTCGTTTAAGCTGGCCTGTCACAATTTACAAAATTTTCATTTCAAGAATTGCAATTTTCCATGCTTGGCCTTGATGTAGCAGCACATGCGAATAGTATCCATGTCTAAAATACCATATTTTTAATAGAGTAATTTCTCTATTCATAATTATGCGATAACTAAAATAAATATTTAACTGATTAAAACAGCAGAGCGGTGGCTGATAGTAGATAAAGTGGTTTGGATTACTTAAAAACGAAAAAAAAAAAATTAAACCGAAATAGACAATTAGTGCTGTTTTATAAATGAGGGCAAATACTCTATTAAATAAAATACAAAATAATAAAAATTTATGTAGGAATACAAGCGTGTAGTAAGAAATTAATTTTTTATTTTTTTATTATAAAATTTAATAAGCTAACATTGAAACATAAATAAATACAGTTTAAAACAATGAAAAAACAAAAAAGTTTTAAAGAGAAACAACAGTTTTAACCTTGACTCTGCGTAAACGCACGTAAACTCAAACTTAAGGAAATATAAAACTTATGTTTTGGCTGCCGTGTGGAAAGGACTGTTAACAGGGAATTGAATAAAATAGTGTGACTTTCTGCGTATTTTCCCAGCAGTCGAAAGAAGCAGAATGAACTACTTATGCTGTGGTATACCAGCCTTAGAAGACCTAAGTTGGACATTGGGTTGCACAAAAGCTCTCACAACTGACGGGCTGCCCATTGTGGTAATATATAGTAGCAATTGACGTCCTCCTCGGACAGCAGCAAGAATAATAGAATAGAACATTACCCCTTCAGCAAGTTATATATCTGTGTCCAGATATGAGAGCAAGAAATCTTTCCATTGTTTTTGGTCTAGATGTGATGTGTATCTAGACAGCTGAATTTTGTAAACAGAGAAATAACTTGCTGAGAAAACTTGACAATTTTTGTACAGAAGACAAATCAATTAATGCTTTTCACTAAATAAAAAAGAATTAAGCCCGCTTTGTTCACTCTGACCACAGTGCACGACACGGGTGTCATTTAAATTTAAGTACGTACAACTATTTTAATTTGCATTTAGCAGCAGTATCAGTCTTTCTCAAACAGACTTTGTGTAAAGTACATAGTCGTAACAAACAATAATCCCACAGCAATACAAAATTAAAAAAAAAAACAAAAAAAAAAATAGTTTAATAATTTCACACAATAACAACTAAAACAACATCAATAAAAATATACTCTTGTAGAAAAAGAAAAACGGTCAAAGAGTAAGTGAGTGAGTGAGTGTTACATTTTACTTTGGAACGTGCAACAATATTAACAACGACAAAATGTTGGGCATCAAATATTTAACGGACACCCATTTGAAGGGCTTCGAAAAGTACAAGGTAGGTTGAAATGAAATATTTACGAAAAGAAATAAAACGTAAGCAACTACATATTTACATTTTGCAAATGTAATTATTGTCTATAGCAGAGGTGGAAAATTCTTTTCTTTTACAAAAGAATAAAAATTATAATTTAAGCAAAATCAATATTTTGTTTATAGAAAAAGATAATTTAACTTAAATCACCTGCATTCAATTTAATACTATTTAAATGTTTGATTCAAAGTCTAGTGAAACAGCAATTAGTTGGTACACAAAATCTAACCGGTCTTTGTGGTCGTAGATACCAAATGTGTTAGGTAGGAAATATCAGGTTTTATATTTTACATGACTTAGGGTCTGTAGCACAAGACTTCTGGGAGACTACCTGTTGGCTCCCAGAGAGGTAGGAAAGGATCGTTTGGGAAATTTTGTTCAATAATATAAAGACAAATTTCATTATTTTTCAATTAATGAAAAATTTTCTTTGACCTAACGAAATATTCCATCATTTAATGAATTATTTCATTGAATCATCGAAATGTTGTCATTAGTCTAATAAGACTTTGTCGCTGATTGAAAAACTATGAACTATTGCTTCAGTGATGTAATAAAAACAATAAAGGCCCACAAAATCCCAGCTTTAACTTGCTTGAAATTCAAAACTTTTAAGCGCAGAACCGAAATGTTTTGTGGTTTTTAACATATCAGACAAAGCTTGTACAAGTGTGTAGGACATGACTAGCAGTACTCGACATTTTCCTTTTTTTAAATATAAAATTCTCCGGGAGAATTCTACAATCGTGAATAAAATTTCCCTTTTTTTCATTGAATATTTTTTCCAAAAAATTAAATTGTCCCTGAAAAAACCTGCCGGGTAGTATTCATAATTAATTTAATTTAATAATATGCTGCCAATTTATTTTGAATTATGGTATTAAATAAACTTATATTGGATTATCCTAAGTGCTTGTCATATTTTTTTTTATTAAAAGATTTTATATCTACAGCTTCCTTTTGTAAAGCGACTTAAGCTACGGTCACGTTATACAAATATTTGTCGAAATATTTAAGTGTAAGCAATACTTTTAGGTAAATATTTTTATAGTCTAACATGACTTGTATTACATAAAATTAATTTAAATAATATAATATTGCAAGTATATGGCATTTAAAAATAATTATACGAATCTAAGCGCATATTCCTTCAAAATACATAAATGTATGTGTTGCTTATATCCACAAATATTTGTTTTTGTGCCGTCTGTAAATAAGAGCCAATTAGCCCTTAAACAAATTTTAAGTTTTGACTTTTTCTGGTGATAAAATAAAATGTTTATCATCGGTGCGTTGAGAGACATATAGTATAATTTTACGAGAAATATTTTAAACCTCTAACCCCCTTATCCAAAAAAATTAACGTAGACTTTAAAGTCAACGTTATCGAAATTTTTCATATAATTTTTTTTATAAATTTTACTTTAAAGTCCACGTTAATTTTTTTTGGATAAGAGCATAAGTCTTTAACTTATGGGTATATTTCGTCTTTTTTTAATTTGGCCCCAAAAAAAGAAACTTTAATTGAAGAGTTAGAGTGTTAAAAGGTTTTACAACAACATTTGCTGGTAGTGTTTAAGATGAGTTTGCTAAATATTACATGCACCTAAAATTGAGGATTTGCATGATTACCTTGTCCAGCACTGAATAGTCCCTTGGAATATTTTTTTCCCAGGAAAAAAATTTCAAAAATTTTCTAAATCACAGAAAATAGAGTAATTGTCTTCTTAATAAAATTAAAGGTTGAAATTGAAAAGACTACCGTAGAAATTTTTGAACTTGCACCTTCCTGACCACTGTGTTGTTGTTTAAAAAATTCTTTGTATGTATAAAATTTACTCGCTTTTATAAAATATAGTGTAAATTTTATATATTTATTTATTATGTACAAATAATTTACATATTGTACTTGTACATATCGCTGATAAACTTTAATAAAGTCGTAATTAAAAAAAGAGACACACAATTTTACAGGTGAACCATTTAAAAGTTTTTTATTTGCTAGCAATTTTATGGGAAGTGTTTTAAATATTCAGCCCTATTCCAATTACTCCCAAGGAAATAACTTCTTGTGAGTTTCTTTTTCATAAAAATAAAATTCACCTTTTCTAAATAGTCTGGAAAGGGAGAGAGTATTTCATATATTCCTGCACAACTCCCTTACAATTTTTTGGTTAAATTATTCCCGAAATTTGTTATCACATTCTCCCTCTAATAACCATTCGTAACACCTACTTTTTTCCAAGGAAGTTTTTCTAGAATAGGGGAAAAGGGAAAAGAGAAAAATCTCCCCATGAATATTTGTTTATAATAGGGGAACTGGGAATTGGGAGAAAACTCCTAGGGAATTCTTATTTAGAATTGGGCTGATTTTAAAACTTTACTCGTATGAGTTGGTATCTGTATGTGCCAAACTTTATACAGATCCATTGGAAAATATAATTTTACTCATTAAATCATAGAAAAGTAGGAGGGGCCGGTTCAAAATCATATTGAGACCTGCCTTCGAGTATTGAGATTATATGTACCAAATTTTATTTAAAAAAAACCCTCCTATTATATATGGCAGCCTTTCCTTAAGTATAGAACAACCCTTTGGAAAACAAAAACTTGTTTAAAAAAACGAACAAACAGACAAACAAAATTAATTTTTTTAATTTTAATTTTGATTTTTTAATCTTTTTCCTTAAAGAGGAAAAGCGTTAAAAATATTTTTTTTAATTTCATTAATTTATATTTATTAATTAAAAAAAATAAAACTTATTTCGAGTTATGACACTATTCAAGTAAGTGAGCGATATGTACATACTACATTTACATTAATTTTTTATGTACATATTTATTTAGCACAACCAATGATAACGATGAAGCTACCAGTGTTTATTCCTTATCAATCGCACTTCACACGCACTAATCGTACTCGCAATGTAAATATACACACACATGCATGTGTATATGAAAATGTAAATCAACTCATCGTTGAATTTGTAAATTATTTTAAATACGCACAGCATCATTTTTATCAATTTATTACAAAAAAAAAAAAAAAAACAGTAAAAATAAAGACGCAACAAAACGAAACAACAATTTTTATACATGAAATCTCTTCATTGAATAAGTCAGTCCCACGTGGTCAATGACACTTGTATTGTTATTTTTATACCCTTTACAATAAGTCAAAAGGGGGATATATGATTTTCATTCCATGTGTAATTTCTACACCGTACATTTGCCACCCTCTAAAGTATATAGATCCGTCCGTGCGGATGTTGAAATAAACTTTCTAAAGTTCCTAGAAGGCCTACAGAAAAGCTTAGTATGTCAATTCATTATAAGTTCCTGCGCGCAGGTTGCTATTTACATTTAGCCCAGTAGATTCATACATAAAGACTGAACTCTAAAGTGCAACTAACTCTATTTTTTGACCATTTGTGCTTTGTTATTTTTTTGTGTATTTTGTCTAAACTACAAAACAAACAAAAAAACGTAGTACGCAATTTTATCAGAAATAGCCGTCAAAATATAACTCTGTGCAAAAAATCAAAACAATCGGTCCAAA
Source organism: Thelaira solivaga (assembly GCA_947397855.1). Lineage (NCBI taxonomy): Eukaryota > Metazoa > Arthropoda > Insecta > Diptera > Tachinidae > Thelaira > Thelaira solivaga. The sequence goes on from OX377611.1 coordinate 4,106,409, forward strand.
ATTAGCCTAGAAAAATAAAAAATACAAAGGAAATTTTAGATTTTCAATAATATGAAATGAATAATTTATTTTAGTATTAACAAAAAAAAAATTTAAATTCAAAGAAAATTATTTCAATCAATATTTGCCATTTCATTAAAAATCTTTCTTTTTTATAAAAGACGCGACACAGCCAAATTTAACTTGTTTTTTTCCCTTTCTTGTTATTAAGTTTAATATTATTTAATTTTAGCCATAAATAGATAAACAGCAATAGATGCATGAATGTGATGCTTAAGAACAATCACAATATTAACAATTTTAAACCAGCAATAATATTTCATTTTATACTTTGTATAATTTTTAATCAAAAACTTGGCGAGTAATTTAAGCAAAAGAAATCTTAGACATTTTTTATTAAAGAGTACAAAGCATCATTATCATTTCATTATGATTTTTACGAAAAAAAAGTAACTTGAGTGAACAGACAATTCAATTTAAATAAAATTCAATTCCGGTCATTAAACCGCAATTGACAGGCAAATTGAAAATAAAAACTCAAAATTTTTAATGTTTTGCTTGATTAATTTGTCTTATCTTTGCAAAACAAAATAAAAAATATAATTTTTGTAGGAATCTTTCATTTCAAAGAGAGTAACAAAGTCAAAGTACATACAAATTTAAAATGAGCTGATACACAGAAATCGATGAATAGTCAGAGGACCTTTGCATTTGGTAAGTCCATGTGTAAAAGACTTGCTCAACTGACATGACTGATGAATTTTAAAATTAAAGTCGACTAATATTTTGTGCTGCACAAAAAATATTTTTCCAAAAAAAAAAAAAACAAATATATTATTTGTTGTTTGAAAGGGAGCGAGAGAAAGAGAGAAATTATTTGAATCTTAAGACTTTCAGCTTGAATTTGATACACATTTTGAGAAAAAGTTGCTGAATTTGTATAGAAAAAGTTTTACATTAAAATACTACACTCAAGCCATCACTTTTACCTTTTCAATTATTATGAATAAATTTTTTTTTTCAATAAAAAGATTTAGAGAAACTTTAAGCAAAAACAAAATTATTCTGGCCAAAAAAATTCTGGGTAGTATATTCATAATTGGCGTAACTATTCATATATAATGTTCTCATACTCGGTTTTTTCGGCTTTATTAATAAAATGATGTAGAATATGATTTAAAAAAATTGCTTTTTTACACAGAAATCCAAATTTAAAATATAACACAGGAAAAGGACCCCGTACCAAGTTTTTTTTTTCAATTAAGCATAAAACCCTATAACACAATACAACACTTGTTGTTCTATATATCATTCATTTACTTCAATAGTGTCATAACTCAAAATTTAAGTTTAAATTTTTTCTCAGTATTTTACTTTATGTTCCATAAAATACACTGACAGAATTTTGCTCATATGTGCAAGTCCACTTAAAAAAAAAAAAAAAATAGTCAGCGGTTATTTTAGTAAAATGGTGTTTATTTCTTACTAAAATTATCCTCAACTAATCTATTTTTTGAGTGGACTTATACCACTTTCAAAAATAACAGCTCATATCTTCTGAGTTTTGTCAAATTTATTATTTTTTAACCAATTTAACACGTTTGGTTAGACTCATGAAATAATTCATTAATTGAATGAAATATTCATTAATTTAATGTAAAATTTAAAAACATTTTAATAATTCTTGTAATTAGTGAGTTATTCACATCCATTATGTAAGTCGCTGGCGACTTTCTGCTGACTTATTGTTGTGCTGCCGGCGACACATTATCGAAAATTTAAAAGAAATAAGTGCCATCTCTGTATACACTTCCCATATATTTTGGGAAAGCTTTCTAATTTTATATTATAATAAAACATGTTTTTATGTGGGAGAGTGAAATTCTGATGATGAAGAATATCAAAAAAAGTTAAGCCGCAAAGGAAAGTCTTAAGGAGAAAGTCGGACATGTTTTATTTGCCGAATAACAAACGCGTGAAGAATTTAAGTTTGTAGAGATTTTTTTCCAGTCAGCTTTAAAATTGATTAGCTTTAAGCGCCTATAAAACGGTCTTGGTAGATTTTTATTATTTAAATGTTTTCTCACTTTTAAATACAAAATATTTACTTTTAATTTTTCAAAAATTTTCCTGAGGCTATTTCAACTTAGCGGCCACTTTAAAGCGTGTCATAAAATCTACATAAATAAAATTAATTTTTTGTTTGTTTGTTTGCTAAAAGAAGAATTTACCACGCCCATTACTACCCCTACATTTTATATTTTTCTCAAATTGGAGAATTTTTTTTATATGTTCAGAACAACCCAGCTTAGGTTTTTATAAACGAAAAATTTACCACGCTCCTCTCTTTGATTTGCCTAATTTTTTTTCTTATATGTTCAGAACAACCCAATCAAGTTTTTATGCCAAGATCAACAATAAGTTATTTTCCTCTCTTTTTAATTATTTTTCAATATAAATAAAATTTGAAGGCAAAACACCGTTTGCCGGGTCAGCCAGTTGAAATATAAAAATTTTATTTGCAAGAATTTCTATTAATTTTTTTATTTTTTATTTTTATTTTTAGTACAATAGCAAAGACACCAGTTACCTTAGTGTGTATGTAATGCATCCATTATGGAATAAATGCGTAGAGGTATTTATAGTTTTAAATGAAACTTTTAATTATTTTTTAAATGCACGCATGTGTGTATGTAATTATTGCAATTTCTAATCTTTGCAGTACCTCCCAAGATGGTTAGCTCCGAATGTGTTAACTTTTGTAGGTTTCCTAATGACAGTGATAAATTTTATATTATTAGCATATTTTGATTGGCATTTCAATGCAGCAAATGAAACAATAAATCCAATACCGTGTTGGGTTTGGTCAGTGGAGGCTTTAAATATTTTACTTTACTATAATTTAGGTAAAACACGGCTACGAACTTAATATCAAAAGAAACGTTACACAAAATGTATTACTTTTAGATGGTATGGATGGTAAACAGGCCCGTCGTACTGGCACTAGTGGTCCTTTGGGTGAACTTTTTGATCATGGTTTAGATTCCTATTCGGCTGTTTTAATACCAATTTACATGTTTTCCTTATTCGGTTCTGATGATTTGCCACCCATACGCATGTTTTTCGTAATATGGAACGTTTTATGGAATTTCTATTTAACCCATGTAGAAAAATATAGTACCGGCGTAATGTTTCTGCCCTGGGGATATGATTTTACCATGTGGGTAAGTTATAAATTAATCATTGATGTATTTACTAAATGATTTATTAGGAATTATTATCATCATTAAATTTTTTAATATTTTTTTTTGCAGGGCGTTAGTATAACTTTGTTTTTAACAACTATCCTTGGACCTGGCATTTGGAGACAGCGTATATTTTTAAATTTGTCAATGGCTAACTTGTTTGAATTCACGTTAATAGGATCAAGTGCATTAACAAATTTTCCTATTGTAATTAAAAACATTTACTTGTAAGTAAAAAGTGGTTTTAAAAATCAAGCGTACTTGAAAGCATCACATCAATACAAACCAGCCATTTCAAGTATGCTTGTGCAGACCTTTAATACAAAAATACCGATATTACTCTCATGTCTCAGTAAGAGGGTACTTTTTCCTTTTCAAATAAAAATAGGCATTTTATGGGACTGTAAAGAAAAGAAGTTCCGGTTAAGTATGGAAAAAAAATTTTTCAATAAAATGGCCTCCTTGACGATCTTTGAGCTCAGGTGATTTCACAAAACATCAAAGAAAAAACGGCACGGCATTAAATCACATAATCTTGTTGGCCAGTAGGCTCAAAATTTCTGGCTGAAATTATAAGTCGCCCAGATGCATGCCGTTCAATTGACGACACAATAATTGTTTGTGGCTTATTCACATAAGCTCGAGATTTCAAAAAACCCCAAAGAAAAAAATTTCCCTAAATTACATCGCATGATCTTGTTGACCTCAGAATTTCTTGAAGGAGGTGGCATCGTCTTGCTGAAACCACAGTCGCCCAGATACATAGTGTGCAATTGAGGCCACAAGACCTCCATTGTCATGTTCCTGTAACGAAGGCCGTCAACAGTCTGTAAAATTTCGGCCTCATCTTCAAAAAAGTAAGGCTTGACCAACAAACCGCACCAGACAGTTGCTCGTTTTGGGTACATTTGTTTTTCATGAATTCCACAAGGAATTTCTGAGCCAATTTTGTGTATTCACCAATATAAATTTTCACAATTAAGGCGCTTTATTTTTATTAATCCGAATGCACATACATATGTGACAATTGCCAAGTTTAAGAGTTGCCACTTGCAAAAATATTACAAAGTGAACTCTTACTGAGACACCCTTTAGTTTTAAAATTCGCATTAATCAAAAATATTTTTTTTGGTGCCACTGACTGCTACGTAATCCAAATTAATTTTTGGATCCACTTTTACTTTTGATTTAATTTGAAATTAATTTATCTTAATTACACCAATTTGTAGGTCGTATAAAAATAAAACTGGCAAAATGAGACCATTTTTGGAAGCTGTTCGTCCCATGTTTGCCTTTCTATGGCTGTTTTTCGTTACCTCCGTTTGGGTATTTTATTCACGCAATCAAATTTTAGATTTAGAACCCAGAATAATGTTTTTATTATTTGGCACTTTGTTCTCAAACATAGCGGTAAAATATTGCATTTTTTTTCTCTTGAAATGATTTAATTTCTCATTTTTTTGGGAATATTTGTAAAATAGTGCCGTTTAATTGTGGCTCAAATGTCTGATACGCGTTGTGATGCTTTTAACATTTTAATGTGGCCTTTGGTGGCCACCGTGGCTGTTAGTTGCTTTCCCTGGTATCAACAACTAATAGGTGTAGAAATAACTGCAAATATTGAACAATGGATTACGCTGTCTCTAACGATATTTGTAACCATAGCCCATTTTCACTATGGCCAGGGAGTGGTAAGTTTTTAATTTAATTTAAAAAATTAATTGTTTTTATTATTTAAACTAATTTTATTTCAATTTTTAGGTTCGTGAAATGTGTAATCATTTCAAAATAAAATGCTTCAAAGTAAGAGATCTGAAACGGGATAAATAACTAAATTTGGGGCATGATTCTTAAAAAGGGATTTTTCACTAACATTTTAAAGTGTGCATTTAGTTTATAGGGTAACTTTATAAAAAACGGGCCAGTATTTTAAGAATTATCTTGAAGATATTAATATCATCACATCCTAAAAATCATTATAAGACTATTTATTACCTTGTATGTGATTAATGCCGCTATTATGGTTCACAACTCAACTGTACTTTAGTTGTGATACTGATTACAACCCTGTGTTCATACAAAACTAACACCTCATCAGTAGCAGTTGTCTCAATTATCACTCATCTGAGTTGAGTTGTGAACCATAATAGGGGCATAAGGTTAGTTAGCTTTAAATCAATGCAACGAATTCAACTGTTTTTCTTTCTCTTGTTTTTTTTTTATTTTTTTGCCTGTAAGTTTAAGTAGAAAGTTAACACGCATGTGCCACTACTAGTCTATTTTTTGCATTGTACATACTAAGTATTGGTTGTGTGCTGTGATAAAAATATAAACTCAAAATTTAATTTCTCAAATATAAAATATTTTATGTCCAACCAAAAGCTTAAAATCTTAACTTTAACTATCGGTAACTTATAATAATAAAGCATAAAGTTGTAATGCTTTATAAAACATAACCAGTTTTTCCATATTGCTGGAGAATTCTCTAATGAACAAAATTCTTTCAAATTTAATCAATGAAAAACTTTTCATAAAAATATTACTTTTTGATATAATTAAAATGCTTCATTAATTCCATGCAATTATTTCATTCAATTAATGAAATAATAAAATTTGATAAGCAAAATATTTTGATAAATTTCATTTATTCATATAATTTGCGAAATGTTTCTTTGAATCAATTAAAAAAATTACTTTTAAAAAAATCATATCTTTCTTTCAATGTAAGATTTTGTTGTTTTGCAATGAAATTCACATAAAATGTTTCATTTATAACATAAATTATAATCAAAGTTAGCCTTAAGAATATTATGGAATTTATCTGTTTAGCACTAACACCAAAAATTAAAATTAAGTAAAAAAAATAACTTCATTCCATATCACAATCGATCAACTCGTCTAGAAATTTTATATAAAAAGTCACTCAACAAATTCAGTGTTCTTCACGACAAACTTTGGTAGCAACAGCACATTAAACAGTGACATACGAGTATGTGGTGTTTACAGAAAACGAACAATCCAATTGTGTAAAAAATTTATATGGAAAAAAATCCGATTTTTCAAATACTTTTTATGCAGCATTTCACAAACTCAAATAACGAAAATTAAAGAAAATTTATACAGGTGCAGATTTCCAGTGTATGTGTGTAGGCACGTATCAACATACACATTGAAAATAAATATATATTTCAGTTACTAAAGTTGGGACCAAAGAAAATACTAACAGCCAAATTCGTAAAAAATATTTTTGTTATGAATTTGGCTGTAGATAAATAACGCATCACTGCATGTTTCTGGGATTCTTTATTAAAGTAATTTTTAAGTAACTATTAACCAATTTCGTTATAATCTTTCTATTAATAGATAAAGTCTCAAAACCCACCGGATATGGAAATGCAATTGCCTAACGGAACTGTTTAAACATTTAAAAACTAAAACATTTTCTAAATAAATTTTAATTTTAATAAATTTAGTTTAAGTTTTTAAATTAAGAAAGAAATAATGAACCAATTAATTGATAATTATATTTAATAAGAATAAAATTTAGTAAGTAACTTAAGAAATAGTTTAAAGTTGTAAGCGAAATTGCAGCCATTGAAACAAATAAGCAAATTATTGCTGATGTGTGTGTATTTTAATAAAATAATAAAAAGATTTTTGTGATTTATGGAGTACTAGATGTTTTTGCGCGGTCTCGCCCGACCCGATTCTTTACTACGTGAGTCAGTATCTTTAGACTATAGAAATCTGTTTACAAAGAGAATAGAAATCCATCCAAATAAATACAGGTATTCGCAACTTTATAAAAGTGGGTCATGCCTTTGCTATTCTTATTAGCAGAGGGGCCAACTAAAGTTTTAAATTATTTCACAGGCACAGGTTTTTTTTGGAAAATGTGTTCAAAAATACTATAAATAGTATGCCTTTTTTGAAAGAAAGATGATGAATCAAACAGAAAAAAAAATTATAGAAATCCGTTGGGAAGCAAAGATGTGAAACTCTAACACACCCATTTTCACTACATTTACCGTTATAAAATAAGTTTTCCAAAAGACCTAAAATAACTAAAGATATTTTCGTGCTCTATGGCAAAAATAAAATTGGTGTACACTGAAAGAATTTTGTTCATATATCCAATGAATTTTTTCATTAATCCAATAAAAAAAAATTATTATTTTTCAAACAATGACACGCTTCATTAGATTAATGAAAACTTTTATAAAACGTATGAAACTTGTTCATTATACATATGCATTTTAAAAATGTCTTTAAAATTTTTTTCATTTTTTCAATTTTTGAACTCATACCTGTAATATTTTGATAAATTTACTTCTTTTTTAAATTATTTTCCAATTTTATTAAACTCTGCCAGGATTTGAACTTGGGACACATGCAATTAAGAAACTTTAACTAGCCACTCAACCACTTCAGCCACGAATTTTAATGATTAAGTTTTAGTTTTATACTCACTTTATTTATAGAGTTGCGACAGAAAAAAGAGAACAATTTTCATTCTCACAATGAAATTATTAATTAATTACTGAAATATTTCATTAAGCTAATGATTTTGAATTTTTTTAATGAAATCGTTTCATTGCATTTATAAATCATAATTCTTGCATAATTTTGGTGTAGCACAGGTAATTGAGGAACTCTTATGATACAAGTACCAAGCTTAACAAATGACTAAAGTAAACTTAAAAAAAAAAAAAAATATCTAACACTAACAAATTTCTTAAGAAACTTGGACTTGTACCACTTTCTAATATATCAGCTCAAATAATAAAGACAGGGGTCGAATCGTAGCACTCGCTATCGAATGCAAAATTTAGTTTTTTTGGTTTGTAATAATTCAAAAATTTCTTTTGAAATTGCACGATATGGAATGCCACGATTTGGCCTCAGATTAATAAAGATTTTATTTTGGAAACAAAAATAGAACAATTTTCTTTTTATTAATTTTAATTTTTTTTTTTTTCAAGAACATAAATTTTTTTTATTTTTAATTAATCGCCAGTCATCATTTCCATAAATTCTAAAGAGAAAAAAATATATAAAAAGTTTACATGTAAATTTCGTCCACTTGTATAAATTATATTACAGTTACGTAATAACTACCATCGAAATCCACTGTGCCCGAGCCATCTGTATCAATTTCCGCTATAATACCATCCAAATCACTTGACGACAACTTGTCATCCAGAGCAGCCAAAATTTCTTTAAGTGTAGAGGTGGTAATGTAACCATTTCCTTCCCGATCATACAAGCGAAATGCCTCTTTTAATTCCTTTTGAATGGCTTCAGCATCTTCTTCTTCCAGGAAATGGGCCGCTATACTGCAAAAGCCATCAAAATTCACTTTGCCCGTTTCTTCGGGATCATTCTCATCTATTAACTCTTGCAATTCACTCTCTTCAAACATTTGCCCCATGCTGTTCAGTATGGTCTTGAGACGCAGGCATTCAATGAAACCAGTTTTTTGTGTATCAAACATTTGGAATGCTTTGCGCATTATATCCATTTTCTCATCATCCTCCTAATGATGGAAATCAAATTTTATTATATAACATTTTTTAAATGTTTCTTTTTGTTTTTAAAATAACATTTTTTGACTTTTATAAACTTTTTTTTTATTTTCTTTCAGATAAAAAATTCATGTTACCATTTTTAATCACAAAATAATTTTTTTCGTTGTATTTTGAATCAGTAAATTGTTGGACTTTTTTCAGCCACTGCTGTTGAGTTTCATTAATAAACTAAAACATTAAATTTTGAATATTTTATTATTTATAAAATTACACTTTTTGGTTTTCAGTTTTTAGTTATTTCAGTGTTTCGTTTCAAGTAGTGGAATTTCTCGTTGATTGCAATATATCTATCTAAATCTCTAAACAAACACAAACACACACACACACATTCAGAAATTCCTTTAGTATCTCAGCATCACTATTATGCGTTCGTATGTGTAGGTCCACCCTCACATTAGCCATTTTTCTTTGCATTTCATGAGACCATGAATCGTTTTAGTTATTAACACATTCTACACAGATCATTTTTTTATTTTTATTTTTTTTCTGGTAGTTAGAAGTGCTCACATTGGAATTATTATTTCTACGTTTTTATTTGTATCCACAATCCAGAAAAATAAAACGAAAAATCTTACTCACCGCCGTTAATATTTAGTTCAGTTTTTTTTGTAACCTTTTAATAATTTTTTGTTTGTTTTCAATTTGAAAATGCAGAAAATATTTTGCTGCCCCTGAATCAAGAGCATCAAAGTTCAAGTACAACGACACAGCAAATAAGTAACGGCAAGGCACGAATTCACACTCTTTGGCTAAGTAATGACTGCCAGTAAGTAATTACTCGCAAATCAAGATCGTTAATACGTGTTCCGAACTTTCACAGGGCTATTTCATGGGCCAGTACTAAACAATATTTTAGGCGAACCAGATCAAAACTGGTCTGGAGTGGCCTAATACCAGGATATAATTATAAATTATTAAAAAAATTTTTAATAACTTGATTAAAATGGCTATTTTGTTAAGCTTGAGGTCTTATTTTTCAAAAATTTATTTTTATATCGATATTTCGCTCCAATTTTTGTAGCTTCTTCAGAATATAATTATAACAAAATATTAACAAAATAGCCATTTTAATTAAAACGAAAAAGGTCAAATAAAACTAACTAATTTAATAACTTGATTAATTTATAATTATATCCTGAAGAAGCTACACAAATTTGAGCGAAATATCGATATAATAATACAAATTTTTAAAAAATAAGACCTCAAGCTTAATAAAATTGTCATATTATTCAATGAAAAATTTATAATTTTTCAACCAATATTTTATTAATTCCATGAAATATTTCATTAATTCAATGGCCGATACTTCTGGAAGTGTTTTTTTTTTTTGTTTACTTCCAGCACGGTAAGTAAGACCACATCGGAGGATCAAGTGAACCCAGATTCTGTTTTACTTTCTGTTTACCTATTAAGTCATTCTAGAAGACTACAACATTAGAAGTCTTAAAAAGTTGTCTTATAAAATTATTCTAGCAAACGGTATTTCATTGTCGTCTCGTTAGTTGTGAAATATAATGTCCTACCATTCCTGAACCACAATAATTAATTCCAACAACAAATAAAATTTTTTAAGTCGACTTATTATCATTTAAAATGTATTGCAAAAGAAAAACTTAATTTTATAAAAACTCCTTTGACTTATTACTCCAATTTATTAGACATCGTTGCTTTTTGCATTTTCAATTGTACGTAATAGTTTCTAGTCATGTTGTAACAACATTACCTAGTGTAGGGTAACACATTATCTAGTTGGAGTACAAATGATTGATTGGTTTAAAAATACAATTTCATTGAAAATGTATTTCTAGTTCCTTTTCTTATATAAAATGTTTCTTCTTTGAAAAATAGAACAAAAAAAAACTCTTCTAAATAAACACCTTCACCAACACAAGTACCTTAAACTAAAACATGCACACACACACACACACACGTGTGGAGATGGAAAAAACAAAAATAAATAAAGCAAGAAATGAATAATTGCAAGATAATTTTTTTTTAATCTGATCATGAGGTACATACTCTTACGCGAAAAAATATTTTTTTTTTTTTTTAACTAAACAACAACACACATTCACACTTAGAAAAAACACATCAACGTCATTCATTTTTCCAATTAAATTTAAAAAGAAAAATTAATTTATTTTGAATGGTATGTGCAAATGTACTTTAGCCACGCAACGCAAATTAAAAAAAAAAAACTCATATTCGAAAATATGGGTTTTCAGGAAAAATCGTACTTAATATTTTTCCTTCAGTTTAATTTTTTTTTTTTTTTTTAAATCTAAAATTTTGTATTGAACCTATGAAAACTTTGGAGGCCCATACGAATTTGCCCGAAAACTTTTACTAAATATTTTCTTCTCAGAATTAAATATTTTGTCACCTGAGATAAATTTAAGCCCAGGGAATTGTTTGTGAATCCATCGTTTAAATTGTTTTTTATTTATGTGTTGATGTGGATGAACACAACTAACTGAAGTTTGACGATTTGTGCAAAAGTTAACATTTTTTTAATGAGATATTACCCATGATGAACTGCTGGGTAGGAATTTAAATTTAATGGACGATTGCATTTATGTACGTGTTTATGTACGAATATGTTACATTCGTTTCGGCAATATTCACATGCATATTGCCTTTAGGCCACTTTAGACGCAACTGCACTCCACGATATTTTTTTTCCAACATAAACTAAAAACAACCGACCCCCATTTAGAAGAGTCGGCGACAACAATTATAACAGATAAAAAGATGTGCAACGTTAATTATGCTTTAAGTTAAAAAAAAAAACTACAAACAAAACAAATTGAAAAAAAAAGTGTTAAACAGTTTTGTAGGAATTCAAAATGATGGATATAAATTTTTGAAATAAATAACAAAAAACCAGAAAGTTTTTTTTTTTTTTGCTAAAAATAAACTTTAATTTATTTAACAGAAAAATATTTTAATTGAATGTATTCTTATGGTACATTATTAGTCCACACATGTAGCCACACACAACATACAACTTATTTATTGCATTTTGAGTAGCAAAAGGAATTGCTGTTGTCTGTAATAAATTAAGAAAATACGCTCTATCAAGCGTTTCGTATGATCATCCACATAAAATATCCATTAAGTGCTTCAAATGTCCGTTTCTTATTATTTATTATATAGACATTAAACAAACAGTAAATTATTTAATGAGATTTATACAATCGTTAGAAGTTTGCACAATGGGCAATGTAATCAAAAATGAAACAATACCGTTCTTTAGAAGCGAAATAATTTTCTAAGAACTTTTACGGGTTAAAGAAATACTGTGTATAAAACCGAAAAATATGGCTAATTTTGTTAGAAACTTATGAGGCTACAACCTTGTAGAAAAAGAGATAGCAAAATTTTAACTTTTTGTATTTTAAATAAATTTTTAAAAATTAAAATTTTCAAAAATTTTTCCATAAAATATGTTTATTTTTAGTTATAACTTCTACGATATCAAGTACGGCTTGAAGTAGAATTTCTTCGGAAATGACTTGCCCTTTTAAACTTGTATTGTCAAACTTACCATGCAAGTTGTTTATTTTTTAAACTTAAAAAAAAAAGTTGATTTTTTTAAGAATGAATAATTATTTTTCATATGGCTTGTTATGGGTTAATTTAAATAGATTCTCATTCGCATTATATTTAAATATACACAAATATTTGATGAATGATCATTTAATTTAATTTTTATTGCAGTAAATAATCTCCAATTAATCATTTTCCATAATATTTTTCTTCCTATTTTTCACAGCAAAGTTTTTATTTTTAAATAGTATTTATGCACAGACGTAGATGTTTATTTAAAGAATATTGAGTGAAATGATGAAAAATTAAAATAACAAAAAATATGGAAAAAAATTATTTACATCCGTGTTTCTCGCATTAACATTGAATTGAAATTGAAAAAAAAGGCTATTATAGATTAAGGCCTCAGATTCAGTGTGATTAGCATAATTAATCACAAGCGATAGTGGCAGCGCTATCTGAAACATCTTATAGGCAGCTCAATGCTCAAGTAAAAAATCTTTAAATTTTCAAAAGTACAAAAACTTTTCGACATTTCATTTTTTAACAATCGTAGCCTTTTTAGTGTGTTTTTCTATATTCTGTGCAATTCAATTTTATTTAGAAAATAATAGTGGATGTTAGTCGGTATGTTTAGAGTATAGAGAGCGTATGTAAATTTTTTTTACAGAACCTCACCCAAATAAACACAGCCATTTACTACTTTACAAAGTGGCTTATGCCTTTGCTAGCATTATTAGCAGAGTCGCCAACTAAAGTAGTAAATAAAATCGTTTAAAAGTGGGCAAAAATCGTTTAAAAGTGGGCGTGGCTAGGCCAAAAGTATATGGCGATCTTCCTTGGATTATAGAAATTTTTGTAGCCATCTCTTCCACTTTTTAAAAGTCCATACGCCAGCAAGACTTTATGGATCTTATAGAGAAGTATGAAGAAATGAGTATTGAAACACTTGGCAGATATGAGTATATCAGTCTTCTGAAGTTTACGTAACGAAGACAAAGAGACAGCATAGCATATAATTTGGAAGCATTTTCATTACCTACAATCGTCGGATATGCCGAGCAAATGACCCAAGAAAGTCTTTGAATTCTTAATGCAGACTAGAATTAGAGAGTATTTGTAACATGATAGCTGTGTCACAATAGGTCCATTCTGGCCGCAGTGACCAAGTGACTCTTTCCAGCTTCTAAATATAACTCTAATTCTAGCTCATCTGAAGAAATAATTCTATTGATTAAGTATTTAATTGATTCAATTCCAAATTTAATTAATCTGACAATTTTTTATTGAAAATTTTATAATTGTATGGGATACACAGTTAATACATTTTAGGAAAACATATATGTAGAAAAAAAAAAGACAAGCCAATTAAACATTTTAATTAAAAGAGTTGTCATATTGATTACATGTTTAATTGAGCCAATTTCCCACAGAAGTAAAAGACTTAGAACACTAGCTTTCAATTTCACAGCCCATCTAAAGACACTTCGCAAATGCTTGTTTAAAAAAAATTATAGATTTTTACTTTTTATACACTTCACTGTATGTCAGATATAATTTTCTGATTAAATTTTAGAATAAATTTATTTTCAAATATAAAAAAATTTTATTCTAAAAAAAATTTGTTTGAGGTGCAAGCACTTACGGCAAATTGTGACTAAGTTCAGAACTTATAAACGAATTTTAGTGAAATGTGACCTATTTTATTTGTATCATATGTATGTATCGAGATTAAAAACAAAATTTACAATTTTTAAAGAGTTTTTTCAGAAAAAAAATTGTTTTGAAATTTTCTTAAAAAAATATGTTTTTCTTACAAAACTTTCTGAATATCTCTTAACTTGCAAACAGTAGTAAATAATTTATTAAAATAATGGTAATTATAATTCAAAGCTTATTTTTTTCCCGATTCTGAAATTATTGCTAATTTTGCTTAGCTTTCTCTGTTCCCTATGCAATGGTAAATCTCGAGAACTATACGTAACATTACAAATTAAAAATGATAGGAACTTATTTTTTTATTTGTTAAAATGTGTTTTTCGTTCAATTAAATTATTTATTGATTGAAAATTTAATTGTTTTAAATGAAAATCAATATGATAATTTTTTCATTTAAAATATTTAATTGGCTTGTAGTTTTTTCAGTTATATCTTATTAGTTAATCCTCGGAATACTTTTACTTTATTTAACACAAGCTCTATACTTAAAATATTGCTCAGTTGTCCTGGTAACTACAAAACACAAGTAAAAATAAAGACATTTCAGGTGTGTGTGAATGTGTGAGTATAAATAAATGAAAAAAAAATATTTCTTTTATCGCTTTCTTGACTTTTAAAACAAATTGTTTAATCGATAAACAAATATTTTTGTTGTTTGAAATTTTACACAATTTTTATTTTAATTTTTTCTTCGTGGAGCTCAAGCTTATTTACAAATATATGTTGCAAGTTGCGTAATCTTTTAATTAATTACAAATTTTTACAGTGAAAAAAAAAAAACAATTTTTTATGGAAGAATTACAAGATGCCAGTATTCATCATACGGCTGCTAAATTAATAAATACCATGAAGACCTTAAAAAATTATGAGCCACTTTATCAAAATGTTCAGGTACTTGTGTAGTTGTTTTATGTTTCTTTTTTTTTATTGTTTCTTTTATTTTCAGAGATTAGTATGCAGTCCCACTGTAGATCGTAATGACATGTGTAATACTTTGGAGGATGCCCTCAAAAATACCGGCATTGAAACAGAAATTCGAAACATTTTATTTCATTTGGTGCGCAACTCATTGAAAATAGCAGAGAGAGAATCACAATTAAATTTGGTAAGTTCCATTACAAACCCGTTGTTGTTATAAGATAAGCTTTGAGAAATTCGAGTCTAAATTATTGTGTACAAAAATCAATTGGCAGCTTTTGAGATTCAAGCTTTTCATACGGCTGACTAGCTGTTTTAATCGCTTTCACTCGGTTCTTTACATTATGAATTACAATCTTTAGAGTAAAGAGAGTATTAAAATTCAGAAAAATCTGTTGAAAGATAGAATTTTAATTATTAAATCTCATATTCAGAACCAATACCAGAATCGAGTTATAGGATGTCAAAGTTTAACATAGTTTTACTCTTCAAGTCACTATAGAAAATAGTCTAAATGCTAGAGGAATTTTTAGAGAATCAGAACTTTATAATTCATATTCATATTCACTACATAATTCATTCTCTTGTTTATAATTTTCTTTACGAAATGTATTTCTCTGCATCCATTTGTATTATAAGAATGATCCTTTAAGCTATTTAAGACGTGCAGGCGTTCAATGGGATCGTCGAGTGCGTAAAAGTTTAAATGCCATGTGTTCTGAATTAAAAATGGCCTGTCAAGGTCAACCGCGCATTTCAACAGATCGTGAGGAACTTTTAAATAAATGGGATGAAATGAGTAATTACAACATTGGTAAGCATTTAATTAGTTGCTATATAATTCAATTGCAACAGGATTCATTAATAATAAAAAAATAATTCTGGCAGATTTAGCGAATTACAGGCCCGTATATGCACCCAAAGATATTTTAGATGTTTTGCTGTCTTTAAAGGGACCCACAAAAGGCAACGAAAATATTGAGTTGGTGTAAATAAATAGCCAAAGCTTAAAATTTTATTTTTAAATATATTTTCTTTTTTATCTGTTTACTTTTCTCTATTTCTCATATTATTAGACAGGTGCCGAACTGGGAATTCTCTCATATATCGCTGCCAGTTAAAAATTTATTTGAATTGGTAAACGTTAATTGTGTTAAATAACACAGAGCTACAAAATGAAGCCAAAGGTGTCATGGTCAAATTAAATACGCCAACAGCTATAAATTACTTTTTTAATCCTATAATTATTTCTTGAGATATATAGTGCTGTTCTATATTCCGGATCTGAATATGTCAGCATGATAATAAGGTTTAGATGCTTCAAATTAATAATAATATTTTTACGGAGAACAACCTATGTTTGCGGTGACCATACTCAACCATGTTTTTGCTTTGAGTGTACCTTAATATGATACAAATAAAATAAGTCATATGCCATACAATTTCTTGAAGTATTTTCTGTTGTCTTAGATGCTACCCCAAAATTATTAATAAATTCAGAACTTTCCAATAAATTGGGATAAAATATAGATCATTTTATTTGTAACATATGCAGGTAAAAAATTGATAATAATATAATTTAAAGGTTAATCAGAGACCTAGTGCTCCAGTTGTGGCAAATTATATGGCTTTACTTTGTCTTCTTCATATAAATACTTGCTGTCTTTACCGGTCTTGCACCGTACCCCCCGTATGCAGGAATACTTAGACTGATCAGATACTATAAATGAAATATGATTTTTGATGAGCCTGTTGAACCCGGTCTCAAGACGTGTCAGTCCCGTGTAAAAGTGAGCGTGACCAATCCTGGAATATATAGTGCCCATTCTTGGAACATGTGGAGTGATTTTATGTACCAGATTTCAAAGAAATCTCGTTGAAAAATAGACTTTGAACTATTAAATCACGTAAACGTTAGCGTAGCATTATAGTATATAACTGATAATTTAGCTTTATATTAGTGAAAGAATTTTTAAAATCGGTTCGGTAGTTTATCCATTAAAAAAAATTTTTTTTCTTCTTTATAATATTAGTATAGATATACCGTTTAGTATAGATAAAACTACGCGTAGGATTAAAAAAGTAACAAAAGGCAACAAAAAAAACTTCATTGTGTAGGCCAGTGTAATTTAAGTTTAGCGAAATAATTTTTACTGCTTTAAAACAAAGTATTGCAAATTGTAAGCACAAAATTTTACCTCGATAACTTGCATTTCAGAATAAAAGAACAATTCCGCTGCACAAGCATACTTGAAAGCCACACATCACTACAAACATGTGTAATATTTTATAATAAAAAGTATTTGTAAGTCAAGTATGTTTATGCAGCTCTGGCGGAGAGATTAGTAAAATAATTCTCTCTAAAAGATTTTGTGATAATGAAACTAAACAAACAAAAATGTTGAATTTTAAGTGTTCAATTCAATTCAATTCAATTCAAAAGAATTTAAAAATATAGGAAATACCACAAAATATCAGGACCAATTTCTCCACATACGAACGAAAGCTTCTTTCAAAAATTTTCGTATTTTTACTGTTTTAAGAAAGAAGTTATCGTTCGGTCTTTAAATTAATAAAAAAATTTATTTCTCGAAAGTTCCATGCATGACATCAACCTAAACGTTTTGTTTCAAATGTTTTAGCAAATTTACTTTTTTCTTATAAAATTTTTAGTTTTGAGCTGTTATTTTTGAAAACAATTACCGCTCACTCACTTTGACAAATAACAGCTCATTTATGACTCTTACATGTGTCTGTGTCTTATTGTTTTTCAATCAGTTTTGTGTGGTTTAGCTGTTTAGAAAATTGTAATCAAAATTTTGTTTTATATTTTTTTTTTAATTCGCTCTAGAGAAATCATTACAATGATTTATTACGCAATGAAAATTATGCTGGTGCTGCTGATATAAATTTGCAATGCCAACGTGTATTAGAGTCAAAACATGCTGTTCTATGTCAATATTTACTTAAAAAGGGCAATACGCCCACTCCCTATAGAGGTGATTTATGGACGTACGTGTTGGGCAGTTGTGTTAAAGATTATGTGGGTTGCTAGCACAGCCGCATAGAAATAGCACAATAAGAAAATTTACTTATTTGCAGGATATTGCTCATTGGAATAAATTAAAGAATATCGTATTGGCCACGGATCATATAGTTGATAAATTAGTTTTTAAAGACATACAACTTACCGCTTCAAATGATGATCAGTATTTTGTGTTTGAAGATGTTTTATATCAAGTGATGTTGTGCTTCTCACGAGACACCGATATAGTGCAAATGATACAGTTTGAACATTACCCGGTAAAGGGAAAACATTATGAGGCGCCTCCTTCGGGTGTGGTACCATTTCACGGTATTTGCATGTTTGGTAAGTAAACAATATTTATAATTTGTTATAGTAACAGCTTTAGATCCATTTAAATTATTCGGAAATTTAGGCTTTTTTTAAATCCAATCATTCATGTAAATGTGTGCATGTGTGTGTAAGTATGATGTTGATTTGTTTTAGTACATGTTGTTAATTTTGATTTAAAAAAGTCTGTAATAAAAAATTTGAATTAAAATTTGTAAAACGTTGAAGGGGAATTTATATATGAAACTGTTGAAATATTTTTTGCAAATTTCCATTTCAGTAATCAAATCTTGTTTTAATGACCGAAAAAATGAGGATTAAAAAAGTTATATCTTTAAGCCAATTAGCCTGATTATAAGTCATAGCGATATGTCACAACACCGGCCATTTTATATTAGCTACGGCGCTCGTAATAAATTCTAGTATTTATTTTCTTATTTCATACATATTGGCCCTTATTACGGCTGTCGACGTTATAGTCGAAATTCAACTACGCCAATACAAAACATATTGGAACCGTTGCCACATTTTTTTTTTCTGTCAGTTAGATTGAGTGTTACTTTTTATATTTTAAAATTAAATTATTTTCTTTTTTGTTTTTACAGCTGCTCCATTTTGTTATCTATTTGATTCACCTATTAGCCTGTATTTTACATTTCGAGCCTTTTACATAAGATACTGTCATCGATTAACTACAATTAATACACATCCCCAGGTAAATTTTATTTAATTGAGCAGTAAAAGTCGTATTTTTAGTTGACTGTGCATGATTAAAAATTTTGATGTATAATCAATTGAACCACCCAAATGAACAATTTGAGTAAAAATTGTGCATAACATTTGATTTAATCATGTCTGAAGCATGATTAGAAACTGATTGTTTTTTATGCTGTTCTACGCGATTAAATCTAAAAAGAAAGATTTAAGCACAACAATTAGCATGCATATGCCTTGATTAAAACATGCAACATAACAAAGCTGCATTTCAATACAAATACGCACAAACAAAAGAAACACCTTTATTTTACAAAGTAGTAGTTTACCCAAATATGTGTGATCCTTGATTTTATGCCTTTTTGCATATTTGCGTTTTTGTAAATTCAATCGTGTTGAGCAGCATAAAAAACAATTAGTGTTTAATGGTGCCTCGAACATGATTTAATCAAATGCTGTGCACAATTCTTAGTGTGTTGAATAAATCACAAACACCGCTTTCTGGCGAGTAGCATTCACATTTACCGCCATCGTTCTCGGTGATATGTGACAGCTCCGTCCTTTAGTTTTATATACGGCCATATTACGAGTTTCATTCTCGTAGTCATATTTATTTGCAACGAACTCTTAAAAAGCATATAATCAGTGTAGATATAAGTTACTGTTTATTTCTCTAACAACGACACTCGTAATAAGGCTGTAAATCATTTTTTGCATCACGACAAAAACGACTAAGTTACGGCATTCGATGTCGACTGAAATTTCCATTTAAATTGTATTGAAATTTCGATCGCTATCGATTTCTGTAATTTGGCCACTGGCCTTTAAATTAGATTTAAAATGTTTCTTATGTACAAAATGTGTATCAAAACTTTTTTTATAGGGAATTGTCAGCATTTGTTTACTTTTTGAAAAGCTTTTACAAACTCATGAGCCAGAATTGTGGTCCCATTTGCGAGAGTTACAAATACAACCGTAAGTTTTTACAATCAGCGCAACCAGAGGTATATTAGCTGCCCCCTTTGGCACAAAATGAATGTTTGGCATTTTCTTATGCCAATTATAAACACACACTTATCGATAAATAACGATTATGACAACTGCAATATTAATTAAAAGCCGTCGACAATAAGCGACAACTAGAATACGGTTCATTATTTTTCAACCAAATAACTAAAATCAACATTCATTCATTAAATGAAATAGTTTATTAAGTGAATCAATATTTCATGCGCTCAGTATTTCTCTTTCTCAGAGAAAAATTTCACAATTATATTTTTTTATTTTTATCTCTTAATTTTTACTTCATTAAATTGACACCTCTGATTGCTGGGTGATTTTTACTAGAGTAAAACTTTTAATAAGTTAAAATGTTATATCCTGTTTTACTATAAATTAATTTCATTTTAGAATACGTGTTGTCTTCAAATGGCTAATGAGAGGTTTTAGTGGCCATTTGCCACCAGATCAATTGCTGGTGTTATGGGATTTGGTAATTAATTTTATCTTCATTTAAATGTTTTATTAAATTTAATTAAAAATAATATTTAAAATTTTCCTACAGATATTGGGCTTTGATAGCTTAGAAATTTTATCAATTTTCGCTATAATAATTTTATCTTTTCGAAAGGAGAGCATAATGCAAGTAACTTCTTTGGATAGCATAGAGGCGATATTAGCTGATTTGTCATCAATAAAAGTATTGCCTTTAATACAATTAGCTTTAAGTAGAGACTAATAAAATTACATAAATATTAGTAAAGCACTAAGAAGCTTGTTTTTTGTTTTACAAATGGGAAAAAAAATTTTTTTTTACTTTAACGGCAATAAAATCAGTATTTATCAAATGATTCTAATGATTTATGGTTTATTATATGTGGTTCTGAGACTAAGTAATAAAACCGGTAAGTATTAAGAATTTCAGTTTTTGTTTAAGGGGTAATTTAAAAATCAAAAAAAAATCCTTTTAAATTTTTGTTTGTAAATTTTTAAAAATTAAAAAAATTCATTATTTAAAAAAAAATATTTTAGTTATTAAAAAAGATCTCAGACTCAAAGAAATTTATTTAAAATAATATACAAATTATTTGAGAGATTTTGTAACAAAAGCCGATAAGTCGTTTCAAAGTTAAGAAAAGACGTGTGAAACAGCCTCTTCAAAAATCTCATATTTAAAAAAAAGTTATTCATTGAATTTGAAATACTTATGATTGTTACTATTCCTCCACCAATACAATTTGTGTTTTTTTATTTTAAAAACTTTAGACAAGCTTAGAAATTCCTTATTTTGCATGCACTGGACACAGAATTATTTCCGGGAGCACTGCTTATTCGCAAAAATTGACACCTTTACCACAATATTTGCTTCAATAACAAAATTTTTATTTTTTTAATTATTTTTATTTAATTCTGCTTTATTTTACATTCACTCTGCAAAATTTGACGTGAAATTTACGATAGCAATTTTGCTGAAAATTTTTTATAAAAACAAAAAATTAATTTTTTGGGTACTTTTCATACAAAATTTCTAGACGAGTGAAATGGCTTGTCTTACAACAATGGCTTATACAGTACGAGCTCGATTTTTCCAACTTGAAAAAATTTGGTCTGTTGCAAATACCTAAAAGTTGTGAAACACCCTATTTTTTAATAAAAAAACTATCTTTTTTTATCGCTTGATAGCACTAACGAGTAAGAAATTTTGTTGAAATGGGATTCTTTGGCTAAATATGATCACTATGATAAAACTACGTCTCTGAACAAGCTAAACAAAAAGAAGCATTAAAATGAATTTAAAAAAATATATTGCACTTGTTGAGACTCCTTTTGGAAAACAGTTGCAATTATAAAGACTGTAATGTCTAAAATTTGCCTGTTGCGATAATCGGTTGTTGCAAAAATCGAGCTCGCACTGTATATAAATTTAAAAATAAACACAAAATTACTTTAAAAAATACTTTAAGAATTGAGGTGATGCACCAAAAAAAAAAAAATCTAAACGATTCCTAATTCCACAAAAAAATAAACAATTTTTTTTTTTACAATATTTCTTTAATAAATTTTTTTTATTATTTTCAATAAAATATTTATTTTAAATATAATATAATATATTAAATACACATTCAAATTTCATAAATAGTACCTAAAATTTTTAATTTCTTAATATATTAAATGGAACAACAACGATTAAACTTTATGTCAGTTTTTATATACCAGACGAAAAATTCGTTTTAGAAAATTTTTATTAGAAATAACGCAAAAACGTTTAGGGAACAAATTTCTAGTTTGATATATAAAAAACGGTTCATTTCATTTTCTAATAATTTTTATAGATTTTCATTTATTTAAATAAAATTTATTTTGTTATGAAGTTAAAAAAAAATTTTTTTTTTAATTTTTATATTTTGTAATATAAGGAATCTTTTTCGTTAAATGACAATAAAAATAGTTATATTTATGTATATTTAATAGCCATATTCACAAAAATACAATTTTTATTTAAATGTTCGATTTTTTTTTAATTCAAATTGGTTCAAAAAGAACTGGGGCAAAATACTTTACTCGATAGCGATGGATTTTAAATAATTTTTTTTTATGAATGCGACCGTAAATATATGTATGTCTGTATATGACTATGCTTTTTTTTTAATACAAAGATTTTATTTTATACAAAAAGTACAGTTGAAACTCGATTATTTGGTTCTTACACAACACAATTAATATAATAATTTTTTTATGTTGTTTTTGTTTTCTATACAAATGTACGAAAAAAGCTTTCGTTGTCATTTTTGTGCATGAGCCTTAAGGCCTTAAGTCTACTTTTAACATAAAAGACATTCAGTTATGAGGTAACTGCAAGAATCCAAGAACAACATATTTTTCATTTTAGTTTTCAAAACTATAGGCTTGATTATGAGTGTCGTTATCGTGATGAAAACAGTGATATGGGTAACGTCGGCCATATAGTTTACATTAGCTTGTCGTAAATTAGGCCTAATGTGCCTGTAGTACTAACTAACAAACCTAAACAAGCTGACCGCATTTGCTCAGCAGCTGTTTATTTTAAATTGTCAAAATTTATTCCAATTCAAAATTGGAAACGTACAAATGAGTCTTTTTTAAAAAAATAAATTTTTTTAAATCACAAATGCTGCACAAATTTCATGTAATAAAAAATAAATGCTTTCAAAATTTTGACAATTTCAAAGAAAACGGTAAGCGAATGGTTACCTTGATGTGATCTTAAATAAAAATCCTACTACACAATTGTATGTGATAGAGTTTTAAACAATCGAGACTCAACTGCATAAATAGTTATTTAAAATTGAGTTTTCCTGCATAAATTAGGCTCTGGCAATAAGTTTTTTATTTACAAAATTTTCAGTTTTTTTTAAGATTTTTTTTTAGCATAAAGTTTTAGTTCAAGCGATTAATTCTTGAATTTTATAAAAATTATTATAAAATTTTAATGCTGATGATTTCGCCAAATAATTAATGAATTTCTTTTGAATACAAGTTTTTCAATAGAAGTCTGTCTTTGACTTTAAATACAATTAATTTTTCAATCCTTGTTCAATTTAATTAATATTTTACACTGTTAGATAATTTAAAAATTTTTTTAAATAGACCTAACTACGTTTATTTAAATTTATATTTATGTATATTGTATGCAGTATATGTTGATAAATTTTTCTGGAAGCCAAATACACGTACTCGTTATCAAATAAAAAAAATTATAAAAAATAAATAAAGAAAGTCAGAAAAAACATAAATTGGGATTTTTTAACTAAATATTTCTAAATTCTAACCTCGATTTACCATTGTTAGGTTTTTTTTTTTTTTAATTTGCGAAAGTTTGTAAAATAATCATGTATTCGATGGTAAATGATTTTGGATACAATTTAAATTCAATACAATTTTTAACACAACTAAGCAAATTTAAGCCAACTTTTGAACTAGAGCAACTGAAAACTGTTTCCAAAGTGTTGTGGAGTTCTGATTTCAAATCTGAACTTGGTTTTTTTAGTTTTCTCTAATTTACAAAATAAACCGTCATTTCTTAAATTCAAAAAGTGACACGAATTATAGTTTGAAAACGGTTCAGAGAAAATTCGAAATTCCACAATAAAATATGCTACAAGTCGTATCTACATTGTTTTTAAATCTGCTCAGTAGTTTTAAAAATATTTTAAAAGTTGTAAGGAAAAATTTGCATTTTTGGAAAAATTTAGCAAATTTTTAATTTTCAAAACAATTGTTTAAATAGAAGACAATAATCCACCGATTTTTTAATCCAAAGTCATAGCTTCATTAATTGCAAATAATTGAAATCAATGCACAACTTGTGATTTTATTTACAATTAATCCAATCTATCACAAGCTACCTGTCTTCTTTTTTAACAGCTTTAAAAGATACAAAGAGAGAGCAAAAGGGAATTGCAGACTACAACCAAGTTTGTACCCCTTTCCTTTCTTCTTTCCTCTCCTGTGTGTGGTCCTGGTCTTAGTTAGCAACACATGTTGCTTGTATTTCTTTGACGTGTTTGCTGGCAGGTGTAATACTGCTGTATGCATTTGACAATGAAGTATCATCCTTTAATTGGCAATGAAATCAAAAGTTGTGCATCGATTTTTATAATATATCACTCATTTTGTTTGGAAGTAATGAGGCTGCATGATTATGGGAAAAAACGGACAATTGTTGACTTGCTTTATTTTAAATAATTTTTACAAACTTAAAAATTTTTAAACCACTTAGACAATATAAAAACCCTTTAACTGAAGCAAATTTTGTTGCTGAGTTTCGGACTTTCAACCCTCCAGGTGTGAACAACATACATCCGCTCCTACTCAGGCAAGATGTTGACGTGCTCGCACACTCTATATACATATTTGAGGAAATCAGCTAATATTCACATGCACAATGTGGGAAATCTCAGGAGTGATTGGTAGATGAAAGTGGGCACACGGATATTCACATTGAGCCAAGTGGCAACGGCATATAAATACAACGAGTCCAGGATACCGAGCTTTTTCATTTCAAATGGCCACTCCTTTAGTAGACATGTTAACTTCATTTAAATTTTTGTGGAATGAAGTTAGTTTATCGTGTGCTCACTTTATATCGCGGGACAGCAACGGAACTACTCGTATGAAAAACTATCTGAGATTGGTTTGTCTAACGCCGATGTCCCTGGGTTAGCCAGAATTACATTCAAGACTAAAAGACTCAGCGGATTAATTAAAAATTTGGGACCCCTCACACTAATGATTTTCTCGGCGCAGGAAAACAGATTCAAAGATAAGCTGGAACAAGCAGAGTTCGAGATTTGTCTGAAACTGGCAAAGTTTTACAAGCACTTGAAAAGGTTGTCATGGTGTTAGCGTTCTAATGAAATCGCTGAAGACATCGGACAAGTAGCATTCTACTCAGTTTTCAGCACAGCAAGAGAAGACCTGAGATATAGGCACCACACAGTGGTCTAGAGTCACAGAGTCTGGTGTTGAAAATTATGACTTGACACCTTCTGAGAGAAATGTCTATTTTTATTCTTAATTATTTTTCAAATATATTCTTTACTTTTTTTGTAGTAAAATAAATTGAATTAAAAAAAAATATTCATAAAATTTATTTTATTTCGAATACGACAATTTGGCTCTTTTTTTATTTTTATTTATATTATTAAATTACACACGTGCACATAATTTCTTTACGTACGATACTTATTAATTTTTTTTTTTTTTTTACTTTTTATTAGTTTTAATTTTGCTTACTAAAAAAAAGTGTTTTTCTTTTTTGATTTAATTATGCTATACACATGTTAACTACATGTTAATTCATGTAGACTTTAATTTTTATATTAAATTTTTAATGTACTGTTTCTATAACACAAGGTAATCAACTCGTCTGGCAATTTTATATCTAGTTTTTCATATAAAATTTCAAGAGCAGTTAACAGCACATAAATATTTATCAACTAGTAAAATTGTTTAAGATAAAAAATAAGCTCCAACGAAGACGATGTACAAAATCGTACATTTTCAGAATTATTTTATATAACACACATGCTTAATGCAAAATGCAACTCAATAAAACTCTCAAGATATTTAAACCAAGAAAGTAAAACTAGAAAGCAAATTATATTAAAATGCTATAGGGAACCACGAATATCACAGGAACCTTTATTTTATAACAAGTGATACAGAAAGCTTTCATTTACAACAAAAAAATTGGGAGAAAACTATATTTAATTTTTTGAAATGAAATTAATTCCTAAAACATAATGGCTGGGACGAACGACGAATCCTTTTGTGAATGTTGAAAATAAAACTGATTTGGGTATATGAAAATTCTCACAACCAGTATGTTGCACGAAATTCGGCATGTGTAACGAACTATGCAGTTTATTTCTATTCCTAACGTTAACGAAGGACGAATAAATTAGCGTAGTCTTGTAACTTTTTCAGTTAATAAATAATTTTCTTTTTTTTTTAATAAATTAATTTAAAACAAAAAATAGTAAATAGTTTTTATATACGATAATCTATAACTAAATAATCAAAGCAAATTCATAAAAGGTAAACGCATTAAAGTATTCCCTCCTCAGTTGTTTGAATTCGCATGGTGCTCGTAATTTTATATGTACTCGTATGTATTTGTTAAAAAATTTGTAATTCAATCAAAATTTAAAAAATTGTAAAAACAAATTAAAATATATAAAAATAATTGAGAAAAAAAATTTTATAAAAAAGTGAAAATAAATAGAAATTTATTAGTGTAAAAATTACGGATAATGTTATTGACATTTCTGAACGAAAAATTTTGTTTTTTCCCCGTTTCATCTACCTGGTTTGAATTTGCTTTATAAATAATAAAAAAGTTGACGTTGACTTTAAAGTAAAATTTATGAAAAAATTATATGAAAAATTTCGATAACGTTGACTTTAAAGTCTACGTTAATTTTCTGTTAATGTAAAAAAAAAATTAAATTATTATTTCCAAATGAATGAAATTGTTTTAAAACAAGTAAAAAAAAATGTAGAGGACAACCGAAATTTGGATATAAATTAAATTTTTTGGTAGATGGCAATTAAAAAAACTATATTAGACACTTCCACGTTCGCAACAACTTTTTTGTCGTAATGGAATTTTATCAGACGAATTTATGAAAAGAATTTTCGTCTACGAATTCTTTGTGCTGTACAAAGTTTGACGTTCCTTCCAGTTGTGTTTACAGCATAATTGTTAACAATTTAAAAAAAAAAATTTTAGAAGACAAGCCCGATAATTCAAATACTCTAACTAAATATACAAAACTAGTAAGAAAATCTGCAGAAAAATTTATTTTATCTAACACAACACTTTTTATCAGTCAAAAAATAACAAGAAATAGTACGATTTTACTAAATCAATCATTTTTATAAAAAGTTGACTTATACCACTTTCAAAAATAACAGCTCATATGTATGCATAACTTTATGTACGAGTATGCATAATGTTTTATAACTTCATAGGACATTTTAATGTTTTAATACGCTACACTTCAAATAAAATTTAATTTTTCTTTTTAATAAAATATAATAAAAATAATAATATTTTTTAAAGTTTCAGTCTTAATGAGCAACACAAACTTAATAAGAGTTGCAGTTTCATGTTATTAATCAATGAATATCATTTAATTGTTACAATACATAACATACAATTAAAAAAAATATTAAATAAAAAAATTAATTAATAATATTATGTATGTATGTATTTGTGTAGTAAAAAGCTTCAGTACTACAGCACAGGTGTTGTTATATAAAATAAAATTATTAATGCAGAAATTCTAACAAATAATTTTATTTATTGGAATTTCTTTTAAATTTGCTTGATTTTTTGATTTTCGGTTTACTCTTTTTATTAGTGTTGTTGTTAGTTTTATGTATTATTATTTTCACCACAACATTGTATACAATCCATACAGTTATGCTACCTGTTGTTGCCTTCATTTTTTTTACTGTTCATACTCATAGATGTCACTTGTAGCTAATTAAAAAAAAAAAAAAAAAAATAAAAAAAAAAATTACAATATTTTTAGTCTTTTCTTCATCTTAAATTTAATGCAAAAGCGAAAGCGAATTTTTAAAATGAAGTGAAAAAAGCAATATTAAAACAAAGTCATGCTAATAAAATATATGTAACTAAATATTGTGCAGGGTGTTTTTAAGCCCAATAGATATAATCAGCCTTATTACCAGTGCCGTTGTCGTAGTCGAACTTGTGACACATTAACATATGGCCAGTGTTGTCACATATCACTGGTTTCGTCACGAAAACGACACTCATAATTAAAGCATTTATCGAAATGAGTACATTGAGGCTGCCTTATCATCGTTACCAAATTAATTAGTTTTACTTTGAAAATCGGTAATTAATTTGTGCAACTTATAGACCATGTTTTATAGCAAAATAGTGTTTGGCAACAGGTTTTGCTAACAAACAAAATTGTGGCATATGGAATTGGCACAATTCGCACATCATGTTACGAGCAATGAGCGCGTTGAGTTTTGTTTAAAAATATGAAGAACATAGATTCGGCCGAAATAAGGGAATTAATTCTGTCAGGCATTCGATAGCGAGCGAAATTTTATTCGAAAAGAAAAACTCATTCGTGAATATAAAATCAATAATATATTTCTGTACAAAAAATGAGTAAAAACAAAAGAGAAAAAAAATTATTTAAGTATTTTGTTTTTTACTCGTATTAGTTAATATTAATCAAGCTTAAGATCTCAATGGAAAAATTATTTTTATTTTAATTTTCCTAATAATAAAAACAATTTTTCATTGAGATCTTAAGCTTGATTAATATTAACTAATAATAAATTTATAAGATCGAATAATTTACTAAAATTATTATTTTGTTTTTTTTTTTTTTTGTCCAAAGAGGATGAGTAAAAACATACAGAAATTTTGTTTCTTTAAAAATGTGTTTTTCAGCATTGGAGCTTTAATTCACTCTGTTTCGTACTGAGTATCAGAATTGGGAAATCTCGTACTAACGAAATTTTATGCATTACGTAAACAATTTTGATCACAACTGATATAATTAAGCGCAAGGTTTCAACAGCATTTCGCTACCTATCGCAAACATTGACCACAACTTGATTTCGGAAAACGAACTTGTCAATCGGCCTTTAAGGTCACTCGATTTGACTATTTATGCTAATAATCCAGTAACAATTGACACATTGGAGGTCAAAAGTGAGCATATTATGCGTGAGAGCAATGCTCGAGAAACTGTACCGTAATTACACTTCTCTGAAAATCATTTCCACATGTTAATGGGAATAGCTTTCGAATAAAAAGCTTTAATTCTTTTAAAGTTCTATTGGGCTTAAAAACCACCTGTTAAATTTGTAGCCTTAATGATGAAACAGAACACGTTCGCAACTTGCAGCAAAAATGACTCATAATAAAACGACAGCAACTTCACGAACTGCTATTTAATGTTTTTACATTTCCACAAGGTTTGCTTTAAATAAACGCCCATGTTCTGAGAAACGCGCATTTTAAAAACGAAAATCGTTTTGAAAAATGCTGAAGCATGTGCTGGAAAACGCGCGTTTTGCTTCCGTTTTTCTCATAGAAAGTTTATAAGTAAACAATTAACACACACAATAGAGAAAATCAAAGTAAATTTTTTAAAACCATATTTTTTATGGAAAAAGGCCAATTTTCTTTCAAATTTTGGTTGAAATAAAAAGAATACATATTTAATTTGAATTGTGCAACATTTTATTTTATATTTAACTCTTAGCTTGTGAAAAATTCATCACTTCGCTTCAGTGTATGCATGAAAACGCCAAAATTAAGCGTTTTGCGTTTTGCAGAACACATGGGTGAAAAATTTTTGTAGAATTTCGACTTTTTCAATTAATTTTTCCACAATATTATTTTATTTACAAATTTACAAAATCCTTAATTTAATTGAACTTTCAAATAGTTTTTATTTGTGTTTGTTTATAAAATGTATGAAATTTAATAAAAGTGTGGCAATATTGTTAAGATCACTTGTGTTCCAACATGAGAGCATAAGAAAAGTCACTGCCAAAATAAAATAATTTTATCTGACGACTGCTTACAGCAGCAAGTTTTTTTTAAATGTCAATTTGTATGGAAAATATCGTTAAACTCCATTTCTGTTTCATCATTTATGTATGTTTTATGTTTTTAAGCATTAAATAATATTAACATCGAACCTTTATTCCTTGCATTTGTGTCGTGTGTACTGAGTTTAGACTTTCGTGTAAGAAATTAAATTATCATCGTTTAAACAAATAAATCAAATAATTAAGTAAGTAATTTTATTTTTAACAGTAAAAAAAATGCATTCAATCGTGTTCAACCAAAGATAAATGAAAAAAACAAACACCATTAAACGTGTAGAGATAGCAAGTGTTAGAAAGAAAACATTAAAGTTAAACAACATTCATCAATTTATATATTATGTACATATTAAAAAAAAACAAAAATAAATAAATGTTCAACTCAATTACCTGTAAAGAACGTATGGTATCAATTAAAGCTTTTTTCTCTTCTAAAAGTATGGCAATATCATCTTGAGCAGCTTTCAAATAGGAACGTAAAACATCCGATTCTTGTTTTGATTTTTGCCTAAAAAAAATATTTTTTTTAATATTAAAAAAAAAAATTTACAAAAGTTTTTTATATTCACCTATAATTTTCTGAATTTTCTTTTGCATTTTGTAACTGTTTACGCAAATTATCATTGTCCAGCTTAATTTGTTGCATTATTAATTGCAGCGAAAGTAATTCACGATCCCGTTCTTTATCACGTTGATTAACAGCAGGTGTTTTTAACATGGCTGCCGTTAGAGGATAACTTGCTAGGCCAGCACCATGAAGACTAGTTTCTGTAGTTAAAAAAAAATCCGATTAAATTTTATTGATTTCAAATTAAATTATTTAAATGAATAAATTACCTATAGGTTGTAGGTGTAAAAGTCCAGTTTTATCACGTTTTAGATGCATGCGACCAATGGCCAAATTAATGGGCACTGGTCCTGGTGAGGTAATATTAACAGGCGGTCGATCTTCAATTAAATTTATGCGAACATTTTCCACAGTCACCTGTCATAAAGTACAAAGAAAAAATAATTTATTTAAATTGAAACCACATGAAAATCTAATTTGATATCTATGTATATCAATAAAATTAATTTTGTTTTGGAATGGATTTGTCTGAAATTCGACACACATAATCTCTATACTCCAAGAAAGATCTGCATTGACAATATAAAATATTACAAATGAATTACTTACATTTAATGGTAAAATATTCGTGGAAAGTATTTCATCCTCGGCTAAATCCGCTAAACCAATTACAGTTGTCATAGATAAATCTAAGCTAATGTCACTGGCACGTATTTCAGCTTGATGTGAAACCCAACTAAAATTGTAACAAACATTTAATTAACAAAATAACACAGTGTCATTCAACAAGAACTTACTTTTGCATAGATTTCTTATCAGCAAGATTTACCATATCCTTTGGCGGTTTAATGGTCTCCTCTAAACGTAAACGTATGCACGGTGGAGCTTCAGGATTATAAGGTGCTAAATTCCAGGCTTTGCAACGAGCTCCAAATTTGGTCTATTAAAAAATAATTGCAAATAAAATTAAATGAAAAAAAAAAAAACAAAATATTTTAAATTTATGTGAATTTTAATCTAAGCATAAATTTTCCTTTTACAACTACATTTAAAGCCATAAGCAAAGCCAAAAAAATAAATATATTATATATTAATAAAAACCAAATTAAATTAAAAAAATTAAGTGAAAATTTCAAATAAAAATAAAGAAACACAAACACAAGTTTAAATGACATGAAATGTTTTACTTATTCATTTTTTTACTAAGTTTACACCATACTACATATACACATACATATGCACATACACACTACAATTAAAAAAACAAGGCCGAAATCATCGCATTCGATATCGAATGAAATTCATCGAAATTTTAGTTTTTTTTATGAAATGATTTAGAAATTTCGATTGAAGTTGTTTGATAACGAGTGCCGCAATTTGAGCGCAGATCTATCTACAATAAAAAAGGCATAAAAAAAAGTACAAGGCTTGGTTTTCGAATCAAGTGAATCCATGTATGTATTGGTGTGCATGGAATATGGCTATGTGTATGTTTATGTGTTAACGAATTTTATTAGCCAATTGCTTAATGAGTTGTGTTCGTAAGTGTCTTACCGATATTTAGCGAAACTGTTGCTTTTAACTAAATAAAAATTAATTATTTTTATTAATTAATAGTATAAGCTTAAACAAAACGAAGTAACAAACACTAATAAAAAGCATAAGCTTTTTTAAGCCTTACAAACTAAAATAAAGTGTATCAAATTAAAAACAAATTTAGTTATTATTTTAGGTTTAATTTTATCCATATTACTCTTTTATTGCAACATATTTCCAAAACAAAAAACGATTTGTGGATAATAATTTTTTGTTTTCCCTTCGAAATCATAATTTAATTCTTCAGAAATTTTATCAACGGCTTATTTCAATTAAAAACATTGTGATTTAAAATAAATTAATTATAATTGTTTACAGCTAAGTACATTAAAGGCATTTTTAACAAACATTTATTAACTTTTCAAGGTAATTTATATAAATCGAACTCATACCAAAACTACAAAATAATACTCTTTGATTTAATTTAATGTTGCAAAACAAAAAATTTAAAAAAAAACGTATAAAAGGCAGCAAATTAAACCAAAAAAAAGTGCAAATAAAAAACGGAAAAAAAACTCAAGTAAAGGTTTTGCTTATTAAATACATTTTAATTAATATTATTAATAAGAAATAGAATTTGCTTTTTGTACCTTGTTGGCTTGATGAGCAATCTGTTACAATTAAATTTGTTTGTTCGAAAGAGCCACAATAATGAGATTTTTGGTGTGGTTTTGTTTTTGATTTTTTTTACGTATGATTTTGTTGATAGTAGTTGTTGTAATAGTGTTGTTTTTTTTTTTAAATTTACATACACAAAATAAAAGTATTTTACATCGTGTTTTGGTTTATTTGTTTTTAATAAATTTTGTATGGTGATAAAATTTTAAGAAAAAAAAACATAATAAACGAAGATAATAATTGAAAAATTTGTTATAATTTTTTTTTTTGTTAGAGAACGCACACATTGAGATGATTAGAAAATTGTTTTTAAAAAATTTTATTATTTATTTATTTATTTTTTTAATACATAAAAGAGAGAGAAAGAGAAAAATGAATAAAGCCTAAAAATTAAATTAACCTTATTAGCCAAAGAAATTTTTACGAAAGTGTAAAAAACTTTTTTTTTTTTAAATTAAAAAAATTTGTAGTTGTAAAACTCGAGAACGGCTCAACCACACCACTAATTTTTGTTTCTATGTTTTCATAAAGGTTCTCTTTAGGGGGAGACAGAAAATAACATACAAATTGCCAGTTAAACCACCACTTCTGAGAGTGTCAAAAATAAAATTAAATAACACTGCGCAACAAATGAGAAAGTAACTTTTCCCTGAATAACCATAAAAATCATAAGTATTTCAAATTCTGTGGATAAGTTTTTCTTAATTTTTTTTTAATATTTGATTTTTCTAGAGGCTGCTTCACACACCTTATCATAACTTTGAAACGATTTTGTTACGAAATATGTAAAAACAAGTTTTTAATTACAATGGCTTTAATTCGTTTTCACACCATTTTTTAGTGGGACTATTATTTTTACAGTTATTAAGACAAATGTTATAAAATAATAAATATTTTTTGTAGGTAAATACTGATTTTAATACCGTTCGAATGTAAGTATTTTTTTACGTATTTTTGAAAATTTTAATATCGACAAAAAAAACTTAAAAAAATTATATGCGTTAATTAATTCAAGCCGAAAACAAAATCAATAGGTAAGTGCGCTATATTCAGCGCTGTTAACAGTCATACCTAAATTGGCGCGGAAAGTATTTTTTATCTGAGAAAAATGCTATATACATGCAAAATATATGGAACATACTGAAATAGCATGACGGCAATGCTGAGCAATTGGAAAATCCAATTTTGACAGCATGTTTTGTAGTGAAGTTGGCTGCAAAACCATTGTTATTTGTTATTTTTGACCCGTAATGACATTTTAGCTCTTTTTTTTTCAATTTAGCGTTTTTAACTCTATTTTTGCTTGTCTTCAGTGGGTTTTATTAAACAAGATGATTAACAATAGTGTAGATAATATGCACTGCCAGCGCTCTTATTTAGAGATGACGCTTTAACATAAATACTGGGCGATAAAAAATACTCCGTTTGCCGCTCCAATTTGGGTTGAACTGTAGGTTGGCTGTTGTATAGTGTAAGCCTTCATTATGTCTTACGCAAAGCTTTTTGATTTAAGTAAGACTGCTATAGATTTTGGGATACTCTATAGTAGATACCTAAATATCCTTAAAATAATTTTTGATTAAGAAGGACACTAACTTTTTACACTTTCGTAAAACAATTAAACTACTGTAGAAAAAGAAATGTTTGAGTTGTTGTATTTGAAAGTGGTATAAGTGCACTTTTTCAAAAAAATTAGTCAACAATATTTAATATGAGTATAATATTTATAGACAGTATCTTACTAAAAGTGGACTTATACCACTTAAAAAAAAAATATTTTTTGTATTTGTTGGTAATATAAAAATTAAATTTTTGCAAATTGCTTTAATTTTATTTAACAAAAATAAGAAAAATATGTAATAAACACATACAAATTTCTAAGAAAAAACAAGTAAGAAAAAAATACTTTACAGGTAGTCAGTAGGCGATTATTAAAAATTTTAAAATTAATACAAATTATGAAAAAATATGTAAAAATATGCAATAACAAATTGATGTAATTTTTCAATAAATTCTCGAATTCGGAAAAGTACTTGATCAGAATCGATTTTAAGTTACTAAGTAAAAACATGCATTTGCATGACAATCCTTGCCCTAGTCATTACTGAGTTAATTGTACATTGACAGAGAAAAAAAGTTCCATTACAACCAGTAAGTTATTAGGCCTGGTTATGAATGTCGTTGTCGATACGAAACCGATATGTTTTATATAGACAACAACACCTTTAATAATGCTGAATATTTTATTTGATATAAAGAAAATTTTAAATAAATTTCTGTACATGTTTAAAACTTTTGTGTCAGCACTTTTGTAAAAGCAGTTCCGTCAAAAATTGCGAAAATAATTATAAATTTTATTTAATAAATTAATTATTCATTATTTACTTTCAAATAATTATGAATTATCTGCTTGTAATGTAATTAATTTAAAGGTATGTAACTTTATACAAAGTAGTTCGAAATTATCTTATAATTATGAATTCACAATCTAATTTGCTTATTTTTATTTATCATTTTCTTACTTGTTTTTAAAATAGAGAGTAAATGTAAGAGAGCAATAAGTAAAGAAAATTTTTAAAAGATGCATTTTTTGTTTTTTTTTTAAGCAAAAACATTTATATTTGTATAATTTTAAATTGGAAAAGAATGAAATTTAATGATTACTTTCTTTTATTTACAATTTAAAATGAAAAATTAATTAAACCACTTTTCTTTTGCAATTTGTATTTAAATAAAACAAAAAAAAAAAAAAAATAAATAAATAAAACTTACAATAAAATACATATAATAAACAGAAAACATAAACCCAAAAAATTAACAAACAAAAATAAATATATTACAAAGATTTCTTTTTTACTTACCTGCAATTCATCCCAAGGTATGGCTCCACACTCATCACACTGTATAGCAGCTACTTGAACACGTAAAGTAGAATTATTGCCTTCTTGTTGTCTAATTACCTCTACAGTAGTCAATCTTAGTAAGAAAAATTATATTAAAACAAATTTATATCTTGAAAATAAAAAATTAATAAAATTCATACCTAAATGTAACCACGGATACTAAATCTCTTCTGCGCCATGTACTGACTTCTGAAGGTTCCGAAGGGGAGCTAAGGTTTGTTTTAATAGGTTCCTCATAAACTTCACTGGCTACCTCAACCGGCGATGCCTTAATTGTACCATCATTGACAAAGGGATTTAAACGAAACATAAAATCTATACAATCCATTGTTTTATCATCACCCATAACGAAGGCAAAATTTTCAGAATCAGAACTAATATCACTTTGAATAGAGAATGTATCACTTATATCATCATTTGGAGCTCTGGAGGTAATGGCTGAATCAATAGACGTCATAAAACTGGAAAAACCTTTTTTCATAGACATGAGACCTAGAAAATATATATCAAACAAATGTTTTTAATTAAAATTGTTTGTTTGTTTAAAAGATCGAAGATTGAACGTTGATGTTAAAACGAGCTTTAATTTAAAGAATGACATTATTTTATGAAACACTACGAAACATAACTAGAGTTCTTGATTTTAAAAATTAAATCTTGTAAAAAATTTAGTTAATAAAAGTAGAAAAATCACAACTGCACAGTACTCTCACGGGGTGGATCTAGGTCACTTTACGGCTACATAGTACTGGCGAGTAGGTGGTTTAAAAACGGAATCTTGCGATTTTAATTTAAGGCCGTCAGGCCACCACGTAAACCAACCAACCACAACTGCAACGACAATTGCGGTCCGGCTACTTCTGAGGAAAACTCAATGAATTGGAAGGAAGTTTGAAATCCTACTTTAAAATTTCATATAAATACAACACTCGAATTTTAAATAAAATTAATTTTGTGATTTACAGTCACACACAGACTACGTTCACGTAAGTCAATTATTTGACGAAATAAGCGTCACGTATTTGTTTAAATAAATAAAATAAAATTTTATAATTAAGGGCCTGTTCAGCTAAATGCGAACGAAAGCTTCGTTCGAATAATTGTATTGAAAACAAAAACAAATTTTCTTGTATTGTTTTTGTTTTCAATACAATTATTCGAACGAGCTTTTCGTTCGCATTTAGCTGAACAGGCCTTAATATTTATTGAGCTTTAGTCTGTTTTTATTTTTTTTTTTTTTAATTAAATAATAAATAATTTTATAAAAGAAAAAGAAAGAAAAACAGACTAAAGCTCAATAAATATTAATTATATATACAAATAAAAGTCTAAATAAATAATTATATGTATAAATTTAAAATTATATTAAATAAAATTAAAAATGAAGGCGAAGTAAAGTAAAATTGTCACATTCGCTATCGAATAAAAACGATTAAAATTTTAGTCTTGTTGTAGCAATGAGGTTAACTCCTACTGCTGCCCTTGACATCTTGCTAAGTTTTCCTTCAATTTATCTACTCATCAAGAAAGAAGATGTGAAGGGCTGTTTTTGTGCATTCGGTTCTCTTTCAAAATAAATTGTTGAAGTGGAAAATTTGTAACTCTAAGCGATCACTGTCAGACAATTATTATTACTTCACACATAACTTCAGGGTCACATTCAAATGTAGGGTTAATTGGGAACAGAACAGACTCGAACATGGTTGAAACTGTCGGAGTGAATTAAAAACTTAATGAAAAGTATGGGTAGAGAACTTAGTTTTTTAGGCCGAAATACATACTATCAAGAGAACTTTTAAAAGAACACTCAAATTACACAGACACATATTCATTCACTCTGACAGTAAAGCAGCATTACAAGCACTCAGTGCTTTCGAAGTAAGATAAAGAACTGATGTTTGATTATCTAACACTTCTGAGCAGACTAGCATCTAATAATAGGGTTCCCCTGATATGGGTACCAGGCAATGAGGATGCGGCTAAGACATTTTCAAATTAATAGAAGATATATTGAAATTCGTTAAATATTTTTAACTTCTTCAAAATGAAGCGAAAGATCGATATAAAATATAAATTTATGTAATACGACCTCAAGCTTATTAAGCCGATTTAATTAAAAAGAAAAGGGTGAAATAAATTAACAATTGTATAAAACTTTTTAATATTCAGGAAATAGAAATAAAACGGCTGAATACTGAGTACCCATTTAAACTTTCTTGTGTATTCTGGTCAAAAATGCCTTCAAAAAGAATTACGTCTTATATTTGTTGCTGGGTCCAGTTAATATTTCAAGGGTGTTTTATACTGTAATAATGAGTAAAATCACTTGCCAAAAATTTAAATGAAATGAACAAGTATTTGCATACGAACAAAGAAATAACGAAAACAGCTGACAAAATCCAATGAAAAACTTAACTTTTGTATTACAGTGTAGAAGTCGCATTATCTATGACAAGTGAATGTGTGCGAAATTCAAAGAAAGAAAACGTACCGGAATTAATTTCTTTTGTTATACTCGGCGCATCACTGCTTGAATTTTTTGTCGATTTGTAACTTTTGGACGTTACTGATTGTGTAAAAACTCCAGTATCTGCTTTTAAAGACGATGTCTGACTAGTTGTTGATGATGCAATTGTTGATGTACTTTGTATTTGAACATTGTAACTAAATTAGAAAATAAAAGAATTTCAATAAAAAAATTAAATTAATTAACTGAAAAGTTTTATCTTACCCATGGGTATTTGGATTTGATATATGAATGCCACTATCGTATGGGGCGTCATTCGTCACTGGAGATGGTGTTTCCACACTACCAAAAGTATTGCTCTTGATTTGATCTAGTGGAGGCGTTGGCCATGTTACATTTGTACCTAAAACAGTTTTTGTAATGCACATCGTTTTGTTCATTTTATATTCAGATTTGTTAAACGTGATAAAAAAATTTGTTGATTTTTTTTGTTATTGTGAGTTTTAAGCATGTGGTGATCTAGAAATAGTTGTGCCATCCTGATCACCACTATTTTTGTATGTATGTTTATTTTTTTAGACTACACTACCTAGTGCCACAATAATTATTAAAAAAAAAGAAAAAAAATAAAACTTGAAATAGAAAATAACAAAGTAACTGACAGGGAAAAAAAAGGAAAAAATTAGGCAGAATGTATTTTGTTGGTATTCAACAGCGTTGGAAAGAAAATTTGTTCAAGAATTTAGCAAAATTTAATAAAAAAATTTAAATGAAAACAAAAATTGCTTTTTGCTCAACTTTTATCGAAGTTTGAAATCTTTTTCATACAAAAAGACTAAAATTTCGATCGCTTTCATTCAGTAGCGAGTGTGACGGTTTCGGAACAGAACCAAAAGAGCATTCCATAGTGTAATAATATATGTATATACAATATATATGTATATAATTATCATTACACTATGGGATATTAATAAAATAAATAATATTTTGAGAGTGCACTCCGCTTAAAATAAAAAACAATTCGTAAGTGTTAAATTTGTATTAGAAAAAAAGAATTGTTTTGCGCTCCCACAAGAAATCAAAATTACGGTATTTTAGTCATGGCAGCTCCATTATTTCTTTTTATTTGATTCATTCCTCTGACAAAAAGCAAAATTTTATTTCGTCACATACACACTTCTACATCTGCAAATATTAAATTCCGCAAAAAAAAAACTTTTTCACACATCCATACTTTTCTTCTGTTACTTTTTCTAGCCAAAGACATCATATCAAGTCTTTCGATTAATTAATAATATAAAAATTAAAATAAAAAATGAAATTAGTTTTTTTTAAATAAACATGCTGAATGAATTAAAAAATATAAAAAGAATATGGTGCAATATAAATAAAAATGAAACAACATTAAGATTTGAAGTTAACAAACAAGAGTGGTGAACAATTCGATTGAATAATTTAAAAAATAATTTTTTTTTAAAAAAACACTAATGAAAAATACTGACTCGTTCTAAAGAAAGAAAGTTAACAAAAAAAAAAAAAAAAAATTAAAAAGAAACGAAAATAAAAAAGGAAATAAAAATAATCAAAATAATACTCTTACTATTTATAAGTAAATCATCACCCAAACTAGCTGAATCAGGTAAGACACTTTCAGCATCACCACTTGATTCCTTACCAGGTGTAGGCGAAGGCATAACAAAAGTCACTTCAACTTGTGGTATAACACAACCGAATATTAAAGATTTCTTTGTATCTTGCTAATATAGAACAGAGAAAGAAACAAAGAAAACTCGTTAATTTGTAACAAAATACTCGTGTGTTGTATAAAAGGAGAAAAAATAATTAAAGAAATTTTGTTTTTACACTGTACTGTGTTTATCAAACCTTTTGCAATATTCTTTCCGCATCTAGTGACAAAAACGTTGACATTTCATTGAATTCTTCACCCAGCCGTAATAGGAACAATAATTGATAGTGATCTATTTGTACACTAACTAAATTAGATATATGAGCAATGGCATGCAAGTCAGCTGTACGTTCTGCAGCCTCCGTAGATGTTTGGGATTTACGTTCAACATGTATATCTTCTTCACTATCCAAAAAAGGATTTTTTGGTAATTTTGTATTGCTGTTGACATAATCTAGACGACTAATATTTGGGCCAATGGAAGTCGCGGAATTCGAGTCATCGCTGGCTTTACGACTACCCGAAGCAGAGACCAAGGTCCCTGAACCAGAATGCAACCATAACGTTACAGGCACAGCATCAATGAATGGTATGGATTTATTGGCACCTAAAGAAGGAGCACCAAGAAAATCTATCCAAATGGGATCCAGTTTTATACACCAAACATCCCGAGGCTCAGACCACATAGCATAACGTGAAAAACATTGTGAGGAGGTAGATTTTGGTATTGAAGAGCGTTGTCCGCCTCCTGTTCCTCCTAGACTAGTGCCGCCGCCACCACCATTGCTATTTGATACCATTTCTGCAGCAGTTCCCACATCTGTTGCGGCCACATGTGATAAAATACGATCCGTAACTATGCACATGTCACCGGAGGCTGAAGGAAATCCAGTACCAAATACCAAAGAACCTTCCTGTAAGGAATGTAAAGCCTGTGCCAAATCTGCACGAGATGAACCCATTTCACGTATATTGGTTAAAGCAAAGCGTGATATTTGTATTTGCATCATTTTTGGACGATCTTTTTGATTTGTTGTATTCATACACGATTCTATAACAATGCGCGGCATTATAGCTTCAACTTTAACGTCCATATACATTAGACTGGGTTCGTTTTCAGGTTCATTGTATAAGGATAATTTGGATAGTCCCTTTAACGTGGTAGATTGGGAACCTTGCGATCCAATTGTGGACGGCGAATCAATTGCGGTGGAATTTGTAGGTGATATTGGTATAATACTGCTGGTACGCAACAGGCTTTCATGTAAATTCAATGCAAACGAATTCAGCCATAATATTGAACAGAGATCAAAATGTATTTGCAATGGATTAATATGTACAAACACCTTGGACGGTGGTACTAAATTGTATATAAAAAGAATAAAATTTTATTAATTTCATATATATTTATATGTATATATATATATGTGTGTGTGTGTGTGTGCGTGTGTATATCCATGTGTATTTTTGTTTGCTAAAAAACTAAAAATAAAATACTCACAAGGAAATAAAAAATCTCCGGGATAATAAAAATATGTAAATTCTGCGTGCAGTATTGGCATTTCAGCTGGAAATGAATAACGATCTTTATCACCTGCAAAAGCGAAAGATTATGTTAAATTTAAAAATTATACAAAAAATTAACAAAATTAATTAAAAATAAATAAATATTGACATTTAATATGAATTCAAGTAGCGTAACTTGAACTATAAGTTCAATATAAATTTTAGATATAAATCACAACACGACAAATTCGGAGAATTTTGCTTTTATCGCTACAACTTTAACTCTTTTACAACAATTAAGAGCATAACTTTTAAAATAAAAGAATCAGTTTTAAGATTTGATTTATTTTCTTTTGTGAATGAAAAATTAATTTTTGCTTTAAAGGTGAATGAAAGGGTTATACATAATGTGAGTAATTATTTTTATTTATTTATAATTAAAATGTCTACTTTTTTCAAGCTTAATTATATCAATATTTCGCTTTAATTATAAATTATATTAATCAACTAAATGAATGTATGTATATATTTCAAAAACTTTTGTTGATAAAATTAAATCAGGATTCACATTAAAAGGGTTATACTGTAAAGCAAACTAACAGTTTTAATAAAAATAAAAATCAGGGGTCTAGTCACCGCTTTCGATATCGAGCTAACTATCGTATCGTAAGAAATTTCGATACGCATACGATATCTATCGAATTGTAATTTTTGCAATAGATTTATACACAAAATACTTGCCAAATGCAAGTAAATAAAAAGTATAGCATGAATTTCGGCAGTAATTGTGCAAGAAGAATTTTTGTAAAATAAAAGAAAATTAAAGGGATTCTTTAAAAAAAAATTTATTTTATATGTTAGAATATCGAAAATTGCTTCTTTTGTCGTATTTTTGTTCAGATTTAAAAAACAAAATTTCATTAAAAATTGCAATAACTAATGGTTTTTATATAAAAATAAATAAAACTTAGAATTTTTCAAACCTTTTATTGTAATTCATTTTGTTTACGACAACTTTACTATAGAATGATTTTTACTAAGATTACACTCAATCGAAATGCGCTATCGAAAGTAATCATCTTAAATTTTGTTTACTTTTGTACGATATCGAATGCGACGATGCAAAATGAAAATTATTCAATAAAAAAGACTAGATATCGAGAGCGGCGATGAAGCCGCAGTATCTAATTTGCACAAAGTTGCAAAGCAGTAGTGCGTGATAGCAATAAAATAAGCTTTATACAAATTTTTAAAAAATATAATATATCGTAGTACACACATAGTGATTTTTTTTTTGTAAAAAATTTAAAAAATATATATTTATTTTATAGGGTGGCAAACGTACAGTGTAGAAATTACAAACGGAATCACAAACTTAGATATTATCATGGTATATCTAAGCTGGCGTCTCAGTGTCACCTGGTAATCTTACACTATGATATACCCTTCTTTCATAAAAAGTATAAGTAAAGATCGATCGCTTTTTTCCACAGGTATTTGCAAAAGGGTCTGTTGATCGCTGAGAAACTTTTACTTCTTTACAAATATCACTGAAGTTTGGGTCTTAAGTCTTTCGATCGTGGCTAAACTGGAAGTTCGTATTTCATCTCTTTTACTTCTTTACAAAAAACACTGAACTTTATATCTAAAGTCTTTCGATTACGGCAAAGCTGGAAGTTCGTATTCCAGCTCTTTTATTTATTTCCAGAAGTGAAGTTCGTATTCCAAGTCTTTTGTTTTTTACAAAACAGAAGTTTGTGTTCTTTTCAGTCTTGTACTATTCTTTGTTTAAGTTTTTGTCTTCAAGTTTTACTTCATCACGAAATACAACTAAAAATATAGTAGGGGTTCACGCTTTGAAGTACTATTAATGTATATTTACGAGAAATTGTAGCTAAATAGAGTAATCGACTTTTTTCTGAAAATTGAAAGCTAATACTCGTAAAATTTAAACAGCTGTGGGGCTAACTTATCTATTTTTAAGTAGATAAGTTTGTTTTCAGCACTTAAAACTTAAACAACACGATCTGAAGTGTGTAAAAAAATTTCTACATTTATTTTATTTTTACATTTGTACACTCAATACTAGGGACTTTACACTGAAGCATGAACTCCGGTAATATTTCAAGGAATTTTTTAATTTCTCAAAAATTATTTAAAATATAGAAAAACAAAAGTCTAAATTTTATTTATTTCTTTTTTAATTGATGCAACATTTTTTTAACTCCCGTTAAAGGTTCATCTCAAAAATTATGTTTTTTAAATTATGACACTATTGAAGTAAATAAGCAATGATACCATTCGGCGTATAGAACACATATGATTAAACTGATTTTTAAGTATTTTGCAAACAAATGGAACATTTAAAAACAATATATCACATTCAAACAGTAAAATATAACAAGACAATATTTGCATGCAATAAGTTGTTATTTAAAGTTTTTCTTTAATATATATTTTTGTTGTTGGTGTAAAGATAATCGCTAGTTTTAGGGACACCAAAAATAGCTAAAATATGCAAATCACCTGGTTTTAGTTTCCTTTTATGTTGTGCTATAAATGCAGTTTCAAATTTTATTTTTCCCCATTTTTTATGTATTTTTATTTTATTTTGGTTTATTTTTTTTTATTAACGGCGACAATGACATGTATTGTGGTTAAATTTGTGACGTAAATATTTGCAAGACCGTGTTAGCAAGTGAAACATTAGTGACAAAAGAAAACAACAATAATGAATTCAAAGAAAGAAAATGTCATAATTATTCAGAATAGAAAATAGAAAATAAAAAAATGTTCGTAATGTTGTACAACAGTGACAATATTTGCTTTGTTAGTAACTTAACACTTTTCTTTCTTAACTTTTTTCTTTCTTTTTTTGTTACTGTAATCACAATTCATAAAAAACAAATACAAGATTGAGTATAACAATTTACCTGATATGAACTCCTTAGGCATTTGTTTTTTACCAGATGTTGTAACGCGATACAATTGAAAATCCTCTATGCGAAGTATGACACATGAAGACATTAGCTTTGCCAAATTATCAAGTACTGATTTATGTTGTTGTGAATGATGACTGCCAGCTGAAGATGTACCTGAACCAGTGTTACTGGCCATTTTTGTTGGCGTACTACTGCCAGTGGAAGAAGGATTTGTTGATTTATTATTAAATTGTGTAGCTAAAGCTGCAGGATTTAGTGTTATTGGTGAATTGGGTGTGCTGCGTTCGAGGGGTGCATGAGTAGATGGACGGTTGGGCTGACTTAGATTAAGTACAGCTTCACGAAATGCATTAAGTGATTCTTTGAGCCATAAAGCAGGTGATACTGAAGCTTC
Source organism: Thelaira solivaga (assembly GCA_947397855.1). NCBI lineage: Eukaryota > Metazoa > Arthropoda > Insecta > Diptera > Tachinidae > Thelaira > Thelaira solivaga. Next base: position 4,151,329 of record OX377611.1, read on the forward strand.
TTTATATCTAAAAAAAAAAAAAAAAGGAGAAAAGTAACAGTTATTTATATATTTTGGGAGTAACACATGTGGCGTTTTCTTTTTTTTTTTTTATCTTACTTGGCCCAGTGAGATCTATCGGATTTGGCTAAATGATAAGGATAGTAATCGACTTGAAAGGCTTGCACAGAAACTTGCAAAGCACCACCTTTATCAAGTTCTGGATAACAGGAACGTCCATCTGAATTCAAAAACAAATTGAAAAAAAAATTTAAAAAAAAAACAAAATTTTATTACAAAAAAAATTAAAAACAAACAAAATTTTATAAAAAAAAATTAAGAAAAAATTTACCTCCTTCATCATCACACAAGTGCAAGTCTAAACGCTGACTAAAGAAGTGATACGAAGTTTCTCTCACATCAAAGGCATTAAATGGGCTATTTGAATGAGATGACTCACTCTGGCGATTTTGTTGCTGAGCCAATTGAGCTTGATACTCGGGCAGGGTCTATGAAAAAAAATTACATTTTACAAATTCATAAGCCTTTAAAAAACTAAACTCATATAAACCTCTAATTTGCGAGCCGCTTTTGATTTTTGTGTAGCCGCAGTTGCTGACTTAATAAGGCCCGACAAAGAGTCTACAAAATGTAAAGCGGCCTTTAGCTGAGAATCTGTTAAAACCCACAGCAAATCATCCAAAATTAAAACTAAACGTGAAGCTAATAAACTGCAATCAGACAAACGTTTTCTTATGGTTATACGACATCTTGCATGATTAGTGAGTAAACGTAAGGGAGTCAATGATTTATCCTGAGTGGAACTGGCCTCTATGCGCACAGTTTGCCATGATAATTCTTTAAAAATTAAAATTATACCACGATGAGAATCTTTGAGACGGGTGAAACGTAAATCAGCATTTGCCCATTTAGGAGTCTTGGACTCTACCCTAATGCGAGACATCTACAATAAATAAATTAATAAAAAAAAAATGCAAAAACAATTTTATTTCAAAGAAATTCAAAGCAAAGGAGTTGTAATCTTACCTGCACGGAGGCTGTAAAGGCGGTACTTGAGAATTTTACATTAACAGTATTAACAATGATGGTTATACCATCAACAACTTTATGAATAAAACTATATTTGCCCTGAGGTGCCTGAGGTAAAGAACCCCCTCCTGCACTACCACTACCATTCGGTGATTTGTTTTCATTATTACGAGAAGTAGGGTCGCATGTTTCTACCGTTATGTTAACTTCATCAAGAGTCTGAAATTTTTAGCAAAATTTATTTAATAAAATTTTAAAAATATTTCATTTTTTATATAGAGAAGACTCACTCACCAACGTGATAGGAACACTTTTTAACTTTGTCCAGCTAATACGAAATGATACATGATTACACCAGGCTGAAGTTAAACGTAACCATGAGGGTAATTCCAATAATTCTGTTAGCACAGCTTCATCTAATTGTAAATTTGACAGTTCACCTTCACCGCGGAATGCACTTAAATTGATTTTGTCTGATGATAGATTTTTGGTATATCTATAATAAAAGAAAAGAAAAATAGTTGTAAGAATTAAAAAACAAAAATCTTAAATTAAATAAAAATAAATAGGCTGTGGTGGTATAAGTCCACTTTTTAATAAAAAATGAGTTAGAGATAATTTTAGTAGGATGGTGCCTTTATCTTAATAAAAAAATTTATCTTATTTATCTTATTTAAAAAAATTGACATATACCACTTTAGAAAAAAACACACAAAAGTAAAGGAGACCTACACAGGTCGACAGTGAAATTGCCTTTTAAATAAAACAAAGATATATTGGCACATTATATATAGTAGCTTCGACGCCACTAGTTCATGGACCCTCAGACAGACTTTTTGAACCCAAAGATTATACATTCTAAATACCCCAAATCTGTACTCGTTCGGAATAAAACTTATATATATTCCAGTAGCTTTAGACCCCACTAGTTCATAGACCCGCATCATTTCGATTTTGGCCTATTTTTCAAATATTTCTCAAGGACTACAATGATTTTGGTGCCGCTAAAACTAAAATTGATTTCTAGTATACTCGCCACAGTGATTAAAACTGTACGTGTAGTTCTCGAGATATACCGTTATATGGAAAAAGAAGAGGTTGTCGGATATAATTTGCAATAACGCAAGAACTAGCTAGCACTCTGATTAAACTTACAAGCACGTAAAGATCGGCCATAAAATTACCTTTAAATTATTTTTAAAGTGTTGTAGTCTCTGAACCATTCACAAAGTTTTCTCAAAAAACATATTTTTTGAAGAATATTTTTAAATATTTCTTTTTAAAAACCTCTAAAAATTGAATGTAAACAAAATCTTAAGTTTTATTCTAAATATTGATAACTGTTTATGTATTAATAAAATGAGATATATTTCATCAAAAAGCCGTGCTATTAGAAATTTGTAGAACCGAAAGTTCGTGCTACTGGACACTTACTGTACTTCGATTCATAAAGAAATCAATCGGAACTAATTATGCACCGGTCATTTTGGACAAAAATCGAATTACTCTCGTGTCCCACTACATATACATGGGTATAATATACGTTCCATTTAGTCATATTTCTGAAATAATTTTTGTGCAATTCCATTTTTGTAAAAATATGACCAGAGAAATTTGAAAAAAAAAAATTTTTAAATTTTCTCAAGTCCCAAATTATTTGGGGAACATAACTAAGCGGGAGCTGTTGTAGTACCCTTGGACTACCATATTCATATAGTGGTATATGTGTGCAATACCAGTTTTGTCCAAAACGGCCAAGAATGTATTTTTTACAAAATCGAATTTTCCTACTTTGCCTTCTAAGTCTCTTGGAACAGCTTTTTTTCTTCTCCTAAATAATTTGCTACCTTCTGTTAAGTTCTCCACAGAGCTCTGTTAACTGCAAGATTAGCTATGTTAATTTGTAAGGTTTTTGTCTTGGCTAAAATTTCATATTTAAATATGTATTTCATAAACGGCTGCACAAGCATACTTAAAAGTCACATATCACTACAAGCATGTGTAATATTTTATAATAAAAAAAGCTTTTAATCACTTTCAATTATGCTTGTGCAGCCCTTTAGTATTTATATTCACATACATATAATTTTTTATTTATTTTTTTTTTTAATCATTGACATCAAGCCATATCATTTATACTTTTAGCACTAGAAAAATAACAACAAAAATACCATCATTTGTTGTAATAAGTTTATTGATAGCAACTATAAAATTAAGGGAGTGTAGATGTATACGAATACTCGTATCCACGTCTTTGAAAACAATTTGATTGAGGTTTTGTTATAAAATCCACCAATCCCCTGCTATACAGGGCATATTTGTATGTACGTACATACATATCTCTATAAGTATACTAAATTTAATCTTTGTAAAATATATAGACAAGAGAATATATTTTACAAATATTAAATTTAGTTTTCTTCGTATTTTACAGCCACACGTATTTATAGGTGTTTATAGAGAAAGCTAAAAATGAAATACATACTTAAACCTACAACCAAGTAAGTGCGAAAGGTCAAATGTTTTTAAAGCAACATGTACACATGGTTAATTTATTGTAAAAGGAGCCATTTCTATATACACGCTATTGAAAATATTTTCTTATAGTGTCTTCTAGACAGAAGAACAATTTATAGATCTTTTTTACACAATATAAAACAAAATGTGAGGAAAAAATATGAATTTTGTATTTAAAAATTAAACTTTTTAAGTTATAACTATGTGGCAATAAGGGATCGATAATATAAAAAAAGAAAACACAAAAATACTTTTCCTTATACGATGATGAGTCAAGTAGCAAATGTTACTTGATTTATTTTCAGAAATATCTAAACGACTTGCAAATAAACTTTTGATTTTTTAATGTGTTCAATCAATAGTTGATTTAATTCAGTATTACAGAAAGGATAACACAAGCTTGTCTTTCATAAATTTCTTTTACAGAAATCAACTACTTATTTTAGGATTATCAAAAACATTCAAAGAAATTACTTTTAATTAATACTTTACTTATTTTCCATTTCAGTTTTTTTAAATTCTCTTTTACTTCATATTTATTATTACATTGTCAGCACCAAATCTATTTAAATTCGCTTAGGAAAATATAAATTAGCTTATCATATTAGCCATGCAGCTGTATTGTAGTCAAAATAATCCTGTTCGTGCGTATTTTGCTGTTGTTGCCTATGAGTTTGTAAAGTATGTAGCCGCTCTTCAATAATTATAATCATTTGCTCATACGTATACTTAATATTTAAATTTTTAAAATTATTCATGCGTCAGAGTTACTTAATTTTCTTTTTAAATGAATTTGAAAAAGGTTACAATTTTGGTTAAGCTATTTATGTACACACGTTTACTTTATTTCTCTCTTTTCTTCGTTTTCACTTTCTCCTCCTTAATCAATTTATTACGCACATCTTTATTAAATTTTCTGGCCAACTTTACACTATCGATTTTTTTTTCATTCAAAATAAGATTTTTTAAACTTGTGTGCCACAAACCTGCATACCTACATAAATTGTTGATTTTTTTCTTTTGATTATTTGCTTTCATTTTTTATTTGCTCTTTTACACTAATAACAAATTGTTTTGACACTTTAATTGAGAGAAGGAGAAAAAACAACAACAAAGTAATTTGTTTTTTTTTTCTGCCACTGACTGCAGCAACAGGATTTTCAAAGTTTTTAGAGAAATAACAAGATAAAAAAAAATTGTGAAATAACTTGCACATTGGCAGTAATAGATGAGATAATAAAACATAAAATTTAAATTATGGAATCTGAGAATTGATTAAATGTTATTCTAGTGCTTGAATTCATAAAGTTGACTTCAATGGCTTTATGTTATACTTATAAGAACAAGAAATAAGGACAACAATAAATTTAATTGATTTACAAAAATATAAATAAGATACAGCATATGATGAAGATCCAGCTTAAGCTGGACAGGAGCTTAGTGTTAGTGAAAAAATGTTATTGTATGCATTTGCATGTGTAAATGCTGAGTGAAATTTTTGTAACTAATACACTGAGAGAATTTTGTTTATAAGAGTATACATAGGTATCCAATGAAACTTTATTATTTTTTAATCAATGACATTTCATTTATTTAATTAAAAAGTTTATATAATTTTATTGAATTAATGAAATCGTTTAGTAGTATAATGAAACGTGTTTTTATTTGAAAAATAATTAATAATTTTTTCAGCGCAGAGAAAAATTAAGATTTTTAAATAATTTGGAAAGTGATATCGTACAGCTAGAAGCGCCCGCTTGCCAAAATATTTTTTTTGTGCGAAAGATTGATGCTTGTATTAAAAAAAAAATTAAAGTAGACTTCACATCGATATTGTGACAAATTTATATGAAAAATTTGTCGTTATTTATACTTGAAGTCGTTACTAGTCTCTTTGAATAAAAGCATGACAGTTTAAGCATTTCCATTACAAAATCAATATAAAAATTGCAACGGTGAACAAACTAAATCCTACAAATGTGTGATTAATAGGTAGAAGCTTTTGATGATAAAAATTTTTTTTTGATATTTTCAACAAAATAAAAACTGGATGAAATAGACGCTAAATAAAAATTTCATCTAAATTCATAAAAAACATTTTTGTTTATTAAGATCTTGATAAACAGTTTTTGTATGGGATTATTTAATAATTTGTCGGTTTAAGTGTTTCAAAGTTTTAGCCTCTTTTTACAAAAAAAAATTATGCTGCTGTCCCACTGTTCTTATTTTTCACAATAAACTCTATTTATGTACATATACAAATTTGTTATTTAAGCTAATACGTAGAATTTGTGTGTGAGTTAAAAAGTAAATTGTGTGTAAGTTTTATATTAGTTTTAATTGTTCTAGAATTAGCTAGATTAGGAATGTTTGCATAGCTTTGGTTCTTTTACCTGATATATGAGGCAGTGAGCAGAAGGTTCTAGTGTGAGCAAAAGGTACATAAAGCAAAGCTAAGATGTTAAACAATAAATATAAGGTGCCTATATAAGTTAAAGACGTGCACGAGTGTACCTACAAGTGTTGTCAAAACAAATATACCAAATAAGTATTTGTTACTGCTGGTTTAAGGGAGAGAATGACTATAACAAATATGGTATGGTTTTGTTTTTGCACACTAGCTCAACTAGTGAGGAATTTATTTGTTTCTCTGCTTCAAATAACTGTTGTACTACAAATGTTTTTAAATAATTTGTTGTATAAACAGATATTTACGGCTCGGCTCCATAACAACGAACGACAACTTCGTTCGTACATTTGTTGAAAACAAAATTATACGAAAATTTGTTTTTGTTTTCAATACAAATGTACGAACGAAGCATGCATGTTTGCTTTCAATATACAATAAGTAACTTATAGTATTTGCCTTAACATCTATTTTATTTGTTTGAGCAAATGGATATAATAGGAATGTGTTACTTTAATTTTCTCTATACTCACTCACATTCAATTTAGCAAAGAGAATAACAATATAAACTCATACTATAAACGCTACAAAACTCACTAATACGCGAAAGCAGAAAAACACAAAAACTGGTGCATTTGAGTGTAACTGTGCACATCTTTAATATAAGTGCTGAAAAGTGTACTTAGTGTGTCTTATTTTATAATAACGCATCTAAATATTGTTATGAAGTCCTTCTATATAAATATAACAAATAAATAGTTTCATGACTATATATATTTGCTCAAAATTATTTTAATTGTTTTTGGAGAGTCAAACCTTTTTATTTCTTGTTTGATGTCATAATGCAATTTTTAAAACAACAAATAGTAGAAATATTTCATAACAGAATTCACGGCAAGTAAACTGTCGTTATTATTATAGAAGTAAATTCGTTTTTGATTAAATTGTATTGTTCCCATTGAGTTTTTCTCTTTCCTTCTTTTTTTTTTCTTTAAAAAAAAAACAAAAATACACTTATTTATAAACTTTAAGCGTAGTTGCAGCAAAAGTTGTTTAAAAAAAGAAAGTTTTTATTAAAAACAACTGTTAGTGAAGACAAATTTAATATTTCTCAAAACCATTCTTAGTCCTTTTTTTCAACATAAAGATTTTCACTGCAGAATATTCTAAGTGAAATTTTTCAAAAACTATATAGTTCTGAAATCTATATTCCAATATCTTTCCATTTTATTTGTTTTTTATAAATTTATTTCTTACTTTTACATAATTATTGAAAATATTTCAATTATGTTAAGTTAACAGACCTTTTGTTAACATGTTACAGAATTTTATAAAAATTCGATTTTACCAAATTTCCATTGCATATATATGCAGCTACATACATAATTCTTTTTTTTTTGCCATTTCCATTTCAGGTTCAATATGTTTTGCGGTTAATTGGCCAGTAGATAGCATATTGTGGTACATATAAAATGAATTCTACTTGAAAATTTCCTACAAGTCAAAGGTTCATCTGCCCTACTTCTTTCGTCTCTCTCTTTTCCCTTTTCAAAAAACTTTGTTTGTCACTTATAAAGCAATACCTTACATGAGTTGATGACCTTCGAAAACTGCTTCCATCTATTTAAATTAGTTTTAATTAATTTATTTTTTAATAGGTTATAATGCAATTAAAACTTTTAAAGGCCATCAACCAAAGTGTTCTCTTTAACAATTTTAATAAGTCATTCATTCTGTTTAAGTTTTAAAAACAGTTTTTTTATTATTATTCTAATTATGCAGATTTTTTCATATTTTCTCTATATGATTTCATTACCCTTTGCTGATACTATACACACACACAAGATCACAAGCATTTACATACGATCTGTACAAGTGCAAAGTTGATTAAATGTAAATAGTTAAAACGTGACCACATGAAGGGGCCATGTGAAGTTTTATCTGTTAGTTGGAGGAAGGTAAAAGGGGGTAAGAAATAAACAAGATGAAATTGATTTCAAATGAAATATGAAAAAGACTTTTTCCACCTCTCCTCTTTATAGGAAGCCTGCACTTTGTGAGGTTTTTTAAGTTTTATTTTTTTTACAACTTTTATGTTACATCACAATATAAGGACTGATCATAAGGATTATGGTTATATAAAATTTATGTTTTTGTTTAATATTTGAAAGACGCACACAAAAATAGAAAATAAATTTTGTAGGAATAAAATAATATGAACAGTAGCTTGTGCTAAACGAAATTATTTATTTAATAACGGAGGTGCAGAAATCAAACAATGGCCCACGGCGAATTGAATAAACCGAAACAGCTGTTTTGTGTATAATATACGGGTGGTGAGTTTTTCTTGTATTAAAAAGGCTTTATTGCGTAAGTGTGTGTGAGCACGTTTTACTAATACTTTTAAAACTATGACGAAAAAATGTAAAAAGAAAATGAAAAAAAAATCAAGTATTTTAACTAACTTAAAAAAGGTAAAAAAACATTGTAAAAACAAATAATATTTAATAAATTATTTAATATCTATGTTCTAGAATCTAATTTTATAATTGTTTATTATTATTATAACAGAAATAAATAAAAAAGATTTACAATTTTTAATTAATTAATATCAATAAATGCGTTTTTCTTTATAAAATAAAAAGTAAGTAGAATCACGGAAAAATAAAAATAGTTCTGGAAAACTGAGGAATTGGTTAATCGATGGTTGTATGGTTTTGGTTCACTCCAGGCAAAAATTTGGAATGTTACCCATCAAATTACTTAAAAGTAATTGTAGGTCTACAAACCAAATACGTTTTATGTCATAAAATAAAAACTAAAAACTTTCTCATAAAAATAAAAACATCATCAGAAAGGACAAAGCCTGTAGATGCTAATACCGCCTAGTTTTGGTTCACTTCATGTGCAAAATCTGGAATGGTGACTTGGCCTGCAGCTCATGATAAATTTTCAAAGTATTTTATTTATAGCGCTGACTTCTAGCCTGCACTTTGTTTTTTTATTGACTCTAATTTCTAAGAGATAAATTCAAAAAGTGACGTGACACATATGAGAATTACTTGAAAACGATTGTTTATATTTTTAAGAAAAGAAAATCCGAAATTCCGCAACTAAATTTGCTTCAAGTCGTACATGCATTATTTTCAAATCTGCTCAGTAGTTTTAAATGTATCGTACAAGTTGTGACAAAATAATAACTTTTTTTAATAAAAAGAAAAATAATTTTTTTTTATATTGAATTACTACCACAATATGAACAATATTATTTTAATAATTTTATTTGTTTTTTATGTCAAAAGCATATGACAGGTTTTTAAATGTTCTATAATTAAGTACATAATTTAACTTGAAGGGGCGTCGCGGGATGTTTTCAACAACGTTCAGCTAAACTTATAGCTTTAAAATCGTAAAAAGCTCAAGAAATATGCTGTGTACCTTCACCTTTAGTTTTAATACAAAAATTAATATGAAAATTAGGGAAATTAATATCTTTAATTAATTTAATGCGATTGCGATTTATATTTGCTTTCAACAGCATTAAATTAAAACTTGATGTTTAGTACGAAAATTTAGTTCAAACTATAAACAATAAAATTTTATAAAATATAAAAAATAAAAATAAAGAAATGTGGGTGCTACTTTTGTTAGTTTTATTCTCGATACTCAGCATTTTTTATTTAATCAAATTGAATGAAAATTATTACATTTTAAGTTTATGCAAACGCATTAAAACCAGTGATGGCAGTAGATTAGAAGACAAAGTAGTCATTATACCAGGAGTAACAAAATTTGGTAATAATTTTGACTTGTTAAACATGACACCAGGTAAGATTACACAAGACTCGTTATTAGTTATTCGTTTTAATAAAATTCTATTACAGAAAAAAATTTTAATTTCATTCGTGAGAGTAAAGCTTATGCAAATGGAAAAAGTTATTTGTATCATTTTTTAAGGATACCTGTTTATAATATTATAACTGCTGAAGAAGCAGAGGAAGTATTGCAAAGTACGAAACTTATAACGAAAGGTGCTGTATACAATTTATTGACACCATTTTTAGGAGATGGATTATTGATAAGCAACGGTTAGTTTGCCTATATTTCTAAATGTTTGTTTCAATCGCAGTGTGCAACTATATTACAACAACTGTGCAAGCTTTGATAATGCATGTTATTTCTAAGGTCATTTGTCGGCTAAGTGGATTTTATACTGCAATACACGTGTAAGAATTTTCATGGAATTTTTAATAGAGCAAAATTTAGATAGATTTACACTATAATACAAGTGTTAATCATACTTTTTTATTTAATTTTATTTTGTGACAAGTCGCTTTATTCAGTATTGCAGCGTAAAACCTCTATGTGATTTAGATTGTCAATGCGTATTATTTCGATCTGCATTGTTTTACTAGAGACTGCACACAAACGTTTAGAATGGTAGCCTTTTGAGGCTTCTTATTTGCATTTACTAAGCCAAACTTTAAAATTTTAGATAATAAATGGCATTCCAGACGCAAGATGCTGACACCTGCTTTTCACTTTAATATTTTACAAAGTTTTATTGAAATATTCAAGTAAGCAATTTTTTTTTATATAAGAATTTTTACAAAGATTTTATTGTTGACCAAAATCATTATAATTTATTATTTTATTTTATTAAAAAAAATTTATATCACCCTCGGCTGATCGTTGTTGATTATTGTAGGTACACATAATAGGTATTTAGGTATGGCAACAGCATAAATATAAAATATGGCAACACTCATGCTAAATTTAAAAATATTAAATACTATGTAGATGCTTTTGTCTGGTCTCACCCGGCCCAGCCGGTATCCTTAGAAAGCGTTTGTATCAATTTTTAGCGACATCCCTTTACAAAGAGAATTTTAATTGTTAAAAAAACTAACCAAATAAATAAATCGTATTAGAAATAAATTATCAATTTCTATTTATTTATGATAAATATATCGTTCATACATTATATACTCGTATGTGTAACTTCAACGATATTTGCAGCGCACGCCAAAACATGTCGCCGATTGTAGAATTTTTTCCTACTTACTTGACACCTATCGTTATATTTTGAACAATTTACACAATATCCTTATAAATTATAGAATATGTGTTATTCTGATATATAAGCTAAATTATTGTTAAAGTTTCATTAAAATCCATTCAGTAGTTTTTGAGTGAAAGAGGAACAAACATCCACACATTAACACATCCACACTCAAAAACATTCGGTTTTATAATATTAGTAGGATTTTTAGTTTAGTAAAGGTGGACTTTAACAAATAGAACCAAGCGTTTTCAAGCAATGTTTATATACATACATGTGGCGCGTCACTTTTTTATTTTAGGAAATAAATGTGATAAAACGAAGTGCAGACTTAAAATCAGCACCTTAAAATACTTTGGAAGTAGCTGTCAGATGCTCTGATTTAAGACTTATTGGCTGGTTCAAAAGTGAACTATTTGGCTTAGGAGTTTGTTTAACGAATTTAGTTTCTTTTTAGAATATTTCACACTTTTCGTTTATCCAATAATTTAAAGCTTCTCATTTAGTTCATTGAAAAAAAAAAAACATAGTTAAAATTGCCCTTCTGCTTCTATTGCTTTATTTTAGCAACTTCCCAACGAACCTATAAAGATTGTGGGATGGGGCACATATCATTTTAAATGATATGTTATTTTGTTATTTTGGACTTATTCAGAAATTTTAGAACGCACAGAATAAATTCTTTTTTGATTTTGGTAATTTTCATGGGCAAAATCGGAAGTGATACCTCGGTAAAGTGGGGAATAGTAAAAATCCTTCAAAGCAACAGCACTGCTGTATATGAAAATTTACAAAATTTTTTAAAAATAGTCCAAAGTAACTTCTAAGTATTTGGGCGATAGATTACAAATCTAGACTATCTCCCATCCCATAATCTTCTTGAGACATCAAAGGATTTATGCATATTTGTACCCACCCATGGACTTATATTTCTGCTAAACATATTTATAAATATGTCATTAATATTTACTAAGAAGATATTTACAAATACTAAAAAAAGTAATGGATTACGTTAAAACATATTTAACTGGGCATATTTATCTTCACTTACTTAAATGTCATTTAATTTTGGGCCGACTATAACAAATTTTACGTTCACTTTTTATTTGAAAAACTTAGATGGGTTTTTAATAATTAAAATTCCATTTTTCAACACATTCTTATTGGGTCGCCCTGTTCAACCTAATAGGCTGTTCAGACATATACGTTAATTGAGCAATTAAGCATTTTACGCAATTATCGCCTTTATTGAGCTCAATTTACCATACAAAAGATCATTTAATAATTGCGCAATTACAAATTGATTGCACGTTAATGAAGTCAAAATTAAAATGCAACTCTTTGTTGTGCCCTTAAATATCAACTCAAAAGTGAGAAAAGTTGATATTTTCAGTATTAAAAAAAGAGAACGTAAATAAATTTAAAAATAAATGTCATAAAAAGGAAATGGCAGCCGAAGTAACCGGTAAATAAATTTTATAAAATTGTTATTGATATTAATTTTTAAATAACTAATTTCTTTTAATCAATAGCTTGCCTTCAAAACCTTTTTTTTTTTTAAATTTGACTTTCTTTTCACCTTTTATTTTATAAATACTCAAACATATTTTCAAAAAAAAAAAAAAAACTGTCAATATTTTCAATTGTCAAATGCCTTATTGCGTAAACTTAATTGAATATGTGTGAACACCCAAACCAGTCACACAATTTAAAACTTAATTAACTTCATTAACTTTTATGTCTGAACAGGGTATAACATAATTAAAATTAATTTACATATATTTTTGATACATAAATTTCTTAAATATTTATAAAAATATTTATTGGAGCTTAATTACAATTATTTAAAAAATATTTTAATTATTATTTTCAATATGACAAAAAGCTTAATTGAAAATAACATTATAATTTTTTATTTTTTGGTATTAACAATTTCATGGTTTTTATTTCAAGGGATGAAAGTTTAAAACTAGTAAAAAAACTACAAACATTTGAGAATAATGAAATTGATGTGACCGATGTTATAACAGAAGTTTCCCTTAATAGTATCTGTGGTAAGTTTTAAAATAAAATCCAAAAATTATCAAAAAAAAATTTTTATTCAAATTTGTAGAAACCGCTTTGGGCATAAAATTGGATAATATACCCGGCAGCACAGAATATCGCAAGATTATACATGAAATTGAAGCGATTATTGTAAACAGATTTAATAATCCCTTAATGTTTCAGAATTGGGTGTTTAAATTGTTTGGAGAATTTAAAAAGCACCGAGACAGTATAAAAATTGCACACGATTTTAGTAGTAAAATAATTGAGACAAAAAGGAAAGAATATCTGGCAAGGCCTAATGATACTGAAACTCTGTAAGTCGTAAAAGTTTATACTACTTTTTAATGTACAACATTTATTTCTTCAGTAATGAATACGGTTTAAAGAAACGATATGCCATGTTGGATACCTTATTGGAAGTGGAGGCTGCCAAAGGCATCATAGACCATCAAGGCATTTGTGATGAAGTTAATACTTTTATGTTTGAGGGTTTCGATACAACATCCACCTGTTTAATATTTGCCATTTTGAATTTATCTTTGCATCCAGCAGTTCAGCAGAAATGCCGCGAAGAAGTACAAGATTTACTGCGTACGTCATTTTAAATATTATTTTTTTAATTTTATCACGCAAATCATATTCTTAATAATTTTTTTTTTTTTATTTCTAGCTGACTATAGTTCCACTACCGTTTTCGATTTTAATAAATTGGAATATTTAGAATGTGTAATTAAGGAAACGTTACGTTTATATCCCTCAGTGCCATTTATATCTAGAAAATGTACCATGGAAACAAAAGTGAATGGTTTGATATTGCCAGAAAATACTAATATTAGTATACATATTTATGATATTATGCGGGACTCTCGACACTTTCCCGAACCGAATGCTTTTAAGCCGGAAAGATTTTTACTGGAAGCCACATTACAGAAAAACCCCTTTTCGTTTGTTCCATTTAGTGCAGGACCAAGAAATTGTATTGGCAAGTAGATTATTTGAAATGGATATTAAATAGCATTATGCATAATTTTTGATAATCATTGAGTAAAAATTAATTCCAATTATCTTTTTTAGGACAAAAGTTTGCCATGCTCGAAATCAAAGCTGTTTTGGTTGCCATTTTAAAGAATTTTGAAATTTTACCCGTCACAAGAATGGAGGACTTAGTATTCAGCACTGGCTTGGTATTGAGAACGCAACAAAAAATCTATATCAAGTTAAAAAAAAATTAAAATTCTTAATATCTCTATTGGTTAGTTTTTAAGACATGCATACCCAGGTAAAAGGATATATTTAAGTTACACATTTTTCTTTCTGGTTTTTAAGTTTACGGCAGCTAAAGCAAAATCCAAATTTTTTTTTTTCTAATTTAATAAAACGAATTAAAACTGGACTTCATTGTAAGAATCTACATTTTTGGTTTTAAAATTAAAATTTTTTTCCAAAATACAAATAAGATTAGAAAATGACTTTAAGCGTAGATGTCATGTCGTGCAATACTTATTTCGTATTGTAATATTCATAGCCACAACATTATATACGAATATGACTGTAATTTTAGAAATGAGCTGTTATTTTTTAAGTCCACTTTTAAAAAAATTAGTGAGCAGCAAATTCAATATTTTAATAAATTACCGCTGACACATTTTTTTTTAAATTGACTTATACCACTTTCAAAAACAACAGCTTAAATAATAAATTTTATGTATACAAATGCGTATGAACTTATGAACGCACACAAACTCATGTGGTATACAAATCGATAACAACTTTGCCATTATTAACATCGCTTGCTCTGAAATGTATTTCTATTTAAAGTATAACAAGTATTTATAAAGTTGTACGACAATAAACTAACGCTAAAATGCCTGGCAGTTTTAAAAGTGGCTATTTATAAGAATGTAATCTTAAATTGAGATTTCTTTCCAAAATTAATAAAAAAAAATATGCTGCAGAAATAGTTGGATTCGCTCTCTACACCTCCGAAAAGGTTGTTATATAATTTTAGGCCGACCATGCCCACTTTTCAATAATTTAACAATAAAAACTCTATTTTCCGGCGGGTCATATAATATCTATACTTCAAAGAAGGTCGCTTTATACATCTACACAGGTCACGTCCAATTTTAAACAAAGTAATTGCCATTGGATTACTTAAAGGGATTTCTCTAAAATTAAAAAACTATTGTAAGATTTTATGGTGATTCTGAAAGGCTTATTTAATTTTAAGGCCTTATTAATATGTGTTTCGATCTAGAATATACAACATTTACTAGTAATGAACTCCACTTTCCTCATAAGCCTTTTTTTAATTTTAATCACTTTCAGTTTTTTTTTTTTTTCACACAGTATACGAGTACAACTTTACGTGTTACAAGTCAAAACAAAAAAAATTTAATGGAATAAATTAAAGAGAAACCTACAATTCAAGTTAAACGCTTTACAACTGCATAACTGTTTACTAAAAAAAACAAAATTCAATTTTTTCTTTTTTTTTTTAATAAAATATAGGTATTATAAATAAAAATAATTTTAATGCTTTAACTAATGTGTAAAATGCATGCAACTTAGAATAAAAAAATATTTTTAATTAAACACACACATATTTGTAATTGCATAAAAATTTTCACTTTTATCACAGTAAGATCTCAGGAAAGTTAACTCCGTTTTTTAATTCTGTCAATTATTAACATAGCTCTGTTAAGTGTACATTAACTCAGAAAATCTTTGGTTTTACTGTAAAATTAGTTTAAGTCTGCACTTTCTAAATATAAACTATATAGTTCTCAAATCTACATTCCATTTAGATTTCATTCGTTTTTGTAGAATTATTTCCTTTTTTTTTCATAAAAATACTTTAATTAAGTGAAGTGAGCAGAATTAAAAAACGAAGTTAACTTCACTGACTACATGCAAAGTCAAATTTTTCGCAGTTATGTTTAGGAAAATGCGACAGTGTTGCACTGGAGAGCAACACACGTTCAATAACCAACCTGTATTTTATTATAAGAATTTTTTATTCTCTTGATTTGTTTTAAGGCTAAATAATTACAGCCGATGGGCTATGTGTTCATTGGTTTTAAACTCAATTTGCCATCAGTTAAGGTTTGACATTTTTATAATAATTAATAATTTGCTGTTGCCTTTCACTTTGAGTCTAAAGTATTAATTTAATTAATTTAGAGATAAAAATTTCAAAGTGATTTATGCTTTAGTACACACAAAATACAAATGACATGAATGATTTGTGTACAATTTTGACATTTTTTACATTTAGGAGTTTATAGGGGAGAGACGAAAGAAAAATGAAAGGGGTACAGACTCTCTCGTGTGTTCTGGAACTTACATATTTTTGTATGTCATAAAAGATTAACAAGTTTTGGTAGGAGTGATCGCAAAAGCAACAATAAAATCAATTTGCTAGTTGAATATTTTTAAGTCACGCATTGTAAAATCCATTACGACTTTTATAAGAAACGCAAGTAGGTACTTTCAAAAAAAATTGTATTGAAGCTTATATATTTTGTTGTTGCTTCTTAGAGCCCTCCTCTCAAAATTTATTTCCGGTGGTTGAGATCAAGAAGTGTGCTAGAGCGAAACGTAAATTTTTTTCGTATTTTCTTGTATTTATGCTAATTAGTTCTTACCTATCAATATTTTACCGTACAACTCTACTTTATTGAAACTATGTTACGTATGTATGAAATGTTTTTTTTATTAAATTTAACAATTGATATTATTTTTTGGAAATGCAGAAAGATTGATTTTAACCCCAGACACTGGCTTGGTAAATTTTTTTCCTCTATTGATCTTTTTTAACAAATTAATTTCTCTTCACTTTTGACAGGATTGGCCTCGGTCATACGAAAAAATAAACAATATTCAGCTGGCGTCTCAGTGTCACCTGGTTTACTTACCCACTTATTACAGCGCAATATCGTTTATTCCATCAATTTGTTTTTAAATTGTTAGTACATACGATACCTTTTGCTCTATGCTCATTTTATCCAGAAAACGAACAGTCTACATTATGACTATGGCTGTATAAAACACAAGACAAGAAAAAGTAGCAGCACCCGTAATGTAATGTAACGTTTTATTTCCTCTTTTTATAATTTTTAATTTCATCAACAATATTACTGTTTTTATAAACGTTTTTTTCATATTTCTATCCATATTTTATAAGAGCATTTTAATTTTTTTTTTTAACTTGTGGGTGATAATAAAACACTTTGTTGAAAACATAGTTGCGGTTGAGTTGAGTTGGAAGTGGTAGAAATGGTGCGGTAACGTTCATTCTTTTACAAATAACAGGACTTGCAGCACAGCTGGCATAAACGAATTTATACAAAATATTAAATAAAGGAAGTATGTAATAAGCATTTATAAAGTACTTGAAGTATTTGCCATTAAATTATATTAATCGAAAAATATCTACTATAAATATAAATAGAATACTTTTTTATGATAAATAAATTTTATTTTAAATTTTTATTTACAACATAAAAGCGATAGAAAATTACTCGTGAGTTAGTAAAGTTTGGAAGGTGTAGCTGCGGTTTTAATTCTGTTACATGCTAACAGAGTTCTGTTAAGTGAACATAATTAAAGTATTTTCAATCATTTAATAAAAAAAAAAAATAAAAAAAAAAAAAAACTGAAAAAAATAAACAATTAAAAGCAAAAATAACTGGAATATAGATTTAAGAACTAGAATATTTTACACTGAAAATCTTTAGCTTAAAAAATTGGACAAATCCGAAATGGTGCATTTCCAAGTACTGGTCGGGTCGAAAGCTACTGGAACTTAGATTTCAGAACTGTATAGTTTATATACAGATTTTGAGAAATGTAACTCGGAATGTTTTACAGTTAAAAATGTTGGGTTCAAAAAATAGCCCAAAGTCATGGACTAGTGGAGTTGGAAGCTACTGAAATGTAGATGTCAGAAATGTACAGTTTATATTCAGAATGTGTACAAAAACGGAGTTGACTTTACAAAATTGTAAATGTTGATTTAAAGACAAAAATTTTAAATAAATATGTTTTAACGTTGTTAAGTATTTATAAATATCTTTTCAATATTTGAGGCATATTTATAAATATGTTTAGGAGAAATATAAGTGAAAAGGTTCAAATATGCATAAATGCGCTCCTTCGGTATTTTTATACCCTTCACTGTAAATAAGAATGGTATATCTAACTTTGTGACTTCGTTTGTAATTTCTACACCGTACATGGGACCCACCGTAAAATATATATCCTTATAAATAGCGGAGTCGAATAAGCGATGTCAGTCTAGTCGTTAAAATCAACTTTCTGAAGTCCCAAGGAAAAGTACAGAAATGTATAGCATACCAATCTGTCAGTTGTTTCTGTAATATTATTTGCTATTGAAATTCAGCCAGATCGGTTCATAAATAGCGGAGCTATTAGTCAAAAACGGCAACTACCTTTATTTTTGATCATTTTTTGAGTGGGGTTTTTGCGTATTTTTCCTAAACTACAAAACGAACAAAAAAACGTAGTATGAGTTTTATCAGAAATTAAAGTTATAATAACTTTTTACAGTTTTTAGTATTTGTAAATATATTTTCAGTAATTATAGCATACTTATAAATATGTTTAGGAGAGATATAAGCTATTTAGAAACCTTTTCATATACCGTTGGGTATAGATTTGGTTGCCATGTAGTTAATTTTTATATTTTATTAAGGTCATAGTATCCGGTAAACGATTTCGTCCGGTAAAATGAGGTCACTTTTATTTAGTGATGGCGTCTTCTGCACATCTAAAGGTTATTTCAAAAGAGTGTGTTTGATCTACCAGATCCATATAAAGAAAGATATATTTCTGAACATTGAATTATGCATACGTACATACGAGTATATACTCAATGCCACATGAATAGGACAAATTAGCACAATTATTTCAAAAGGTTATAGCTTCTCACTTTCAGAAACCTTTTAAAAACTTACAACGGACATTTCAGCATGACAATATGAAAAACTCATACTGTACGCGATTAAAATGTTAATATGCTGGATTGCTAATGTAACGTAACTGATCAACCGGTGGTGCCTTAATATAATTGCAAAACACACAACTCACATAAACTAATCATTTTGTCCAAAAATAAACAAATAAAATCAAAATCAAAATCATAAACAAAACACAAACAAATATTAAACTCATATTCTATAAACAAGCAACAGTCAATGTGGTCTTTAATTACAATTGATTTATACTGTGTTGTTGTTTTAAGGCACATACCGATCTGTGCGCAGAGCTAACACTTTTAGCATAAGCAAAGTATTTAAAGGTGGATCATATTTCTTCATTTGTTCACGTAACATTAAATATATGTAGGAGTAGATGCGAGTGAATGATATTTATTAAAGCCACTCAATTATGAATTGTGGAATCTCCCTATGATAGCCTGGTAAAATACAATTTATTTATATTATAAACATAGTCTAGTATACAATTTGGGGAAACTGAGTGTAACTATAAAAGTCACTCAGTTTGAGTAGTTTAATTAGTATATAAGCTGACTAAATTTGTAATTAATATTAATCTTGAAAAATCATAATTGAAGGTTGGAACTCTAGTTAGCTCAACCTTCCTTTTTTTAACAAAAAATAAATAAAGGAATTTATTATATATAAAATAAACCTTTTTCCTTCATCATTACAGTAATGTTTGGGGATGGCTACCTCGTAAAGTGTACGCTTCTGGAAAGCAGTATACTCTCAAACAGCGTTGCCAGAACTTAAAAAAAGCTATATTTCCCTTTAAAAAAAAACGCTAGAAAAAGCTAAATCACGCCGGAGAAAAATAAGCTAGAAAAAAGTTAAAAAGCTACAGCTTAAAATTCAAAAATTTCTTAATTCTTTATTACATTAGGAATCTTAATTATAATTGTTATAAAAAAAATATGAAATATCAAAAACTAAAGAAAATAATGCCGTTTTCCACATGGCTTGAAAATTACCAAAATCAAAAAGGAATGCTTTAGAACAACAGGAAGTTACAATGGATTATTTTTAAATTTTTTGAAATTTGCGTATACTCCAGTACTGTTGTTTTGAGGGATTTTAGCAACTTACGGACGAACCATAAAAGATTAAGGGATAAGACATATACCATTTTAAAGGGAAGGCTGTCTAGTTTTTTAATCTATTGCTCAAATACTCAGAAGTATTAAAAAGGCTTTAAAATATACCAATTTTCATAAAATGTAAATAATATTAAAAATTTTTATTGAAAACTATACATAAACTGTTTTTTTATAGAAGTGTCTTATTCATGTAACGCAAATTTTACAGGTATTTTTTTACTTTTTTTACAAAATTTTTTATAAAAATAAAACCAGTGTATAAATACTTTTTGTAGTATGCAATAACAACTAAATCACCTTTAAATAGAAATAAAAATTAAGTTTGCACCATTTTTTTAGAAGGTGGTCCTATTCATGTGGAAGGGAGTGCAAATGTTGTTAAATATGTTTTGTTAGGAATGCATTCTTTTGTATAATCTGTACATACGATATACATATTTTTACATATGTCATTAGAGCTTTAAAAATAATAGGCCTAATTACGAGTGTCGCTGTCGTAGTCGAATTTACAAGCTAATGTAAAATATATGGACACATATCACTGTTTTAGTCACGACAACGACACTCATAATCAGGCCTAATGTAAACAAGTACGCAATAGAATACATACGCCCATATGTACTCGTCTGTAAATATCAGGCAAAATTTACAGGGTAAAGCAAATAAAGCAGCTGTACATTTTTTGCTATCCATCGTTTTATCTGCAAAGCTGTCAAAATTTATTTACATCCTGTGCGCGCTATTGTTCTTGTGCTTAAAATTCATAGAGTGCGTGTGATTGTACGACCGGATCTGCATTGAATTTCCTACTTTTTAATTGACACATACGAAAGGTTGTTTTTGTAATTCAATGTTTGTTGTACTAAATGCCTTACCGTGTTAATTCTGCGATGGTAAATACGTAATATGTCCACACGTAAGTACGTTAGTACATATGTACAGCGTATGTATGTATATAAGAAGCTATGTATCCAGGCGGTATTTGTTTATTTTTGATTTGTTGCACAAACTATGCTGTATTGGCATATGTATTTATTAAACTTAACATTTCCCATACACATATGCATACATAATACAAGCACTCATACTAAGAAATTGAGTTTAAAGTGATAAAATTCATTTGTCAATATAAAATGAAATTACATACATACATAATACATATGTACATATTTATCTTTGATTTCCCCCCTTTCAAAATGAAATGCTCATGTCTCTGATGACTTTTGTTTTTATTTGTATTTGCAGTGAGAAAAATCAATTTTTTTGTTTGTTATATGAAAGATGGTGCTACCAGTAGAATATTAATACCAATACCTAACCAATGCTTGAATATCTGTTAACAATATAGATACATATGTATAACTGTAAATTTATTTTGATGTTGTACTTACATAGATAAATGTTTAAGTAGCTGATTTTTAATTAGAGAAACCATCTTTTTTTAGTGTATTGCCTATATTACTTTAAAAATATTTTTTTCTTTTCACTGGGGTAACATTGAAAACTGTTAATTGGTTTTTAATTTACACTTTAGAATTTTATCAACTTCCAATCTTTTCTTAATATGCTATAAGCAGAAACACAATTATCATTTTTTTATATAAAAATGTAATATACATAATTTATAATTTTTTTAAGTTTTTTAACTTTTGATTCACTGATTTCACTCTCGTTCCTTAAATAAATAAACTCTCCCTCTCACACTTGAACAGTTCTTTACACCGTTGTCGTTGATTATTTATTTGATTTTCTGCTTTTCTGACTTACTTTTTACTTATTCTCTTCCAACTTTTATCCGATTTCACAAACTTATTATTATTTCCTTTACATTTATAACAAACTGTTTAATAATTTTTCAAAATATTTGGATATCATATTTTTATACAAAGAAAATATGTGGAAAATTTTTATTTATAAATTTTTCTCATTACTGTCTATCCGTTATACGACCCTTCTCTTCGAATCTCTAAACTCAATTGTTTTCGCTCTCTTAGTACATACTAAAATATTTACTTTAATTTGACACTTTATGAAGAGACATTTATAAAGATAAAAACAAAAAAACCATAAAAAACCTTTTTCATTATTGGTTGTTTTTAAAGCTTATAGCAAAAATGAATAATATATATAAAAATATTTATTTTTATTATTAGTCACTGTAACTGGTAAGTGGCAAATTGTGTTTACTTAAAAATTCTTTAATAGGTGATCAGCCTAGTAAAGAAACTGTCATCATATATGTTGACGTTAGCAAATTATTAGCACAGTGTCACCATTATTGATATTAAATAAAAATTAAATGGGAATAAAAAATGCAAAAGAAAAGTAGTGCACGCCACAGTGCTGCCACAGTGCCACATTTTTATACTTCAGATTTAAAGAAAATATTAAATTACCAAGTACTGAACATATTTTTATGGAATTAAATTATATCTAAGTATTTATAAAAGTTAGGCCGACCACACAGAATACCATTTTTAATTACCAACATATTTTCATTGGTTTAATATATTTAGATTTAAAAAAAGTACTTAATATTGCAACTCCACAGAAATTTGCAAGCTAAACAAGAGCAAGAAATAAGGCATTAAGAGAATACTCATTTGCAGCTGTCAAAAGAACAAAAAAAAAATCAAAAGACGAGAAGTTTTTATTGGTAAAATATTCTATATTATTTAATTTTATTAGAAATTTCTTTAAAAAAAGTTAAAAACGGGAAAATACCATGTCCCAAACGCCAGATGAATTGGTGGAAAGCGTCATTGAAATAACTGGGACTAGTGAAGCAGAAGCTAAACATTTATTAGCAGCTTGTAATAATCATGTCGAAGCTGCTGTAGCATTATTTTTTGAAGGTGGTGGTGTCGCTACAGCTACAGATGACACTGAAGCCAGTTTGCCTGTATTAGATGATGGTGATGATGTAAGGGCTCCCATAGCACCCATACGTGAGCAATTGATTGGTCCAGAAGATGACAATTTTTATACAGCAGCACCACCACCTTCGAGCCGTCTCGTTCGCAATGCTAGCAGACGTGTTAAGGTCTGCCCTCTAAGAGATTTTGCTCGAGAGGGTGCTCTAATGGAAGAACAATTGCAAGCATCTGGCAGCTATGTGGCTTTGAACAATCTGTATGAAGCAGCAACGAATAGTCGTTCCAGTTCGAGGAGAAACCGCTCTGGTGATATCCTGACAGCAGAACAAGCAGCCGAATCAAAGAAAAGCAGACTGGAAGATTTATTTCGTCCACCAACTGATATAGCATATTCCGGCTCATTTCAGGCTGCGCGTTCTCGTGCTGAAGCCCTAAAAGAGTGGTTGTTAGTTAATGTGCAAAGCGATAGTTTTGATTCACAGCTTTTGAATCGAGATGTCTGGCCAGACAAAGCAATAAGAAAACTAATAAAAAGACAATTTTTATTATGGCAGGTATGCTATTTACTCAATAAAGTGGAATATCTATTAAAATGCAGAAAAATTAAAAATATTTTTGCAAATCGTAGCTTATTATATCAAAAGTTAAAGTACTTGAAATTTGAGATATATAATGTAAACTTCACTATGTGTGGGTATTTAAATTATTCTCAAAAATTAGGTCAAGGTAATCATTGTATTCACAAGGAATAAAGTAAAACATAAAATTACCAGATAAATAAAAAGGAAGACAATTTAGAGAATTATATCTATTCATATGTAATAAATATACATACAACGTAATATTTGTATTGATTTTTCCAGGTCGATTCAGATTCATCTGAAGGCCGGCGATTTGTTGCCTTTTATCATTGTGCAAAGTTACCGTATTTATGTGTCATTGATCCTAGGACAGGTGAGGAGATCTGGAAAAGTCCAAATCCAAAGCAATCCACAATACTCAACGATCTGAAACAATTTTTAATAGACCATAAGGACTTTAATCAAAAATTGGAAGATGATGTAGGCCCATCAACATCTACTAAACGTGCAGCAACATCCATTTGCTTGGATAGTGATAGTGAAGAAAGTAGTAAACTCAATATCGAAGAAGATGAGGGCAATTCAAATGCAAGCAATTCATCGCAGTCGCAAAAGACTAATCCCACAAAACGTCATAAAATTATGGAGCTGTCAGAGGAAGAGCAAATTGCTTTGGCTATACGTAATTCAATGCAAGAAAGCGGTAAATCTCCGGATAAAAATAAAAAATCAAATGGATCAACAACCGCAATCGAAGCTGATGAAGATGATGCTGGCAGCGACTTTGGTAGTGTTGAAGAATTTGCTGATGAAGACATCAAAAGTGCCTGTGAGCGCACATCTTACGAGGAGCAACTTGGGTCAAACATGGAAGAACTCACGATGCTTAAACTAAGACTAATCAATGCCAATGGCGCCGATGAAGTTGTTCAATTACGTTGGCCTTCCGATACCAAATTGGAAGCTTTGCGTTCTTATATCAACCAGTGCCAGTCTCATATTCCAAAATGTGGCTACAAATTAATTTGTGCTTTTCCACGTAAAACTCTTGAAACTGCAAACAATGACAGTACATTAAAGGAACTCGGTTTACATCCCTCGTCCAATTTACACATCACTTTAGATGACTAAATCCTTTTTTTTTCATTTCAACATCATCAAGGTTTTTTCATATTAGACTTTCTCAAGGTTGATGAAGTCGTCATAAAACATTATTTATTTTTTTTTACATGTATAATTTTAACATTTTATAAAATTTTTTTCTCTAATTTTCTTTTAGTTTATTAATCTTTCCAAACACAGATACACACACAAAATCATTGCCTCTCGAGAATAGATGAAATGTAACATTATTACAGGTTTAATTAATATACATACATACACACAACAATCATACATATTATTAATTATAACTTAAATAAAGAAGGAAAAATATACATTTAAATAAGTTCATGTTAAGGTAATTTTCCAAACAATACTAAACTAATGATGTTTTAATTATAATATTTTACGGAATAATTAATTTATAAAAAATTTAGCATGTGAAAAAAGATTTGGTGCATCTCTTTGGGGGAAAAAAGTTTTTATTGATGAGCATTTATACAAAGTTGAAAGTAGAATATCAATTGTAAAGCCAAACAAAAAATATTTTAAAGTACATGAAATTAAAAAATAGACTCAACTTTAGCGTTGTCGTCAATAAAAAGGATTGAACAAATCGAAAATATATATTTTCTAACCACTTACTTTCGAATTATCACAAATCAGTTATTAAAAATCATTCATGCACTCACTTTTATTAATTTTTTTATTAAAAAGCTCTATGTTTTATGTTTAAAATAAATTTATTTAATTTTCTTAACAGTTATAAATATATTTATGTAGGTATAAATGTACTTTCAAATGCAGAATAAATATCTTTGAGTCATAAAAAGTTTTAAAATTAATCACCCAGAAATTTTAAAAAACCTTTTAAGCGAATAACATTTTTTAGGAATTTGGTACTTAATAATACAGGATTCGTTCTTTCAAATATTTTTTGTTTTTTTTAGATAAAAATCAAAGGATTAATTAAACAAATGCCCACATTTTAAATTATATACAAATGCACGTTTTAAAGGCTAAAGGGCAACTTTCATTCATAAAAAAAAATTTTTTGTACTTATGTCAGCACATTTTTTAGTGAGTACGGCCGTTTTTAAAAGGTTTTTTATAGTAATTAAGCAGTAGGGAGTTAATTTACTAGCATTTTATTCGTAGTGTCCTGTCATTTTATATTTTTTTTACTATAATTAAAATTAACACTTACACTATATTAGATATACATACATGTAAATAGACATAAATATATATCACTCATTTACTATAAGATCGTCATAATTAAAAAAAGTCTATATTCCAGAAAAATTAGTTATTTTTTATTTTATTTTTTTATATTAAAACCTTTGTGGTAAAGATTTTAATATTCTGGAGTGAAGCGTAGTCAGTGTTTTCAGTCAAACTTTTTTCACAATATAAAAATAGGACCCAAATCATCGCATTCGATATCAAATAAAGAAAAACGTTGCTCGATATCGAATACGGTGATTTGGCATGAGGATATTATGACAACCGATATGCAATATTAACTCCGTAAATGAAAGATATATAGAATATGTGTGTATAAAAATAATCCAAATTTTAACTTACAATCTATTAAAACTTATTTGGTTAGAGTCTAAAAATAATTATATTTTATTTAAAAAAATAAATTGTTTCTAGGAATTATTGTTTTATATTTAAAACTTTTCAAATATGGAGGAGGCTGTTGTACTGTTTCTTTTCAATTGAGCACATGGACTATTCAAAGTTTTTGTTTTTAGTCTATTTTGTTTTTATTATTTGTAGAAATAATGATAAAAAAAAAACATTAAGGAAGACAGACATTATTTAAAAATGGAAAAGTAATTACTTTAAGACTTAATGTTCAAAAAGAAATTTAATGTTACAAGACTGATGCAGCCCAAAGCCCACATTAGTACAAATAGTAACCAGTAATTATGGCGAAAAGGGCTTTGATAATCATTGACAACACCACTGCCTAACAATTCACGGCACGTATTACGGGCATAATATACCAAAGCTATTGGTATTATGTACTGTATGCCAGCACCCGCATAACTACCCGTGAAGGCAACCAAACTTGTCAAATTTTCTGTAAAGTATGTAATGGTAAATGGTGGTACAACTGCCATAAGTGGAAATAAAATACGTTTAATAAAGTAATTGTATGACTCAAAACGTGTCATATCTAAAAATAATGTTTGCAAATTATTGCGCAGTGTTATAGCAATAATCGGAAAACTGGCCGATAAAGTAAATACAGGAAACAATGCTAAAAAATAATCTATAACTACCAAGAGTTCAGCTCTAAAACTATGATCGTCTGTTTGATCTGGTATAAAGTTCAGTGTATACAAATCTTCCAAACGTTTAAATGCAAATATACCAGTCATAGCTAGCAGTATGTAAAACAAGCAGATAACTATATAATCAGCACAAATTATACGTCGCACGGATTTTTTATCACGTATTGGAGCTAATAGACTGGGCAACGAATGATGACACATAAAGGAATAAACACAAGCACCAAATAAAGCGGGTACACCATAAATGTTCATTGAAACTGGATGACCTTTGGCCCCTTCCGTTATAAGCAATTTTAAAGCAATTGAAATCATGAATATAAAAGCTGTAATTAAATATAGTGTGATGCAAATATGTATTTATATAATAAAATGAAAATTAAAGGCTTTTTTACTATTATTCAGTTTGTATTATAGGTACTTACCACACCATCTAAATATGACAGTTAAGATTTGTAAATATTTTGTCTTTTGTATACTAAATGCCACGAATGGTCCGAATATAATTGTAAATCCAACCAAAACTAATCGATAAACTTGTAAGCGTGTAATAGTATGGTTTTGCCAACACTGTTTTATGGCATCTTCATCGGTATCATTGCCGGCCAAATTAAATGCATCTATATTATAATCTAAGACGGTCATATTGTTTGGATTTAGATGATCACTAAAATATGATATAACACAAAAGTAAAAATAAAACTTAGGAAGAAATATTTTTTATTATACAACGGGGACAGCTTTGTGAATAGCTGTTTTACATTAAAATCTTGTTCTAATATAATTTTCCTGCAGATAACAAAAAACTAACTCGATTACGAATAACAGAATCAATCATACAAAAGTCACAGGCCTGAGTAAAAATTTGTTAGTAAAAAGTGATCATTAAATAAAGTTCTTATTGCATTTTTTTAAGCAATCGAAATTTTCCTAAATCAGAATTTTAGTCACTTTTCTTATTTGCTTTTTTTTATTACAAGAGTTGCAGTATTCGGAAGTGTTTTTATTATTGAACAGAATTTTAAAACAAATATTTGGTGTCTATAATTATGTACATACTATATTGTTTTAAACTTGCATATAACTAAATAGTACTAAACAGATTTCAACAAAATAGATGTAGATTGAAAAATGTCTATTCGAAATTTTCAATGTAATATGAACCACAGGGTACATTGTGATATGAACTATATACATATATAATGAATCGATCTACTTATTAATATAATAAATCTTGAGAACATTTTCAGGTTGCCTTACAAATGAAAATGAATGTTAAGTTTATAAAAAAAATTCTGAAGAATAAGTTAGTGTGTATTTATTTAACCTCTTTAATCGGTCTAGTTTTTCATCAAGTCACGTCTATAATTACAGACGTATAATTTTTCATAGTAACAATATTATAGAAAATCAATTGCGATTAAAAGCTACCATCAAAATTCTATTAATCGAATTATAGTACATATGAACTTATTAGTAAATACTATTCTTATTAAGCACAACAAATGAAATTGAAATTGTGAGCATTATTTAAATACATATTCATTTTTAATTCAAAAATTGTGGAAAATAAAACATTTGCACTTAAATTAATGTATGTATACTTACCAAAACAAATCGCGCAAACTCTTAGACACAGCAGCTGAATAAATACTCAAGTCACCATACAAATAAATAGAAATACACAAATAGAAAAATACTCGACCGAAATCATTAAAAAACAATGAGGCCATTTCACCCAATTCGAATTTCTCTCCCAATTTATAGTAGACTAAAGTTGAACCATGAGCGTACAAAGGTATTCTTTCTAGATGTGCCATAGAATCAGGTCTCGCAAGTAATAGAGAAGACGAAGGGTCATCTGTTTCGAAATCACCCTCTTCCATAAAGGCAGAAGGTACGTATACTCGTGAATCAAACTAATTTTTGTTGAAAATAAACATCAAGAAAAAGCCGTTATAAAATTTATTTAAAAATTTATGTATTTACTAAGGAGCTGCACACGCACACGTACTCGTATATATGTATGTATGACATATGGTGTGATGTGTGCTTTGCAAAATGTTGTGCAGCCCTCTAGTATATACTTCTAGGATATTTTTTAAAATTGTTAATAAGGGAAATGGGTGCCTACATCAGTACTACGTTTAAGAACCTGTAAATTTTGCCACGTTTTGACTGCATTTGCTGCCGCCATAGTCTCAATTATAAAGGTAGCCGTTATATAGGATATGCTGGCCAATAAAATTATAATTATTAGAGAAAGTAACCAGCCAGCTTTTGCAAAAACTCCAGGTAGGGTCAGGGCACCAGTGCCCACAATTAAATTGAAGATGAATATAAAACCCACCTAAAACCGAAGCAAAGATCATATGAGTACAAAACGCAGGTTTGTTGTGTTGTTATTTTATGGCTTTTGAACTTTATTGCATACTTACCCAGGTTGAATAACTGGCACTATTTCTATTAAATCCATTTAGTGTGGACCCAGTAATTGATGTTTGGGGCATTGTTTAATTTCATGCAATGAAATTACTCTAAGTTTTTATTGGGAGTAGTGTCGTGTTTGTCATACACTTCTCAGTAAGTAGATAAATGAATGAATTATTTTTGATACTATTTTTTATTTACCATTGCTTACATATTTTGTTCAATACGTATATTATAATTTTAACAGCTCAGTTATATTGGCTTATCACTTTCTCGCAGCTCTATCTTAAAAACACTTTCAATATTATTCTTTTTGTTTAATTGTGCTCATTTTCTTTGTTGTTTTTACATTTTGCCTAGTTCTGTTTTCATTTTCTAGTTGCCATTCTCGACGATTTTCCATTAAAAGTTAGAGATGACAAAACTATTACGAACATTATAGAAAGGAATTATTGAGAAAATCACTTTTGTTAGGTAATAGTGTTTGTTAAGTCGGTGAAGATGTAATGGAGTTATGATTTATTGAGGAGTAGTTAGGAGTTATAATATATTGAAAAATAACAAAACATGATAAAATAGTTTTTGTCATCAAAGAAAAAAATATTTGTAATACCATAGACTTGCTACAAAATTGACTTGATCCATCCCTGATAACTATATTTGCTAAGAGAACGACTGTCAAAAAACACTTTTTTATTTTCTCTTACTAAGTTCTATATACCGGCTGTTTTTTATTTACACTTGTCTCGTGGAACGTTTTGCAACGCGTAATTGCTGAAATAAAGATTATTAATAATTAATTAATAAATAAAACTAATGTCGAAACCTATAACATTTGTTACTGGAAATGCTAAAAAGCTAGAGGAATTGGTAGCCATTTTAGGACCCAACTTTCCACGTCCAGTAACATCGAAGAAAATTGATTTGCCTGAACTTCAGGGAGAAATAGATGAAATTGCTGTGAAAAAATGTAAAGAAGCAGCACGTCAAGTAGATGGTCCCGTGTTGGTAGAAGATACTTGTTTATGTTTTAATGCTTTAAAGGGTTTGCCAGGTAATTGCTTAGAAAGTTTGCTTTAACAAAGTACATAAGTAAATAGACACAAATGTAAATTATGGCAATTTTAAGGCCCTTATATAAAATGGTTTTTGGATAAACTTCAACCAGAGGGTTTGCATAATCTTTTGGCTGGCTGGCCAGATAAATCAGCTAAAGCTGTTTGCACTTTGGCTTTTTGTGAGGGTCAAGACTCTGAACCTGTAATATTTCAAGGCATTACAGAGGGCTGTATTGTAGAGCCTCGAGGTTGCAGAGATTTTGGTTGGGACCCTATTTTTCAACCCAATGGCTATGAATTAACTTATGCCGAATTACCTAAAGAAGAGAAGAATAAAATTTCACACAGATTTCGAGCGTTAGATGCTTTTCAGAAACATTTCGGCGCTACAAAGTAGATTCTAAGATGATGTCTTTACTATGTGTAAGTTGAAATGTTGTTTTAAAAAACAATTTTTTGTTAAATAAAGTAGAAACAAAATACGATTTTTGGCCAGCATATATTTTTTAATAAATGTTGAATTTATAATGAACTAAAAAACAAATTGTGTCGGATATATTTCATCAGCTTTGAGAAGCATACAAATGTAGATTATTCAATTTTTGTCTTGATCCTAGTAATAATTTGTAAAATTTAATTTAGTCTTTTTCGTTGTACTGTAATTTATTTTATTTTTGTCTTTAAACTCTGATCTAAAGTTCAACATATTAACAAGAAAGTGCAAAACTGATTTTGATGACGTATTTTTAAGTTAAATTTTTTAAAATAAACATAAAAGCAAAACACATATTTCTCATTTATTTTCTTACCATAACTGAAAGACAAATTAATTTCATCAATAAATAAAAATTTAATATTTATTATTATGTACTTGACATTTAGGTGTATAATACATAACACTTTGTATGTACATCAAAAGCTTTACTAGTGTTACTTTTTTTATTCTTAAAATAATTAGAGAGTAAAATGTGAATTTAATTGTATGTGCTATTAAACAGTAGGGGTTTTACAGTCGTCATCAAGATGTGGTTGATTTGAAGGAAATTTAGTAGGTCCTGCCACATTACTCGCTTTTTTAGGATCATAACCGTACAGAAATATCGATGCAATTACCAAGGCTGCACCCAGAGTAAATTGTAATGTTAAATTAAAATTGAAAATGTAAATTGAAGCCACGCAAGAAATTATAATAGCCAAGGAAGTCGCAAAACCTTTTAGAATATTGTCAGCATACTTTACCACAACGGCAACAATTAAACCTCCTCCAGCTTGCAGGAATATTAAATACCAAATAAATAAATCATAGCCAAAGAAAAAACCATGTTCGAATATTTTCGCCCAATCGCTAACAAAACACGTTATAGTTCCGAATGGTATACTCAACAGAGATAATTGAACATTACGCATCCACACTGAAATATCTGCTCCTTTAAGTATCTTTTCAAAGTAAATACCAGCAAAACCGGATAAGAAACAAGCACCCAAAGCAGCCAATAAACCCAACAATGGTTTTTGTTCAGGACCACTAGATGCTGTATTAGATTGCATTTCAACATTTTCGTTAACAGTTTGAGCTAATTGTACTAAGATTACACCGAGCAGTAGCAAAACTAAAGCTCCCCATTGAGTAGTAAATAACTTTTTTCTTAATATCACCACAGCAAACATGGCCGTTGTTAAAATTTTCAATTGATATGTCACCTGATATGTGGCCGCATCCAAATGTGATGCCGAAACATAAAGTAGATTGTTTTGTACAATGTAGACCAAAGACGGTACACACACTTTTAAAGTGTCCATGGGGTTGGCAATAATAGTTGTATGCAATGACTTTAAGAATTTTCGAACATCTTTACCTTCTTCATTGAATACCAGGAATAAACAGGTGATTAACTTAACAACCTCGGACATGAGGACAGCTGAAAAGTGATAATGAATTTTAAATTAGATTACTTATTTATATTCTTAAAAAAATAATAATTAAATTTAATGAAACTAATAATTGCGAAATTACGATTCCTAAAAATGCTTTCAAATGAATTCTGCCGAGTCTTCAGTACATTTTTAATGTAAACTTGTTCAATACATGCATACATATGTACTAGATAACAGTTATTGTTAATTTGCATCTAAAAAGAAAAATATACTTTATCATCTTTCAATATTGTTGGAGACACGTTTGCAAATAACTATGTATGTGATATGTACCTATATGCTTACGTTTGTATTTACATAACATTTACAAATATGAAGAACCTACAATTTAAATAATTAAATGTAAATATTATATAAGAATTTGATATTGATCTATAATAAACATTTAGCGATAAGTGTACAAGAATAATAAGTTAATGTCACCAATTATGTAACAAATAGAAACAATTTTTTACGTCGACGATGCATTTAACTTTTTAACCTTTCAGTGACTTTAATATGTGTATTGTTACCAACAAATTCTAGTAAAAATTCAAACAACAATTTTTGTTGTTTTAGGCATCACATTTTTCTATGGAATTGCCCATATAGAGATTTAAATATCGGCTGAAACGGTTTTAACTAAACCTATGGTCGCTCATAAGTAACAGTTTATAACATATGCAATGTGTGCGAATTGTTTTAATTTTCTAATAAACATATTTTAAATTAAAAAAAAAAACTTATTAGTACTCACCCGTTGAACTTAAAAATATATCACCGGGTCGTGTGCGGGCATAGCGCATTGATAAGCCCAAAATGGCATTTTGTAATGTTAAAGTAATTAAACTTATATATTTTAAATGATTGGCATTCACTAAAAAAGAAAATAAAATTAAAAAAAAAAATATTTAGGTAGATATATGCTACAAATATATATTTATGAATATTTAATTTATTTTAATTTATTACTTACTATGAATACTCATTTTAAATTCGGTTTTTTGCTTTTTAGTTAAAATTGTAGATGGATACACGCGGAAAACTTTCTTTTTTAATCCGTTCACCAATATGTATGTATGCAGATATTTACAATACTTTAAAGATTTTTATTGAACTATTAATTAGGCATATTAAAATAGTTATTAAAGGAGTTTGTGTTTGTTTCAAATAAATAAAATAAACTATTTTTAATAAAATAAAAAGATGATAGGAATTCTACACTTCTTTATTCAACCACTTCTCCACTCTTTTTGAAATGTGTGGAGTAACTCTTTTTTTTACTAACCACGTAAACAAATAAAACAATAGATAAAATAAAGAGGAAATACGAAGAACTGCAGAGTATAATTTTGTTTTTGTTTTTGTTCTTATTAAGGTGGTGCATAGAAATATATTTTTCATATAAGTATTATTAAGATGGTACATAGAAACATGTTTTTCATACTCGTATATTATACATATGTAAAATTAAATTTATTTTAATTTATTATAAAAAATACTATGTTACTATTCAATATTTTTATATTGGAATTTAAAGCTTTATATTACATAAATTGAATTCAATAAATAAATAATACATATAAACAGTTACATGACAAAAATGCCTAATATATAATTAGGTTTGATATGTCTGGCTTTGTCGGGACTTAAACTATCACTTGTGATCATATGTTTTAACTTAGCTTCTTTTGAATTTAACTATTAGAACGACACTCGTATTATTTTCTCTACATTTTTATCGAAGTTCTATCGAAATTAACTGTCAAAGCAAAAGTAAACAGAGAGCTTGCATTTGCAATTGTTAAAAAAATAGAAAATCCACTACAAATAATTAATTTAAACAAATAAAACAATAAAATTAAATAATTTCTACTAATAATAATATAATGAAAGAAAAAGATAAATTAATAAAAAAAGTTTTGATGTCCAGGAGGAAACTAGTGGCCACATCTAAAATAGTAAATGGTACGACGCTTTATTCAGGACTAATGAACCTGCAAAAAATTAATTTACAGCTTTTGAATCAACTACACCTTTTTAGTACCGTAAAATTATCACTACCTACGGAAAGATTAATGAAGAAAAAAGTAAGTTGTATTTCATCATGGCCTCTGTATTATAAACAACATCTGTGTATATATTGCTAGGAACAAATGCAATCCTACTGGAAAACACACTGCCAGAATGCTGATGATAACTTCTTCAAAAATAATTTTAGGGTGAGCAGGAGATTGTTCTATAAATTGTGCAAACTGATACCTGGGCTTCAAAATAATAAGTGTGAATCAATATCTTTGAAGGAGAAAGTCGCAATAAGTTTATATGCTTTAGGTTCAACTGTAGAGTTTGCAACAATTGGAAAGATGTTTGGCATCAAGAAGGCAAATGTTAGCAAGATTCTGTTAAGCTTTTGCACTGAAGTGTGGAGAGTTCTAGCACCGATGTATTTGAAAAACTTTCCATTGACAAAATCAAAAATTAAGAATTTAGTGCAAGAATTTGAAACTCTGGGTTTTCTTCAATGTATGGGAGCACTTGGTAGGTAATATAAATGTATTTTTACTAAAAATGTTTTACTTTGATGTACTCTCCAACACACAGACTACAGCCACATTAAAATTAAACCATCTCATAAACATAGCGCAAATAATTATAAAAATAAAGGTTCAGTGTTACTACTGGCATGGGTGGACGCAAGGTGAGAATTATATGGTATCATAAATAACTCATTCGTATTTTATTTTCAATTCAATTAAATTTTTGCTTGCTTTTATAGCTATCGTTTTATTTATGTAAGCTGTGGCAGCCCAGGAAATAGCAATATTTCGGAAATATATCAAAGATCCTCTTTAAAAGAGCAACTAGATCAATGTGAACTTTTAAATAATAGTATTTCAGAGATGGACGTTCCTGTATTTATATCTTGTGATCCAGCATTTCGCTTAAACGATAATATAATGAAATCATACTCTTCATTGAAGATACTAACCCAAAAAAAAGGATATTGCAACAAAACATTGGCTGAATCACATAATATTGCTAAAACAGCTTTTGAACAACTGAAACTTCGTTTTAGGCGCATAGGAAAGTACATAGATGATACCATACCAAATGCTAACGCAATAGTTTTATCGTGTTGTGTACTTCATAATTTTCTTATTGAAAATAATGATACAATCAGTCAGAAGTGGCTCTCAGTATTAGAAGCTGCAAACGATGAAGACACGTACTTAGGTAAGTTTAGTTAAAAAAATGGTTTCCCTGTAGTTTAATAAAAGTGGTTTTGCTCAAAACAACACCTTTAATAGTAAAAAGGAATTAAATTGAATAGAATATTCTTAAGAATGGGTACATTTATTTTACCAAAAAAAAATTAAAATAAAAAATTTAAATCGCTAATTCTTTTTTAAAAATTTAATTAGCGCCTTCTGCACTTCGGCCTCTTTGTCGACATACGCTTTTAAAATTCGAACTTTTTTCTCTTCTATAGCGATCATCCTTTCCGACATATTTTTGATATCATACTGAATTTCTTCCATATTTTTTAAAACATTTTTACACAATTCTTCTAAATCTATTTTATTTTTTGTACTAGTTGTCGATGATGCCGATGATACTACCGAAGATGCCAAATCAGGTGATGTTGAACGTTTGCATGTTGGTATTGGCGATGATGCCAACGATGAATGCTGTAACAATGGATCTGATACACTGTAAATATTTATACCTTAAAGACATACATACGTATTTCATAAATGAAATATTGCAATTTTTAATAGAATGATTTTTATATTTACTATTAATGCTATCAAGCGTCGTACTTTCAGTATTTCCCTTTTTAAATTGAGTAAATAAAATATCGACTTGCTCGTACAGGTCCCAGTCTGAAGGGAAACCATTTTCAACTCCCCGTTTTTCCTTTCTATAAAAAAAAACGTTATTTTATACAACATATTAAATTATTTGGAATCAAAAAGCTTAACAAAAATTAATCTTTATTGGTACTTAATTTTTGTTCAACGTTATTTTATTTTGTAATTTTTAACAAAACAAAATTATCAAAATATTAATCTTTATTTGTGCTTAATTCCAGAAAAAAGAATAAATTTTAAAACCAACACAATTTCTGGAATTAAGCACAAATAAAGATTAATATTTTGTTAAACTTTTAAATTCCAAATAGAAATTATTACATAAAACAAAATTATATTAAAAAAATGACTACCTATGTATTTTAAGAAAAGTTTAATATCAAAAACACAATTTGTGGTCAATTTCTTCCGAAATGACCATTCTTCTCACCTATACCGTGAAGTCATGTTGTGCATTTTTGTCTTCAACTCTAATGCCGAGTACGTATAGCCTCGAGTTTTAAGTTCTCTTGCCATTTTCTCTAGTATATGAAAGTTCCTCGGAGAGGCGTGCAATTGTTCCATATTTTCACCCCACACTTCTAAAAGAGCATACTCGCTGACTTCGTCCCATTTGGTAGCGCGTTTCCTATTTACTGTTAGTGGAAGGTATGGTATAAATGTGGTTCCTTGACAATACCTCATTTGTATTTTAACTTACTCTTTATTTTCCCCATATCGCGGCACAGTGTAATTAAGAATATTTAAAAAAACTTATCAAAAACTATGAACAATGAAATCGATGTATGAATATTGAACAAGAAGAAGAAATGTCAAAACGAATTACGTTTGTATGTTTTCAAACAGGGTGATTAGGAATTCGGACGTCCTTGTACAAAAAAGTTATATTAAACAACTGAGAAACAGCTGATTGTGTTTAAATGTGTTTGGCTTGCAATCATAATTGACAAAGTGAACAATGTTATTTGCGATATGGTGTAAACATGCCTGTTAGGTTTATTTTAATGAACACATAAACATTGATTCCATATCATAGTGTGCAAATTGAAACCATACATTTTTATTAATTATAAATTTTATAGCGGGCAAACAATAAATAAATAAATCAAGTCTACTATATATATATATATATCTTTTCAAAATATTTAAAAATGTATTTCTGTATTTACTTATGTATATGAAACATGCATAGTTAAAATTTCAATACAAGTTTTTCTCTTAATGTTTTAATCTAGTCAACTTTCTTTGCTCTCTTAGATTTCTTTTCAGTTGAGGTTTTTTGGTCCGATTTCCTATTCCAATAGTACAACATTTGACTAACAATGACACCGTTAGCAAAGGAAGAAGCACAGAAAGTAACGACCATCATTTTATCACCAGTTTCTTGAATGGATGTGAAAATACGAGCCAAAGAACCGGCAAACAGCAAAAATACTGTAGCTGCCGATAATTGGCCGGTGGAACCATTTTTGTAGTTTGTCCAGGCTTGTGACAATTTACCTACTAAGAGTATAGGTATATTGCAGCTTTGTGCGGTGACCAGGACTTTAAATGGCGTGATGCCTGAACATAGTACATACACAAATGTCGCATAAAACAAAATAAAAGCTAAAGATTTAGCTTTAGCGCCTTTAAAGAATAAGACTAGAGCAGCAATGGCAGCTGTTTGTGAAGCTAAAAATGTGTTATCACCCCAGGAACTAAAAGGAAAACCATTAACATAGCTATAGGACATGTGAAATGTGATAGCAGTCAGATCTAATAATACGGAAATTAAATTGATCCCTTCGCCTGATTTGTTGTTAAGAATTTTTAAAACTTGGGGCACTTTTACCAACAATGAGCCTGCAATAATTGCCAAGCCCAGACCTTTACTTAGCAAAGCTTTAAAGCAGGGAACTAAAATAAAATGTATGTACACATAATTACTTCATAATTAATTGGATATGTTTAAGTATTTGGTTACTTACCATCAAAATAATTTTGTTCCAGGAAATAATTTTCAAAACATTCTTCACTCATTAAAAAAAGAGCACCTTTTCGAATGATGTCCATTTTGGTGTGTTTAAGTATGTAAACTTAATTAATTGAACTTCCGCTGGAGCCGGTTTCTTACTTTTTTTTCTATGGCACTGTATATTTTATTATTTTTTCAAGTGCACTCTGATAAAGAAAAATACTTGTTTTATTCATTATGATTTAATTTAATATAACTTACATATCTAACGTACACGTAATAGCTACCGCTACAATATAATTATGTTGGTAATCAATTAAATAAAATAAAAGCAGCAACAACTTTTGATAAATAAGAAAATGCCATGACAGACGACATATGTACATATATAGAAACAGTGCTGGAAAACGTTATTAAATTGTGCAATTTGGTATTTTTGCTTGTCGTGTGGCAGCGTTTTAATTTTTGGGATTTATTTACGATATATATAATAAAGTTACTTTCAAATCCTTTTTATACAATTAGTAACAAAAATGTTTAACAAAAATTTTGTGATTTAATATTTATAAATTGAAATTGAGATGTCTAAAGCTTTATTAAAAGCAGAGAGGTTAAAAATACGACTAAAAGAGATGCCATATTTTGTTGATTGGAAACTATGTTAAAATTTTAATTGAAAACATTCTCCATTTTAAATTAACAAATATTTTTCAAGCTTAAGATCTTAATAAATATTTATTTTAATTTTAAAATACTTTAAATTTCCTTTAGATCTCTTTTTCAGAGAAATTAATTAATAAAAAAGGAAAGTCGAAATATTTCAAAATAAAATAACAACAATTTATTTATTAAGATCTTAAGCTTGAAAAATATTTGTTAATATTAAAGGTATAAGATTGAGTAATTTAATTAAATTATCATTCTCCATTTTTTTATTTTAATAAAAACTTGGGGACGTTTTTACATTTTTACACTTACTATAAAGGTATGTATACAATACAATACTATAAATACATATATAATTCAAATAGTCATGCCTGCTAAAGAAGGCAGCTATTGTTACTAGAAGGGACTGTGAAATTTCATTGTTAGGCAATAATCATGTGTAAAAGATAAGTGTAGATATATTGACTCACAAAAAAACATGCAGGCTTGCAGCCTTTTTCTTTTTTATGGTTGGAAGAGAATATTCATTTACCTGTTACATCCAATACTTTGAAATATGAGTAGTTATATTTGAAAGTGGTATAAGTCCACTCTTTTTCAAAAGTGAATCTACATTAATTCTAGTTAGATGGCGTCCTTATCTTATTAAACCACCGCTAACTCATTATTATTTTTAAGTGTACATATACCACTTTCCTATATAACAGTTCATATATAATTTGAATAATATTTTCACTACGCTTATGGTAGTGGAATAAATTGAAAAAAAAACTGCAAAATAAATACAACCATGAAACATTGCTTGTTCTATTGGAAACTGTGAAGGCATAGAAAAGACCATTTCATCTGTTATTATACTTATTATTATTTTGATAGGATTGCAGTTTGTTTTGCTATTACTTTTCTACAAAAAATTATTTTTTCTAACCAATAGTAAAATGTATAAAAATATTATGAATTGAAATATTGTAACTCCATTGTAATAAAAAGATGTGTTATTTGGAAATCTTAAACAGGAAATTTTTCTGTATTAAAAACCTTAATTAATAATTTTTAAATGATTTGTGCCAATACGGGAAATCGGTTATGTCTTAAGTTATATTAAAGGACTATAATTTTAGAAGCTATTAAAATTATTTGTATTAAAATTATTAAGAAAATTATTTTTTCTAAGGGAACATTTATAATATTTAACATTTCTAACATATATCTACGTTTATAATTATTTACTGAATTTAATATTGTTGTATTATCAAAATCTGGTAAATTATTCGATCTTGTAAATTTATTATTATTTAACAATTAGAATAATAATTAAAATAAAATTAATATATGGAAAACATTAATAATACTTAAAATTTATTTTCTCTTATTTTTATAAATTAAATATCTATAACTATGAGCAACATTATCTGTATCTGCTTCAAAATTAATTCTTTTTTCTAAGGGAACATTTAAAATAATAATAACATTTCTATCATATATCTACGTTTATAATTATTTATTAATTATTAAATTCAGTAAATAATTATAAGAAAAGAAAATTTATAAAATTTTTCTATTCTAGCTATCGGCATTGTTTTCATTGCCATTATAGAGTATATCGCCCAGAATCTCTATACCATAATAAAGTTAGAGAGCTGCGGGTTCAAGTCAATTTTTACTTAAGTCGACTTATGCGATTTTAAATATGTGGCATCATTGTTAATACCAATTATTAAAGTACTCTTAAAAAAACACGAGTTTCAATTTTTATAATTAAATATATCAAAACCCAAACCTTTTCATTAATTAGTTTTTTTTTGTTTAAATAAAGTGAATTAAAATAAAAAAAAAACGCTTCTTATTTTATTAAAATAAAATAAAGAAACCAAAAATACTTAAAATTATTACGGTAATATACATATATAGAAACATATAATTATTTTATTATGAGGCATGGAAAACGGAAAAATATCTTAGAATGTAACTGTAACTGTAACTGTACCTGTAACTGTAACTGTAACTGTACCTGTAACTGTAACTGTAACTGTACCTGTAACTGCAACTGTAACTGTAAGTGTAACTCTAACTCTAACTCTAAATCTAACTCTAACTCTAACTCTAACTCTAACTCTAACTCTAACTCTAACTCTAACTCTAACTCTAACTCTAACTCTAACTCTAACTCTAACTCTAACTCTAACTCTAACTCTAACTCTAACTCTAACTCTAACTCTAACTCTAACTCTAACTCTAACTCTAACTCTAACTCTAACTCTAACTCTAACTCTAACTCTAACTCTAACTCTAACTCTAACTCTAACTCTAACTCTAACTCTAACTCTAACTCTAACTCTAACTCTAACTCTAACTCTAACTCTAACTCTAACTCTAACTCTAACTCTAACTCTAACTCTAACTCTAACTCTAACTCTAACTCTAACTCTAACTCTAACTCTAACTCTAACTCTAACTCTAACTCTAACTCTAACTCTAACTCTAACTCTAACTCTAACTCTAACTCTAACTCTAACTCTAACTCTAACTCTAACTCTAACTCTAACTCTAACTCTAACTCTAACTCTAACTCTAACTCTAACTCTAACTCTAACTCTAACTCTAACTCTAACTCTAACTCTAACTCTAACTCTAACTCTAACTCTAACTCTAACTCTAACTCTAACTCTAACTCTAACTCTAACTCTAACTCTAACTCTAACTCTAACTCTAACTCTAACTCTAACTCTAACTCTAACTCTAACTCTAACTCTAACTCTAACTCTAACTCTAACTCTAACTCTAACTCTAACTCTAACTCTAACTCTAACTCTAACTCTAACTCTAACTCTAACTCTAACTCTAACTCTAACTCTAACTCTAACTCTAACTCTAACTCTAACTCTAACTCTAACTCTAACTCTAACTCTAACTCTAACTCTAACTCTAACTCTAACTGTAACTCTAACTCTAACTCTAACTCTAACTCTAACTCTAACTCTAACTCTAACTCTAACTCTAACTCTAACTCTAACTCTAACTCTAACTCTAACTCTAACTCTAACTCTAACTCTAACTCTAACTCTAACTCTAACTCTAACTCTAACTCTAACTCTAACTCTAACTCTAACTCTAACTCTAACTCTAACTCTAACTCTAACTCTAACTCTAACTCTAACTCTAACTCTAACTCTAACTCTAACTCTAACTCTAACTCTAACTCTAACTCTAACTCTAACTCTAACTCTAACTCTAACTCTAACTCTAACTCTAACTCTAACTCTAACTCTAACTCTAACTCTAACTCTAACTCTAACTCTAACTCTAACTCTAACTCTAACTCTAACTCTAACTGTAACTCTAACTCTAACTCTAACTCTAACTCTAACTCTAACTCTAACTCTAACTCTAACTCTAACTCTAACTCTAACTCTAACTCTAACTCCAACTCCAAATCAAAAAATTATAAACCTAAAAAAGTGACACAATTTTTAAAGACACCCTTTAGATTATACTATGTTGCAAATTAATATAAAATAGAAAAGAAAAAATATGACTACAAAATATAATAATCTTATTGCTGTTGCATTCAACAATAACATACACAACAATTGACAACAAAATCTACTGTTGCAGTATGCATTTCAATCAGAAATTCTGTAATCGTATTTATAAGAATAACAATTGGTCTTTTTTATTCTCCGGCTGTACTCTTAAATTAATTCAGGTTAAATTAACATAAAATATAGAAAACTTAATTTAAATATATTTTTATAATTTAATTTGACATAAAGCAAAATGGTATTTTCTACAAAATAATAAAAATTTTAAGCTGTGAACCGAATATTTGGATAGAAATTTAGAGGTCAATTTTACTTAACTTTGGGTAGAATGATAATAGGATGGAATTAAATGGAACAAAGTAGAATTATAAATTAAATGAAATTTTTAATGAAATATAAAAATTACAAAATAGGTATTATAATTTAAGTTTTTTTCTTTAATAAAAAGACAAAAAGTTCTAGGGATCAAGAACAGCTGCTTTTTGCTACAAGTGATTTGTCTCACCGCCTCCCTATGGGCAACATTTCATTTGCATCAGTTTATTGGTAGTAATGCATTTGAAGTGAGAACACACACATTTATCTCCTTAAATTACATTTGGTTAAAGAAAAAGAATTCAAGGTAAAGTGGTTGTCGTTGGTTTATAAGTCTTCTGGTGTTGTGCTTTCGATATATAGAAATAACAAACAAACAAATAAACAAACTGATTTTGCACAGTAAAAACATACAAATATGAATGCATGTGTGTAGGTGTGTCGGAAACAAGAAAAATAAGAATGAGTAACTGTGTTTGAGGATGCAATCATTTGGGAAAACATGGATATAAATTTCAATTTTCTGCATTTGCACATTTTTTTTGTTTTTTATTTATATTTTTGTTTTTAGTAACAAAAAGAAAACAAAAAACCTACATGTGCAGTCATATAAAAGAAGATAATAACATTTTCCGTTGTAAATAGCAAAAAGAAATAAAAACAAAACAGAAAACAACATCAACAGTAACTCCAGTAATACCAATTACATACAATTGAACCCACAACAACCTACTAGATCATATGAAGGGTTGTGTGTTGTCTAGCTTAAACTGAGTGGGTGAGCAGGTGGCGGCAATCTTAAAAAAATAAAAATAAAACAGGTGAAATGAAAAATAAGGAAATAACGCGCTATTTGTTAAAAAATATGGCAAGTATTTTAACTGAAATTGATAATAAATACTTTAGTTCAGTTTGTGTGTTGAGGTTTTATTTATTTTTTTGCTTTGTTTTCAACTTTCAAGCACTATGGTTGGTGTCTCTGTATTCTAACCAATTTAAAATAACCTTTAAAGAAAATCGACAGCAAAGTCTCTTAGTATACGTGTGTTGGAAGCTTCACATTTGTCTTCTTAATTAACTTCCAAGTATTTGTTTCTTGATTCTATTTATTTTTTTTTTCAGATTTGCTACTGTTAGTGCTAGGAGTGTTGTAATTATTTGAAGGGCGTAATTAATAATTTTTACAATTATTTTTTAAGATGTCAATTATAATCTGCAGGTGTTCTAATTAAAATGCAATCAACCAGCTAATTTGTTGTGATATTTTAATATAAAAAAGAATAAAAATAATAACACTGGTCTATACTGAAAAATTGTGAATAAATTCAGAAGTTATGAATGGATTTTAATGAAATACAAAAAATATGTTTTTTTTCAGAAACTACTAGACTGGTAAAAAATTTATAATAAAATAATTTAAAGGTTATTTTGTTTGCAATTATTACGTGTTTTTGTAAGTTTAATCAGAGAGCTTATTCTCGAGTTGTATAAAGTTATATGCACTGCTACCCCAAAATGCGAATAATTTGTTAAATCGCAAAAACTGCTAGAAAAAAAATCCAGTGTCATGTTCGTAATCAGCACTCTTTTAATTAATCGAAAACGAATGCAAACATTAGGGAAAATTTTATAAACTGAAATTTGTTCCGACGTGTAATAATGAAATCTAATAAAAACATAAGAAAATCGATTTTGAGCTAGAGCAAATGAAAATTGAGAATAAAACCAAAAGTTGTGCGTCCGTATGACTCATGAAAAATGGCAAATTTTTGTTTTTTTTATATTTTGAATAATTTTTGAAAATTAAAAATTTAAAAATTTTGCCTAAAAACTGTTCAAGACTGCAATTAGTAGTTTGAATTTCATATTAAAAAAAATCCACTTCAAGATTTAAAGGGTGCCCCAGTAAG
This sequence comes from Thelaira solivaga, assembly GCA_947397855.1. Taxonomy (NCBI): domain Eukaryota; kingdom Metazoa; phylum Arthropoda; class Insecta; order Diptera; family Tachinidae; genus Thelaira; species Thelaira solivaga. Next base: position 4,196,041 of record OX377611.1, read on the forward strand.
AGTGCACTTTTTCATGGTGCAATAAATCGACTGTTTCAAGCACCTTCTTGCTGAAAACACATGTTATCCAAGAACTCTCTTATTATGTTTCTGAGTTCCAATTTCTAAAAATTTGAATGGAAATATCATGGGAAATTTGCTTGACATCACAATTATAAGGCGTATTTCTTTCGCAAAGTGCTCCATTTTCAATAATCGAAATAAAGATATGTAATAACTGTTAGTTTTCACAGTTGCCAATTGCAAAAAAACAATAAATTTAAAAATGGGTTTAATCGCCGTTTTCGCTAGCGAGACATTTTGATCGAATAATTTTTCTTTGGCATCATCGCATCCGATATCGTACAAAATTAAACAAAACTTGACATGATCGCTTTCTATGGCGAGTCGTCCATAGAGTGTAATCTTAGTAAACATTACTCGATAATGCGCATAGTCAAAAAAAATCTTTGGAAAATTTAAGTTCTTGTTTTTTATTTTTATGCTAAAACAACTAGTTATTGCAATTTTTAAAAAAAATTTCATGTTTTAAATTTGAAGCAAAAGATGCATAAATATTCTCAAAATTTCTTCGTGGATAATTGTTGCAACTCTTTTTTTATTTAGCTGAGTTTTCAAAACATTTGTGTATAAATCTATTACAATATGGAAACCATTATGATTCACTAGATATCGTATGCGATGATTTGCTTACTTCAATCGTATCGAAATTTTATACGATACGATAGTATCGATAGGTATCGAAAGCGTGTATGAAATCTCTGTTTTAGTGCATTTTACTTATTTTCCTAAATGTATGCTGCTTAATTTATTATATGATTTTAAAATGCCACACTTTACACTGCTTTTTCAAATTTATATAAGAAGAAGAGTTAACAACACTATTTGGTTCTTTTAATAAATAATATTTTAGGCTGTGATATCGAATTTGATTATCGTCTTAGTGATTATTTTCTTAGTGGGGCTCACATAAAATAAAATAAAATTCTATGGAAATATTGGTAAGATAATTTTAAGGTATGTGGTATGTAGTAGGTGTATGCAATAAACTTAAATAACAATAATAAAAATCAATTACCCTAATCAAATCTTTTCTTTTTTTCTCTTTGTGTTTTTCATTTAATCAAACTTCACATATTTTATCCTTTTTTTCTTTCTAGCTGTTTGAAAATTAAAAAGAACAACAGCAGCAACAAGAGAAAGAAATGATAACAATAAATTAAAAAAGAAAAAATCAAAAACAAAATTTACTTTTTGCAAAATACCCACATTTATTACACATGTCCGTTTGATGGCTTTAATGTTCATTGGAAATAATCTAGAAAAACAGCTACAGCAAAAACAACATCAACCAGAAGACAAAAACAAAAAAAAAAAAAGAACAATAATGTTGAACAAATTTTTACTAGCAATGAACAGCAGCAACAACAATAACAAACGCCAGAAAAGTGTTATTGTTGCTTATTTCTTCTTTTGCTCTCTTTTTCAATTGGTTTCAAATTTACCGTAGTGTAAGTTACTGAGTTCAGTTTTTAAAATTAAAGGCACTTGTAAATGAATCAATATATACATGTGTAGGTATAGTGCGCGCCATAATAATAAGTTAACTTAAATAAAAAACAACAATAATGCAGTTGAGCGGTTAAAGCTCAGTACTAAAATCTAACCACCTTTAAACAAAGCTTGTGAAGCGTACTACACAAAAAAAAAAAAAATGAATTTTAGAGTATCCTAATTTAATCCATTCTTTGTAACCTGTCTAGTATAATTTGTATGCCTTCTTAACTCTTTGAAAAACAGAGAGGCAATTACAAGTTTTATATATTCACTACACAAGCTCATTGTATAATTGTGAAACTTGAGCAAATATCAAAATCGTTTTGATATTAAACCTATTCATTAAACAGACAGCCCCATCCACTTAACAAGCATGTTGCCTTAGTTTTGCACTAAGCTTGTGTTATGTAAGGGCCCCATTAGTGCGTAGATGATAAAAAAATTGAGCATTCTTTTAAACAAACTATGAAACATATTCGCCGTAAAACTAAGATCATAATCTCAATAGGCTTCCTTTTTTGTAGATGGCAAACAACGTTTCTGTCTTGGACACTGTTGTCCCTACTTATTTGAAAATTTTTTAGAGTGTTTTTGTTTTGTTTTTTATTTATAACAAAGTGACATCACTTTCGGTCACCTTTTAAAAAAGATGTTTTTATCATATGACTTGTTACTTTAAAAAAACCTTTCGGAACTCAACTTCTTATTACAAAGAGTTTATAATTTTTGCATGAACCTTTACATCTGATATTACCTCCGTAGTAAAATGAAAGAAAGGTCGATACATGATGGAATTACACCAGAGGTCCAATCATTGCATTCGATATCGAGTAAAATTAATCGAGTAAAAGGTATCTTAAAATGTCAAAAAATAAATTAAAAAATATGTAAAAATCAGAACAGCTAATATCCGAATATTTTCATTAACAATATTGTGATAATTTCACTCGTTTTGATTTCATACGAAACACAGAACAGTGACGCATATGAGAATATTATAGAAAATAATGCATTTTGCAAACAAACATAAATTAAGCACAAATAAAGTTTAAATTTTATAATTCCAAATAATTTGATATTTTTATTAGAAATTAAAAATTAAAAAATTTTTATAAAATTTTTTTTTTCGTTACAACTTCTGCTAATCAAACATGACTCACTTATTTCATGTCACTTCTTGAGTTTAACAAAAAACGGTTTATCTTAGAAATTACAGTGAATTTGAAAAAACGAAGTACAAATTGGTAAGCACCGCCTTAAAATGATTTAGCATCAGTTTTAAGCTGTTCTGACTTACTTGTATAATTAGCCTTATCACTTGGAAGCGCATTTAATGTGTTTATGTATTTGAGTGCTTTTTTGGTTTCCTGTTTTATTTTAATTTTTTTTTTTTCATTTTCATTATAAGTGAATATGTGTATGTGTGTACCCATGTTCATACCTTTTGGCTAAAAACAACATCATAAATTTTACATGGTAAACCATTGATATAAATGTTAGTTTCATTGTGTGCTTGTGTGAGTGCAATGTAAGCAAGCACAAACACACATGCTTTTGTAAATTCTTTACTTTTACTTCGGGTATGCACAATATCTTTTACTAAACTTCAAACAATATATACAAATC